>CM077011.1:11250000-12500000 GCA_039090855.1 Macrothele yani | reverse complement strand
ATACTGTTGTACGCTGGTCTCCAACAATAGGAAATTTACAAAAAAATAATAATAATAAAACACAAAAAATAATAATAATAACAATAATAATTTTAAACACTTGGGGTCTGGCACCGGGAGCCACTCATCAGGGAAAGACTCTCCTGGCCCCCGAACCCTGTTATATATACAAATAAAACATTTTAGTTAAAATATTAATTTACAATCAAACACTCACTCATACATCTAAATAGATATAAAGAGTGGAAGAAATATTCTTAGCATGCTCGAACGGTAATCGGGAGATGCGGGTTCGATTCCAGCTCCACGGCGATGAAATTTTCAAGTTTTCTGTTGTGATTTGATTCACGTGTGAATCGGTAATTAGTCAATTCAGCTATGTCAATTATGATTTAAATAGATGTATGAGTGTTCTAATGAGCGAGTTTTTGATTGTAAATTAATATTTTAACTAAAAAGTTTTATTTGTAAATATATATTTATTTTTAAACTAACTAAGACTTGTTGCATAATTTAGGCTTCTCTCGGGGTGGGAGCACGTAGCTCACTGAGCATGCAACGTGCGATATACATTTTCAGTATTCGGTATGCAACACCTTTGAGATTTTATTGTTCAATTAGAAGCACGTTTTACCATTAAATTCTCCCTACGGTCTAGTGATATGTCTCATGATATGTATATTTCTTAAATAAATTTTCCTGTTCCAAAACCAAAAAGTGGTGACTAATCCTTCCCACATCATGTATGTTAAATTATTTGGCTTATCCAATATATAGGTTAATCACTTAACATGCAAACTATGCTAAGAGCTGAAAATCATTTCTTAAGCAATGTTCTTCCTTTCCCATGGTTTAAAGTTTACTTTTCTGTCAGTAGTAATGATCTTCCATACCAAACTCGTGTCACTGCACAAATGGGTCAAGGCACTATATGCTGATCTCTACCAGTAATAAAAGACTTGGGTTTTCTTCCTCTTTGGTGGTGTAGTGTATATCCCAATGCCACGAGTATTTTCTGTTTCTTTCTTATTTGTACTGTTCCTCAAAACCTTTTATAAAACAGAAGTTTGCCTGAATTTTGCATGCATTTAAAGTCTTTTCTTACAGCAGAATACTGGGAGTCACAAACCAAGCCATCTCCAAGTATGACTAGCACTGCTACTAGATGGACTACTGTCTTATGTAAAAGTGACGCTTGCTGACCTTGCTATTATGCAGAATTACACCTGAAACCTAACAGGTCCATATAGATATAAAAACATGTGAAATATTATTTGCTCACTCTGAAATGAGAAGAAAATATTGGTGATTGCAATATAAAAAAGTTTTGATCCAAAAAAAAGTGTTAAAAAAGAAATACTTGCAATCTGCAGTTTTTTTGCCCCTTTCCACTCATAAAAATATATTTAAACCCTTCCATTTATGAAAATTCACTTCCAGTGTGCACATTCTTTTGGCACTGCACAGTTACATCTAGCAACTGTGCACAACTCACCCTATTCAATAATCTGACAATTGAAAAAGATGCTGTAGTAAATAATTAATGATATTACATGTATCTACACACAAATTAAAACGTTTAATTACTTAAAATAGATAAAATACAAGATCTTTCAGCACTCCATCCTCAGGTAAAAAGACCAGTGGTAGGACCAGACACACGAATTATGTACACAACATCACCAGATGTCAATGACGTTATGATGTGAGTATATGCAGGTATGAATCAAAGTCTCATAATTAATAGCAGTATTGAATTGGTACAAACCGGAATATAATCTTAATCGAATTAGTGAAAAAAATATGTCACAATAAAAATTTAATATATACGTACATAATCAATGAGTCCACATCCGGCAAAATAATACTGTCCATTGCATTGGTATAAAGCGTGGGTAATTATCGTTGTAACAATGAGGACCATAGGCATGCATGTACAAACTTTCAGTCAAAAACAGGTATCTAGGAGTAAATGGTGATGCCAGAACAGCAACCTGGTTCCAATCCAGGTATTGGGTACCAGAATTCACAATGTGAGCCAGTGAAGCGGTCTCTACGTTATTCTAATGGAATACTTGTGTTTGGCAATTCTCATGTGTAGAGGACGCATGGTAGATCCTATGTAAGAGAGTTTCACCATCCAAAAAGTTCAAAGGTCTTAGTGGGATGCAATACACACCATGGCGATTGAACACAGGAACACAATCACGATCTATGTCTATACTAAATGACATATTCCTGGAGGTAGTTCCAAAATCCAAATTGTACTTTTTACACCCATTTCTGAGCGATGAGGAAACACTCTGCAAATGGTCGATGCAACCCACAAACCGTGTTGTTCTGACTTCCCTACTGAGAGTAATAAAACCAGACTGAAGTAGCTTGTTCCATAGTTAAATATATTTGTGTGTAGATATGTGTAATATCATTAATCATGTAAGACAGCATCTTTTTTAATTGCGAGATAGCATGATAATTTTTACTTTCATCCAGTAACCTGACTACAAAGATGCATATCAATTTGTTAACAAATAAATTAATCACTGCAGATGTGAAAAACAAAATGAAACTAAAAAAACTATAGTTACATTCTCTTTCATCTCTCTAAGTGGCTGGTACGTTGACTTTTCTTGTGAACTGGAATCCATTGTCACATTAACCTGGAAATTTTACAATATTTAAATATATTTAAAAGCAACATATTACATGATAAAATTTAGACAAAAGCATGTAACCATTTAATAACATATTAACGACTATTTTATTAACATATTACATATTTATGACAGTGGAAAATATTGAAAACATTGATAGTTATTAATAGAGTTCAGTAGAAGTTAACGTGCCATCAGCGCTTGCCGACGAGGTGCAAACACAGATTTGCCGCCCCTTGTACAAAAATATTTTTCAATTTTTATTTATTTTTACATGAAATAAATACCTTTAGCAACATCATTTTCTGTTTCCTGTAAATTAAGAGTTTTCATAAAACTCAATTGTCTCATATAAAAGTGAAGGAAAAAAAATCTGTAAAACTAATTCAGATGACGCTGCAAATGATCCAAGCAGTCAGCTTCCTCTATCAATTTACACAAAAGCCCACTTTACCGGTAAAAAAAGTTTCCTCGTGCATGATGACAAACATATTATATAGCTTCCCCCATGGATGTGGGGTGGGGCTGGGGCAATTGCAAGATATCATCATCATTGTCAATCATTATCAATCCATTGCTGGATGAAGGAAAGTTTCTTCCACAATTGTCTGTCTTGAGCCTGTCTCCTCCATGTCATTCTGGCATACTTTCAAATTTTATCCATCCATCTCCCATGGGGTCTTCTCTTCTGGGTCTTTTTCTGTCCCTCGGAATCCAGTCTAAAATTTTTGTTGTCCATCGGTGGTCTGTTCTTTTGGCAACATGCCCAGCCCATTGCCATTTTAGTGATTTCACTCTGGTGGTGACATCATCCACTCTAGTCCTTTTCCTTATCCACAAGTTCCTCTTCTTATCTTTCCTGGTTGCACCAAACATGCATCTCTTCATGCTTTTTTGAGTTGCCTGCAGCCTTTCTATGTCTTTTTAGTTAAGGTCCATGTCTCTGCTCCATATGTAAGCACTGGCAGGATGCACTGATTAAACACTTTTCATTTAAGACATAACGGCATACTGCTCTTAAAAAATATATATATATAAATATCAAATTTACAAGGTGAGAGAAATTCAAGTGCGTGAAAATTAATATATGTTTAACTACTTTCAAATGAAAAATGCATTTTTGCTGTAGCTACGACTTTTCAAAATTGCAGTACAATTCAAGAAGTCACATGCACTTTAGGCCATATAAAAATTGCCCCTATCTTGGCCACTTTGCATACCTGCATAGCAAAACATATTTTTAATCGTCTTTCCACTCTTGCTAAGGTTTTTGTGGTCAACCTACGTGGAAGTGAACACAAAGAAATCAAAAACAAATTTTTTTAGTGACATAGTCCTGATGACGAACTAGGCTTTAGTTCGAAAATTTGACAACCAACTTTGATGAAAAATAACCTCTATAAGACCCGTAAAAAAGCTATTCCACAATCACTATGAATAGAGGTGCCATAAATGCATTTACAACTAAAATTTTTTTATGCAGCCGGCAGCCCTCTAGTGCATTTGTGACCAGTTGCCCATCTTGTCTTTTAGCCAGAAAATTATAAAAATGTCTTAATTATAATAAGGGACTAAAAATATATTTTTGTGCACAACAATTACTCATGTTGGGGGAAATATAACAATGTAACATTCTTTTTATGAAGAACAACTTCATGTCTCTCAAATTGCATTTGTTCAATTTTCCGTGTGGCAATTTGTCCGAAGCTGGTAATTTGAATGTACATATACAGTAAACCAATGGAAAACTCCTTAAGGAATATATAAATAAAGCAACATCAAGTTTTACCATTGGTGAACCCATAGCTTAGTTTTCAGGAGGGGACAAACAAAAATTACAACTACGAAAAGCATATGCAAATTTCCACTGTTGCTCCTTGTTACCGAGCTGTTTCTACCATACTCTCAACACAAATTTAATTGGAAACTAGAAGGTGAAAAAAACTATATAGGAAAAGATAGACGAATGAAATTAGACAGCCTGTTAGGAAAATAAGGAAATGTTTTGACCATTCTTTTAATTCTTTCGGCCTAAAAAGCCCAATTATCACTCAGCTGCTCACAATGATTGGAAAAATATCCTTAAGACATACTTCTGGGAAATATTTTCAGAGATCTTTATCCAGCAGTGAATAACGGCTACAGGGGATGCTATGTTTTTCATTTCTTCGCGTTTCCATACAGGGACCGATTTAGTCTGAGGCCCTGGGCAAGAGGCTTTCGTGGGGAAGAGAACATCTCGTGCGAATCAGTTTGAGTAATATATAATTATATTTTACGAAGGCCCTCAAAAGGTCAGGGCCCTGGGCACGTGATCAGAATGCCCTCCCAAAAATCTGGCCCTGCTTTCATACTTTTCCATTCCATACTGTTGTACGCTGGTCTCCAACAATAGGAAATTTCATTATTACTTCCTACTGTAAATTTTCGCTTCGTCTATTGGAAATTCCTAACATTTTTCTAATGTGTACACATGCATTGGTGGTAAATTCTACAGAAAAAATAGCAATCAGTATATTGCGAAAATCGCTGTCATACTTTCCAAGGACAAAAAGGGCATAGTCCAATTTCCAGGGGAAGGCAAATGCCCTCTCTTGTTCCCTTATATGGGTGCCCATGAGTGAAACTTAATAATTTAACTTATACAACAACAAATTTTGAGTTCTCTGCCACAGATTAAAAAATAGATTTTTTGTGATTACAAAAGGGAAATTTTATTATTGATTTCATGCTGTATTGATTTATACCACTCAATTTATTAAGCGACTACAGGTTTCTTTAAATAGGAACTTTTTCTCAAAGCCTTCTGTTTCCTCTACCTAGCTTTTTTGGCTTCGCCCTTTCTTTTTATTGATTTCAGAATATTTTTCTTAATGTTACTCCATTTTCTCATATAAATTCCCTATGTGGTATGTCTATTCTAACGAAGGATTTTCCAATTATACTTGAAGCCCAGTTGCTGAAGTAAAAAAATATTTCCACATGAAACTTCACAGTTCAGATTATTTTACTCCCAGTAACTCAAACAATGAAAACAAAAACAACAAATCTGGGCAATGGTTGAGGTATGAGATAGTACTTACCAGCAATCAGGCAAGTTTTGAGAAAGAAAAAATGAACTTAGGAATTTTACACACACAAGCACACAGTGCCATTCTTTGGACGTACAGGAACAGAACTCCAAGGGACACATCTTTATCGTAATTGCCTGAGGATTCATGACAATCTTCTGGTGTCGTAGAAGAAAAACACACTAGCTACTTTGCCTAAATTGCTTGCATGGTAATGCCTACGATCAAAGTTTTGCTCTGGCATTGGAGTAAGATACCATTACCCTCGGGTACGCTTTTAGAACAGTCTCCAGGACATACGGGAATACACAGCAGCGGACAACACCCGTTATACAACAATTAACTACAATTAACAAAAGTGAGGTGCGATACAGGAAATAAGTCAAAAAAGACTGATCTTAACTTAGAAAGTCGGGGGAAGGGGTTGCATGAAAACCTGGGTTTGGTTTACAGACCATTTGGCACATAGTGTCTTAAAAAAAAAAAAAACTAAGGGGTAAACAAATTGTTTTTTCAATATAAAATTTTCTTTCATACACGTGGTGCAGCACAGAAATTTTTTTTTTTTTTTTTTCAGATATAGAATGGAACCGATTGGCCCAAAGTACAGCGGGCTAGTCCGCGCCTGCTAGCCTGCTACCGCACCCATTGAACCCCAGCTTGGCATGTCCCTGATCAGCATAATCTGTTTCACCTATGATTGGGTCATTCTATTTCAACTTAACCAATGAACTTACATGGAGACCACCAAATTTGGTAAAACTAGACAAACTTCTTGGGTCTGTTCAGAAAATAAGCTAGGCTTACTTCAAAAATTAGATTTCTTAGGGATCAGAAACTTGGGGGGGGGGTGTACCCTTACTAGACATTTAAAAATTGCTGTAATTCTGGTTTTATAGCATTAAAAATTTTTGGTGACATTTGGGTGCTTTTTAAATGGCCTTTCACTAGATATCCAACATCAACAAAACATTTAAAATCAAATACAAAACTTCGACGACCCTGAATTATGAAACAAGATTTTTTTAAAGAATTTTTTTAAAAAACCATATGTACATGGGTAGGATGATAACATACATGTACTGCTTTCCTGAGGGGTATTTTAAACAGCTCAGTAACTATAAATTTTATTACATCTGTATAACATGTGTTAAACCCATAAATTCTTGGCTGCACAAAAACCTCAAAATGTTTAGCTACACAAAATTATGCAGCTTCTTCAACTACATTTTGATTTTTTCCTTAAAAACAATGTACAGACATGTCATAACTATACATTAATTCTATAAGGTTTTTTTCCTGTGAGTCCTACTTAGAGAACAGCTGAATGTACAGATATGGTTGAGGTAACAAAATAAATTTCTTACCATGTAGATGTGCCAGTCAAAGAGAATCAGATTGGGGACAACGGTTCAGGCACTGTGAGGCGGCAAATTTCCCATGTAAAGTCTATGGGAGAAGCGTGCGATTGACTCGCGCTGTTGAAGGCGAAAGCATGGAGGGACTGCGATAGCCCAAAGTCTCTTTTCTAAGCCAACCATTGCGCAAAACAATGCTAGCATGCATTGGTATCAAAGTTCTTCTCAGCAGGACAGTGAACACTCTCGAAGGCCTGATTGTGTTATGCCCTTGGACTATGTGATGTACATCATATACAATTTAATATTCATTCGATCCAGTTTATTCACTAGGTAAGATGTTTCCCATTATGTAAAGATGTAAATAAACATTCCGTTGACCATTGTAAGTGAAAATATTATGGGCGACTGCTTATAGCCCATTGAGTTGCTCTAGGTGGTCGTTAAACCTTTAGTCCAAAAAAAAAAAAAAAAAATCACGAACCTGGAATATTGTCTTTACTGAAGTGGTTGAATGAATTTGTCAAAAAGTTTGCATTTGTTGTTTAATATGAGTTTATTCTTTTAAAAAAAAAAAAAGCAACTAGCCATTGATTCTGACGGGTGAACAATACTGCAACGCGAATCTCATTCCAACAACATTTACAAACACAGTTGTGGCAAGATGAGAGTGAAAGAATGTGCTATCTAGTTAAATTTTTGCACACGATCGAGATGAGTGGACTTCTGCCTCACATTTTAAGACTGAAAAAGGGTGCAGTCGTGATGCTCATCACAAACCTGGCCGTCCCGGTGGTGCAATGTTCTAAATGCTGGCTTATGTTGATTCGTTCATGAAGAATCCTGGTTCGAATGCTGGTGAGGCATGGATGTTGTGGTTATCTTATGGCACTGGCTCCCTCCATTCCCTGGAACCAGTGACCCTAAATTGGGGACGGGCAACTATTTATAGCCCATTGAATTGCTCATGGTGGTCAAACCTTCAGTCAAAAAAATCATGAACCTAGACTATTGTCTTTACTGAAGTGGTTGAATGAATTTGTCAATCTAATAAAGCTTACATTTGTTGTTTCATATGAGTTTATTCTTTTCAGAAAAAAAAAAAAAAAAACTAATCAACGTTTCCAACGGGTTTCCTCTAGTTTTTATGGTACTTACGTATTAACGCCACCGCAGCTACAGATTTGGCAGTTTAAGTGCCGCCAATCTACACCTAAAATTTTTGCGACAAATCATAAAATAAAACTAAAATTTTTGCGCCAAATCATAAAATAAAACACTTTATTTAAAAACAAAGTAGTCAATCGGATTTCGGTGGAAAATGGGCCGATATAGAGTTCAACATAGATTCAAAACAGTCTCTATTTTCTTTCACCTGATCATAAAATAAAACACTTTATTTAAAAACAAAGTAGTCAATCGGATTTCGGTGGAAAATGGGCCGATATAGAGTTCAACATAGATTCAAAACAGTCTATTTTCTTTCACCTGATGCTGTCGCCATATGAACTCTGATAAATAAGATTCCAAATTATGTCTCGCTGTCCCCCTATGTCTCTTGTTCCTCCATTTAGCACTGCCCCACATTCTCTCAACTGTTTGTGTATGAACTCCTGTATCAGGATCAATAAAATTGTATTTATGATTAACTTTAGCATGTAGGAATCCTTCTATTTCTATTCTATTTGTTTGGTAACCTTTCCAACTGTCAGAATAAATTGTGCTACCATCTGCAATGTTTTCAATAATTTTATCAAGGGTAGAGCCAGTTCTATTAGGAACAGTGACAACAAATGAATCTTGTTTCTCTACATATACCACCAAACACCCACTGTTCGGGTAATACTCGACCACAATTATTTTTACGTTTAGTAAACAAACTTTCATCAATTTCCACAATGCAATCTGGTCCACCTACCTTCTTGTTTGGTTTATTCTCCATATCCGAGACACATAATTCACGCATGTAATTGTTCCAATCTATAACAGTTTTATCTGATAAATCAAGTTGTTTTTCACAAAATTTAATCGACGTCAACTCTTCGCACCAGCAGTATATGAATCTCAAAGCTGAACAAAATGGAATTCTGCTTCCCTCAAACCAGTTGTCTTTTCTAAGTCCCACTTGCTGATCACACTGTCTTAAATTACATTTCCAAAACTTACGTTTACCGAAATAAAGTTTCATGTCATGGGAATTGGTACATTTTCGTTCTTTTGGTAAAATATTTCGCTCCTGAAAAAATAAAATTGCATCTTGTTCTGTTTTTGGCAAATCCCAAATGCGCATTTTCGTAGCACTAAAAAATGGCGTCAAAAATCAGCAAACAAAAAGGCAACAAAGAATCCAAAAGATAAATGCCTGCGCGTGCGAACAACAAGATTGCTCTTTATTGGCGCATTAGCACAACTTCTGCTGCGGTGGCGTTAATACGTAAGTACCGTTTTTATTAATTACCAAACAGAACTGAAATTCATTGTGGTTTTGCTTTTTTTTTGAAAGGACAAAGGTAATTTTATTTTAAACCAACACTAAACATTTATTTCACCTTCTCAGAATCTTTAAAAAAAAAAAAAAAAATATGGCAAACTATGTAGTATGCTTGCATGACAAATTTGATAATTAAATTTTTAGTTCATTTCAAAACTACAATGTGCTCAAAAAATGTTTAAAATACCTTTTAACTACAACTTTTGAAACTCCCATATTGCCTTTCAAATGGTATTTTATTTAATATATAGCATACGTGAGTTTTAGCAAAAAAAATATTTTCAAGGTCACAAACTAAGCTTCAACGTTGACCTTTAACAAATCGTATTGTGATAAATTTTGAAATAGAATTTAGTTACTTGTTATATCCCAACAGCTTCAAGAATATTTTATTTGCATGTGTTGCAGAAAAACAACAGCCATTGGATGTAATCCTTAATGCATTTACAGGGCTTGAAAAATACAATGCCTAAAATACATGGGGCATGTAAATTATTGGCCCGGGCAGGTAAATAAAAAAAACTAGTTGTTCGTCTGGGCAACTTAATTTAAAAATAAAAAAGTTTGGAATCCAATTTTTAACTACAAGAAAAAAACCAGCTCATGTTATGTTTCATTTCACTGCTAATCACAGGAAATTGTATTATTCTTATGGAGTGTCAAGAACAAAAGAATATTACTTCTTTAATTATATTACACTCCAGGTTCAGTAATTGGTACCAGAAGTAGTTTTACTCTAAATGAGTTTATAGTCAGCGACAGAATGCATGCCTTTGATGGGACTAGCCTTTCGGTGTTTAATGACGAAGGATGAAAACTTTAACGATTTCAAGGAACATTGCAGAATCACTAAATTTCTCAAATACTAATTTCATCATCATTTATTAATACCAATATCAGCATCTTAAAACTTTAGATACATGCTTCTTTGCATTGAAGAACGTTTTGAATACAGACAATTAAACGGAAATGCAAAAAATTTTTATCCCATTTTTTAATTAAAAAAAACATGAGGGTTCTACTTTGTTATCTTAAAAAATAAATTTTCCTGGGAATCCATCCAGCTTTTACTACCCAGGCAGGTAAATAATTTCAGCACATGTCAAGCTCGGAATGAAACTTTTCAGATATTTTTTAGCTCTGATTCAGATATCATTCACTAACCCTATCATAACACTGAAAAGTTGCACTTCAAATGACATGAATATTAACAAGAAAGATGACACCGAATTTTCAGGTGTAATAAGCACGTCTTTTGAATCCGTTCTGGCGCAAATTAAATTTATCAAAACTATTCAATGTCAATGGAACCGGTATGGAAAACAATAGTATCAGATGGAAGAAAGAAGTTTTTCAATCGGGTATTTAATCCCTCAGATATTGCTGTAAACGGAATCGTGAGCTTACGCCCTCTGGTTGCAGACTTGTGCGTTAAGAAAAACATGAATTGATACGAAAATCATTTCGCACCTGAAGAATTTTCAAATCGGACTCTTAGACAAAAAGAAATATCGATAAAAATAAGATGTGACTTTACGCCCCTGGTGGGGAAATCATGCATTAATTTAGGAAGAAAGTATTTTAAAAAAGTTTTTACATATGAGCAGTATCGGTCCAAGAAAAAAAAATTTAGTCAAGTTTTCAGGAGCCCAAATTTTGCTACAATTACATCAGAGGCAGAAATTAACACTTATGCCCCCTGGTGGGGCAAACCATTATTTACCAAACATTAGAAATTATGTGAAAAATATTTTCTATCAGGATACAGGAAGAATTTTTCAAATCAGAGTTTTAGAAGCAGAAATAACGCAGCAAACGCAATTTTACCTTTGTGCCCCCTAGCGGAAAGTTTATGACTTACTTGCAAATTTTGAATTTATAGGAAAAACATTTTGCGTCGGAAACACTATCTAATAAAGAAGTAATTTTTCAAATCGGACTCCTAGAAGTAGAGATATTGACAAAAATAAGATACATACAGCCTCTGGGGTAGAAACCATGCATTATTTAAAAAAGAAAATGTTCCTAAAAGGTTTGTCGACATGAGTAGTATTGGTCAACGAACGACTTTTTTTTGCAATCGATATTTTAGAAGCTCGTATTTTGATGCAAATACATCAGAAGCGGAAATTAAGACTTACGCCACCTGGTGGCCAAACCATTTGTTTACAAAAATTAGAAATTATGTGCAAACGATTTTCCATCAGGAGCTGTATCCGGTGCAGAAAGAATTTTTCAAATCTGAGATTTAGAAGCAGATATAGGGGGAAACTCAATTTACCTCTACGTCCCCTAGCGGAAAGTCTATAAATTACTTGACAATTTTGAAATTATATGAAAAACATGTCACACTTTTAAAAACACTATCCAACAGAGGAATTTTTCTCCTACAAATAGAGATATTGACATAAAGATATACATCTACTCCCCCTGGTGGAGAAACTGGAATATTTTAAGAAAATATTTCGAAAAGGTTCATCGATGTGAGTGGCATCAGCCCACACAAAAAAAAAAAAAATTTCAATCGATATTTTAAGAGCTCAGAGTTTATGGCAAATACATCAGAAGCAAAAATTAACACTTACGCCCCTGGTGGCCAAAGTATTTTTTACCAAAAATTTGAAATTATATGCAAAATATTTTCTATCAGGAGGTGTATCCGCTGAAGAAATTTTTTTTCAAATCTGAGTTTTAGAAGTTATCAGAAAAAATGTAATTTACTTTTACGCCCCGTAGCGGAAAATCTATGCGTAATTTGAAAAATTAACTATCTAAAATACTCTTTGACATAAATGGAATCGAAAGATAAAATAATTTTTTCAATCGGATGTTTAGAAGCAAATATGTGGAATAAAACGTATTTTTGAATTCAACATCTGCATGTACGCCCTCTAGCGGCGAAATTGTACATCGTAAAAAAATGAAATGAAGGATCATCATTCGCATATTTCAAGCTTCCTAATGCAAAAAGAATTTTTCAAATCAGACTAATAGTTGCAGAGATATCGTGGGTACAGACAAACTGGTAACATAAGCATGATCTTTTTTACAAAAGACGTGTTAAAAATAGGGTCGACAGGTTTTCGATACACGACAGTTTTAACCGTGGTTTAAACTGTCCTGTCAAAAACCTCAAATACTGCATTTCAATATAAAAAAATACTTTTTAAGATAAACATACATCCCATGAAATGTTTAAAATTACTATAATATGCGAGTAATAAATAACTAGTATAAGATTATTAAATAATAAAATTTTCTACTTTTTAAGTATTTATACATAAATAACAAATATGAATGGAATACAAGATTACACCATACAATACTAATTTTGAAGATGACAATCTGTTTTTTGGTGTAAATACGACAAGGACGGTAAGTAAGAAATATGGCAGAATTTCTCTTGTGATACCATACAGTAAATTCAAGCGTACGAGTCAAGCCATATTTTCTGGACCAAAATTAGTGTTTGTTTTAACATGGAAAGTATTTTGTTAACCAAACAAAATAACTATTCAAGCCATATTTTCTGGACCAAAATTAGTGTTTGTTTTAACATGGAAAGTATTTTGTTAACCAAACAAAATAACTATTCAAGCCATATTTTCTGGACCAAAATTAGTGTTTGTTTTAACATGGAAAGTATTTTGTTAACCAAACAAAATAACTATTCCAAGTTTGTCTGAGCAACAAATCCAGGATTAGCTTGGCACTCTAAACTGTAGCACACTAGTGTGGAAACAGATTTTCTATTTGAAAATGTTAAACCAGAAGTTTTGGTACCCCAAGAAGGGATCCTTTTTTATTCATCAAATTGCCACATTCAAAATTTGCAATAGAATATTCTTGGACTTTTTGGAATCATTATTACTTTACATTTTTCTGCATTAAGAAATTTTGGAGAAAAAAATGTCCCCCCCCCCTCTCCCCTCAAAAAAAAGATTTTATTAATTTTATGAATTTGTGTGACGTAGTTTCCTCTAAATTTTAGGCACTGCTTAAAATTTTGGTAGAGTCAAGAAACTTTTAAATGTTGTTGCAGGGAAATCTGCTTTTAAAAATTTTTATATGTTATGCTACATTCACAAATAAATGTAAGTGCAAAAAAGGGTTCTTACATGCTGCATAATAATAATAATTATTATTACTTAAATAACTTAACAATCACACAAAATCAAAACATTACTGGGCATAATATCACAATTCTAACAAATAATATATCTCAAGATAGGGACCTTTCCTAAACCTCCAAGCCTTTTAAGGATTAAGACCTTAAGGAGGAAAATCTCAGCCACAGATAAGCTGAAACTTTCTTGCTGTCAAGTTGCTAAAATGGGGACGGGTTATTAATAGAAGAAAGCCCCAAGCAATGGGATTATCACCCCCTCCCCTCCTTCAATTCACACAAATTTCTTTATTATTTTTGCTTGGGCAAAGAGAAGAAACAGGTCCTCAGGTGTTTCCCTTCCCTACTAAAAGATTAGCAACTATGCATTCCAAATTCATAGTTCTCATTTCACACCCAGTCCATTATATATATATTCCAACTGATTTTCACTCCCTCCTAAAGGATTATTTATCAACTGAACCTTTCCAGGTAACACCATTTTTTAATTTTTCTTTGCTAAATTATAAAGACCAACGGCCCACCATTACATATTTTTTTGATTGGAGGTTTAATGAGCACTGTGAGCAAATCAATGGGCTATAAGCAGTCACCTGTCCTTAGTTTAGAGCAACTGGTTCTAGGGAAGTGAAAGAGTCAGTGCCATAAGATGAACAACACATCCATGCCTCACCGGGATTCGAACCCAGACCCCTTTCGGATAAATGATCAGAAACCTCAGACCACTGAGCCACCAGGGCGGTCCATTACATTTAGACAAGCAGAACTAGCAATGCTTTGCTGCCAGGTCTTGCTAGCTAAACTTCAGTTGAAAGAGTATTTTCTAAAATATACATAACATCTAAGGTATTTTACCTGATATTGTCAAAGTATTTCACACGTTGTTTGCTCTCACGTGCTCCCGGCCCGAAAGGTTCCCTTACGTTATGGACCTTTGGTTAGTTAAAAAAAATTAGACGAGTATAACTCTTTCTACTAAAATCTTTTAATAGTAAATTTTAAACGTTTGATTGTGTGAATGAATGAATGTGGAACTGAAAATATATAACCTAACTGTTTTATTTCTGCAAACAATTTTTTTTATAACTAACCAAAGGTCCGTAACGTAAGGGACCTCTCGGGCCGGGAGCATGTGCCTCAAAGAGCAAACAACGTGCTAAATACTTTGACAATATCAGGTAAAATACCTTAGTTATTATGTATATCTTAATCAAAAGCACGTTTATAACACAAGACAACCCATAAGGTTGCCTCATGAACTGCATTTTTAGAGTATTTTCTAATTTTCGATTTATACACTCTAAGCTCAGGAATTGTTTAGGTGTAAACAAATGTGCAAAATAAACATGATAAAAATGGACATAAGCATGTAACTATTAATAATATGTACAAAAAAACTTTAAAACATACTTGAGTTACTTACGAAAATGTAATTAAAGGAAGCTTTCAACTTCAGTCTTCGTCAGCCTTGTTTGATAGATGGAAAAGATGAGATCGGTAGGAAATTTGCCACTGATACGACTGCCACCGTCAACAGCTGTGACTTGCTTGCTACCACCTGTCCCTGAAACACGCGGACTCTTGTAGCAAAAGATAACAATGATAGTGACTGCCAGATCCGTAAAGTCATGCGAAAAAAAACCGTATATGACTTTACAGATCTGGCAGCCACTATCATCGTTATCTTTTCCATCTATCAAACAAGGCTTGCGAAGACTGAAGTAATCAGTTGAAAGCTTCCTTATATTAAATTTCCTTACAAAACTGTGTTTTAAAGTTTTTTATACTTATACTTATAACAGTGTGTTTTAAAGTTTTTTATACTTATTGTACAAAATTAGTCATGCACTCTTGGCAATCTCAACGGTCCGCTCTCCCTCTAGCGACAAAAGGAAGAACTACTGTAGTACGGGTAACGTTTTTGGCTCAATGCTTGGCTGTTGGTAGATCGCTCATTACGTTCAGTTGTCGTAGTTTGGTGTATTTTTCCATTCATTCTGGAATTAGAGAGTTGTATAATGGAGAATTCCGTGAAGAAGAACAAATCATATTGTTGTGTCCCGCAATGTCGTTCCCAAGGTTTCGGCTATGTTTTTCACAAGTTAGTATAAACGTTTGTGCCTTGCGTTTGAAATCCTTCCAGTGAAATGCTACTAACCTAGTAACGTCTTTGAATGAATAATAAACAAGGCAGCATGTTTTTATTGCATAGTAGTAATTAAAAAATCCACATTTCTACATAATCTTGAAAACAAATCTATATAAATTTCTATCTATATAAATTTCAACTTCATTATGGAACAAGATTTGCCATGTTCTGTCAACAGTCATCGGTTCAAAAACGCAGAACCCAATGATGATCAACAATTACCAATTCACAAACACTTTTAGGAACAGAATGTTGAAAAATTTACAAATGTTATTGTTGACAGTATTGAAAATTGGTCCTGGGAAACGTCAAGTGAAACGAAATGTCAGATTTTAATGGTATTCCGGATTAGAACACCCCTGTCGGTATTACTAAATCACCTGCCTGAAAATGTAAAAATAAAAATTACCTGTTACAGTGAAGCATTACTGCTACACAGTGCTTACACGTTCCACTTCTGCCCGCTTTACAAGAGCACTCAAATGACTTTATAGAAATTTCACTGTTACTTGTACCTAAAACACCGTTGATGGAGTGATGCGACGACGTTATTGCCGTGGACTGAATGCAGTGCGAAACTATGAGAATTTCTCTTCCATCTTCCTTCTTAATTCCACAAGAAATTATATGGTCTACATTAACAATCACTTCCCCTTCTTTCATGCATCTTGAATTTTTGGAAGCGTCCACAAATTTCATTATTTCAAGGATTGAAAGCGACAAACCAGCCATTCTAACATTCGACTTTATGGAAACACGTGCGACGTTACCCGTACTAGAGAGGTTTGTTTACGTTTGCGCAGCGCCCCCTATAGTTCGTTGAGGTTCCCAGATGCTACGAGGTGAAAATGAACCAGACTTCTAGTTCTGAAATTCATTGGCAGTTAAATGAATTTTATTCTGCACAAATCAGAAATTTTAAATAAAAATTTTCCACTTTTCTGCTCTTAAATGATTGCAATAAAATAATAATCAAAAATAAACACTAACATTGCAGTTTCCTTGAAGGTAAGTTTCTTACTATTTAGTATACCTATTAATGCTTACAAATTGTTGTAAAGCATTAGTTATGAATTTTTGCCAGTTTTAGATATTTGTCATGTCATTTTTTTTACATCAAAAACCAGTTTTTGACGTAAAAACTTAATCCTGATTAAAAAGGTTTCATTTCAGAAGTTTATTCTGTTCACAACTCTTTTAATTACACTAATATCAACTATTTTGTAATTATACATATCAGGGGTCATGCTGCTGATCTCATTCTTCGCAATTTGCAAAAAAATAACCGTTTTGGCAAAAAAATTGGAGATTAGCTTTTTGTACCATCATAACTCTTTGGCAAAAAAAAAAAAAAATGAATTTGGTGAACGACTTGGGGAAAACTTTAAAAACGCCAGAGCCACCACTACATATGATATTAACTATTTTCAACAATTCTCAGGAAGGCCCGTGAATCTTTATGCACATACCTCAGACATATTTCTAAACAAATTCATTAGCCTTCAATTATATAAAGATTAATTTTAAAATACACTAACAACATATAAAACCAGGTTACCACCCACTATGTCATTTTTATCTAGAATCCAAACGTTTTCATTTGTCTTTAAAGTACAAACATATTCATGGAACATAAGTGTTGACAATCTCTGTCCACAGCAGACTAAAACATGTAGAGATTCTTGTGGTTTGTTCATATTAACCAATGTGGAAGCTATACCCTACAGAACATTAATTCTTATTTGTTTTCATATAAGTTTTTTTTTCTTTTTAAGTGTTATACTTCAATAGCGTTAGTTGTTAAAAACTAAATATATGAAAGGTAAGATCTGTTGGCTGTGGTCCTTCCACAAAACATGCACAAAAAATATTTTTGAAGCTGTTGGGATAAAACGAGGTACAAACAAGTTTTATTTCAGTAGAATTTACCTCAACATGAGCTGTTGCACATAGCATGCACATTAGTAATTTTCAAATCTTACGGATTTGAATTTCCTGGGAATAAGTTCTAAAGCTTTGACCTTGAAAAAATCCCAAACCAAATGTCTATGTTGTAAATCAAGTGATGTATCATTTGAAAAGCTTTTCATGCCACCAAAACTAACTTCCTAAGTAAATCAGAACGCCCTCCTCACTTTGCTTTTATCAAAAATGCAAAAAACGCATTTTTTAAACAGTGTACTTTTGAACTATGAGATGAAATCAGATAAGCCGCCCCGGTGGCGCAGTGGTCTAAGGCGTTGGCCTCTGATCATTCATCCGTAAGGTGTCCGGGTTCGAATCCCGGTCAGGCATGGGTGTTGTGTTTGTCTTACGGCACTGGCTCTCTCCCTTCCCTGGAACCATTGACCCTAAATTAGGGACGGGCGACTGCTTATAGCCCATTGAGTTGCTCACGGTGGTCGTTAAACCTCCAATCAAAAAAAAAAAATCAGATAAAATATAGTACATTTTCAATTTTTATGCTGGTCTACAAGTTCACCAATTTTTATAAAAATCTGAGATAATTTTTGCAACATTGACATCTATCTGGAAAAAAAAATTCTCCTTGTCAATTGCAAAATGGCACATGCTCACATGTTTTTTTACGAAGAAAAGGATGTGAAAATAAAAATTAAATGAAGCTCATGAAACTTTTTCCCCCAAGTAGCTGTAAGAATTTTTGGGATTAGCATGCCTTTCTGGTTTAAGAAAATTCAGAGCCCTTGAGCAGCAAGTCCCATTCAGAATTGGAACACATACTGCAGTAAAAATATAGTTCATTTAGAAAAAAAAATGAGCTCAAAAAACAAAAACTTACTTTGACATTCAATGTAAAGTAAGTTTAAGCCTTAATTATTTTTTTTCTACAAAATCAACTAATTGTGCACAAGACAATATTTTTTGAAAGTCTATATTATCACTGATAATTACGATTGGTGACATAACATTCACTAAAACAATTACAATTACAAAAATAAAACCCAGTTCTCTTTCATTCATTGCGTTATGCCATGCATTTTTTGAAGTTTATAAATTCTTAGAACATGAAAAGAACAGCAATGTATTTCAAGTCAGAATACCACAGGAAATACACTGTAAGTTAAAGGAAGGCCTACAGAAATCTGCTCCACTTGTAAAACAATAGAACCACCTATGAAGATTTGTTTGCACTTGTCATGATGATTATTGAGAATATTGTTTTATCTTATTAGCACCATCCGTTGACAAATTACAGTAGAAAAAATAACGGTACCAAACATTTTCAACTTCCTAAATTACTTGAAAATAACATGATATTTTTACTTTCCATGGTTGTTCTGATAAATAAAGCAACTGAAAATAAATACCTTTGAATAAAGCCAACAAAAAGAACTTTGTAACAGTGATGACACTACTCTTAATTCAGCCTTATTTCATTTTTCTGTTTTTTTTCTAATTGTTAACACTGACATTGACAGGATGTCAACTATGGTGGTAAAAGTAATTTTACTGGGGGTATGTCCATCCATATTTCTATAATATTTGTCAGTATGCTCTTCCTCGATATTTTTACAAAATTACAAGTTGGTTTTTCTTCAAATATTAGCATTCTAAATAAAAAAATTTCTACTTCATCTGCTGACAAACAGTTAAAACATACTTTTAATCTGACAGTTTATCTTCACTTCTTATTGTAATTTTATTCATTAAATGACAAAGCAGTGGTACTCCCTGCTACGTGTGGTCTTCCTAAATCAGCCCGCACCGATAAAATAGTTTTGAAGTGGGTGCCAGTGCCACAGGTCTTCACAATTGTACACCACTTACATCAATTTATATTTTTACTTATACACATACTTTAAATTTTATTTCAATATTCTACAGCTAAAATTTTCTATTTTTTTATCAGAGGTTTAACGACCACCGTGAGCAACTCAATGGGATATAAGCAGTCGCATGTCCCTAATTTAGGGCCACTGGTTCCAGGGAAGGGAGAGAGAGCCAGTGTCATAAGACAAACACAACATTTTTTTTTTTTTTTTTTGATTGGAGGTTTAACGACCGCCGTGAGCAACTCAATGGGCTATAAGCAGTCGCCCGTCCCTAATTTAGGGTCACTGGTTCCAGGGAAGGGAGAGAGCCAGTGCGGTAAGAGACAAACACAACATCCATGCCTGACCGGGATTCGAACCCGGACCCCTTACGGACGAATGATCAGAGGCCAGCGCCTTAGACCACTGCGCCACCGGGGCGGCCAAACACAACATTCATCCCCTTTCGGACGAAAGATCAGAAGCCGCCGCCCCGGTGGCGCAGTGGTCTAAGGCGTTGGCCTCTGATCATTCGTCCGTAAGGGGTCCGGGTTCGAATCCCGGTCAGGCATGGATGTTGTGTTTGTCTTACGGCACTGGTTCTCTCCCTTCCCTGGAACCAGTGACCCTAAATTAGGGACGGGCGACTGCTTATAGCCCATTGAGTTGCTCACGGTGGTCGTTAAACCTCCAATCAAAAAAAAAAAAAAAAAAAAAAAAAAAAAAAAAGATCAGAAGCCATCGCTTACCCACTGCGCCACCGGGGCAGCAGCTAAAAAATCACTGAATAAAATTATTCAACATATATTTTCATTGAAACAAAACCCAATGCAATCAAAATTTTTGGTCACCCCGTAACAAAAATTTGTACTCACACTACAACAAATGGAATAACTGTTAAAACAAATAATTATTGTAATCATATGCTCACTTACATTTGGTAATGATTTAAACATCATTCAGAAGCAATTAAGAAGGCAGGTCAATTTTAGAATCATTATGTATCTGTTTTATACAACTATGGCAGATCCAATTGGGAACGAACTATAGGGGGCGCTGCGCAAACGTAAACAAACTTCTCTAGTACGGGTAACGTCGCACGTGTTTCCATAAAGTCGAATGTTAGAATGGCTGGTTTGTCGCTTTCAATCCTTGAAATAATGAAATTTGTGGACGCTTCCAAAAATTCAAGATGCATGAAAGAAGGGGAAGTGATTGTTAATGTAGGCTATATAATTTCTTGTGGAATTAAGAAGGAAGATGGAAGAGAAATTCTCATAGTTTCGCACTGCATTCAGTCCACGGCAATAACGTCGTCGCCTCACTCCATCAACGGTGTTTTAGATACAAGTAACAGTGAAATTTCTATAAAGTCATTTGAGTGCTCTTGTAAAGCGGGCAGAAGTGGAACGTGTAAGCACTGTGTAGCAGTAATGCTTTACTGTAACAGGTAATTTTTATTTTTACATTTTCAGGCAAGTGATATAGTAATACCGACAGGGGTGTTCTAATCCGGAATACCATTAAAATCTGACATTTCGTTTCACTTGACGTTTCCCAGGACCAATTTTCAATACTGTCAAAAATAACATTTGTAAATTTTTAACATTCTGTTCCTAAAAGTGTTTGTGAATTGGTAATTGTTGATCATCATTGGGTTCTGCGTTTTTGAACCGATGACTGTTGACAGAACATTGCAAATCTTGTTCCATAATGAAGTTGAAATTTATATAGATAGAAATTTATATAGATTTGTTTTCAAGATTATGTAGAAATGTGGATTTTTTAATTACTACTATGCAATAAAAACATGCTGCCTTGTTTATTATTCATTCAAAGACGTTACTAGGATAGTAGCATTTCACTGGAAGGATTTCAAACGCAAAGCTCAAACGTTTATACTAATTTGTGAAAAACATAGCCGAAACCTTGGGAACGACATTACGGGACACAACAATATGATTTGTTCTTCTTCACGGAATTCTCCATTATACAACTCTCTAATTCCAGAATGAATGGAAAAATACACCAAACTACGACAACTGAACGTAATGAGCGATCTACCAACAGCCAAGCATTGAGCCAAAAACGTTACCCGTACTACAGTAGTTCTTCCTTTTGCCGCTAGAGGAGAGAGCGGACCGCTGAGATTGCCAATCCATTGACCAGAGCAATACAGCGTCGAAGTGTGATGTCACAAAATGATGGTGGCATAAACAAATGTCTGTTTCTCCACAATTTCCGTAATGTTTCAGTGTGATTGGTGAAATGTGCTTATATTTTACAAGTTCTTAATATTTTTTTGACAATATGAAACTAATTTAACGCAGTGAAAATGCTGTGAAGTCCTCTCACATCCAGTCATTTCATTGTGAACTGCGATTCGTGGTCAAATAGCTTCTATGAAAGATCAGATATATAGCATCGAGGTCGTTTTTTTATGCTTACTATATTTCATAAATTAGTTGATCTTACTTCTTTCTCATCTATGGATTCGCTCAGTTTTATATCATATTTAAACTGACCACCCAAAGAGCCCAAAACTTTTTTTTATTGGAGGTTTAACGACCACCGTTCCAGGGAAGGAAGAGAGCCAGTGCCGTAAGACAAACACAACATCCATGCCTCACCGGGATTCGAACCCGCACCCCTTACGGACGAATGATCAGAGGCCAGCGCCTTAGACCACTGCGCCAACTGGGCGGCGCCCACAACTTTTAGGCTGGTTCATTTCATGTTTATATAAAGATGGATAAATGCCCTTCTAGGTTGTTATTCACTAAGAGCATCTGCTGTTTCACACTGGTGAGAAACCTCACCAATGAATAATATGCCAGAAGAGATTTTTACAGAAAGGTAGTCTGTTACAACATATATATCTTTATTTACGGGAAATTGAAAATGATGTTGCCAAATGTGGGAAACCTCACCAATGCACTGATTGTGTTTAACCTTACAGTATTTAAATACCTAATGATTTAATTTTAACACATTTTGGTAAATAAATTTTATCTTACAGTATTTTAACTTACAAAAATTGTAGTCACATTGCTTCCAAATCATACACGTCACATAGTTTTCCACACTGGCGAGACACTTTACCAGTGTGCAATATGTTAAGTCTTTTACGCAAAATAGTAATCTATTTGCTCATCTATGGATTCACACTGGTGAGGAACCTCATCAATATGACATTTGCGACACGTCAGTTACACTTAAAGGAACTCTGCTAATCCCTCTCCATTTACATGCTTACACCGCAAAGTGTACATTTTATGGATGCTCTTCAACTATGTCAATATATTTTAACACCTATTTGTGAAATTTATATTTTTGAACAGGGTAGGTAAAATCTCCCAAAGGCATAGTATGTTATAAAAACTTTTCGTGTTTACCCGTAAATTGGTACGGAATTTGATATTACAGGCTGGAGGCAAAATTTAATGTTCTGAAAACGATAACAAAAAAATGGGGAGGGGTGGAGGGATCCAATTCATATTTTACAGACTACAAAAAATATGCTTGTTCACAAGAATACCAGTCAGTCCACGAATGCTCAGCTTGGCATTTTAGTCCGTAGGATACGTTTCCGTTTGTTTCGCAAAAATCTATAAAATAAACACTGATTTTTCAGTCTGATTACAGCAAGCTGTAAAACATAAAACCATATCTAATATATTCAGTTTCACCTTAAAAAAACGATTTTACAGGACAATCGGCAGCAGCCAACGACAAAACTGACGTTATCTAACTGATTGGGAACCTCAGCGAACTATAGGGGGCGCTGCGCAAACGTAAACAAACTTCTCTAGTACGGGTAACGTCGCATGTGTTTCCATAAAGTCGAATGTTAGAATGGCTGGTTTGTCGCTTTCAATCCTTGAAATAATGAAATTTGTGGACGCTTCCAAAAATTCAAGATGCATTAAAGAAGGGGAAGTGATTGTCAATGTAGGCCATATAATTTCTTGTGGAATTAAGAAGGAAGATGGAAGAGAAATTCTCGTAGTTTCGCACTGCATTCAGTCCACGGCAATAACGTCGTCGCCTCACTCCATCAACGGTGTTTTAGATACAAGTAACAGTGAAATTTCTATAAAGTCATTTGAGTGCTCTTGTAAAGCGGGCAGAAGTGGAACGTGTAAGCACTGTGTAGCAGTAATGCTTTACTGTATCAGGTAATTTTTATTTTTACATTTTCAGGCAAGTGATATAGTAATACCGACAGTGGTGTTCTAATCCGGATTACCATTAAAAGCTTACATTTCGTTTCACTTGACGTTTCCCAGGACCCATTTTCAATACTGTCAACAATAACATTTGTAATTTTTGAACATTCTGTTCCTAAAAGTGTTTGTGAATTGGTAATTGTTGATCATCATTGGGTTCTGCGTTTTTGAACCGATGACTGTTGACAGAACATTGCAAATCTTGTTCCATAATGAAGTTGAAATTTATATGGATAACAGCAATTATTTGTTTTCAAGATTATGTAGAAATGCGGATTTTTTAATTACTACTATGCAATAAAAACATGCCGCCTTGTTTATTATTCATTCAAAGACGTTACTAGGTTAGTAGCATTTCACTGGAAGGCTTTCAAACGCAAGGCAGCCGCCCCGGTGGCGCAGTGGTCTAAGGCGCTGGCTTCTGATCATTCGTCCGTAAGGGGTCCGGGTTCGAATCCCGGTCAGGCATGGATGTTGTGTTTGTCTTACGGCACTGGCTCTCTCCCTTCCCTGGAACCAGTGACCCTAAATTAGGGACGGGCGACTGCTTATAGCCCATTGAGTTGCTCACGGTGGTCGTTAAACCTCCAATCAAAAAAAAAAAAAAAAACGCAAGGCATAAACGTTTATACTAACTTGTGAAAAACATAGCCAAAACCTTGGGAACGACATTGCGGGACACAACAATATGATTTGTTCTTCTTCACGGAATTCTCCATTATACAACTCTCTAATTCCAGAATGAATGGAAAAATACACCAAACTACGACAACTGAACGTAATGAGCGATCTACCAACAGCCAAGCATTGAGCCAAAAACGTTACCCATACTACAGTAATTCTTCCTTTTGCCGCTAGAGAGAGAGCGGACCGTTGAGATTGCCCATTACTGAAATGTAAATTTATTTATTTATTTATTGTTTTGAAGACGATGAGGCTTATAGACTGAGGCTTGTGCCTCACAGCAACTAGTTGGCCGAGCTGTAAGGTTGAAGCTATATTCACGCTATGCTTGAATATAGCCCACAGACTAGGTTCACGCTCCTTCTGTGATTGGTCCGAACGATTGGAAGGGAGTGGTCTTCTTTCGGGTAGGTATTTGATGATTGATGTCTTCCTGTTCAGCTGCACGGAATATTCTGTTGCCCTTTGAATTATTGTCATTAGATGGCGTCGTGTTCTGTTCTGTAGGATGTTTTTATGAGATTTTCTCTGTTGTGAATTGTAATAATTGTTTACATAGGCGAAGCGGTAAGTATGTTTGAGTAGGTGCCAATGAAGAATTTTTAAATTAGTGTAGGAGACAGCATGTATTTTCGCCATGCCGTACGCGTCTTTTGGGGCAGTTTAGAAACATAAATGAGTTTTTACTGTTTAAAAAGGTTTAAAATGTGTGCAAATTTGCGGAGATAACCTGTGCGAAGAAATTACAGTCACTTAACTCTTGGCCCGATCAGTCCAATCTCATATGTGTGGAGGAAGACTTCGTATTCATGTCTTGCATATTGTATATTTATACTAGTTTTAGAAAAACTACTTTTTAAAAGTAGCTGACTACTGCTACAATCACATTCTTGAAAAGTACCTTGCTACAGCTAGAACTACGTTTTTTGAAAAGTAGCTACTTTTGATACCTTTAGGTTAAGTTAAAGGTACAAATTACAAAATCCCTTATAGAAAATAAATAGTTTGCTAAGTTTTATTTTGTTGTGTTATAATGCAACTGCAATTTAAAATCTGCATTTCATTGTGTTTTTACTCGTTTCTTGCTTCATGTGTTATCAGTTTCACAGATTCCAAATTTGGATTCGGTGAGGTAAAATCTATAAATTTATTAAAGACACCCCTAATTACTTAAAGTATTAAATTAGAGACTGCCAATGCAAAATATATATATATATATATCATCATCATCGTCAAATATTATCAATCCACTGCTGGACGAAGGTCTCCCCAAGTTTCCTCCACAACGGTCTGTTTTGTGCCAGTCTCCTCCATGTCACTCCCACATACTTTCATATTTATCCACCCATCTCCCATGTGGCCTTTTTCTGGGTCTTTTCCTGTCCCTTGGAATCCAATCTAAAATTTCGGCTGTCCATCGATGGTCTGTCCTTCTGGCAGTATGTCCAGCCCATTGCCATTTCAGGGATTTAACTCTGATCATGATGCCTTCCACTCTTGTCATTTTTCGGATCCAAGAGTTCCTCTTCTTATCTCTCCTAGTTACACCAAGTATGCACCTCTCCATGTTGTTTTGAGTTGTCTGCAGCCTTTGTATGTCTCTTTTAGTTAAGGTCCACGTCTCTGCACCATACGTAAGCACTGGAAGGATGCATTGATCAAACACTTTTCTTTTAAGACATGTAAATTTTTTCGCATATAACATCATCATTGTCAACCGTTATCAATCCACTGCTGGACGAAGGTCTCCCCAAGTTTCCTCCACAACGGTCTGTCTTGTGCACATATATATATATCATCATCATCATCATCATCATCATCATTGTCAACCATTATCAATCCACTGCTGGACGAAGGTCTCCCCAAGTTTCCTCCACACGGTCTGTCTTGTGCCAGTCTCCTCCATGTCACTCCCACATACTTTCGAATTTCATCCACCCATCTTCCATGTGGTCTTCTTCTGGGTATTTTCCTGTCCCTTGGAATCCAATCTAAAATTTCGGCTGTCCATCGATGGTCTGTTCTTCTGGCAGTATGTCCAGCCCATTGCCATTTCAGGGATTTAACTCTGATCATGATGTCTTCCACTCTTGTCATTTTTCGGATCCACGAGTTCCTCTTCTTATCTCTCCTGGTTACACCAAGCATGCACCTCTCCATGCTTCTTTGAGTTGTTTGCAGCATTTGTATGTCTCTTTTAGCTAAGGTCCACGTCTCTGCACCATACGTAAGCACTGGAAGGATGCATTGAACAAACACTTTTCTTTTAAGACATAATGGCATATTGCTCTTGAAAATTATGCTGTTTCTTCCAAAAGCTCTCCAGGCAAGTTTTGTACGCCGATTAATTTCTTCACCAATGTGACCCTCACTTGATATCTGCTGTCCAAGATAAACGTACGTGTCTGTTATCTCCAGCTTTTCTCCATCAATCGATAAATCTTCATTTCTTGTAAAAGCATTGTACATCACTTTTGTCTTCTGAAAGTTCATTTTTAATCCCACTTCTTTACTCTTGTCAGCAAGTTCCTGGATCATACTCTGTAGCTCTGATGGGGTAGTTGCAAAAATGACTATGTCATCAGCAAAACGAAGGTGGGTTAGATAATCTCCATTAATCTTTATCCCTTTGTTTTCCCAGTTCAGTGATTGAAAGACATTTTCCAATGTGGCATTAAACGAGCTTCACAGATATGGTGTCACCTTGTCTCACTCCTTTTCCAATTTTTATGTGTGTTGTATTTTCAAACAGCCGAATCTTTGCACTTGCATTTTCATAGATGTTATTAATAATATTAATGTATGCATGTTCAATACCGCAGGATTTCAGAGCCATTGCAACTGCTGATGGTTTCACCGAATCAAAGGCTTTTTCATAATCGATAAAAGCCATGCACAATGGAAGTTCATATTCCCTCGCTCTTTCAATTTGTTCTCTCAGTACGTGGATATGATCTATTGTGCTGCAGCCACTCCTGAATCCAGCTTGTTCTCTCGGTTGAGCCATGTCCAGTGTCACCTTAAAGCGGTGTGAAAGAACTTTAGTAAAGATTTTATAAACCACTGATAGGAGGCTGATAGGTCTGTAGTTCCTGAGATCCTCAATGTCACCTTTTTTATGTAGCAAGATCATTGTAGCGTTGTTCCAATCCTCAGGAATCTTCCCTTCATTAAGGCATCGAGTGAAAATTTGGGCGAGTACTGTTTCGATTTCTCCACTTGCTTCTTGCATGATGTCTACAGTAATTCCATCTTCTCCTGGAGCTTTTCCCGGCTTCATGTTCTTGATTGCATGTGCAACTTTTGCTGGAAGGACTGGAAGAACTCTGGTACTGGTACCTTTCATGATGTCTGGAGTACATGTATCATCCCTTTCATATAATTTGGAGTAGAAACCTTTCACTCTTGTCAAAATTTCGCCTCTATTTCTTGTTACAGAACCATCTTCTTTCCTCAGTGCCATAATCTGTTTTTTCCCCTTACTGAGATGTCCCTTTGCTATCTTTAGACTTTGGTTGTTTTCAATTGCTTTCCTTACTAGTTCACAGTTGAATTTCCTTACGTCTTCAGTGATACTTTTTCGTACTGTCTTGCATAGCTCTATATATTCCACTTTGGAAGTCACATCTTCTTTAGTTGTCCTCATCACTCTTCTTTTTTGCATCAACATTTTGGTTTTTCCTGATAATTTGTTCACATGCAATTTGTTCTTAGACCCACCTAATATTGTTGCTGTTTCCATAAGAGCTTTGGTTACTTTTCTGTTAACTTCAGAAATATCCACTTCTTCCGATGTTAGGCCTTCTAAAGCGGAGAATCTGTTCTTCAGTTCCAATTTGAAGGTATTATGGTGTTTTTTAAGGTTGGTTATGTCAATACATTTTGTTTGTCTTATGAGCTTGCTACGTTCGAGTTTAGTGTTGAATTGCATCTTACGTCTCACCAATCTATGGCCACTACCTGTGTTGAACTAGTTCAGCACACTGCAGTCTTGGATGACGAATTTTTTGTTACACATAATAAAATCAATTTCACTTGTCGTCCCATTTGGATGTCTCCATGTCCATTTCCTGTGTGGCTTTTTCTTGAAAAAGGAGTTCAAGATGAAAAACCCTTCTGCCTCTGGAAACTCTACGAGAGTATTTCCACGCTGGTTTCTGTTGCCGTGACCGAATTTACCTACTGAAGATTCATTCTGTTGCCGTTGCCCTATTTTTGCATTGAAATCTCCCATAATTATCTTCAAGTGCTGCTTACCTTTATTATTTAGATCACGAATTTCCTCATAAAATTCTTCAATTTCTTCTTCAGCATGACTTGTGGTGGGTGCATAAGTTTGAATATTCTGAGCCTGGTATCTTCTCGAGAGTTGGATAACAAGTCGTGCAGCTCTGTCAGAGGAACTTTCAACTTCTACAACTTTATCCTGCAGTTTCTTGTTTATTATAAATCCAACACCACTAGTTCTGCCAGTCTCTGTCCCACGATAGTAGAAGAGATGTCCACTTTTCAGTTCAATGAGATCTTCTCCTTTTCTCCTTACCTCACTTAGCCCGACGATGTCCCACTTGATCCTTTGTAGTTCCTCTTCCAATTCAAGAAGCCTTGAATCAGAAGATAGGGAGCGTCCGTTGTACGTAGCCAAGGTCAGCATCAGATGGCAGCCTAGTCCGGTCCTCCGGGGATTCTTAGCACCCTCTGCCTTCATGTCGCACTGGCCGCTGCCTTGGCCAGGTACATTCCAGCTGCCGGACACTGAGGGCCAAGATTTAAGTTGTGGAGTCATTTTGGAGGGGTTTGGCCATAACTCACCACGCTGGCCAAGCGGGTTGGTGAGTGTGGGATAGCATTTCCTCTAATCCCGATGGTATAGTTATACCGCTATTGGCGGTCGTCAGAGCCCCTTTAGTGGGAACAGGATGTACCACGAGAAGGCGGGTTTGACATTTGTCAAGGAGAGGCTGTGATGTTACGCATCACCTGACCTTACATCCCGCATATATATATATATATATATATATATATCTTAGGCTTATGTACATTATGCTAATATTGAAGATATTACCAATTGTATAAGAAATGAATGCCAAAAGGCAAATTTGGACATTGGTATCTGTGTAGAATGATATGCCGCTTGACAGTGAGCAAAGGCAGGATTAACAATTGCGCAAGAGGCTATTTGTTACTTGCTATTGGTGAGACAGAAGCAAGTGTAAGGTCAGCATTAAAGGGGAGAAAGATACACAAAATAGGTCAGTATGTGATGAATTTGCATAGTTTTAAAGGCTGTGAAAATATGTGATACTGCTTAGATAACTGGATCAAACCACTGTGTAAAAGCACAAAATGCATTGCACATAGTGAATACAATCCTTGGACTACAGGATTTCGGCCATTTTTAAGGGGGGGGTCACAGTACTCCTGGAATTTAACTGAAATTTCACGATTAGAAAGATACAGTTCAATTACTTTATAATTATAATATTTATCTTCATGAAATTGGCTCAGTTACATAGGATTACCTATAGTATACAGTTACCTGTAATGCTGTTTTTTTGACCCCCCCCTCTGGCAATTAAAACTTGTAATATGTAAACTGAAGCCATAGACTGCTGTATCCTTTGGCAGTATTAACTACATGCTATACAAATCATGTTGAACTTTGGTAGGTGAAAATGTTTGTCATTCAGCATTAGACACACTGATGTAATACCGTTCACTGTAACAGTTTTTTACATGTTCTTAGCCTCTTGCATATGTGGGTGTATCATGTGGGGGTTGTTCCATGTCCAATCCATGATTTTTTTTTACAAGTACTTATCCCCAGTATGTGTCATTCCCCAAAGCTTTCATTTTTTATTGTTGATGAATCAATAGATATCAGTATTTGAAATTATGAAAATGTTGGCTTGTGGGATCAATGTTGCATTCAGAGAGTTTTTTCCAGGGGGAAAATTACAAATCTCGGGGAGGGGGCTAAAGTTTGTTGACTAATTATATATATATCACAATTTTTTTATTTATTTATATGCATTTTTTAAATAGAGTACAAACATTTTCTTATGCTTTTATATCGCAAATGCAAATTCCACGAAATCTACACAAACAAGTGAATAAAAATGTTATACCTTTGCTTTCATTCAGTAATGGACCACGGATTGCACAATGGGGTGGTGTAAAATATTGAGGATGCTAGTAAGGTAAGGCTGTGCTGAAGAAAATCCTTCAAAGGCATTATGGGTGGCAAAAATGTCCTCGCCTTACTACTAGCGTGTTTCTGATTATTAAGGAATCACTACAGTGTTACCTGAAAACGTATGGTGTAAGCCATGTCCCTGCCATTTGGTTTCAGTCTCCTTAGATTATTTAGAATTGCAAATAGTAGTAAAAAAACAACAACTAAAAACTAACAAACCATTTGAATGCCAGTTTGAGATGCCTCGATTTTTTTTCACAGAGTAAAAACCGCCACCGCCAGGGGGGGGAATCATTATGGGAACAATTTCTAATAATTTGCTATTGTTAAAAAGTAGGCGGCAAATATTTTGTTGAATTGGAAGCACTAATGTCACGTTAGCTACACTGAGACTTAACTGTATACATGGACAGGCGGCATCCAGAAGACTGAAATAAAACTGTTTTTTTATGCTATCTTGACTGAGATAAAACTGTTTTTTATGCTATCTTGACTGAAATAAAACTGTTTTTTATGCTATCTTGTAAAATATGATGATGTATTGCAGTGCAAACATTTTTACTGTGTGGAATTAGGTTTTTATTGCGGAAGTAATCCGAGGTGTCTGTGCTTGAAAAATTATCCCCTCAGCGAGGACTGTTTAATGTTTTGTTGAAGGATGACAGAAATTTCAGACTGAAGTCCATGTGGATGTTTGTTTTTTTATTATAATATTTTCCCTCATTTTCTTAATTTTTTTTAAAATCAATTTCTCCAAATATTCAGCTATCTGTATAAACGAACTCAGACTAAAATAAGGGGAGATCACTCAAAAACCTACGGGGAATGAGGGGGGGCTAAGCACCCCCGAGAAGATACCTGATTACATCACTGTGTGGGATGTATTTGCACAAAAACATGATTACCTAAATTTCTTATAATGATGGAAATACCAAAATTGTCATCTTCAAGTAAATTCCTATGCAAAATCCATTGGTGCAATTAAACGTTTCTGTCGAAGTTTTTGAGTTTTAAGCATTGTTTTTTTTTAATTAAAAGGAACTGGTGTGGCCTTGTATGTATAGAAAGTTACAAATATGACCTAACATAAAAAAGAAAAAAAGTGTGAGTGAGTGAGAAGAGAAAGAGTGTTAACTTTCAGCCGAGGAGCTGAGAAACCAAGTTTTTAAACATGACACGTACACAATGGCAGTAAAATGGTGTGTCTTCACAAGTGGCTAACCAACTCTTGATTTTTATGCTGTATCTGTCGTTAGCATAAGTGCAGTGACCATCTGTCTGCATCGAAGCCCCATACGCAGCACGATTCGCTGAACTGTCACTTTAGACACACTTCCAGTAGCTCCCTGGTTCATTCAGCCAGTGAATTGCTCCACTGTAACGCGTCGATCGGCCCTCACGCACCTTCGCAGCCGACGTTCACCTCTCACATCATGGCACGTAGTGCTCCGCAGTTTCCAGATAGCTTATTCGCAGGGGTGCTTTTTCTCCAATCACAATACACTTTAACCACAGCAGCACGCGAACAGTTCACAAACTGCGCTGTTTCAGAAATAATGCCACCCCTGTCCCGAAAGCCGATAATTATCCCTTTTTGCAAATCTGATAAATCGCTCCTTTTATCCATGACAGCAACGAGTAATATGTTTTCCGAATGTCTACAGCACAGCTTATATACTTTCCAAGCCAGCTCACGACACGTGCCTACTTTCGTTGGGTACGCGCTGTTGACGTCAAAAGTAGGAGGAGATGGTCTACAATAATGTGACTCGACTATATATATATATACACACAAGGTCGAGTCACATTAGTGTGACCACCAGGTAATACCCAGAGTAACCGCCGTGTGCAGCACAGACAGCAGTTAGACGGGCTGGGAGTGACTCAAGGTGCTGGAAGGTGTTCACAGGTATGTGGAGTATGCTGACTGCAGTGCATCTGACAGCTGCTGGAGGGTGCGTGGTGGAGATCCATAGAGCGAACAATACGATCGAGGTGGTCCCACAGATGCTCAATCGCGTTTAAGTCTGGGGAATTAGGGGGCCAGGGAAGTACTTTGAAGTCTTCATCGTGCTCTTCCAACCACTGTCGGACATTTCGAGCTGTGTGATACGTCGCATTGTCGAGCTGGAAGATCCCATCCGCCCCAGGGAAGACAATCAGCATGTATGAGTGTACGTGGTCTTCAAGGATGAATTCATAATGAATTCGGTCCATAGTGCCTACCACAGGCATGAGTGGACCCAGAGAAGGCCACAAAAACATTCCCTGGACCATAATGCTTCCTCCACCAGCTTATGTTCTTCCAGCAATGGTTGAAGAGTGTTTGTTCTCCGATGTTTCTCGCCTTATACGACAACGTCCATCAGTTCGGCGAAGCAGAAAACGTGACTCGTCGAAAAAGGCAATCCTTTGCTCATCAGCAGAGGTCCAATTCCGATACTGCCTTAGAAATGTAAGCCTTTTCTGCCGATGCACCTTCGTTAGCATAGGCGCAGTGACCATCCGTTGGCAATTATGAAAAATAAAAATACAGAAACATATAATCTCTAGAACCTTTATATATCTATTTATTTTTTTGCTCTTCTCGTTTTTTGTTTAAGATAGTGTTAATTTTTCATATTTTTGATAAACGTTTGGAAATCACAGGCTGAATTTCATTTTTTTAAATAATAATATTCAGCGAAAGAATATATTTCCTTTTTCATTTGCTGATGGGCAATTACAATTGCGTTTCAAAATATACGTCGAATCTCGTAGTTTATCTGTTTGCCCCCCCCTCCTCTTTATTTTCCTCCTGACAAAGGAACAGACCTCCCACGTCTGCCCCTTCAATAATTTGCCGAAGTCGGCGCCCCTGATAGTACACTGCTGGACAATTGCTAAGGACGGATCATAAACGGCTATATAGCGCATAAAAAAGTAAGGGTGGTTGGATGCCAAGTGAAATAAAATAATGTCAGAATGCCAGGACATTACAAGAAAGACAATTTATTGTGCTCTGAAATCCAGAAGGCTTTGGAACGTGTTCAAGGGACAAACAGGCCATTTTGTGCAGAATACGCAAACGTGAAAAAAATGCAATTACCGTCCGCAGGCGTTCCGGCGTAAGATGTCAATACGGGATATGGCCACCATGGAGGGCGATGCAAGATTCCACACGTCGTGTCATGCTTTGCACAACATTATCAAGCAGCTGACGGGGTAATGTATCCCATTCCTTTGTCAGTGCACGGATGAGGGTGTCCTTGTTTACTGGAGGGCATTGGCGACCAGCAAGACTTCTCCCCAAAGCATCCCACACATTTTCAATGGGATTCGGATCTGGAGAACGTGCTGGCCATACGAAGAGTTGAATATCCTCGCTCTCAAGCCACTCCTGGACAGTGACTGTTCGATGACATGTTGCGTTGTCGTCTATGAAAATGAATCTATCACCGACAGCACCACGGAACATGCAAACATGAGGTAGCAGAACATCATTAATGTATCGTTGGCCAGTCATAGTCCCAGTTGGAGGCACATAGAGGGACGTACGGCCATTGATCATGATGCCAGCCCATACCATTACACTACATGTCGGATATCGGTCCCTTTCCTGTATGTTTGCTGGACAATATGCAGTACCACTATCACGCCAGATCAGTTGTCGTCGACAATCAGACGATAGACTGTATCTACTCTCATCTGAGAAGAGGACAGCAGATCAGTCGTTATCAGTCCAATTGCGATGTTGATGGCACCATTGCAAACGTGCGGTACGGTGATGTCTGGACAATGGGATGCACACAACAGGACGGCGGTTGTATAGTTCTCCTTCATGCAAACGTCTGGCGACAGTTTTTCGGGAGATCCGCTTGCCAGTAGCAGCCATAAACTGATTTGCTACCTCACTAGCTGTGCTGCGCCGGTGTCTTTTTGTTGATAGCACTATGTACCGATCTTCTGCAGGTGTTATTTTTCGAACACGACCTCCCCGTGACGTTTGCTACACTCTCCATTTGTTTGAAATGATTTCCAAAGACTTGAAACAACACTGTGGCTGACGTCGAACTCCCTGGCAACATCTGTTATTTTTCGCCCTTCTTCAATCTTGCCAATAATACGGCCACGCGTAAAATCATCTAGGTGATGTCGGGAAGACATACTGAAAATTGCAAGTTCCTCAATTGATTCTTTCCCTTTCAACTTTGCGTTTGAACAACAACGGTCAATATGCGTCAAATCCTTTATATCTCTTATCAGCGCTATGACGTCACGAACAAGTTCGGCAATCCAAAATTTGCATACGCACAACACGTCTTACTGTATCCCGCACTTATGCTAATTTCTACATTTTCCTGCCTTCCATTTTATGGTTGCTATCGTTGCTATTGTCATCCGTCCTTAGCAATTGTCCGGCAGTGTATTATATTCACATAGTGTATATACGTATAGCATATGCACATAGTGTATACATTTGATAGATATAGTAGATATTGATGTTTACGTAGGGTGCCCGAAAAGTTATCGGGCCGCCAATGAGGGAATAATCGTACATATAGTGCCGAAAAGATAACTAACGAAACCATATAATGTTCAATGCGTAGATCACTATATCTAGCAGTTCAGAGTAATGCAACATTTTACAATGTACAATAAAAAAAAGTGATCTTCAATTAAATTCATGTAGCACTTTTTTTTTACATTTATAGACTATGTAATGTTTTGAACATGTAAAATAATCTTTTGGAACGTTTAATTTGTGGTGTACATCGCTCTTAATCTCTGGGGAGGGGGCTTAAGCAACCAAAGCCTCCCCCATGTGTGCGCCAGTATATATAAAACATGCCAAGGAAAATTAAAGCAGGTGGGGATATACAGGGTATCCATAAAGTCTTTCCTTATTAGCATATCACTAAGCTGTTCTCTGAGATTCAGAGGTTAGCTCCAAAAAGAAATACAATCTTCCAGATATTTTTACTTATTGTTGTCGTATCAAACTTCGCCATTTACAGCGATCTTGACATACAACCCGTGCTTCACTGATATCCATTACACGCCGTACACAAGATCTTTTATACTTCATACTCATAATCTTTTTCTCATTCAGACACTCCTGAATCTGATCCACCCATGTCTTCCTTGGCCTTCCTTTGCCTTTCCTTCCTGCCACTTGGGCTGAAAAGATTTTCTTAGTAAGCATTTCATCACTCATTCTTTCAACATGGCCAAACCACCGAAGCATATTGGTCTCCACCTTGCTAACAACATTTTGCTTTACATCACACAACTGCAATACATCATACCGTGTCTTGCCACAAACCCCACGTAAGTAACGCATTTCTCCAGCACACAAACGACTCCTATGCTTCTTCTGCAGTACCCAGGTTTCACTGCCATACATCAGAGTAGGAACAATTACTGTTTCATACACAGCCATGCGGGACTCTCTAGAGAGCCCATCATTCCTGTGAAAACCTCCCAGAGCAGCTATGACTTTCAAAGAAGAATTCACTCGCCTACTGATTTCACCATCCAACTTGTTCTCTCTGTCAAACATGCTTCCTAAATACACAAACTCACTCACCTGGTCAATCACAGTGCCATTTATACTTACATTACATTCAGTGCTACTCGTTCCTCTCTCAAAAACCATAACTTTGGGTTTTCCCTTATTTATACTCAGTTTGAATTTCATGCAAACTTCGTGCATCCGAGTCAACATACTCTGCAACTCACTTTTGCTCTCTTCCAACAGGACAGTGTCATCAGCATACAGCAATCTGCACACACGGATATCACCAAGACATAAACCACTATTATCTATTTTTGGCCTCACGCATGCATGCGTCCATAAATATATTAAACAGCCATGGTGACATTACACAACCTTGTCTAACTCCTGCACCAATGGAAAACCATTTTGATAAAACACCATTCACTTGTACACAGTCCTTCCCACACTACAAAAAATAATATAAAAAAATCTATGTAAGTTAAAATGAAATGGTTGGCGTTATACTATAGCAGCACTCATAAATATTTTTTTATTTCTGTTCTTTAGATGAGCGCTACTGCTGAATAAGATGAGCATTTCATCGATAATGGCTTCCATGCAAGAAAAATGGCATGCGTGTTGTGGTTCCATGAGACCAAATCGGCGGTTACTGTCCAGGGTCATTTTAGAAAAGAGTGCAGACGATCGCCACCGGACCAAATAAGCATAAAAGCTTAGTATTAAAAGTTTAAAGCGATGGGTAGTGTAAGTGTTGGCGATCTTCTCCGAACGGGTCGAACACCTGTTACACAAGTGACAGCTGCAGCTGTTCAGGAGACATTTCTGCAAAGCCCCTGGAAATCCATTCGTCGTGCATCACTGGAAACTGGAATTCCCCGTGCCACGGTTCACATAATTTTACATAAATGTCATCTCTGTGCTTATAAGGTACAGATCGTTTAAGCTCTTCAGTCTGACTGATGACCGCCTCGCCGTGCTGCGTTTGCGACGGAGATGTTGCAGCGCATAGCTCATGATAGTGATTGACTGTACCGTGTCTGTTTCTCAGATGAAGCTGCATTCGATGTCTCTAGTACAGTAAATATGTACACAATGTACGAATCTGGGGATCAGAAAATCCCCATATTGCCATTGAGCAACAGAGGGCTAGCCCAAAAGTGAACGTATGGTGTGGCCTGATCACTGGCTCACCCACGGGGGAGGGTGGCTTTGGGGCTTAATCCCCACCCAAAGCCCTGTACGTCAACTCTTTTATCTACCTATCTAATGCATATCTGTCTATCTTGTGCACTACATATACATGTCTATATACTATGTGCGTATACACACATACCTACACATACATCTAATGCATATCTGTCTATCTTATGCACCATATATATTTATATATCATCATCATCATCATCATCATTGTCAACCATTATCAATCCACTGCTGGACGAAGGTCTCCCCAAGTTTCCTCCACAACGGTCTGTCTTGTGCCAGTCTCCTACATGTCACCCCTGCATACTTTCGAATTTCATCCACCCATCTTCCATGTGGTCTTCTTCTGGGTCTTTTCCTGTCCCTTGGAATCCAATCTAAAAATTTCGGCTGTCCATCGCTGGTCTGTTCTTCTGGCAGTATGTCCAGCCCATTGCCATTTCAGGGATTTAACTCTGATCATGATGTCTTCCACTCTTGTCATTTTTCGGATCCACGTGTTCCTCTTCTTATCTCTCCTGGTTACACCAAGCATGCACCTCTCCATGTTGTTTTGAGTTGTCTGCAGCCTTTGTATGTCTCTTTTAGCTAAGGTCCACGTCTCTGCACCATACGTAAGCACTGGAAGGATGCATTGATCAAACACTTTTCTTTTAAGACATAATGGCATATTGCACTTGAAAATTATGCTGTTTCTTCCAAAAGCTCTCCAGGCAAGTTTTGTACGCCGATTAATTTCTTCACCAATGTAACCCTCACTTGATATCTGCTGTCCAAGATAAACGTACGTGTCTGTTATCTCCAGCTTTTCTCCATCAATCGATAAATCTTCATTTCTTGTAAAAGCATTGTACATCACCTTTGTCTTCTGAAAGTTCATTTTTAATCCCACTTCTTTACTCTTGTCAGCAAGTTCCTGGATCATACTCTGTAGCTCTGATGGGGTAGTTGCAAAAATGACTATATCATCAGCAAAACGAAGGTGGGTTAGATAATCTCCATTAATCTTTATCCCTTTGTTTTCCCAGTTCAGTGATTGAAAGACATTTTCCAATGTGGCATTAAAGAGCTTCGGAGATATGGTGTCACCTTGTCTCACTCCTTTTCCAATTTTTATGTGTGTTGTATTTTCAAACAGCCGAATCTTTGCACTTGCATTTTCATAGATGTTATTAATAATATTAATGTATGCATCTTCAATACCGCAGGATTTCAGAGCCATTGTAACTGCTGATGGTTTCACCTAATCAAAGGCTTTTTCATAATCGATAAAAGCCATTCACAATGGAAGCTCATATTCCCTCGCTCTTTCAATTAGTTCTCTCAGTACGTGGATATGATCTATTGTGCTGTAGCCACTCCTGAATCCAGCTTGTTCTCTCGGTTGAGCCATGTCCAGTGTCACCTTCAAGCGGTGTGAAAGAACTTTAGTGAAGATTTTATAAACCACTGATAGGTGGCTGATAGGTCTGTAGTTCCCGAGATCGTCAATGTCACCTTTTTTATGTAGCAAGATCATTGTAGCGTTGTTCCAATCCTCAGGAATTTTCCCTTCATTAAGGCATGGAGTGAAAATTTGGGCGAGTACTGTTTCGATTTCTCCACTTGCTTCTTGTATGATGTCTACAGTAATTCCATCTTCTCCTGGAGCTTTCCCCCGCTTCATGTTCTTGATTGCATGTGCAACTTCTGCTGGAAGGACTGGAAGAACTCTGGTACTGGTACCTTTCATGATGTCTGGAGTACATGTATCATCCCTTTCATATAATTTGGAGTAGAAATCTTTTACTCTTGTCAAAATTTTGCCTCTACTTCTTGTTACAGATCCATCTTCTTTTCTCAGTGCCATAATCTGTTTTTCCCCTTACTGAGATGTCCCTTTGCTATCTTTAGGCTTTGGTTGTTTTCAATTGCTTTCCTTACTAGTTCACAGTTGAATTTCCTTGCGTCTTCAGTGATACTTTTTCGTACTGTCTTGCATAGCTCTATATATTCCACTTTGGAAGTCACATCTTCTTTAGTTGTCCTCATCACTCTTCTTTTTTGCATCAACATTTTGGTTTTTCCTGATAATTTGTTCACATGCAATTTGTTCTTAGACCCAGCTAATTTTGTTGCTGTTTCCATAAGAGCTTTGGTTACTTTTCTGTTAACTTCAGAAATATCCACTTCTTCCGATGTTAGGCCTTCTAAAGCAGAGAATCTGTTCTTCAGTTCCAATTTGAAGGTATTATGGTGTTTTTTAAGGTTGGTTATGTCAATACATTTTGTTTGTCTTATAAGCTTGCTACGTTCGAGTTTAGTGTTGAGGTGCGTCTTACATCTCACCAATCTATGGTCACTGCCTGTGTTGAACTTGTTTAGCACACTGCAGTCTTCTATGACGAATTTTTTGTTACACATAATAAAATCAATTTCACTTGTCGTCCCATTTGGATGTCTCCATGTCCATTTCCTGTGTGGCTTTTTCTTGAAAAAGGAGTTCAAAATGAAAAACCCTTCTGCCTCTGCAAACTCAACGAGAGTATTTCCACGCTGGTTTCTGGTGCCGTGACCGAATTTACTTACTGAAGTTTCATTCTGTTGCCGTTGCCCTATTTTTGCATTGAAATCTCCCATAATTATCTTCAAGTGTTGCTTACCTTTATTATTTAGATCACGAATTTCCTCATAAAATTCTTCAATTTCTTCTTCAGCATGACTTGTGGTGGGTGCATAAGTTTGAATAATCTGGGCCTGGTATCTTCTCGAGAGTTGGATAACGAGTCGTGCAGCTCTGTCAGAGGAACTTTCAACTTCTACAACTTTATCCTTCAGTTTCTTGTTTATTATAAATCCAACAACAATAGTTCTGCCAGTATCTGTCCCACGATAGTAGAAGAGATGTACACTTTTCAGTTCAATGAGATCTTCTCCTTTTCTCCTTACCTATCACTTAGCCCGACGATGTCGCACTTGATCCTTTGTAGTTCCTCTTCCAATTCAAGAAGCCTTGAATCAGAAGATAGGGAGCGTCCGTTGTACGTAGCCAAGGTCAGCATCAGATGGCAGCCTAGTCCGGTCCTCCGGGGATTCTTAGCACCCTCTGCCTTCATGTCGCACTGGCCCCTGCCTTGGCCAGGTACATTCCAGCTGCCGGACACTGAGGGCCAAGATTTAAGTTGTGGAGTCATTTTGGAGGGGTTTGGCCATAACTCACCACGCTGGCCAAGCGGGTTGGTGAGTGTGGGATAGCATTTCCTCTAGTCCCGATGGTATAGTTATACCGCTATTGGCGGTCGTCAGAGCCCCTTTAGTGGGAACAGGATGTACCACGAGAAGGCGGGTTTGACATTTGTCAAGGAGAGGCTGTGATGTTACGCATCACCTGACCTTACATCTAGCCCCCACCCCCTCCCCAACAAGAATTCCTGGGTGTGCCACTGGGCCTGATGTATGACAGAATAACGGAACCCTTATTTTTCATAAATCCTACAGTAACGTGTACCTGGACATGCTGGAACTTTTAGTAGAACCTCAGTTGCATGCACTCCAACCTTCGGTTATTTTCCAACAAGACGGTGCCCCACCACATTGGTCAATGATAATGGTTCGTGAGTTCCTGAATGACAGATTTCAGGATAGTTGGATTGGCCGCGACGGTTCCATGACATAGCCACCTCGATCGCCAACATAACCCTTTGTGGACTTTTTCCTGCGGAAGACCAAGTTTACTCTAGCAGTGTTCCGGATGTCGAGACGAAGAGCAGAAAAACGGACGTCATTGGTTCTGTCTCTGCTGAGATATCAAACAAAACATGGCGTGAAATCGAATATCGCGTGGATGTCCTCCGGGCCACAAATGACGCCCATGTGGAAGTGTACTGACACTGGAAAAAAAACTTGTGCACAATCATTGTCGTGCAATTCCTTTGTTGTACCTGTAATACATATTTTTATATTGGTTTTTGTAATGTGGGAAAGACTTAATGGGCACCCTGTAACTCCATATTAAGAAATAAAGTTTACATTCCATGATAATTGGTCCCGTGTGTTTACAATTTATTTTGTCAATATTTTTTACAAGAATACAAGTTCGTTAATTTTGTTCAGAATAACTTTCGGGTTTTTTAAAATAAATTCATATATACATTATCTTTTTCATATTTTTTTATCACTGCTTCCGTTTTTAATGTCCCGCATTGTAAACATTTAAATCTGAGAAACCTAGTTTTAAAACTTGTGCTTTATCTTTATTTATTTATTTATTTGATAGAGGTCTGCAGTGACGGCTGGCGACTACGTGCTACCGTGCTGTTGCATGCTAAAAAAAATGAATAGCGATTGGTATTAAAACAATAAGAATGGCAATTCAAATTGTTTTTTTGGCGGAAAGTGCATGCATTCATCAATGATTTGCTGCCAACACAAAATCTTATTTTTAACCCGGCAAAGAAAGTTCTTGTTCGCTAATCGGTCTTAAAAACATTGTATTAAGAACTGAAGTCGCGGCGCCCGGCCTTTCGTGCTACTTGTTGGTCAGCACGCCGATACAGTGTGGTTGGTGCTGCAGCTTACGTCACAACCCCCCCCCAATCTCTCCCTTGGGTGTTCTCAAGTAGTCCATAAAGGCTTGCAGCGTACTGAACTTCTCTGAGCACGCTCCAATCTCTTTCTCCTTAATTAATACAGACATTTGACGCGGACCAGGAACATCAAACAAAGGTATTCGCTCTTTCCAATTTTATAAGTGAGTCACGGAAAAATTATCATTGGCAGCGAAAAATTCGCAGAAGGTGTAGTGGAAGCATATCCGGCGAGTAACTGGAAGACCCTAGGTTCGTTTCCCGGTGGCGGCCAATTGATAATTTTTCCGTGACCCACTTATAAACGTGGAAAGAGCTAATACCTTTGTTTGATGCTCCTTCTGCTATTGGAACTGGGGACAGGGCAAAGTTTCACCCACAATTCTACAGGATGCGATAGTTGACCAAAACAGAAGAAAAACTTGTCTTTTTGTTACCGTGCTGTCAAGAAATTAGCGCGATCAATCAGTTAAATTCTTTTCGTGCACTTAAATTTTTTGCTCTTTCTATTGTAAAATTTTCGTAATCTTTTAATTTCTTGAATGCGTATTTTTGGAGAGGGCGTAAAAATGAAGCTTAGTACACGTGCAATTATTTATACTTTTTTGCGTTTCATAAACTCTTTATGGTGTGATTTCGTACAGTAATTTAATTAATTCATGTATAATGAATTCATATTTAAGTTCTTAGGAAGTGCACCTAAATCACAAATAATTAATAGGATTACAAGGTTGATTGTACATTGAACAAAGACACCGCAAAAATATTTGCCATTAAAAATACGGAAATAAATAAAAACGTATTTTCAATAAACTTGAGTAAATAAATAATTTTGTTTTAGATGATGCACAGCTGAATATGTTTTCTCGGCAACTGAAGTCGTCGCAGATTAATACAGTAAATCTATATATTCTGCAAAATATTAGGCTTATAATTTTATTTGATATATGGTTATGAATTTAACCACTAACATTAAACAAACCATTAATGTAATTACTGATGCTAAAAAGATGAAGGAAATTACAAACAATTCATATAAATTTGTACATAATTAAGGAAAACATCTGGAGTTGCTTTTTTTTTCTACGGAGGATGATGAGGCTAAGCCCGTTGAATATCAATTCCAAAGTCTTTACTGGAAGAGGGGGGAGGGAGGTATCTCGTAGCACGCACATTGTCAGCGGCACGAGTCGCCATCGGAGGTCTGGTCGTCTGGTCATGAAAGGCACAAAGCCAGAAAGCCAGTAATGCGTGTATAGCACCTTGTAGTAAACGGTGCAGAGTCGAAACTATACGTAGAGGCAGCTTGCAGTCTGATAAAAATTGAAACTAATTTTTACACAAGTTTTTGGTACACTTAAAATTTGAATTTCTTCCTTAAAATGTTCAGAGGATTCTAGCTGTTCACATTCAGGAATGAAGGAGTGGTTATATGGTCCGTCGAACTCAAAGAGAACTACGGCCGTCAGCGACATGTGACTTACTGCGGAGGCAAAGCACGCGTCAAGACAAATCTGCAACGATACATTCCGTCGGTGTAGTTTAGTTGGTTCAAACGGCACACTCCGGACACCATCGGCAGATGTGTGAAATTCACTTTGGCACCCGAACGTAAAAATGGATCTACTGGCCGGTGGGCTCTTCGAAAAGTGTGTGATGTTCGTTACACACATCGTCTGGAATTAATGAAAAATTCTTCGCTTCAAAAAATTTAGAGGGAGATGATGTGACTCATTCCGGAGTGAGGAGACGCGGTTTCGATCTGGTAACCATCAAATTTGTGAATTTCACAAACAATGGGGCCCTCTGTTTTTCTTTAGTCGGATGGACTATACATACGATGCAAAAAAAGAATGTTGTTCACATTGTTGAAGATTCTCTGGGGGTTATTTGATCATTTCTGTGGCTGTGAGCCACTACTACGTACTGAATTCGGTCCATTTCATGTGGTAGAGTAGGTCCAAACTCCCAAGCAATTGCGAAAAACTACACAAACAGTCGCAGTTAGATTGTATCTACCGCATAAAGATAACTTTGGGATATGACGTTAATTTTGTTTTGTCGAGGAGAGTATTATACTGCCCGACATTATTACTAATGTACATGGTTAATAATTTCATAGTTCATCATCATCATCATTGTCAACCATTATCAATCCACTGCTGGACGAAGGTCTTCCCAAGTTTCCTCCACAACGGTCTGTCTTGTGCCAGTTTCCTCCATGTCACTCCTGCATACTTTCGAATTTCATCCACCCATCTTCCATGTGGTCTTCTTCTGGGTCTTTTCCTGTCCCTTGGAATCCAATCTAAAATTTCGGCTGTCCATCGATGGTCTGTTCTTCTGGCAGTATGCCCAGCTCATTGCCATTTCAGGGATTTTACTCAGATCATGATGTCTTCCACTCTTGTCATTTTTCGGATCCACGAGTTCCTCTTCTTATCTCTCCTGGTTACACCAAGCATGCACCTCTCCATGTTGTTTTGAGTTGTCTGCAGCCTTTGTATGTCTCTTTTAGTTCAGGTCCACGTCTCTGCACCATACGCAAGCACTGGAAGGATGCATTGATCAAACACTTTTCTTTTAAGACATAATGACATATTGCTCTTGAAAATTATGCTGTTTCTTCCAAAAACCTCTCCAAGCAAGTTTTGTACGCCGATTAATTTCTTCATCAATGTGACCATCACTTGATATCTGCTGTCCGAGATAAACGTACGTGTCTGTTATCTCCAGATTTTCTCCATCAATCGATAAATCTTCATTTCGTGTAAAAGCATTGAACATCACTTTTGTCTTCTGAAAGTTCATTTTTAATCCCACTTCTTTACTCTTGTCAGCAAGTTCTTGGATCATACTCTGCAGCTCTGATGGGCTAGTTGCAAAAATGACTATGTCATCAGCAAAACGAAGGTGGGTTAGATAATCTCCATTAATCTTAATCCCTTTGTTTTCCCAGTTCAGTGATTGAAAGACATTTTCCAATGTGGCATTAAAGAGCTTTGGGAGATATAGTGTCACCTTGTCTCACTCCCTTTCCAATTTTTATGTGTGCTGTGTTTTCAAACAGCCGAATCTTCGCACTCGCATTTTCATAGATGGTATTAATAATATTAAAATATGCATCTTCAATACCGTAGGATTTCAGAGCCATTGTAACTGCTGATGGTTTCACTGAATCAAAGGCTTTTTCATAATTGATAAAAGCCATGCACAATGGAAGTTCATATTCCCTCGCTCTTTCAATTAGTTGTCTCAGTACGTGGATATGATCTATTGTGCTGTAGCCACTCCTGAATCCAGCTTGTTCTCTCGGTTGAGCCATGTCCAGTGTCACCTTCAAGCGGTGTGAAAGAACTTTAGTGAAGATTTTATAAACCACTGATAGGAGGCTGATAGGTCTGTAGTTCCTGAGATCCTCAATGTCACCTTTTTTATGTAGCAGGATCATTATAGCGTTGTTACAATCCTCAGGAATCTTCCCTTCATTAAGGCATCGAGTGAAAAGTTGGGCGAGTAATGTTTCGATTTCTCCACTTGCTTCTTGTATGATGTCTACAGTAATTCCATTTTCTCCTGGAGCTTTTCCCCGCTTCATGTTCTTGATTGCATGTGCAACTTTTGCTGGGAGGACTGGAAGAACTCTGGTACTGGTACTTTCTATGATGTCTAGAGTACATGCATCATCCCTTTCATATAACTTGGAGTAGAAATCTTTCACTCTTGTCAAAATTTCGCCTCTATTTCTTGTTACAGAACCATCTTCTTTTCTCAGTGCCATAATCTGTTTTCTTCCCTTACTGAGATGTCCCTTTGCTATCTTTAGGCTTTGGTTGTTTTCAATTGCTTTCCTCACTAGTTCACAGTTGAATTTCCTTACGTCTTCAGTGATACTTTTTCGTACTGTCTTGCATAGCTCTATATATTCCACTTTGGAAGTCACATCTTCTTTAGTTGTCCTCATCTCTCTTCTTTTTTGCATCAACATTTTGGTTTTTCCTGATAATTTGTTCACATGCAACTTGTTCTTAGACCCATCTAGTTTTGTTGCTAGTTATATATATATATATATATATATATACTCAACTATTAAATTTGTAAAGCCTTGAAAGTCAGATGTGGGGCGCAGTATTTTGCTGTTTTACCCGGGCGCAGAAATACCTAGTTGATGCCTCTAACACGGTGCGTGTACAATTTCTGAAATTGAAGTACGGCTCAAAAGGAATTTGTTTCTTCTTGAATTCGAGATTTGATTATTGTAATGTTCACGAATTGATTGCGTTTATAAAGTTCTTAAACACAACACAAATTTTAATGTTCGAACCAGACACGATAGAAGGAAATGGCTTTGTTTATGGGACACAACTCATAAACCATACAATTAAGTAAAAGGAAAATAACTAAGTAAATTAATCATGATTTAATTAAGTAAAAGACAAATATTACTAACTTTACATGTTATGTAAATATTTAGTGACTAAGTAAAAGTTCAGCGTTACTAAAAAGTCCCACCTTGTCGCCCTTTTCTAAACACAGAAAAGGACGATAAAGTGGGATTTCTTAAACTACAGTGTTTCGTCGAACACTGTAGTTTAAAGAAATGTACTAAGTCACGGCAATTTATTTCTTGAAATTAAAATAGAGTTCTCGTTTGGCTTACATAGAACGTTTTCTCGAAATCTTTTTGGAGTTCCCAATTCAGTTCTCAATATAGGCCAAAAAACGACAATCTTTATACCCCCCCCCTTCCTGAACTTTTGTGGCCAGTTGCCCTAAACTCTTATGTACTGGCATGAAAATTCAGACAAACAAAAGAACTCCTCTCAGTGGTTTGGCACCTTGGAAAACTGTCACACATATTTCGGAAACTTGGGAAACTGCCACACACTCAAAGTATTCCTCGAAGGAACAGCAATTTGTGCCCGGCTCCTTAATGAAAAACATGTGATAGTTTCCCTGTGTGGCGGTTTAACGGCAACAGATGCTAAAACTCTGGCTAAAACCAGACTACAAACCAATAACCAAAGCCGATGCCATTCGCCGCAGGCATTTGAAGTCTTAGTAGATGTTCGACCTCTCCAAGACCAAGGTATGTTATCAGCAAAACGCCTTCAAACAAACATAAAAAAATGTAAAGCTTCGCGCAAACATAGTGTCTCTCAGAAGCCAGCCGGAGTTGAGTGGCAGAAACGTTGCAGCCCAAAGGGGATTTAATCCCTTTGTGTTACTTGAGGGTTAACAGCCCTGGGGTTGACATGGTAAGATATAAAGAAAAAGCCTTTCCGCCAGGGCTGTTAGCTGCTTTCCACAGTCCAACATAAAAAAAAAGCCGTAATTGCTTCCCCATCCACCGTTAATCCCCTGCTGAATTCTGAAGGTGTAAAAAAGCTTCTTGTTAAACGAGCGGTTTGGTGTGTGCATTTGTGATGGGGTCAACCTATCTGTCTTGCTGCTCAACAAGACATTGCAAACGCGCATTCCAAAAGCTACTGCACAAGTGCGGACTGGGCCGCCAAGATACCGATAGAATTCCCAGTGGGCCACCATGTTCCGACTTCTGGGCTTCTACGCCTTATGCAGACTCAAGACAAAAAAAGTATATACAGTGGTTGGAAAAACTACTTTTTATTTGTAGCGAACTACAACTACAACTACTTTATGATAAATGCAGTTAACTACAACTACAGCTACATTTTTAACAAAGTAGTGACTACAAACTACTTTGAAAATGTAGTCACTACTTCACTACTTCTTTTTTTATTATGAACATTTTTAGTAGTACTTTCAAATATGAGGAAGAAAGTAGAAAACCAAAGTTTTTCTACTTTTCTGTTATTTAAAGTATAAAAACTTGGTTATGACATATAATTAGGGTTACCAGTCGTCCGGGATTAGCCCGGACAGTCCTGGATTTGTAATGACTTCCGAGGCTGTGTCCGGGATTGAAAAAATTCCGGGATTTTTAAATGAGTGGTTATAAAGACAGCGAAAAATACACATAACTAATTATTTATTTCATTACTATTAGTACTGAAAATTTTGACTTACCTCTATGTGCAATTTCAAATAAGAGGCGGATGACTTTGGAACCGACAGCTTCTTATTTAACGGGCAGAGTTTGCACGTGACTGTAAAATTCTCGTTTACTTGCTTCTCGAGCACTGTGAAATAATTATCACACACCGACTAAGGCAGTTCAATTTTTTCTTCATCTAGCTGGACAGTAGCTGCCATATTTCAGGAAAACAGAAAAATTTATAATCACCTGGAAACATAAGTTAAATAAGTCTTCGAAGCAAGGAAAGCAAACACGTTCGAGCCGCCCCGGTGGCGCAGTGGTCTAAGCGATGGCCTCTGATCATTCGTCCGAAAGGGGTAAAAGGGGTCCGGGTTCGAATCCCGGTGAGGCATGGATGTTGTGTTTGTCTTACGGTACTGGCTCTCTCCCTTCCCTGGAACCAGTGACCCTAAATTAAGGACTTGCTCGCTAGATGGCGATACTTAGCACTGGTGCTGTGCAGTTCACACGAGGAGTATTAGCGTTGTGTCGCAAATACGTGACGATCAAGTGATATGTAGAAGGGTACCTTGTTTGTTTACTGAAGTAGCGTTAAAAGTAGTGTCGAAACTCGCTGCATCGCGCTACTCGCTACACTACGTTTTTGTTAAAGTAGCGCGTTACACTACAAACTACGCGGAAAAGTAGCGACTACAGTAGTTTCGCTACTTGTAGCGCACTACTTCCGACCATTGAGTATATACATACTTGTACCTCAGTATTCTTGTAGAAGAAAACCAAGTTATGCTAAACGACAAAAAAAAAATTAACCACTTTGACGGCATCAGGGAAAAAGAAAAAAAAATTACGTAGCAAATGTTCTGTTGAGCCAAACACTGTTTTGATACATCTCTTTAAATTTAAGACGGAGCTTAAATTTAAAATACATTGATTACACATTTTAAATTTGAGCTCCGACCCTTTCGGTTGATAATCTCTACATCCATTCGCTTTTGCCGGTTGCTGGTAAACTGCCACGCCGGAAAACTGCCACGTGTTTTAAATTAAGGGATCGGGCACAGATTGCCTTTCCTCGGCGGAATACTTTGAATGTGTGGCAGTTTTTCAGTGGGGTAGTTTTTCAAGTTTCCGAAATATGAGTGGCTGGTTTCCAAGGTGCCTAACGCCGAGTTCTTTTTTTTTTTTTGTCGGCGGAATTTTCAGGCCCGTTTAGCTTAGGGCAACTGGCCAGAAATAGAAACCGCAAGTTTAAGGAGGAAGGGGGCGGGGTGTGATGATTGCCGTATCTTGGCCTATATTGAGAATTGAATTGGGAACTCCAAACAAATTTCGAGAAAAACTTATATGTAAGCCAAGCGAGAATTGTACTTTACTTTGAAGAAATAAATTGCCGTGACTTAGTAAATTTTTAAAACCACAGTGTTCGACGAAATAACGAATTTATAGCATGACTCATGCTGTGTTCAGAAAAAGATAATAAGGTGGGATTTTTTAATAACGCTGCGCTTTTACTTACTTAAGCACTAAATATTTACATAACATGTCGAGTTATTAATAAATATTTCTCTTTCACTTGATCCATAGGCCCTAGACCTAGTTCAGTTCTACTTTAATACCCCCCCCTCCTTCAGGGTTTAGCTTGTTGAAATTATATCGAAGTGGTAGCAGTCAAAATAATATGATCCAAACATCATGATTCAAACGAATTCTTAATGTATGAAAATTTACCCCAATTACAGATGTGTACAAATAAACAATCTGAAATGCTTTCGAAAGATTTGAGGATGGACTGGGGGTGACTATACCTTTTGCGGACTCCTCCCGAAAAAGGGGAAAGAAATAAAAAAAATCACAAGGTAGTTTATTATTGTTTTCGCTGCGCTATCTGAAATTTTTTTTGGTAGAATATCAATTCTTCAAGCATCCTGCATAATTCTGGGCACCTTCAGAATGAGAGGCCTGGAGCTTCAGCCCCCCATAGCCCCCTTCGTAAACGGGCTCTGATGTACACCGATCAGCCATTAAATTATGACCACCTACCTAATAAGCTGTTGGACCTCCTTTAGGCCGCAAAACAGCGGCCACTTGGCAAGGCATCGATTCAATGAGGTGGCAATAGGCATCCATGTTCGATTAGGTTCATGTCAGGAGAATGTGGAGGCCAGGGCATTAACAGAAAGTCCCCACAGCATGTTCCTCGAACCCCCTCCTTGACGATTCTGACAGTTGGCATGAATAGGTGAACTTGGGCCGCACCGATGTTCAGATAACTGACAGCTGTCAAGGATTGTGCTATTGGGATAATGGTGCCTAAAGTGTGCCAAGAAAACACCGCCCCCGACGGCTTGTTTCCTCACAACAGTGCTGCAGGTGCCATAGCCTCCGTTGGCAATCGGCGTATCCGCGCTCGGCCGTCTACGTGATGCACCAAGAATCTTGATTCTTCAGACCAGGAAACTTTCTTCCAATCATCCACGGTCCAATCTCGATGATCTTGGGCCCATTTCATGCGTTGTTAGCGATGACGTGCAATGAGCACATGGGGACCCGTCTGGGTGTTCGGCTACGCAGGCTCATGAACAGAAGGCTGCGATGAACTGTGTATTGTGACACATGGCCCTGATCACCACTGTTGTAGCTGCGGGGGATTTATCGCACTGTGGACTTGCGGTGTCTTTGAACAATGTGCGACAGTCTCCCCTCCTTTCTGGCATCAATGAGCTGCGGACGGCACACGGCTGGACAACAGTTCATCGTTTGGCCATCTGTGCACCACTTTTGATACGTACTCACTACATCGGCTGTGACGTACCTGCCAGCAGGACGCACACGACATAAAGGCAGATAGGAATCACAATAAAACGTCTGCGTAGCTCAGTTGGTAGAGCGACTTGTTCCGGAATAAGCGGCCTCGGGTTCGAATCCCGGCGTAGACCAAAAATGACGGAGAAATTTAATTCGTTATAATGGCGCCCGAACTATCCGGATGACCCGGCCGTTCAAAATCTCGCAATGGTGTGATGTTATTTCCACACCGCGAGACAGGAAAAATCAGAGAATCCCTTCTCCAGCGCTTCGAAAAATAAAAATGTGTGATGTTGCATTCCACACAGCAGATTGACTGGGAGTTCTCAAGCGTACTTTCTACAGTGGATGGCTGCCTGCAACGATTCATGGTCACGGCTGACCCGTGGGCCATGCCCCCGGCCCTCTTTCGGGAGGGGGGAGATGTGACGTACCTGCCAGCAGGACGCACACGACATAAAGGCAGATAGGAATCAGAATAAAACGTCTGCGTAGCTCAGTTGGTAGAGCGACTTGTTCCGGAATAAGCGGCCTCGGGTTCGAATCCCGGCGTAGACCAAAAATGACGGAGAAATTTACTTCGTTATACGGCACGTGAACAACCCACAAACCCCACCGTTTCCGAGATCGTAGTTTTGAGGTGCCGAGCCATCACAATTTGTCCTTTATCAAACTCCGATTAATCGGCAGCTTTTCCCATTCTGACTCCGAACACTCTACTAGCCGAAAGCCGGTCCTCGAGTTGTGTGTATTGCTCCGTGTACTTCACCTGTGCCACCGTTCGGTCTCCAGGTGAGCTCATTTATCTAGGCTAGGGGTGGTCATAATTTAATGGCTCATCGCTGTATATTAACAACAAAATGTGGAAGAAATAACAGTTCAATTAGTGGGATTTTTATACCGATGCGGATAAGGTGTCATGTATCACAAATGTTTTTTTTTTTTTTTTTTTGATTCGAGGTTTAACGACCACCGTGAGCAACTCAATGGGCTATATGCAGTCGCCCGTCCCTAATTTAGGGTCACTGGTTCCAGGGAAGGGAGAGAGCCAGTTCCGTAAGACAAACACAACACCCATGTCTGACCGGGATTCGAACCCAGACCCCTTACGGACGAATGATCAGAGGCCAGCGCCTTAGACCACTGCGCCACCGGGGCGGCGTATTACAAATGTTTGCTCATAATTAGGCATCCTTCAGAATACAATGAACTTTTTAAAAGGTGTTCACCGCGCGAACGAAGAAGCACAGACCAGCTGTGTCGTGTTTTTTTTTTGTTTTTTTTTGTTGTTTATCAGACAGTCAAGAGAAAAATTTTGAACAATGTGCAAAACTTGTGACATTATTTTAGGTGTGTTTTTCATATTCGAGAGTAAACAATTTAAGTAGTTCTAAGTGTTTTGTGCCATAATTCTTAATTGTTACTTATTTACTTGCTTATACTTACGTTCTGTATTCTCATATAAACAGAAAAAAGTCATTAGACACTATCACACGGCAGTTACGTTTGTGTGTGTGTTATCGTGAGTCATTTCAAAGAGGCTGGCCTTGGTTCTCTAAAAGAATAAAATTTGCATGATATCATTAAGTCTGACGTAAGTGTTTTGGAGCGCTTTGCATCGGCATGAAACTAGGACAATCATTTTAATTACCATGAGCGCATTTGTGTTTCACGCAATAAAGTATAGTAATTTTGGTTTTACGAAAAATACTTGTAGGTTCCAAAAAAAAAAAAAATGTATTTATTCAAACGCCCATTAAACCTAGTAAATAATGTGAATGTAAAATTTTTCAGTGATTGAAATCTAATAGATTTTCGCAAAAGGGCCTCGAAATTTTTTTTGCAGGGGAGCCCCGAGTGTTTCTGGTGCGGCACTGACCCACAGCGTTGGGTCAAAACGCTATGAGGAAGCAAGGATGCTTCGACTAGCGAAAATCTGAGGATGTTCAGATTCCAAAGCTATGTTTGCTTAGTCTCCATTGCTTGGGACTTAACTGTCCTGGGTGGTGTAATGGTTAGCATTCTCGAGCGGAAATCGGGAGATGCGGGTTCGATTCGCGCTACAGGGCGGTGAAATTTTCAAGTTTTCTGAAGGGTGTTACATGGATGACCGATAAGTCGTACAAGCAAATTCAGAATTTATATTCTGTTTGCTTCGAGTATTCTACCAGCGAATACTTTTTACACGCCAGAAAGTAAAAACAATGAAATAAAATAAAATAAAATAAAATAAAATACAAAATATGAAAAACGAGGGTCCGAAAAGGAAACTGAACTCCCTTGAAATGCTAAAAAAAAAATATCGCATTCTCTGAATTTATTTAATTGTGGTTCAGTCGCAGGTTCCATTGTTGGATAAACTACACTGCTCAAAATGATTAGGGTAGGGATGCTTTAAGAATCTCTGAGGCCCCGGCGCATCGTGGAAGGAGGCTCTCCCCTGCCGTCCCGCGCTCCTGCACCTATATATACAGAGTGTTTCAAAACTAATGGAAAAAACTTTAAGGGGTAATAGAACACACCGAAACAAGCACTTTTTGTCATAGAATGCATGGCCGCAAGTTACGCGGTTAGGCGTTAGAGGGCGCTATACGTTTGTCCACACACGCCGTCTTTCGCAACGCAAAGACAGGAATGGCACAACAAATCAAAATAAAGCTTTATTGCAGACAAAATAAGAAACAAAACGTGACATCACAAAATTACATCAAATTTGCAAAGATTAATTAGTAAATACTGAAATTAATTACATTTACAAAAGCTGTTCAAAAGGGCGACAGCCACTCCTGATACATGCTTCGCATCGTCGGCGTAAAGATGCCCGTATGTTGTGGAAAATACCAGGCATTTCCCGGACAGCTGCAGCAGCGACTGAAAGTCTGCCGACTAGTTCCTCATTTGAATCAATGGGAGTGTCGTACATTACAGACTTAATATGTCCCCATAAAATTAAAAAAATAAATTCAGAGGGGACAGATCTGGTGATCGTGTGGGCCAAGCGATGGGTCTACCTCGGCCAATCCATTAGCCTGGAAATGTGGCGTTCAAGTAATCAGGCACCTGAGTGCTGAAATGAGCTGGCACTCCATCATGCTGGAACCACATTTTACGGCGGATGGCTGCTGGTACATGCTGGATCAATTCAGGCAAGACTTGTTGAAGAAAAAAGGTACAGCCTCCCATCCAGACGTTCCGGTAAAAGACATGCTTCTTTGCGTTGCGAAAGACGGCGTGTGTGGGAAACGCGAAGCGCCCTCCAGCGCCTAACCGCGTAACTTGTGACAATGCATTTTATGACGAAAAGTGCTTGTTTCGGTGTGTTCTGTATCACCCCTTAAAGTTTGTTCCATTAGTTTTGAAACACCCTGTAGAATTCCATTTTATCTTCTAAAACATAACAATATTGCTAGGTATAACTTTTCCTTTACATCTCAAGGAAATGCGATAAAAATTTCTTACAGTGTGTTTTAGCAATAGATTTCCATATGTAATTGATATACTGTACATTAGGTGCAGAAATAAGTTTTAACGCGGTTTTTTTTGTGATGTATACCGCTAATTTACATATCCGACATTCCTCCGCGTTGTTGTCATGTGACCGTAACTGGTCCAGAGTATAAAATGTGACACGAAAGTTTACCCAACACACCAACAGTCAAACGCACTTGTACATCGGTAGGTGAAAGATGGAAAACGATACTGCGTTTATTCGACTCTGCATTCGCAGTGCCGGATCTAGAAATTTTTTGAAGGGGGCAAAAGGAAGAAATGCCGTCCCCATATATATTATCATCATCATCATTGTCAACCATTATCAATCCACTGCTGGACGAAGGTCTCCCCAAGTTTCCTCCACAACGGTCTGTCTTGTGCCAGTCTCCTCCATGTCACTCCCGTATACTTTCGAATTTCATCCACCCATCTCCCATGTGGTCTTCTTCTGTGTCTTTTCCTGTCCCTTGGAATCCAATCTAAAATTTCGGCTGTCCATCGATGGTCTGCCCTTCTGGCAGTATGTCCAGCCCATTGCCATTTCAGGGATTTAACTCTAATCATGATGTCTACCACTCTTGTCATTTTTTGGATCCACGAGTTCCTCTTCTTATCTCTCCTGGTTACACCAAGCATGCACCATTCCATGCTGCTTTGAGTTGTCTGCAGCCTTTGTATGTCTCTTTTAGTTCAGGTCCACGTCTCTGCACCATACGTAAGCACTGGAAGGATGCACTGATCAAACACTTTTCTTTTAAGACATAATGGCATATTGCTCTTGAAAATAATGCTGTTTCTTCCAAAAGCTCTCCAGGTAAGTTATGTACGATGATTAATTTCTTCATCAATGTGACCCTCACTTGATATCTGCTGTCCAAGATAAACGTACGTGTCTGTTATCTCCAGCTTTTCTCCATCAATCGATAAATCTTCATTTCTTGAAAAATCATTGAACATCACTTTTGTCTTCTAAAAGTTCATTTTTAATCGCACTTTTTTACTCTTGTCAGCAAGTTCCTGGATCATACTCTGCAGCGCTGATGGGGTAGTTGCAATAATGACTATGTCATCAGCAAAACGAAGGTGGGTTAGATAATCTCCATTAATCTTTATCCCCTTGTTTTCCCAGCTCAGCGACTGAAAGACACCTTCCAATGTGGCATAGCTTCGGAGATATGGTGTCACCTTGTCTCACTCCCTTTCCAATTTTTATGTGTGTTGTATTTTCAAACAGCCGAATCTTTGCACTTACATTTTCATAGATGTTATTAATAATATTAATGTATGCATCTTCAATACCGCAGGATTTCAGAGCCATTGTAACTGCTGATGGTTTCACCGAATCAAAGTCTTTTTCATAATCGATAAAAGCCATGCACAATGGAAGTTCATATTCCCTCGCTCTTTCAATTAGTTGTCTCAGTACGTGGATATGATCTATTGTGCTGTAGCCACTCCTGAATCCAGCTTGTTCTCTCGGTTGAGCCATGTCCAGTTTTACCTTCAAGCGGTGTGAAAGAACTTTAGTGAAGATTTTATAAACCACTGATAGGAGGCTGATAGGTCTGTAGTTCCCGAGATCCTCAATGTCACTTTTTTTATGTAGCAAGATCATTGTAGCGTTGTTCCAATCCTCAGGAATCTTCCCTTCATTAAGGCATCGAGTGAAAATTTGGGCGAGTACTGTTTCGATTTCTCCACTTGCTTCTTGCATGATGTCTACAGCAATTCAATGTTCCCCTGGGGCTTTCCCACCGCTTCATGTTCTTGATTGCATGTGCAACTTTTTCTGGGAAGACTGGAAGAACTCTGGTACTGGTACCTTTCATGATGTCTGGAGTACATGTATCATCCCTTTCATATAATTTGGAGTAGAAATCTTTCACTCTTGTCAAAATTTCGCATCTATTTCTTGTTAGAGAACAATCTTCTTTTCTCAGTGCCATAATCTGTTTTCTTCCCTTACTGAGATGTCCCTTTGCTATCTTTAGGCTTCGGTTGTTTTCAATTGCTTTCCTCACTAGTTCACAGTCGAATTTCCTTACGTTTTCGGTGATACTTTTTCGTACTGTCTTGCATAGCTCTATATATTCCGCTTTGGAAGTCACATCTTCTTTAGTTGTCCTCATCTCTCTTCTTTTTTGCATCAACATTTTGGTTTTTCCTGATAATTTGTTCACATGCAACTTGTTCTTAGACCCAGCTAATTTTGCTGCTTTTTCCATAAGAGCTTTGGTTACGTTTCTGTTAAATTCAGAAATATCAACTTCTTCCGATGTTAGGCCTTCTAAAGCAGAGAATCTGTTCTTCAGTTCTAACTTGAAGGTAATATGGTGTTTTTTTAGTCAATACGTTTTGTTTGTCTTATGAGCTTGCTACGTTCGAGTTTAGTGTTGAGGTGCATCTTACATCTCACCAATCTATGGTCACTACCTGTGTTGAACTTGTTTATCACACTGCAATCTTCTATGGCGAATTTTTTGTTACACATAATAAAATCAATTTCACTTGTCGTCCCATTTGGATGTATCCATGTCCATTTCCTGTGTGGCTTTTTTTCTTGAAAAAGGAGTTCAAGATGAAAAATCCTTCTGCCTCTGCAAACTCTACGAGAGTATTTCCACGCTGGTTTCTGTTCCCGTGACCGAATTTACCTACTGAAGTTTCATTCTGTTGCCGTTGCCCTATTTTTGCATTGAAATCTCCCATAATTATCTTCAAGTGCTGCTTACCTTTATTATTTAGATCACGAATTTCCTCATAAAATTCTTCAATTTCTTCTTCAGGATGACTTGTGGTGGGTGCATAAGTTTGAATAATCTGAGCCTTGTATCTTCTCGAGAGTTGGATAACGAGTCGTGCAGCTCTGTTAGAGGAACTTTCAACTTCTACCACTTTATCCTTCAGTTTCTTGTTTATTATAAATCCAACACCACTAGTTCTGCCAGTATCTGTCCCACGATAGTAGAAGAGATGTCCACTTTTCCGTTCAATGAGGTCTTCTCCTTTTCTCCTTACCTTACTTATCCTGACGATGTCCCACTTGTTCCTTTGCAGTTCCTCTTCCAATTCAAGAAGCCTTGAATTAGAAGATAGAAAGCGTTCACTATACGTAGCCAAGGTCAGCATCAGATGGCAGCCTAGTCCGGTCCTCCGGGGATTCTTAGCACCCTCTGCCTTCATGTCGCAGTGGCCGCTGCCTTGGCCAGGTACATTCCAGCTGCCGGAGAATGAGGGCCAAGATTTAGGTTGTGGAGTCATTTTGGAGGTGTTTGGCCATAACTCAACACGCTGGCCAAGCGAGTTGGTGAGTGTGGGATAGAATTTCCTCTAATCCCGATGGTATAGTTATACCGCTATTGGTGGTCGTCAGAGCCCCTTTAGTGGGAACAGGATGCACCACGAGAAGGCGGGGTTGACATTTGTCAACATGATCCAGGAACTTGCTGACAAGAGTAAAAAAGTGGGATTAAAAATGAACTTTCAGAAGACAAAAGTGATGTATAATGCTTTTACAAGAAATGAAGATTTATCGATTGATGGAGAAAAGCTGGAGATAACAGATACGTACGTTTATCTTGGACAGCAGATATCAAGTGAGGTCACATTGATGAAGAAATTAATCGGCGTATAAAACTTGCCTGGAGAGTTTTTGGAAGAAACAGCATAATTTCGAAGAGCAATATGCCATTATATCTTAAAAGGAAAGTGTTTGATCTATGCATCCTTCCAGTGCTTACGTATGGTGCAGAGACGTGGACCTTAACTAAAAGAGACATGCAAAGGCTGCAGACAACTCAAAGCAGCATGGAATGGTGCATGCTTGATGTAACCAGGAAAGATAAGAAGAGGAACTCGTGGATCCAAAAAATGACAAGAGTGGAAGACATCATGATCAGATCGAGTTAAATCCCTGAAATGGCAATGGACTGGACATTCTGCCAGAGGGACAGACCATCGATGGACAGCCGAAATTTTAGATTGGATTCCAAGGGACAGGAAAAGACCCAGAAGAAGGCCACATGGGAGATGGGTGGATGAAATTCCAAAGTATGATAGAGTAACATGGGGGAGACTGGCACAAGACAGATCGTTGTGGAAGAAACTTGGGAGTCCTTCGTCCAGCAGTGGATTGATAATGGTTGACAATGATGATAAAATGTATATAAAGGTGGCTGTATATATGTAAAGCCACCTCCAACAAAAGTTCTTGTTATATAAAGTATATACGCAGTCCCCACCAACAAAAATTCCTGTGTGCGCCACTGCAAGGGATTATTCATTACAGGAATACTATAAAAAGTTCTCATTTTGTTAGTCTTCGGATGTGAAATGTTTTATTTTTCGTTAAATTGCTGTGGCACTTCATGTTTGGAAATTTCAATTGCCACTGACTGTATAATTTGTTGAAGTAAGTTTCTAAGCTATTATTTTTGTTGAAAATATATGCTCTGAAATTGCTAAAACTTTAGTGTACTTTTAGGTTTTTTTCTAGGAGGAAAGCAAAGAGTTTTTTTCCTTTTTTTTCGCAGTAGGTGTTTTGAATAACTTTTTAATTTCATGACTAAACTTAACAAATTGATACGGATATATTCGTATTTTTTAATGGCAGGAGATAATTCCTTGAATTTAAAAATGAGATCTTAATGTACTCGAGATCACACACAATTATTGGGTTCGTTAATGTGTAAACTTATTTATTGTTGATTTTTAAAACTTATTAAATAAAAGACTTTAATGTTTCTTATCGATATTCCTGCTCCTTATGAATTAACAAAAATGTGAATATTTCGTCAGGAGATATTTTTCAAAGAAGCTAAATGCTTCAAATCCTAATTTTTCTGCATCAGATTTTTTTTGCATTAGGTAAGCTCTGATAATGGAAGCAATTGTGGTGCTCAGAAACATTATGCATGGCAAATATTACGAAAAAATTGGATAGAAAGAAATTGAAGAGCTTTATAAAATCTGTGGAAAGCAATTAAATTTATTGTCATTTTTAAACAAATTACGTGAATATGCAAACTAGTGATGAGTAGCGCACTATCGTATCACCAGTTTGTCGTTGTCGCCTAATAAAAACAGAACCGACAGCCTATCGTATTATGTATATGTTTAATTTAAATGGTCTTCCTCGTTCAAATTTTTCCATTCCAGTTTTTTCGTAGAACTGTTGCTTCAAAAATTTACCTTCAGATTCACCTTCACAATTCTATACACAAAAATATTCAGTTCAAATTAATTAACAAATAACATCGCTCGCAAAAGTATAAGCAAGTCTATAAGTGAACTACGACCGTTTGTTTTTGGGCAAGAAACAGGCTCAATGCGCCATCTAACGACGTGAATTTTAACAATCCCTTCCCTGGAACCAGTGACCCTAAATTAGGGACGTACGACTGCCCATTGAGTTGCTCACGGTGGTCGTTAAACCTCCAATCAAAAAAAAAAAAAAAAACCCTTTGGAAATGTCAGGATTAAAGCGGGACCGGTGTTGATTAATGTGCCAAAGCAGGAACCACCCAGACCCCGCCTGCGAGATCACAGTGACCAATCACAGAAGGAGCGTGAACCTAGTCTGTGGGCTAAATTCACTCATAGTGTGAATTTAGCCTTAGCCCTGTGAGGTATAAAGATGGCTTTGGCTCTCCTCTCGTTGGAGAGCCAAGGCCATCTTTATACCTCACCAGGCCTGCAACAAGGGTTGTTTAAGACCTGGGGTCAGACACTCCCTTCCTAAAATCCTCTCTGATATATATTAACCATTTCTATCGCCCTTTGAATTTATCAGCTACAATTAAATAGCTGTTGCGTTAAATGCCACCAGATGACGCCATCTCAGTTGCTGAGACCATCAATACGTATTCGTGTAGTCAGATGCTGACTGATAAACCACGCATGGCGCTGAGAATTGTTGGCGCCGTAGCGTAAATTCGAACGCACTCCACTAGTTATCGAGAGTTCTGGGGCTCGATCCCAGCGGTGCCGGAATGCAATGTTTCAGTCGCTATGCGTTGTTTAAAAATAACGTGGAAAGAGCGATGACATCGTCCATTTACATTGTCTTCACGTATTTGATATATATGATATATATATTAATCCTCTACATATGATCATGATCTCGTTGGCTTCAGCTGCCTCAGCGGAGAACCAATCACAAAAGCACTCTATGCATTTCTTTCTCGTTGATTGCCTCAGTACAAAACATTACAATGATTCGTACTTCGTAGACTTGTGTTGAAACGATGTTTAAACAGTAAACGGCAGTGCTGACTTAGCGGGTTTCAGGAACAAGATACCTCGATAATTTCCCCCAAAAGTTGGCGGCACAGAATAGCTTCTACGGCCGTTCATGGTTTTTCAGTCCGCTACTGCTTAAACGAAAATCTTATGTAATGCAAGATTTTTTAGAAGGCGTCTTGAAATGTAAGATTATTGTGAATCGACTGGGGGGGGGGGGAGGGTACTCCAGCAGAGGTTTTTTTTTTTTGATTGGAGGTTTAACGACCACCGTGAGCAACTCAACGGGCTATAAGCAGTCGTCCGTCTCTAATTTTAGGGTCACTGGTTCCAGGGAAGGGAGAGAGCCAGTGCCGTAAGACAAACACAACATCCATGCCTCACTGGGATTCGAACCCGGACCCCGTTCGAACAAATGATCAGAGGCCATCGCTTAGACCACTGCGCCACCGGGGCGGCTCTCCAGCAGGGTTTCTAACCTCTTTTAATAAGATTAAGCGACGCCTTGTTTCTACCACAACACTGTGTCAGTAGGGAATTTTTCATGATTTGGAAAATTTTACACTTTGAAGAAAATCGTGATGATTAGGAACATTTCATATCATGCAGGAAGTCGACATGATTTCACAAATTTATGTGTAATGATGTTTTCCTAGAGGAGCAAACTCAACGCAGTTAAGTTTAATAATAATATGCCTAAGCTGATAACAGAAACCAAAGTTATCTCTAGCCATAACTGCCAGTACTGAATGCACAGACGACGAAGAACAACATTAGAAATCGTACCGTAGGTTGTAGATTTGTACTTTGTCGGCGGTGAAATTTATTTTGTACAGTATGATTTGAATGTACGTCAGCATTTAATTAACTAAATGGGTATTCAAAATTATAATCAAGCATTTTTTGGGGACTAAACCATGAATACTTGCTTTTTCGTAATTTTACATTTGTTGTGTGTTTATATGAAAAAGTATCATTTCTGTGCCTCTTTGCTGACCCTATCAATATTTTTTCTTACAGTGTGCTTCTGCCATTGCTGGCATTTAAAAATCTGCATGGGTAAAATGACAGCGTAAAGAAAATTATAACTGATAAAAAAATATTTATAGGTGTATTACGTAGCAACCAGAAATAGAAAAGGTTGGGGTCAATCAAAATTTTTTAAGTTATTTGACTGTGTTTAATTTTGTATTGTAATTAATTGATATAAAGCAGTTTAGCAGAGTTATATGCATTATTTTGATATAAAATCTTTAGAAAAAAGAAAATACCGTTTGGAACATGATTTTGGAGGATACCTGTAAATTGTCTGTGATTTTACATGAGTTTGGACTATCATTAGCATAGGTATGATATCTCATGGCTGGTACGTAAAGTAAAAATATGAGATGTACTCTGTTATATTGTCACCTCAGGTCATCTCAATCGGGGTTTACCCAGGATTTTGACAGGGGGGGGGGGGGCTCCCAAAATGTTTTGATGAAGTTTTCTTTCTATATATACATACAAACATCTGTTCAATGCTTTTCATTATATAGGTACTTACTAAAAACAGTTACCTAATACTTTGTAGTATCTCCTCGGTTTGAGACCAAATGTGTTTCATGCATCTGAGAACATTAGACTCAAAACTTCCAGGATGACTTGGGGGGGGGTAAACTCTTGCACTAGACATTGTGTTAACACTTTTTTGCCAGTTTGTCCACCCATTTTTGATTAAGATTTTGGCTCTTGAGAATTGTTTGAGATTGGAAATTTTCTTAATGGCTTTTAAGAACCAAATGCGACTGTTGCACCAGGCTCACACTTTTCTTGTTCATTTGTCTGCAATATGTGCCTCTCCTATGTTTTGATTAATATCTTGAACAGTTTCAGATTAATACTTGAAAATTCCTGAATAGCCTTTAGGGACCTAACAAAACTCTCACTACATGTGTGTATTTGTCCTCTCAACCACTTGTGTGTCTGTCCATGCGATTCAGTTATTATCTATGGAACTGTTAGAGGTGGAGGTTGTAATGTCCACAAAAGAAGTATGATAATCATCAACCTTACTGTCAGTATCATTATTTTAAAAGGAAGTGTGTGTGAACTGGGGGGGGGGGGGGGGGGGGTTGCACCATTGATTTAAATTTTCAGTTATTACCCAGATTTGATCTTTCAAATTTTAATTGTGCTGCAATTCTGCCAAGCACTGTGACAGAAGAAGCAGGTTGATTTTGAGTGTTGTTGGAAGTTGAAGTACTATATTGCCTTGTGTCTACAGTATATATTGTAAAAAAGCAGGAGCTTAATGTCATGGATACACAGTGCCCTATAGAAATTGGGAATGCAGTGTGGTAAATGTAGCCTGTGCTATGAATAGGAGCTGTTCATAATTAATTCAGTACACTCAGCAAAAGATGGAAACTGTATGCCAATTTGGAACTAAGGGCTATTTGGCAAAATTTGTGAACTGAAAGCTATTTGTGCAGTACACAACTACATGTTACAGGAGCTATGCTATGGATGCTTGTTAACACTAGTACAGAGTAGGAACTTCATGTAATAGATACATTTTGTAGAATAGTGTACTAGTTTCAATTTGTTCATGGAGCACACACATTGTCAATTACAGGCACTTCCCAGGTTATGAATGTCTGACTTGCGTACAACCTGTAGTTACAAACCAACCCCTGTACAGCCTATTATATTAAAAAAATCAAGTTAACATACGCTGTTTCAAAATGACAAACAAGCAATGCTTTGCAACACATCAAAATACTGCATGTCTATAGTGGTTTGTGGGCCCAAGGTAAAACAAAAATTTCATTCTTTTCAGTTGGATCACGTTGGTGTTAACAAGGGTCTGTTTTGTGTTGCTGTATTTGGCTTTAATTTTGTTTTTATTCTCATAACCATGGCGCCAAAGCGTAAATGGGATGCAAATAATGGTGATGCATCAAATAAAAGGAAAACGATCATGCCTGAAACTAAAGTGGTAATAAAGTGATTGGGAAAAAAATGAAACACCAATGAACATTAGGAAAGCGATAGGCTACAGTTGGTCAACAATCAGGACAATTTTAAAGGATTATTACTGTATTGTGTTAAAGATGTTACAGAGTATTAAATCCGTTTATTTTTGTGGTGTAGTTAGTACGAATATTCATCAAGTTTTCGCACTCCACTGGGAGGCATTTTCAAAACAATGGTAGGCATAAAAATGCAGGGAATTGGAACACGTAAGAAACAAAGATGATTTTTGAAAATAACGTGGGTGACATCATGAGCATATTACACGAATTTTTATCACGCAATTATAAGGTGGGTCGCGATGTGTTTCCAGGTAGTTTGGTAGAAACTATATCATTGCACTCTAGTTTGCTGTATAGGATTTCGACTGTTTCCCTGATGGCAGCCTCTTTTAACATTTTTGTATGGGGCAATTCTTTTAAATACTATTCCATAGAGGAGCGGCCGATGAATGCGTGACTTCTCTGGCGAGGGCTGTATTCTGAATGTCCTGGTTGACACTTCGCACATGCTCTTTGCATCTAGTGTCCAAGGATCACTTTGCCATTCTGATATATATCTTTTCTGTGTAGTCAGGATATACCAACGTTATAGCATACACACCTTCCTTTTCTTTCTCACTGTCTCTATTTGCAGCTTCTTGTTATGTGATAACGAGGTCTGGAACTTCATTGATATCAATATGTTGTATTTACATAATAAATTCTTATGCAAAGCCTGGAACATATGTGATGGTTCCTGCATATCTCATCGTCTTACTAGGTAATTTCGTTATTGCCGGTTTCTTACAGTTCTATGTATTCTCCCTATGTCATCTTTCTTATGTCCAGCCTTTAAAGCTTTGCTATAAATATCAATTTCCTTATTATCTAGGTATTCGGGTTTGCATACGTTATATGCTTTATAGAACCATGCTCTAAACACAGAAAGTTTGTACTTTTTGGGCAGTGTGAATCGGGAGGGACAAGGTTCGGTACTGCAGTCGGTTTATAATAAACTTCAAAATCTAAGCTGGATATTCTAAATCTGAGCGTGACTTCAAGATAATTCAACTCCCCATCTACTTCAAGCTCCATGGTGAACTTTATCGTATTGTGTAGTTTTTTTATCTTGTGCATGAAATCATTTAATTCATCTACTATGTTCCCATATGAAGAATGTTGTCAACATAGCAGATCCACACTTGGGGGTTTCTTGATACAATTTAGAAAGATCTTCTAGTGGTCTAAGTACTGCTTCCTCAAGGACTGAAGATAGAGGTGAACCCATCGGTGCTCCTTTTGTTTGTTTGTTTGTAGATGCCTCCATTTGATATAATGGGAAGTTTGGACGTAGTAGCTTTATATCCATCTATACCTATAGCAGAGGTTATTGCAAACCTAGAGGAAATCGACACTTCCTGTGAATTTACACCGACTCAAGCTAAGAAAATTATTGGTGCCTTAAATTTGGTTACTAACCACAGCTGTTTCAAGTTCGATGGAGGCATCTACAAACAAACAAAAGGAGCACCAATGGGTTCACCTCTATCTTCAGTCCTTGCAGAAGCAGTACTTAGACCACTAGAAGATTTCATCTTTCTAAATTGTATCAAGAAACCCCGAGTGTGGATCTGCTATGCTGATGACATATTCTTCATATGGGAACACAGAGTAGATGAATTAAATGATTTCATGCACAAGATAAACAAACTACACAATACGATAAAGTTCACCATGGAGCTTGAAGTAGATGGGGCTTTGAATTATCTTGACGTCACGCTCAGAAGAAAGAGAACATTGAGCTTCGATTTTGACCTTTATTATAAACTGACTGCAGTACCGAACCTTGTCTCTCCCGATTTGCACTGCCCTAAAGAATACAAACTTTCTGTGTTTAGAGCATGGTTCTATGGAGCGTGTGACGTATGCAAGACCCGCCTACCTGCGTAATAAGGAAATTGATAATATTTATGGCAAGGGTCTGAAGGCTGGATATAAGAAAGATGACATAGACATAGTACATAAAACTGTAAGAAGTTGTATGATGTCTACAATAACAAAGCCATCTAGTAAGATGATGAGATATGCAGGATCCATCACATATGTTCCAGGCTTTACATATTAAAGAATTTATTATGTAAATACAACATATTGATATCAGTGAAGTCCCCGACCCCATTATCACATATAATATCAAGCTGCAAGGAGAGACAGTGTGAAAAAGAAAAGGCAGGTGTGTACGCTATACCGTTGGCATATCCTGACAACACAGAAAAGTTATATATTGGAATGACAAAGCGATCCTTGGACACTAGATGTAAAGAGCATGTGCAAAGTGTCAACCAGGACATGCAGAATACAGCCTTTGCCAGAGAAGTCATGCATTCATTGGCTGCTCCTCTATGGAATAATATTGAAGGAATGAATTGCCCCATACAAAAACTTTAAATTGACTACCATCAGGGAAACAGTCAAAATCCTATCCAGCAGACTAGTGTGCAATGATGTAGTTTCTACTGAACTACCAAGAGCTTGACATGTGTTATTAAAAGATGGAAACACATCGCGACACACTGTATAACTGCGGGATAAAAATTTGTGTAATATGCTCATGATGTCACCCACGTTATTTTCAAAAATTATCTTTGTCCTTACATGTTCCAATTCCCTGCATTTTTATGTCTACCTATGTCTACCATTGCCTTGAAAAAGCCTCCCAGTGAAGTGCGAAAGCTTGGCGAATTTTTGTACTTACTACGCCATAAAAATAAAAGAATTTAGTACGCTATATGCATCTTGTGGGTGTTCACAGCATGCTGTATTTAAAATTATGTGCACAATGTACTGTATACTAAGGCAAACATTTGACCTGATGTTAGATATAAATCGTACCAAACTGTTGGCTTATGACCATTCGTCCATGAAGGGTACGGGTTAGAATTCTGGTGAGGCATGGATGTTGTGTTTGTCTTATGGCACTGGTTCTCTCCCTTCCCTGGAACCAGTGACCCTAATTAGGGACGGGCAACTGCTTATAGCACATTGAGTTGTTCATAGTGGTTGTTAAACCTTAAAAAAAAAAAAAGTACCTAACTGTTCCAACATATGTTGTTAGCTCAGTGGTCTAAGCATTGGCTTCTGACCCTTTGTTCAGGATGAGTCCAGGCTCTTTAACAGATAATCCCATTGCAAAAACTAAAGTATAGGAGTATATGAACAATCATAAAATAATTTATTCTCCTGCTGTACCATGTGGGTAGGCTTGTCCCGAAAGTTGGGGGCGATGGGGACTGTTATGAAAACTATACTTAAAAATCAGATTTATTTTCATAAGTATATAAAAAAACTTTTCCATGCTTTTGCATGTCAGCTAGATGGCTTTTTTCAAGGAAGATAGAAATAGCAGTTTTGGTCTATCTTCCTTAAAAAAGCCGCCTGGTTGATATTCGCATGCCAATAAATTGGATTTCTAGTATAGTTTCACTGTAGTTGGTGCACAGTTCCTTGTTATTAATTTGGGACTGTTATTCTTTTTATTATATTTATAATACTTAGTTGTCATTAAAGAATTAAAATTTTTTAACAAGAAATCAATGCAGTATTTTATTTCATTGACACAACTAAACCCAAACAGCTGAACTGTAAAGTATAAGTAATAATAAGTTGGCTCGATAGAAATACTAATGAGGAGGTCCTGGAGAGAATGGGAGAACCCAGGAATCTGATCAACATGTTAAAGAGAAGAAGAATGTTATGGATAGGACACACATTGCACCATGGAGCCCCAATCTGAAAGTTTTGGAAGAGAAAATTCAAGGCAAGAGAGGGAGAGGACGGCCAAGGAATAGTTTTGTGGCACAGTTACTCCAAGACACTAATACTAGGACATACTATGACTTGAAGTGAATGGTGGGAAACAGAGGAATGGAGAGACGAGTACATCTACTAAGCAACCAGTCCTTGGACTGAGTAACCAAGAAGAATAAATAGATCTACAGAAGTAATACACATACATTTTCCTTTGAAACATTTCCAAATGTTAAGTCTCCTTTCATTAGGAAAAATAAAAAGATGATTCAGCTTAGTATGATTAATGACATTGGAGCAAAGTATAGTAATAAAATAAACACGAGAAGCCAGAGAAGTGTCATAGCTTCAACAAAATCCAACAGAATTTGAATAGATATAGGGCAATTATTCAATTATTAATTAGAAGAACAGAGAATGGAGAGGCCATTGAATGACTGGCATGTCATAAAGTAAGAGACAGCAAAATCAATAAGCCAACACTTCAAACTTTATCACCTCTGAGGAGACAATTCCACTTAGTAGTTCTAATTCTGACTATTATATAGCTCTAATTATTGTACTACTCTCTTTTACGTGCAATATTTCAAAGTAACTTGTACAAAAATCTAGTATAAAGAACGGTAAAAATTGATGTTTGAATCCTAAGGCAAAGATCCAATGAGTACACCCAGCGAAAAGTGTGAGAAGTAAAGCCAGTCATCGCATACAACGGACTTTAGGACAATAACATCAACAAAGACCGGAAAACACGTGCGTGAAATGTTCCCGTCGCTAGAAAGGAATGCCAAGGTAAGCATTATCCGCTAGATTTTTGTACAAGTTACTCTGAGGAGAGTTAAAATAAGCTCTATAGCCTGTGGTATTTCTTACTGTGCTTTTTATCTTTGAGATCATCATAAAACAAAGGGGAGAATTGAGTGACATACTATAAAATTGAAATGTCACTCTGGGTCTGCATAAGGCATCCGGGGGAAATAAGGAGGTTTAGGAAAGTTTACAATGTCGGAGAGTGGTGGCTCAGAGCTTTGACCATGACCTATCCACCACATCATCCAGTGACCCCCTTTTCCATGTGATTGCATGACAAACATTGGTAGAAAAATAACCTCACAGTGATATATTTGGTATCAGAAAAATATAGTACTCATTCTGAATTTTAATTTATATTCTAGAAATAAAGAGCTTTTGTAATTGAAAAATTTAGGAACCATAGTATGATTGGTGACCTTCTAAAGCCAAAAGTTGAGAACACTGTACCTATTTAAGGAAAAGATAAAGGGGCATGTCTCCTCCATCCCCATATGTTTCTAAGCCCATGCCTTGTAGCAATAACCACCCCAACACAACAGTAGGTCCATGCCAAGAGTCACCATTTCTTTAAATAATATGATAAAAACTTGTGAAGAATATCTGCTTTAGAAAGTACTGTTTTCAAGTTTTGATAACAGTTGATTATGACATTTTTCTCTGCAAAGAAATAAATAAACATTGATATTAAAATATGAGATATTCAGAGGTTTTATTTGGTAAATTTTTTTAATTGCTGTAAATTTTGAAACCACATAGTGAGCAGTACTTTTCAGCAACATGCAGCTTTTTATAATATTGTACTTTCTTTCATAACCATCTGGTCTCATTTATATTCTGTTTGGCAATTATTGTAGTCCCCAAGAATTCTCTTTCTGGTTGGTGTGCTTTTGTGAAAATAAACTTTGTTTTGAATTATAGGTTGAACAAGTATACGTAACTGATGAATTTTACCAGATGTTGGTTTAATTTTCAACTATGCAAGGTTCTGAAAAGTTTTTATTGAAAGCTCAGACTAGTTTAGATACCAAGTGGCTTAAAACTGATTTACAGGTGAGTGTTAAATATATATATATTTTTTAAAACTTACCTCTGGTTAGTAATGATTCTTATGTTGGCTTATTGCTTTTGCTATGTGTCTCTCTCTTACTTTATGACATGCTGTGAAAGATACATCTTTTTATTTTAGATTTATGTTCCAGGAGCCAAAGCAGTTCAGTCTGCTTTCTGTTCTTCAGATGAACCGGTCTCCAATCACTGAATAAATTTATTGCATATCTTCACATATGGAATTGGCACAATTCAGAAAATTGAAAAATTAAAACAAGAATGCCACTGAAGCATGGCCATATCCAGGGGAGGAGTTTTAAGGGTGCAGCCCCCACCCCATAACATTTTTGGGCAAAATATTTTTTGCTTGTTTATCTTAAGTTATTAGATCAACAGGAGTTGCCATTATATTTTCATTTTTTTTTTTTTACAAATTGTTTCTGTTATTTCCTTTGATAAACCTTCAGACGGACATTTTCCCCCTCACTATAGCAACTGGTCAGCAGTAACAAATTTATAGAAGTACAGGAAACTCTGTGTCTGGCACTTTATTAATTGGAATTATTCTATAATCAGGTATTTCTGAGATCGCTCATTTATTTATTTCTGTATCGCGTTAAGAGAGTCGGAAAAAAAAAAATGGCTGTGGGAATCATAGTTTGTTTCTTTATAATACCAAGGTGCCAGACCAGGATGGGTTGTGTTTAGAAATGTAAGAGCGTGGTGAGTGATTGCATCTCGAATTTGAAACTCCACAGACCACAGGTTCCAAAGCAGAGCCAGAGATCAGGTAAATGCTGCTCTGGTTTCGCTTTCAGTCTAAACAGCCAGCCCATCTAATAGTTGCTATGATAGCATCTATTAGACTACCAATTCAACGTCAAAGTCCCTTGGTATTGTGACTTCATCTATCATTATCAAAATTTTTAAAATCCACTTCCTGACAGATCTCAAATTTTTAAATAATTTTCATTTTTCAGACTGTACTGGCTTTCATCCATCCTGTCTCCTGTGCAATCTTGTTGTTTTCATGTGATCTCTGTCTCATATTGTTCAGTTTGTTTTTCTGTTAATACTAAATTCATGTGCCGTTATTCGCTAATTAAATTAATACTAATATACTGAAAAGTGTATTTTTTTTGTTAAGTGATTAGATAGATAAATTTTTGCTGTGAAATAGTTTTTTTTTTTTTAAACTCCCAAAACAAAAGTCTAGTCATTGACCTGATAGATAGATTAAATTTTTTCTGTGGAATATTTTTACCTCGCCCTCGAACTAAAGCCTAGTTACAGCCCTGCACTGAAGTTTCAGGTTTTTAATGTCTTGTCACAAATGTCTCAAATCTATTACACTAAATATATTTAAAGGTTTCTTCATTTAAGCTGTACAGCCAGTAGTTTTATTTAAACAAAGGAAAAGAAACAATCAAATTTTATTATGCCCAGTGGAGAAATTTCACATCAGAAAAGCTGGAAAATGTATGTCAAATCTTTGTTAGGGGAATCATGGCTAAGGAATGCAAAAATAATTTTTAGAGCATGTCTTTGGAAAAAAGTAGGTGCTTATAGTATTATCACCATCTGTCTGTAGACACCATATCTCTGCACCTGTTAGTCCAGTTAAAAAACCCCTTTGCATCGAGAAGCATGAAATATGATAACGATGATCTTTGTATTTTGGCTTTTTTCCAGTGTATGGCTTTCTTGCTAGAAGTGCATAAATGCAGATTCTATCAAATCCGAAATGCATTTTATTCCTTTTATTGGTTCTTAACATCTAATTTATAAAAATATTTCTTTGCTTTGATACCATTTACAACAAAGACCACTTGAATACAGTTCCTTTTTTCAAATAATACTGTTTTCCCGCTAGAGTAATGAATTCAAGCTTTTTCTTTATCTGGGCTTCTAAATATTCAATTTGAAAAATTCTTTTTTGCATCTGATAGAGTTCATTGTGAGAAATGCTTTACAAATTCTTGATTTTTCACATAAAATGCTTTTGTCACTATGTGGCATAAATGTGTAATTCTGTTTCTGTTGTATTTGCAGCAATATCTGTACTCCTAAAAAATCTGCTGGAATAATTCTTTTCCTATCGGGTACCACTCACAAAGAAAAACCTTTTGTGCATAATTTCTGCTCATAATAATGCACAGTCCTTCCATGAGGGGATGTAAACTTGTATCATATTTTTCTGTCTCCGCTTGTAATAGTCTGACTTGAAAAATTCTTACTTTGTCGGACTGCGTATCTGGTGAGGAATGTTATACATATAATTTCTTACATTTTGTAAAGCACAACTTTGCTACTAGAGGGTGTAAGTTTATTTTTCTGTTTGACATATTTGTAGTAGTATATGCGTGTCTGAAAACCTAATTGAAAAACTCCTTTTGATCAGATCCAGCTAACTACTAAAAAAAAATTGTTGATTTCCTTCCCCAAATAACACACAATTTACCCTCTAGGAGGCACAAATGTATAATCAATTTTGATCGATATCCCAGCTTCTAGAAGCCTGATTTTGAAAAATTTTGTTTGCTTCCAATAACATTTGCTTTGCCAATTCTAGTTATGCTTTTGTTAACATTCTGCCTGCAAAAGCATAACTTTGCCACTATGGGTGTAAATGCAGATGCTATTTGAACCCAAAATATATTTCATTCCATAGCTTTTGAAAACGCAATTGAAAAATTCTTTAATACCTTTTATCGTAAAGACCACTTTGCATACAGTTTCTTCATGTACTGTACATGTTTCCTGCCAGAGGGTGTGAATTTATATTGCATTTTTCCTAATTCCTCTGCTTTTTAAGATTTGAAATTCTTTTCATGGCAAAGAATCTTGTGCATATAATTTCTAATTTTTAAAATGCTCAATTTTACCACTAGGAAACAGTATATATTTTTTGTTCATAATATTGCAGTCAGTGGTACACATGACAACAATAAGAGCATTTATGAATCTCAGAAGAAAACCCAGCTACAGGATGATTACATTATTGTGCTGCAGTTAACTCCTTAAAGCTGTCATTATATTGATTATTTATCATTTGCCACCAGAAAATATATTAACAAAATACTTACATATCTGAAACCCACATTAGGTTTTCAATTAATTAACATACCAAAGAACACATTTTAACAGATTGGGTTGAAACATGCATTCTATTTGCAGTGATATCTCTGTTGTGCAAATCAAATAATGCAAAACATTGAATGTCTGTGTATTATTGAATGATGGTGACATTTATTCAAATAACAAAGAGAAATCATGTAAGAAGTAATGAAAAAAACATGAATTCGTAAGTGTTGAAGATAACAGTTCATAATGTAAAAAGCTTTGTATGTAATTTTCTTAATATCTTTATTTATTTTTGTGCAATAGATGCATCTGAAAGATCTGTTATGTGCAGAAGGTATATCAAATAATTGCTACAACCTAATTTCTGCCTTTTCATTTATTAAGGGATTGTTCTCTATTAGTGGGCTTTCTACACTTTGGAATGAGCTTGTCAAAGATGGTGAAGTTATTTTTGATTCTAGTGATGAAAAGTACAGGGATTTCCAAAAGGAAGGTTAGCAAATGATACTTTTATTTATGTATATTTTTATGTGATATGAGGCTTTTATTATCATGAAAAGATGTAAGTTTATACACACCTGTCTGAGAAAGTCAAAATCATGACTTAATTTTTTGTACACACATATACACACATTACTAAGCTGTTATCTGATATTCAGATGATAGCTCCTCAAAAAATATTGTAAAAGATTGTGTACCAAAAATAAAATTATGAAAGGCAGTTACTGTTTATATACCAAGCATTGCTATTTGCAGTGATCTTGGCACATCACTGCAGCTTTACACATGATCTTTTGTGCTTCATTCTATGATAGACACCTGAAAATGAATGTCTAGGTGTCGATTGACCATTCTCTCTCTCTCTCTCTCTCTCTCATCATCATCATCGTCAACCATTATCAATCCACTGCTGGACGAAGGTCTCCCCAAGTTCCCTCCACAACGGGCTGTCTTGTGCCGGTCTCCTCCATGTCACTCCTGCATACTTTCGAATTTCATCCACCCATCTTCCATGTGGTCTTCTTCTGGGTCTTTTCCTGTCCCTTGGAATCCAATCTAAAATTTTGGCTGTCCATCGATGGTGTGTTCTTCTTGCAGTATGTCCAGCCCATTGCCATTTCTGGGATTTAACTCTGATCATGATGTCTACCACTCTTGTCATTTTTCGGATCCACGAGTTCCTCTTCTTATCTCTCCTGGTTACACCAAGCATGCATCTTTCCATGCTGTTTGAGTTGTCTGCAGCCTTTGTATGTCTCTTTTAGTTATGGTCCATGTCTCTGCACCATACGTAAGCACTGGAAGGATGCATTGATCAAACACTTTTCTTTTAAGACATAATGGCATATTGCTCTTGAAAATTATGCTGTTTCTTCCAAAAGCTCTCCAGGCAAGTTTTGTACGCCGACTAATTTCTTCACCAATGTGACCCTCACTTGATATCTGCTGTCCGAGATAAACGTACGTGTCTATTATCTCCAGCTTTTCTCCATCAATCGATAAATCTTCATTTATTGTAAAAGCATTGTACATCACTTTTGTCTTCTGAAAGTTCATTTTTAATCCCACTTCTTTACTCTTGTCAGCAAGTTCCTGGATCATACTCTGTAGCTCTGATGGGGTAGTTGCAAAAATGACTATGTCATCAGCAAAACGAAGGTGGGTTAGATAATCTCCATTAATCTTTATCCCGTTGTTTTCCCAGTTCAGTGATTGAAAGACATTTTCCAATGTGGCATTAAAGACCTTCGGAGATATGGTGTCACCTTGTCTCACTCCTTTTCCAATTTTTATGTGTGTTGTGTTTTCAAACAGCCGAATCTTTGCACTTGCATTTTCATAGATGTTATTAATAATATTAATGTATGCATCTTCAACACCGCAGGATTTCAGAGCCATTGTAAAACAGCCGAATCTTTGCACTTGCATTTTCATAGATGTTATTAATAATATTAATGTATGCATCTTCAATACCGCAGGATTTCAGAGCCATTGCAACTGCTGATGGTTTCACCGAATCAAAGGCTTTTTCATAATCGATAAAAGCCATGCACAATGGAAGTTCATATTCCCTCGCTCTTTCAATTAGTTCTCTCAGTACGTGGATATGATCTATTGTGCTGTAGCCACTCCTGAATCCAGCTTGTTCTCTCTGTTGAGCCATGTCCAGTGTCACCTTCAAGCGGCGTGAAAGAACTTTACTGAAGATTTTATAAACCACTGATAGGAGACTGATAGGTCTGTAGTTCCTGAGATCCTCAATGTCACCTTTTTTATGTAGCAAGATCATTGTAGCGTTGTTCCAATCCTCAGGAATTTTTCCTTCATTAAGGCATCGAGTGAAAATTTGGGCGAGTACTGTTTCGATTTCTCCACTTGCTTCTTGTATGATGTCTACAGTAATTCCATCTTCTCCTGGAGCTTTTCCCCGCTTGATGTTCTTGATTGCATGTGCAACTTCTGCTGGAAGGACTGGAAGAACTCTGGTACTGGTACCTTTCATGATGTCTGGAGTACATGTATCATCCCTTTCATATAATTTGGAGTAGAAATCTTTCACTCTTGTCAAAATTTCGCCTCTATTTCTTGTTACAGAACCATCTTCTTTTCTCAGTGCCATAATCTGTTTTCTTCCCTTACTGAGATGTCCCTTTGCTATCTTTAGGCTTTGGTTGTTTTCAATTGCTTTCCTTACTAGTTCACAGTTGAATTTCCTTACGTCTTCAGTGATACTTTTTCGTACTGTCTTGCATAGCTCTATATATTCCACTTTGGAAGTCACATCTTCTTTAGTTATCCTCATCACTCTTCTTTTTTGTATCAACATTTTGGTTTTTCCTGATAATTTGTTCACATGCAATTTGTTCTTAGACCCAGCTAATTTTGTTGCGGTTTCCATGGGAGCTTTGGTTACTTTTCTGTTAACTTCAGAAATATCCACTTCTTCCGATGTTAGGCCTTCTAAAGCAGATAATCTGTTCTTCAGTTCCAATTTGAAGGTATTATGGTGTTTTTTAAGGTTGGTTATGTCAATACATTTTGTTTGTCTTATGAGCTTGCTACGTTCCAGTTTAGTGTTGAGGTGCATCTTACATCTCACCAATCTATGGTCACTGCCTGTGTTGAACTTGTTTAGCACACTGCAATCTTCTATGACGAATTTTTTGTTACACATAATAAAATCAATTTCACTTGTCGTCCCATTTGGATGTCTCCATGTCCATTTCCTGTGGGGCTTTTTCTTGAAAAAGGAGTTCAAGATGAAAAACCCTTCTGCCTCTGCAAACTCTACGAGAGTATTTCCACGCTGGTTTCTGTTGCCGTGACCGAATTTACCTACTGAAGTTTCATTCTGTTGCCGTTGCCCTATTTTTGCATTGAAATCTCCCATAATTATCTTCAAGTGCTGCTTACCTTTATTATTTAGATCACGAATTTTCCTCATAAAATTCTTCAATTTCTTCTTCAGCATGATTTGTGGTGTGGGTGCATAAGTTTGAATAATCTGAGCCTGGTATCTTCTCGAGAGTTGGATAATGAGTCGTGCAGCTCTGTCAGAGGAACTTGCAACTTCTACAACTTTATCTTTCAGTTTCTTGTTTATTATAAATCCAACACCACTAGTTCTGCCAGTATCTGTCCCACGATAGTAGAAGAGATGTCCACTTTTCAGTTCAATGAGATCTTCTCCTTTTCTCCTTACCTCACTTAGCCCGACGATGTCCCACTTGATCCTTTGTAGTTCCTCTTCCAATTCAAGAAGCACTTGATCCTTTGTAGTTTATATGTATATATATATTATATAAATGAAATGTAACAACAAAGAGTAAAATTTAGATGAATGATATTTAATGCCCAGTAAAAATGAAAGAAATAACAAATCAAAATACCAGAAGAGGCCACTGAAAATGACCATGTGAAAATGAAGAGTCAAGATCAGGCCCACTAGCATAAGTGAATATTTGAGTGAAAGGAAAATTACCCAAATAATTTGGAAACTACAACATGCCATATAAATCAGTGAGATCAACTAAAGAAACTTAACAGCCAAAGCAGATGTTTTGGTAAATGCAATATTACGTTACCATGATGAGTGACACACCAACCTTGGTACATGATCAGAGTGGTTAAGCACCGAGCGGGATTGACAGATTAATCCTTAAGCAGTTCTGAAGATGCTGCTTATACTGATGGCCAGTGCATGCCTCCTGAAAGGTAACTTGGGGTGAGCTAAATATGAAAATGTTTTTTTTTTCTCCCATGCACAAAACCTCATGATTCAGCTCCACGTAATGACTGAGAAAATTCTGATAGCCGTAAAGTAGGGTCAGGAGTGGAGGAGTAAGTTCATATTTCTTACCAACATGGAACTGTGTATATTTGAGGGTATGGTTCAAGCTCCAATGTCATTTCAAAAAAGACTTATGAAGCCTAAAGCTGTGAAGAACATAAAGGGAAGAAAAAAAACGGGATTTGGATTCTGAGGATGTTCCTATGAACCTGAGAGTTATTTCTCAGGGAATAGTGTCCAGTGTGCTGCTGCACAATCATAGAATTGTTTACCCCTGTCATCAAGTGCAATGAAAGGTTGCCCTGATTCCGTGAACCTAGGGCCATAGTGAGTTTAGTAATTGAGAGGGGGGGGTGGACTTGAAACTGTGGCGCGTCAAGTTCAAAAGAAGAAAGTTCCCCACTTCCACTCAAATAGCTAAGTTTTTACTTTCTCATACCTCCGTTATAGGGAAGTATGAAAATTCAGAAATTGCACTTTGATTTTTGTTATAATTTTACTAAAAATGTGAAAACCTAAATGCCCAAGAACCAACAATTTTAAATATCAAGTAAAATGTAAGTTATGTGAATGCCAATAACACAGCACTCTGTAGAAATGCAAAATGAAAAACGAATCAGCATAGAAAAAGTGAGCATCACACAGTGAATGTACACTACATGGACAAAAGTGATTGGACACTATGTAAATATAAAACCAGTAGTGCGTTTGCATCAGTAGCGGGCAGGTCCTTCATTTGCAGAGATTACAGCAGCCACCCGTCGAGGTAACTGTCCACAAGTCCATGGAGTATGGAGAGTGGGATGTTCCTCCATTCTGCCTTGAATATGTCAACCAACTCTGTCAGTGAGGAAGGTTGTGTTGGTCTAGACCACACCCGTCATTCAAGTTCATCCCATAGGTGTTCAGTGGGATTGAGGTCCCTGCTCTGAGCAGGCCAGTCCACCCACAAGACCTGATTTTCCTCATACCACTCCATTGTAGCCCTGGAAACCTGACGAGTGGCATTGTCATCCTGGAGGAAAGGAACAATCCTGATGTCTGTAGAACTGCCACAACATTGAGAGCATTGATTTATCCAGGATATCTGTATACAGCACAGAGTTCATGTTACCGTGAATAACTACCAGTGGACCCACATTATACCAGCTGAAACAGCCCCATAACATAACACCACCACCTCTTTGCTTCAGCACTGTACACTCCGGAAGCAGATGCTCCCCGGGCAACCACCAGCCTCAGATGTATCTGTCTGATTGGAATAGTGTGAAATGGGATTTGTTGCTCCATAACATCTGTTGCCATTGCTCCAATGTCCAATTTTTGTGCTGTTGACACCATCACAGCTGTGTGGCTTTATTGGTTTTTGTGATGACAGGTTTAGGGTGGCTACTCATCTATGATGCCAGAGTGCATGGGCTTCTCTTCAAAGTGTCTTGGTGCAGACCATAACATCTGTGGCCATCTGGAACTTATGTGCAATGGCATGCATTAGTAGGGACCTGGTTTTCCGGATCTTTCCCTGCAGCACTTTCTGATCCCTAGGTTGCAGTTTCGTGGGTTTCCCAGGACGTGGTGAATTCTGGCAGTGTCTTGTCTTCTTCCATTCTTCCACTTGTTGATGACAAAGGCTACAGCCGATTTAGTGACCTGTCTGATAGCAATGTTTCTTATGCTCATACCTCCAACTAAACAGCCTATTATAACGCCCTTTTCAAACTCGGAGAGCTCTGTCCTGCTGCGGGAGTGCACCATCGTGCCTGCGTAGGGGTGTTCAATCACTTTTGTCCACATAGTGTAACAACAGGAAGATGTCTTCAGAGTAAGGTTTGCAAAAATTCTCTTCAAGGACACCTAGTAAGATTTTCTGCAAACAGAGCTTGCGATTCATCCCTACAGCTAATTCAGAAAGGTTGCAGAGGTTGGGCATATTGTTTCAAATGCCTCCCTTTGTTGTTTTGGACAATTCATTCATACGAGGAGTTCCATACCTTACACAGAAGGTTGTTCTGTACCTTGGTTAGCTGTATGGAATACTTTATGTGGCTAACTAAAGTCTAAAAAAATACTGAAGTGTATAACATACTTTTTGAGGTACAATTCTCAGTAAATTTATTCACACATTGTGCATTTCCATTTTTTAGCTCCTCAAAGCATGAATGTACATCCCTGGTACCTGGTATGACCATTCTGGGAGGGCAATCCCCCACTCCCCCTCCTTTCCAGTAGTTATAGTTTTGCAGATCCCTCAGGTATCTGAAAATAAGTTCCGTTACTCAGACTTAAGAACTGAGTTGAAAGAGTTAAGAAAAGAAGTATGGGTGAGCAGTTTATTCTAAATGTAGTCTGCTATTGCAGTGTTGCAACCAATTGGAGTCAGCTGGCTTTTGTAGTTGATTGGAAGTGACATCCCCATAGGCTGAGCTTTTGTATATACAGTGTGTGGTATGCTGCTGTGTTACCAGATATAGCCCTTTCACACGAAACTTAAGAAATTCAATGAAGAAATGGGCCAAAATTTCCCTTAGGTGTTATTTCTCTACAAGTTGTATCTTTCAGATTTTCTGATATTTTGTGGCACATGGTGTCAATGTGGAATAATCTCGTGGCCAAAATTTTCCAGTTTTTCCTGCTATGGAATTTTCATTTAAAGTGTCAACGGTGATTAGAATTACAGTTTAGAAAGCATATAATAGACATGTTTGGGATGATAAAGTTTTGAGTGATTCCAAAATTCTGTAGAACATTATAATTATAAATTGATTTTTTTTTAAGAAGTTCATTTTGGAAAGGTAATGCCAATAGTGAAACTGATTGGCAGTTGAATGTAAGTGAACAGATTTTTTTTTGTTAGTTAATAATTCAATAAAGGCAATATTAAGTGGATTACTAAATTTGATGAAAGTGAGTTTGAATAAATGAAAATAATTAAAGATTAAAACTTATTTTTCTTGTTATATCACACTATGAGCAACTGTCTTTCATGTGGCCAGTTCTTCAGAAAACTTAGAAGGTAGCTGGAAGAAAACCTGCATTTCCTGAGTTCTGTGTGGTCAAGCTCTGCACTGTTAAAAATTTGGGGGTAGGTTGCACCAAAAAGTGGTACAACTCCAGTTGCACCACTTTTTGAGAAAAGATGCACCATCGTGTGGTGCAAACAAAATGCAACTTTGCGCCACACTATGGTACAAGGTAGAACCAAATTATGGTGAAAAGTTGCACCACACATTGGAATATTTTTTTCTCAGAAAATGGTGCAGCTGGAGTAGTATTACTTTTTGGTGCAACCTACCTCAAAATTTTTAACAGTGTACTATTACACCATCCAGGGAAGAGCTTTCCAAAAATTGAAGTACACGAGTCTGAAATTTTTTTTGGGTATTCTAGTCAAGGCTTTTCCTTGCCTTCTAGTGACAACCAAGCATGGATGGAATTTGGGAGGTGCAGGTTTGATTACTGTTCCATTATGATAAAATTTTGAAATTTTCTGAGGAGTTCATGTGGATGAAATTTGCTGACATAATTTCTTTACCAAAATATAATCCATATGTTCTTGCCTTCAGCTTTGGGGTTAGTTCTTAAGTTTCTATCATTTCCTTACAATGTGAAGATCACAATTTTCTTTGGAAGTGAAATTCTCTGGGATGATTAATAGAACTAATTTGAGTAAAAAATGTATCTAGACATTAAGCTATCTCATTCTTATTAGATATGTATGTTTGCAGCTGCTTTAGAAAAGTATTTCTATAAATTTTCATGTCTAGAAGCAATGACGCAAAATTATTCCATTCCTTCTTTAATTTCTTTTGTAGAACCGGACTCACCATTAAAATCTCAGTCAGGTAGCTGTATTAATACTGCCTGCAATGCTCCAGGAGACTGTACTTGTGTGTTTTGTCGTGTATATGAAAACAATGATAAAGACAACAAAGATAAATGGACATCCTCTGTTCCTGGGTCAAAATCATCTATTGATTCCTGGACATGGGGACCACAGACAGGTAAGGTTCTTTTGTTTCTTAGTACTTATGTATGAAGTAATTTATTTTCAGAGTTCTGATTACATATTCTGAATAGTTTTGTATTTAATGCCTTTGCTTATCCATGTTTAAATGCTGACATAAATTATAATCTTTAAAGGTTACCTCAGTTATCTTAAGCTGTTGTGAAATTTTGGAAAATGCTTCACTGGTCCTGCGAACCAGTGTTTATCGGAAGTTGGTGCTCAGTTCCCAATTTTACTGGTCTACAAATGACACCAATGCATTTAATATGCACACTGTATTAGTTTTGTTGCTCTTCTTCAAAGTGGGCTACAGTTGAAGCATAAACTTTAATTTTAACTAAATAATAGAGTACAGATAATAAGTATTGTGTTGATTACAAAGGTGTAAAAGTTCAGTTTTTGTCATTTTACCTGATTGAATCCATAGTGACACTACCAGAAGTTAATGAAATTGTGCCACAACTGGGGTATCTAGTGATGCAAGTCTCAGGCCCAGCGGAAGATGAATCCATTTCCATGCCAACACTTTCAGTTCTGGGTTTGTTTTGCTAGTCTGTTTTAATTCACCCCTTGTTTCTCAACCTCCCATTCACGCTTGGCTGATATGTAAGGAATAGAACATAAAACTTCAATCACAGCCAAAATATTTCCATGCCAAATATGATACTGTGAGTTTCTCTCTTCCCAGGACAATTTGCTGAGTCCTGCGTTCCAAGAATACAGTGACTTTTTTAAGGTACACTCAACTTCTGTTTTAATTTTGAATTTCTGCAGTATATCATTATATTAATCAATCAGTGCCATGAGACGTCTTCGCTCCATAAGATCATTGTACAAGGCACTATTCAAAAGTTCATGGGTGTTTATACCCATGAACTTCACTATTTTGATAAGCAGTTCATGGGTATTTATACCCATGAACTGCTTACAGTGCAGAAGAGCCATGCTACATGGCACCACACGCATCCTTTCTGAGTCACTCTGCCATGTAGCAGTGTTCAAGGTCATCTCTTTCTATTTTTGTTCTCGGTTGTTTGATGTTGTGTTCAGTGTGTTTTATGATTTGTGCATTAAATTTTGTTACAATCTTGGTAAAAGTGATACAAAAACTCACAAAATACTCCAGCAAGCATTCAGTGAAAATGCTTTTAGGTCAAATAGTGACATACAAGTGGTTTAACCGCTTCAAAGATGGCTTCATGTCAATTGAAGATGATCGTTCCAAGTGGAAGGACACCAGCACCATGCCAGAAATGGTTGGAAAAGTGCGTGAAATTATCATGTAGGATTGGAGGCAGAGGACTAATGATGTCTGTGAGATTGCTGGACTATCTTTCGGCACATGACAGCGCATTTTATCAGACATCTTGAACATGAGGGGGATCTCTGTTAAGTTTGTGTCATGATTGCTGAGTGATCCGAAGAAGCATCGAATAGTATCTGTAGGGAACTTCAGGAACAGGTCAGAAACAATACTGATTTTCTTTCTAAAATTGTTACTGGGGGATGAAAATTTGTTTTATGGGTATGACCTCAAAACCAAACAACAATCATCACAATGGAAGTCTCCCAGTTCACCACAACCAAAGAAAGCACGGTGGTGAAAAGCAACATCAAGTTGATGTTGATTTATTTTTGACATGGAAGGAATTATTCATAAGATATTTGTTACACCTGGTCAGTCTGCCAACACCCAGTTCTACTGTGACATCCTGTGACGACTAAGGAAGGGCATTAAAAGGAAACATCCTGAGAAGCGGCAAGCAAACAACTTGCTCCTCTACCACAGTAACACTCCTATGCATATGGTGTTGGCAGTGCCCCAATTTTTGGCATCCCATAAAACTGCAGGTATCCCTCACTCACCTTACTCACCAGATTTAGCTCCCTGTGATTTCTACTTGTTCCCTAAAATGAAAATTAAACTGAAAGGGAGAAAATTTGACATCATAAATGAGAACACTCTAACAAAAGATGACTTTTGCAAGGCATTCCGAGCATGGGAAGGTTGCTGGAATCTGTATATGCTTCAATGGAGACTGGTTTGAAGGTAATGGTATACAATAAGGTGTGATGTAAGTTAATATTTTTTAAAAATTCATTTCACAGACTTTTGGGTAGGATCTCTTACATTGCATTTCTGTTTGTGTGATGACAAAAAATGTGTTGGGCTTCGTATATTTTTCATGTTATACATTTTCTGGAAATTCGTGGTATTTTAATAATGTGTGTTGTCCACATGGCTCAAGAGGACCTTCCACATAATGTATTTTGATGGGCATACTTAGCTAAAATGTGGCTCTTTCACCATAAATTCTAAACAAACAAATGAAAAAAAAAATAATTGTGATTTAGTACTTCATGATTGACAGAGCACTTTTGGCTATGTTCTTTTTACTTGTTGTAAATGGAAAGAGTTTTAAACTTACCATATCTGTTGTTTTTGTTTTATAGGCATTCTGGTTATAATAACCAATAAGGTATTTTACAATTGCATTTCATGGATTCCATTAAAGAAACTGATGAAACCAGGAAAAATTAAGTAGAACTCAGTTAGGCAAAATGAGATTTACTATTTCTTATTGGTGCCTCTTTTTACCAGGGGCTGAGTCTTTTACAAAGGAGCACTCAAGACTTGCACAGCCATTATGCATCTTTAGCCTTGATCAGCATGCGATTTCTTGGAACGAGTTGGGATATAAGAGATACCAAGGAGAGATTTTGAGCATGGCAGCTGTTCGTCCCAAGTGCTTTGTTATAGAATACCTAGTCGCTGGTTAAAGAGCCACCAATAAGTAATGGTGCTTAGTAAAGCTCAGCTTACCCTGTTGAGCTCTTAGTTTATTCTTGTTTTACTGTTTTTTTCATAGGATTATAGGTTTTTTCTGTTCTGGAATTTTGTGTGTTACTAAATGAACTGAAATATAGATAAAATTACAATTAGAGGAAACTATTGGGTTGTGTTTTAAATAATGTTCAAGGATACAGTTGTGAAATGATTCAGTTCTACTTTTGAAATAGTGTTATTAAAGACACAAATCTGGAGTAATTCTGCTTGTTTATTCACCTCTATTAATAGCTATTCAAATAATAAATGGAGATGCCTCTTTTAATTATTATTTTTAAATCCATGTGTTTGTTTCCAAAATGTTTTTATTATGACTGAAAACTAAGTGACTGAAGTGTCATGACATGTTTTCCTCTCTATGTTTCTAAGCAGGTGTTAAAAGGATACATTTCTACATGTCAGGTTGAGATTGTAGTACAGATACAGATAAACCACTGCGTTCATATGGAAACAGCACTTAAAAATGCAATTATGAGAGAAAAATTGTGCTATAGGAATAGCTAATACCCATCAAAAATCACCCCCTCCCCCCACACATAAGTAGTGACAAAATTGAGTACTTGTATCTCAAAACCCACAAAAGCATTTCAAATGAAATTTGGCATACTTAAGTTCTAGTAGGCACCTTGTATATTCTGCTGCCTGTTTACAATAAGAGACCTTTATGCAGCAAACAAGACAAAATGTCTTCATTGTGATTGGGGGTACCAGAAGTGGACCCTATGGTTGGAAAAGGGTTATGTGGTTTGATAAATCACATTTTCAATTGTATTGTTCCAATGGTAGGGTTAGAGTATGGAGATAGCAGCATCAGAGCATGGATCCATCTTTCATAGTTACTAATCTTCAGGCTGGTGGAGGCAGTGTAATGGTGTGGATTATGTTTTAATTTGAGAATTTAGGCATCTTGATTATAGTTGATCCATGCCAGAATATCCAAGCATATTTAAATATTTATTATTATCCATCCATGGTAACTTTGTACACCCATGGGAATGTTTGTTGGCGGGTGTAATAACCACTGAGAGCAACTCAGTGGGCTATAAGCAATCACCCATTCCTAATTTAGGGCCACTGGTTCTAGGGAAGGGAAAGAGCCAGTGCCATATGACAAACACAACATCTATGCCTCACCAGGATTCGAACCTGACCCATCTCTGATGAATGGTCAGAACCTAGCACTTAGACTGCTGTGCCACCAGGGCAGCTCCATGGTAATGGATGTTTCCAGAAGGACAATGTACCATGCCATAATATCCATATTGTTTCAGAATTTCAGGAACATTATGGAGACTTCATTCTGTTTCATTTGCCACCTGTGTCCTGAGATAACAATTCCATGGAACATTTGTGTAATGAAGTTAAATGAATGTCAGAAGGCTGGATCCACTGCCATTTAATCTGCATGAACTGGAAGATACTATTTCATGTGCATGGAACAATATTTCACCAGAATATTGCCAGAACTTTGTTGAATCAGTGCTAAATCAAATTTCTGCATTTCTCAAGGCCAATGGTGATCCAACACATTCTTAGGTAGGTGAACCTAATAAGTTTGCATCTCAGAGTACATGTTGTTGAAATCAGCCTCTAATAACACTTAAGTAGTTAGTTAAGTGTCACAGGTGTTCCTCAGAGTGATAAGAGGTTATAAACACTGAAAACAAAATACTGTGAGTCACATTGACTGATATGTAAAACTATAGTTATATGATGTCATCCTTATACAAAGTTGAGTGACATTATTGTGACCACCTCCTACTTTTAACGTCAACGGCACATAACCAATGAAAGAAGGCGCGTGTCGTGATCTGGCTTGGAGGGTATATAAGGTGTTCTGTAGGCAATCTGAAAACATTTCATTCATTACTGTCATGGATAAAAAAAGCGACTTATCAAATTTGCAAAAAAGGGATGATTATCAGCTTTTGGGCCAAGAGTGATTGTATTTCTGAAACAGCGCAGATTGTGAACTGTTCACTTGCTGCTGTGGTTAAAGTGCATCATGATTGGAGAAATGGCACCATTGCGAAAAAGCGATATGGAAACTGTGGAGCACCACATGCCATTGATGTGAGAGGTGAATGTCGGCTTCGAAGGTGCACGAGAGCTGATAGACATCCAACAGTGGAGCAACTCTCTGGCCAAATGAACCAGGCAGCTACCGGAAGTGTGTCTAAAAGGACAGTTCAGTGAACCTTACTGTGTATGGGGCTTCGATGCAGACGAATGGTCACTGTACCTATGCTAACAAAGGTGCATCAGCAAAAAAGGGCTTACATTTGCACAGTAGTATCACAATTCGACATCTGCTGATTGGCAAAAGATTGCCTTCTCCAATGAGTCACTTTTTCTGCTTCATCGAATGGATGGATGTTGGTGTATAAAGCGAGAAACATCGGAGAACAAACACTCTTCAACCATTGCTGGCAGAACACAAGCTGGTGGGAGCAGCATTATGGTCTGGGGAATGTTTTCGTGGCATTCTCTGGGTCCACTCATACCTGTGAAACGCACTATGGACCAAATTCATTATGAATCCATCCTTGCAGACCACGTACACACATGCATGCTGATTGTCTTCCCTGAGGCGGATGGAATCTTCTAGCACGACAATGTGACGTGTCACACAGCTAGAAATGTCCAAGAGTGGTTCGAAGAGCACGATGAAGACTTCAAAGTACTTCCCTGGCCCCCTAATTTCCCAGACTTAAACTCAGTTGAGCATCTGTGGGACCACCTCGATTGTGTTCTTCGCTCAATGGATCCTCCACCATATACCCTCCAGCAGCTGTCAGATGCACTGCAGTCAGCATGGATCCACATACCTGTGAACACCTTCCAGCACCTTATTGAGTCGGTCCCAGCCCATCTAGCTGCTGTCCGCACTGCCTACGGTGGTTACTCTGGATATTAGTTGGTCACAATAATGTGACTCGACCATGTATATTTCATCTCGTGCTTCTGCATTAAAATTATGTACTTAAATGCAGAAGCATTGAAGTACAAAATGTTGTGTGAGATATATGATAAATGTGATGTCAATGAAGCACTGGAGTTGTGTGCTGCAACAGCTGCAAATGGAGATATTTGATACAAAAGCAGTTAAATCTTGCACCATCAGTTTAACTTCAATTGGCATTTGAACTTTCTTTGAGAAGCTAACCTCTGAATATTAGAGAGCAGCTTAGTGATGTTTATGTATGCATGGTAATTAAAATTATAATTTCTTGTTTCTCCTCAGGCAACATTCATTCCATTACTGCCCAATCCATGTGTACAATCATCACCCAGAAATCAACTTATGTGTGCATGAACCACCACCAATCCTGTGTTTTTTCCTAGGAGTAGTAGGTCGCCTGTTTTCAACTCTGCTGAGAGCAGTATTCCCAAGGCATAGTCTCTTGGTGTAGGTTTCAGAGAGTCTTTTGCACAGCATTTGATGTGCTCACTACCCCATTGCTTTTCTATCCAACATCCTGCTACTAGAACACCAAGATTCCCCTGCACTTTTGAAATTTCATTCTGTTTGCCACCATTTCAATTCTTCCATTCTAGAACAGTGTGCTACAGATTTTCTATGCCTCATTAAATTTTATTACCTTCTTTGTTTAATGTGATCATAGCCTTCTCTCCCTCTTTAAATCTGGGATTTCATTAAATTTTGTTTATTAAAAACAATCAAATTAGCTTTGAATTAACACTGTTCCAAAAAACAGTTCCTATTTTCTCACAAAATCCAGGATCTCACTAAATTATTAGTAGGCTGTGCTGAAGTTACTGTGAAGTGGCAAGTGGAAATCAATGGTATCATTGTACTTCAGGATTATGTGTACCCTGTGTCTCAACAAACATAGTCTCGGTAAGCTCTCAGCTATTGCAGTGTTTGAACTTTCTTCAGATGGATGGATGGACTTATTCATCCATTTGTTCACTATAGCTATTGTGTTTACTGTTGTATAAAATCAACTATATTTTTCTATTTCGTGTTTCTCTAAACTTAAAGTAGAGAGTGTTTCTTCATTGTTCTGAATTATGTAAACTATACTTAAAAAAATTAAGGGTATTTGGTAATATCTTCTGTTAAAAATAAATTTCTGTAGTGTTAGTTAGTATGACTTTATTTCATGCCCCATTACTTCAGGTTTAAGAAAGTAATTGTTTCCTTTTAGATCCTAGTCAACTTAAAGAATGTCTAAAATTGCTCAATGGTGAGCAGAAAGAACATTGTGCTGAAGCAGCATGCTCAACTTTATCTTCAGTTCGCCTAAAGCAGCAACTTACTATTGTACAAAGATATTTCTTTGCTTTAGCTCAAAGGAAGGTCAGCACTAGTCATGCACATTATCGTAACTCTCATGGAAGTCCTACTAGTTCTGAAACTAAAGGGTAAGTTTCATAAATTTAGCCAAATATAAGAATAAAGTTGTCATATTCACTGATAATGAATATTCACAAGGAAGTGCCACGGTATGTACAATCATATAATTATGTAATTGAAGGTATCTTTTTAGGTGCAAAAATGTATTGATTTATTGTTCCTTAATTTTCTGCTATATCTCCCAAGTCAACAGTGCCATATCATGGAATGTCTTTTAGTCATTTAAACTGGGAAGACAAAGGAAAAAAAAAATTAGAGGAGATTATTTTACCCACCTTCATTTTGCTGATAGTATAGCCATTTTTACAAGTACCCCTTTACAGCTGCAGTATGATCCAGGAACTGACTGACAAGAGTAAAGAAGTGGGATTAATAATGAACTTGCAGAAAACAAAATTGGTATATAATGCTTTTACAAGAACTGAAGATTTAGAAGCTGGTGGTACAAATCTAGTAAGAACTGATGTCAACATTTAATTTGGATAACATACATCAAGCAAGAGTCACATTAAAGAAGAAATTAATAGACATATATAAAACTTGGTTGGAGATCATTTGAAAGTAACCGCACAGTTTTCAAAAGCAATTTCCCACCATGTCTTAAAAGTTTTTAATCAATGCATCCTTCCAGTTCTTACTTACAGAACAGAGATATGGACCTTAACTAATAAAGCCAAACAGAGGCTGCAGATAACTCGAAAAAGTATGAAGAGATGCATGCTTGGTATAACTAGGAAAGATATGAAGAGTGTTACATGGATTAGGGAAATGACAGGAGTAGACAACATCACAATTAAAATGAAGGTACTCATGTGACAATGGGCTGGACACATTGCTAAAACTGACCACCATTGAACAACTGAAATACTAAACTAGATCCTGAGACATGAAAAACCCCCAGAGGAAAACTACATGCGAGACAGATGGATGAAATCTGAAAGCATGCAGGAATGACATAGAGGAGACCAGCTCAAGACAGAAAATTCTGGAAGTGACTTGGGGAGACCTTCATCTACCAGTGGATTGACAATGGTTAATGATGATAATGATGAATGGTTTTTTTTTCTTTGCTTGTATGAGGTAAGTTTAAGTGTAAAAAAATTCAGAAGTTTTTCATGATAATTAGTGTTGAGCAGATTTGAATGGCTTTAATATGATATAGCTTCAATTTCCTTTTATTTCTTTTTTGTGTGTGCTTGTTTGCTATGAGGCACATCTTGTGTCAGAAGAGCTTGAAAAAGAAATTTTTACTTTTATTTATTTGCATTTTTTTTTATGATGGAGCACACATCTTATAAGTTAATTCGTTTTATAAGTTATGACAACAGTGTTGAAAAATGTACAGGGTAATTCAAAATGATTCTTCTGATTTCTGAAGAGCATAATTCCATACCTATCAACCATGTATGGCCTTGGCATACACCAAATTAAAGAGGAAATCTCTGAGTTTTAGCAGGTCACTATGAGATGGCTCCATTGCCACTGTGGGGCCACCTTATTGGCATTGTGCTGTTCACCGTTTCCTCAATGAAGTGCTTCCTTGCCATTGGATTGGTTGCAGTGGACTACTGTTGCCTACAACCCTAGATGAGCTCTAAAAACGCATTGTTACTGCTTTGAAGTCAGTGGCAATGGACATGCTGGAACGAGTGAACCTGCACATTAGAAAGGTTGCCTACAACCTTGGAACTCATCCAGCGTTGTAGCTACAGTGGCATTTACACAGTATCCTTAACATACCCCCAAAAGAAGAAGTAAGTTGCACAGTGTAAGTTCCGGTGACCTAAGTGGCCACCTGTAGAGCACCAAGTCATATATGGTACACTGCGACCAATCCAATGGCAAGGGAGCACTTTGTTGAGAAAACGTTGAACAGCACAAAGCCAACGAGGCGGCCCCACAGTGATAGTGGAGCCCTCTCATGGTGACCTACTAAAACTCGGGAGATTTCCTATTTCATTTGGTGTACGCTCAGGCCATACATGGCTGATAGGTATGGAATTATCCTCTTCTGAAATCAGATGAATCATTTTGAATTACCTTGTATTATTATTGGCAATATTGCAGGGTTTGGAAGTGTAGATTTCAGTTCCATTCTAGGATAGAGCAGGTTGCTAGTTTTCTAAGAAATCTATATTTATCACAGATAAATGGATGTCAAGTACTTCGATATGCTGTGTATAATCAGTACAATGCTCATGAATTATCACACACTTTTGGAAATCAAATGTGTAGTTTTTGTGAGTTTCATATTTTTAGGACTATTGCAACATGAGAAATTCTTTCATTAAAGTTGACTTCTAACCAAATGCTTATATTATATTTGTTCTGACCTGAAGTTTTACACACTGTATTGTTAATTTATTTGTATTATGTTATGATCTTTTTATGTATTCTGGAGCACATTTAGGCATATACTTGAAAAATAATTTTTTTTTTGATGGCATGAAGCCTGAATCTTTTTTTATCCAGTTAAATATTATTATATATATATATATATATATATATATATATATTCTATAAAGATACCCAAGCAAAAAAAAAAAAAAAAAAAAAAAACATATAAAATTTTGACTCACACCTAGTACAACATAGAAAAGGTTATGTATCTACCTGTGTGAGTAAAAGGAGAAAAGAAAAAAATAAAATAAAACAACTGAATGTAGAAGGTGTCGAGAATACTGAGCCTTGGCTTTATCAAGGACCAGCAAAAACTCTGCATTTTCTCACTTCCACAAAGACCTAGTTGGAAATGGGTTTCTGCAAGGCCATAGATGCAAGTAACATTCCCACCTAAAATAGTTTAAAATATATATATATAAGTCATGTCCTCCGTGAGAGTAGCATGACCTAGCACTAGTTAACAATTTCGCTTGCATCCATTAACCTTCATGGCCCGACCCATGCTCTTCATCTGTTACTATTAAACAGAGAGAAGAAGATTAAAGAGAACTCAAGCTGTGAGAGTGACATAATAAATAGAAATGATTTTCGTTCTAAATTCTAAAATTTTTTCCTTAGTCTTCAGTTTTGCTCTTAAGTGTAATTACTACTTGTTCTTGTGATGAACATAAAGAAACAGTTCACTATGATAAGAATTACAACCATATTATCACCGGAAACTTGAGTTTTGTTGAAAATGAAAAGCTTAGGAATTTATTAGAGTATGGCTCTAATTTCAGACCTTCCTTCACAATTTCCAAAGAAAGGATTCTTGAGAGCTTCACTCAAGATGTAAATAAGTACATCGTAAAAACCAGTTTAACGTACAATCAGCCTATTGAGGCCTTCGCAGAATGGAAATATAATATAATCAATAGCTTCACCGGTGAGTTGGCAGGTCTGGACTTTTGTTTCGACAGAAATCTCTTTTTCTCTGGAGAAGCTAAAAGGTCACTCTCCAAACTACAAGACCAATTTATTTTTACCACTACGGATAAAGCTAGCAATAATTTTGCAATTATCTGTAAGAAGTTCTATTTTGAATTGTTAACTATGGAACTCAATAATAGAGTAACATACGAGCCCGTAAGTTATTCTACCAAGCAGTTAGAAAATCGGTTTAAGGCATTCTTCAAGAAACTTAAAATTCCGCAAACTAGAAGATATGGGCCTGAATTTCCATTTCTTTTTGCAACGGTTAAGTTTCATAAGGATCCTGTGAAGTTCAGGTTCATAGCTAGTGGAGTAAGGAGTCATAAAAGAAAATAGATCTTGCTTTTGAAGATGTCTTAAAGAAGGTTTTGAAACACATTAGAAACTGTTCTAACTTGATGTACAGAGATTTTTGGATAATTAATAATAATGCAGAAGTAATTTCTACTATACTCAAAGTGTGTCCCCTAGATATTAATAGTTATGATTTTGAAAACCTATATACTAATCTGCCTCTATCAGATATAATCACTACCTTTAAAGAGCTGTATGCAGAATTTAAACTTAACCAATTTGTTGATGTAGGAACTTGGAACTCTTATCTCAATTGCTGCATAAAAAATAACCATATCTTATATAATAATACTCTCTATAAGCAAGTGAACGGTATTCCAATGGGAACATCAACGTCCACGAATATCGCTAATCTATTCCTGTTCTTTAAGGAATATAAATTCATTAAAAATCACCCCACCTGCTCAGATAACTACCTTTACACTTTTAGATATATTGATGATCTGCTGTGTATCAATAATTCCGAAGTTATAGAGAGTGATTTTGATAATATCTATCCTAGCTCTCTTAACTTATGTAAAACCAACCACAGTAATCAGGAACTTGAGTTCCTAGACTTAAGCATTAAGCTCAACAGAGGTAACCCATCTATTAGCCTCTTTGATAAAAGAGTTAATTTTCCTTTCAAAGTAATTAAATATCTAAACTGGAATAATAACATTTCAACCAAAGTAATTGAGAATGTACTAATTTCTCAGGTCCTAAGAATTTCAAGAATTTGCAGCAACAATTTGGACTTCAATTACCACATTAATATACTATTAGAAAGTTTTCTAGAGAACGAAATTCCTTCTTCTTTCATCAAAAGAACTTTAAGAAAAATTATTCTGAATAATAGAGTAAGGTTGGCAGATCTGCTTTAATTTTCTACACAGTTAATAATATGATTCTGACCAATCAAAGCCGTAAGGAAGTTGGCTAGAGGATGCCTATTAACTACCTAAAGGAACCTTAGTGCTATGGATATGACGGTCCTATTAAAACAAAAAAATTAAATAATATAAACAAAATCACAAAAAAAGCTTAAAAATCTGTTTATAAAAGAAAATAAAAACAAATAAAAAAGAAAACTAGTTATTCATCACTAGGATAGCTATACTAAAAATAGTAAAACCAACATTAAAATTAATAAGATTCTGATTAATCTATAGAAGCTCACTAAGGTGATTTAATACATGCAAAGATTATTAAATAAACTGCTCGTGTATTTTATAATATTTCTCATGTATTCTGGAGAGTTAATTCTGCTCATTCTGATCATACAGATCCACAGTCTTAAGTTTATATATTTTTTCTCTGGTTAAAATCTCCGCGCGTTGGTTTCTTGCTGTATGAGGAGGCCATCAGCCCCACCCTCACTGCCCCCCAGCGTCTAGGGAGTGGCGGAAGAGGTCAGCCATGTTCTCCTCTTGTGAGGAGAAAAGTTTTTGTAACACAAGAGGTAAGCTCTCTTCCTTGTTTTTGGGTTCTAGGTTTTATAAGTTCAATGTTTGTACTTCATGTACCCTTTTCTCTGTCGTTTTTTAGCTTTTCAGCTTTTAAGCATTGGTTTGTCTGTTAACATTTATGCGGGTTTTAACTCTTACTTTTCTTTGTAACTTTGAGCGTCTTTTGTGGTACCTAGGAACAGAAGATGGCTAAGCTTGTTCCTTTTCTATGCGCTGTCTATGCGCTGTTTTTCAAAGTAGTTAAGTTCTTAATAACTAATTAATTATGCACTTAAAGCACTGCTGAAATACTTTGTACATATTGCAACTAACTGTTTAAGGTATATAACTTTCACAAAGTTTTCTTTAGTTAATTATTATCTTTAACTTATTCTCGTTTTCGTGCTGTCATAAGTTGTAGAGTAGGGGGTTTTTTAGACTCAAGTTTTCTTTCAAAAATCTGTTCGTTATAAATTAACATTTCCTTTTTTAATTGCAATGTAAAATTTGGATTTCTTTTGCATTGTTTTTCAGGTTTAAATTCTCTCTCAAACGAACTTGGAATTTCGTTATAGCTGAAAATCATTTCTATTTATTATGTCACTCTCACAGCTTGAGTTCTCTTTAATCTTCTTCTCTCTGTTTAATAGTAACAGATGAAGAGCATGGGTCGGGCCATGAAGGTTAATGGATGCAAGCGAAATTGTTAACTAGTGCTAGGTCATGCTACTCTACGGAGGACATGACTTATATATATATTTTTTAAACTATTTTAGGTGGGAATGTTACTTGCATCTATGGCCTTGCAGAAACCCATTTCCAACTAGGTCTTTGTGGAAGTGAGAAAATGCAGAGTTTTTGCTGGTCCTTGATAAAGCCAAGGCTCAGTATTCTCGACACCTTCTACATTCAGTTGTTTTATTTTATTTTTTTCTTTTCTCCTTTTACTCACACAGGTAGATACATAACCTTTTCTATGTTGTACTAGGTGTGAGTCAAAATTATATATGTATTTTTTTGCTTAGGTATCTTTATAGTATGTGAATTCTGAATTTTCAAAACTGCTGCGTTGCGCGTTTTGATTTTCAGGTTATTATGCACCCTTCGTTTTAAATTCTAAAATTTTTCCTTAGTCTTCAGTTTTGCTCTTAAGTATATATATATATATATATAACCTGCTGTATATATATATATATATATATATATATAACCTGCTGTCCTAAACATTTTCATCATGTTCTCTTGGCTTCCTCATACCAGAAAGGCATTTTTTTTTAAAATCACATAGTACAATTTAAGTATTGTTCAAATGAAAATTGGTTAGCAGATCAGATTTTACATCCCAAGAAGCTTTTTATTTTCTTCTGTTTAATGCATTTAGGTTCTCATTTAAATCCTGTTGTAGCAAGATGAAGTTTATGGAAATGATTATAATTTGAATTTGCTCACAGATTCTGTTTTTGTTTTTCTCTGTAGCAGAACATATTTTGGCTACCATAAGCATGAGTTTTTTAAAGCTAATTAGCACTGTTAGGATTTCACAGTAAGTTATTCTGTTAGACTGTAAATCCAATTCCTTTATATCTGTGCTGCTGTAAAATTTTCTAGTTTGTGTGCTCATTAGCTGCAATACATTTGGTAATAATTTCCTTGTCACTTATTATTTGAAACAGAACACAGTTAAGTCTGTGATTAAAGAAAAAAAGAAAAAAGGAAGACTTGTAGTGTGTGTATCTGCATGTGATTTGAACCAGGACATCAGGCATAACCAGTTACCTATGCTAACCAATGGAGGACTTACCATATATACACTGGCTGCTCACTGAGTTACAGCCACCCTTTATGCAAAGTGAGTTACACCCAATACTAGAGTAACGAGGGAGTGGTTTGGATGTTAATGGAGTGTATGTAAGAGGATTGCGTTTCAGCTGAGAGCAGAGTTATGAGCATGATGGATTAAACCTAGGATGTAAATCCTTGGTTTTACCCATCACTTCCGTAACTTTTCTCTCATTTGGTTGGTTGGTTGGTTGGTAGATTTTTATGGCACAAGGGCCATGTTTAGCCAAAGCGCACCAGACACTAGGCAATCAAAGAAGCACTTGCTCTCACTTGAACCTCCGACCTCTTATATTATGGAGTTATTTATGTAAGCTTTACAAGTTTTCTAAAGGACATTGTGTGAGCATGAAAGGTTGACATGCATCCACTTTGGAAACAGTGACACATATGGGTCCTTTGAGGGCTTTTGTGGTTAAAGCATATCAGGAGTGGTGCCAAAATAACTGAACAACGAACTGTTGACACAACAGTAATGAGTGATGAAAGATTTCTCCCACTGACTAATGAGCCTGGTAATTCCACGCTCATAGAATTAATTCCCTTGGTAGCTGCATCAGGATTAGGGTAATTGCCTTCTGTACGTCAGCATCCAACACAAATCTGTGGCCCTTTAGCTTCTTTTTCAACTCACTGAAAATGTGAAAGTTGCAAGGCAAAAGGTCTGGACTGTAGAGAGGGTCTGCAAGAGTTTCCCACTTGAATTTCCGCATCATTTCCATGGTAATATTAGCCCAGTGGGGTCAGACACTTTCATGCAGAAAGATGATGCCCCTCAACGATAAGCCAAGGTGCTTGTTCTTGATTGCCCTACGCAGGCGTTGCAGTGTGGCACAATAGCAATCAGCATTGACAGTTTCCCCATGTTCAACATAATTGATCAGTAATGGCCCCTCACAGTAAAAAAAAAAAAAAAAAGTCAACATTACCTTTCCAGTACAGATGTTCTTCTTGATCTCTTTTTGGGGTGGCGATTGAGGATGCTTACACTGTGTGCTTAGCTATTGTGGTTCAGACTTGTAGTGGTGTCACCAGGATTCATCTCCAGTGATGATGTGATCCAATAACTCGTATCCTGCAGAGGAGCAGGTAATTCAGATGTTCATGAATAATGATGTGCAACAACTGTGACTAATGTTCACACTTGCAGCCAACTTATCAATACTCTGGTGCCATTCTTGTCTGATCAGTGCATCCACCTGTGCTCATGTGTTCAGCGTAAAGGCACGATAGCTTTGTCCCAGTCTTGGGTCATCGCTGCAGATTTCATGCCCTTTCTTGAAGTGTCTGCTCTATTGCTTCACTGTGGCCAATAAAATGAAATGCAATGCTCACCATAAACTGTGGACATATGGCAATAAATATGGCATTGTGAAACACCTTCAGCTATTAAAAATCTAATCACACAACAGTGTTCTTCTGGAGCATCCATTGCAATGCTGCAGGCCTGTGTTCAAACCAGTGCAACTCAGATTCCACAGCATCTGTCCTTGCAACTGTGCCTTGACTACCGATGTGACAGATGACTGCATTGAACAAACACATGTCAAGGTTAGTGGGTACAACTATTCAGCTGTGGGGAAGGCTAGCTCACCTTCATTTGACTTGCCCGTATAATATGGATTAACCAGAAACAATATACTGCATGACTAGGCATTGCACACAGCCACAAATGCCCTACAGGAGCAGACACCCTGAATACCACCCTGTCCTAACAACAGACGGTTGCTGTAATGACTCGTGGTGCCAACAGCATGCAGATTGGATGATAAAAGATTGGAAGTAGGTGTGCTGGTACAATGAATCATGACATTTTCCTTTCTGCTATGGTTGTCTGTATTTGGCATCAGTAGCATGAGGCTATAGATCCTTCCTGCATGGCATTGACTCCAGGCTAATGCAGAGATAGTTGTAGGATACAGGGCTTGTTTAGTTGGCACGAACTGGGACCTCTGGCACGCATGGACTAACATGGATGCCATCTACTACAGAGAATGGCTTGTACATCCCACAATGTTTTCCTCCACCAAGAGGGGAGGGGGATAGGTTCTTCCAGAATGACAACTATGCTTCATGTTGTCAGGCTAACATTGTGCAGGAATGGTTTAATGGACACAGTGCTGGTAAGAGACATTTAAATGACCCCCAAATTTGCCTGATCTCAACCCAATTGAACATGTGTGGTATATTGTGAAATGACTGTTAAGGCAGTTGGATACACCACCTTGCTCCTTACTGGAACTGTGGACTGCAATACAAACAACTTGATATAAGATCCCCACAAAACTACAGACACTTCATGGAGTCAATGCCGCATCAAGTTGCAGTGGTTCTGCTGGCAGGAGGAGTGCCCACGAAGTCTTAGATAGGTGATTGTATTTCAGTTATTTGCAATGTCTATCTGCACAACTAAAAAGAAAATAATCCTGCAGTTTACTTTTTGTCATATACACTGGCGAAAAGTGAAAAAAGAACACCAAGAAGAAATTGGCAGACGATCCTGAAATGTACATATGTTAATGGGGTTGAGTTTACGTAGGCGTGATGTTAATTTTGGGACCAACCAGTGAGCGCTTACGCCACAGCATGGCATAATATGCAAATTATCGTCGGTGGTATTTATGGAGTACGGCGAAGTGAATGTAATCAGTCGTCGGCGTACGGACACGTTCGAAGACCCTGAAGAAGCTGCAATGCCTGGACATGGAAGACTTGTATGATTTCAGCAGTTATCGGACTTTGAGCGAGGTCGTCTAGTCGGACTCCGCGAGGCCGGGTGGTCGTATCGTCGTATTGCGGAGCGAATTGGACGGGAAGTATCGGTGGTGGTACGATGGTGGTGTAGATGGCCCGAGGAACTATTCCCACACGAGAAGACGGTGAACCGTGAGTCCCAGACGGACTGATGAGCGGATCGATCGACATATAAGAAGAGCGGCGTTGTCAAGCAGAACATCCACTGCGACGCAAATCCGAGCTGCAGTTGCACCTTAGGTGAAGAATCCGCAACCGTCTACTAGTGCAGGACTATGATCACGTGTGCCTCTGGCATGTGTACCTCTGACTCCAGCCCACCGTCAGGATGGGGTGCCGCCAATGTCTGCGCTGGAGAACGCAATGACGATCTGTCGTGTTCAGCGATGAAAGCAGATTCTGCTTAGGAGCCTCCGATGCCCATATGCATGTTCGCAGACTACAGGGGAGCGTCTCCACCCTTCTTGCATCTGCCAGCGACACACAGGGCCTACAGCTGGTCTCCTGGTGTGGGGAGCGATCAGCTATCACTCTCGTACACAACCAGTGTTTGTACCGGGTACTTTAAACAGCACCTCCTACATCAACAACATCATTCAGCCTGTTGTTGTGCCATTTGTAAGGTCGGTCCATCGTGGTGTTTTCCAGCAAGATAACGCACGCCCACACACGGCAAGTGCAACGCAACATGCACTTCAGGGTGTGAGACAACTTCCATGGCCTGCACGTTCACCGGATTTGTCCTCCATTGAGCACATGTGGGATTTTATGGGACAACTACTTATCCGGTCTCCATGGCCAGCCACGACCATCCCCGATTTGCGCGTCCAGGTTGAGGATGCTAGGAACTCAATACCCCAAACTTACATCCAACATCTGTATGACAGACTCCATGCCAGAATTGCACAGTGTGACGCAGTTCATGGCAGTTCAACCTCGTACTAACCATGTTACATGGAAATGTTATTTTTCAGTTTACCAGCAAATACAGCTGTATTTTGCCATAATGTTTTGATCACGTTATCTTCTGTATTCCGTTATTATGCTGTATAAATTTTGTTGGTATCAGATGTCTTCTTCTTGGTGTTCTTTTTTCACTTTCTGCCAGTGTAGATGAACACTGCATGTTAACTAGTATTTTTAATGTCTACTTGTATTTTTTGCATATCATTATGTTTTAAAGATTGCAAAATTTTTATGTGTTGCACCATTAACATTTGACAATTAGTGGTCTTAATTTTTATTGGTGATGTAAACATAGGTTTTGTAAAAACAGAACTGAAATTATATCTTTCTTCTTTTTTTCAGAAATCCAGTGGAAAAACCTGCCATTAGTTTGGCCAGAATAGGTTCTAGGGTTGCCTTAAGTTTTGCCTTTGCATTGTTGAGGAGAGCTTGGAGGTCAGGAGAAGATGCTGACTTATGTACTGAATTGCTACAGGAGTCACTGGAAGCTCTCAGAGCTTTACCAGAAGCTACATTATTTGATGAGAGTAGTGTCTCTCCTGTTTGGCTGGAAGTGGTGGAACGTGCTTCTAAATTTCTCCGTTCTGTGGTCTTGGGGTGAGTAATTTGCACTTCTTCAGGGAACAGATTAAGATAGTTCCTGTGTTATAGTTAAGTTCTAAGTAATTATACTGTATTAATTAATAATAACATTCGTGAATTTAGAAGTTTGGCCTTTTTTTTTCTAGTGTGAGTACAGAATCTTTAATACCAAAGGTAGCATTTGTTTATTTCTATTATTTTTAGCACGTCGTTTATAAAAAAAAAAAGTACATGCTTATAGTATCAGGTAGAATCACTTAGTCCATCTGTGGGCACCATATCTCTGCAGCTATTAGTCCAATTTGAAAAATTCTTGTTGCATTGGAAAACTTGAAATGTGAGAACGATGTTCCTTGCTTTTTGGTTTCTTGAGGATGCCTAACTCTCAACTAGATGCTATCGAATTCAAAATACATTTTATTTTGCATATTTGCTTCTAAATATCCAATTGAAGAAATTATTTTTTTCTTTCGAAGCCACTTACAAGAAAGACCATTTTGGGTGTAGTTTTTTTTTTTTCCAAGTAATGCATAGATTTTTCGCTAGGGGCTTCAAGGAAAATTGTGATTTCCTTGGATATCTCTGCTTCTAAAAGTCCTATCTGAAAGATTCTTTCTGCATCGAATTCAGCTTCTGGTGGGAAATGTTCTACATGTAATTTTGAATTTTTTGCAGAGTAATTTGGCCACCAGGGAGCATACATGTGCTTCTGTTTCTGATGTATTTGTATCAAAATCTGTGCTTCTGAAAATTTGATTAAAAAAATTATTTTGTGGACTGTTACTGCTCACCTCAAAAACCTTTTGAAAATATCTTCTGCTTAAAAAAGTGCAGTTTTCCTGCCAGGGGCATAAATTAATATCTTATTTTTGTCAGCATCTCTGCTTTTTTAAGAGTCTGATTTGAAAAATTCTTTATCAGATAATGTTTCTGGCGCGGGATGTTTGTCATATAAGCTCACAGTTTTCTTATCACACAAGTGTGACACTAGAGAATGTTTAGTTCACAGCTTGCTTGCAGCAATATCTGCAGGATTGAAAGCACAAATGAATTTTTTTTTCAGTCAGTTACTACTAACTGTGAAAACATTTTGTGTGTATTTCTTTCCCAAAATAATGCATAATTTCGCCACTAGGTGGCACACATGTTAAACCCGTTTTTCTCGATATCTCTGCTTCTAAATTGCCGATTTAAAAAATTCTTTTAACATCGGATTTTATTTTCCTTGTGGAACAATTGAGGTTTCTACTTGAGTTTTATAGAATTCACAGTTCTTTCTTTTAGTGGTGTTTGTGTACTTCTGTTTGAATCTATATCCACTTCTTAAAACTCTATTAAAATTTTTCTTTTTGTACTGTATGTTCATTTGCTACAATAAAGATGGGGAACATTATCCTCTTTAAATAATGCACAGCTTTTCTGCTAGGGACGTTATAGTAGAAACCTTTTTCTTGACATCTCTGCTTCTGGGAGACATATTAAAACGTTTTTTCTTTAGGATAGCTTTTACATACATATCACTAAGCATTTTCAGAGGTTAGCTCCTCAAAGAAAGACAATCTATCAGATAAATGTTTAGCTGATTATTTACTTACTATTGCCATATGAAATGTCTTCATTTACAGGCCTTTATCTACCTTTTTTCCCTACCACTTGGGCTGAAAGTTTTTCTTAGTAATCATCTCATCACTCATTCTTTCAACATGGCCAAACCACTTAAGAATATTAGTCTCCACCTTATGAACGTGTTGCCTCACATTACACAGCTTCAATACATTTCATTCCTCACATGATCAGAGAGGTATTGACACAACCCCTCCATAAGTAACACATCCCTCCAGCATACAAACAACTCCTGTGTCTCTTCTGCAGAATCCCAGTTTCACTGTCATACAAACAACTCCTGTGTCTCTTCTGCAGAACCCCGGTTTCACTGTCATACATCAGAGTAGGAACAGTTACACTTTCAAACTCAGCTATTTGGGACTTTCTTTAGAATCGACCATTCCTATGAAATTCTCCCGAAGCAGCTATAACTTTCAATGAAGAATTCACTTGCCTACCAATTTCACCCTCTAATTTGTTCTCTGTCAAACATGCTTCCTAAATACAGAAGCTAATTCACATGGCCAATCACTGTGCCATTTATACTTTTCATGCATTCAGTGCTTAACAGTTCCTGGCTCAAGAACCGTAACTTTGGTTTTTCCCTTATTTATACTCAGTTTGAATTTAGCATAGCTTTTGCCATGAAGAATACTTTTCTTTTTCTATTATGCAAAATTCGTTCACCAGGGGTTGTAAAGTTAGATTATATTTGCCCTATATCTATTATAACTGTTTGATATAAAAATTGCTTTGTCTCTGATATCTTCTCTCAGCAGAGGAAATTTTTTTGATCACAATTTGTTAATTTTCATAACATACTTATCAACTGCTATTGGGGAAAGGAAGTGTTTGTTTCTGAATGTTTTACAGATTGTAGAAATGCATTTGTGATTTTTTTGTGTATTTTTTGTAACGGGTTTCATTGACTATGAATGACTTTGAAATATTTTATTCATGTCCGAAAGGATTCAAAAGACGTGCTGCTCATTACAACTGAAAGTTTGGTGTGATCTTTGCATTTTTGCTAGGTTGGTGTGTGCAGTCATTGATTGCACTTTTCAGTTGCAAGATTAAGTATATTTCTATCTTTAATGCACAGATTTCAACTGCAAACTGCATTTGTATGATAACTAATTTTTGAAAAAAAAGCCAAATGTAAGTTCTTTTTAAAAATCATTGTGTGCTAACTAAAAATGAAAGCAAAGAAGCCATTAAGGAATGGGCCATTTTTGATGGGATTTAGTGGTAATGTTAAGGGGGATTTATATACAATAAAGTTTGATGGTAGTTTAATTCAATACTAAAAGAAGTATAGCTTGCTAACAAACCTTAAACTGGGTGCAGATCGAGAAGCTTACCTTAAGTGGGGTGATCGCTCTGGTCATCAAAAAAAAAAAAAAAAAAAAGAGAATGATAGATTTTTTGGACGGGACACACACAAGCAAACAAGCAGAGCTGCCCCTCCCTGGCATTGTGTGGCTTTTAAAAAAATTTCGTATTAAAAAGAATGCTAAATTTTTATATAAGAAAGTGGGGGAAAAATCAGAACTGTTTTCCAGGTGTTCAATTGTCTGCATTGCAAATAAATTAGCTCTGTGCTTTAAATATCAAGTCTGTATAGAAACTTTGTGAATAAATGTGAGTCCTTCCACTGGGATGGCTTAATTTAATAGAAAAATTTCCAGCTTGAACCATCAAATCATTCCTAAGCAATATGGCCAGAAATTTCTCTTTAAAGTATTTTATTTTTTCACAATATGTGATTCACATGTCTATTGAAAGGAACTTCCTTGTATTCCACCTCAAGTCATTCCTGCTCCATTCATTGTCTTACCGGTGCTCACCCATTGATTTTCATGATCAATCAAAATATCTTTCCCTTCCTAAACTAGTTTTTCCTCCCCCCTTCACATCCTCCAGGGTTCCCACGGTCCTTATAAATCTTTAAAAGTCCTTAATTTTTGACAAAAATTCCTAAAGGTACTTAAAAAGTACTTATTTTGCATAACTGGCTGCGTGAAATCCAGAAATTACGTTCTATAGTGCTTAGAACTTTTGTTTCTGATTAGCTATGTTGATGTCAACTGAAAGTCCATAGAAAAGCACAAGACAGTATGAGATAAGCAGTTTATTGAAAAAACTGGACCATTGGTTCTGTAAATAACACATATCCAGCAGTTTCTGGATATTGTTGGTTGTTCAAGTCCATCATTCTTGAAACTGACTTGTATTCCCCTATTTTGTATATGCAAGTAATGATTATTCAGCTACAGTAAGAGAAAATTAAGAGCAAAATTGAAATTGTCAACACATAAATTTGATTGTGGATTTGCAATTTAAACTATGAGATGATTAAGTGCAAAATTCAAATCTTGAATCATAACTTTTTAAGTACAGGTTGATAACTTATCTTTTTTTGCATATGTGATTATTCTCTCTCATAGGAAAACTGATTTGACCAGCAGAACTCACAAATTACATAAGTTCAACCTTGACTTAACAGAGTGAACTTTACAAAATTAAATGAATAAAATAAGTAACATTTAACACAAAAAAAAAAAAAAAAAAAAAAAAAAAAAGGAAAGAAACTGCAACACATGCCCTACCCTCCCACATAAATAAATAAAACTTTACGGTTGCGGGTGAAGAACATGCTAGTAAAGGACTGTTAAGTTCAACTTTATTACATCCTCTAACTTAAATTATATAAAAAAATATTGCAAACCCAGTCGTTGTACTCCAATTTGCATAGTTAAGTCATGTGTAAAAGTATTTGGGCATATGTCTTCGTTGTGTTTGCAGTTGGTGAGGTCTTTAAAAAATTTGGCAAGAGGTGCTTAAAAAGTCCTAATTTTTTTTGTGGGAGAAAAAAGAGTGGGAAACCTGTCCCTCCCTCTGAGGCTACAGGACATTTTAATTGTTACAAAAGCTTTTATGAAAATGTGTGCATTTTAGATGCATACATTAGCATTATTAATAACATCTATGAAAGTGCAAAGGTTCGGATATTAGAGCACAAATAAGAATTGGAAAGGGAGTGAGACAAGGTGACACCATATCTCCCAAGCTCTTTAATGTCACATTGCAAAATGTCTTTCAATCATTGAACTGGGAAAACAAAGGGATAAATATTAATGGAGATTACTTAACTCACCTTTGTTTTGCTGATGACATAGTCATCTTTGCAACTACCCCTTCAAAGCTGCAGAGTATGATCCAAGAACTTGCTGACAAAAGTAACGAAGTGGGATTAAAAATGAACTTTCAGATGACAAAAGTGATGTACAATACTTTTAAAAGAAACAATGATTTAGCGATTGATGGAGAAAAGCTCGAGACAAACGATTCCTACATTTATCTTGGGCAGCAGATATCGAGTGAGGGTCACATTGATGAAGAAATTAATCGGCGTATAAAACTTGGATGGGGAGCTTTTGGAAGAAACAGTACAATTCTTAAGAGCAGTATGTCAGTATGTCTCAAAAGAGAAGTGTTTAATCACTGCATCCTGCCAGTGCTTACATGTATGGAGCCGAGACATGGACCTTAACTAAAAAAGACATACAAACTCAAAGAAGCATGCAGAGATGCACGCTTGGTGTAACCAGGAAAGATAAGAGGAACTTGTGGATAAGGAAAATGACAAGAGTGGACTTCATGACCAGAGTGAAATCACTGAAATGGGAATGGGCTGGACATGTTGCCAGAAGAACGGACCACCAATGGACAACCAAAATTTTAGACTGGATTCCGAGGGACAGGAAAAGACCCAGAAGAAGATCCCAGGGGAGATGGAAGGATGAAATTCGAAAGTATGCTTGAGTGACATGGAGGAGACAGGCCCAAGATAGACAGTTGTGGAAGAAATTTGGGGAGACCTTCATCCAGCAGTGGATTGATGATTGATGAAGATGATATATATACCTATGTTCAATAACAATCTTTAAATGACATGATTATATTTTCTGGTTTAGTGTGAAAACTGCCTTCATAGATTAAAAAAATAAGTTGAAAGGCCAATGTCCGATGTAAACTGACTTCTTTCTTGTAATGAAAGTTTTTTTTAAAGATTTTCTTGATATCATAGTTGGCAAAAAGTACACCATTTGGGAGCAATATCTTATAGATGTCTAACATTATTAGTTAATATAAAATTCTACAAAAACCGAATATTCAGATTTTCCCACTTTTTGAAAATCTCTGTGTCATGAAGATTTAATACAGATTATCAGTTAATTGCTTTATCATTTCAAATTTTCAGTGATGTCAACATGGGTACAGGGAACTCAAGAGGATGCAGTAAAGTGCCTGTTCCTGACCAACAATATGCTTTGGCACTCCTCCTTGAATTAGCTGTACAGCATGGTACTTTACATCATGTGCTAAGTTCTGTTCTTTTGCTGTTGGAACTGTGGGAAAGTGGAAAATATGAACTTGATAACAGGTAAGTCTGTTTGCTCTTTGGATAATATATATATACAGGTTTTAAAAATGGATGTACAGGGTGTCCCATAAAGGTGTAACCAATTTCAAACAATCATAACAGTTTTAATATAAATGATCTCAATACACAACTTTTGTTAATTGACAGAACAGATCATGAAGTTTTATAGACATTTGAGATGGGCACCATTTATCACCAGAACAATGTCTAAACAGTATTTCAGTTCTAACCATATTCGTTCAAGAATGTCCATATTAACTTTCTGTAGTGTGTGTGTAATCCTCCTCTTTAGGTCAGCAATGTGTTTGCTACAGGGGTGGTGTAAACCTCACTCTTGATGAATCCCCATAACAAAAAGTCACAGGGTGTTAAGTCCAGAGAACGTAGGGGCCATGCAATGAGACCACCATGCTCAATCTGTCGATTGGGAAATCTGGTATCCAAAGAGCTCACAATCCAAGCCCAGTGAGGTGGCACCCCATCTTGTTGGAAAGGGACAGGAGTTGTAAGTTCATCCAACTGGAGATACACAAACTGCTCAATCATGTCCAGGTAATTATCAGCTCTCATGGTCACTTCCTGTAAGAAAAAGGGCCCAACACGGTCGACCATTATGCCACACCAAACATTCACTTTTGGACTTTCATGTTCCATTGTGCAATGCAGGTGTTCAGTTCCCCAAATTATCCCATTCTGTTTATTAACCTTTCCAGAAACATGGAAAGTGCACTCATCAGAGAAACAGATTTGTCTCAGGAAAGATTCAGCACTTGAAATGTTTTCCAACATCTCTTCAGCAAACTGTTTACATTTCACATGATCATCCGGTGTTATGTGATGGGTTATCTGCAGTTTATATGGGTGCATTTCCAATCTCTGACAACAATCTGTGCACTGACGACTTGGGGATGGTGATTGACTTTCGAGGGCTGCGAGTGAATGTCTGTCTCACAACCTCCTCCATTTCTGGAACCACTGATGGTCGTCCAGGGCTTTTCTTTGTAAGGACGCTACCAGTTTCCTTGAATGATTTGTACCACTTTCTGATGCTGTTAAGTGTGGGTGGTTTGCTCCCATATTTTGTTCTGAAATTCTGCTGAACCTGTGTTTTGGATCGGGTTTCAATAAACCACCCCACAATCTGTGCTTTTGTTGCAGGATCTATTGGGTGCACTTCTAGAAAACTTGAGGGTATTCCTTACCACTAGCAAACAGAATGCTGATATTAGTTTTGTACCCAAAGTTATCATTTGAAATTGGTTACACCTTTGTGGGGCACCCTGTATATTCAGATTTTCAAAAGTATGATTAAAAATCACTTTTCATTATATTAATAATCATTGATTTTTCATCAACTACACATACCAGTCACTGAATTAGAAACTTGTTCAGTACTAGGTTGGACCTCTTTTAGTATGAAATTACAGTACATATGTTTTTGGCTTAGATTCCATAAGGTTTTGGTGTACATCTACAGCGTACTGGGCATTCACCATACAGTCCTTTAACTGGCTCAGATTTGACAGAAGACTTTGCTCCGAATCTGTTTTTGTGACATATCCCATACATTCTCAATGTTGTTCAGATCCAGACTTTATGGTGGCCAGGGAAGATGGTGGAAGTTGCTGTAATGCTAGCTGAACCACTGTTGAATACATTTTGTGTGATGGACAGTAGCACTGTCAACAAAACAACCACCACCCTGCTATATACAGTAAAAAGGCAACATTGAAGGATGGACTTGATTGACAAAATGTTCAGATAGTCCTTGATGACACCCAACCTTCCAGCAATATGAGGGAACCCGTTTCATGCCAACGAAACGTGCCCACACCATCTCCAGAATCTCTGAGTTGTGTGCACAAGGCAAAGCCAGGCCCATTGCTGAATGAGGCTTTTGCCAAACTCTACGCCTACCGTCAGTACAGAACAAGGTGTACAGTGTGACTTGTCAGACTACATGACTTTTTCCCCCAGTGTCCAGTCACAGTGTTCGTGACACCACTATACAGTGGATGAACTTTTGGTTCGCAGAAATTAGTGATTTCCATATAGTATGCGACTGCCAATACCGATTCTCTTCAATTCACTGCACATAGTTTGCTGAGATATGGTTCTTGAATAGCCTTCAGTAAATGCTATGTTCAATTGCTGCTCACAGGAATTCCTGTTCCTCCATACAAACTTTCTCAGATGACAGCAATCTCATTCCTGACAGATTGTCATCGCTGACAGGTTGTCATTGCACCACAGTTATCTCTTAGTCAAGCAGTGTGGTTATTTTTCCACTGATTAAAGAACTGGGATATCTCTTGCCTTTTGAGAAACCAGTCAGTTTTCAAATCATCTCTCCAGACAGACGAGAACCCCCAATAAGCCCTTTACCAAACTTGAAGATTTCTTGTGTTTCCCATTGTGATCAGCACTACAGATGATTACTGACAAGCAGCACTCTTAAGTAGTTGCTTAGATCACATGACCAAGTACTTTGCATGTATGCTTCATAAGGGATGTTAATGCACATCTGTGTAGAGATTTCTAATTCAGCCAGTGTGTAGTTTTTTCATTGCTGTCCAAGTTGTATGGCTACCTCTGGAGTGATTGGGCATGCAGACCCATGCATCCCCCCCCCCAAATGTTCCATGGAAAAGTAATACAAAGAAAAAAATCTTTACGTAGTAAAAGTAGGGTGATAACACTACCGATGAGCTTCAGTAGTTGCTTAGATCATGTAGTGATGCATGTGACCATGTATTTTGCTTATATGCTGCATGTTTACACACATCTGCATAAAGGTTCTAATTTTCTAATTAAGTGGCTTGTTTGTATAATTTTTTAATTGTTCTCCAGATTGTGTGGCTACCTCTGGAGTGATCTATTGAACAGATCCATGCATTTTGTCCTTTAAAAAATGTTCCATGGAAAAAGTGATACAAAGAAGAAGAAAATCTTTACCTAAAAAAGGTAGTGTCTTAGGTTGGAAGCGTGTTTCTTAGCATTTTACTTAGTGTTGAAGGTTTTGTATTTTGCTGTATGATCTACTGTTTCGGTGTATTGTTGTGCAAGGTATGAATTTTTATCCAGTTTAGTGTTTGTGTGTTAAGTATATTGTATTTTAGTAGCAGGATAATATCACAATTATTATTTGACTTTGTAAGATTGATAGTTATGTGGTTATATACTTTCTTTCCATAGTAATTGAGTTTCAGGATGACATGTTCTTTGTGTGTATGGGGAAATGTTAAGTCTGGTGTTTTCGTGTTTGTGCATTATTAAGTGGTCATAATTTTGATGCACAACTTAAATTAAAAAATTTCAATAATTTTTCTGTAGTAACATTGATATCTTAATTTTATATAATTTAAGCTCTTCATTTTAAATTACTATGGCAGTAAATCATGTCCGTTTAATTTCTTTTGTAACACAGAATATTTGTGTATTATTTGTATAGATGTAAATTTAGTGCTAGCAACATTAAAAATTTTATTTGATTATTTTTGCTGTGTTGTGCTTTAGAAATCTAACTTAAGTAAAACAATTGTTAAGGCAATTTTTTCTTTGTATAATGCTGTGCTTATTAGAAAAAATACTTTGTTTTGAAAAAAAAATTATAACAAAAGTGTGAAGTGAAAAAAATTGTATTTCCTAATTTGTCTCTTCATACTTCTAAAAGAAATATTTTCCAGTTTCATAAATTGTGACTGATTCCCAATTATTTTAGAGTTAGCAATTTTCTTAAAGCAGTTTACGTATAATTAGAAGAAAAAAAGATATTATTGGCAAAGTTAGGTTTTCATGGTCTTAGATGAGTCCTTGAGAAATTGTAGCTTTCTACAGGGCTAATTCTCTATCATATTATTTGCATCTCTAAAGGCATTAAATACCAACAAACTGCGCATATTCATGTGCAAGTCATTAATGACATATCAATAAAAAAACAACAACCACTAACCTAAAAGCTCTTGGTTACATTTTTGCTATACACTTCATGCAGGTCGATTATAACATCCTGTTATGTAGCTGGCCTTCAAAGGTTGAAAAACTTCTTGCTTATAGGGCGCTGTTTTATCGCGCGGTCACGCCATCTGTCTCGTTATGTCACGCGTTGTGTGTGGATCCTATTAAAGTTTTATGACGTCACACTTGCGGCAAGCGATGGTCTCAATTCCCATATTTGTTCTTCCAGTCATGAAACATCGTATTTTTATTCACAGGACAAAAACGCTGACTTCTGTCTGCCGTCTGAGATGTAACATAGCTCGTCATCACAAGGTCTTATAACGTGAGTGTTGTCAACTTTCATTACGCCAATTTTTTTTATCGTATTCTTCTTTCACTCCCCCATATGCAACATGGCCTTAAAATTCACAATTCAAAAAATGGTACTCACTTCAAAAACAGTTATTCACCCACTCAATAAATACTCATATGTAGTACTCTCAGTCATTTACACTCCCCATAAAAACTACTCTAAGGTACACAACATACAACACATTCATACACTCAATTAAAACCACTATGTACATAATTACACTATTTACATTCCCTGGCAGTCAAACTGTTGTTAACTGTGACTAATGTAGTGCTCCATCTGCCTCATACACTGCACAAACACTACAGCAAGCGCCGACCTCATTCAGCCCGTCGCACACAATCCTCTAGAGCTTTCAACAGAATCTCTGTCATCCTCAGGAGGCTGATGTGTGTCTCTGCCAACCACAGCTCAAGTGAGCAAAGTCGTTGAGGTTCTGGCTTCAGTCGCAATCTCTGCATCTTTGTGTCTCTGGCGCCATCTATTGTAAGTGCTGCTCTTTTCTTTTTTCTTTTCTCTTAATTGTTGTTCAGTTTTTATTAAGGCTTTCCACTGTTCATTTAAGTTGCTTGGTTCATTAATGTTACACACTCTTGATCTGTTGTTTTTCAATTAATACTGATTCTGCAATTCTCAACTGCCTTTTGTTTTTACAGCTCTTAATAATTTTAATATCTTAAGATAATAAAATCATTTTGAAGAGTGCCAAAAAAAAAAAAAAATAAGAGCTGAAATTGTCAATAAAAGAAAATTAATTTTTAATTTGAATAAGACATGCTTACATTTATTGAATATAATATATAATAAAGAGTATAGAAATTTTTATATTTAGATTAGATAAGATTTTAGATGTAACCTTGAGAAATATTTGACATCGCAGAATACGAAAGAAAAAGTTCAAAAACAGTCATTGCAAAAAAGTTACATGCGATGATGGATTGCCGAAAAGTACATGAACAAAGGGAGAATATATATGAAGTTTATCAGAATAAATCCAATTTGGCCTTGAGCTTCTCGCAGAGAGCTGTTTTGCAGAGGGAAAAGAAATTTGCGGTTCCACGTGGCTTGCCGAAGACTGAAGAATTAATACCTAACCTTGAGGAAATGACACGTTATGTACCTGCAGAAGATTGTGGAAAATTTAAAAGTAAATTGTATAGAATTGTTTTGAAGGAATTTAATGAAAAAAGTAATATCATTTAGATAAAATTCAGTATGAGAAAGAACAAATGATAAAACTAAGAGATGACCCAACAATTAAATTTTGTGAAGCTGATAAAACAGGACAAATAGTGATTCTAAACATAGCTGAATATAATCAAAAAATGAATAGAGCAATAGAAGATTTGAATTGCAGCATTCTGACAAGAGACCCAACTGAATCTCAAGTGAGATACTTGGCTAGAATAAGAAATCACAGCACTTTGCCTGAAGAAATAAAGAAAGCATACCCACCTATGGGTACAGTGATACCAAAAATGTTTGCAAAAATAAAAACTCATAAGCCTGATACACATATGAGAGTGATAGTATCAAAAAGGAATTCCCCATTAATAAAGTTGGAAAAAAATCTCTACAAGTATTTAGCACCAATTTTCATGAAGATAAGGTTCACTGCGAAGAAATACTTATGAATTCTTTGAAAAAATTAAAGTAATTAAACAAGATTTAAGTGAATATCATATGGCTAGTATGGATGTTCGTGCACCGTTTCCTAGCACACCAGTACCTTAGGCAATTGACATAGTTGTTGAAAAATTATATAAGTTACATACAATGAATGAAGTACAAATTGAAGAATTAAAAGAAATTTTAATGTACATATATAAGAACATTTTTATGTTCAATAACAAGATTTACAAACAAAATTATGGTGGACCTATGGGGTCACCATTGTCAACCTTATTTGCTGAAATAATAATGAGTGACATAGAAACAAAAATAATTAGTAAACTAGAAGATCCACCACTGATATATTGCAGGTATGTCGATGACATTTTTCTGTTGTCCAGGCTAAAAAATGAAGAACTTGAAGACTTGACAAAAAAGTATAATGATATTTATCCATCTATTGAATTGACAGTGGAACAGGAACAAAATAATACATTGGCATTTTTGGATATTATGGTAATCAAAACAAATGACAATATACAATACAGAGTGCATAGAAAATCATCATATATTCCTGTATTAATACATTTTCAGTCATGGCACCCATAACACATAAAAAAAAATAGTGTTAAAACACTAATTAAAAGAAGTTTAACACACTCGTCAAAAGAACAATATAAAAAAGAAGAAATTGAATATATTGAAAAAATTGCACATGATTTTGGTTACCCTAAACAGGTATTAAAGAAATGGATTTATGAAGTAACTCAAGCAAATAATAAGGGCAATAATGGTAAACTATTAAAATATGTAGGAGCAATTCCATATTGCTGAAATTAATAAGGTTTGTGGCAAATATGACATACAAGTAGGAAATCAGGTACATACTATAAAAACTATAGTAATAAAAAATGAAAAATTAAGCCAACTAGATAGAGAGAGCAGGTGTATATGAGATTCCTCTAAATCAGAAACCACCTTCGTCATATATAGGCAGCACTAAGAACAAGTTAAAGTATAGATTGCACCAACATATGAGTAATTGGAATAAAAAAGCTAAGACTGCATTAACCCAATATTGTCTAGAAAATCACCGAAGTTCGAAGATATTAAAATTATTAAGAGCTGTAAAAACGAAAGGCAGTTGAGAATTGCGGAATCCGTATTAATTGAAAAAAAACAGATCAAGAGTGTGTAACATTAATGAACCAAGCAACTTAAACGAACAGTGGAAAGCCTTAATAAAAACTGAACAGCAATTAAGAGAAAAAAAAAGAAAAAAGAAAGGAGAGCAGCACTGACAATAGATGGCGCCAGAGACACAAAGATGCAGAGATTGCGACTGAAGCCAGAACCTCAACGACTTTGCTCACTTGAGCTGTGGTTGGCAGAGAGACACATCAGCCTCCTGAGGATGACAGAGATTCTGTTGAAAGCTCTAGAGGATTGTGTGCGACGGGCTGAATGAGGTCGGCGTTTGCTGTAGTGTTTGTGCGGTGTATGAGGCAGATGGAGCACTACATTAGTCACAGTTGACAACAGTTTGACTGCCAGGGAATGTAAATAGTGTAATTATGTACATAGTGGTTTTAATTGAGTGTATGAATGTGTTGTATGTTGTGTACCTTAGAGTAGTTTTTATGGGGAGTGTAAATGACTTAGAGTACTACATATGAGTATTTATTGAGTGGGTGAATAACTGTTTTTGAAGTGAGTACCATTTTTTGAATTGTGAATTTTAAGGCCATGTTGCATATGGGGGAGTGAAAGAAGAATACGATAAAAAAAATTGGCGTAATGAAAGTTGACAACACTCACGTTATAAGACCTTGTGATGACGAGCTATGTTACATCTCAGACGGCAGACAGAAGTCAGCGTTTTTGTCCTGTGAATAAAAATACGATGTTTCATGACCGGAAGAACAAATATAAAACAGCGCCCTATAAGCAAGAAGATTTTCAACCTTCGAAGGCCAGCTACATAACAGGATGTTATAATCGACTTGCATGAAGTGTATAGCAAAAACGTAACCAAGAGCTTTTTAGGTAAGTGTCTTTTTTTTTATTTTGTTTTATTGATATGTCATTTCTACAGGGGGTTATGGATGAGAGAGCTTCTCTCCCCCCACATCCTCCTTAAGATTATACAACAATCATTTTTCACTTCTTGACCATTGGAAGGGCAATTATAGGTTAGAAGGAAAGATTTAGTCTGAGGAGTGCATGAAGTTTGAGAGATTCAAGCCTCATTTTGTACTAATAATTAATGACTTCATAGCTTCCTCTTATTACTTTCAGTATTATTAATATTTAACGCGAATTATTGAGGATAAATTTATTAAGGTACATTACTTCTCAAATTTTCGATCTATACACTAGATCATCTTCAGGAGTTCTTCCGTCTTACTATTTCCACCAGGCTTGGTAGCCAGACCTGTGGAAGTAGTAAGACGCAAGAACTTCCGAAGATGATCTAGTGTATAGATTGAATATTTAAGAAGTAATGTACCTTAATAAATTTATCCTCGATAATTCCTGTTAAATATTTATAATACTCATTTTGTAGTCAATTGGTTAGTAGTCAGTCGTTAAGGTAGACCAATTAATGGGAGGAAAATGTTAAGTTAGACATTTAATGAAAAAAGTATTTCTGATCATTTCTATACATAAAAAATATAGTTAGTGAACTATGTAAATTAGGTAAAAAGTAATTATTTTTCAGCACATTGTTTTTCAAATGTAAATGACTTCTTGGTAAATAATAAACATCAACCAAAATTATTAGAGCAAGTAAGTGTTTATGAAATTCCAATAAAATTAACCATTCCTTCCACGTCATATATCATCTTCTTCTTAGCCTGTTGACACCCACTGCAGGGCATAGTCCTCTCCCAGTCTTTTTCAACTTCCTCGATCCTTAGCTTCAGTCCACCATTTAGCACCTCAAAATTTCTGAAGGTCATCTCTCCATCTTATTCCCTGGCACCCTCTTTGTCTCCTTCCATCTCTTGGTTGCCATTCTGTTATTGATCTTGTCCATCTTTCAGCTTTCCAACATGTCCAGCCCATCTCCACTTTGATTCTTTTATTATTTTTATAATATGTTATTCCTCTTTTTACTCTTATAATTCATTTCTAACTCTACTTCTTGTTATTCCTAACATTATTCTCTCTAACTTTCTTACTGATACTCTTATTTTTTTACATTGTCATACATCATAGGCAGTACCAAAAACATATTAAAACAGAGGTTAAATTAGCATATAAAAAGTTGGCATGAGAAGGAATAAAAAAAAAAAAAATGCAGCTGTGATTCAATATTGTATTAAAATTAAAAGTTCTCCAAAATGTGAAAAAATAAAAAAAACTCCAATATTCAGAATCTGTCTCAATTGAAAAACATAAAAATAGATTGTGATATTCAAAACCCAGCAATCTTGCAGATACATGAAAGGCAGTCATCAAAAAAAAAAAAAAAAAGTTTTGAAAAATATGTTCTTTATCCATATTCTTAATTATCTGCTTCAATTTTGCATGGGTAATGGGAATGAGGTAATTTAAACTTCTTTTATACCTTTTAATGTGTAAAGTTATTTTCTCACTTCAGTTCTTTGAATATATGTTTAATTTTATATAATTTTCAGAGTTATATCTCACGGCACTAGTGCTCCCCTTGTGCCACTTCTCAAAAGGTTCCAAAAATTTTGTGCTCTCGGCCCAAACCTCCAGCTACTGATGCATTTGATGAAGTAAGTTGGACATAGTTTTTGTTCTTGTACTCTTCCTTTAAATTTGAAGTTCTCATTATTGAATTTCTTCATTACATAATTCTAGTGAATAGGTGAAATGGGAGTATTGCTAAAATACTGGGAATCGAGAGTGTACCTACTGATGATGGTAGACAGTGAGGAAAAAATGAGAGAGGTATATGTTATATCTTTCTGCTATGATTCAGTTAACTTCTAGGACAGATATCAGGAATATTAAATGTTTCTTTGTTATCATAGCAACACTCTGGTATGGAAATAAACTGAGAATACTGTTCAAGAAAAACAAATGTTTCTCCTGCTGTTTTAAACTATGTGATATTTAGAGCTGGTATATAGTGTAAAACTACACCAAGATATGTATTATACTTGTTGGGTAATATTGATACTTTTATAGCTTCTGTATTTCTGGCAGTGTTTTATGACCTATGTACCCTTTACAAATATTTATTAAAATGGCCATTGTCCCTTATTGTGAGACATGGTCAACTTTTAGCAACTTCATATCTTTATATATTTTGATATTGAGTTACTTGAAACTCATATCAGCTTGCACACCATTACAGTGTATTATTTGTTGTATAATAAGGTTATCATAAAAAATGTACCTCATCACCTTCATTAATATTCCACATTTTACAGGATTCTCATTTGCCCATATCAAGATAATTCTCAAAAAAAAAAAAAAAAAAAAGAAAAAGAAAAGAAAAAGATATATTTTCGAAGTACAAAATTAAATTAAAAAGGCAATTAAATCAGCATATAAAAAATTGGGGAAAAAAAGCGAAAAAACAAAAACAAAAAAAACTTTGAATACAGTGTTATTTAGATAAAAAAAATCCTCAATTTGAAGATATCACAATTGCTAACATCACCACAATGAATGGGAACTAAAATACTCTGAGGCTGTTACCATTGAAAAACAGAAAAATATCACACGCAATATCTAGGAACTACATAATATGCCAGAAGTTTGGAAGACTTTGATCAAAAAAGAGGCAATACATAATAAACTCAAAAAAGAAAATTACATTGAATACCTACCTGTCTCATAGATAGCAGAACAAAGGCAGGTGAAGAGCATTTGCTTTTGATGTTAAAAACCCAGCTGTTTCGGTGTGTGGGGAGAACCCCATAGTGAGCCGGCACTCAGGACCAGTGTTGCTTGTGCACTGCGACAACGTGCAAGTTTCATTAACTTCTGATGATGTATATGGTAGTACAAATATATGAAAAGCTTAAAGGCTACATGTATTTATTAGGGAGATTTTTGATTAATATATTAGTAATTTAGAAGTGAAATGTAAGCAAATTTGTATATAGTTGGTTTTTAGTTGTAAAATTAGCGTTTAAAGTATTTTAATTCGTAACAAAATAAATTTTAATAATATGCTATAATATGCATTAAATAGAATTTTCACTAATGATAAGTATGGTTAATGTAACAAAGTTTCCCAGAAAAAACTTACTGAGAAGACTCCCTTGGACTGTCACACCTGAACAAATGTGGAATGTCAATGAAGGTGATGAGGTACAGTTTTTATGATAACCTTATTATATGACAAATAATACAACTTCATACGTTGTCAAAGCCAGGGCTAAGTCAGTTGTGGTGGGATGCCACCTCACTTCTTTTCCTGAAAATGTGGTAAGCCCATCTCAGGTGTTTTTTCTCTTTTCCTTTCATAGCTGTTCTGTACAGCAGATTATGTTCAGTTGATTGTAAGGAAATTTAATCAACTGAATATGCCCATAAATAAAATGACCATACATTGAAAATGCCTGTAAATAAAATGATAGAGCAATCAGTCTTCTGCAAATTGTGTATCTATGCATTTAACAGAGAAATGCTATTCTTGAAACACACATCGTTGCTTACTGTGCCTCTTGTTTTTCAGTTAGGATGCTGCATTGATCAAAGCTCTACCATACCCTACCCACCCATTGCTCTGTCATACTTTTATTTAATTAAAAATAGGTGTTAAGTTCGCATGGCATCATTACATATGGCGTGGGTTATTTATGAGGTTCTGAAAATATTTTTGGTATCTAACATCTATGGAACCTTGATAGATTCAGCAACATTGTAGGTGGTTTTTAATTGTTGCTAACTTTTTTTTATTTGCACACTCTACTGATAGGTTGTGATTAACTCAGGGTTCCCATGGTCCTCATAAATCCTTAAAAGTGCTTACTGTTTTTTGTTAGGATGCTTAGAAGTCCTTATTTTTTGCCAAAACTAGCGAAAAAAGTACTTAAAAAGTACTTATTTTTTATAACTGGCTGCAAAAAATCCAGAATTTACAATGTAGTGCCGAAACTGCTGTTGCTAGTTGTCTGTGTTGATGTCATATGACACCAACTGAAAGTCTGTGGGAGAGTACGGGGGAGTGTGGACAAGTAATTTTCTAAACAAGGGGAAGGATCATGGGGTAAATTAAACTGATCCAGCAGATTCTATCTCAACAAGTCCCATCACCATCTCTTGGTACTAATATTTCACTTTTGTGTTTTCCCTTTTTGCATATGCAGGTAACAATTATTCAGTTATACTGGGAGAAAATTATATGTGAAACTGAAATCTTGAGCACATAATTTTGATTTTGGTTCCAATTTAAATCATGAGATTATTATGTGCAAAATTCAAATCTCGATCTGATAGCTTTAACTACAGTTTCACGATTTACACACACATTGTTGCATAGGTAATTATTCTCTCAAAGAGGAAAACTTATTTGACTAGCAGAACTGTGTTTTAAATTGCATAATGTCTAATTTATTACACCCAGAAACTTAAATTATAAAGAAAAATACTGCAAACTTTGTAAAGCATACTTCAATTTACATAGCTAAGTTGCATGTAAAAGTCCATTAGTGCACATGTCATTGTTGTGTGTGCAATTGGTTAGGTCTTTAAAAATTTAGAGGGGTGCTTAAAAGTAAAAAAAAGTGCTTACTTTTTTGTGGGAGAAAAAGAGTGGGAACCCTATAACTGTTTGGTAAACTGAATAATTTTCAGCAATTTTTCACTAACTTGCATGTTGACTACAAATGATCACCTATATCTCATGAGTTTTCATGGTGATGTACAAAACACTTGATGAAAGAAAGATGCATTCCAGTTATCTTGTGTCATCCTCGCAAACATTAATATCTGCTGTGTGTTAGATCGTAACCCATAAAAACCTTACAAAGACTAATCCCTTATGAAAAAAAAGTACACAAATTTTACAAGCTCAGCTGTTTTATGACAGCAACTGATACACATGTATTATATTTTTGCATATTTAAGCAATTAATCTTAGAATGTGTTGTATTATAGTCAACACATGCATAAAATTTTTTTCAGTGGATTCAAAGCCTATACAACAAGTGTTGGTGTTTCTTTTACATTGTAAAAAAGAGGTTCGTGTGTCTGCATTCTGGGACTTCCTACAGTCTGAGTGGTTTTTCTTCATCATGGGGAAAGATCTCTCACAGTCAGAATTACTGTGAGGCAAAATAAGGAGTAGCTAAATAATCACTTTAAAATTTGGGAAGTGGATGCCACCAGTACTTGTTCTCAGGCTTAAAATATCCAGCCAGTAGCTACAAAAGCTCTTTTTCTGGTCATTGTATGTCAGTACAGGCACACGGTCATCAGAAATCATACAATAGTAATAAAACTCATCCTTTAGAGCTTCCTGATCAAGGTGTGGAGCAAAGATATCTCCTCATTCAGAGTTGAAGAAATATTCTTCTCATAATATGTGGTAAATACGTCATGATAATTAACACAGCAATTATTAAACGTCGGAAGTCCTTGTATGACATAACACACAGATACTTGTGAATTCCCCGTCATGGGTGGTGCAACGGATAGCGCGCTCGAAAGTAAATCAGGAGATGCGGGTTCAATTCCCGCTCCAGGGTGACGAAATTTTCAAGTTTTCTGATCTGATTTAATTCACGTGTGAAACAGTAATTACAGTCAATTTGGCGATGTCCAATTGCTGTGTTAATTAAAAAGATATCTCCAATCTACAAATATGTGTACTTGAGGCTGTCTTTGAGGGTTGAGTCCAGTACTTTTCAGGTCTTTCAGCACCTGATTTTCAAATGTAAATTTGTCCACTATCTTTCTCACTACTGCTATATAAGTTTCTCACATCTTCAAAAAATACCTCTTTGCCTGCACCATTAAGTTCCATTTCTTCCATTAATGTTCTATTGGAGAGGCTTACTGCTAGTGTGCTGTCATCATGCTGCACTTCACGATTATTGAACTTGATTTGCCTCAAATCAGCCACTTATTTGACATGTTTCATCTGCACAAATTTAACTATAAACTTCGTGAGTAATCTGTCCATCTCTTCCATCATGCCCCCAATCTGTGATTCATCTGTTTGAAAAAGTTTATTAAACACATTTACAAGTGGTAAAACAAAATGAAGAAAATGCGTGGTCATCTGGGTCAGTGGTGTTTTTAAAAGTTCATAGATATTTTTTACTCTACCAGGGTTTTCAACATCACTGTGGCTCTCAAAATAGGATGAATGAGCTGCATACTGTTTGAGAACCGTGTCTACCACTTTGTGCAGTGATAACCACCGGGTCTGGCAGTTTCAGTAAGTTCAAGTTCTCCATCTCAGTTAAACGTTGGAAGTCCTTGTATGACTTTCATTGTTTAGAACTGTACTCAAAATGGTAGTAAATGTCTAACAGTAGGTCATCTACTGGTATAGTCAGTTGTGTTTCACTCCAGCTTGTGCACACAAATTGGCCACATGGCAAATGCTTCCAATACTGAAGACATCAGGGTTTCTCTGCTTCACCCTGGTAAGTACAGTTTGCCTTCCCCACCATAACACTCCAATTGTCACTAGCAAAGCCAATGCAGTTACTCTAAGGGATATTTATCCTAGTCAACGTTGTTTCAATGTAATTGAGAATGGCCTCACTGGTTGCACCACTGCATACTGGCATGTCCAGCAATCTTGTTCTGGATCCCAAACCATCTTTAAAAATTCTCACCGTAATAGCTAATATCTTATCAGTTTTCTTGTCATTTGGTTCATCAATCATTAGGGGAAGGGTGTCTCCCGGAACAGATTGATAACTGGTTCTGTTGCAGATGGAGCTAAGCAGTTTTAAATAACAAGTGTTTTTTTTGGTCCATTTTTTACTGAAACTTCTTGGCAATGGCATTATCAAGAAACATTTCAGCTGCTAAGTCAGAGAAGTGATCAGCTGCAGAAGCAGGTAAATTGTGCTGGGCAACAAAATTTGCAAAAAAACTTCAGCCTTTGTAATATTATCTTTCTGCTTTGGTTGTACAAGAAAGTCTCGTTACAAAGTTCATTTCAAAATTTTTTCCTGCATTTTTGTCTTAAAATGTTTTTTCAGATCGTATATGCCTGACGCTAAAACTTCAATATCTTTCTGCATATTTTACAAACAGCATGGGTAGATCCTATCATGGATACATCAACAATGCCAAGGAACAGTTTAATCCAATTGTCCTGAAACTTGCGTTGACATCGGTTTCTGTCTTCAAATGTACATTTCTTCGAGTTCTCAGCCATTTGATGGGCGAGATATTCAAATTAAGCTGAGAAAAAATTATTTAAGCTTACACAAATCCTTATACTACACTAGCTTTCCCCAAATGTTTAATTCCTGCTGAATAATTCCTACAAAAAACTTGTAATTTTAGTGAAAAACTGAATTTGCACAAAACGTACAAAAATATTGTCACTTTTTTCACTAACACAACTCTCGTGAGAATTTGTGAATATGGTAATGTTGAGATAGCTTGCCAATGTTCAGTATGAAGCGGGAAAAGTGTGGGTTTTGATTGGCTATGGGGATGGGCAAAAACCTCGATGCTTTTAAACATTGATGTTTTGCCACCTATAATCGATATTTTAACCTCGATGTTGCGGAACCTGATACATTGAGATTTCATGATCGATGTTTGAAACTGGTAAACAATATTTTCTACGAAAGTAAATGAATTTCTTTTTATTGCATTCTTATAAAGAGGAAGAGATTCGTTGCATCGATGTTTCAGAAACGAGTAAATACCAACGTTTCTCACCAATGTGCCCATCCCTACTGCCAAGGGCCTGCCCCTTAGAGTGCAGGACAGCACCTGGACCCCACACTCATGCTCAAGGTCATCTCCTTGCGATATGCCCTGTTCTCAGCAGCTCTTATCACCTCCACCCATTCCCCTACATACATGAAAAGTGAAAATCCTCCAAATACGTGGCATCAGTGAATAAACTAATACACCACTCTTTCCATGTTTTACCAACACACAGCAACCAAAAAATTGTTATTTGGTCACCGTCGGGGAAATGAACCCCGAATTTCTCGATATCTAGCCGAGCGCATTAGCCTTACAACGACGGTGACTGAATAACAACATAATCCCCTACATACAACTGTGACTGGTGTTCTCAAGACCCCACGATAATCCTACTGCCACATCAAACCTTGTGGGATTCAGCAACCATAAAAAAAAAAAAAGAAAAAAAAAGAAAAACATCTTATATATAAAACAAATAAGTACTTCAGCTTAAGGATAGCAGCTTTGGAAAATCAAAGTTTTAAGAATCAACAACATTTCATGTTGTCGATATCATGTTTGTTCTGTTACAATGTATACTTAACAGTATACTGTAATATGTCGCAGTCGAAATCGTCTAATATTCGTAAGGAGGTGCATCATTCGGCAACATTTACGTGGATTCTGTTTTGTTTGTTTTGCTTTTTTCTCTAGTGACGTTTCTCAATCAGTGGCGATTTGGCGAATGTTTAGTGCGAGCCACAGAATAGTCATAAAACATTTGGTATTATAGCTGTAAAGAAGTTTTCACACAGGGCCAGTTAATGTAAATAATTAAAATATTTTTTCAGGGATAAAAAAAAAACCTTGTACAAAACATTTTTACGGGTGTACATGAGCAAATCCCTACAAAGTATGAGTGAACTGTACAGGTTGACAGGTATGAACTTGCAAGAGGTCATGTGATGCACAACCTTCTCATGATGCATTGGGCTTCCACTGCATGGGATCTGATGACCAACAGTTAGCAGTATAACTGTACCAACAGGAATAGAGGAAATGCTATCACATACTTTCCTACCCACTTAGCCAGTGTGAGATGCTAATGGTGACTCACCTTAAGCATCTCATATTTGGTGTGCCTTTCAAATTTGACACTATTTGAAGACAAACTGTTGTTGTGGAGTTGTTTGTAGTGGATGGACTTTCACTACAACCACTTAGTACTACTATAGGTTTGCTAGGATATATTTTGAGCATGATGTTTCATTCATTATGACTATTTATGAAACAAACTTAGAAAATTTTGTTGCTTCCATGAGCAAGAAAAGTATCATGTTAAGTTTTCATTTTTGTGGTTTTGATTCTTTAAAACTATTCAGTAGTTTCAAGTTAATGTTTAGTTCACAATTCCATCCATCATAATGTTTAGTTTATAATTGACTGGAAATCTCTTGAAGTTTATACCCATAAGCTTTTTAAACATTTTGTGTGAGTTAGCATTTTAAACAGACCCATTGTTAATCCACTTTGCTTTTTTTGTTTAGAATTCTCCAGTTATAGTTAGCCCTACTGAAGTGTTCCTGCGCTACTTACAAATTCCAGAAGATGATACTGTTTATATTGATCTAAGACAAACTGCTGTAGTCATTATGTCACACTTAGATCGCCTTGCTTCGCCATATGCTCCCTCTGGCGAGTTACCTAAGGTAAGGGATGCATATATATATATACATATTATGTCACTTTTGCAGAAAAGATGTGAAATGATAGAAGAGATTATATATTTTTTACTGTGATTATTGGTTTTTTTCTTTTTTTGCTGCAGCTTTTATGATCACAACAGTTCTGTGTGGATCTCTAATTTGTAGCCGTTAGAAGAGTGTCGACATGGTCACAGCAAAACTCCTTCAGCTGCTGCAATTTAGAGTCCTTCATGAGACAAAGAAAACTTAATTCAGCACATCATTTATTCCATCTTTTTGCCTAGTTGCTACTTTAACCCTCAATTTTCCCTCACTGCATTATTTTTTAGTCAAGTTTCCTTCCTTACTAATATAATACTTTCAAAGTGCATTAGTTCTGTTCCATTGGTGCTCTGAAGTTGAAGCCTTAAGTCTTTTCATTTTCACAATACTGACTCGTATTTTTCTGATCTAGGCAAGAACTCTAATGTTCTTCAGTAGTGCCACATTTTGAATGCTCTAATTTTTAGCACCTAATTTTTTTTCAAGTTTCCATCCACTGCACCCATGAATATCCACAGAAACTAACTGAATCTTTTATCATCAGTATTGTTATAATGGAAAGATCAACTTAGATAATTTGGTATTAACCTCTCATTAACTAAAATGTAGCTGCTACTGATCTTTTTTTGCTGTGAATTAGCAGATTATCACTTTTACTGACTGCTTGTCTTAAATAGTTGTACTCTTCAGTTTCTTCAATTCCCTGTATTTCTGTTTTGATCTAATGCGAACATGCAGTTTCTTTAATAATTATCATAACTTTAGTTTTCCCTTAGAGCTAATTGCTGTGCTTTCACATTTTCTACCTTTTTTTCTCCTGTTTTTTTCTCTATACCTGTTGATGAAACTGTTCTCAAAGCTTCTTCCATATTTTATGTGGGCAATAAAATTTGATAAGAATTTACTATTGTTAATATCTGATCAGAATCATGAAAAATGTGTTCTTCAAAAGTTATATATTTTAAAAAAGAAAACTTCTGTCTTGTTATAAGTGTTTTTGCTATCTCTCTTTTGTAGTTGGTGCCAATCACTCAGTTAATTTTACAAACAATTATTAAATAATAAAAAAAAATAAGTTCATACCTTAAATGACTATTTTACCCATCCTTGAAATCCATTCTGCGTGCATTGCCTCTATTAACTGATTATCAAAAAGCAGAGTGAAAAGTAATTAAGTCTTCAGTAGCAAAAAGATTGCAAAAATTGGCATGGACTAGATGAAGAACTATCACTCTTGATACACATTGTTCATTTCAATCAAATGCACCTTGTGAAAATGATTAAGTACAACTAAAATGATGCAGAGATTCAAAACAGACTTGGTCATAATTATATTTTGTTATATCACTGAGATTTAGAGGATAATACACTTCATCACGTAGTAGCATGTTTCAAACTAAACATACCAAAATTGATTGTAAGTGATATTGTGGAGAGATGAAAGTAGGACAGGATGATGCAACAATAGCAAAAAAACATTGAGGCAGGCCGCACAAAGTGACAGAACATGACAGAAGAGCCATGATAAGAAATGTTAAGAAATCCCTTTCTTCAGCTGCTGCTTCCATCACTGGTGAAGTGAAGTAGGAAATTTTGCAATGGCTCTGTTAGTTCCATAACTGTCCACAGAGAGTTGCACAGTGTGAGTTATCATGGTAGAGCAGTGGCACAAAAGCCACACATCACTACTATGAATGTGAAGCGCTGTTTGAAGTGGTGTGTCTCCCGTCGTTCTTGGGCTGTGTGTGACTGGAAAGCTGTGCTTTTGAGTGATGAGTCATGCTTTTCACTCTTCCAATCTGTTGGGCATATTTGGATTTGGCAATAGCTCAGGCGAACAATTTCTGTCAGACTGTGTTCTTCCAACTGTTAAGTTTGGTGGAGGCTCCATCATGGTATGGGGTTGTTTTTTGTGGATGGGACTTTGCCTGTTGGTTATTATATCACAAACCATGAAGTCTGAAGCTCTGCCCTACCAACAATGTGGCAGTATTATGGAAATGACCATTGTCTCTTCCAACATGATGGAGCTCCCTGCCACACTGCATGGCACGTGTGCTTGACTGGTTTCTTGAAAATGAAGTGGAATTTTTAGACTGGCCTGCTCAGAGTCCCGATCTTAATCCCGAAGAACACCTCTGGGATGAACTGAAGCGACAGATATGAAATCTACCACAACGACCATTTTCACTCTCCACTCTGGCAGCAGCTTTGCAGGACCAGGACTAATGGTGAGCCATTCCTATAGAGACCTACCGGAAATTGGTTGATAATATGCCTCAACAGGTTGCTGCTGTATGAACAAGCAAAGGTGGAACAACTAACTACTAATTGCAATGGTAAAGCCATATGTCCCAAAACATTGTGGTGTTCGAATACTTTTCCTAATATAGTGTATGTCTGGTTGGACCGTACATCTCGTCTTGGTTGAAATGCATTGGGATCAGGAAGGCAACATGAGTTGTTGTGGAACTGGTGTATGTAGGCAGACATCTGAACACTTTAATTCCTGCATTCAAAAGCAATTTGTAATAGCTCCATATTGCACAGTGGATGGCATTTGACAAGGTGTACAGGCAGCTGTGGACATTTCTGTATAGACACGGGCTATGAATTTTAGATTGGTTGAGGCAGGTTTGCGCTTCTATCCAACATTGTGATGACTGCCAATCACTTCAGGACATTGCAGTGCAAGGTTGTAATGCTGCCATAATCAACGTGTGTGTGCCGCCCCGGTGGCGCAGTGGTCTAAGCGATGGCCTCTGATCATTCGTCCGAACGGGGTCCGGGTTCGAATCCCGGTGAGGCATGGATGTTGTGTTTGTCTTACGGCACTGGCTCTCTCCCTTCCCTGGAACCAGTGACCCTAAATTAGGGACGGGCGACTGCTTATAGCCCATTGAGTTGCTCACGGTGGTCGTTAAACCTCCAATTAAAAAAAAATAAAAAAAATCAACGTGTGTGGCGAGATAATTGGAACCATGGCATATTCAGTGACAAGTCTCATTTCTGTCTCAGAGCTGATGATCACTGATTGAGAGTCTGGGGATGACATGGTCATCAGGCTGATCTTGCTGCCATTCGTGAGTAACATATGATTCCTCAGCCTGGTGTCATAGTTTGGGGTGCTAACCATTTGAACAGCTGTCAATCATCCGTATGCATAGTGGTTTTAATAACAGCATGATGCATTGATGTGATGATGTAACCAGTTGTGTTGCCATATCTCTGTGGGTGTCTGTGATGCCCAGTTTCAATAAGATAACATCCACCTTCACAGTGCCAACATCAGCAGACAATGCCTACAAGGTGTCCAGGTGCTGCCCTGGCCAGCGTTATTCGAAGAGTTCACTCCAATAGAGAACATGTGGCACATCCTTGGAAGATGACTTAATGCCTCTGCACAATCCCCTCGCAGTGTCAGTGAATTACAGACACGGGTCAATGACACACGGTCAGCAATACCTCAGGTCACTGTCTGGGGACTTTTCCACTTGATACCATGCCATATTGCTGAATGCATAGCCCAGCATGGTGGCCATAAGATATACTGGCTCAGGCCACATTATACTATCTCCACACTCATCACATTCATATAATCCCTGGGAATTAAAATAACCTTTTTCTTACCTACTTGTTTACATGTGTAGTAAGTTTTATCTCATTTTGTACATTCCTTCAGGGTGTGGGATGATTGGATTCATGATGTAGTAGAATACTAGACTTAGAAAATATCAGATCATGCTGAATTGGCGAAGGTGAACACAGGAAGGAATCGCATTCAATGAACCGAAAGACGAAAAACTAAAGCAGTGGCAAAGAAACTTTTTAATATGATGCACACAAGTTGTATTCATAAAGAACATTTGTTTTACAGAGCTGCATAATTTTAGTCTGTAGATTGTTTGTGCTGTTAAAGCATTACATTATACCAAATATTTATTAAACCAATTGCTTACGTAGCTTAACCAGTTACTCCACTTACATAGCAATATTGTCACATGGTTCGTACGTGTCCTGGAATTCCTGGAAAAGTTTTGGAATTCCATGTTGTCTTGGAAATGTCCTAAAATTCTCTTACATGTCCTGGAATTTTATTCGTTTCTAGCTTTTTGTTCCTGCACAATGTTTTGTACTTGAGGATTTTTCTACTGATATAACTTATGTCTGACAAATTTCCCTCCCCACCCCTGAAAATGCCGGAGTTGTTGGTTTTCTTGTCTGTTAACAGTACTGTAGCTTTGTTATTAGCACGTCTTCCGTAAAAAAAAAAATATCGTTCTTAAGTTATCACTTTATCTCCTCTGCAACTATTAGTTCGATTTGTGAAATTCCTTTTGTGTTGGTAAACTTGAAATGTGAAAAGGATGATCCTTGCATTCTGTTTTTTTTTTCTGATGCACAACTTTGCTGTGCTAGGGGGTAAATGCAGATCCCATCAAATTCAAAATACATTTTATTTCATATATTTGCTTCAAAATATCAGATTGAACTTTTTTTCCCCCCTTTTGATGCCATTTATATCTAAGACTATTTTAGTTAGTCTCATTCATTTTCAAGTAATGCATAAATTTTCCTCTAGGGGCATGAAGGTAAATCATGGTTTTCTTGATATTTCCACTTCAAAAAGTCCAATTTGAAAAATTCTTCCTGCATTGGATACAGCTCCTGATGGGGAATGTTTTGCATATATTTTCTCATTTTTGGTAAAGAATGGTGTGGCCACCAGGGGCGTAAGTGTTCATTTTGTATTCTGACGTATTTGCAACAAAATCTGAGCTTCTGAAAACTCGATTGAAAAAATTATTTCGTGAACCGATGCCGCTTACCTCAGAAAACCTTTTGAGAATACCTCTTGCTTAAAATAATGCATAGTTTTTCCATCAGAGGGTGTAGTTATCTTATTTTTGTCGATATCTCTGTTTCTATGAGTCTGATTTGGAAAATTCTTTCTTTGTTAGAGAGCATTTTCAGTGCAAAATGTTTCTCATATAATTTCAAATTTTTCTTAATGCACAAATGTGCCACTAGAGGACATAAGTTTACATTTCCGTTTACAGCAATATCTGCGACCCGGTTGAATTTTTTTTTATTTGATCAGATACTACTAACTATGAAAACTCCTTGTGTTTCTTTCCAAAGTAATGCACAGTTTCGCCACTAGAGGGTTCAGATATTTAATATATTTTTCTCAATATCTGTACTTCTAAATATCTGATTAAAAAAATTCTTTTAACATTGGATACCATTGACCTTATGGAACACTTAAGGTTTGTATTTGAGGAGGTTTGTAGTTCACAGTTTTGCCACTAGGTGCTGTTTGTGTATTCCGTTTGCAGCTGTATTTCCACATCTAAAATTCCTATATTGAGAAATTTCATTTTTTACTGTATGCCATTCGCTACAATAAAGATGCGGAGTGAATAAGATTTTTGCTACAATAAGAAGATCCTCTTTAAATAATGCACAACTTTCCCCTAGGGGGCATAAAGGTCAAAACCTTTTTTTTTTTTTTGCTATCTCTGGTTCTAGGAGATGTATTGAAAAGTTCTTTTTCCTTAGCATAGCTTTTACCATGAAGAATACTTCTCCATATTTTTAACTTTTCCGCCATGCAAAATTCTTCTGCTAGAAGACATAGAGTTATATCATGCTTCCTTCTATCTCTTTTTTTTAACTATTCAATTTGAAAATCTCTGTCTCTGATACCTTCCTTCTGCTATGAGAAACTTTTTGTGTGCCATTTGTTAATTTTCATAACATACAAAGCCACTGGTGAAATTGAACTGAAGCCTAAGTGGAATAATAAATTTTTCTCAAAATCAGTATGGTATAATATATATAAAAGTTTTGTAGAAATTAAACCTGGTTACATTTTCAGTGACTGTTTTGGTATTTCAGTATTTAGCTGTGATTCTAAGTTTCTTATTAGCTGCAGCATACATCATTTTCAACATTCTGCATTCTATATAAAGTTTGCTCAAGCATGCAGGGAGTTGTTTGTTGTAAGCTATAGGTTGAACAGACCTATGGTTTCACTGTATTTTAAGTAAGAATGTTTGGATTGTATGTCTTGGAAAAAAATCTGAAAGTCCAGGAAATGACCTGGAAAAGTCCTGGAATTCTGCGATTTAAAAAAAGTGTATGAACCATGTTGACACCCATAGGCTAGCTTACCTAGACATATTTATCACACAAATTTAAATGTGCACATACACAAAGATCATAAACACATTTCACAGAGAAAATGAGTAGGGAGAATGAAAGAATAAAAGATTTGTACTTCATTTTTCTTGACTTTTGTTTTTTTCTAACTTCCTCTTTACCAAAAGGATCTGAAATACTCTCACAGAAATTTTTTTTTTTTTAGCTCACTGTCATTGAGAGTGCATGGATCTGGTGATAGGTTTTCTTAGCCGAAAATATTGGCCCTTTAATTTTGGAATTGGAAAAACAGCAACAGATCAGAATTTTTACATGTCCTGGGCATGTCAGGCAATATAATTTTTGAGCCCTGGTTTCTGAAGTTCAGAAGTGGTTATTTTAACATGGAAGACAAGCAGTGTAGTGTAGGGCCAAAGGTTATGCAGAGCACATATTTGCCAGCTCTTTTGGATGCAGATGCTGCCCAGTCAACCACAGAACTGCCAGTAGGTTAGGTTACCTATTTCTCTACACCTTTTATATAATATAAGACTAAAATTTTCTTTATAGGCATAAATACAACTCAGTATATGCCAAGCTTTCTCATTCTGCTGAGAGGTTTCATTTGGACTTAGAACAGTCACAGGCAATGCTAAAACAATTTCTGTTTCAGCATTGTCTGTGACTGTTCTAAGCTCTGAGAACTAAGCCCTAATGAAGCATCCCAGTGGAGTGTGAAAGCTTGGCATATATTGAGTGTTGTATTTATGCCTGTAAAGGAAATTATAGACTTACGTTATATTAATAGGGTTAGGTGTTAGTCAGTCAACTGTGGTTCGATAATTGTATGCCATGGGAAAGATTAAAAAAGTTGGGGTAGTGTGTCCCACACGAACACACCAAGCGCAACACTGGTCAGTGGCAGAACACGCATTTCATTTCTTGCCAGAAAAGGGACTTCCTGAGGAAAATCATTACGGGTGATGAAAAATGGGTTCACTATGGCAATCCACAACACAAAAGGTAATGAGTATCGGTCCTGGACGATTGGTCCAATGCCGATTCGTCCAAAGGTACAATTGGTCCAATGTCTGACTCGTCCAATGCCGATTCGTCCAATAGTACGATTGGTCCAACGCCGATTCGTCCAATGTTATCATCTTATTACCAACGGTAAACTGTTTTATTTTCCAGAAAGGAATAATGATTTAAATAATTCTGCTCATTATATCCTTTTGAAAGATCATTTCCGTATATTTGGCAATTGTAAACATTTTACATAAACCTGGTAAAAGGCACTCAATGGAGCATTTCTCAGCTGTTTGCAAAGCCCCTAGGCGTGGGCCTTTTTAGAAGATTTTGAGTTACAACCTAGATATTGGTATTTGTAAACATTTTATTATAAAGCCTAATAAAAGGCAATCGTCGTATCATTTCTCATGTCTTTACAAGGTACCTAGGCCGTGAGCTTTTTTAGAAGATTTTGAGCTACAACCTAGATATTTGGCATTTGTAAACCTTATATAGAACCTTATAAAAGGCACTCATCGTATCATTTCTCAGGTCTTTACAAGGCACCTAGGCCGCAGGCTTTTAACACTTTTTATTCTACTGATGTCATATTCTAACGTTTACATATTAAGTAAAGTTAAAAATACTAGCATAACAGTAAGTTTTCTTCATAGGTAAAGGTTATGAATCTGACAACGGTAGGATAAAAACTGTCAAAAAGGCATAGGCCTAGGGCCTATGAATTAATATTTCATGTTTAAGTAAAAGCACAATATTATTAACTTGATTTAATATGTAAACGCTATGAATCTCACATCGGTAGAATTAAAACTGTTAAAAAAGCCTAGGCCTAGAGCATATGAATTAATATTTCGTGCTTAAGTAAAAGCGCAATATTATTAACTTGATGTATTATGTAAACATTGCTAATCTGACATCATTAGAATAAAAACTGTTAAAAAGGCCTAGGCCTTAGGAATTAATAATTTGTGCTTAAGTAAAAGCGCAATATTATTAACTTGATTTAATATGTAAACATTATGAATATGACATCGGTAGAATAAAAACTGTTGAAAAGGCCTCTGTCCGAGCCCGACCAGAATGTTTCCATTGGTCAGTTGGCGGAACCCCACTGCATGCTATAAACAGAAACGGAAAACTGGTATTTTATATTATTTCATGCAAAAGAGAAACATTGAAGTCGATTGAAAGGCTCGTACATCAATAACTTCATCGGCAGCAAGGACAGTATAACAAAAAAACGTGATTACAAAAAAAAAAAAAAAAAATCTGTAACCACAATATTACGCATGAAATGTAACATTATTTTACATTCTTTGTACTACCGATACTTTCGTATAACATCAGAGATGAAATCAGAACAGCTGAAATTTTTATAACACGAGTAGCACTTCGGACAGATAGGACGGAGTTGGACCAATCGTCCATTGGACGAATCGGCATTGGACCAATGGTCCCATTGGACGAATCAGCATTGGACCAATCGTACCTTTGGACCAATTGTCCATTGGACGAATCGGCATTGGACCAATCGTCGTTGGACGAGTCATACCAGACCCAATGAGTATACACCTGCTAGCCAACGACATGAAGTTTATCATTCATGATAAGAAAGTTTTTTGTATCTGGTGTGACATGCAAGATGTGGTGTATCGTGCTCATGACAACGGATCCAATGGTGTTGGTAGAATGCTACAGTCATCAACTACTGCTTTTGGATGAAGAACTGCAATGGAAATGACCATTTTTGGGACACAGGAGTCAGAAAGTCATGCATTTTTGCTTTGCCTATGTTGCCAAATAACCCAGGGAACCAGCATGCTTCTGGGTTGGCTTTTTCTTCAAACTTAGCCTCATTGGACTTCCCTTGTTACATTCGATGCAACACTTCTTGGGCACCAGTGATTTTGCCAAATTTGAGGATCTCTAAAAATGCATTGATGACTGCATCCCTTCAAAATTGACATTCCTTCACAATAGCATTCATCAGCTACTGGATGGTGCAAGTTTATAATTTAGCTCACAGGGACACATATTGTGATGATTAAATGTGACTTTGCTTGTGTAAGTACTACATCTATTTGACCATAAAGCACTGGATACTTATTCATAGACATATTTTGTTCTAGCAAAAGTATAATTAATTATATTTGGTTTTGTGTTATAACAATTTGTGGTGTTGATATCTTTACCCCATTCACATTTCAGTTTGTTTGAATACATACAGTTTGTTTGTTTACATAGTTCGTAAAGGAGCTTATTGCTCCTTTTACGAACTATGTTTTTTTCTGTGAAAATTATATTTTCAGTTTTGTGTGGAAAAGTTTTTATGGCAATCACATGGCAGTTCTAAAATTTAATTGTCATTTTTGTAATCAAACTGAGTGATATTATGTGTTTTATTATTTCAGGGAACAAATCGACTGCAGAACGTGTACTGTTGGGGATGGTTAGGATGGAATGGTGGCCAAGTTGGCTGTGTACCACAGCTGTGTGAAGCTGTTTCTGAGCTTCTGGTTTCACAGATTGTTTGTTCTGAATCATGTTTACTTGTTCTTACTAAAACTGGAAGAGTGTACAGCCTGATGTACAGTTCTGAGTCGCCAGTAAAGTATCCATTCGCTTTATTTTTGTGTTAATTTCAACGTTTATGCAATATGTGGGTAATTGCTGTAAATGCCTTTACTGAATACATGCGTTGTATGAAGGATGTTCAAACAGTACAGCAACTAAATTTGTATTTTCAACAAACACAAATTTTTGCAACATTATGATGAAGGGGTATGCTTACAAGTTGCTCATGTACGAGCAACTTTAGAACTTTTCCATTGTTTCAGGGATTTATGCCCTTCTTTTGAATTATGTATTTTTCCTTATCACATATCAAATGACACTACATCTGTTAATCTTACAAAATCCAAGTGGAACAAAAATCTGCAATTGAATTCTTTTGTTGCAGATGGCATTTGCAGAATGAAATTATAACCATAAAAAAAATTTGTAAGTAGTGTTCCATCATTTGTAAGATTGGCAGATGTTTTTTAACAATAAGTTGTAAAGTCTCAGTACTTTGGGTGCATAATTTAGGGCTAAAACGTCCTGATATGTTCAGTTTTTAAAATGGCTGAAAGAAACCACATTTCTTATGTCTCATACCAGCGAAGGTTTAGGAATATGGTTTTTGTCTAAGCCACATTTGCTCTGTGGCAGCTAGTTTAACATGGGGAAAAAGCGTTCTGATTTTCATAAATCTGTGTTAAGGAAAATATCACCAAGTAATATATTGTTTTCTGAGCCTTTTTTTTCTATTTCTGAAAAAAAGTTTGTAAACAAAGTTTAACATTGTTAAAACAAAGAAACACTCAGGATAAGCATTCAAAAGTAAAACATTCAAGATAAGCGTTCAAAATTAAAACATTCAGGATAAGCTGTTCAAAGCTAAAACATTCAGGATAAGCTGTTCAAAATTAAAACATTCACGTTAAGCAGTTCAAAATTAAAACATTCAGGATATGCTGTTTAAAATTTAAGTTTGGGAGGTATTGACATTGAACATTGACAGGATTAGTGAAGTAACTGTGCTGAAGGAGCCTACTGCAAAGGGGATGAACCTTGTCATGGCTGTAAATAAAATGTATAAATTATCATGGATTTTCTTGATAAGTTTTGAACAGAGTTATAGAAGATATGCAGCTGTTCTTAAGTTAACTAGGAATGTACATAAAATGTGCTTTTTTTTTTGAGTGTGTGTAAGACTTTTAACTTTTATATTTGCAGTGATCCTTCATGTGTTATCAGTAAATACACTGACGTGCAAAAATTAAGGACGAGAAGGTTTTTCGAATGTAACGTCGTGCAGAAGTGCTCCACATAGACTCAAATCATACCATAAGATCCCCAAGATGTATGAATATGGGACAAGTGAGCAAAACCGTCCAAACAAGGAATCCAAAGGATACAAAGGCACTTTATTGAAAAGGTAGCTTCGAGCACAACTGAACAGAAGACAAAAACGTCCATATGACAGGTGGCTGCCAAGAAAAATCCAGTCTTTAGTAGGGGATATGATCACACCTGACTGCGTTGCAGGATCGTCTGTCCATGCTGAGAACAAGGTTGTCAAGGAGCTGTTGAGGCATCGCGGCCCATTCCTGTTGTAACGCCAATCGCAGCTGCGAAATCGTTGCTGGCGGCTGGTGACGTGCTGCCAAGCGTCTCCCGAGAAGGTCCTACGTGTTTTCGATTGGATTTAGGTCCGGGGACCTCATGGGCCAATCCATTCATTGAATATCTTTGCTCTCCAACAGCTCTGCGACAGCCACTGTACGATGAGGTGTAGCGTTGTCGTCCACGAAGAGGAACTCAGGACCCACAGCACATCTAAACAGACGCACGTGAGGCAGGAGAACCTCGGTACAATAGGGGACACCAGTGACTGAACCTCTTGGAAGATGTGGAGGTCAGTATGGCTACCAAGCATGATACTGCTCCAAACGAAAACTCCGCCACCTCCAAACCGGTCCCTTTTGATGATGTTGGAGGTGTGATTGCGTGTTCTCTGCTCTCTCCAGATGTGTATACGTCCAGAATCGCTCGTCAGACTAAATCGGCTCTCATCCGTAAAGAGAATTCGACCCCATTGCTGATGTGTCCAGTTCTTGTGTTCCTGGCACCACAGAAACCGCCGTCTCCGATGAGCAGGCGTTAATGGCACACACCGTACTGGTCGTCGTGCAAATAGACCACCTTTGTGCAGCCTCCTGGCCACAGTAAAACGCGATAACGGACATCCAGTTGTCTGTTGCATGTGCCTTGCGATTTCTCCCGCTGTCTACCGTCTGTCTCTTCTCGCCTGTAGGACAATATACCCGTCGTCCGCCGGAGTGGTTGCTCGTGGACGACCACTGCTAAACTCTTGGACAGCTGTTCCTGTCATTTGAAATGCTCTCCAAGCTCGTGTAACGATGCTGAGAGCGATCTCGAACTTCTCGGCCAAACTTCGACCTTCTTCCAACTTCCAACTTCCAAATGACGTGACCTTGGGTAAAGTCATCCAGATGTCGTCTACTGGATTGTCTGTTGGCCATATCACACGATGGCAGCAACTTGACGTCGTTCAAACCGATGTACACCGTGCAATAGGTTTCACCGAATTGCTGAGCGTACACTGCCTGTGTGCTTTATACCCTTCCAACACTCTCCCCCTACGTCATGCTGCATATATGCACATGCCCTACTGTATCGGAGCCTAGTCTATCTCCTGAGTGGTCTTTTGGTCCGTTCTGCCTGCTCGTTCTGCTGTTATGCTTATTTCTCCTCTTCGTCCTTAATTTTTGCACACCAGTGTAGTTGTCTTACAGTTATGTTTCTTAGTCTGAACTAGTGGAAGATTACTGGTTCATATCTTGATACTGCCATATTATATGTTGTTTACTTGCTCTGCTCTTTTGTTTTCTTCTTTGATTCTAAACTGAATGTCTGTTTAAAACAAGCTGTGAATTGACTTGTTTTATGTCCTAATCAGAGGGAAGAAAAAGGAAGGCTGTAGCCCCACCCACTTCTTGAGATTTCAAGATTTAGTGGCAGAATTAGGGTTAAACCAAAAGTACCTTGGTATAGTGGCAGTTTATTTGAGTTTAGCAAATACGAGTAGGCTTTGAAAATTAATAGGCTTGAAGCAAAATAAATTTGGCCAAGTATTATTAATTTTTAAATGATATGACTTATACTTGCCAAAACCTGCTTTAGGTGAAAGTGTGGGAATTAACATCTTTCACAAAAGTTTTAAAAGCTTAAGTTAGAAGAAGCGAGAAATCAGTTTCAGTATCTTTTTCTCCTGATGTTTGATGTCCTGTATTCCTCCATTAATACTTGTATTTCAGCTTGTAATTAGGAGGCAAAAATTCCTCAAAACAAGTTAGATGCAGTGAAAATTTCTGTGGTAGTTGTAATTTCTTTTTCTCTGTTTTGTATTGTTCTTCAATGCAATTTCATTCCATAAATGCTCTTATTTCAACTTAGAGAATAATGTAAGTTGAGAGATTTACTGTACATTTAGAGCATTAAAAAGCATATAAACAAATGTGTGTTCTGCTTTTAGCTGCAGAAACACGGTTGTTGATCATGGTGAAGCATTGCTGAATTCAACTGGCCTTGACTGCTGTGGGGTTAGTTGAATTATGCAGGGCAGAAGCGTGTTAAAATTTTTATGGTACTGTGAAACCTCTAAAGATCTTTTGATTGGGTTCAAAATTTGAACATGTGGTGATAAGGAACAATTTTAGGGGGTAAAACCTGAAAAAAAAAAATCAAACCACAGAAATTTTCACTGCATCTAACTTGTTTTGAGGAATTTTTGCCTCCTAATTACAAGCTGAAATACAAGTATTAATGGAGGAATACAGGACAGCAAACATCAGGAGAAAAAGATACTGAAACTGATTTCTCGCTTCTTCTAACTTAAGCTTTTAAAACTTTTGTGAAAGATGTTAATTCCCACACTTTCACCTAAAGCAGGTTTTGGCAAGTATAAGTCATATCATTTAAAAATTAATAATACTTAGCCAAATTTATTTTGCTTCAAGCCTATTAATTTTCAAAGCCTACTCGTATTTGCTAAACTCAAATAAACTGCCACTATACCAAGGTACTTTTGGTTTAACCCTAATTCTGCCACTAAATCTTGAAATCTCAAGAAGTGGACAACTAAGAAAAAATCAAGTTTATTTTTTTCCCCCATGTAATAAATAGGGCAGGACACTACTTTGTGTGAGTGTAAACATAAGTATAAATAGGTGATATTACATTCAACAATGAAGATAAAGTTTGCAAATGCAAACATAAAGCCTAATTTATTATGGTTTAAAGAGGGGGGAGGGGAGGGGAGGGTCTTCAGCAAAATACAAGTAACTAAATAAATAACTTTAGTCTTGGCAATTTCTCCTAGCTTTTATTTCTTATGCTGGTGACTGTTTGCATGTAGATCCATCAAAACTGTAGCAATGTTAGTTGTAAATCGCAATGGGTACAATGATATAATATTTATACTCATGTTAAGTTTTTTTAATGCATTATTCTGGAATTATTAACTCTACAAATGATCTGCTTTGGTGGAGGTTGTCCTTACATGTGTGTGTGTTTTGAAATAATTGTATTTTGTGCTGTAAAAGTGTTGCTCATATTTTCCTGGAGTTCTCCCTCTGTCTAGAATTTCTGAGTTGGCACATTTATACCTTTACCAGAAGTTTTGAGCACTCTTAATTTCTAGGTCACCGCCCCGGTGACACAACAGTCTAAGTGCTGGCTTCTGATCTTTTGGCCGAGATGGGTCTGGGTTTGAATCCCTGTGAGGGATGGATGTTGTGTTTATCTTAAGGCCCTGACTGTCTCCCTTACCTGGAGCCAATGGCTCTAAATTAAGGACTGGGCAACTGCTTATATCCCATTGAGTTGCTCCCGGTGGTCGTTAAACCCCAAATAAAAAAAACAATTCTAGGCCAATCTTAATTGGTTGTCTGAAAGAGTTATGTTAACTGGATATTTCATCATTTGTTCAGTTCATATCTGTTTGTTTCATTGTTCCAGCATATTCCATAAGTGATGTAGTCAACTAATTTGAAACCTTACTTCAATTAGGCACAACGTTGTGCTAAATTCTACCTTGTTAACATTGATTGTTCCACTTTGTTAATAGGAAAGAATATGGAAATTTTCCTTTTTTGATAAAGGATTTGGGTTTGCAGGAATTTGTTGTAAGCTTGTTAAAAGAGCTAAATGGAATCTAATGCTTTGTTTTGAAATGACTGGATTTTGTAGAAATGATAATCATACTGATTAAAACTTTATTTTTAAATAATTTATTTCGAAGTTGTGTATACTGATAAAATGTAAAATTCTGGCATATCTGAAGGGAGAGAGAAACATCTGGGTAAAATATGTATCAGTAGATGAATTCTTAACTTTATTAATTATTAAAAATAATAGTTGAAATTACTGTCATCGACATACTAAAATTTTAACAAAACAAAAACATCATTTTGCATAGTTTTGCATGTTTTCATGTCTTTTGCATTTGCTTTGCTTTTTCCTAACCTCACTAGCACAGCGAGTATTTCATCCCTTGTTTTTGGTAAAGAAAGAAATACAACTTTGAGAACTTTGACAGTTTTAAAGGATATATTGCACAAAAGTACAAAATGTTAGTATCATATATTCATGCAGACATGAATTCGAAGATGATAGGGCAGCTTATACCCATAGCATGATGTATCAAGTCCAGCTGGGAAGAAACACACACTCCATTCTGGCGTATGTTTATTATGCCTGTATAAATACAAGTTTAAAAGTATGAGACCTTTTGAGTCCACACTGGACCCGTCCTCAGATAAACAAATGGCTACATAGAGAAATCTTTTAAATATACAGATGTAATGTGTGCATGACATATCGCATGTGCAATTGCTGAATGAGTCAAGCATTACTTTGTGCTTAAGAATTTGTAGCATCTGTGATGCAGATTCATTGTGACTTCAGTTTTTTCTGCATGCATAGGCCCAACTTGTATCTTCATTCTTTTGACAGAATACAACAAATAAATCAGAACTGCAATTGTGAACTAAAAAGGTCATCTGTTATTAACTATATGTCAACAAAATAGTTTCCATATCATCTACTGTTTCGCACGTTATTAGAAATTCGAGCACGGAAAAACGTCCATATAATAAGAAAATTTTTTTTTTTTTTTTTTTTTTTTTTATTTCAACTTGTCACTAATATTCCTTTTTTTCTTTTTGATGTTCTTTATAATAGTTTAGAATTTTATTATGAAGATTACAAATTTATATGAAAAAATGTTTTTATATGTGCAGTCAAATGCATCATAAGTTGTCAAAGTCCTCCAATACGTAGAGACAATATGTATTAAAAGATTAATATTATTCCAGTTTTTTAAGTCATGATTTACGAAATTAATACAATAGAAAAGAACTTTCGAACCTTTTGATTATGATGCGTTGAATCAGTAATAAGCCATCTTGTTATCGAAGAAGGCATGATTTTCCTTTCCTGTGGTATCAGCTTCCAAGTTGAACTTCGATCTTATAATTTCTTATTATAGATGATGGTTGCATGTTTTATTTTCCGTGGCTCGATATCCCAAACTAGTTTCAATTCCTTCTTTTGGAATCATCTTCAGTGGGTATTATGATCTTCTCATACATGTTGTGTTTCGGCCACTTACATCGATTCTACTGGCAGCGTCCGACTTTTCACGGCAGTTGTACTCTTGCGCATGCTATTTTTGGTATTAATGCACGTTCTTAGTCGTGTTTTGATATAACCGGATGACATGAATTCCGACTCCAAATTAATTGGTGTTGCCATTCGTTTGTTGAAAATAATTAATAAGGTCTTTTATTATATTTTTTATCGTTAATTTCTTTTTCGATAAAATATTTCCAAGCGTACGGTAGATTCATTGGATCATTATTATTACAATTTATTTCTTTAGTTTTTTCAATCATTATCGCTTCTGAGGTTAATATTTGGTTTTTAGTTTTATGTGAGGTTATTAATTTTGCATCATACCAAACAGGATAAGCTTCATTTTCAATACAATGATTTATTAATGATGTTTTGTTTTCTTTTTTATTCCAGTTCGATATATGTTCTTTTAATCTGGTCTTAAATCTTCTTTTTGTACTTCCTATGTATACTTTATTTCTTTCATTTCTTTCTATTTCTGTATAATATTTTGTTGGTATAGAATATACTCCGGCTTTATCAAGCATTGATCTTCTTTCATTTCCATTAGTTAATATAGTTTCGTTATCTATGACGGTTTCTGCCAATATCATTTTTTCTTTAATGCATTCCTTCTTTAAGATATCTGTTATTGGAGGAATGTAGGGAATTTTACCAGCAAATTTTATTTCATTTTTTTGTTTATTTTTATTTTCATTTAAAGATTTCTTTATATTTTCAAGTATATCATCTATGATCTTTTTCTTGTATCCAAATTTCATAGCAGTTCTTTTTATCCAGTTAATCTCAATCTTTTCTTTGTGTTTATTACAGGAATGGGTTAATGCTCTTCTTATGTAAAATTGAAGTGCTGCTCTTTTATATTTCCAAGGATGATTTGAATCAATCGGAATTATCGTTGGAGTATAAGTTGGTTTTCGATATACTTCGTATTCAATCATATTATTTCGCCTGAATAAAGAAATGTCTAAATAGTTTAGTTGTCTCTTAACTTCTTTTTCCATAGTAACTTGTATTGTAGGATAAAAACTATTGTATTTGTTTACAAATGTTTCAAGTTCTTTTTCAGATTGCTTCCAGAAGATAAGGATATCGTCAACGTATCTTACGTATAGTATTAGTTGTTTTTGATTGAATGAATCCAAAAGTTTATTTTCTATGTCTTGTAATATTATTTCAGCAAGAAGTCCCGAAATTGGTGATCCCATTGGTGCACCTTGTTTTTGTCGGTATATTTTTTTATTATATGTGAAGTAGTTATTATCAGCTACTAGTTTCAATGCCTGGATAATACTAATTCTTTGTGCTTCAGGTATTTTTTTTTTTTTTTTTTTTTTTCATCTTTTAACTTCTGATTTAACAATTGAATTGCTTCATAAACAGGTGTATTTGGATATAGGGAAACAATATCTAGACTGATCATCAGAAAATCGGTTGTTTTTAGTTCTTTAACTTTTTTAATCACTTCAATGGAGTTGTTAATTGTATAAATATGTTGAAAGTAATACTGTTTTAAATGTTTAAATAGTTCTTTTTCAAGGAGAATTGTTGGAGACGTTGTTTTATTTACTATTGGTCTTAATGGTTCTTCTTTTTTATGCGTTTTGATTTTGCTGAATATGCTTGGAATAGACGCTCCAACAGGCGGAATGGCTTTGTTTTTAATATTATCAGGTAAATGTCCATGGTTTTTTATATAAGCCATTTTTCTTAGAATTGTATCTGTTGGGTCAAGTGTAGTTTCTTTCGATATCCAATTTTTCTATAGCCGTTTTCATTTTTATATCATAATCATCTTTGTCTAATATAATAATTTGTTTGGCTTTATCAGCGCTTATGCATTTAATTGCTGGGTTGTTCTTGAGGTTCATTAGCTCTTGTCTCTCATATTTTATAGCTGGTATTTGTTCTTCTTTTTCTTTGTTATTGATTGCTCTTAATATTTTAAATCTTGTAGGGTTTTGTCTTTTTATTTGGTAGTTTCTTGATGACGTCTTCTATATATGGGATTATTATCTCGGCTTTCGGAATTTCTTGTTTATATGCATATCTCGTCCTCTATTGAGTGCTTTAACTTGTAGATATGTCAATTCATTATTAGATTTGTTAATGAACAGTGGTTTGTCTTCTAATGTTGGTAGTTTTTCTTTTCCTTCTTTGTTATTATACTTTTCTCTTATGAGGTTTTCAATTTTATGAAAGTGTCTCCTTCTGTCTTTAAATTGTTGTCTTTCTATAATAGCAAATATTTTAATTAATGCTATTTTTATTTCTTCTTTATCTTTCTCTTTGCATGCATTGATTATATAATCTGTAGTTTTTCTTACTCAATCTATCAATGTCTTTTCGTTTTTCTCTAATAGAGGCTCTTAATCTTTTAATTTCACAAGTTTGTAAAATGGTTTTATCTTTATAATTCATTGGTTTATTTCTAATTTGTAAAAATTTAGGTGTAATTCCATTGTTTTTACAAGTTGTCAAAAAGTTTAAATGTTCGACTTCTTTGCTCAACTGGATTCTATGCTTTTAAAGTTCGTGATATTCATTTTGTTTAGTTCGTATATATTATGATTTCAGCCGCGAATTTCAGATTCTCTCCAATAAAATCAACATTATGAGCCTTTTAAATCTCCAGTTTCCATAAATTATATTAATTCAACATTTGTCGAAAACATTACGTGGTTTCAGAAATTATTAACTATATGTCAACAAAATAGTTTCCATATCATCTACTGTTTCGCACGTTATTAGAAATTCGAGCACGGGAAAAACGTCCATATAATAAGAAAATTTTTATTTCAACTTGTCACTAATATTCCTTTTTTTTCTTTTTGATGTTCTTTATAATAGTTTAGAATTTTATTATGAAGATTACAAATTTATATGAAAAAATGTTTTTATATGTGCAGTCAAATGCATCATAAGTTGTCAAAGTCCTCCAATACGTAGAGACAATATGTATTAAAAGATTAATATTATTCCAGTTTTTTAAGTCATGATTTACGAAATTAATACAATAGAAAAGAACTTTCGAACCTTTTGATTATGATGCGTTGAATCAGTAATAAGCCATCTTGTTATCGAAGAAGGCATGATTTTCCTTTCCTGTGGTATCAGCTTCCAAGTTGAACTTCGATCTTATAATTTCTTATTATAGATGATGGTTGCATGTTTTATTTTCCGTGGCTCGATATCCCAAACTAGTTTCAATTCCTTCTTTTTGGAATCATCTTCAGTGGGTATTATGATCTTCTCATACATGTTGTGTTTCGGCCACTTACATCGATTCTACTGGCAGCGTCCGACTTTTCACGGCAGTTGTACTCTTGCGCATGCTATTTTTGGTATTAATGCACGTTCTTAGTCGTGTTTTGATATAACCGGATGACATGAATTCCGACTCCAAATTAATTGGTGTTGCCATTCGTTTGTTGAAAATAATTAATAAGGTCTTTTATTATATTTTTTATCGTTAATTTCTTTTTCGATAAAATATTTCCAAGCGTACGGTAGATTCATTGGATCATTATTATTACAATTTATTTCTTTAGTTTTTTCAATCATTATCGCTTCTGAGGTTAATATTTGGTTTTTAGTTTTATGTGAGGTTATTAATTTTGCATCATACCAAACAGGATAAGCTTCATTTTCAATACAATGATTTATTAATGATGTTTTGTTTTCTTTTTTATTCCAGTTCGATATATGTTCTTTTAATCTGGTCTTAAATCTTCTTTTTGTACTTCCTATGTATACTTTATTTCTTTCATTTCTTTCTATTTCTGTATAATATTTTGTTGGTATAGAATATACTCCGGCTTTATCAAGCATTGATCTTCTTTCATTTCCATTAGTTAATATAGTTTCGTTATCTATGACGGTTTCTGCCAATATCATTTTTTCTTTAATGCATTCCTTCTTTAAGATATCTGTTATTGGAGGAATGTAGGGAATTTTACCAGCAAATTTTATTTCATTTTTTTGTTTATTTTTATTTTCATTTAAAGATTTCTTTATATTTTCAAGTATATCATCTATGATCTTTTTCTTGTATCCAAATTTCATAGCAGTTCTTTTTATCCAGTTAATCTCAATCTTTTCTTTGTGTTTATTACAGGAATGGGTTAATGCTCTTCTTATGTAAAATTGAAGTGCTGCTCTTTTATATTTCCAAGGATGATTTGAATCAATCGGAATTATCGTTGGAGTATAAGTTGGTTTTCGATATACTTCGTATTCAATCATATTATTTCGCCTGAATAAAGAAATGTCTAAATAGTTTAGTTGTCTCTTAACTTCTTTTTCCATAGTAACTTGTATTGTAGGATAAAAACTATTGTATTTGTTTACAAATGTTTCAAGTTCTTTTTCAGATTGCTTCCAGAAGATAAGGATATCGTCAACGTATCTTACGTATAGTATTAGTTGTTTTTGATTGAATGAATCCAAAAGTTTATTTTCTATGTCTTGTAATATTATTTCAGCAAGAAGTCCCGAAATTGGTGATCCCATTGGTGCACCTTGTTTTTGTCGGTATATTTTTTTATTATATGTGAAGTAGTTATTATCAGCTACTAGTTTCAATGCCTGGATAATACTAATTCTTTGTGCTTCAGGTATTTTTTTTTTCATCTTTTAACTTCTGATTTAACAATTGAATTGCTTCATAAACAGGTGTATTTGGATATAGGGAAACAATATCTAGACTGATCATCAGAAAATCGGTTGTTTTTAGTTCTTTAACTTTTTTAATCACTTCAATGGAGTTGTTAATTGTATAAATATGTTGAAAGTAATACTGTTTTAAATGTTTAAATAGTTCTTTTTCAAGGAGAATTGTTGGAGACGTTGTTTTATTTACTATTGGTCTTAATGGTTCTTCTTTTTTATGCGTTTTGATTTTGCTGAATATGCTTGGAATAGACGCTCCAACAGGCGGAATGGCTTTGTTTTTAATATTATCAGGTAAATGTCCATGGTTTTTTATATAAGCCATTTTTCTTAGAATTGTATCTGTTGGGTCAAGTGTAGTTTCTTCGATATCCAATTTTTCTATAGCCGTTTTCATTTTTATATCATAATCATCTTTGTCTAATATAATAATTTGTTTGGCTTTATCAGCGCTTATGCATTTAATTGCTGGGTTGTTCTTGAGGTTCATTAGCTCTTGTCTCTCATATTTTAAAGAACTAAAAACAACCGATTTTCTGATGATCAGTCTAGATATTGTTTCCCTATATCCAAATACACCTGTTTATGAAGCAATTCAATTGTTAAATCAGAAGTTAAAAGATGAAAAAAAAAAAAAAAAAAAAAAAAAAAATACCTGAAGCACAAAGAATTAGTATTATCCAGGCATTGAAACTAGTAGCTGATAATAACTACTTCACATATAATAAAAAAATATACCGACAAAAACAAGGTGCACCAATGGGATCACCAATTTCGGGACTTCTTGCTGAAATAATATTACAAGACATAGAAAATAAACTTTTGGATTCATTCAATCAAAAACAACTAATACTATACGTAAGATACGTTGACGATATCCTTATCTTCTGGAAGCAATCTGAAAAAGAACTTGAAACATTTGTAAACAAATACAATAGTTTTTATCCTACAATACAAGTTACTATGGAAAAAGAAGTTAAGAGACAACTAAACTATTTAGACATTTCTTTATTCAGGCGAAATAATATGATTGAATACGAAGTATATCGAAAACCAACTTATACTCCAACGATAATTCCGATTGATTCAAATCATCCTTGGAAATATAAAAGAGCAGCACTTCAATTTTACATAAGAAGAGCATTAACCCATTCCTGTAATAAACACAAAGAAAAGATTGAGATTAACTGGATAAAAAGAACTGCTATGAAATTTGGATACAAGAAAAAGATCATAGATGATATACTTGAAAATATAAAGAAATCTTTAAATGAAAATAAAAATAAACAAAAAAATGAAATAAAATTTGCTGGTAAAATTCCCACATTCCTCCAATAACAGATATCTTAAAGAAGGAATGCATTAAAGAAAAAAATGATATTGGCAGAAACCGTCATAGATAACGAAACTATATTAACTAATGGAAATGAAAGAAGATCAATGCTTGATAAAGCCGGAGTATATTCTATACCAACAAAATATTATACAGAAATAGAAAGAAATGAAAGAAATAAAGTATACATAGGAAGTACAAAAAGAAGATTTAAGACCAGATTAAAAGAACATATATCGAACTGAATAAAAAGAAAACAAAACATCATTAATAAATCATTGTATTGAAAATGAAGCTTATCCTGTTTGGTATGATGCAAAATTAATAACCTCACATAAAACTAAAAACCAAATATTAACCTCAGAAGCGATAATGATTGAAAAAACTAAAGAAATAAATTGTAATAATAATGATCCAATGAATCTACCGTACGCTTGGAAATATTTTATCGAAAAAGAAATTAACGATAAAAAATATAATAAAAGACCTTATTAATTATTTTCAACAAACGAATGGCAACACCAATTAATTTGGAGTCGGAATTCATGTCATCCGGTTATATCAAAACACGACTAAGAACGTGCATTAATACCAAAAATAGCATGCGCAAGAGTACAACTGCCGTGAAAAGTCGGACGCTGCCAGTAGAATCGATGTAAGTGGCCGAAACACAACATGTATGAGAAGATCATAATACCCACTGAAGATGATTCCAAAAAAGAAGGAATTGAAACTAGTTTGGGATATCGAGCCACGGAAAATAAAACATGCAACCATCATCTATAATAAGAAATTATAAGATCGAAGTTCAACTTGGAAGCTGATACCACAGGAAAGGAAAATCATGCCTTCTTCGATAACAAGATGGCTTATTACTGATTCAACGCATCATAATCAAAAGGTTCGAAAGTTCTTTTCTATTGTATTAATTTCGTAAATCATGACTTAAAAAACTGGAATAATATTAATCTTTTAATACATATTGTCTCTACGTATTGGAGGACTTTGACAACTTATGATGCATTTGACTGCACATATAAAAACATTTTTTCATATAAATTTGTAATCTTCATAATAAAATTCTAAACTATTATAAAGAACATCAAAAAGAAAAAAAGGAATATTAGTGACAAGTTGAAATAAAAATTTTCTTATTATATGGACGTTTTTCCGTGCTCGAATTTCTAATAACGTGCGAAACAGTAGATGATATGGAAACTATTTTGTTGACATATAGTTAATAATTTCTGAAACCACGTAATGTTTTCGACAAATGTTGAATTAATATAAGGTCATCTGTTATCGTATATTGATGGGGAAAAGGATTGAAATTTTTATGCTGAAGAAGCAAAAATTAATGTATCAACCTAACTTGATTGTTTAATTTGACATTTTAGAAAGCTCATCATAATTTTTAAAATTTTCTATATTTAGTATGGAACACACCTTCTACTCTCTCTTTGAGGGCTACGAAACAGATGCAAAGACATAACCACTGATGTCACTCATGGTGTCAGTGCCAAGCTGCATGAAAAAGTCACTATTCTGATGTCAGTGGAGCTATTCACAGTACTACTGCAATAGGTCACATATAAAATCTATTATGCTAAAAATTAGTTTCTTGTTGATGTTTTAACACAGGTTTGTAGTTGTGCTTAGTTGTTTTCACCTGTATATGTTAAAAATATATTTTTAGTCAAAAATAGCCATCTGATTGATCTGTGAAAGCTTGGAAACTTTGATATTTATTTTACTCCAATAAATTCGGATTGCTAGTATAGTTTTACTGTTTTCAGTATAGTTGGTGTACAGTTCCTTGCCATTAATTACATTTATTTTGTGCACAGTGAAGATATATTGATTACGTAACATTCATTACAGTGCCCACAGTTTGTTGATGGCTTTGGTGATAAAGAGGTAATAAAGTTGGCATCACAATCTAATGGCAGACATTTCCTTGCACTAAGTAGAGATGGAGAAGTTTTCTCATGGGGTAATGGCGATGGTGGAAGACTTGGCCACGGTGACAGCTAGTAAGTTCTTTGTTTTTTAGAATTAGGTTAAAAGTCTGATATAATTTTAAATATATTAAGGATAAATATTTAGAAAAGTCACATCTCAACATGTGTGTGTGTGCGTGCGCACACACATCTTTTCTTGTGGAAATATACCAAATATTAAAAACCCTTATAAGAGTCATCTGCTGATGTTAAACAGTCATTTTTCATTAAACTTATATTTTTATATATATATTTATAAAATTTTTGAAACTAGCTGCTAATTTGTTTTATATGCTTGAATTGCTTCAGTAACTAAAATTTATCTGTTTTTCTTTTAAAAGTGGCATAAGTGACAATGCTTAAAAATGTGTATCTGCCATCACTGCTCTATTTTTGTAATCATTAGTTTGGGCTGTGTTTTGCAGGTATTAATTAATTCAGCTGTGGTGATGTTGCTTAGGTGTAATTATTTATACATATTTTATCATAGCATATATTTTATTTTCATAGTGCTTTTTCTTTTTACTTCACAGTTCTAGGGAAGAACCTACTGTGATTCAAGGTCTGTGTGGAAAACATATTGTAAATATTGCTTGTGGGAGTGCATATAGTGCTGCTATTACAAATTCTGGAGAGTTGTACACATGGGGCAGAGGAAATTATGGACGTCTTGGTCACGGTTAGTTTAAGACTTTTTTTGTCTGTATTAAGTTTTTGTCTTCATGTGTATATGAGTTTGTGTTTTAGATCTAAATCTATAACAGTTGTCAAATTAAATTGCTTCATACTTGAATTTTCTTAGCTAATTCATGAGTCTTAGTGCACATTAGTGTAATTATTTGGGGCATGTTAGTAAAAATGGCTCTTAGGAAGAACATTTCTTTTAACATGAAAAATTTGATTGTAAAATTCCAAAAAAAAAAAAAAAAAAAATGGAAATATTCTGAAAGTTGTTGGGATGTGCAGGGCAAGTGTCAAAAATATTGTAAGGAAATTTAAATCAAGCAAAAATGAGTTGAAGAGCACTTGATCTGGTTGTCGCAAAACATTAAGATGATGTAGATCATTAAGTGATGTGATATGTTGTTTTGAGAAGAGTAAAGTCTTATTCAAAAGTTAGTGCTCTAAAATTTGTAGGAAGCAATGAAAGGATGACTGGTAAGACTTGTATGCCACTAAGATGGTATGAAGAATTATCTGATTTGCAGGATTTTGTGGCAGGGTTCTAAGAAAAAAAGCTCCTAGTATCATCTGAAAACCATCAAAGACGTAGACTTTTCCAAAGTGTATATCAACAAGGACTTCAGTTTTCAAAACAGTCTTTTTTCCTGTTGAAAACAAATGCATTTTATGGATGTGATGGTTGTGGAAAGATTTGGCACAGAGGTCACATCAAGAAATGAATACAGAAAATCTGGTCCACACAGTAAAACAGTGGAGGAATGGTTTGGGAATCAATAATGGTTGTGTTGGAATGTGGAAATTAGTTTCGATTGAGAGTAAAATAGGCCATCTACAATGCTCGAAACATAATGCAGTCCAATCTACAGCCATCCATCGAAAGCTTAGGGCTTGAAAACCCAAAGGTCTTTTCCAGGAGAATATCTACCATAAGCACCCAACCTAGATAGATCCTTTATAAAGTACAAAAACAGCTCCATTCATCTCCCCAGTCTCTGTCTTTAAACCCAATACAACATGTGGAATGAACTTGTAAGAAGAGTTAAAAAATATGTTGCAAATTAGGAGTCCTTGAAGGAGGCATTAACACAAGAATCATGTGAAGTTACACCAGGTATAACAAAAAATCTTGTTTATTATATTTGCACTTTTAAGGTATTAACCTCCTGCAAAGTGCGCATAGTTTACGTGCAATTCATAAATGAAAAACTATTAGAAAGTACCAATCACTCACCCTAAAGATCATGGTAACCTCCATCGACAACACACTTCCAACACGTCAATCATTGTAATGTTTTTTTCAAAAAAATCTTGTGTTGTCTTTGCCTAGGAGATTGCTAGCAGTGATTGATTCAAAGAAAGCACCACATGATGTTAATTTAATTTCCAGAGTTTATAGTCATGTGCATATAATTTTCATTCCTGTGCATATAGACTTTTGTGACATATATTTTCATTAAGAGTATTTTTCTTTTAAATTGTCTTCTCTCCTCCCTAAAAGTACATCTGAATATATCTAATGTATTAGTATAACAAATATATATTTTTCCCAAACTTTTATATCTTTTTAAATAATGGAGTTTTAAATGGTGTATGTTGCCTTTGGTGATGTTTTGTATAAGTTGAAACCAAAGTGCTCTTGGACCCTGCTGTAGGCCGCCCCGGTGGCGCAGTGTTCTAAGCGATGGCCTCTGATCATTCGTCCAAACGGGGTCCGGGTTCGAATCCCGGTGAGGCATGGATGTTGTGTTTGTCTTACGGCACTGGCTCTCTCCCTTCCCTGGAACCAGTGACCTTAAATTAGGGACGGGCGACTGCTTATAGCCCATTGAGTTGCTCACGGTGGTCGTTAAACCTCCAATTAAAAAAAAAAAAAAAAAAAGACCCTGCTGTAGAGGTGCAAGTGCAAGCGATCCAGATTCTGGTGGATTTGAACCTCAATCAGCACCGTGTTTTCCAAGCTTGAATATAAAAGATGCTTGAATCATAAAAATACATAACTAGTAAATTATTAGCTGTGCATGGATCTCACGTTCAATGCTAGGCACTTCTATTACAATATGTATAAACATGTGTCTAGAAGTGAATTCCCTGCTGGAGCAACAAAGGCATAGTGCTGCTAATGGTTGTTTTAGTTATCTTCAAAGATGGAAGTTTGGTACTTCTATCTTTGAGGATAGCATTCTATGCAGTCACTTCCAGAATTTGTAAGGTTATGTTAAGAATTCCACTTCATGAATCAACACACACATCTAAAACAAGTACTTACAATCTCTTGATCCTTAGATATAAATCCCATTAATCCAGCAGAGAATAATACACACAGGTTCACTTGTTAGTGCTGCAGAACAGGGGTGAATGAGTTCCGCCAAAAGGCAGAATTCCGCCTTCTTGGAAGTAATCTAGAAAGTTCCTCCGATTGATGCAAAAATGCAATAATTTTGTGTGTGTGAAAGAGGGTCTATTTAAACTGTCTTGCAAAGCTGTTGCAGATCAGAAGGATGAGTCACAACCCTGAGCAATTCCAGCATCAAATTCTCATCTGGGCTGGAGAACTTGACTGTGATTGGCTACAGCATGCCAACTGCAAAGGCAGTAGGTGGTGGGGCTTCCGTGGTGAAGGCTTGGTCTTACAGCTGATTGGTGTGGCACTAGTGTGGATGCGAATACATCGCTGACTTTTCACTGACTGCAATTTTCTACTTGGTTATAGAGGATCGGGTAACTGTTTTTTCAAGTTGCAAGGAGTTTATTAATTGTCATCATGATCATTTGGTAGTCTAGTTGGCAGTTTTCAACAAGCATATGTGTGTTTTTAGAAGTAAATTAGAATTTTTTTTTGTTTGTTTTGTGTTTCACAGAAATGGCTGATTTAGTTGCAGTAACAGATGAACATAAAACTTGGATGTGTGATGACTGCAAGAAAAACATGTTCCGTTTTGATTGGCCTGAAAAAGTACTGGTTAATTATTGATGAAATTAAAATAACTGTTGGAGAAACTATCAAGTAAATGGATGCAAGAGGGAAAGTTTTGTGCAATTTATGTGCAGATTTAATATACTATGGAAATAAAGGGTTTGCTGCAATTTCAAACCATCCGGAACTTGTGCCTGCATCACATACATTTTTTGTGTCGGTAAACTATCTAATTACTCAAATCTGAAAAGGAAAACAAATTGGATCAGTATAAATTTGAGGTTGACATCATTGGTTTGGTGTAAGCACCTTGGCTAAAATAAAATTCTTACTCATTCCTGAAGAAATGGTAGACAATTTTATGGTTTTTATAACCACGTTTTGTAGTTAATATATGCAGAAAGGTTACTTATTTTTGCATATTCCTATGTGGGGAAAAGTTCAGCCTTTTTCTGCCATGACCACTTTCATGCCTGTGCAGAAGTTTGTCAACACAATACTTTTATTTAGATGAATACACACATGCAAAAGGTTTGACCCCTCAGTTGTCCATGCTCACTCTTCTCTCTTGTCTTGTTCCAGCTACTATCAGGAGAGGGAAAGAATTCTCCATTCCCATTGCTTTTCTACCCTATTATGGTCTGTCTCGACAACATAATGCACAGCTGAAAAAGTTTTGATTTATGTGGAAGGTCATGACTTTCCAAATCCTTTATCTCTCTATTGTTTTCCTGGTTATATTTTATTTTACTGTATGTATGATAAAGATTTTATTGTTTTATTTTATTGTTCTCTATTGTGTCTTCACCTCTTCACCTGTCCTTTTTCTTTCTAGTGTTCATGATGCAAATGTGGACTGTAACGTATACAGATGTATCTCTAAATCACCATTTCCCATTAGGCAAAAAATTTACAGATTCTTACTTTGTTTTAATTCTCAAATACACTGCTCCATGTAATAGCATTGCTTATAAACAGAATAGATTACTACATTTCTTTTCCAATGCCAAACTGATTCCTTGCGCCATAAACAAAAAAAACAAACAAACTAACAAGCCAAACTGATTACATTTGACTGCCAGGAATGCACTTGAATGATGGCAGAACATCTGTTCTGCATGAAGCAGTGTCTTTGAGAATTAAAACAAAGTAGGAATCCGGGAATGCTGGTTGCTTTGAATAGCAAATCCTGTGATGGTTATATTTAAATTAATTGGAAACTTGAAACTTGGTCATTCTGGGTGGTGGTGTGGCTAGCTAGCATACTTGTGTTATCCAGGAGACGCAGGTTCAATACCCGCTCCAGGACGACGAAATTTTCAAGTTACACCAATAAATGGATCCACAGCTTCCAAATTTGTATTGTACAATGGTGTAATCCCGTATTTTATTCATTGATGCTCTCTGATGTTAGACATACATAGTGTAATGTGCATTTTCCATTAACTGCAGCACTTTGAAATTATCTACAAGATATCACTTGCTTAGGTTAAACACCTGTATTTACATTAATTTCAGTCTTGTATCACCACTGGTGTCATATAGTTAGCTAATCATCAGCCATGGGTGTGTGTGGTGACAGTTGCAGGTTCGCCACCTAGGTGGTGCAATGATCTGAGCGTTGGCTTATGACCATTTTTTTAAGTTGCATTCTTCTAAGTGAAAATCCCGGTGAAGCATGGATGTTGTGTTTGTGTTACAGCACTGGCCCTCCCTCTTCCCTGGAAACATACATACATATCACTAAGCTGTTCTCTGAGATTCAGAGGTTACCACCAAAAAGAAATACAAACTTCCAGATATTTTAACCTATTGTTGTCGTATCAAACTTCGCCATTTACAGGGATCTTGACATACAACTCGTGCTTCACTGATATCCATTACACACCGTACACAAGATCTTTTATACTTCATACTCATAATCTTTTTCTCATGCAGACACTCCTGACTCTGATCCACCCATGTCTTCCTTGGCCTTCCTCTGCCTTTCCTTTTTGTCACTTGGGCTAAAAGATTTTCTTAGTAAGCATTTCATCACTCATTCTTTCAACATGGCCAAACCACCGAAGCATATTGGTCTCCACCTTGCTAACAACATTTTGCTTTACATCACACAACTGCAATACATCTTTATTCTTCACACAATCAGATCGTGTGTTGCCACAAACCCCACGTAAGTAACGCGTTTCTCTAGCACACAAACTACTCCCATGTTTCTTCTGCAGTACCCAAGTTTCACTGCCATACATCAGAGTAGGAACAATTGCTGTTTCATACACAGCCATGCGGGACTCTTTAGAGAACCCATCATTCCTGTGAAAACCTCCCAGAGCAGCTATGACTTTCAAAGAAGAATTCCCTGGAAACAGTAGCCCTAAATTAGTGATGGGTGATAGCTTATAGCCCCTTAAGTTGCTCACAGTGGTCATTAACCCCCCCCCCACCAAGTTGTAGGTTTGGTTGAGTTCCAGCTGCCACTTGTCCGATTTGTGGTTTTCCTGAGGTTTTCCCCAATTGTGACTGGAATGCATGGATGGGTCTCTGAAAATGGTAACCACAACATTTGGGCCATTTTCAACAGATGTCCCTGTGATTTTTATTCCCCCCAGCATTGGCTGGTTGCCAGTGTGGTGCATTTCCAACTGAGAATCCTGATGGGGCTTTGTGTTCAGCTGCAGTGGATCTTGATGGTTTGATAAGTGCCCTTTATCTTGGATGAGCTTATCTTAATGAAGCATTTGAATTCACAAAAATCTCCATTGCATATATTTATATGCTCACATAAACAGTTCTAATTCTATGAAGTTTACCATGGTCACTCACTATTTGAGTTGTCTAGAACTCCAAATTTTCCTACTGTGTTATGTCTGGGTTCAAATCCTAGGGCAAGGCAAACAGACATGTTTGTCTTTCTCACTGTTTTTTTTTTCATCTTGTAAAACCAATGCTTTTAAATTAGAAGTGGGTGATCTATTATAGCCTTAGATACTCATGGGGGATTGTGAAACCCCCAAACAACAACAAAATCAATAGCACGTCATACCCAGAAAACTAATGTTTTGGAAGAATTTAACCAACATAAATAAATTAATTTAACGGACAAACAACCTTTTCCCTTCCACAAAAATATTTTGCATGGAGGAACTGATAGTTTTCTAAATATGTTGCAATGTTATTGCTTGTATACTAAAAAAAAAAAATAATTCACTAAACATGTTATTTTTGTCAATATTTCCAGTTTTATAATAATAAGAATAATCAATGTAAAAAATGCAGGTAGCAGTGAGGACCATTTGACTCCTACATTAGTAACAGCCTTGAAAGGTCAAGTTGTTGTAGATGTTGCATGTGGAAGTGGTGATGCACAGACTCTTGCTGTTACAGATTCAGGTGGGTTCCAAGTTCACTTCTTAAATAAGATATGAAATAATCAAAAGTTTTCTGTGTCTGTACAAACAAAAACAACAAAGAAAAAAATTGTAGCATACATTAGTTCTAAATTGCATAATATATTCTGTCATTGGTATTTAGCAATGATTTATTGTTATTGAAAGTTTTCACTTCTCATGTAGTATATATGGTATTTAAGACATTGTGTGATCTGAAGACATCTATAAATGAAAATTATGGTTTCTATTTCTCTTATGACATTGTGCAATAAGAGGGCATACACTATATAGATAAAAGTATTTGGACACCTCCACGTATGCAAATGTGCACCTCCAGAACCAGAGGTGCATGCCAGGGGCTTGTTGCATGCTGTATATACTGTAAAGGAAAGTGATGCCACACTTGACAGACTTCACTGGAAGCAACTATGTCAGGCAAAGCTGAACTGATGGACATGGTGGTTGGATGTCACCTGAGTAAGCAGACAGTGCATAGCATTTCCTCTCTTATGGGATTCCTGAAATTCACTGCTGCTGGTGCTCTTTATTAATGGAAAACAGGTGGTGCCACTACATCGAGCCTGACTGCACAATCTGAGTGATCATATCTAACAAGGCATGCTGAAGAATGTGAAGAAGGTTATTTTGTCACACACCTGGCTGGCAACATCATACAATCCATTGGAACAACTATTTGCATCAGAACAGTTTGACAGGAACTGCCTACCCTCACTAACCATTCATGGACAACAGAAGAGTGGAAGAATGTTCTGGGAAGTGATGAATCATGCTACTCACTCTTTTGTTCAGATGAACATATTTGGGGTGGTGTTTGCCTTACTGTCTTTTGGTAAAAAAAAACGCACTTTACAGATAGTCCCTTATATGCCTTTGATGTTCTGACTTTCCCTGACAACGGAGGCGGAGCTTTTTCTTGTACGCTGTTTGTCACGTGATTCCCCATACAGCCATTTAAGAGTGCCATGCGCAAAAGCCAAGAGGGAGCACAGCTCAGCGCCTTTTACTAACTCTTTACATTGATTACATGTGGCTTTGTGCTTGTGAAAATTTCAGTGCAAATGTTTTAACCCTTTCCACTCGACTCTCAGGTGAAACCTGACATTACAAAATTGCCGAATAGCTCCTATGACGCCTCTGTAGCTCGTATGTTGGGGCTTGTGAGTTCTTTTTCGCCAAATATCTCGCGTGTTGGGTGTCACCTTCTATTCCGATGACGCCTCTGTAGCTTGCATGTAGGCGCTCGCGAGACATTTCTTTTTCACCGAATAGCTCGCGTGTCATTCGCCATGCCTATGACGCCTCTATAGCTCATACGTCGGGGTTGCAAGACATTTCTTTTTCGCCGAATATGTCGGGTGCCACCCATCATGCCGATGACGCCTCTATTACTCGTATGTAGAGGTTCGAGAGACATTTCTTTTTCGCCAAATAGCTTGTGTGTCACCCGCCATGCCGATGATGCCTCTAATAGCTCGTATGTCGGGGCTGGTGAGCTGAAGCTAAGCTTTTACTGCTAAGTTGTGGCCTCTACTGCAGAAAAAAAAAAGAATGCTGAGTGAGTATGGATGAAAAGTTATTAGAGTGGAAAGGGTTAATTTAGATTAAAATGTAATGAAACGTAGCAGTGAAACAGCTGTGACAACAAAAAGAATGAAGTCAGATAAAACTTATTGTCAAGTCTATCGCGATATACATAGTAAAGAATGGCTTTTTTATGAAGCATCTAAAGTTATGCCGAATCACGTTTTGTAAACCATGGGGCTGCGATTTTAGCATAGCGCATGACTGCCACGATGAGTGTAGGCATCGTGCGGAGAGCAAGATGCACAAAGATGTCAAGAGAATAAATGGAGATATGAGTAAATTTAGTGTTACCAAAACACTTCTGACAGCTTATAAAGAATCCTGGGGGGGGGATATAAAGAGCGGATTAGTGCTGGAAAAAAGCAGCAAAATAAGCGAAAAAGAGAAGAAGAAATCGAATGTTCACAAAGTGATTTGAAACGGGAAGAAACTGAGCTTTTGTAACAGTAAGATTCCTTTCAGAAAATGTTAGTGCTGAGATGAACATTGAATGTGGCGTAAAAAAAGACATGAGTACAATAGAAAGTGAACAGGTACTATTAAAAGAAACAAAACAAAACATTGCTAACTACCTTAAAAAATTAGAAAAAAAAAGTAGAAGTGTGCAATTAAATATTGAGAAAAGCAGCAAAAATTATAAAAAAAAATAAACATTTATTTGTAAAATAAGGCCTTGGGGAGCAACAGGGAAGGAGTTTGGGTTAATGTAGAGAGAATTAAGGCCATTAAGTTTGTTGATGACCAGGCAATTGTTTCAGGATCAGCCAAGTCATTACAGCACATGATGTCAAAAATACACAAAAATGTGGATATTTATAGAATGGAGATAAATAAAAATAAGACAAAAATAATGGTAATAGGGAAGGATCCAAAACAGGTTTTCCTTAAACTTGAAGGACAATGCATCGAACAAGTTAAATCATTCCAATATTTGGGTCAAATTATTACTGAAGATGCGAGATGTGAAAAGGAAATTAGAATGAGACTGGGGATTGCAAAAACGGCTTTTAGAGAGAACCAAAGACTACTGACATCCAAAAATATAGATCTAAAACTGAGGAAGAGAATTTTAAAGGCATGTTCGGTCAGTAGCTCTCTACGGTTCTGAGGCATGGACATTGACCAAGAGGGAAGTGAAGAGGCTGGAGGCATTTGAGATGTGGAGCTATAGAAGAATGGAGAGAATAAGCTGGCTCGATGTGGAGCTATAGAAGAATGGAGAGAATAAGCTGGCTCGATAGAAAGACTAATGATTAGGTCCTGGAGAGAGTGGGAGAACCCAGTAATCTGATCAACATGTTAAAAAGAAGAATGTTATGGATGGGACACACATTGCGCCTTGGAGACCCGGTTCTAAAAGTTTTGGAAGGTAAAATTCAAGGCAAGAGAAGAAGAGGACGACTAAGGAATGGTTTTGTGGCACAATTACTCCAAGACACTAGTACTAGGACATACTATGACTTGAAGAGAATGTCGGAGAATAGAGAGGAATGGAGAAATAGAGTACAACTACTGAACAACCAGTCCTTGGACTGAGTGACCAAGAAGAAAAAGACATTATTAATAATAGAATCCTGCTATGGTTACAAATTTTTTGATCTATTTGAAAAATCTTTGCATATGTAAAGATTTTTTTCATCAGGGGGAAAAAAATGAAATGTTGATCAAGGTTGCCTGCTTTCCAGTATTGGTGAACAGGGGGAAGTGGAAAAAAAAAAAAAAAGCCTCTGAGGTTAGATTAGGTTGATCTCTATTGGGAGTACAGATAAAGAGAGTTTTTGTCTGCATGTCATAGTTTGTATAATTAGACATTTCCTAAATTTCAATTTTATTTTAATTTGCTTGGGACTAGATCGAAGTAATTAAGGAATAGTGAATTCTCAATCCATTTAGTCCAGGATTAAATGGAGAAAATATAATTTTCAACCCCTGATATCTGTTCTTCTCATTGTTCAATTTGAAAATTCCCTTTTTCTTCAGATATCTTCTGCTGAGAAACACTTTGTGCACACTTTGTAATATTTTTGTAGCAAATATTTCAGCAGCTAGTGGCTGGAAGCAAAGTTTTTTTTTTCTTTTGTTTTTCTGTAATCAGTTCCATTTACTATGAAGAACATTGCTAACATTTTGTATTTTAAATTATGTTCAGTTTTTTGGGGCATAAATGCATTCCTTTTTTATTGAAAATTTTCTTGTGAAAATCCTTTGAAATACTTTTTTTCACGTTGGAAAATATCCAAAAGACATGTTCCATCACAATTGAGAATTCAGTGTCATCTTCCTTGTTCATATTGTGAGTGCTTTGTTTTTTTTTTATATACTGAGTCATACCAGGAAATCTGTTTTAGTTCATGCTACCTCATTTGCCTGAAGGACAAAGCCTACTTCAAATGTGTCAAGTGTTTACAAATATACACAACATTATCTGTTAAAAAAAAGTATGCAAACAAATTGTGAATCAAAGAATCTATGTATGCAGAGCTTGAGAAACATCTGAAAAGTTGCATGCGGGCATGTGCAAAAATTGTTTACCTGCCTAGGTGGTAAAAGCTTAATGTCCAGAAAACTTTCTTTTAAGATAACAAATCAGAACCCTAATTTTTTTTAAGTTAAAAAATATGAACTTTATTTTCATGTTTTGCATTTCCTTTTTAAGGGCCTGTATTCAAAATGTTTAATGCACAAAAGCATGTATCTCAAGTTTTAAGATGATGCTAAAAAGAAATGGTATAATGAATTGGTGTTTGAGAAATTTAGTGATTTTGCCATGTTCTTTTTGTTGAAGTTTTCGCCTTTTGTCACTAAACACCGGAGGCTAGTTCCATCAAAGGCATGCATCCCATCGCTGAATATAAACAACATTTGTAGTAAAATTACATATGGTTCTAATATCTAGATCTAGAGCATAATATAATTGAAGCAATATTCTTCTGTCCTTGGCACTTAGTAACAATAATAAAAATTCTGGTGATTAGCAGTGAAATGAAGCACGACATGCAACAACTGTCTTTTTTTCTTGTAGTAGGAAATTCTATTACACACTTTTTCATATTTAAATTTAGTTGCCTGGTCCGGGCAACTAGATTCATTTTTTACCTGCCCAGGCCAATAATTTACATACCCCGAGCATCTCAGGCATGGTATTTTTCAAGCCCTGGTATAGATAGTTGGGATTGTCATGTGTTCCTTGTTTTGTTTGATATGGCTATTTTTTTCTCATAATTTGGGAAATTGCACAATTTTGATGTATTATTGAAAAAATGTTATTACTTTGTGATGAAGTATGAGGATGGAAAACAAACTGTTGCACATTTTTCTTTCCAGTGAGTGATATAATTTTGTTTTAAAATTTTGCCCATTTCTTTATGGTATGTTTTAAATTTTTATAGTTTTAATGACTTCAAGTTTTAATTATAGTTTTTATATCTTGTTTTGTATTGTAGTCTAATTTTGTGGCTTTTTTCCCCCCCCCCAAAGAAAACATGCAGTCAGATGATTGTTTGTGATGATAACAAAAATATATTGTGGTGAAAACCTTGCAGGTGTAGTATTTTCTTGGGGTGATGGAGATTATGGAAAACTTGGTAGAGGTGGAAGTGATGGTTGCAAAACACCCAAGGTCATAGATAAACTTCAAGGGTTACATGTCATTCGTGTTTTCTGTGGAGCTCAGTTCAGCATTGCGCTCTCCAAAAGTGGTTCTCTCTATTCATGGTTAGTATTATTTTCAGAACTTCTCATTTTTTTTTCGTTGACAGAAGTTAGTTGTTTGCAAAACATCCAAAATATGTTGAATCTTTTTTGATGCATTAAATATGAACTCTTTCTCTCTCTCTCTCTACTGCTTGGTAAGAACATTATTAGAAGTAAATGGATATTAAATTAAAACAAAATAAACAGATTGATCCATAAATATATAGCATGTTTAGCCATGCAAGATTCACACTCCTGATTATGATGAAATGCTGACCACTATGATGTAATATATTACACATTTATAGAAGCTGAACTGAGAAAAATGCAATTTGGACATTTGGGAATTAAATCTGCCTTTTTTTGTATCTTTGAAGCAGCATTTCCAGAATGGCAAAATTGTCCTGAATGGTGGTGAGATAGGGTCCTAAACAATGCTCAGGTAGGATCTGGGGGGTGAGAGTGGTCCAAAACATGTGACATCACTGCTGTGGGATGCCACCCCCTTGAGGCATGGGTAATCATAGTGCTCTTACCCATGAGTATTTATGTACCATAGCTTATAATGTGTAAACCTTATTCCAGTTTGAGTATATGTCACCCTTTTGCAGGCATTCTTATTTATTTTTATAATATTCATGAAGCATAGTTTTTAGTTTAGTGTTGGTTAAATAACTGTGACCAACATGCTAAAAGAAACTTTATCTGAAAACTATAAAGCATTTTCATTTTCATTCCAGCTCTAGGAAGCTTAAATTAAAAGAAAAAAGAAAGAATATATGCAAGATTATTTTATGTAGTTTATAGTTACCAGAAGCTTCAATGTGCATTTTTCTTGTAAATTATAAAATTTGAAAAAAAAAAAAAAAATGACCTTGCAGAGCAGAATTATTTCTGGCACAGTGGTGAATAGCATTGCAAAGTCTGAGGAAATATAGTACCATACAGTGGTGGTGGAACTGTCTGTGCCGCCCTGGCCTGGCCAATAATTTTGGCCAAGATTTTTATTTTTATTTTTTTTTATTTGGCATATGTGCAATTTTTTGTTGTGACAGGCCTTAGAAAGTTATTCTAGGTAAGTGGTCAGGTGGCCCTAATCCCAAACAAAGCTCCTTAGGCATTGCTTTTTTTCTGTTTGTTCTGGGAAGGGGAAAGGGGGAGGGAGGGAGGTGCACCACAATTCGAAATTTTGGGCCCAGTCAACGAAATTCACTTTTCGCCGCCCCTGGTACCATCTATAAGATAATTTAAATAGTATCATCTCAAGGAAACCTTGGTGAGCTGTATAAACTTCAATGCATTTTTTAGCATGCAATATTTTCTTTTGGCATTTAGCAACGGGCGGTCGTAGTGAGTGACGGGTTTGCCTCCTTGGGGTGCCCCATGATAACAATGGCACACACAACAGCAACTAGGGCCTCTGTGAATCTTGGAGAGGTGCCAGCTACTTCTGTGTGACATTGGCAAAAAGGCCCCAACTCACTGGGTTTTTTGTTCCAGAATCCTTAGGTTGAATGACCAACTGGAATCTTCAACTGATGTATTTACCCTTACTGATGTATTTACCTGATTAAAAAGACAAAAAGAAATATTAAGAATGACTCAAGTGTGGGATATGGTGGACCTACCACACTTGAGAAGGACGGTCCACCACTGAATCGACCTGGACTTTCCAAACGGCGTATGAGAAAGATATCTCAGCTGAGTGAATGTAAGATTGGTGTATGGAATACTAGAGGTATAAATGGCAAGATGAGTAAGGTGATTGAGGAGATGAATAAGTATAGACTGGATGTGCTGCGTGTAAGTGAAACCTAAAAGAAGGAAATTGGGGTAGAAGAAGTGAATAGCATGGTAAGTGTGTGGTCTGGAGTATTGGATAATGTGAGAGGACAGGCTGGTGTAGGTGTGATTTTAAGTGAAAAGATGAAGAACAACTTGATTCACTATAGTTGCTTAAGTGAGAGAATTCTCTGGATTCGTTTGAAAGTGAGACCAGAGAATTGTAATTGTTGTAGTGTATGCTCCTTGTGACTCAGAACCTTCTGATAAGAAAGAAGATTTCTGGAATGAGCCTAAAAGCAGTTTTGAGCCAGTTTGGTGCTAAAGAAAAAGTTATAATAGCAGGGGATTTCAATGCTAGAGTAGGTGTGCAGAATACAATTTCTGACAATGTTCTGGGTAAGTTTAATGATCCTTGTGTGAATGATAATGGTGAAAGATTAATTGAACTCTGCATTGAGAATGGTTTGTGTGTATCTAATACATTTTTCAGCCACAAGTATATCCACACATATACTTGGGAAAATTGTACTTTTGGTCAAAAGAGTGTGATAGATTTTGTTGTCTACGACCAGCGTCCGAAACACTTAGTTGTTGACACCCATGTGATGAGAGGTGCGGATGTTGGTTCTGATCATTACTTGGTAGTGTCACGAGTGAAACTTAATGTTGGTTGGATTAAAAGGAATAGGAAGAGACCCAGGATAGAAAGAATAAAGATTGATAGGCTCCTTGAAGATCATCAGCGTTATTCTGACTTACTCAGAGAACGACTGAAGGAGCTGAAGTCTGGTGAGAGGGATGTAGAAAAGAAGTGGGAATGTTTTAAGAACTGTTGTCACTGCTGCTAAAGAGGTCTGTGGCACCAAAACAGTGGGAAACAATAGAGGTGATGTTAGGTGGAATAGTGAGATTGAAGAGGCAGTAAAGAGAAAGAAGGAAGCCTATTTGGGGATGTTGCAAGGTAGTCTCTGTAGATGAATATCGCTGTAAGAAGCGTGAAGCTGCTAAGCTGGTTCGCCAGAGTAAGGCAAAAAATAGGAAGGAGAAGGTGGAAAGGCATGAACTGGCTTTTTGGAAAGATAGGAAGTCCTTCTGGAAGTACACGAGTCTCAGGAAAAATAGGAGAAACAAAGTTGTAAGTTGTGTGAAGAATGAGATCGGGGAATTGATATGGGAGCCCAATGAGTTAAGTGAAAGATGGGGTGAATACTTCTGTGTGTTATTATATCAGGAAAGCAAAGATGATTTTGAGACAGACACAGATGATGTCACAATGAGGGATGGAAGCACAGGAGTGATCTCAAGAAGAAGTGTGTAAAGTTCTAAAATCTCTTCAGAATGGTAAGGCTCCGAGAGTTGATGGCATAACTGCCGAGATGTTGAAATATGGTGGTGACTTTGTAATTGACTGGTTAACTGAAATTTGCCAGTTGTGCTGGGAGTTAGGAAGGGTCCCTCGGGATCGGAAGGATGCTATTATTGTTCCCTTGTATAAGGGAAAAGGTGATCAGACTGAATGCAAGAACTATCGTGGTATTAGCCTACTAAGTGTGCCAGGGAAAGTGTTTGGTAAGGTTCTTATTGAAAAAGTACGGGGTCTTACATCAGAGAAAGTGTGGGATATTCAGAGTGGTTTTATGCCTGGTAAAAGCTGCACTAATTTTTAGACATTAATATCATCAATGATTGTTATTGAAGTGACTACGAGGTATATAGAAAAACAACATTTGTACCAAATATAATACCTAATAAGTAAAATCATCCATGGAAATTTAAAACAGCAGCATTCCGATATTACCTAAAAAGAGCAATTATACTTTCATCTAATAATACTGCAAGACAAAACGAGTTGAAATGGATTAAAACTGTGGCTAGTGACTTCGGCTATGAGGAGAGATTGATCGATGATCTTTACAAACAAATTCAGAATAACCAAAATAAACCAAGGCTGAATACGACTGATGCATTCCGATTTTGTGGAAAGCTTCCATATTGTCCACCTATATTCGCTCCCTTAAAAAAGGAATGCCATAAAGCAGAATTACTTATTGCAGATACTGTACTTGACAATAGCAGATTATTACAAGCAAGTAACGAAAAATGTTCTATCTTACGTAAAGCTGGTGTATACAACATACCAATTATTAATATAAATAAGAACCTAGATAACAAAACAGTTTACATTGGTAGTACAAAGCGAAATATTGATATCAGATTACGTGAACATTTAAATAACTGGAATAAAGGTGAAATTCGAACTTCACTTATACAATATTGTTATAATAATGAAGCCATACCCGACTGGGAGAATATAAATCTGGTTACTTCTCACAACACACATAAAAAGATTCTGACAGCAGAAGCCATCATAATAGAGAAAACCAAGGCATATAATTGCAATTTAAATGTCCCTATCGAATTATCACCAACATGGTTGAACATGATAAAACAGGAAAAACAACGAATAATCCAAATAAGAAGATCTAGTCGACAAATGAAACAAAGTTTAAAAAACAGGACGACACTAGATGGTACCAGCGAAGTTCTATGTGATGAGCATGATGATGACGCAGACGATGGAGATGGCAGCACCGTCGACTTTAATAGTTAACACACAAGGAACAGTACAATACGGGATCTCCTTGAAAATGGCCCACGAATGAGTGTGCTGAAACGCGCGTTGGAAATTTCGGGATCTGGATTCCTTTGATGAAGACTGTTTTGTATATCGTTCTCAGTCGAATTTGAGGTTGGAATTATGGCTTTTATTTGGATTTTATTTATTCTTTGGATTAATTTTCTTTCAAGTTCTATTCTGAGGACAGGGTTTTTGTGTGTTCGATAAAAGATTTTTAGAGGTTTTAGCTATCATAAATATTTCATTGTTGCCTACGGGGAATAAACATTTTATGGAACGTCGACTACGCAGTTTGTTGTTGCTTGAATGTATATCGGGAGCATCTTTAACAGAGTCGGGTGAAGTATTCTGTTGGGGGCGCAATGATCAATGTCAGAGAGCAAAAGTGATTTGCAGAGTATCTATTCAAAAGGAGACTGCAAACCAATTAGGTAACAATGTTATTATTTTAACCCTATCATTCATCTTTTATTAAGAAATAAGTTGTGTTGTTTATTTGATATTTTAAATAAATGAGTCATTCACCCTCAATATAATACCACCTGAATGAATAAGAGGTTAGGGAATCCGGATATCGTGGTTTTCAGCGAACTTGAGTAAAAACGTGAAGAACAGAAAATAATGACAGGACTTCTATGAATTCCTGCTAGTGAACTTAATGCACTAACCAGATTTTTGCATTACGCATGATGATTGAAAAGTATCTGGCTGTTGGTAAGAAAGTTTTTACTGCCTTCATAGATTTGAAAGCTTACGACCAAGTGAATAGAACACTTTTGTGGAAGGTATTGAATGAATATGGTGTTACTGGGAATCTACTTAATAGTGTAAAAGCCATGTATGTTGGCAGTAGAGCTTGTGTACGAGTGAATGGTGTTTTATCAAAATGGTTTTCTGTTGGTGCAGGAGTTAGACAAGGTTGTGTAATGTCACCATGGCTGTTTAATATATTTATGGATGCATGCATGCGTTATGCCAAAATAGATAATAGTGGTTTATGTCTTGGTGATATCCGTGTGTGCAGATTGCTGTATGCTGATGACACTGTCCTGTTGGCAGAGAGCAAAAGGGATTTGCAGAGTATGTTGTCTCGGATGCACGAAGTTTTCATGAAATTCAAACTGAGTATAAATAAGGGAAAACCCAAAGTTATGGTGTTTGGGAGAGGAACGAGTAGCACTGAATGTAATATAAGTATAAATGGCACTGTGATTGTCCAGGTGAGTGAGTTTGTGTATTTAGGAAGCATGTTTGACAGAGAAAAAATTGGATGGTGAAATTAGTAGGCGAGTGAATTCTTCATTGAAAGTGATAGCTGCTCTAGGAGGTTTTCACGGGAATGATGGGTTCTCTAGAGAGTCCCGCATGGCTGTGTATGAACCAGTAATTGTTCCTACTCTGATGTATGGCAGTGAAACCTGGGTACTGCAGAAGAAACATAGGAGTCGTTTGTGTGCTGGAGAAATGCGTTACTTACGTGGGGTTTGTGGCAAGACATGATCTGATTGTGTGAGGAATGATGTATTGCAGTTGTGTATGTGCAGCAAAATGTTGTTACCAAGGTGGAGACCAATATGCTTCGGTGGTTTGGTCATGTTGAAAGAATGAGTGACGAGATGCTTACTAAGAAAATCTTTTTAGCCCAAGTGGCAGGAAGAAAAGGCAGAAGAAGATATGGGTGGATCAGATTCAGGAGTGTCTGCATGAGAAAAAGATTATGAGTATGAAGTATAAAACATCTTGTGTACGGCATGTAATGGATATCAGTGAAGCCTGAGTTGTATGTCAAGACCGCTGTAAATAGAGAACTTTGATACGACAACAATAAGTAAAAATATCTGGAAGTTTGTATTTCTTTTTGGAGCTAACCTATGAATCTCAGAGAACAGCTTAGTGATATGTACTTATGTATGTACAAGTAAATATTTCTGTCTTATTCCATTAACAAATATTTAAAGGTGTGCAACATTCGTGATTAAGTTCATTTTTATCTCTTTTATATAAATTCACATGACCACATTTTATTTTTTGCAGGGGTAAAGGTGATAACCATCGTTTAGGGCATCAAAGTGAAGAACACGTGCGCTATCCTAAACTAATAGAAGGCCTGGCAAATAAGAAAGTTACTGATGTTGCAGTTGGTGCATGCCACTGTATAGCTTTAACAGAGTCAGGTGAAGTATTCTGTTGGGCGCAATGACCAAGGTCAAATAGGTACATATCCTGGAGCATATCCTACAGCTGTGGAATCTTTTGAAGGAAAGAATATAGTTGGCATCTCATGTGGCCCTGGTCAGGTAAGCATTTTTATTAATGAAAACATTTTTCCATTCCAGAAATCAATCATTTCCAACTGTGATACTATAGCAACCATGTCCAGCAATGTTTAGATTCTCACCAACATTGTAACATTTTAGTATCCATGTTCATCTGATCTGTTGACATTTTTCCAATCCCTAAATTAATTGGTCAGTATGGAAACATTACTCAAATGACATCCTATGACCAGCCCATGCTGGAACTCTGAAAGTTAACATCCATGCAGCATATCCACTTCAAAGCTACTGAAAACAAGACAGAATTTTTCAGCTTTATATACATACCTCCCACTCACAGCGCCTCTTCCTGCGCAGCACTTATGCAAATATTTTTTAGTGTTCAAACACTTTTGATAATATAGTGTATCTCAAATTGATTCTTACATACATTGATAAATCCTGTTCAACACATGGTAAGCTTTTCAATAGACTGGTTGGCATTATGTATGGCATATTGCGGTTCTGTCTTGTTTCGAATTTTGTTTGCAGGCTTGTTTCACTGACCGATCTATCAGTTTGTACTTGTGCTCCTTGATGGAAAGCATGAAGATTATTAACCCAGTCACTCATCTGGTGTGTATTTCATGTATGAAGATTGCACCATTGTAAGAGAAATGATCATAGTATATCCCAGTCTAGTTGGCCAACTAGTCCAGTAGCCTTCCCTTCAGTTCCTTTGCATGCACTAGAGATCTTATGGTCCATAGCATGTGGAATTAGATTAGAACAAAGTGAAAGACCTGTTGGGTTCCATGCATATGCAGTCATGAGCGATTACATTATGGCTACCTGCCTAATGGTTTGTGGGCTGCCTTTCACTGCAACAACCACTTGCACTTCATGTGGCATCAATTGTACCAGAATGTGGGAGGTGTCCTCAGGTATTCTGCATCAGTCGGACAGAATGAAGTTTGAGATGACCAAACCCCTTTGGCAAGAGGGAGTTAGAAAAAAAAAAAAAAAAAAAAGAGTCAAGGGAATCAAGTAAATTCTTTTATTCTTTTCTTTCGCTTCTGATATTTCTGTGAAGTGTTGATCAGTGTGTGTAGTTACATTTACAAGGAATAGGTCAAGGTAAGTTAGCCTTGTGATGTCTGTTGTTAGTTAAGGGATGTGCAATTAGCTAGGAAGTAGATTTAATGAAGTTTGGCATCATGCCATGATGCTTTTTTTTTTTCCTCTTCCTTCTTGCAATGTTTTTTTCCTTTTTTTCCATGGCATTTTTTAGTGTGCTGTTCATTATATCTCGGTGCTTGAAATAAGGGAAGAGATATTGGTGAAGTTTATTTTAGTGCAGTATATGATGTGTATATGAATTCATTTGCCTTAGTTCCTTAGTGTATCTTGCATTTCATGTATGTAATTAATTTTGATGCCTTAGTTTCTTAAGTGTATCTTGCAGTTTATATATATAGAGTATAAGATGCATTAGTTTAAAATTATTGGTGACCCCGCAATGTTATTGATCGTCAGGATAAAGGTAGCGATGAAAAAAAAAATTGTGAGGTTGTGGTTCCGTATTTACCTTTGTTATCTGTTTCTTTTATTACATTATGTAAGCTTTAATAATGAAAAGGGAATTTGTAAACATGTAGTGTAGGAAGTATTTTATCGTATTGATTTGTACCTAATGAGAAAAAATGCGTTATTATGCCTTATGTCAGTAGCGTGTGTTAAAATCGTTGTCGATCATAATTTAGCAAGACACGATATGATTGTGTGAGAAATGAAGATGTATTGCAGTTGTGTGATGTGAAGCAAAATGTTGTTAGCAAGGTGGAGACCAATATGCTTTGGTGGTTTGGCCATGTTGAAAGAATGAGTGATCAGATGCTTACTAAGAAAATCTTTTCAGCCCAAGTGGCAGGAAGGAAAGGCAGAGGAAGGCCAAGGAAGACATGGGTGGATCAGATTCAGGAGTGTCTGCATGAGAAAAAGATTGAGTATGAAGTATAAAAGATCTTGTGTACGGCGTGTAATGGATATCAGTGAAGCACGAGTTGTATGTCGAGATCGCTGTAAATGGAGAAGTTTGATACAACAACAATAAGTAAAAATATCTGGAAGTTTATATTTCTTTTTGGAGCTAACCTCTGAATCTCAGAGAACAGCTTAGTGATATGTATGTATGAGTAATGTTTAAGTTTAACTAGTGATACTATAATTCAGTGACTGTTAAAAACGAGTCGGCGATCGTCCCATAGCAAAGTGACTTTTGTGAATTAATTGAGCCAATGCTATCGCCTCGGGAAAAGGCCCAATCGCTAATAAAAAGGATATTTAATAATAATTTAGTAAAAATAAAATCGTGGCTTGGGCAAAATAACAAATTAAGTTACGCTATTTTTTCGTGATTCCGATCGTCGTACCTGTAGCTAGAGGGAATTCGATTTTTATGCATTACGAAGTTGATTATAATGTTTGTTGAAGTTAAGTTCCATGAATTTTTGTAAAGGTGGTCTCCAGGAGTCTTTGTTCAGAAAGAATGAAAATGGCCACAGTTTCTGGTGTCCCTTTTCTAAAAGCAATAAATTATTAAAACGGCATCTGTGAGTATGTTTTCCCAAGCTTTCTACAGTGCAGAAAATCCAATTTATGCCCTTGTTTATCGGGAAGAACGCAAATTCATGGCGAGGAAACCCTTCAGGATTTAGGCAGAATTCCTCGGATTCACTGTGGCGGCCTCGCCTCTTTAAGGCTTTGTCCTCCAACTGAGTCCGGCGCCTGCAATTCAGCAGGCAGATGATGCAAGGCAACAAACTGGCAGAATGCACTCCCTTCTGAGTATCATTTGACAGATAACACATTTTCAGTTGCGCTCAACATTTTCTAATATTTGTTTTCAGTCTAGCTGTTCAGGTTGGGTACGGATTTTTGTTAGAAAATGAAAGATCTGCTCAGTGGCGCAACAGGAATTTCTTTATGGGGGCAGCTCAAAATATTGAAGATGTAAATAAAACAACTTAGAGAAAACGTCACCTGAAGCATTAAGGAACGATAAACAAAAAAAAAAAAAAAAAAAATAAATCGCCGCTATTTAAAATGAGTTTCCAATGATTCGCAAAATATGTATTTAAAATATGTACAAATATATTTAAAAATGAGTAGCTAATGATAAACAACTAAGCTTGAAGGACCAAACGACACATTATGGGGAGCCTCCCCCCTCACACACCACTGAGTGAATCACTGGGTCGGCTAGTATTTGGTACTTCTTTTCCGAGAAAAGTCCGTTAACCTGGAATTGATGAAACGGATGCTGAAGCCTGTAATTTCGTCAAAATAGGTAAGGTTTGTAGATGTTAACTTATTCTCTAGTTACGTAGTCTACACTCATATTTGTGCATTCCCACTTAGAGAAATGTACAGTTACTGCACATGTCTAAAGCCTGTTCTATGAAAATAAATACACAAATAAACAGGAAGAAGTACTGAAAGTTTTATGAAATAAATAATATGAAGTGATATTGAGATTCGTTGTTTGACAAATCCTCTCTGTATAATTTCGTTAAATGTCGAAAAAAATAATTGAAACCTGTAATCAGTGATGTAGGTCTTATATGAAAAGTACATGAGCGGTGAAGGGATTAGGTAAAAACACCCTAGGAAGAGTTCCTTTTCTGTAGCATGCTACTCCATGTTTGGGGTGGTTTCTAAACCTGTGATTTCGTGTCCCCTACCTTTCTTACGGGTAGGGGGATATACAGTATATGACTTATTACTAAGGGGACGCAAGAGTCAGAACGACAAGTTACAGCGATAGGCCAAGGTCGGTGTACTTCATTTGGGAGAAAAACTGGCTTCGGATCGTGGAGATTTGTGAATCTGAATTCCACCACTGGCAAAAAGGGCTTATTTTCACAACCTTCTGTATTTATCAGTAATGATCAACATTGTGTTATCCACGTCGATTATAACATATGCGCTGAAGATAAAATTTTTAACCTTTAATTTAATTTTTGTCTTATCTAGCAGTGCCATGCAGATTTTTACTATCAAAATTTTTTTAAGAGCTCCATTGCTGTGTTCACTTTAATTTAATTGCTAGTGCTTTTCCCTAAAAATTCGAAGTTGCTGGAAAAAATGATATTTTTTTCTCTCTGAGCTTGGTTGCAATATGTACATTCTGTCCACACACACACACACGCACGCACGCAGGGGTTTATCAAAATAATGGAAACACTGACTGCGACTAAAGTACACTCAATGCGCTGTATGCAAATCATGGGGATGACGTCCTCCGCGATGTTAGGCACCGCTATGTGGTTGCAGATGAAACAGCAGTTGTGGAGTAATTGCCGACAACGCCAGATTTCAGTGACCTAAAAAAAAGCATGATCATTGGTGTGCTCCTTGCAGCGGCTTTACTAACTAGAATGGTAGAAACAGTAGTGTAACACGAGGCATTGTATCAAAGATGATGAATATCTATCAAAAAGGATATGGGGTTGCCTCCAAACGTGCAAACTGTGGACGTCATACGAAGATGTCAGACAGGGATAGGTGAACGTTGGCATGGATTGTACAACAGAAACACAAGACCACGGCACTACAAATAACAGCAGAGTTGAACACTAATCGGAATGATCTATTTCCATCATAACACTTTATCGGGAACTCCATCGTACCGGTATTTATGGCGTTCTGCAATCCACAATCTCTGATTACCAACATCAATGCAACAAAACATGTAAGGTGGTGCAAAGCACATTAACAGTGGGATGCTAAAAACTGCAAACGTATCATCTGGTCTGGTTAATCGTTCTTCATATTGTTTCCTACCATTGGTAGAGTGTATGTCAGGCAAAAACCCACAGAAGCATACCAACTTGACTGTTTGATTCTCATTGTGAAGCATGGAGGTGGATCCCTGATGCTGTTGTGTGCCATATCATGACATTTTCTCAGAGCTATTGGTTGTTCTGCAGGGTCGTGTAACATTTGCAATGTACTAATCCGTTCTTGCGGAGCACCTGCACCCAATTTTGCAGGCACAGTTTCCTAACTGCCACCACTGGTTTCAAGCAGATAATACACTTGTGCATTGTGTGTAAAGTGTCAAGTTTTGGTTTGCAGATCATAAAGATTAGGTACAACAGCTATTCCGACCTCAACATTATTATTGAACATTTGTGGGAAAATTTGGAGCGAAAGGTCAGTCTATCCAACTTTCCACTTCCAACCTCACTGGCACAGTTGAGATATATTTTACGTGAAGAATGGTCCCAAATTCCATTATCGTATGTGCATGACTTAATAAGTCTATTTCAAATCGAATTGCTTCTGTTCTGAAAGCCCGAGCTGGGCTTATAGGTTATAAATAATAAGTTCTCTGCAGACAGTGTTTCCATTATTTTGATAAACCCCTGTACATATATATGAGCTCTTCCCCATTCTTAACTGCATGCACAAGTTCTGCTAGTAGTCTCTCCAGTCCTGGCTCATGTTGCTCATGCCATTAAGAACGTAGAACGGGAAAGAGCTGAAAAACTCCAGAAGAGGATAGAATTTCTATGGGTATTGTACATAAAGCCAATGCAGAAACAAACTACACTCGCCCAAATTTTCACTAAATGCCTCAAAGAAGGAAAGATTCCTGAAGACTGGAAGAATGCTTCTTTGTTCCTGACACAAAAAAATGGACCTTGATGACCTCAGGAACGACAGACCCATCAGCCGCCTATCAGTTGTTCACTTCATTTTCAGGAAGGCACTGTCACATTACTTGAAGAAAAATTGGACTTTACTTAACTAAAAGAACAAGCTGGGTTCAGGAGCAACAGTTGCACTATTTATCATATATACGTATTGAGAGAACTAACTGAAGTAAAGAATGAATATGAAATCCTGGCATTTACTGATTATGAAAAGGCTTTTGATTCTGTGAAATCATCAGTAGTTTTGATGTCTTTGAAATCCTGAGGTATTGAAGATGAATACATAACCATCATTAATAATATTTATGAAAATGCAATCACAAAGGTTCGACTGTCTGAGGACACACTTCTAAAAATTTGAAAGGGAGTGAAACAAGTTGACAACATATCTCCTGAACTCTTCAATGGCAATTTTGCAGAATGTGTTTCAGTCACTGAACTGGGAAAACAAGGGAGGAAATGATTAATGTAGATTATTTAACCCACCCTGGCTTTGCTGACGGCATAGTCATTTTTGAGAGTAACCCCTCAGAGCTAGTGTATGATCCAGGAACTTGGTGACTAGAGCAAAGAAGGGGTTTACAAATAAACTTACATTTGACAAATTCATTTACTGTGCTTTTACAAAAATTGAAGCTTAGGAAGTTGGTGGGGCAAATCTGGATGTGACTGATACTTACATTTACCTTGAACAACAGATAGCAAGCAAGGTCTACATAGAGAAGAAATGCGAAGGTGAGTCAAAAGTTCGTCCTGTTTGCAGCTAAAAAGCTGAATGATGCAGAATAGCCATACATGCTCACCACATTCTGCAAAGTGCAGGCCGTTGTCCTACACTTCTTTGCCAACGTTCCACCAGAGCCACATTCCCAAGGCGGTACCGCTCGGCAGGTTTCGAGGACAGAAACTATCTGATGTGAGATTCCACATCCACCAATGAAGCGAAGTGCCCTCCTCGTAGGAAATAGTCTACTGGTCGAAACAGGTGGCATTTGGATGGGGCCAAGTCAGAGCTGTATGGAAGGTTAGTTAGTACCCCAATCCACGGCCGCTTTCTATTGATGAGTGATGGGTGACGGCGGTTGTTTTGCATAGAGATTCCATCCGGAGCCTGAATATCTTGTACAAGTTCCCAGTGTTGGAGACCCCGCACAATTCCACCAAATGTACAGTATGACTTTCCACTCGAGGTTCCTTCTTTGTGCTACTGGCTGTGCTTCCTGGTTTGTTTTCAGCCACTGGTGCCCAGTGGATAATGTAGGATCCCAGTTGATAACGTAGGATAACACACTTTTCATTGCCTGTGGCGATAGGACGCCAGAACCTATCGTCCTGTGGATTTGGCAACAATCTTCGACTTGTTTCGCCTTCTGGGGTGCCAATGCATGGGAACCATTCGATGGCACCGGGAGGAGAAACAATCTTGTGCAGATGACGAACAAAAATGGATTGGAAAGACAACACCTCAGCTGCCATATGTCATGTGTTGGTAGCGCTGTTCGCTGTCACAGCTTCCGCTGTGGTGTCGGTGTTGGTTATCGATGGACTTCCTGATCTTGATTTGTGTTCGACACTGATGTCTGCAGCATTTAAACGCCAGAACTATTTTCGTGCAGTGCTGCTGTCCACTGTTTTTTTGCCTTTAAGTGCAGAAATTTGTCTCGTTGCTGTCGCGTTTAACCCATTTTTCCAATAATGGCGTCAGTGAACTAACACAGTGCGTTTATCGATCTCCATCCTCTGCTCACCTGATAACACAATGTGGCTCAGTGCCAAACGCACTCCGTTTGGCTTCTAAAATTTGGCCACGGGACTAAGGTCCCTCTTTGGTCTCCTGACCACAGGGCTCTGCAATAAAAGGAAGAGGCCACACAATGGCTCCACAAAGAAACATTCTGGTGGTTGGAGCCTATAACCTCCTAGGCTCCAACCACCAGACTCCTCTTGACGAAGAGAAATCTGAACACCATCATAAAAATTAATTTGAAGATCTACCTAATCAGAAGATTTATGCCTAAAATGTGTTTTTTGAAAATTGTGATTTGGCATTAAAAAAAAAAAATGTTTCCTTCCTTTTATGAGGTAAATAATTTTTTTAACAGGGGGAAGTAAAGAAAATGTAAATTTTTTTTTCGAGTGTGTGTAAGGGCTGGCCAGAACCCTAAAACAGTATTGAAAATGCCATTGTGTCATTGTGTATTCATGTATAAGTGTCTAGTTGCTGCCAGTGATAGCCTTAAGAAAAGAGAATTGGATTGAAAAGTAGTAATTTAGGGTTTTTGTTGGAAACTTTTTTTTTTTTTCTCTAATTTTGTTCAATACCTTCAATCTTAGGGCCATCATTATTATTTTAGGGAGGGGCTTCAGATCTGTTGAACCCCTCTGTAGATGTGCTACTGCTGAGTTGGCAGAACAGTATGACAACCACCCCTCTCTAATTAGAATAGACTATGTAGTGAACAATGTAACCACATAGCTAGCTCATATTCAAGTAATGGAGAATAACAACTTATTGTAACAGTGCATCAGATGTGCGGGAAAAATACAAAAAAAAAAAAAAAAAAAAAAGTGTCATTTGATTAAGTTTCAAAGAGGGTTGATTATATGTAGACCCATTTTGGACTAACTGGCTGCACGACAGTTTGATGTTGGAGGAAGGTTTCACAGAATAGTTTGATAGAACAACAGGAGCATGTCACCATTCATAATAATGAATGGAAATGAGGCAAGGCCACTGAAGTGGCTAGTGCATGCTAATAAGTATGAATGCCATGACTGTCCAGTACTACATTAGACCCAGCAGTTTCTTTCTGGATACTGTGTTATACTGTGCAGGAGTTGGCATCTTATTGTGCATCCTATTCTTATTGCTTAGACATAAACAAGCATGAAGGACTTGGTGTCAAGAGGTCTAGTACTGGGAAATTCACGACGTTAAAAGGTTTGCTTAATTTCTGACTTCTTCGTGTTTCTGGATCAAAGTTTGAATCCTGGAGCTAGATGTGGATGCTATGTGTTCATTCTTTTCTGGCACTAGTTTTTTCTCTTCCCTGGAACCGGTGGCTCTAAATTAGGGATGGGTGACATCCGTAGATGCTGAGTTTTTTATGGTGTTCATTAAACTCTGGATAATAAAAGAAATAAGAATAAAACATTGTTGGCCTCCCCGCAAGTCCAGATTTGTGCAGCATCATGCTGATCAAAGGCTGTGTGTTTGGAGAACAGTTAATGAGGTGATGGAGCGCACATGCTTACTTTATAGGCCTTTGAAGCTGGTGGCAAGATTACTTGAATGATTAGGGCTGTTGTGACATTATGCGGCAGATCATTTGCATCTATTCTTGTGAGTCATGTTTATGGTTAACAGTGGTGTGTACTAACAGCATAATGCTTCCTGCTTGAATTGAAAGAGCATTCCAGTTATTTTTGTTTCCTCTCATGGCCTCTAAACTTGCCGGAGCCACCCCAGTGGTGCAATGGTTTAAGTTGATGGTTTCCAACCATTTGTCCTAGTGGGTCCCTGTTCAAGTCCCAGATGAGACATGAGTGGTGTGCTTCTCTTATCATGCTGGTTCTTTCCCTTCCCTGGATATAGTGGCCCTAAATGAGGGACAGACAACTGCTGGCCCATGGAGTTGCTAAGTGTAATCGTTTAACCCCCAAACAAACACAAAAACAAAAAGTAACCAGGTGTGAATCCCATAGAGCTCTTTGGGAAAAGCCTCTCAGGCATTGCAATACCCCATGTCCACCACGCCGCAATGGTATATTTGACAATCTGTGGCTGAATATCAGTCAGATGAATTTCACTACCTCATCAAGTACTCATCCATCATGAATGGCCTTAGTTCTTCATGCCAGATATGGCTCCACACATTCCCAGAAATCATGTTTTCTTTTTGCTGTTTTCTTTATTTTTGTGTATGGCAAAAGTTGTTATAAAAGAAAAAAAAACCAAACTGTTTTCATTATCATCATCAATGGATCAACATTCCTGTGTAGGACTTAGCCTTTTTTAGAAACTTCTGCCAGCCTTCCTTATTCAATGCCAAACTTCTCCAATTTTTTACTCCTGAAGCCTTAATATCCTGCATCACTCCATCTTAATTTAGGTCTTCCAATTTTTCTTTTTCCTTCTGGCTTAACATTAAAAAACATCTTCTTAACAATTCTATTACTATCCATCCAGCCAATATTAATAACATTTCTGCTGATCACAAACTGATCCATTGTTTTCATATATATTCATTGATTGATCCCCATGTATGAAAAGCTACTGAAATGGTAGCACTAGAAAAGCATGCATTGGTTTCTTTGGGAGGGAGGAAGGAAGGGGACATGAAAGCTATCAAAATAGAGAGAGCTTTTGAAAATTTGAATTTTTCAGAAATAAGTCTTAAAGTTCAAAAAAATTATTTGGGAATCTGGAGACATGGTGAAAATATAGTAATGATTCATTTGACTTATGCATTATTTTCTGCACTTAAATGAAAATCATCATTTACATATTTTTGTTCATTAATTTTTATGAAATTATTTGTGTAGTTTTTGTGTGTTTCCTTTTGCTCTACTGCTGCTTGTTTCGTTAAAGTGTGTTCTTTTTTCTGTTAGACTTTCATGTGGTCTGCCACTGAACAGAACAAAATAGGTATTCAGATACCATTTGTCGTTGATGTGTCCTCTTCAACATTTGAATTAATCGATGAGCTGATGAGTCTTGTTTGCGATGGACTTGAGGGATCATCAGATTGGCCACCTCCACAGGAAAAAGAATGCATGGCAGTGGCAGCTCTCAATTTACTAAGGCTTCAAGTGAGTTTGTTGTTCTCTGTACCTGTACTTGAATGTGTTCTTTTCAGTGTACCATAATTTTGCCCACTGTCTCTCGCTTGTTCTCAACAAAAGATGTCAAAACAAATTTGTCAGTGCTAAGAGTGTTTTGGAAATGTATTATCTACAACTGACTTATTAAATTCAGTTAAAGTCCCTTTTCCTCCTTTTTCAATGAGTACTGTTTATTAGCAGATGTTTCTAAGCCTTTTGGTGATTGTCAAGACCTATTCTCAATTACTTTAAATTCAGTTCTTACATTTTGTTGATGCTCTTTTTATGTCTACAAATAAATAGAATTCAGAGGAGGAGAAAAGGACTTTTTCACTGAATATAATTTCAGCTTCTGAGTAAAGTCAAAGTAAATATTATTGTTAGGTAAAAGAAAATGTAAAATGAGTTTGTTGATGCAGATAATATTTTCGAAATGCATTCATAGTAATGATGAGTTTAACTTACATTAGAAATGTTCAGCTGCATAGGTGTATTTAAGTGAAAATTAAATTTTGTGCATCAGAAAAAAGGACTATCACCTTGCAGTGTATAAGATAAGTATTTTGCTAGTATTCATATTCATTTATTTATCTATTACTAATTTGCAGCTGGTTAGTAAGATGGTGTTCAGTCTGTGATGATACTGAGCTTTGCTCAAGTGAGGAATAAACATATGCACATCCACAAGAGAGTGGAAAGCAGTAGTCTCCTTCTCTTATTTATGAGCTTTTAATGTACACAGCAATAAAACAAAAATTGATCCTTTTCCAGTACAATTGATTGCAAAATAATCTACTTCTTCATAATGGCAACCTGTATTACTTATAACTGATTTCGGACCACCAGTCCACTGTGTTATAATTTGGGGACATCTGTCTATGAATTCTTTCATTTTTTGTATATCATTCTTTTATCATATCACATGTGTATACTCTCAAAGGTCTATGTAATGGCAACCTGTAACACTTATAACTGATTTCAGACCACCAGTTCACTGAATTATAATTTGGGGGCATCTCTCGATGAATTCTTTCATTTTCTGTATGTTATTCTTTTATCATATCACATGTGTATGCTCAAAGGTGAGTACTCAGGTTAGGGATACACAACACATAAATAAAGACTGTGCAAACAGAAAATAAAATTTTAAACAGAATATTAATGCTGATTTACTGCAATTTTTTTTCCATCTTTCTCATTCCATTGTAAGATTTCCTGCCTCTAGCAAATCTGTAGCTGATGGTCAGTTTAATATCATCATTCCGTCTTGTTCTAGGTCTTCTCGTTGGTCTACAAACAGGAATGTGACACCTGTTCTGGAAATTGTTCCACTCCCTTATCTTTTATGACTAGAGACCAGATAATATGCACTACAGACATCAAAATATGCACTTAAAATACATGAAATATGCATTTATAAATTTGGTTTATCTTTAAATGCTGTGCACCCTGCAACGACTTTTTGAATACGAATTTTATGAACCAAACACAAATGAATACATTACTAGATGAAACCCTTCAGAATCGACGGTTAGTTTTTTTTTTTTTTTATTTATGTATTTTTTTTGAAAAGAATAAACTCATATGAAACAACAAATGTAAACTTTATTTGATTGACAAATTCATTCAACCACTTCAGTAAAGACAATGTCCAGGTTAGTGATTTTTTTTTTGACTGACGACCACCATGAGCAACTCGGTGGGCTATAAACAGTCGCCTGTCCCTAATCTAGAGCCACTGGTTCCATGGAAGGGAGTGAGCCAGTGCTGTAGGACAAACACAAGATCCATGCCTCACCGTGATTCGAACCCGGACCCTTCACGAATGAATAATCATGCCAGCGCTTAGACCACTGTGCCACCGGGGGTGGCCAGGCTTTTGATGAGCATCACGACTGCACCTGTTTTCAATAGTAGAATGTGAGGCGGAAGTCCACTCATGTCGATTGTGTTAAAAAATTCAACTGGACAGCACACTCTTTCACTCTCATTTTCAGTCACAACGTGTTTGTAAATGCTGTTGGAATGAGATTTGCATTGCGAATACTCTTCATTCTCTCTTGTTTGAGACATAGTTGCGACCCATTGATCACTCATGCCTTCCAGTAAGGCTCTTACATTTTCTTTCTTCCTTCCTTTCTTTTTTTTTTTTTCTCTGCAGGAGAGACGTTTTGTTAAGAGTAAGTATGCAATAAAGTATTTACTTATTTTAGGACTGATCATAGAACACCATGCTCACACCAAGTCTGACACTGAACTGAGTGTCTGATGCAGATAAGGGCCGTACACTTCTCCTGTAGACAAGACTTTACATGGGAACTTTGCCACCCCACAATGCCTGAAACGTTGCCTCAATCTCATTTTTCTCTTTGACTGGCACATCTACATGGCAAGACCTTTATTTTGTTACCTCAACCATATCTTTACGTTCAGCTGTTCTCTCAAAATAGGACTCTCAGTAAAAAACCTTATAGAATTAATATATAGATTTTTAAGCATGATAACCAATAATAAGATATAACTGATATATTTGAGAAACAAAAAGTTTGCTTAAATGGTATAGCTTTACACAGCATAATTTTTGTTTCAATAGACAATAGTATGTTTTTCTGGGTGTTCAAATGTTATGTTTTGCCATTTGCCATCCAAAATCATTTTTATTTGCATTTATTTGGGGAAAACTCTACACAGAACCATCTCAGTTCATGAAGGACTGTTTTTACATGCTGATCAATTTGATACTTTTTATCACAAGCAACATCCTTCAACCTCAAATTGCACAATATGAAATTTTTGCATCAGTAATTAATTCTGTTCTGTAGTCAGAAATCCACTCTTTAAAACTTTTTTTACATGATTTAATTTTTGGCATTTTAGTGGCTAATCTCACTATCAAAACTGGGTTTAAAACTCCGACTTCATGCAACAATAACACATAAACATTGAAAATGAGCAAAAACATACACGTATAGTAAAAGGTTCGTTTAGAGGTAGCTTTCGGTCATCCTACGACCTTGATCACCCGTGATCGACTGGATGGGCTGGTTGCCAGAACTACGATTTGAAATTGGGGTGTTGAAAAGATTTCCCTAAAGTTCCCATCAATAAAATTCACTATCAATGAAGAATCACAGCAAGGCACTGACATCTTGGATGTCCATCTGACAAGGCAAGGAAATCATCTCAACAGATTTATCTGTCTATAGAAAACCCTCTGCAATAGCAAACATAATCCGATTTTCATCCTACTCCCCAACTGCTTACAAATTTGCCACCTTAAAAACTTATGTTAATCGTGCCAGGATTGTCTGCAGCACTGAATCTTCCTTCAATGAAGAAATTCACCATAAAGAAAATTGCTTAAGCCCATCAGTTCCCACCTTCTACAATCAAAATTTCCATTTGAAAAATCTGTCTGCTCTCTCACTAATACTAATGGAAAAATCACCATTCATTGGTTCTATCCCTTTCCATGGATCCTTCTCTTATAAAGTGTGTAAACTTCACAAAACTATGGGCTACACTCTCACAGTAAAATCAAACCCTTCTGCAATAATGTGCCTGCTTAAAGACAGGGATCCTGTCTCACCCCTGGACACCCCTGGAGTTTATGCTATTCCCAATTCAACTTCCTCTGGTCCCTCAGTGTGTATTAGAAGCACATACTGAAGCATCAATACAAGACTTGGTGAACACAAAAACGATGTTTCCAATGGTCTTCCAAAGACAGCTTTATCTGCACTAACTCTTGAAGACACCTGCAGTTCCCATTCGGAAAGAAACAAAAAAAGTTGCCCCATTTATTAACAAAGCATCTGCATTTCCAAGAAAGCATTGAAATTTTGTTCACCAAAAACTGCAATTCAGAGACCCCTCACCAAATCCCATTTATTTGGATCTCTCTTTTAAAATCTGGCAACTTTTCCAACACCCCAACTTCAAATTGTAGTTTTGGCAACCAGCCATCCAGTCGATCACGGGTGATCAAGGTCGTAGGACGACCGAAAGCTACCGCTAAATGAACCTTTTAGTATACATGACTGTGTGTTTTTGCTCGTTTTCTATGTTTATCAAAACTGGGTTTTCAAAATTACTGAATTAATTTCAGATCAAGCATAATGCACATACCCAGAGATCTGCTATGTTGATTTGACACAGATAACATTTGTTATGACAAGATCATTAGGTTGGAAAAGTAGTTTACAAAACTAAATATTACATTCTGTGTGTGACGTATCTCTGCATGAATTTTGCCTTGGCTTTTGTGCAAACTGAAAATAAATTCCAGTCACGAGGGGAGAATCAGACAGCAAAGCATACCTACTTGCGGAGCTCATTTCTGATGCCGCGTTCTTTGCTGCCACGCGAGGAAGAACATAGTTTATTATTTTTTTCATTGCTTAGCTTCATTGGACTGTCGATTCTATGATCTACCACCAAGCTTAAAAGTTGTTTGAGTTATTACGTGCTCAAAGAAGTTGTTTGAGTTTATGCCAGGTTTTGAAATATTAAAGCTTGTCTTTTTTTTAAAAGCAGTATTGTTAAGTAAATGTTCATTAAAAAATCAAATCAACTATAAAATTGTTCTGCTTGAAATATGCATTTTTGCGGGTAATTTGCATATTTTATGCGGTTATATACACAAACGTCAAATATGGGTATTTTATGCAGTTGCATATGCAAATATGCAGTTGTATTTTATCTGGACTTATGATGCACATGACCAAACTTCAGCATGTTTTCATTTAATATTTTTTCTGCTGAAGAAATACTCAACTCATAATGTGAGTATCTGCATTACTAATCCTTGTCTCACTGCAGTGAATCCATCTGCCCCTCCCTCCCCCCTTATATTCCTCGTACCACTCTCAGATCAACCACATGAAACCACTCGTTGATATCATTACTTTGCACCAAATTCTTATTATCATAGAAGAGGTACTGTCTAAATTCTTCATAGTAAATAGCCAGCTTTGATCTTTGACCAACCTCTTTCTTACTGAAAATTTACAGAGGTGATATGAAATCTGCCTGCTTTGCTAGTTCTGCTGCCCAGTTTCTTATCAAGCTTTCCCACCTCATCAGCTACTACATCCAGAGAGATAAAATTGTATGTATTCAAGAACCTTTCCATGAAATACACAATATTACTAACAGTTCAACTATGTTTCATTGAGTTAGACATCTCTACATTTAACATCATTCCTAATTCTTTAGAAGTCCTTCTGAGCTCATCAAGATATATCACAAACTTCTAACTCTGTTAGATACATACATATCACTAAGCTGTTCTCTGAGATTCAGAGGTTAGCTCTAAAACGAAATACAAACTTCCAGATATTTTTACTTATTGTTGTCGTATCAAACTTCTCCATTTACAGCGATCTCGACTTACAACTCGTGCTTCACTGATATCCATTACACGCCGTACACAAGATCTTTTATACTTCATACTCATAATCTTTTTCTCATGCAGACACTCCTGAATCTGATCCACCCATGTCTTCCTTGGCCTTCCTCTGCCTTTCCTTCCTGCCACTTGGGCTGAAAAGATTTTCTTAGTAAGCATTTCATCACTCATTCTTTCAACATGGCCAAACCACCGAAGCATATTTGTCTCCACCTTGCTAACAACATTTTGCTTCACATCACACAACTGCAATACATCTTTCTTTCTCACACAATCATATCGTGTCTTGCCACAAATTCCACGTAAGTAGCACATTTCTCCAGCACACAAACGACTCCTATGTTTCTTCTGCAGTACCCAGTTTTCACTGCCATACATCAGAGTAGGAACAATTACAGTTTCCTACGCAGCCATGCGGGACTCCTTAGAGAACCCATCATTCCTGTGAAAACCTCCCAGAGCAGCTATGACTTTCAAAGAAGAATTCACTAGCCTACTGATTTCACCATCCAACTTGTTTTCTTTGTCAAACATGCTTCCTAAATACACAAACTCACTCACCTGGTCAATCACAGTGCCATTTATACTTACATTACATTCAGTGCTACTCGTTCCTCTCTCAAACACCATAACTTTGGTTTTTCCCTTATTTATACTCAGTTTGAATTTCATGCAAATTTCGTGCATCCGAGTCAACATACTCTGCAACTCACTTTTGCTCTCTGCCAACAGGACAGTGTCATCAGCATACAGCAATCTGCACACACGGATATCACCAAGACATAAACCACTATTATCTATTTTGGCCTCGCATGCATGCGTCCATAAATATATTAAACAGCCATGGTGACATTACACAACCTCGTCTAACTCCTGCACCAATGGAAAACCATTTTGATAAAACACCATTCACTCGTACGCAAGCACTACTACCAGCATACATGGCTTTTACACTATTAAGTAGATTCCCAGTAACACCATATTCATTCAATACCTTCCACAAAAGTGTCCTATTCACTCGGTCGTAAACTTTCTCTAAATCTATGAAGGCAGTAAAAACTTTCTTCCCAACAGCCAGATACTTTTCAATCATCATGCGTAATGCAAAAATCTGGTTAGTGCAGCCTTTACCAGGCATAAAACCACTCTGAACATCCCACACTTTCAATGATGAAAGACCCGTACTTTTTCAATAACAACCTTACCAAACACTTTCCCTGGCACACTCAGTAGGCTAATACCACGATAGTTCTTGCATTCAGTCTGATCACCTTTTCCCTTATACAAGGGAACAATGATAACATCCTTCCAATCCCGAGGGACCATTCCCAACTCCCAGCACAACTGGCAAATTCCAGTTAACCAGTAAATTATAAGAGTCACCACCATATTTCAACATCTCTGCAGTTATGCCATCAACTCCCATAGCCTTACCATTCTGAAGAGATTTTAGAGCTTTACACACTTCTTCTCTTGAGATCCCTCCTGTGCTTTCATCCCTCATTGTGACATCATCTGCATCTGTCTCAGAATCATCTTTGCTTTCCTGATCTAATAACTCACAAAAGTATTCACCCCATCTATCACTTAACTCATTGGGCTCCCATATCATTTCCCCAATCTCATTCTTCACACAACTTACAACTTTGTTTCCCCTATTTTTCCTGAGTCTCATGTACTTCTAGAAGGACTTCCTATCTTTCCAAAAAGCCAGTTCATGCCTTTCCACTTTCTCCTTCCTATCTTTTGCCTTACTGTGGTGAGCCAACTTAGCAGCTTCACGATTCTTACAGCGATATTCATCCAGAGACTCTACCTTGCAACATCCCCAAATAGGCTTCCTTCTTTCTCTTTACTGCCTCTTCAATCTCACTATTCCACCAAGCATCACCTCTATTGTTACCCACTATTGTGGTGCCACAGACTTATTTAGCAGCAGTGACAACACAGTTCTTAAAACATTCCCACTTCTTTTCTACATCCCTCTCACCAGACTTCAGATCTTTCAGTCGTTCTCTGAGTTTAAAACATTCCCACTTATTTTCTACATCCCTCTCACCAGACTTCAGATCCTTCAGTCGTTCTCTGAGTAAGTCAGAATACCGCTGATGATCTTCAAGGAGCCTGTCAACCTTTATTCTTTCTATCCTGGGTCTCTTCCTATTCCTTTTCCTCCAACCAACATGAAGTTTCACTCGTGACACTACCAAGTAATGATCAGAACCAACATCTGCACCTCTCATCACACGGGTGTCGACAACTAAGTGTTTCAAACGCTGATCGTAGACAACAAAATCTATCTCGCACTTTTGACCAAGAGTAAGATTTTCCCAAGAATATGTGTGGATATACTTGTGGTTGAAAAATGTGTTAGATACACACAAACCATTCTCAATGCAGAGTTCAATTAATCTTTCACCATTATCATTCACACAAGGATCATTAAACTTACCCAGAACATTGTCAGAAATTGCATTCTGCAGACCTACTCTAGCATTGAAATCCCCTGCTGTTATAACTTTTTCTTTAGCACCAAACTGGCTCAAAACAGCTTTTAGGCTCATTTCAGAAATCTTCTTTCTTATCAGAAGGTTCCGAGTCACAAGGAGCATACACTACAACAATTACAGTTCTCTGAAGTTTCACTTTCAAACGAATCCAGAGAATTCTCTCACTTACGCAACTATAGTGAATCAAGTTGTTCATCTTTTCACTTAAAATCGCACCTACACCAGCCTGTCCTCTCATATTATCCAATACTCCAGACCACACACTCACCGTGCCATTCACTTCTTCTACCCCAATTTCTTTCTTTTTGGTTTCACTTACACACAGCACATCCAGTTTATACTTATTCATCTCCTCAATCACCTCACTCATCTTGCCATTTATACCTCTAGTATTCCATACACCAATCTTACATTCACTCAGCCGAGATCTCTTTTTCATACGCCGTTTAGAAAGTCCAGGTCGATTCCGTGGTGGACCGTCCTTCTCAAGTGTGGTAGGTCCACCATATCCCACACTTGAGTCATTCTTGATATTTCTTTTTGTCTTTTTAATCAGGTAAGTACATCAGTGTGGGGGATTAGCCCACAGCAGAGGGTTCCAGTTGGTCATACAACCTAAGGATTCTGGAACAAAACCCAGTGAGTTGGGGTCTTTTCGCCAATGTCACACAAAACTAGCTTGCACCTCTCCAAGATTCACAGAGGCCCTAGTTGCTGTTGTGTGTGCCATTGTTACCACGGAGCCCCTGAGGAGGCAAACCCATCGCTCACTACGACCGCCCTGTTAGATATTAACACCAAATCATCAGAATATAGCAGACTATTAATATTAGAACTGCATATTTCAATATACTTCACAAATTTCCTTTCCTTATTAAAAAGGGGGGAGGGGGGACACCTTATATCTCTGGCATACCCCAAAGTTAATTTCAAACCATTTACAAGTATTTCCCCCAATCCCAGTTGTTGAAAGATTATGTAGTGTTATAAGACTTACTGATTTCAGCAACTTGCTGCTCACACTTTACCTTTTCAACACACTGAACAGAATTTTCTTTATGTTCCTGTAAAAAGCCTTTGCAAAGCCAACAAATGCCTTATTATGATTTTGGTACACCTCATGAAACTTCTCAGAAAGGTGGGTATAAATATGCAAGTATTAGCATGCCATTTCCTTCACTCTCAAATCCCGTTGTTCATTCAGTTGATTTTAACGTTTTGCTACCTTTCCAAGTTACGGAAGGTAGAAAAATTAGCAGCATGTTAGATTTAGAGTTGTGTCAATTTTTCACCAAAACATAAAATGCAAGTGTGTGTATTCTCTCTCTCTCTCTCAAAAGGTGGTGTATGTAGTTGTTTTACATTTTGATTGTTTCACCAAGTTCCAGTACCTGTTTTCATGCATATTCTCTTCTCCCTGATTTCTTAGTTACATTCTGCCATAAGCAATGACATGCCAGTAGAAAATCTTGGCCTCAGCTGTGGAACTCGGTTATTGAACAGCCTGAAGCAGCAAGTGGTAGAACTTGCCAGTAATGTTGGTGTCTTGCCCTCTGTTCAGGTGGCTGCACAAGGTGTATTGCAGACTGGTTGGGTTGTTCTGTTACCTACTGCAGATGAGAGAGCAAGAGCATTGTCTGTATTGTTACCAGGTAAAGTTTTTTGTGATGTGTTTGTAGTGTTTTAATAAATGTCATTTGCCACAGTTGTATTGAAGTGTAGTATGGTGAATACTCATAATATTGCATTTATTATCATTGACAGTTTTTGTTTCCCCCTGTTGACCGAGAAGATCTTATGCTTATTTAGATTTTTCTCATTCAGCAAAATTATAATGTTTGTAACCTGATTATTTGTGTTCATGGAATACTAACTTCTGTATGTACACTGAAGAGCCAAAACATTATGACCACCTGTCTAATATGACATTGGTCCTCCACATTCAGCCAAAACAGCTCTTGCCTAGCGAGGCTTGGACACTGCAAGATTTCTAACGGTGTCCTATGGTATCTGGTACCAACATGTTCCCAGCAGATCCTTCAACTGTTGTAAGTTATATGGTTGAGCCACCACAGGTTGGATTTCCTATGATACTATGATAAAGTGAAGATTGGGGTTGTTACACAATTATTATGATAATGAACTTGAGCTTATTTCTTAATACTTTACAATAGCTGGTTTAAACTGTTCACAAAGTTCATTTTCAAAAAAAAAAAAAAAAAATAAAGTTAGGTGATCTATCTTAAAGTGGTAGGACAATTACGAAGTGCAACAAAAGAAAACAACTACTCAAAATCTTAAGTGATTTACTATTGTTTACCCCAACAAGCAAAACCAATAAAAATTTAATGGATTAACACCCCTGGCACGATCCTAGAAAACTCCCAGTAAATGGGAAGTGATTCCACCATCACAGACAAGAGAAATTCGCACGGGACACAAAATGATTTGCTCAAACATATATTCCAGGTTAACTTGGTTTATTGTGTACCTTCAGTCCCTTTGCAAAAACAACATTTTAGTTTACAATTGAGCCTCTTAGTGGCTGGTTTTTCTGTAACTAGCTAGACCAAAATAAAATAAAAAAAATTAGAAGATATTGTGTTTAGAGTCCAAAGTATGTTTAACAGTCCTAAGTAATCCCTCTAAAAAATTTTGGTCTGCAAATCAAGTAGTTTTCACCTGTGTGATGTTTTTAGAGATGAGGAAAGATAAGTAGCACCATTTGTTAACTGACCTACCTGCTTTACAAATTTTCATCAAAGGATCTGACAATTCACTCCAGGAGTGCTAAGAGCTTAATGCTCGATGTGCAGATTTGTTAAATGTTTAAATTTGAGTTAGATGCTTTTTACAATTTAATTTTGAAGGCTAAGAGTAACATTTTAATTTTTCAACAATACACTGCTTTAGTTACCTGGAAAAAGTTTTCTTTTTCTCACATTACAGCAACACGCACGCACACGCGTACTTTACTGCCAGGCCTCCCACATTAGCTATGAAATAAAAAGCTATGCCAAAGCTAAATTGATACCCCTACTAGTGAAACAAAATTAATAAGATAGGCTATTTGTTGGAAAAAGTATGCTCCCCTACCTGAGCCCAATACAATATCCCACTCTGATGTCACATTACTCTCACATAAGCAAATGAAAAATACTGTTCTAACAAAAACCAAAATTAATATTCAATCCATTTCTTTTTTTTAAGGCTATCACTGGCAGCAAGTATTGGTTTGTCGGAAAAGTCATGATGTATTTTAGCCATATTTTGCAAAGGTCATTTATTGATAGAAAGAACAAAGATCAATCAATGATATAATGCCCGTTTCTTTCGATAACCTTTTGCCATCTTTCAGTGAGCTGCAGAATGCCTCGTTCATAGAAGGACCTGTCTTTCGTGGCGAAAAACTGTACAAGGTGCTGATGTACAGCGTCATCTGAATTGAGCGTTATGCTACGCAAGGACTGTTGAAGAGAGCGAAACAAGTGGAAGTCTGACGGCGCAAGGTCAGGCGAGTATGCTGGGTGTGGCAACACATCCCACCCAAGCTCCAATAATTTTTGGTGAGTGATCAAACTTGTGTGTGGTCTCGCGTTGTCGTGATGGAACACAACACCTTTACGATGAACAAGCTCTGGACATTTCTGTATGATGGATTAGTTCAAACTGTCCAATTGCCGACAGTACACATTCGAATTGATTGTTTGGTTCCATGGTAGGAGCTCGAAAAACACACCACCTTTAAAATCCCACCACACTGAGATCGGAACCTTCCGCTGATGAATGTCTGCTTTGGATGTCGTTTGAGGCGAAGCAGCACGTTGGGATCAAGACTGTTTGCACAGCACATTGTTGTACACAATCCACTTTTCGCCACCAATTATCAGTCGCTTCAAAAAAGGATCGTTTTCCTCACGTTTAATGAGCATATCACAGATGTTTATACGCGCTGTCAGTTGAGCTTCTTTGAGTTCATGAGGAACCCACACATCGAGCTTGCTTACGTATCCCAGCTTCTTCAGTTGGTCATGAATGCTTGAATGATGGATGTGCAATGTGTCTGCAATCTCTCTTGTCATGTAACGTGGATTTGACTCAATTGATGCCTTGATTTGGTCGTCATCAACCTCGGTTGGCCTCCCGTACCGAGGAGCATTGTTGAGGTCAAAATCACCAGCACGGAATTTTGCGAACCACCGCTGGCACTGACGTTCTTGTAGAGCATTATCACCATACACTTTATGCAACTTTTCACAAGCTTGACGCGCGTTATTCCCTTTACGGAAGTAAAACAGTAAAATATGGCGAAAATGCACAGTTTGGACTTCTATCTTCAACTTGATGTCAAATCTCCGCAAATCAACCAAATCGCTCACTATTCCTTTTAGACTGCAGCTAGAACTGGCGCCTGTCGAATGCCATAGCGATAACAGAGCTGCACGTGCCTCTAGCACTTCCAAAACCGCCCAACTGCCATTTGGTGCCAAAAGACGTCGTGACTTTTCCGACAACCCAACAGACACTTACAGAAGGATACACAATGACATTTTCAGTACTGTTTAGAATTCTCTCTCTCTCTCTCTCTCTCTCTCTCTCTCTCTCTCTCTCTCTCTCTCTCTCTCTCTCTCTCTCTCTCTCACACACACACACAAAATACCTTTTCTTTACTTTCCTCACCCCTGTTAAAAAAATTATTTATCTCGTGAAAAAAGAAACAATTTTTTTTTCAATGCCAAATCAGAATTTCATAAGAACATGTTTTAAACATCAATCTTCTAATTAGACTCTAGACAATTGTTATGCTGGTGTTGAGTTTTCTCTTCCTCAAGAGAAGTTTGGAGGTTAGGAGCTTATAGTGCTGGTGTTATGATGTTACTTCGCTGGGCCATTTTTCTTTTTTTTTTTGCTGAACCATATCGTCAGGAGCCTCGTCCTGCCTTGATGCCTGCAAATTTTATATATGTATTTTTTCTTCGGCCTCCTGTGTACAATGTAGGTAGCGGGCATGAATGCCTGCAACAAGACCGCCTCCCCTGTACCAACCTTTTCGGATAAAGTTCCTTTTCGAGACTGCCTTCTGTTTGGGCGGCTCGCATCCCTCATGCTGCGACAATCGTGCATTTGCTGGAAAGCGTCGACTTCCAATTCGCTCAGCGACACTGGGAGGCGAAAAAGTCCTTGCTTCGCAGATAGTCAACACATGTCGGAGGCCTGATTTTGACCTAAGACTCAAAATGGACGCAGTGGTGGATCCATGGAATTCTGCCTAAATCCCAAAGAAAAACTTGTGTTTTGGCATAAACATACAAATAAATCCGACTTTCTCCACTGGAAAAGCATGGGAAAACATCCTCACAGACGCCGTTCTAAGAATATATTGCTTTTAAAAAGGGATGCCAAAAACTGGGGCTGTGTTTGTTCTTTCTGAACAAAGACTCCTGGAGACCAGCTTTACAAAAATTCGTTAAACAAATGAACTTTAACAAACATAGTTACAATCAACTCCGCCGCCCCGGTGGTGCAGTGGTCTAAGCGATGGCCTCTGATCATTCGTCCGTTAGGGGTCCGGGTTCGAATCCCGGTGAGGCATGGATGTTGTGTTTGTCTTACGGCACTGGCTCTTTCCCTTCCCTGGAACCAGTGGCCCTAAATTAGGGATGGGCAACTGCTCACGATGGTCGTTAAACCTCCAATAAAAAAACAAAAACAAAAAAACAATCAACTCTGTAACACATAAAAATCAAATTCTCTCCAGCTAACAGGTGCTATGATCGGAATAACAAAAATATAGCTTAATGTAACAATTTGTTATTTTGCCCTGATGCATTAAGCCACAATTTTATTCCTGCTAAATCATTATTAAATATCTTTTTTCTTGGGGCAATTATGCCTTTTCCCGCGGCGTTAGCATTCACTCAATTAATTCACAGTGATGAAAAGTTTGCGCCAAACTGCGCCAATTTCATTATCTTGTGCCAAACTGCTACAAATTACGAAAAAATTTAATATTTGTGTCCAACTGCGCCAAAACGGCAATCCACAGCAAAAACTGCCGAGTGAAAAAAATGTTTTCACTTAAAAAAATGCTGTTTTAAACGGCGAATTCAATTGCGTTTTTTTAAGGTCTACATATAATTTGGTTAAACGTTTAAGGATGCTTAATCAACACATACCGTTAATCTTAATTCGTTGTTTCTTTCAGCATAAGTGATGAATAGGTTTTGCAATGTAAGTGGAGCTTATTGAGGAGGAGTTTTGTTGTAATCACGTGGTATGTAGGTGAAACGATGCTGTACATTATGAAATCCTGATGAGGATTGTTTACAGATGGTTCGGTCGTCTTTCAGAGTGTTGTGCAATTGAGATTGTTTGTATGCCGTTCACTGCTCTTTGGGATGGCTCAGTTATTTCGTTCTGGGTGAGGTGCGCAATAACGTAAATACAGCGTAAGGTCAGTCGTTAACTATTTCGTTGACGTGGAGGACGACTGAAAATGGCTCTCCCGTGGCGGGATAAGATGTTTCTGTTTCTAAAGGCTTCATAAGTATTAAGAGATGCCAACTTTTACGTATTTTCCGTAGTTTGTATGGATTTTCACTCCATCTTACGGTTTTACGGAAGTCACCCCAAAAACTACGGAAAAGCCCATGCAAGATCCCTGCGCGCAATTTTCTGTTTTTTTCCATCTTTTGGTCGAAAAAACGCACTTTACAGATAGTCCCTATATGCCTTCGATGTTCTGACTTCTCCCGCCAACAGAGACAGAGTTTTGTCACGTGATTTCCCGTTCAGCCATTTTAGAGTGCTGTGCACAAAAGCTGAAAGTGAGCTCACCTCAGCGTCTTTTGCGAACTCTTTACATTGATTACATGTGGTTTTGTGCTTGTGAAAATTTCAGTGCAAACGTTTTAACACTTTCCACTCTACTTTTGGGCGATACCTGACATTACGAAATCGCCAAATAGCGCATGCGGCGCGCCAATGATGCCTCTATAGCTCTCATGTCGCGGTGTGCAAGACATTTCTTTTTCACCGAATAGAGAAAAAGTGACTCCATCGGCGTGTCGGGTGTCACCCGCCATGCCAATGACGCCACTGTAGCTCTCGTGGAATTTCTTTTTCACGGAATAGTTTGTGTGTTGGGTGTCATCCGCCACGCCTATGACGCCTCTATAGCTAGTATGTCGGCGCTCGAGACATTTTTTCTTTTTTTCACTGAATAGGTTGGATGTCATCCGCCATGCCCATGATGACGCCTCTTTAGCTCACGAGACATTTCTTTTTTGTGGAATATCGTGCGTGTTGTGTGTCACCCTAGACGCCAATAATGCCTCTATACCTCGTATGTCGGGGCTGGCGAGCCAGAGCTGAGCTTTCACTGCTAAGTTGTGGCCTCTACTGCAGAACCCCCCCCCCCCCCCAAAAAAAAGAGTGCTAGTTGAGTATGGGTGAAAAGTTATTCGAGTGGAAAGGGTTAATTTAGATTAAAATTAAATGAAACGTAGCAGCAAAACAGCTATGACAACAAAAAGAATGAAGTCATGTAAAACTTATCGTCAAGTGTATCACGATATATATAGTGAAGAATGGCCTTTTTATGCTTTCCAACCGTAGATTGAAGAAGCGTATATGCTCCAGCTGTGTCCGTCTGTCTGCACAATAACTTGCGTAAGTATGGTTCAATTTCGATGAAATTTTAGTATGTTGTAGAGGATCACCTGGGGACGAACCCTATTGAAAATGGGTGAAGTGGGGTCAAAGGTCAGAAAATAGGAGCGGGATGCATTCCATCACATCTTATTAAAGGAGCAATTCTTGTATATGTGTAAATTTTATTTTGAAAACGGTTCTAAGGATTTTGATGAAAGTAGTTAACCTACCGTTTTCTGGTACTAGAAATCGATTTAGCTTGATCTCGACTTTGGAAAAATTCGTTTAGTGGGTTAAATAACCACTCCGAGTTACCACGTTTTTAGTGTCATGGCGTTGTCCTATTAATGTTTCCCATTCTTAAAACTCTTATGACCTCACACTGTCGTCATCGAATCGCAATTGAAACGTTCGTGCATGGTCACGCATCTGCCTCATTGCGTCACCTGTTGTTTGTGGATCCTATTAAAGTTTTATGATGTCACACTCTCGCGACCATCTGCCTCATTATGTCACATGCTGTGTGCATATTAAGCATTACTTCTATTTTCTTCTAGAACAAAAAGTGAGTTGTGCCAGTTGCTTGGATTTGATGCTTAGTACAGTATAAGCAGCGGAATGCTGTTTTTGCATGTTTTTCCCTTAAAAATTTAAACTTAATACAGCATTTTTTTGTTACATTTTTGAATAGTCACTTGATGATGAGCGTATCCGCTGTGCTAAAATATGATTAGTTCACTTTTATTAATTACTATTAACAGAGTGTCACGTGGATGGTAAAACAATATAAAAAATGTGGCTGGTCGACCCCTTACGAAACGTGCACATTTAAACCTAAATAAGAAGAATACGGTATTGTTGGAACAAGAACAAGCAGAAGAAGTAAATATGGAACAACTTGGACATTCAAGAGCCGATGGTTTCCGATCACGTTCCAGTCTTAAAACACATGACCTTCCATTGGAAGAAGATCAGCCTACAAAAAGACCAATCCGAGCAGCTAAGGCGAGGAGCATGGAAGTAATGTCCGACATTATTATAACCCTCAATGAATCTATATCAGAAGAAAACCTTGATCAAATGTGGCGAATAAATAGACAGCGATGAAGAACCCCATGTTAACATGTATTGTTTGGTGTTTCATGTTTGAAAATAATAAAAACAGTTAAAAAAAATTTCTTACTCTAACACAAATATAAAAATTATCATTCATCTTTGTTTTGATATTTATTCTAAATTAATTTGTCTGTAATTCGTCTATCATTATTAATCTTGATGGTTTAGACAGCTTTACAATACCTGGAAATAACATGTCAAAATATAAATTTTTTGTGCCCTCATCCCTCCTTTACCCGAGCGATGCTCTGTGTTCCTGATATTTGCCCTTATGCGTCATAACTTGCGTAAAAAGGGTTCAATTTTGATGAAACTTTAGTATGTGGTAGGGGACCATATGGGGACGAACCCTATTTAAAAATGGCGGAAATGGGGTCAAAGGTAAGGACATAGGGTCGGGATCCATTCCCTTGCCCTTATGACATTTTGTAAGCCATGTGGCTGCAATTTTAGCCTTGCGCATGGTGGCCGTGATGATTGTAGGCATAATGCAGAGAGCAAGAAGCATAAAGATCATGTCAAGAGACTAAATGCAGATGTGAGTAAAATTAAGGTAACCAAAAAACTTCTGAGAACGTATAAAGAATCCTGGAAAAAATATCAAGAGCGGATTACTGCTGCAAAAAATGCAACAAAATAAGCGAAAAAAAGAAGAAATTGAATTTTCACAATGTAATTTAAAACGGGAAGAAGCTGAACTTTTCCAGCAGTTGGATTCCTCTCATAAAATGTTAAACAATGCTCAGATGAACATTGAATGTGTCATAAAAAAGAGACATGAGGGCAAAAGAAAGTGGACAGGTACTGTTAAAAGAAGCAAAACAAAACTTTGCTAACTATCTTAAAAATTAGAAAACATAGAAGTGAGCAATTAAATATTGAGAAAAGCAGCAAATAATTAAACATTTTTTGTAAAAGATATTATTATTAGTAATAGAATTCTGCTATGGTTGCAAATTTTTTGATTTATTTGAAAACTAAGATCTTTGCATGTGTGTGCGCATTTCATTGCAAGATGTTTTTAATTTGAGTAGGGTGCATCTAGTTCCAAAACATTTTTTGCTTAAGAGTTTGTTCTTTCTATCTAATATTTTACCTGCTCTGAATTTTTTTTTCTTACACCAAAAATGTATTTTATCTGCTCCAGAAATGCATTTTGTTGCTCCAAAATTGTATTTCACCTGCTCCAGAAATGCATTTTGTTGCTCCAAAATTGTATTTCACCTGCTCCAAAATGCATTTTGTTGCTCCAAAATTGTATTTCACCTGCTCCAAAAACGCATTTTGCTGCCCCAAAAATATATTTTACCTGCTCCAAAAATGTATTTCTCATGCTCCAAAAATGCATTTTGCTGCTCCAAAAATGATTTTGTAACTTTCCATCACTGAATTCACAAAAGTCACTTCGCTACGGGGTTTTCAAGTCTTTTGGCTTCAGGATTGATGTTAAACCACCTCCTCATCTTCTTAACCTTATCCTTAAAGACAGAGATCCCAATAAACCCCTGGAGTTACAAGGGTTACCCACTATATTGGTAGTACTTACTGCAGCATCAACTGGCAATTGGTGGAACATATTGCTGATGTTAAGAAAGGCAACCCTTCCACCTCCCTTTCAATTTTAACCATCAGCGATATGTCCACGATTCCCGATTGGCAAAATGTTAAAGGTATTGCTCCGTTCAGCTATTGGATAGCTCTCAGGTACTGCGAAAGCTTTGAAATCTACCTTACACCTAACACCTGCAACACAGATGCACCTTTTCACATACCTATCATTTGGAAAGCTATTTTGAAATCTGGCAACAGCTGATGATTATAATATACCACATGTTTCATTCAATGGCTGATGAAGGTAGAAGTCACTACCGAAACGTCCCACCACTTATGATTTTAACGTAACATATGCGTGACATGAGTATTTCAAGTATTCTAATGTTTTGTGTGTTACATGTTTCACTGCCAATTATTCTCACTATGATAACTTGACTGTTTAAGGATTTAAGATTAAGGATTTGGAGCAAGTCTAATTCTATACTTATTGCTAACATTTTTAAGAGATTCAAATATTCCATGGTGGTAAGTAATTTCTTTGGTTAATTTTTATTTCTGTGAGTTTTCTGTTTTGTAAGCATTTTTCTTAATTATTGATTTTTCTAAGACTGCTTTCAGACAAGTGTTTCCTTTTTGTATTTTCTTTAATTCTTCTTTGTGCACTTTCTTTGTTTACTTACTTGAGTCTAAATCATTTGTTTTCTCCAAGAATTGACTCGCCAAAATTTCTTTTATGTAAAATGAAGTAGTAAAAGTTATAATGTAAGATTTGTTTTTTGCATTTATGGGCATTTTGAATAATTTTGTAAGAACTTTTTGATTTCAATATAAATGATAAGATCTAAAAAAAGGTTATTTACTTTCAAAATTGAAATTCTAAAGTGAATTTTAGAGAATCTTTTAACTCATTGAAAGTTTCTAAAAAAAATTACATGTAAAGTTTTACTTTGGCTATATGTTATGAATAGAATGTCATCCATATATCTAGTAAATAGGCAAAATGAAACCAACGAAGTAAAATTCACCAGAATTTTACTTCGTTGGTTTCATTTTACTTATTTTATTACTTTACCAAAGATAATAGCAATAAATACCTAATTTGACCTGCTGCAAATCTAAGCAATTAAAATTGAAAATTTCTTTCCCAAAGTAATAAATACTAAAGATGATATCTTCCAAATGAGTTGCATATGAAGTAAATTGTAATTGTGGGCTTTCGTGCTCTAGAAAAACAGATTGTACCCTGGAGGCTTGCATAGCAAATAGAATACAAAGTCACTGTGAGGAACTGTTCTAATAAAACCAGACCAGACAGGAATGTGTGAAAAACTGCTCGTGACATGAGCTGGGATTCTCTAAAATTCATTAGTTTTCAAAAGAACCCATTAAAGAGTAGAATTAAGGAGGGATTCAAAATAGGATAAAAGAAAAAATCCGTTATCATTGATTGTCATGGGAAATTCTCAACTAGGCATCTTGTGCAATGTAGTCAGACTTAACCATAACTTAACATCCAACAGGGAAGGAATGGAATTTCTCTGAATAAGCTGGACAAAGCAAATGAGATCTCCAAAAATTTGCTAATTTTTAAAACTAATATTTCTAATATGGCTGATAATGAATCATCAAAATATGACATTATTAAACAATAACTAAAAATACCAAAATGAAAGTACTTATAGTTTAGGTCCAGTACGTAATAATATAAGAATGGCAGAAAGGGTGTCATGAGCATAATCCAGTATAAGGCACATTTCAGGTAACTACTGTAATATTTTGTAGTTTTTATGTCATGATTACTGTTTATGAAGTATTTTTATATTTTTCTCCGCAGGTCCTCAGAGTGACCCTTCATCTCATTCTTCTGGCTGCCATTTCATGACAGATTTACTTGTTGGAAGTTTAATGGCTGATGGTGGCCTCGAGTCTTCACTCATGACAGCCATAAAAGTTGAAGTTCAGGAGCTTGAAGAGATAAGGGTAGGTAGTCCAGTTCTTGTGTTAATGTAATGGCTCACACATTATGTTAGCTTAAAAACTGTTTTAGGTGTTACTTGCTCATGCAGCAATGTATAAGTTGAACACATTGTATTATGGCTAAGCACTGATCAAGTTACATGATTAAAGTGTTAATTTTAATGGTTCTGCATTTTTAAAAGATAATGCCCTCTCTTTTGTTGTGATGCAGACTTTACTTTTAAAACTTTCCTGCTTTGTATAATCATGTCAACAAGAAAAAGTATCTTATTTAACTTAACTAGACGAAACCCGTCGGAATCGACGGTTAGTTTGTTCTTTGTTTTTTTCTTTTTCTTTTTGAAAAGAATAAACTCGTATGAAACATCAAATGTAAACTTTATTTGATTGACAAATTCATTCAACCACTTCAGTAAAGACAATAGTCTTGGTTTGTGTTTTTATTTTTTGACTAAAGGTTTAACGACCACAGTGAGCAACTCAATGGGTTATAAGTAGTCGCCCATCCCTAATTTAGGGTCAGTGGTTCCAGGGAAGGGAGAGAGCCAGTGCTGTAAGACAAACACAACATCCTTGCCTCACTGGGATTCGAACTAAACCCTTCATGAACGAATCATCATAAGCCAGCTCTTAGACCACTGTGCCACTGGGGCGGCCAGGTTCGTGATAAGCATCATGGCGGCCAGGTTCGTGATGAGCATCGTGACTGCACCCTTTTTCAATCGTAAAATGTGAGTCAGAAGGCCACTCATCTCGATCGTGTGCAAAAATTTAACTGGATAGTGCATTCTTTCACTCTCATCTTGCCACAACTGTGTTTGTAAATGTTGTTGGAATGAGATGCGTGTTGTGAATACTCTCCATCTGTCGGAATCAACGGTTATTATTTTTTTTCTTTGAAAAGGATAAACTCATGTGAAACAACAAATGTAAACTTTATTTGATGGACAAATTCATTCAACCACTTCAGCAAAGACAATAATCCAGGTTCGTGATTTTTTTTTTTTTTGACTGAAGGGTTTAACGACCACCGTGAGCAACTAAATGGGCTATAAGCAGTCGCCCGTAATATTTTCACTAACAGTGGTCAACGGAATGTTTATTTACATCTTTACATAATGGGAAATGTCTTACCTACGTGAATGAACTGGATCGAATGAATATTAAATTGTATATATACATCACACAGTCCAACGGCATAACGCAATCAGGTCTTCCAGAGTGTTCGCTGTTCCGATGAGAAAAACTTTGATACCAATGCATGCTAGCATTGTTTTGCATTACGGTTCACCCATAAAAGAGACTTCGGACTTTCCCAGTCTCTCCATGCTTCTGCCTTCACCAGCACGTGAGTCAACTGCACGCTTCTCCTATAGACTTTAAATGGGAACTTTGCTGCCCCACAACGCCCGAACCGTTGCCCCAAACTCATTTTTCTCTTCAACTGGCACATCTACATGGTGAGACCTTTATTTTGATGCCTCAACCATATCTTTACGTTCAGCCGTTCTATCAAAATAGGACTCACAGTAAAAAACCTTATAGAATTAATATATAAATGCTTTCAGTGGAAATTTAAAATGAAAAGTGGAAATACAAATGTTTGAGAAATTTACATATAACAGCAACTGCAGAGAAATGAACATGTTCCATATTTTGATCATGCTGTGGAGCAACAATTTGCTTTTAACACCAGGGCTGCAGCAGTTTTCAGCATATTGATTAAAAAGCCCCCAAATCTAGAATTTATGGAATATAACTGTCAGAAATGTGATGATATAAACAGAAAACTTTCTTCCTTTTGTGTGAGAAATTTAGACAGTAACGCATTCGTGTTTGTATTTTATTTCCAGACAAGATATAAAAATGAAAATAAAAAATATATATATAGCTCAGAATGTGTAATTCGTTTTTAAACCTTATTTTTCCCATATAGGCGCTCCCTCTTGTTCAACATGCCTCTAGCGCTGAAAAAGTGTTTCGAACCCATCTCTGTACTCTTCAGGTTGTTCTCGAAAGCATTTTCTCATAGCACTTTGAATTTCATCAAATGTGAAATGAATTCCTTTGAGATGTTTTTTGAGTTCTGCAAACAACCAGAAGTCAGATTGCGCCCTATTCTTGCTGTAAGGAGAGGGTACAACCAGAAGACAGTTTGCACCCTATTCCAGCTGTAGGGAGAGGGTATGGAACAACTTAAAATCAAGTCCTTGTGGTTGCCATTGGAATGGCAGCACCACTGTGGGGTCTGGCATTATTATGTTGATGAAAAATGCACCTTTCCATTTGATGAACGTGATTAATTCTTTGTTTCTACCTCTTTAGGGTATTCACATAAATGTTGGTGCTGTCAACTGTAATTACAAGTCCTAGTTTAGATTTGGGCTATCTGTAATACATTATACAGCATAAAGGCCTAATATGTGGTTAAGTGTTAAGGATATCTTATGGTTATCTGGTGGTACAAGGGTCGTCCAAATGAAACATAGACAAGCTGCTGGAGTTAAGTGTACTTTATTACAGCATAAGAATGCATACACAGTCAAATATATGCATAACACATGAACACATGGGTGCTGATGGTGCTAGAAGTAGGCACCCCTAAAATTTAGGCAGGTATCCCATCAGTTGATAAGTTTATGGATCCTCTGTCAGGTGCTTTGGAACCCACCGCACACACACTATTGAATATCCCAGTTCTTGGTGGAGGATTGTACCAATGGAGTCCCTGCTGATGTCTATTGCAGCTGCTAACTTGCTAAATGTTACTCTGCGAGTAACTTTCACCATTTCGTCCACTGCTGTGATTGTGTCTGGTGTAATGGTGGCATGTGCTTGTCCAGGTCTTGGGAGATCTATGGTGCTTCCATGTTCACCCTAAAATTCTTTGCACCATTTGAAAACTGTACTGTATGCAATGCACACATTCCTGTAAACCACCTGCATATGTCATAAGATTTCTGTCTATTAGTTTCTCTCTTTTGTCAAAAATTGGATCGCACCTTGCTGTGCCCACTTGGAGGTATCCATGAGATAGGTCATTTATGTTCCTTTGATATTGCTCACATCCAATGTGTCACACCAACTAAATGGTTTGCATGCTGCGTTCCTCTTTTGTGTGTGGTCACTGCAGTGTTACCATCACTTTGGTGGATACTGCAGCACCACCCGTCTACTAAAGTCTGTTTCATTTAGATGACCCATATACAAATGGTAGAGATAGCCATAACATATCCTTACTGAGTCCTAGCATTGACCTCATTTCCTTTTTCATATATTGATTTTTATTTTACATGCTTTTCTCTTCCCAGTGCTTTCAATATATTAAATTTTTTGTGTGGAAAACAGGAAGTTGTTTATAATATTCTGCTAAAAAGTCTCATACCTATTGTGTCTTGATAGGAAAAAGAAATAGACAAAGATAAAGTTGAAGATCTTCCACTTGGTTCTGGGGAGCTGTTGATGACTGAACAAGCTATGCTTGAATCTGAAACCAAAAGAACTCAAGAAGTTGCTGTCTCTGATGATCCATCTTCCGCTATACCCCTTCTGCATCTTGTTAAACAACTCCTCAGGTTGTATATGAAAAACCAATGCTTTTTATTTGGAAGTGCATTTTATCGAATTGTACTATAGCTTGTGATAGGTGCATCTGAAGCTGAACTTTATAGTTGTAAAATATAGGTTCTGTGATTAAAGACTGAATACTATGTAGAATCAGCCTTCAAATAGTTACGCTGCTATATGACGAAACTAATATTGGTTTCTGAAATGTATCATAAAATGTCATTGTTTTCTGTTGTTTACCACAAGTACCATCTTTACTAAGATTGCATCAAGATGCATGCAGGCATGATGTCAAAATGGATACTGGTTTATGTCTTGATAATATCTGGTGTGCAGATTGCTGTATGCTGATGACACAGTCCTGTTGAGGGAGAGCAGAAGTGAGTTGCAGAGTATGTTGTGCCAGATGTGCAAAGTTTTTACGAAATTCAAACTGAGTGTAAACAAAGAAAAAAAAATCAAAGTTATGGTTTTTGAGTGAGGTACTGAAAAGATAAGTCTGAATGATAGAGAGATTGATCAAGTGAATGAGCTTGTATATTTGGAAAGCATCATAATATTTGCACCCTTAAGGTATTAAACACCAACAAAGTGCGCATATTTACGTGCAATTCATTAATGACATATCATTAAAGAGCCAATCACTTACCCGAAAGTTCTTGGTAACTTTTTTCCTTAACACTTCAAGCACGTCATACTTTCAGGTAAGTGATTGGCTATTTAATGATATGTCATTTGGAAAGCATGTTTGACAGAGAGAACAAATTAGATGGCGAGATTAGGCAACAAACGAATTCTTCTTTCTTCTTTGAAAGTCATAGCTGTTTTTGGAGGATTTCACGGGAATGATGGGTTCTCAAAAAAGTCCTGAATAGCTGTATATGAAAGTGCAATTGTTCCTGCTCTGACATATGGCAGTGAAACCTGGTTACTACAGAAGAGACATAGAAGTCATTTGTGTGCTGGAGAGATGCCTTACTTGCAGGAGGTTTGTGGCAAGACACGTTCTGATCATGTGAGGAATGAAGATGTGTTGCAGATGTGTAATGTGAAGCAAAATGATGTTAGTGAGGTGGAGGCTAATATTCTTAGGTGGTTTGGCCATGTTGAAAGAATGAGCGATGAGGTGCGTATTGTACTGAAAGAGAAGAGTGGGCTTTCTCAGTGTTCTTTTCTCATCCAGAAGAAAACTTCAATGTCAGCACAACGACAGAGGAACAGGGTAGTTCTGCTGCTCCTTTAAATCAACAGTGGGAACTTATTAAGAGATTTTCTTCAGCTCCCAAGTGGCAGGAAAGAAATGTAGAGGAAGGCCAAGGAAATCGTGGTAGGATCAGTTTCAGGAATGTCTGCATGGGAAAAAGATTGAGTATGAAGTACAAAAGGTCTTGTGTCATGGATGTCAGTTAAGCTCGAGCTGTGTGCTGCGACTACTGTAAATTGAGACCTTTGATACATCAACAGTAAGTAAATTCTTTTTCCGTCGGTGAAATCTTTACTTGGTGATTTTCTTTCTTTGAGGAGTTAATCTCTGAATCTTAGAGAACAGCTTAATGATATGTATGTATGTACTTACCTAGGTAGGACTGTTCCTCTGTGAAAACAGTGTTTTGTGTGTTTCTGGTTGTATTTTATGCATTTTTCATGAATGCTCATGCGAATGCTTAAATGGCTCTTACATGTAGGTCGTTGCATATGTGGTCAGTTTCCTTGTTTCCCCTCTGGATTGGTGTGTGAGCGTGCGTGCACTCGTGCATGCTTATGTCTGTATTATCACTGCTTATTGTGATGTGAGAATGATACTTCTTTGAAGTAGCTTGTTCATATACATTTATCTTGGCTATCCTCTCCAGCATTTTTCATGGATTATACTCCAAAATGATTCCACAACTTAAATCTTGGCCCTCAGTCTCCGGCAGCTGGAATGTACCTGGCCAAGGCAGCGGCCAGTGCGACATGAAGGCAGAGGGTGCTAAGAATCCCCGGAGGACCGGACTAGGCTGCCATCTGATGCTGACCTTGGCTACGTACAATGGACGCTCCCTATCTTCTGATTCAAGGCTTCTTGAATTGGAAGAGGAACTACAAAGGATCAAGTGGGACATCGTGGGGCTAAGTGAGGTAAGGAGAAAAGGAGAAGATCTCATCGAACTGAAAAGTGGACATCTCTTCTACTATCGTGGGACAGATACTGGCAGAACTAGTGGTGTTGGATTTATAATAAACAAGAAACTGAAGGATAAAGTTGTAGAAGTTGAAAGTTCCTCTGACAGAACTGCACGACTTGTTATCCAACTCTCAAAAAGATACCAGGCTCAGATTATTCAAACTTATGCACCCACCACAAGTCATCCTGAAGAAGAAATTGAAGAATTTTATGAGGAAATTTGTCATCTAAATAATAAAGGTAAGCAGCACTTGAAAATAATTATGGGAGATTTCAATGCAAAAATAGGGCAACGGCAACAGAATGAAACTTCAGTAGGTAAATTCGGTCACGGCAACAGAAACCAGCGTGGAAATACTCTCGTTGAGTTTGCAGAGGCAGAAGGGTTTTTCATCTTGAACTCCTTCTTCAAGAAAAAGCCACACAGGAAATGGACATGGAGACATCCAAATGGGATGACAAGTGAAATTGATTTTATTATGTGTAACAAAAAATTCGTCATAGAAGACTGCAGTGTGCTAAACAAGTTCAACACAGGTAGTGACCATAGATTGGTGAGATGTAAGATGCACCTCAACACTAAACTTGAACGTGGCAAGCTCATAAGACAAACAAAATCTATTGACATAACCAACCTTAAAAACACCATAATACCTTCAAGTTGGAACTGAAGAATAGGTTCTCTGCTTTAAAAGGCCTAACATCGGAAGAAGTGGACATCTCTGAAGTTAACAGAAAAGTAACCAAAGCTCTTATGGAAACAGCAACAAAATTAGCTGGGTCTAAGAACAAGTTGCATGTAAACAAATTATCAGGAAAAACGAAAATGTTGATGCAAAAAAGAAGAGAGATGAGGACAACTAAAGAAGATGTGACTTCCAAAGTGGAATATATAGAGCTATGCAAGACAGTAAGAAAAAGTATCACTGAAGACGTAAGAAAATTCAACTGTGAACTAGTGAGGAAAGCAATTGAAAACAACCAAAGCCTAAAGATAGCAAAGGGACATCTCAGTGTAAGGGAAGAAAACAGATTATGGCACTGAGAAAAGAAGATGGTTCTGTAACAAGAAATAGAGGCGAAATTTTGACAAGAGTGAAAGATTTCTACTCCAAATTATATGAAAGGGATGATACATGCACTCCAGACATCATGAAAGATACCAGTACCAGAGTTCCTCCAGTCCTTCCAGCAGAAGTTGCTCATGCAATCAAGAACATGAAGCGAGGAAAAGCTCCAGGAGAAGATGGAATTACTGTAGACATCATACAAGAAGCAAGTGGAGAAATCGAAACAGTACTCGCCCAAATTTTCACTCGATGCCTTAATGAAGGAAAGATTCCTGAGGATTGGAACACCGCTACAATGATCCTGCTACATAAGAAAGGTGACATTGAGGATCTTGGAAACTACAGACCTATCAGCCTCCTATCAGTAGTTTATAAAATCTTCACTAAAGTTCTTTCACACCGCTTGAAGGTAACACTGGACATGGCTCAACCGAGAGAACAAGCTGGATTCAGGAGTGGCTACAGCACAATAGATCATATCCACGTGCTGAGAGAACTAATTGAAAGAGCGAGGGAATATGAACTTCCATTGTGCATGGCTTTTATCGATTATGAAAAAGCCTTTGATTCGGTGAAACCATCAGCAGTTGCAATGGCTCTGAAATCCTGCGGTATTGAAGATGCATACATTAATATTATTAATAACATCTATGAAAATGCAAGTGCAAAGATTCGGCTGTTTGAAAATACAACACACATAAAAATTGGAAAAGGAGTGAGACAAGGTGACACCATATCTCCGAAGCTCTTTAATGCCACATTGGAAAATGTCTTTCAATCACTGAACTGGGAAAACAAAGGGATAAAGATTAATGGAGATTATCTAACCCACCTTCGTTTTGCTGATGACGTAGTCATTTTTGCAACTACCCCATCAGAGCTGCAGAGTATGATCCAGGAACTTGCTGACAAGAGTAAAGAAGTGGGATTAAAAATGAACTTTCAGAAGACAAAAGTGATGTTCAATGCTTTTACAAGAAATGAAGATTTATCGATTGATGGAGAAAAGCTGGAGATAACAGACACGTACGTTTATCTTGGACAGCAGATATCAAGTGAGGGTCACATTGATGAAGAAATTAATCGGCGTATAAAACTTGCCTGGAGAGCTTTTGGAAGAAACAGCATAATTTTCAAGAGCAATATGCCATTATGTCTTAAAAGAAAAGTGTTTGATCAATGCATCCTTCCAGTGCTTACGTATGGTGCAGAGACGTGGACCTTAACTAAAAGAGACATACAAAGGCTGCAGACAACTCAAAGAAGCATGGAGAGGTGCATACTTGGTGTAACCAGGAGAGATAAGAAGAGGAACTCGTGGATCCGAAAAATGACAAGAGTGGAAGACATCATGATCAGAGTTAAATCCCTGAAATGGCAATGGGCTGGACATACTGCCAGAAGGACAGATCATCGATGGACAGCCGAAATTTTAGATTGGATTCCAAGGGACAGGAAAAGACCCAGAAGAAGACCACATGGGAGATGGGTGGATGAAATTGGAAAGTATGCAGGGGTGACATGGAGGAGACTGGCACAAGACAGACCGTTGTGGAGGAAACTTGGGGAGACCTTCGTCCAGCAGTGGATTGATAATGGTTGACAATGATGATGATGATGATATTCATGGATGACTGTCTTATACAAATAGCTATGAATTGCCAGCGGTTCTTTTTAATATTTTACCACAGGAAGCTATCTGCATTCAAGGATGGCTTTCTTTTGAATATATATATGCATGTGTGCTGCTAATCATTGATCTGCTGGCTGTGGGAAATGCTAATTTGCATTTGTCATCCATCCAAAATCTGAAAATGGAGGTATTGGCACAATAGCTGCATTCTTAGCAAACACATACAGGGCTGTCAGACCTGCGCCAGCCCGCGCCAAAACGTTGTTCTTGCGCCATTCTGCTAAAAAATCGCCATTTTAATGAAATCTGGTGCAATTTTGCGCCAAAAGTTAACATTTACCAGTCATTAATATTTTAGTGTAATCTTATGACATTCGAAATCGATTCAGAGGTTAATTTGTACGTGACAACCTTCCACGGATTCACGGACCCTCCCCCCCCCCTTTTGTCATTTTCAAGATCAATGCAAACGTGAAGAAATTTTCGGGGTATTAGTCGGGGAAGGGGGGTTGTATTCCGTCCGGGGATGTTGTTTAGTCTTTTAAAACGTTTGGAAACAGAAGGTAAATGGAGTGCAGATCCCCCCCCCCCAATCATATTTTTTTTCTCGCACGATGTTGTTTTTGTTCAGTATTGTTGTTAAATATAATTTCATTGCCTAATTTCAGCTTGGAATTGTAGGCAACGATTTCCGAAAACGGAAGTTAGGCCACCCGAAAATTTCTCAGTGATCTTTGGCCACGAGATTCTTGCGCTGATTTGAGGAATTCTGTCTTTTTTGTTATCATTTGGACCATTTACGAGATTGATGCGTAACTGAACTGAAATTTTGGGAGGATTGGTGATGGTAGTGTGAGGATCGTTTTCTTCGTCGGAGGACGGAATTTCATCTTTTGAAAATAAAAAGTAGACTAAGGTAAGATTTCTCTCGTAATCATATATTTTTTTTTTTTTTTTGCAATGTTTCCTTTACCCAGTATTGTTAGATATCATTTTATTTCATAAATATTTGTATTTCAACTTGTGAAAATGTTGGATAAATTTTCGAAAACGGAAGTTGGATGGAGCGAAGATTTCTTCCGTAATTGTATACCCCCCCCCCCCGCGATGTTTCCACTCCTGTGTAGTTGTTAAATGTCATCACCCTCATACATGTGTGTGCATTTTAGCTTGATAAGGTTGTGGGAAATTTGCAAAAATGGAAGTGACGAAATTTGGAAATTTGTAAGAATTGATGTATGGTGTTAAAAAAAATATATATATATTCATTCTCTGAAAATTACACCATTTATCTAAAATAGTGAAAGCTCTGATATCAGAATTCATGGTTCTCATGCTGAAAGTTCTTTAAGCATGATGGATAAAATTGTCATCTGAGGGAATAAAAAAAAATGAAAAAAGAAAGAAAAGTAACAAAGAAAAATGGTAAGGGAAAACTATCAGCAGAAAAAATAGTAAACAGTGGATGCCGTGCAGTGACAGAGTCAACAAAAGACAAATATGGCCGTGGAACTTGCTGAGAAGAAAGTAGGGTTTGCTCGCAAGAGGAAACCAGAGCTGATGTTCTAGCAAGTACAAGAACAAAACCAGAAAAAAAAAAAAAAAAAAAAGGGTAATGTCTTTTAAAACTACCCAATTTGGTTTGGAATTCAGTAATTTTATAATTGTGAATACAGTGGTGTGATCTAGTTAAATATTTTCATAAATAAATTACAGTGAACGATTCAGTTGTGTCCTTGCTGTGTAATATTCACACTTCTTACCGCGCTGTCTGATTTTTCACCAACTTAAAAAGTACAGCTTTGTTTTTTTTCTTCGTCAGTCTCATGTATGTTAATGAAAATCGCTCACGAGCGCTGTGGATAAATGAAAGGATTGTTTATATCGCATAGTTTGTAATCAATTATCAGGAATACTGATCTTTTGGTTCTTAAAGTCGATATTTGCCCCGTAAGTTCAGGGAGCAGAATTTTTAGGAGGTTTCCTTTTTCTCATTTTGACTTTCCTTGGGGAACATCTTCACCCTCCAACTTTTCTTTTTTCCAGATGGAAAGTGCGTTGAACCACTTATTTACTCTCAATCATCTGCTTAATGTCCATGTCCATACATACAGGATCCCACATATGCAAGAGCAGTGGCTCTTTTAGACAGCAACAACAAAAAAGTCATAAACTGATTCTACTACTTCTACTGAAGAGAGAGAGAGAGAGAGAGAGAGAGGGGGGGGGTGCAATACTGCGCCAAAATGTCGCTGCGCAAGTGTTAAGCGATGGAAGTAGCTTTTATCTAACCAACTTTACTAAATCTCACTGTTATCTTATTGTTTTGGTTCCAGTTGTAATTGTTCACAGCAATAACAAAAGGTTTGACATTGATAATTACTGGATGAAAAACATTGTACAAAAAGTATCATGGCACAACTGCTGAAAGGTGATTTTACAATTTGATTATTAAATGTTACATTAGTTTTCCTTTTATATCAAAGGTACGCTTCCCTTCAGAAAACCTTAAAAGTTTGTGATGCACATGCAAACCACGTACGCGTGGCTTGCCGGTTGGTTGGTTTCAGAAATAATGTATTTTCATCTGAATGCCATGAATCTCGAAAAATATGCTGCTAAAAGCCAACCAAACAACAAACAGTAATTACATATTATTTATTCTTCCTAAGTGTATATTCGCAAGCATTCAGTAACAATAGCAACAGTTCTTGAACACAGCAGCATCCTATTCGTGTTACAGCGAAACAAATGCTTTCAGAAGAAAATCCCTTATATTAATGTGTTACGCTTAAAATATTGCAGGTCATGTAGTTTTCACTAAATCGTGGGTAGTATAATTGTTTTCCTATTTATCTCACTGTAGGAACGACAGAAATGCTAATTAACAGTCCTAAGAGAAGCAGTAAAATGTCAACAAACCTGAAATATAACATGTTTTCATAGTTCATAAAATAATGGTAATTCAGTATATAAACATAAAGCACAGCATGGACTTTAAACAATTAAAAATGCTATCATTAGCTGCTCCAAAACCTGAGTTTTGCTCCAAAATGCAAATTTTCTCGCTCCAAAACCTGAGTTCTGCTCCAAATTGCATATTTTCTCACTCCAAGAATTGCTCCGAAACATGGTAGGGGCACTAACACCCCTGCACGTAGAAAAAATTGTTTGTAATGCAGAGATAAGTTTAGTCAATATCTTTCAGTTTTTTTCCTTTGTACAGTCGACTCTTGATAAGTCGAATTCAAAGGAAGTGCCAAAAAATTTTGAGTTATTGAGATAACGTTACTAAGAATTTCACTTTCTCGAAGTTTGAGTTATCGAGAGTTGACTGTATTTAACTTCATCTAGCTGGTAATAACATGTAATACACAAAAGTTGTGTGATATTGCGTGTGTTTGGACATAACATTTTTGTTCAAGCTTTTTTCTTAAACTTGATGTTCACCTTTGTAAAAAATATCGATTTTTTTCTTTTTTTTTGTCTTCAGAATGATGGTACAGAGCTTTATTTATTTACTTTTTTAACACTTAAAACTTTATTAGAAAAACTTGTTTGTTTCGTCGTCAGGAATAAGCATGTGAGTAAGATATTCAACATTTTTGGTGTGTCCTTTTCTGCATATACACATGCATGCACAGTCAGTTGAAAATAAGTGAAATGTGTTGCAACAGTTGTACGCATTCTTTTAACTAAAATATTCAGATATTTTTTCTAATGTCTACCAATTTGTTTTGTATAGGAACATATCCTGCCAGACTTTATCAAAACTTCAAAGTTATTTTCCTGAAAATATAAATATGTCCATGTCCCAAAGCTTGAAACTGGATGCTTCAGATAAAGTTGAGAAATCAGCATCACTGGACTTACTTCTCAGGTTCCAAAGATTGTTACTTGCTCAACTTTATATGCCTGATGATACTGAAAACATTAAAATGCTCTCCACTGGTAAGTTTGGATGAAGTGTTTTAATTGTGTAGTTTTCTCGTAATGCCTGCAGCTTCATATAGTTTATTCTGCTTCTAGGCATGTATTTTCTGTCTTATCTTATACTAATGTTCTTGGTCACAAAAGACAGGAAACACGTTAAGGTGCAAATGCAACCATGTGTGTTTTTATTGTTCTCGCATTGACAATCTTTTCTTGCATGTATTGACATCGCTTTAATTTTTATTTTTATTTTTTTATCTCCATGCTTGGTACTTAATTCTACACGCAGTGAGTCATCACTTTTTAAATCAATGATTCGTGCACAATCATTGTGTATTCAGTGATATTGGATGAATCATCATGATTCATTTTAAATGATTCATTCACAATTTATATGTATTTAGTGAATTATACGAAGTATGAGGATCCCTCTGGATATGTTCAAGTTAGTGTCAAGAACAGGGAGTTAATAAAATGACAAAATAATCAGAAAAGATCTCTGTGAAAGAATAGTTACAAGTTAACATCTTGTGAGCAACTATGAGAAAAAAAAATTATAGAGGGAAGATTTAAGTACAATGAAACTTCTGTTAATGACACCTCTCAACAATGGCAAATGCCAGCTGGCATAGAATAGCTACAGTAGAGTTAACTCTAATAATACCCCCCCCCCTCAAACAAAAGAACCTCTGAACAAGGGTCAACAGGCACCCCTGTACATTGTGAAGTAGGTCCTACAGTCACCTTGTACTCAAACTTATGATTTTACATAGTTTGTCCAGTTGGGGAAGAAACCCACCTGTTTGTACATGGTACTTTGGTGAGATAGGGAAGTCATGGACAAACAATTTTGTTGGAGAAATACTGCACCTGGCAGGTTTGGTTTCATTGCAACCAGAAACAATGGCTTGCTTAAGTGAAAATAAGTTGTTAGATCTTAACCCAAGATCACCCAGTTCTTGTGAGCATTAAGATATGTATGATAATAAGAGTCATGCATTTAGACTGCTAAAATCAATTTATTGCCTCAAAAATTCAATTGCAAAAACTTTTCTAAATTTCAAAATTTCCGATTTTGAATCTAACTAGTTAAGTGAAAGAGGGAGTGACTACTTCTGCCAGCTACCAGAAAATGAAAGCAAAGATAATTTTTTAAAAGAATCGGATACCACAGAGAGAGAGGATCAAGCACAGCAAGGATTTCAAGAAAAGAGGTTTGTAAGTTGTACAATTTCTTCAAAAATGGTAAGGCCCATTAAAAAAAAAAATTGATTTCTGGTTGTGGGAGGGACTAGGATTGATTATTTTTAGGAGTCAATGGATTTGGTCACCTTTTTTTTCAGACTGTATATTCACCCAAACATTTAAATGTGTGTGGTATGTTTATGAACATGGTCGAAAATTAATTTCTTCTAGCTTTTTTAGTACTAAATTGCAAATTTCTTGTTAATTCAAAATGAAACTCTTAGGTAGTTTCATAGTTGTGTAAACACAAAAATTTCATATGGAACATGATTAAGTAATTGTGTTGAATGTTTTTTTTTCTCCCCCCTCCATTTTCTCCTCTGCAAAAATTGACATACCAGAAGTTTTGTGTGGAAAAGCATTTTGCCATTTTTTTATTGCTGAAAATTTTCAGCATCGTGTTTGACCAGATAACGCCATTCAATGCTTTTAGACAAAATCAAGCAAACAATTTTTCCATTTATATTTACTTCTTGTGCTAACTTCTGAACTATCTTTGGTTATGATTTCTTAATATTTGAGTAACTTTTGCATCTTTTAAAGCATTTTTTTCAAAATATCAAATGACTAGTTAAATGTAGTGATTATGTTCTGTTGATTCTGGAAGTATGTATATCCACACAAAATCATGTGCCTTCAGTGTTGTACTCTATTCAAATTTGTGATAGTTTGTAAATGTAACATCTTAGGAAATAAAAATTGGTTTCTATTAAGTCACAATAGGTATTCTGTATTTGTCTTTCAATAATGGGAATGTGCATAATGCTGTGTTTTTTGCTGATACAGAACAAAGTTAGACTTGACTGCATGAACTTAATTTCAATTATGATCCAATATTACCAAATGTAAATCGCATTTAAACACACATAAAAATATGAAGTGTATTATGTAATATAAAAAGCTAGCTTTGTCTATCTGTAATGCTGCAACAGAGCACTTCAGATGTAGGCCAGAAATAAGCAAATGAAAAGTGTCACTTTTTTTTTTGTCATCTGCCAAGAGTTAAAAAGATAAATCAGGAATTCATTTTTAAGGGAACATGCATTTTATATGCCCACTTGCTACCATGGAACCTTTATTTATTCCTGGTTTTATCATTGTGGATAACTCTTTCAATATAATTTTAATTATATCAACTATGGTATATATTGATATTTTGGCAGGGTTCATATGCCCTCAGGAATTCAAGGAGAACTCCTTAAATTGGCCTTTTTTCTTTATTTCTTCTCAGATTCCTGCAAAAACCCTTACATTTAAGTATGACTTATGGAAGAAAAAATTGACTCCTGTGTACTTTGGACTTTTTCAATGTCTTTCATTGCTCTTTTAGTATCCAGGAGGAGAACTATTCCATTTATTTTATTTATTAATTTATTTATTTACCTTTTTTTTTTTTTAATTCATGCTTTTCTTTTTTCCGTTGGAAGCCGTTTTGAGTTCCCCTTTCCCAACTGACATGAGATCAGTTCTCTCGATTGAACAAGCAACAGGTTTATAATTGGATAAACTTCATCACATACCTCAGCACTGCTTCAGGGAAGATCTGGACACTTCAAGTGCTACCAATTCTCTGTAGTCATTACGGAAATCATTGGTCTGCTACAGAATATAGGAAACCGAATATGCAACGGAAATTGAAAATCTTGGTGGAATAATGTTGTTCTACATCTGTGTAAAGTTTACTAATATGTTATTGAGCTATGGGAAACCATGCATTTTCAGAAAAATGAAACTTTAAAAAGTTCTGATGTCAAAAATTTGTTTCGGACTCCTGAAAAACTCCTTAAATGGACATTCAACAATCAGTTTGAACCCTGTTTTGAGATCAGCTGCCAGGCATTTTTATTTTTAAATTGTTCAACGTGAAGTTCTGTGGGAAGCATAAAATGTAATAACTTTGATGTCATAAAATTGTCTAAACCCAAGCATTTATGCGATATGCCATCAAATGGAAGACCTCAAGTAAATTAGTCATGTATATTTTTACCTCATGGAATATCATATAAATAAGATTGCTAATAATGGTCATGAATTTCGACCCCAAGGCTGTAACATGTGGAGAAATGATGCAGTATGACAGAGTGCATAGAGCACTAAGACAACTTTTTGAGTTTTGAGTGATTAATTTTTACACATACCAACATTAGCGAATGGCAATACTGTTTTCATACTGCATTTACTACTTATGTGTTCTTATAATGTTCTCTTGAAATGCAAAAACAAGCGATATTTTATGTAATCAGACATTTTGAAATGAACAGGTCACACAGTGCAATAAATACATCACATTTCACTGAAATATTTATTGATCTGAAGACCAAAGTGTCGAGAAATTTTCCTACTGATTGATAAGTATGATGCAGCACACTGGAGCTTGTATCTTTTAGGATCACAAAATTATGCTCAGCCAAGCAGATATTATTTATGATAGTGGGGGAGGAATTTAAGACAAATAACACCTATATACTGTCATTGTGCCAAAGTGGGGAGATACAGCCACTTCCTTGCAATTTGGAAGATAAATATTTCAAGTTCTTCACATCTCTTTCTGAAGCCCACTGACTGATGGTAGAATTCAGCCAGCTACTCACCATTAGACAAAAGATCATCATTACTCTGGGCTGAGATTATTATTCCATGTATTACTCTTACCTGATGATGCAGTACTGGTGCTCAGAAAAATAAATGTCTCTTTTGCATGGGGAAATATACAGGGTGCATAGGAAAGTCCCTTTAGCCTGAAATAACTTGCGAATGGAGAGAGGTGCAGTTATGCAAGTGAGATAACGGTATAGTAAAGCGACTACGCCCGATCAAATGCAACTGATAGCAGTGCTCCTAGTGGCGAAATGCGGAAGTTAGCCATTGCAAATCGAAAACTAAAAGAGAGAGCAAAATTTCCAATTATAAAATTGTAGAGCATCAATTAATTAGTACAAAACGACATTTGTTTCACATGGATAAGATAAACTGTCGCCTGAATACCCATCGATGTACGACGAGCCGCCCCGGTGGCGCAGTGGTGTAAGGCGCTGGCCCCTGATCATTCGTCCGTAAGGGGTCCGGGTTCGAATCCCGGTCAGGCATGGATGTTGTGTTTGTCTTACGGCACTGGCTCTCTCCCTTCCCTGGAACCAGTGACCCTAAATTAGGGACGGGCGACTGCTTATAGCCCATTGAGTTGCTCACGGTGGTCGTTAAACCTCCAATCAAAAAAAAAAAAAAAAAAGATGCACGACGATTCGAATCTGCATATTCACATTTCGCAAATGTAGCCTATGCAAATGCAGATTGTGACATTGTACCATACCTACGATATAAAAACCAGTAGCAGGATGTACCGTGATCAGAAGTGTAGGTCTACGTACGCTGTGTGAGAATGGTGAGCTTCACTCAGCAGCAGTGAGACGCTTTCTCACAGATTGTTTTGTTTTGGGCAACGAATCATCGGGTATTGTGGTGCTGTTGAATGGCCTCCACGATCATCGGACCTTACTCCGTTGGATTTCTTCCTCTAGGGTTACGTAAAAAATCAGGTGTATGCAACAGCACCTACAAGTCTGCTGGATCTACGTCGTCGTGTTGCAGATGCTTGCAATAGTGTGACACCTTCCATGTTGAGGAATGTGCATGCAGAGTTACTTTCACGAATACAAATGTGTATCGTGGGCAATGGCAAAATCTTCGAACATACTCGACATTTACTTTTTATCACTGTGCGCCAGTTTGCCTTTTTTGTTTTTGTTTTGTCTGATGTCATCAAACTGTATTGACATAAGTACGCATTTATGCAATAAATTGTGTGTATTTGCTCATACCTATGCCTGTTCCCTTCAAACATTCACACAAAAGGTCGTGCATCGATTTCGGACATTTTAGGATATTCAGGCGAGAATTTATCTTATCCGTGTGAAACAAATGTCATTTTGTACTAATTAATTGATGCTCTACAACTTTGTAATTGGAAATTTTGCTCTATCTCTCTTAGTTATCGATTTGCAATGGCTAACTTCTGCATTTCGCCACTAGGGGCACTGCTACCAGTTGCATTCGATCGGGTGTAGTCATTTTACTATACCGTTATCTCACTTGCATAACTGTACCTCTCTCCGTTCGCAAGTTATTCCAGGCTAAAGGGACTTTTCTATGCACCCTGTATAATTTTGGTTTACCACTGGTCATACAGTACTCTCACAAACAGTATTTCATTCTGAAATGTTGACGCTAAGTCTGAGTTCTATTAATTTTTCATTTTTTCTTCTGAAGAAAATCAACATGGGTATAAAACAAACAAAAACACTATTGCAAAAGTAACTGAATTGAAATTACCATATAAGAGAATCGAGTCAACTCTTACAGCCGTCTTACAAGTCCTTCCCACTATGTAGATTTGTGCTGCGAGATGTGTAAAAATATCACTATAGTTCATACCTGCCAAGTTTTACGATTTACCCATAAAATTAACTGGAATTCTACTTGCTTTTTATGCCTATTTTTCAGATGACATATTTTAAGATTTCTGGGGTTTTTTCTTATCCCCCCCACTCTAGGTTAAGGCAGTTTTGAGGGGTAAGTGTCCCCAGGACCACTGGGTCTGTATATTTTGAATTACATTTTCACCCGCTTCTGCATCCCCAGCACTCTCTGCTTACAGCCTAGTAGAAAAGATTGTAATAACGCCATAGGATTAGGATTGGCAATAACTGCTAAAGACAGAGGAAGAGAGAAATGCAAAATATCAGCCTCATATGAGACTTTGAAGTGTTTTTTTTTTTTTAGGGTATTATAACATATTGGCGCAAAAATTTAAGGTTCGAACCTCAGTTAAGTTAAAGTAAAAAGTTACTGTGGCATATCTTGCAATAATTTTGCAGTTACAAATAAAATTTTTATCTGTGTAGGTAACATAATGATAGTGTGTTACTGACATAATTATTTATCTATTGCATTTTAATCACTGTAAACACATGACAGAGTGCCAAGTATTTTAATAATATATGAAATCTATTAAAATTGGTAATAATAAAGCAGCTTTTAATGTATATGTTTGAGAAATTTTTTATGAATTACCATTCTTGTATAAGTTGGCAGGCTTTGGTTAGTTGCTTTATCGCATACTGTAGTATATTTTCTTGGAGCTCATGTAGTGTTATTGTGTTAGGGTACATAAAATAGTTTTCACTCCTTTACAAAATTTTAACTCCCCCCCTACTTCTCTAGATCCTGAAATCATGGGAGCTGCTTCGCTTCTAAGGAAATACGTCAATCTTCTCGTCATGTATGTCATAGATAACCTGTCTGTGGCATCATCGTTAGCATCACTTAGCCCCCACCATTTCTCCATGACGTCTTCCATCCTTGAAGGAGACTTAACAGGTAACTCAAATTTCGATTTAAACTGTCACAAAATGTTTGGATGTGCAAAAATACTGTTGTGATTTATGTTGTTGTAACTCTTCAAATGGAATTTTAGCAAGAGATTAAACCAGGGTGTCTACAAGTTCACACACAAAAAAAAAAAAAAAAAAAAATCATAGATTTGTAGTTAAGCCGTAGTCTAGAGGAAGGATAGGGGTACTGCCCCCAAATTTGACATATTTAATTTTATTCCTTAGAAGATAACCATAATTTGGAATTTGGAAATATTTATATTGCATTAAGTTTAGGAATATAAACATAGAAATAGAGTGAAAACACACAGTCACATATAGTAAAAAGGTTCATTTAGTGGCAGCTTTCGGTCGTCCTATGACCTTGATCACCCGCGATTGACTGGATGGGCCGGTTGCCAGAACTACAAATTTGAAATTGGGGTGCTGGAACTGTTGCCAGATTTTAATAGAGAGAGATCCAAATAAATGGGATTTCGGTGAGGAGTCTTTGAATTGCAGTTTTTGGCGAACAAAATTTAAATGCTTTCTTGGAAACGCAGAGATGCTTTGTTCATTAATTGGGCAACTGTTTTTGTTTCTTTCTAAAGGGGAACTGCAGAGGTGTCTTCAAGGGTTAGTACAAATAATGCTGTCTTTGGAAGACCATTGGAAACAACTTTTTTGTGTTCACTAAGTGTTGTATTGATGCTTTGGTATGTGCTTCCAATATACACCGATAGACCAGAGGAAGTTGAAATGGGAATAGCATAAACTCCAGGGGTGAGACAAGATCCCTGTCTTTAAGCAGGCTCTTTATTTCAGAAGGATTAGGTTTCATTGTGAGAGTGTAACCCATAGTTTTGATGAGTTTACACATCTTATAAGAGAAGGATCCATGGAAAGGGATGGAACCAATGAATGGAGCTTTTTCTATTAGTATTGGTGTGAGACTAGTCAGATTTTTCAAATGGGAATTTTGCAGGATTTTCTCAATAGTAGAAGGTAGGAACTGATGGGCTTTAGCAATTTTCTTTATGGTGTCAGTTTCTTCATTGAAGAAAGATTCAGTGTTGCAGTTAATCCTGGCACAATTTACATAAGTTTTTAGGGGGGGGGAATTTGTGAGCAGTGGGATGAAAATGGGATTATGTTTGTTATTGCAGAGGGTTTTCTGTAGACATCTGCTGAGATGATTCTCTTGCCTTGTCAGATAGACATCCAAGAAGTCGATGCATTATAGTGATTCTTCATTAATGGTGAATTTTATTGATGGGAACTTCAGGGAAATCTTTTCAAGAAGCGATTCAAGGTCAGTTCTGTTGTGTGGCCAAATTACAAAAATATCAACGTATCAAAGCCAAATGGAAGGTTGTAGATTGTGTTCCATGACTATGTTTTCTTTTATATGTTGCATGAAAACTTCAGCCAGAAGTGGAGAGAGAGGCGAACCCATCGAAAGTCCTTCTTGCTGACAGTAGTATTTGTTGTTGAACTTGAAACAATTAAGATCTGAGTTCAAAGGCAGTCATACAGGTCTTTTGTTAGTGGGCCAGAGAGTGATTGGTTTTCTTTGAGCAATTGCACTAAGAGCATATGAGAGTGAAAAAGAGGGACTGAAGGGAAGAGAGAGACTACATCCAGAATGAACATGTTGTACAATAGTTCAATGCTATAAGGGAGTTTTCTAATGAACTCTTTAGTGGAGGAAATCGACAAAGGATGGCTGGAGGCGAGATGTTTAAATTTTTCCACAATCCCCCTTTCGAGGTTACAGGTGGGAGAGAAAGTATATTTCACAAGTGGCCAAAGAGGAAAACCAGCTTTATTAAGTTTGATCTGGAAGAATAAGCACGGAGTTCAGAAATACAGTGGTGGTGTAAAATCTCAATTAAGGTTTTTAGAGTGTGTTTCTTGTTTAGTCTTTCAACTGCAGTTTTAAGTTTTGGGGTGGTATCAGATTTTAGAACCTTGCGATTTGAAGTTGAGAGGACTAATTTGGCTTTTTCATTCAGAACAGTTTTGGAGATAATTTACAGGGCAGCCAGTTTTATCAGCTTTACAGATTGCAAGATTCTTTTCATTCATTAGATTGCTGATTTCTGTGAGAAATAAGGAAGAATACTTCAGGGTTGTTTTTTCCACTTTTGCAAGATAGAGTGCTGCCTTGGCACAGAGGATTGGTTCAGCTTCTGGTTTAGTGCACTGAACTGCTGCTTCTAGCATGGAGATCATAGCTTTTAGATTTGGATTAGTTTCAGGAGTGAATTTTGGTTCGAGTGAAAGGAAGGTTTCCAGTTTTGGAGGAAGTGAAGTATCCGAGAGATTCACGAAGTGGGAGACGATGGACTTGCTGTTGTGATAGGAGGAGGTTTGGCAGGACACTGTGTGTTGAGTAGAAACTGAAATTTCTTAGTGTTTTGAGGTTTCGGTTTCAGTCACTGTAGCGATGATTTTGGAGAGGCAGATCATAAAGATATCTGATGAAGATGAATGGGTTTGGAAACTTAGTGCTTGGTATTCAGAATAGCAAAGGAGTTCGTTTTTAGCGATGTTTCTGCGGAGGTCACGGGTTGCGGCTTGGAGCAATTTCCCTTTAGTTTTGAGCCATGTCTAGGAATAGCCATGCCATCAATTATTGTCATTGAATCACAACCATCGAAGGCTGAGTGCGCCGTAAATGAAAGTAGGTCAAACCACTTGAAAGAAAAAAGTGAGAAAGTGGAGACACCACTGTTTTGAAGTGGTTGGTGGGGAAATCAGCGAACATGTGCGAGGCAGCTGGTAAAAGGAAGCATGCGAAGAAGAAATGCGTTAACTACCCCATTTAACAGCTGCATAGAATACAGAAAGCAACTCCATTCTAATATACTGATTTCATTGTCCCGTTCCGCCAATCTGTCTTGGCTCCACGGGGACTTGTTGAGCACCTTGGATGTTATTTTGAAATGTTGCGACAATTATCCTGCCTTGAGACGCGGTTCGGACCCTGGCCACCCCAATGGCCCAGAGACCAGCCCGTGGTGACGTGCTGGCAGGCGACCTAGAATACCTTGTCTGCAGGGTGCGCACGCGTGCTTGAAAACCTGGAAAGTCCTGGAAAATCATGATTACGTTTTCAAGGCCTGGAATATCCTGGAAAAACGGTGTTTTTTTAATGCTGTCTTGAAAAAGCCTTGAAATTTGAAATTAGTACTTAAAAAATGCCCTTTTAGGAAATCGTGTTACTGTTACCCTTTCATTTTTTAAAGTTCCTTTTCTCTGTTCTCAAAAAAACCACAGGCAGCGGTTTCCGACGTGCACCAAATCCTAATTTGGCTGGGGGAAAAAAAGAAAAAAAAGGCACTACTTCCAGTGCAATAAAATTGGATGATTACTAGTAGGTCGAAGGAGAGGCTTGATGTCCGTCCGACAACTGAGAACGGAAGGGGAAAGAAGAGGCATTTAGCATTTGCAGGGGGTCGCGTATGCACCAAGTCAGCTGGCATCCACCAGTGAGGAGTATGCCTGAACAACACATTCATCTTCTTCTTGTTTATGTGCATGATACCCTCCCTCCCCTCAAGAGACTTCCGCTACTTATGATAAAAAATAAGAAAACTATCTTTGCGAATTTTTCACGAAAGTAGCTGAAATTTTTACATTCACTGTAATTGGATTACAGAAGCTCACTTCCAAAATTCCAATTGAATCGGTTTAAAACTTTAAAAGTTAGCATTGGTAATTTTTATTATGTGTGCCTCTTTGGACAGAGTGAGACTCCAGCAAAAGGGTGTTACCATAGCAACGGTTGATTGACAGCTGGGAGCGCCGATCTGAAGCCTTGGGTTGGGAAGAAAGCAAACACCTGTTTATCACTTCCATCACAGCTCAAAAGGACTAGGAGAATATTTTCAGAAATCCATTTTTCCGAATTTTGAAAATAACACAGTAAAATTTTTACAGTAGTTAAGATACATCACAATAAAGTTCTAGTGCAAATTTCGCCAAATTCCGTTAGGAACTTTAGCAGATGCAAAAAAAAAAAAAAAAAATCCGTTGCATAATCGGATTGAAAAAAGAAACAGTAATTATAAATTACGGGAAAAGCAAGTGAATTATTTTTTTTAGATGCCATGGTTTATTTAAACAGAGTGATCCTTAAATTTTTTTTCTGTGATGATATGGACTCTATTTGAATTACAAACATACGTTTTTATTCAGACGTCTGAGTTACTGTTTTAATAAAAAATCGTCTATAATTAAAAAGTTTTCAATGGATTTAAGCAATATTCAGCAGATAAACAAACGTATTTCAGTAAATTGCAACATCATGACGTAAATTTGGTAATTTAATTTTGTCGAAAATTGGGGAACATTTTTTTTTTTTACAATTTCTATTATAGTTAAAGTGAAGGAGGAAATGTGCAACTTGACAGTTCAGTGAGCTGCAGGTGGTGATTTATGGCGATGTGCCAAATGAAAAGAAGCCATTCCATCAGGTCATTCCAAAGGTTGTGTGTGTGGGACGCGTCCTCCTGCTGTTTGATCTTAATCGGAATGTTTTTGTGCAGGGGGGGGGGGGTTGAGAGAAATATCCGTTTCAGCTTTACAGCTTTCACGGCTCTTTTTTTTTTTTTTTTTCTTGGTAATAAATAAAAATCATAGTTGCTGCATTCACCATTGATCCGTGTTTGCATTTCTTGAATATAAACAGCAGACAATCTGAAACAGTGTTGGGCGGGTCTTGATGTTCTTCATTTTGCATATGCTGAGTTCAGTTCTGTGGGAATAAGGAATGACCCATACTGTGAATATATACAAAACTACATATTTTTGAGCTGAAAAAATAGGTCTACTTGTACACAGTAGCTAACGTGTGAACTCAGATGAAGACAATCAGACATACGGACATCTGATTCCATAAAAAAATCAACATAGTTTTTTTATTTACACTACAGGTAAAAAAGCAAAAACATGTTTTTAAACGTTATAAAGGAAAACGGATTTTTGAAACGCAGGACTTGATGATCTTAATTTCTGAAAGTTTCTTTTTTCCACATCCTTTTTTTTTCAATTACAATACTGTCATCATCATCATCATCATTGTCAACCATTATCAATCCACTGCCGGACGAAGGTCTCCCAAGTTTCCTCCACAACGGTCTGTCTTGTGCCAGTCTCCTCCATGTCACCCCTGCATACTTTCGAATTTCATCCACCCATCTCCCATGTGGTCTTCTTCTGGGTCTTTTCCTGTCCCTGGGAATCCAGGATACTATGAGTTATATCACTTAGTGATATGGCAGATTTTCGGTTGCTGATATCCGCGATCGTAAGCGGTAGTTGCATTGCGATTGTTGATGATGACAAGATAAATACTGGAGTGATGTAAAATGTTGCATAAACTAAACCCCCCTCCCCCGAACTTTTATTTGGTCATCATAGCTGATCAACCATTTCATTCCATGAACATCAGCACAGTTCAGTCATTTGAACATTGGGGGTATCTGAAGGAATTCAGCCGTGCTTAAGCGCCCTAGCGCAACGAAAACATGCTAATTTTGGACAGTTCTATTCCCTTCCTCTCTACCATCCCTAATAATTGAGAGTGCATACTGTATTTTCAAATATTCTATTTATGAGCTAGTTTTTGCGCTGTTCGTATGCTTTTATTTTCGAAATTCCTAACACTTTTGAACTATGGTTGCAGAAACGTTTATGCTTTGGGTTTGTCTGTAGGATAATTCGCATGAAAGCGGTTGAATTTCGGCGAAATTTTAGTATGCTGTTGGGTACAACCTGGAAAACCTACCCTCTTGAAAAAGGTCAAAATTAAATTTAAAGGCCAAGACATAAGAGCAGTATTTGTTCTCCAAGCTTAGGAATGTTAACTCACATAAAATCTGTTTGATTGCGACAAAGTTTTGGTATGTTATCAGGGAGGAGAAACCTACCCTTGTAGAAAATGATCTAACTTGAATTCAAAGGTCAGGGCATAAGAACAGAATTTATTCTTTATGGTCTTGTGCTTGATAAACTTGATCAATTTGCATAAAGCACATTCATCCATTTGCATCTTTCATCATTTTTATTACTTAAAACTGAAATTACTTTACAGTATCATGTTCAAATTATTTTTTTAAAGCATAATAATCATCCTGGAATTTTTTTGTATATGGCCTGGAAAGTCCTTGAATTTTTTGTATATGTCCTGGAAAAGGCCTAGAAAGTCCTTGAATTTTTTTCCCCCAAAAGTGTACGAACCCTGTGTCTGGGTTCCCGCTCTGTCTGGCGGGATAGGTCGTTTCTTACTTTTTCGCTGACTGGAAGATTCCTTGCCCTCGAACTTTTTTGGGGAATAATTTCCCTTTATTTTCTTTTCAAACACCTACACACATGTATACACTGTCCTCATGCTTAGGACTTACAACATCAAGAGATAGCAAAATTTATTTACAGAATATTTACGAAAAACATCTGTAGATGAGAAAAAAAAAGCATAACAAACATAGAAGGAACATATTATTAAAGAAAACATTAATTGAAAGCATTACAAGCAATAATTTATAAGTTAATTACTTCTGAGATGGATTCTATTGTGGTGAACAGAGAACCATCCTGTAACAGACATCCACATTGAATGGAATTTAGACAATTGTGCGGTTTTATGAGCAATGCAATATTCTAATGTTAGTCTTAAGATTAACTGTGATTTATATTGATTACATAAATGGTTTTGAGCATTTAACAAAGGCAAACAAATAGCATCATTAGCATGATTAATAAAAGATGTATAAATATAAGCTTTTGCCAGTATGAAAAAATAAGTGCATAAAGTAGATCAACAATGAGTTGCAGAATTAGCCTTTGAAGTATGCATATAAACACGTTGGGTGTGATTTAATTCATGAAAATAAGGAAGATAATTTAGTTTCTGAGCAGCACCACAACTTCACAGGTGCGGCCCTTACGGCAACTTTTGCTTCCAAGATCGCAAAATTTCTCACCTGCGGCCCTTGTGCTGATGTGGCTCTTAGTCCGAAAATAATGGTAAGTGATTTTTAGCTCCCCCCCAATCTTTTCCTGACACTTTTCGGATCTTCTTATGCCAAATGAAAGGATGAAAAATTTGGGATAGCAGAATCATTTTGCCATATGCTACAAAGATTCTAGAACAAGGCTAAGTATTTAATAATTGGAACTATATGTTTGTCATTGCAAAGTACTAGAATGAGGTTTATAAAATAATCAGAAAATATGCAGAATGTTTTTATCTTGCAAAACTTATAATTACTTTTTGTGTTTTTAAAGGTGTCCTCCTTCCTGAGCTTTTAGTATGTTTGGTTTTGCTTGAATCTGTGCTTCCCAGTGTGATGCAAGAAACTGGAGTGATACCAACGTTGGCTCAGTTGCTGGATTGTTTAGATAACTTTAATCGCCTTGCTCCTGGATTAGAAAAGGAAGATGCTGAGGATTTGTCATGGCCTGGCGTGTTTTGTAAGTTTCACAATATTTACTCTTTCGATGCTTCCAGATTATTATTATTTTATTCCATTTATTGATCTGGGCATCATGTTTTTTTGTGCTATTATCATATTTTTTAAAAGTATGTTCTTGAACTGGATGACTTAGTGTACCTGTTAGTTATATAATTGTGTCCACATAACATGACCTGAATGCTGTTCCCCTCTCCCCCTCAGTTTTGTGACCAAATTACTGCTCAGTGCTTCATCATTGCATTTGGCTGTCATATTATAGTTTTCCAACATGTACTGTAAAATGTCTGAACTTAATGCCAGACTGAAACAGTATTTTTATGTAGTGTTCGATATTTGAACATTACTACTTTTTGTGATGTTTCTAAATTAGTAAATGTAAATACAAATATGTAGTGTTGTACCTGACTGAAAGACGAACACAGATAAAAGAGTGAACTGGTAGTAAAATTTTCAGAAATTACACTACAGTTAGCAATGCCAGCCGTAAGTGTAATTCTAAGTCATAAATATGTGTGTATGTTTGTGAAAATTTGAAAAATTTGAAGTCATTTTTGAGCTCTGCGCTTGAAAATCTGTAATGTTCACTATTTTTTTTTCATGTGACCCCCCCTTGTTCAATATAATTTTGTGAAGGAAAATCATATCCATGGAAAACTTTCTTAAATGGAATATGGTCAAGATGTTTGTTTATTGACAGCGTCTGGCACAAGTGCCCGTATGCAGATAAAAAGTGTCATAATATATTATTTTATATAAGCACATGATAATGTGGGAGATGGGTAGGTGAAATTCGAAAGCATGCTGGAATGACCTGGAGGAGACTGCTCAAGACAGAAAGTTGTGGAAGAAATTTGGGGAGACCATCCAGCAATAGATTGATAATGCTTGTTGATAATGATGATATACATAAAGATTGGTTTGCATCATGGGAATGTCAACCTCCAGTTAAAAGGTAAAACCATCGGACTACTTTGAGTTAAACTCCAGATGAACAGATATTATGTTAAAACTAGCATATATAGCCCATCCTAGGATGGTTGTTTTTAAGCTTTAAATAAATATTAATAATATAGGGGATGTTGCCTGTTCTGTGATGGAGTGAAATTTTAAATTGAAGCAGATTGAAAAGAAATCAAATAGATGCCGGATTTCTGTAGGGAAATGTAGTAAAAACTGATATAGTAAGCACTCATTCGTGTTATAACTAAAAATTATATGCTATTTATTTCTGTTTTTCAAAAGACCTCGCGATAAATAACATTCTGTGTAAAATATTTGTTATTTAACAATTGCAGGGTAGAGCATTTAGGTAGGTCGATATTTTGCAAAATGTGTATTATAAATCAGCACTAAACTCTGAAAGTTGTTTTCTTGTAAACTTACCTTAACTTTTGCTTTGATTTTTTTATGTTAAAATTACTTTTTCTCTGGCACACTTGTTATTCACTTCATGGCTTGTTTTAGACTGTCCTATTCAACAATTAGTTTGAAACTTCATACCAAAGCTTTTTCTACAAAATATTGCGACATCTGGTATTACAAATCGGAAATATCCAAATTCTCGACAATGTGCTATTGGGGCGATATCTACTTTTAGATGCAATTTTGCTCACTTTGACATCTCAAGATTTCAGTTTTTATTGTAGGTAGAGCATTTAGGTATATCAATATTTTGCAAAACGTATGATATAATCAGCACCAAATTCAGAAGTTTAGTTAAATTAAATAAATAAATAAATAAATACATCTCTCTTTCCACGTTCCTGAAACAAATAGTAACCGAAAAATTATTTTCAGCCACCGCCGTGGAATTGAACCACGGAACTCTCGATATCTAGCCAAGCATGTTAACTTTACACCACGGTGGCCAACAATCCACGTTGCTATGTGTATTTTTAAGTCAGCTTCTGACATCATAAATCCGTAAGATGGACTCAGCTACTCTGAGACGTCTCCATCTGGTGGGCATTAACGGCACTGGCTATATATATATATATATATTATAGCAGTTAAATCCAAAGGGCGAGATCCAAGGTGAAAATCCTCCAAATACGTGGCGTCAGTAAATAAATAAATACATCGCTCTTTCCACGTTCCAGAAACAAATAGCAACCAAAAAATTGTTTTCAGCTGCTGCCGTGGAACTGAACCACAGAACTCTTGATATCTAGCCGAGCGTGTTAACTTTACACCACGGTGGCCAACAATCCACGTTGCTATGTGTATTTTTAAGTCAGCTTCTGACATCATAAATCGTAAGATGGGCTCAGCTACTGCGACGTCTCCATCTGGTGGGCATTAACAGCATTGGCTATATGTATATTATAGCAGTTAAATCCAAAGGACTAGATCCAAGGCGAAAATACTTGGATTTCGCCCTTTGGCTTTACATTCCAGAAACGTAAATCCAAAGGGCGAGATCCAATCTTTGCACGTTCCAGAAATGAGGTGAAATCCTTGTTTCTGGAACGTGGAAAGAGCGATGTATTTATTTACTGATGCCACGTATTTGGAGGATTTTCATCTTGGATCTTGCCTTTTGGATTTAACTGCTATAATATATATATATTGCCAGTGCCGTTAATGCCCACCAGATGGAGACGTCTCAGTAGCCGAGCCCATCTTACGGATTTATGTCAGAAGCTGACTTAAAAATACACATAGCACCATGGATTGTTGGCCACCGTGGTGTAAAGTTAACGCGCTCGGCTAGATATCGAGAGTTCCGTGGTTCAATTCCACGGCGGCGGCTGAAAACAATTTTTTGGTTGCTATTTGTTTCTGGAACGTGGAAAGAGCGATTTATTTATTTATTTACTGACTCCACTTATTTGGAGGATTTTCACCTTGGATCTTGCCCTTTGGATTTAACTGCTATAATATATACACTATCTACCAACAAGTAATTGGACACCCCTGCAATCGACGATATCTGCGGTCCTGATACACGTCACGGCCGCCGCCGTTAAATATCATGTGGGAAACGACAACGCAACCTGTCGCATGCGAGATGCCACGCAGTTCGGAGCTCTCTAATTTTGAGAAAGGTGTAATCGTTAGGTATCACAGAAATGGCCGATCCATACGTGACATATCCAGCGAGTTGAAGTACCCAAAATCAACAGTGGCCTACGTGATTGGCAAGTGGAATATGAGAGGTGACTGTCGGAATGTGCCCCAACCCGGCAGACCCACAAAACTGGGAGTTGGAGACAGACGGGTGCTGGCCAGAGAAATTCAGAAGAACCGCACCAAATCGATGGGCCAAATCTGCAAGGAGTTTCAACAGGCATCCGGGAGTGTTCTTTCGATGAATACCATCTGTAAGGAAGCCCATTTGCTCGGTTATCATGGACGTGCTGCCGCCCACAAGCCTTTGATCACCAAGTCTAATAGCGCTGCTCGGCTAATGTGGTGCAAAGAACGTTGACAGTGGACCGTTGAACAGTGGAAACAGATTCTCTGGAGCGACGAATCAAGGTTCACCCTCTACCGTTCGGATGGCAGGGTCTGGGTTTGGTGTCTGCCTGGAGAACGCCTCCTGCTGAAATGTATTGTGCCAACTGTGAAGTTTGGAGACAGTGGAATTATGCTATGGGGGTGTTTCTCCTGGTATGGCACGGGACCATTGGTCGCAATTCCTGGTAAACTCAACGCCGAGACCTACTGCACCATTTTGGATGACCATGCGCTTCCTATGTTGTGGCAGTTTTATGGGGTGGACCCATGTTACTTTCAGGATGACAATGCCACCTGTCATGTTGCGAGGCCCACCAAGGCTTGGTATGGTGACAGTGGGGTTAATTGAATGGACTGGCCTGCGCAGAGCCCGGACCTTAACCCTATCGAGCACCTCTGGGACGAGTTGGAGCGTCGACTTAAGGGGTGCCCCCACCGTCCAAAATCGGTGAAGGAACTGACCTGTCTTCTCCAAGCAGAGTGGAAGAAAATACCGCTAGCCGTCGTACAACGCCTGGCTGAGAGTATGCCTCGAAGAGTCGTAGCTGTAATCCCAGCTCGTGGAGGCTCCACCAACTATTGAATGTGAATAAATTTTGTTTTCCTTTGCTATCACAGGTGTCCAATTACTTGTTGGTAGATAATGTATATAGCCAGTGCCATTAATGCCCACCAGATGGAGAAGTCTCAGTAGCTGAGCCCATCTTATGGATTTATGTCAGAAGCTGACTTAAAAATACACATAGCACAGTGGATTGTTGGGCACCGTGGTGTAAAGTTAACACGCTCAGCTAGATATCGAGAGTTCCGTGGTTCAATTCCACGGTGGTGGCTGAAAACAATTTTTCGGTTGCTATTTGTTTCTGGAACACAGAAAGAGCGATGTATTTATTTATTTACTGATGCCACGTATTTGGAGGATTTTCACCTTGGATCTCGCCCTTTGGATTTAACTGCTATAATATATATATAGCCAGTGCCGTTAATGCCCATCAGATGGAGACGTCTCAGTAGCTGAGCCCATCTTACGGATTTATGATGTCAGAAGCTGACTTAAAAATACACATAGCACCGTGGATTGTTGGGCACCGTGGTGTAAAGTTAACACACTTGGCTAGATATCGAGAGTTCCGTGGTTCAATTCCATGGCAGCGGCTGAAAACAATTTTTCGGTTGCTATTTGTTTCTGGAACGTGGAAAGAGTGGTGTATTTATTTATTTACTGACGCTACGTGTTTGGAGGATTTTCACCTTAGCTAAATTAAAAAAAGTAAAAAATAATTGAAGTGTACAAATTAATATTCAAATTTGTGCTAAATTAAATTAATATACAAATGCAACTTGCCGTGACTTTAAGAATTCAATTCGAACTTCATAGATCGGAAAAATAGAACTTGAGTCATTGATAATCCAATGTTTTTAAATTAGCATGTGATTACCTTGACATCTAAAAGTGACCGTGTGCTATTATATAGCAGGCAATCACTTTGACATCTGGAATAGAATTCTACACCAAGAAATTTTGGATATCTAGTATAGTTATACTACTTATAATACATTCTATCGCATCGAAGTTGCAGCACCCGGAAGGAGTGGTCAGAATTCAAATCTGCAGGAGGACACGTGCTGTTATGCAAATGTCTAAAATATTTGACCAACCTAGCAGCAATTTTTGCTGATGCAAACCCAGACATAGTGTGTGGAGTTCAGAGTAACAGATGTGTGAGACAGTTAACAGGCTTCTATCTCACAGGGACCAGCTTCAGAGTGCAAGGAGATTGAGAGTGCTGAGACATTGTGTTGGACACTGATATAATTGACTTCAACAGAAGGCAGATTATGGACCTTTTGAGTGGCAGAATGGCTGTTTCATTGTGTAGTGGAATGTGTGAGCCATGACAATTGCACAGTGCCCCGATGTTGGTAAGAGTGGCTGCAGGGAGGTGTGAGTACTTGTCAGATCGGTACTAGAGCACAATGAAAGATTGTAGTTCATGCTCCACCTACAGTCATGCTAGCAGCCATCCTGATAGCTGTAACTTCCTCTGGTTCATGGGAAAGGGGCCCTTTATGCATACCAAGCATTGCATTGATTACCACTAACTGCTGCCCATCGTCAATCATGTTTGGAATGGTGCCATGTACAGGACACAGAATGGCATGAAGTAGTCTTCAATGATGAATACCTGTTCTGCTTAGGCCCAGAGGTTGGTGCATACAAGTGTTGTGATGATGTGGTGAATGCAATTAACCTTAACCCATTGCGAGACATTGTACTTCACACCATGCTGGTGTTTTTAGTGTGGTGAGCAATCAGTTACAATTGGTGTTCATCGTTGATGCTTACCATCAGGAATTTTACTGCTGTGTTTTAGAGATTCTAAAACCTGTGTTTCTGCTTTCTTACTGTGGTGCCTGATGACATTTTTCTGCTTGTTGATGCCTGCATAAATACCACTGAGGTTTCCTCTGAATGTCTTTGTGGTTACTTCTTGGGCTGCCAGATCTCCAGATTTCTCCTCAAATAAACACGTGTGAGCCAAGATTAAATGTGATCTGCAGCCCAACCCACAGTATTTATGAAACATGGCTGTTCTGTTGGACTATTTGCTTAGTGTGAAGTACTGCAGGGAGCAAATTGACAGCTGTATGACTCCATGCCAAGTCCCTTAGCTCAACGTATCTGCAGCTGAGGTGCTTTTACATCATATTGATTTGTCACCATAGTAAGCATCACTTAGCAGCATTAAATATGTTCATTATCACCTGTAAATTTTATCATGTGTTTTTTACCTCCTTGGCTACTATCATTATACAAAAAACCTGTCTCTATTCCTGTGGTTTCAGGGTGCTGTAATTTCAATGCCACAGAGTGTATATAAGCACAGTGTGTGATGAAAACATAAAAGGTCTTTTGCTTTTAAAGCACAGAAATATTAGTTATGCAATCTTTGATAGTTTACATTCATCAGACACTTTGCAAAGTTGTTTTTGCTGTATGTTAATGATTGGCCAAGTTGATTGTGCTTCATCCATATGTGTAAGTCCTTGTGAGCTAGTGTCTCAAAAAATTACTAAAAATCTGGTAACCAATAAGATTTTGTAGTATCAAGCTCTGTGAAAGTCAACTTTCATGGTGCATGAACATTTTTTAGTGAATAGTTCGTTAGGATTTAAACCAAATCACTTTTATTCTTGATCTCAAAGACTACAGTCTTGTGATGATTATTTATATTAAGAGAATACAAAGTGGTTTGTCACAAATATATATATATTTTTTATGTTGACCATGATTTTGCTGGGTATTGATTTAGCTTCATATTTACGTGCCATTCGTCCTGATGAAGCTAGGTCAATACCCAGCGAAACCATGGTCGACTTAAAAACAAATATTTGTGACAAACCACATTGTATTCTTTTAATGTACAAGTCACTTTTAGTACCAAGTACATTTTTTAATGAATAGTTCTTTAGGAACACAAACCAAGCCACTTTCACAGCTCTAAAAAATGATTAATTTGAATGTCAGTAATTGCTTTTTGTCTCGTGTATTATTAATAGGCAAGATATTTGGGTCTCATCTTTTGAATTTTTTTTTTTTAACTTTTGGCTGACTTGCTGACAATGGAGAACAGTAGTCAGTAACCAAACAATCAGTAACTGTACATTTCTCCTCTTGTGCTCAGAATAGGAGCTCTCGCATGTTACTGATTAGTCATGCTCTGTTCTCCCTTCACTTTCCATTATTATGGCACCACTCAATACATCCATCCATGTCCATCCAATGTTATCTTGCTGGCCTAGTGACGATGTACATCTTACGCCCTGCCAAAAATTTAAGACCACCATTTCATACCATCCCCAGCATTCACCTCTGTCCTAACCTCACCTGCACCATTTTTTTTTGCTTGTTTCTTTGCAGCATATTGCAGCAACTTTCATGTGTTTCTTTCTTGATATATATTTTAAAAAATACTGCCACTCATTCTATGGTAAATCAAGTACTGAAATTGTGGTCGTCAACATGATTTATTTGGTGGTGAGTGAGCGACCACATTTTTGGAGCCTGCTTGTAACAGTAAATAATGTTATTAAATTGTGTTTTGCTAACCAAGTAGAACTTTAAGTGAAAATTCTTATTGTAGCTTTGAATCTCGGCTCATCTCCACTTTGTCAAATTGTTGAAGACTTGCCGATTATCCGAAAAGCTGATTTAGAAAACCACAACAAGGATGGAGGATTATGGTTGGTTATTCATGGGAAGGTTTACGATGTTCAAGACTTTAAATCATGTGCACCTTGTGGAATTTCATCTTTATTGCAGTATGCTGGTGAGTTCTTAGTCTACGTTTTCTTGGTTGAAGTGCTTATATTTTCATATTATAGTTATTTGTATTTTTACTCTCAGTTTCAGTGATTCTGTTTTGTTGAATTTATGATATTGATTAGCATTGTAAAGGATGTACATTAAAGAAATACATTGGATGTTCTGTGTTTTACCTTTCTGTGGAGTTTCTGTACATTTCTAAGTTGGATTAGACAATTTCTGACAGACTTAGACAGAATAAACACACAGATTATTGCATTACAAGGGCTTAAACAATAAGGGCCTGCAAAACATGTTGTTCAATGGCACAGTTTTAATATGAAAAATATAGTTTCTGTTTATACTTTCATATGGATGATATCTCAGGTTAAGTACAATTTGTTCTTTGTGTTTGTTTCATTGTATGTCTTCCTTCTGTTTTGTACCCATGTATTGTTTTCAATTTTTGTTTTTCATCTTTATATGTCCTGTGTTTTGGTTTCCTACAATCATAATGCATTTTAAGCTCTAGTGTGAAATTTCCACAAATTCTAAATGTGTAGAGAACAGTTTTTGTTTTGTTTTGTTAATTATAGTTAATTGTACTACTCATTTAGTTCTGGCATGTTGAACACATGCTCATTTACTCATTCATTTTCTTACATACATACCTTATATCCTTCACTCACTCCATACTTTTTCCGTTAAACGTTAACTTCAGTAATGATATTTATTACATTATCTGCAATGATGATGAACACAAATACCAAATTGAATTTAGGCATTTGTGCTACAATGCTAACAATGCCCATGAAATGAAATGAACTGACTGAAAGAACATAAAACTCTCTCTGAATTGATTTTGTTTTTATTATAAGTCTCTTTATTCATTGCAAACACAGACTTTGTGTGTGTGTGTGTGTGTGTGTGTGTGTGTGTGTGTGTGTGTGTGTGTGTGTGTGTGTGTGTGTGTGTGTGTGTGTGTGTGTGTGTTCTTTTTAGGGCTTATACAGTCAAATCCTGATAGAACAAATTTCACCGCACCATCAAAATATTTCATTGTAGTGAAATTTCATAAAAACTGAATTTGATATTTTATCAAACATGTGCATTTATTTTGAACATTTTAAATCAAAAATTTTATTCTAAGAGACTGTGCTTATTATAAAGTTAAAATTGCAGAATTATGGGTAATGAAATTATCAAATCAAAACTTGACTTGTTTCTGTTATTTTCACATTTTTGTTTGAGGAAAATCGGTGATATTTTAACTAGGCAATTTGAAGCTGCAGATATAAAAAATTCTACAAAGGATGCACATGAGAAAACATATCTTCTGGAATGTTTTCCTAGTGCAAAAGCGCTTTTGAACACTAACATTCATTAAAGAATTTCCCTTCATTTTGATTCTCTTATTAACTGGATGATACCTGCATTGGCCATTTTGTGAGAAGTAAACACATCCTCATCTGCAAACAAATATCTTCCAGTTGCATGTTATTAGGACAGAAGTCAATTTAGTGACTGATTTCCACAGTGCTTCCACCATTTTTAACTTGCATGTTATTTCCGCTGTCACATTTATCTTCCTAAAATGCTAATGCTTTTTTTGCTGGAGTTGGAAAAATATCCTTGCCTCATCAGCATGAAATGCATCATCCAGTCTGTATGAGCTTTATAAGAGCAGCCTCTTCTCTCCATTCATTCATGCTCTTCTTAGGCTCAGCACCTGCCTGACTACAGATCTTGTGACAACATTGCCGTATTGTTTCTTGAAATTATTTTCATCCGGCACTGGTCTGAAAGTCTGTATGGCCAATTGTAGTGCTTTATTACAGATTAACAGTTTTCTAATTGGCACACTCCAGGAATGGACATCTTACATGTACAGCACTGAGTCATCATCTTAAAATTGCACCAGCCATATTCTCTTCCTTTCTCACCTGATGTATCTGCAACTTGACCTGGTATGAGAATTCAGTGACAATCATAAAGCCTTGTGGAAAAGTTTTATTGCATTCTAAATACCAATTTGGAAAGGCCTTGACACCGTCCTGCTGGTAGTAAATTGCACTGGGTTTGTTGCAATCTGATAGGTAAAAGTGGACATTTTTCAAGGTGACTACATGCTTCCTCCTCTCACTTGCCAGGTGATTTTTTCATTGAGCTTTTTGCAAGTAGTCCTTCTCTCTGAAATGTGCTTTGCTAGAAGTTTGTATACTCGGTTCTTATGGCATTTCTGTAGACTTTAATCTTGGTGGATTAGGATGTTAATGGTTCCCATGGGCACTCCCGTTTAAGCTGCAATGATGCATTGTATCACTGAGTTTTGTTCTGATACCAACGTCTTCCACTTTTTGGATGACAGCTTCCAAACAACTTGCACTGCACCTTGGATCTAAGTGTTTTGTATCAACCAGAAGGGGTTTCCATTGCATAAAATTCCTTTGCTGTGTGGTACAGTGTGGATGCCTTTCTTCAAAATGTTGTATACAGGTGTCTTGCAGGCTTTCATTACTTCTGATAACTGTATTTTGCATCAGATAGGGCTGTGATGTAATCATAATAGAAGTCAGGTGTGTTTTTGGAGGCATAAAATAGCTTATAGCTTTCCACACTTAAGAGTGACATTGACACAATTCAGAGTGTTCAACAGAATCAGAGGTGGTTCAGATTCCTAAGCTATAATTCTTAGCTTCATTACTAAATCATGTAGATTTTATACCATGTAGCAAGGTAATTATTCACCCAGAAAAGCTTGAAGATTGCAAAAAATGTTGAAGTGTACCTCTCCAATTAAAAAATAATTTTTCTAATTTGCCATGCAGAAATTGAGGTATCACAATAAATGCAATTGCAGGATTTGCCAAAAATGTTTATTGATTTCTAATCGCCATGTTTTTTTAGAATTTATTTTTCTTCTGCCAGAAATAAAATTAGGGTTGAGAGAAATTTATTATGGGGTAACTCCACTTCGGCAGCATGCAACTGTTGTATGCAGTTGTTCCATAAACTTATGCTTCAGTGTATTTATGTAATTTTTGTGGCCACCTGATTTATCAGCACTCAATTAATCCCCCTCCCAAGTTACCTTAAGAAAAGTGTGTAATTAAATCAAAGTTTTCAGAATTTAAACACATAGCAGAGAAAGTAAATAACATATCACCTAAAGTTTTGAAGAGAACCATGGGAAAATACCACCAAAGGAGAAAGGACTTGTAAATGCTGTGCCTCTGATAGCTTCAAAATTGTAGCAGTTATCTTACTCCAGAACTTAATGAACTTTGTTTGCATTTGTGTAATTTTTATAGTGTGTTGTTCAAAAGAAATTTGAGGAACGTCATTTCTTGTTGAACCTTCATTTTTTTTATGGTTGAACAATTTAATTTGTGCAAACATGAAAATTAATAATTGTACATTCAATAATTATGTTCTAACAGTCTATTTCAAATGCAGGGAGAGATGCTACCCAGGCCTTTGAAGCTATTAAATATACAGATGAAGCAAGAGTACTTATGAAAGACTTTTTGGTTGGAAATTATTGTGACGTAAGTTTTGCTTTTGACGTAGTTCCATGAATTTCATATTGTTTCATATACAGTATCAGAGAACAATAAATTTACATGACTTGCTTGTAACAACCAAATTTTAGGGGGCACATTTTTTTCTTGTTTTTGTGGACCATAAAATGAAACAGAAATTTTAATGAGGTTTTTAACTTTTTGATGAAGTTTTATTGCAGTGTGTCCAGATGCTAAAATGGGTGGTAGTATGAGCAAATGTATTTTGGTACAGTATGTTTATTTCAACTTCTCTGTATGAACAACTTCAGCACTGTTAATCACTGTGTCTTCTACATGTTATAAAAGTGTTGCTAGAGATTCAGGATGTAAAATTATTTACTATGCACTGAGTGGCCAAATTATTATGACCACCAGACCATTTTATGCAAAGTAGGTATCCCACAGATGCTGCAGATGCAAGATGGCTGTATTGGTATAAAAAAGGAACAGTGAAGTCATGCAGAGAATAATGAAGTGTGTTGAGAAATATAATGGATGAAAGATTCGGTCTGATGGACTTTGAACGTGGAATGATCGTGGATGCTCGAAGCATTGGTGTGAGCATTAGCAAAACGACTGCACTTTTGAAATATTCAAGGGCAGCAGTTGTTAAAGTTTACAGAGAGTGGACGACCAGTAAAACAAAAAAAGAAAAATGGGTCTAAGCACTAGGCGTGTAGTCCTTAACAGTTACTGGATGCTGGAGGTCAGTGGATAGTAGGCAGACTTGTTCAGTCTAAGACGAGCAACACTTCATCAGATTACAAATAATTTAAATCAGGGACCAAGTCTGATGGTCGCTCAATGTACAATTCGCTGCATGCTACATCATATGAGCCTTCAGAAGCAGATGGCCTGTCCGCAAGCCATTGCCAATTGCAGCGAGCAAGAAGAAACAGCCCCAGTTCGCTCAGAAACACAAGAATTGGACAGTAATTGTGTGGAAAAGGGTAATGCAGTCCAACAAATCACGTTTTCAACTACACCATGCAGATGGGAGGAAGAGGATATCGAGACAGCAGCACATAAGCATGGACCCATCTTGCATCGTCAATACTGTTCAAGCTGCTGGACCCGGTGGTGCAGTGGCTTATGACCATTTGTCTGTGAAGGGCCCGGGTTCAAATCACGGTGAGGCATGGATGTTGTGCTTGTCTTATTGCACTGGATCTCTCCCTTCCCTGGAACCAGTAGCCCTAAATTAGGGATGGGAGACTGCTTATAGACCACCGTGTTGCTCACGGTATTCGTTAAACCTTCAATTAAAAATAAAATAATAATAATAAAAAAAAAGCTGCCAGAGGCAACTTTTTGATCTCAGGCATGTTTTAATAGGAGTGTTTGGGCCCTTTGATTCCTGTGGAGCAACTTCGGACCACCCAAAGGTATTTATTGTTGCCGACGAGGTCCACCCAGTTATGTTGATGATTTATCTCACTGGAGATGAATGCTTCCACCAGGACAATGCTATTTGTCATAGGGCTCACATTGTACGCGAGTGGTTTGAGGAGCATCATGGAGACTTTTCCCTGCTACACAGGCCTCCTAAATCACCAGATCTCAATCCAATGGAGCACTGTGGGATGAAGTCACAAAGGGCATCAGACAGCTGGATTCATTGCCATCAGATCTTCAAGAGCTGGAGGGTGCAATTAATTGCATTTGGGCTGTTATACCCCAAGCTTTTTACTGACATATATTAATAGTCCATACTAAGATGAATTCAGACAATATTAAGGGCAAAAGGTGGCCTGACAACGTGCTAACCAACAAAATTTTTTATGTAAGTTGAGAAATTTCAGCTGAGCAGACCTGGAAAAGAATGGACAATCCAACCAAGTAATGTTTCCAAGAACTGACTAGAAAGAGAAATAGTGGCTTAAGTATTGGGGAATGATCATGAGCTGACAGCCAGATGTCTAACAGAATTTGAATAGTGAAAGTGACAGACTGCTTTTGACCAAAGGCCTTGGTGGTAAAATTGTATAAGCATGTCTCTCCATTCATCTTTTTCATTATGATAATCTGAGCTAGAAAACAAATGCTTATATTCATGCACAAGATTCTTCTGCAGATTTGTGAAATTCCACTTTTTTTGTCATCATTTCGATCATTCTTGAGATCAATGCAAAACTGAAAATAAAGTTTAGGGGGATTAGTGGACAATATTTCATCTCTCAAAACTTTTGAAAACAGAAGTTAAATAGAGTAAAGATTTTTCCCATAATCATGATTTCTTTTTCTGGCAATTTCCCTCTGCCAGTACTGTTGTTAAACATCATTTTATTCCACAAATAGTTGTATTTCTGCTTAAAAATGGAAATTAGCAGTGTAAAGAATGTCCCTGTAATCTTCAAGTATGAGATTCTTCCATTTTTGTGGTTCTAGAAATATTGATGCATAGCTGAAAAGGAGGGGGGGGGATCGTTATCCATCTGAGGGTGGAATTCTGACTTTCGAAAATGGAAATTAGACAGACTGAAGATTTTTTTCATAATAGTATTTTTTTCTAGCGATGTTTCTTCAGCCCAATATTGTTGTTAAATATCATTTTATTGCATAAATATTTGTATTTCAACTTGAAAATGGAGGGAACATTTCCGAAAACAAAAGTTGGATGAACCTAAGATTTCGCCTTTAATAGGAATTTGTTTTTCCCTGTGCGATGTTTCCAATATCCTGTGTTGTTTGTTAAATGTCAATCATTTTATTTTTTACATACAGTGATGTGCTTCAATTTAATATTTACATAAATAAATTTCAGTGAACCATTCTGTCTTGCTCGTACTGCATTATATTCACACTGTTCTGCTGTACATTCTGATTTTTCACACGGTTAAAAAGTTAAAAGTTAAGTGTTTTTTTTCTTTCTTTCTTCATCAGTTTGATCTATGTTATAGTGGGACTTCATGATTGTTTGCAGGTGATCAGTACGATCAGTACGTAAGCTGGGATGAAAGTGCTTCTATATTTCTAAAATTTTGTAGTTGTAACTAATGTGCTTTCCTACAACCTACATTTCTCTGTTACATGTGAACTGCATTCATCCTATTTCAGTGAAACACACCTGAGAATGCTGTAAGTAACGTATTTTTTTTTTTTTTTTTTTTTTAATGTTTCTCTAGATGCAAAATTGTTTGAAAGAATCTTATCTAGAATCATGTTTAGTCATTGTGCACAGAATGTTGAATGAAATGCCAGAAAACCATTAACAGTTATATTTTTAAGCATGCAGAGACATTGCAATCCTTGTTTGTAGTTGGAGGGTGACTATTTTGAAAACAAAATATTAGCAACAGATTTTTCCTAACCTGTTTTGGACTTAGTTACTTTAAAAATAAAATCACATTTCAATTTGTATTTTATTTCTGGTTTGGAATTTTTAGTTTTATGTAATATTTTAAACTTCTTGTGTATGTTTTACATTTTTGCATGCACTAAAATTATTTATTTATTTATTTGCAGCCTCAACTAGAGTTAGTTCAAATGGTTGACCCTAGCAATTTTACATCTCCACTTATTGACACAGAGCGTACTTTGGCTTACTTACTTGGTCTGCATGCATATAAACAAGTGATAGGTCCTGCCTTGCTATCTTGTGAAAGAGAGTCTTCCCACTGGCTAAATTCACCACTTATGTGTGGTGGCTTGCAAGCTCCACAACCACCTAATCCTTTTGAAGAAGAAAAGGGCGAAGCTCGCAGTACCAGCTCAAGTGCAGCAACACCAGGTAAACTGAAAACATTTATGTTAAAATGTCCATTAAAGATGCAAAGTATAATTTTATGTGTACTTGTCTCCAGAATTTTTTTTTTTTATTGTACACAGGTTTTAATTTTTTTAAGGCATTAAAGACAGAAGTTGTTTTGTCCTTAATTTGTGCACCAGATTAATAATTGTGTAAAACAGCTGCACATGATAAATTTATTTATTGTTTTCCTGTTTAGAGGGAGAAGTGTTCTGAACAATGAGCTGTTGACAATTTGATTTAGCCTGTGGAAAAAGTTGTGGGCACTTTCTTGTAAAACTATTTTTGTAACATGAAAGCAATAATGAAATCCATAAATTAAAGCATGAAAATGTTTACCACAAAAAGTTCGTATTTAGGCAGGGAAAATGTGGTTGTAAACAGGTGCTGATGTTCAAGGTGGGTGCTGCCTCTTCTGTATCATAACAACAAAACAAAGAGCCACAGTGAAGAGGGTAACATCAGAATTCAGCAGTGGGACACCTATGAAAGTTTGTACATGTGATGACATGACTGGAAGATGGCAGGCAGCACCCACATTGTTAGTATCATCATTAATAGCATCACCAGGCTATGAGGCTGCAGTGGGCAAATAAACATTGGCACTAGATTGTGGAAGACTTTGAAGTGAGTAGCTTGGTCTGATGAATCAAGGTTTGTAATTACAACATGCTGATGGAGGGGTGCATATGTGGTGTGAAGCACACAAGGCCATGGACCCCAACTGTCAAGTAGGGATGTTACAGACCAGTGGAGGCAAGTGTAATGTTTTGGGGCATGTTTACATGGGCCACCTTTGTGGCCCCTTGTACCTATTGAGACCACCATTACCATAGAAGACTGTATTGGTAAACTCTCTAACTACACTTACAACCATTTATATCTATCCCATGACAGATGCCTTCTTTTAAGACAACACCCCCAACTTCATTGCTCCCATTTTCGTGATGTTATGATTGAAGGAACATTCAGTGAGTAGGACATTCAAGTATTTTCAACACTTGAGTGGCCTACTTCCTCTCTGGATTCGAACCCCAGTGAGTATCTGTGGGATGAAGTGTAATGACACATTTGAGTCTAAAACCCACCACCAGCTACTCTCAGTGCCTTACTGACCGCTCTCCTAAAATCATGAATGTTTCCGGTACCTGTAGTAGAGTCCATGCAATGATTTGTTGCTGTTGTGAGGGTGAAAGATGGGCCCACAAAAAAGAGGCTGAAAGATGAATGCACATGTTGTCAGTTGCACTCTCATTACCCATTTTTTTTTCTCAAACCACGACTGTGGCCAAAAATATCCAGTACTAAAAGTACAGATAAAAAATTCGAGCAAAGATAGTCAAAGATATAGTGAAAAAATATTGTCTCTTATACGGTAGTATTTTTTTTACTGTCTTTGTACGACTGTGGCTGTTATGACCCCGAGCACAGAGGGAGGGGTGATCACCGCCGGACGTAAGAGAGGGTCGGAGAAACTATGGGGGCCGCCTTGGTGGCACAGTGGTATAAGCGATGGCTTCTGTTCGTCCAAGATGGGTTCGAATCCCGGTGAGGCATGGAGGTTGTTGTGTCTGTCTTATGGCACTGGCTCTTTCCCTTCCCTGGAACCAGTGACCTTTAATTAAAGAAGGGCGACTGCTTATAACCCATTGAGTTGCTCATAGTGGTCGTTAAATCTCCAATAAATAAATAAAAAAACAGCGGGAGGGGGTGGGGGTGGAAGTCGAGAGATAAATTCATTAGTGGATGAAATATTGAAGGGGTGGTTATTATCACTAATAACCACCCCTTCAATATCTCATCCACTGCTGAATACATCTCTATACTTCCAAACTCCATTGATGGTCATGCAAGTATATTTACCCTGGACATTGAATCACTTTTTCCTTCCTTGCCTAAATTTGAAGCACACATGCTACTCATTCATAAATTCAAAGAACAATTCCCCATAGACGGCACTTTAACCAAGGATTTGTATGATTGCCTGTATTTTCTTCGCCAACATAGTTTTTTCGATTATAATAATCAATGCTATCAACAAAACCAAGGTGTACCAATGGGGTCACCTCTTTCCCAACTTTTGGCTGAAGTATACCTGCAAAATATTGAGCAATCAGTAGTGATGCAACATGACCAACAAACCTACCTTATGTCTCCGTTAGGTCGACGATATTTTTGTCATCTGGCCTCATCCTAAAAAAGATCTAATGCAACTCACACATTTAATCACTGAAAAATTCCCATCCATTAAATTCACTGTTAATGAAGGAATTGATGGCAAGATAAATTTCTTGGATGTCATTGCATCACGTCACCCAGAGTTACCATTAAAAAACTTACCTTTCCAATCTGGCAATGAAACCAATCGTAGTTGCACTGATGGAGGCCATAGTAATGGCTGAAATATATTTGCCTTAAAACTTTTATATGTAACTTAGAGTGTTCTACACTACCATCTTCTAATTTGTTTGTTAGTTACGTGCATTGCCTAACACTCTTTTATAAAATTTTGGCAACAAATTTGTGAATTAGAAGCACATTAGATTACTAAGTATGGCTCAACAAGGTGGCTGCCAATGGCAGTGTTGTTGAAAGATATTTGGAGCAGTAGGATGCATTAGTACAGTTTTTTTGTGAGAAAGAAAAGGGCGAATCTTCAGTATTTTTGAAATTAAAAGACATTTTTGAAGCTCCAAAGATGAAATTTTATTTGCTTTTTTTACAGTCAACCATGCCACAGTTCACCAAAGTAAACACCATGATGCAGCAAGATGCACCCATGATTCACAGATTTCAAAGAGAGCTGACATCATTATTTAAGGAATTAGTGTCAAGATTTATTAAGCCTTCTGCTATGACTTCTGCTGCTTATGTATTTGACATGGACTTTTCACGTGGGAAGATCCAGAAAGTTGATGCCATATGTTATTAGAGTTAAAACACGACAGTATATCAAAAATTCAAATTTGTCACAAATAGAGGTGTGCAATGTTTATTCCTCTGTTAGACTGTTACACGAAGAAGTTTCCTTTGCAAAATGAGCTGTATCATCATTGTAAGGCTGCTGACATTGGTTTGCACCAGGAAACTAAATTCTCGTCAGTTGATTTCATTTTAAACTTGTTTTCTTTTTCCGATACAGAAAAAGATTTTGTTGAACAGTTTGCCAAGTTCCAAAATGATCCTCTGACGGAAGAAATCTTAACTGCCAACAGAGTTGACGTAGCTTGGAATTTAGTATTGTGCATTAAATATCATAATGGGTCATTTAAAAACTGTTTTATTAAAATTAATTGCCACAATTCTCCTTATACCTCACAGTACTACCACATGTGAATGAGTGTTTAGCATGGTTAAGAAGAATCTAACTTATTTTCGATCCAGTTTATTTGTTTCAACTTTGCAATCTTTAATAATTGAAAAATACAAGGCTTGTGCTGATCAGGCTTGCTTTAATGCAGATCTGATGCTGACTGATGCAAAGCAAAACAATCAACATATTTATCTTTGAAGTAAAGTAAGTTTGTTTCTAAATGTATCATATTTTTTGTCCAAACACTTGAGCTTATATTTATTTGCAACCACATCTTCTCATATATGATGAATGTGTGTATTGCTAAGATAATAAGGAAAAATATACATTTTATATATATAATTTTTTTTGTAATTTAAGGTGTTTTCAGTGGTTGTTTATTGTAGTAGCTATGCTGAGAATGTCACATTTTAAATTTGGCAAGACCGATAGTATAGCACCGTATCAGCTTTGCGAGACCAATATGGTGCTATACCATAGGAAGAACTTTTTGCTGACACAAAATAGGACGTACGCTGCCACACAAAGGTCATCATCATGTGCTCCTGATGAGCTTCATGAAATGTTGGCAGGTATGATAACAGTCAGAATACATGACATTAAAGTTCAGTCACCTGTATGATATACATGTACCACATAAAATTCTGTTCAACAGTTATTATGCATAATACTGTGCCAAGCCTTAGGCATTAAGAAACAAAATAAACAACTAAAAACAAAACAAAAATTTTTGAATTTTTAAATTAATTATTTTAATGTTTAAAGGCTTGGCACTGTATTATGCATAACAACACTACATGTTGAACAGAATCTTAAGTGGTATATGTATACCATATATACTACTGAAATGTACCATTAAGGTTCACATATGCATAGGAACATAAGCTGATTTATTTAAAATCTGCAATATCATACAGTGTTCAATATGCTATTCTACCCTCATTCATGCTGTGCTTTGGAATTGCTATATTCAGAGTTTCTGATTGCCTACCATAACTAACTGATGTTACACATTGCTTCATAATGGCATTGTATCCAATATTGTTTGACTGGGAATACTTGATTTCCAAACTGGAAGTATGCAGCACTGTGTTATTTTCTTTGAGAAATTATCCCCATTGAAAGCTATCTTGTGAATTTGCAGATTTTTTTTTTGTTAATTTTAACTTTGACTTTTAACAGCATTTAAATTTTGTTTTTAATATTAGTGTCTGGAACAACACCTACTGAACCAAATCTTCTACCAAGTGATTCATCTGTCTCAGGAAATCAGAGATCTTGTGCGAACCACGATCAGTCAGGACCATTTTTACAAGCTCTAGCAGAAAGTCGAATTAATGAACCTCTGGTAGCCAGTTTTCTGCAGCTTATTGATGTATACTGCAAACAGCATAATTTGACATTGCACATAAACTTTTGTTCTGATCATCCTGTGGAAGAAGTTGGGAGGTAAGTGTAGCAAAATGTATATACATACATTTATGCACTATGAAAGCTGCTAAGTAAGTTAATCTGTGTTTTAAAATTAACAAAAATAAAATTTCCTTCAGAACAAGAAGTTATTTGTGGCCTTGTGCTAGACAGTAGGAAGGCATACCAAAGATGAAAATTGTTTACAGAAAATTAATTCATTCTATGGTTTTGAGTTTGAATATGTTCTACATTAAAAAAATTTCAGATCTATTAGCATGAGTGTTTGTTTATTGTGGTATTTTGGATATGCACTTTTCACGTTCTGATTGCGTGAGGAATGAAGATGTGTTGCAGTTGTGTAATGTGAAGCAAAATGTTGTTAGCAAGGTGGAGACTATTAATATGCTTTGGTGGTTTGGCCATGTTACAAGAATGAGTGATGAGATGCTTACCAAGAAAAGGGATGAGATGCTTACCGGGCCAAGGAAGTCATGGAAGGATCAGATTTAGGTGTCTGCATGAGAAAAAGATTATGAGTATGAAGTATAGAAGGTCTTGTTTATGGCATGTGATGGATGTCAGTGAAGTCTGAGTTGTATGTCAAGATTGCTGTAAATGTAGAAGTTTCATACAGCAACAGTAAGTAACAATTATCTGGTAGTTTGTATTTATTTGTGGAGCTAACCTCTGAATCTTGAATCTCACAGAACAACGTAGTTCTTAGTTGTGTGTGTGTGTGTGTGTGTGTGTGTGTGTGTGTGTGTGTGTGTGTGTGTGTGTGTGTGTGTGTGTGGAAATTTTATTGCTTCCAAGTTTTTTTTTGCTCCTGTCAAGTGATATCAATGTGTAGTTACGAAAATAAACTAAGAACAGCTCTGGATATGCATAAATAAAAACAATTCTGAATATTCATGATTAATAAATAAAATTCTATGGTCATTACATACAGAGTATATTCTCCAGCCCTTCTGGATTGGAGCTGGGGATAGGAAACAACTCAAGCTTAGTTACAATGCCAGTATTTACTAATTTGGTATGCCATATGTAGTTGCATATAAGTTGAGTAGAAGCCAACCCTCAAATTTCAAGTATATTATTTTCAGCAATCAAATTGCAGTACTGGATTGCTTTTAGTTCACTGTTCTCTACATAACATCTCAGAGTACTTGAAAATTACAATGTCTTAGAGCAGGAATCAAACTCGCAGCTTTGAATTTCCATTTGATTGTGCTGCTGTTGCTTCACCTGGCACAATGAAGTTACAGCTAACTGTAACTAAGCAATTATATCATAGGAATCTGAGCCAACTTCAAATTCATGCTAGTAGAAGCATTCCTATGCCCCACCCCCACCTCTTATTATCTTTAAGACAACCCTTTCAAATTCACAACAGATGTCGGTCACAAATCACCTAGTGTGTCAAATATCCCCACAGAAATTAAGAAAGAAATATTCTTAAAAAATACATGGGAAATTCAGAAACAAATAATTTTCATCAATCAGATTACATTGCTGAATTGCTTCTAGTTCATTGTCCCAGGTAGTGTAACAGTAACGTGCTGAAACAGATGTCTATAGATTCAGGCTCAATTTCTGCCCTAGGGAGATGTAATTTTCAAGTTTCTTGAGGAAATGTTGCATATGAATGATAAACTAAATGCAATTCAATATCACAATTGGATTGCTTTAAAATAATGTACTTATGAATTTACCATGATTATGTTTACCAGAGCATGTGCAAAAGTGAATGGTGTTACATTGAAATGATATTCTGTTGGAACTGGAGTCAGACAAGGGTGTGTAATGTCACCATGACTTTTTAATATATTTATGGATGCATGCATGATGCCAAGTTGAACAATACTGGTTTGTGTTTTTGGTAACTTCAGTGTGTGCAGATTGTTGTATGCTGATGACACAGTCCTGTTGGTAGAGAGCAATAAATGGTAAACTATGTATATCATTATTCTTCATCTAGCGTTTACAAGTACCGCATAAATAAAGAATGGAAAGAGAGAGGGAGAGTACTCTATTATAGTAATGTCATCGCCAAGAACTCTCACTCTTGTAATTTGCGATGTAATTCGTTCCTGTGTTTGTGAGATCGTTCAAGAATGGAAGCTGCCGTGAAGCCACTTCTTATGGAGGATGCACAGAGATGCCAACCATTACAGAATCTCGGTAATTATAACGGATTTCCCGGGATTACGGAATTACAGATGACTAATGGAAAATTACGGATATTCAGATTTTTGCTGTTATTAGGCAAGTTTTACTGGCTTTGTAATTAATCAATGTAAAAGCCTCTAAACAAAGTTTGTAATCTCTTTGTTCTTTTTTTTTTGTCTTAGGAGGAGGAATTTGTTTTGCCTGTTTAATAGAGTGCAAAAAAAAAAAAAAAAAAAGCATGGCACAGGGCCGGGATTACATCGGCCCTGCGTGCTTCTTTCATTATGGCCTGGGATTACGTTGGCCTCTGAATAAAGTTTGTGATGCAGCTCTTTGTTTCTTTTCTTTCTTTCTTCCTTTTTTTTTTTTGGGGGGGGGGAGAAAGAATTTGTTTTGCTTCTTTGAAAGAGTGCAAAAAAAAAAAAAAAAAAAAGCACGGCGCAGGGCTGGGATTACATTGGCCCTGCGTGCTTCTTTCACCATGGCCTGGGATTACGTTGGCCTCTGAATAAAGTTTGTGATGCAGCTCTTTGTTTCTTTTCTTTCTTTCTTCCTTTTTTTTGGGGGGGGGGCAGAAAGAATTTGTTTTGCTTCTTTGAAAGCTAAGTGGAAAAAAGCACAGCTCCAGGCCTGGCACGTAGGCCCGGTGTTCTGCTTTTGCCGTGACCCAGGATCAGGGCTAGAGAATGAGGAAGGGCTGGCCCGCCAGGCAGTCAAAAGCAAGTCGCTGTGCTGGGGAGAATGTGAAGTCACTGCGAGTACACTGATGATTTGGAATGCTGCCTCCGAGGGCAGAAGTAATTCGTAGCTGTCGGAGTAAAAAAAAAATATAATATCTTTGCAGGTATTATTTTTTTTACAGAACTCTGAACATTGTATATATACAATATATCGTAACAAGTAACGTTTTTGTTTATTTTATCAGAAGGCGTAAATAACAAAGAGAAAAATTTATTAATATACCTGTATAGCTAAAAAAGAGGAAGATACTCACAGGTTTAGATATAGACAGCATCCTGCTACGTTTTTTAATGGCAGAATTTATCCATTTGGTTGTCTTTTGATTTGATTTTCTTTCCGACACTAAAACTTTGTTGTGATTAATATACCGAATTCTGATAAATGGTCGTATGCGGCAATAAATTTTCACAGCTTCTTTGCAGGTGTCTGGAAATCTCTCTTCTATTACAGTTTTTAATTTTCAAATTATGCCTTTCTCTTGGGAAATCTCTGTCCCGTGCAGTGGCTTAAAAATTATTTCAAATTGTTCTACCATTCTCATTCACTTTGGAGAAGGCACCATTAGTCCCCCGAGCGATAAAGTTTTAATCCATTTAGCAAATCGAAAATCTTCGGCATTTCTAAAAATTGTTCAGAAGGAGGAATCTTTATCACTTTAGCGATAGGCAATATAACCTGCGACATAACTCGGAGCTTGTTTCTCAGCATTACATTGCTCATCTTGAGCAGTTTTTAAGTATGTCGTCGTCCCAATCTTGCGGCCATGGCTCATTGCAAATTTTTTCTAAAGCTTTTAAGTCATCTGCATTTATTTCTCCATATACTTCATCAAGAATTTCTTGATTATCAGCTGTAGTGAACGCTTCTTTTAGTAGCTCTGCTGTCAAATATGTTTGGAGTTGTTTTGCCTTCTTGAAACTCTGTATTAACTTTTTGGGACAAATTAGGCTATTTATTTGCCAGCAATATGTGTTTTAAATGACTAATAAATTTTGTAGGTGAGGGATGGTAATATAAAGCACCTATGCCTTTTATTTGACTGAACAAACTCTCCAGGGCATCTTGAGTCAAACAAGTAGGAATTCCATTTTCTGGAAACAGAAGTTAGTTGGAATGAAGATTTCTCCCGTAATCGTAATATTTTCTCATGATGTTCCTCCTGCTCAGTAATTTTTTTTAAATATCCATTTTTTCCATAAATACTTACATTTCAGCTTAAAAATAGAGGAAAGAGTTTCCCAAAACGGAAGACGGTCGAAGCGCAGATTTTTCCTGTATTCATAATTTTTTTCCTTCCGCAATGTTTTGACTATCCTGTGTTGTTAAGTGTTACATATGACTATGTTTTGAAGAAATTCTGGCTGAAAAGGGAATTTCTGCTGCACGCAGAAGTTGCTGATATAGGAATTAGGATGGAAGAAGCTTCCTTTTCTTCAGTAATGTACTTGGCAAATATTTTCCCAGCTGCAAGTGGGAATTGGAGTTTGCCTTATATCAAATTGATGAATTGGAAGGTGTTTGGAATAGTCCTACAATTGATACCACATGGTCAAACATTTTGAAAATGACTGGTGCAATTGGTGCTAAAAGTATGAAGTTTTACCACACCTGATACATGCTATTCTTGTTGTGCCACACAGTAATGCAACTGCGGAAATAATTTTTAGCATTGTACGTCGTGTAAGAGTCGAACAGAATTTAGGCCAAACCTAGCCACTGAAACTTTAGGGGTGTTGTTAGCCTTAAAAGTGCAAAAATTCCTGCTAACAACTGGGCAATAATTTAAGTATCTTTTTAGTAAAAGAATAACATTTCTGCATTTGTACCAATATTTGATTTAATTTACCTGCCAGGTCTCCCAAAATATGCCCTGAAATTTAAGAAAAATTGTGTCCTGAATTTTTTTTTTTTGTCACTCCTGCCCCGTGTGTGTGTGTGTGTGTGTGTGTGTGTGTGTGTGTGTGTGTGTGTGTGTGTGTGTGTGTGTGTGTGTGTGTGTGTATATATATAGATTTCTTAATTCCTGTAAGTTTGAAAATATCTGTTAAAATTGTAATAATGCAGTAGTGCACCTTTATAAGTTTAATAACTTTTTCTAATGAAATGCACACTTTGTCAGTCATTTTAGTGTCTTCCTGATATGTCAAAAAATGGGCAAGCATTTTTTCTTTGTTTTTAAGAGAAAGTTTAATTCAGCACTTGTGTAATCCATTCCAGAGCCTGTGCCAGCTTTCTTGGCCTGTAAAGTTGTTTTCAAAGCCAGTACCAGTTTCTGAGCTTTGATTTAATTTAAAACACATGTTTTTCAATTCCTTATAGCCTGTTCTGTCCATATCAACCAAAGAGCAAGCATTTTTGCTGCCACTTTTTAAGCAAAATGAACACTCAAAAGTGGTACTGTCTTTTGTGAAAACAACTTTACAGGCACAAAAAATGGCGATGGTCAGCATAATTTCCAATTTTACAAGCTTTAATTTTGTGTGAGAAAAAAATGTAGAGAAGCTTGCGCTTTTGATGGGTGTAGCAAGAAGAGATTGTATGGAAAGAAAATATGCATTTCATTTGGGAAACTTCACAAGAAAATATAATGGTGCTCTTCTACTAGGCATTTATTTATTTTTAAAGGACTCACACATACACTTATCCCCTTCTTTTTTAGAAAAAGACATTTAAAAAAAATTAGAACTTGTTTCTAAGTGTTAGCAGTGATCTGAACCTTTAAAAATCTTCTGGAAAAGAATCAGTATCATCAAATCAATATTTTACAGAATATTAAAATATCATACATTTATGTGGCTCAATTCATGTATAGTTCATATGTACAACATTTTTAGTGTACATATTATTTTTGTTTTTAATATGTATTAAGTTATTAATATTACCATTTTTAGCCACTCCGTGCAATGAAATATCAGCCATTCTGTACTAATTTGCGTTGTATTGAATGGCCAAAACTGGCAATACTGTAAATTTAATGTGTTGAGAACAAAAATAATAGTATGTGCAGTAAAAATGCTGTATATACCAATTATACAAGCATCACTGCTTTTTCCTTTTAAATGTAGTTAGGCAAAATTCTGCTCAACTTACCAAAAGGAAGTTATTCAGTGCCAGTTCACTGGAGAATACTTAGTGATTAATGTTTTTTCAAATCGATTTTTCACTGTTTATGTGACCAGTATCACTGAATGTGTATCAAAATTATTGATCTGAACATAAAGAGGAGAATTTTGAATTAGATACGATAGGCTTATGGAGTGTATAATTCTGGTCGCAGGAACAATAAATAAATATATAACTTTTCATGCACACACAAGCATATATTTATTAAATGATTATTAAGTTGTTTTTTTCTTAACATTTGCACTTGCGGGCTACTCAGTTAAGGTTGCAGTTACTGCATGCTGTTGCATGTTCAACTTTCTGACACCATGTAAAAGTTCAACTGCATATTTGTTGGTCTTCTGATAATTTATGCTTGGCATAACTGTGATTTTTGTTCCATACATCTCACTAAGCTGTTTTCTGATATTCAGAGGTTAGCTCTTCACAGAAAGAATTCACTGTTGATGTTTCAAACGTCTCCATTTACAGCGATCTCAGCAAACAGCTCGAGCTTCATTAACATCCATCACGCTGCACACGAGACCTTTCTTACTTCATACTCATTATCTTTATCTCATTTAGACATTCCTGAATCTGGTCATTCTATGACTTCCTTGGCCTTCCTCTACCTTTCTTTCCTGCCACTTGGGCTGAATAAATTCTCTTAGTAAGCATCACATCACTCATTCTTTCAACATGGCCAAACCACCTAAGAATATTAGTCTCCACCTTACTAGCGACATGATTTTTGTGCTTGAAAAAAATATCACTGACTTTACACTTTATGTGATGTACTTTCTCTTTTTGTCATTTTTAAAAATTCCCAGTTATTGTACCATTGTTCTCATACAAGGAGGTTTCTTCCTTTTTCAAAAAAAAAAAAAAAAATGAACAATAATTTAACATTAAAAAAAAAAAGCAGTTCCCATTTCTGGCATAGTAAAAAAATATTAAACATTTAAAAAACATTCTCAGTTTGTTCCTTCACACAATATATGGTTTCCATAGTTCAGGGTAGGGAACTGTATATATTGGGGGCAGAGCACTGCTTATAATGTTGAATTGCATGTCTGTGCAGTTTATTTCAGTAAAAAGGTATTTTATTTGGTCATAAAGTCTTGTCATTGATAGTAGCTTATTTTTATATGACATTGTGGGTGTGTTAGTTTAGGGTACTACTGTATTTGGCAAATTTATAGGTGTGCGTGTGTGTCTGCATTCGTGCGCATTTGAAGTTACAAATATTTTATTTATTATGAGGTGGTAAAAATGGAATTATGCTTCGTTATTTTTGGGAAAATGTGAAATGAAAAATGCTGATGTGATATAATTAAATTTCCCTTTAGGCTGCTTCTGGCTCTCCTGTTGAAACATTTGGGATTAGGAGATATGTGCATTTCTGTTGCCGAGCATGTATCAGAATCGGGTATAAATTCTGATTCAGTTGTTCATCTTCCGAGACAGATTGAAAATGTTCTTAGAATTGTTCTTCAGGCCAAATGGTGCCTTATTAAGGTGAGTTTAATTAATTAATTAAATCACATACAGGTAATGAAACAGAGCAAAGGTGGTTCCTGAATTTTGTTTTTGTTTTTTGTTAATGACATGTTAGCTATTGATCAGATTCTGTTGTCATGATGTGTATGTATGTGTGATGTCATTGCTATCTGTAATAATGTGCGACAGTCCAACCTGCAACTATCTCTCAAAACTCTCTGCAGGAAGGACTGTCTTAAAATTGTTGACATTCTTAAATTAAGTTGAGTAAATAGCAACAGTGCACAAATTTTACGACACAAATAAAGTTTAACTGTTTAATGTAATCTCAAATCATTAGTTACAAAATTGCACATACTTCTATTAAAGGCCAAGATTGCTTTTACCTTGACGTGCTCTATTATACAGAAGAACATTCACAACTTCAAAGTAGTAACACATATCAGTCCTTGCATTAACATGTCTTTCAATACCATGTAAACTGGAACTTATGGCAACATCCAAACGTCAATCTGACAGGCTGACACACACAGGCATTCACATCGCTTGTAGTTATATTGCTATCTGTAATAATGTGCGACAGTCCTGATACCATAGATACCCCTCCACTGTACTGACATCCACCGGCAGGTAGAAAGGGCCGCTACAGGAACACCAGACCAGAGTCCATCTAATACTGTCGATGAAGGCAGACCGAGTTCCACGACGTTCACCTCATCAACACAGCTTTGGCATAGACGCCCCTCCGTTGCGCTGACCTCCTCCAGCAGGTAAAAGAACCATCCACAGGAACACCAGGCTACAGTCCATCTAATGCTGTCAACAATAGTGGACTGAGTTCCACGACATTCACCTCATCAACACGGCTTTGGCATAGATGCCCCTCCACTGTGCTGAACTCCACCGGCAGGTAGAAGAACAATCCATGGGAACACCAGGCCACAGTCCATCTAATGTTGTTGACGAAGGTGGGCCGAGTTTTATGACTTTCACCTCATCAACACGGCTTTGGCATAGACGCCTCTCCACTGCGCTGACATCCACTGGCAGGTAGAAGAATCGTCCACAGGAACACCAGGCCATAGTCCATCGAATGTTGTTGAGGAAGGCGGACCAAGTTCCACACTCACAGCTGTGTGACTCACATCAGATCAGTGATTTCATCCACAGACATCCTGAACCATTGCCCTAAGAAAAATTAAAGACAACAAATGGCTCTCATCGTAACATCCATTGATCACTTTGAATCTTATAGAAGGGTGAGAGAGAGAGAGAGAGAGAGAGAGAGAGAGAGAGAGACTAATCCATCGTGCGTATTCTTTTATCTTGCTCTAGTCAAAGAACTCAAGGCTATGCATTTCCAATTATGCAAAAAGGTTATTGACTGAAAAACTCAATGGAAGCATCTTGAGGCTGCTAGATTTCCTCTTATGCTCCTATCAAATACCCGTAATGTGACAAATGTTTTATTCATAATACGTAGAAACAATAAGAGCAATGTTCATACAAAAACAAAAAAGATGATACTAATTATTAGGTGTAATGGGGGCGGGCTGGTGGGTGAGTTAGTGAGTGAGTGAGGAACCCTGGTGAAGACTGATAGGCACATGCAATAAAAGAAATTAAGATTTGCAGTTCTTCAGCTAGTTGATACTTGAAGACCCAATTTAGCAACCAAATGGCTTGAAAGAACAACAACAAAAACCAAAAAATTGCATCTTTTCAGCAGACTTCAAACATAAGGAAGGTGGGTTTTACCCAGCATTCATCAGGATCTACTGAATCTTAGTATCTTACTGTATTGCAGTATTTTTCATGACAGTTCCTGTTCTTCCACCAGTATGCATACACAGTTCCTATTCTTTCTCTTCAATACCTGGCAGCTCCTCAGCAGAGAGAAAAGGATTTCAGGAATGCACAGTGATGCCATCGACTTATGGTCTAAGAAGGAGTTCCTGTAGCAGAAAAATAAATATATATATCAGTGTTGGCAGGTGGTGGTATTGATAAATGAAGCAGTCAGTCTCTGTTGAGCATTTGCATAATTGTTTTTTTATTTATTTAGGCTTGGCTTACAGACCTCAAATACTGGATGATATTTTTCTTAATTAAATGGTATGTTGCCCTTCCTCCGTTTTTGGAATACAGGAAAGTCTCATTTCTGCTATCGTAGCTCAGAAGGCAGGCTGATTGAAGTGAAAGTACATTTTCACCTTTAATGCCTGTTGAGCTGTGAGTGTATCTCACAGGAAGCTTCTGACTTTAAATAGTCCATTTTACAAATGAAAAGTAACCTTAGCAATGTAGAGGAGAGAAAAACAACAAACAACTGACTAGCGAGTCAACCTGTGATGAACAGCCTCAAAATGTGAGCAGAAAGAAAGTGAATGGATGAAGGGAGTACTTTAAAGTCATGTGCTTGTGGGCTAGCACATGACTTTAAAGTACTCCCTTCATCCATTCACTTTCTTGCCACATCTGTGGCTAGGATTAGTCACTGCCTTCATGGACTGTTTGCATAATATTGTGATGTCACCAACTTTGGAGAATTCGAACATCTTTCATTAACTGCTTACTAAGAAGATTCCCATGCAAAAGACCAAAATCATTAGCTTGCCAAGATTTACTTTCAGGAATGGAGAGAGAAAATGCAAAAATGTCCAGCCACTTTAGAGATGGGTGACACCAAGTTGCCTTAAAGCTAAAACTTTCCTCAAACAACAAGAATTTCAAAGTTTCAGAAATCATAGTGCAATCTGCATTTATACATGATTTACTAAACCAGAACTTCAAAGAATAGCTTTATATATATATATGATTTAATACCCCCCCCCCTTTTAACTAGCTGAAATGAGACATAAAAGAAGTAAACAACAACATTCTTAATGTTGCACATTCTTGACTGAAATGGTGGTGATGGTAGGGGAAACATGCTGAACTCGCTAAGGATTCTTAAACAACGTTAACTAAGTTATTTTGGAGCACTTTTACTTGCCATTCATTTATCTTTGAACATTGAACACATATGACACAATATGAGAATATTGTTATGAAAAAAGATATCACATTTAATCATCATGAACCATAGATGTAAATAATGTTACTGTGGGACCCCAGTGCAAAGCACTACTGCATCAGAATATTAAATAATTATGATGCACGAAAAACACTGTACATTTTTCACAAAATGTGGTAGACAAAAGCAAAATAGAGAGAAAAATAATACTTATTTTATTACATATGATAAAAAAAGAAAAAGGACGAAAAAATAAAAGTATGAAATCTAAATTGCAAAAAAAAAAAAAGAAAAAAAAGATTAATCTTACCATCGCTAGATGGCGCAGCCAGGAACACGCGCCTTGATGATCTCGGCACTCGGCATTGTCAGCGAGAGTGATTTGGTGGGATTTCAATAAAGCATAAGCATACAGTCGTTAACAGCTTTGCAACCTTCTGCCTTTGATGAAGATGGCCACAGCTAGGTGGTTGAAAAGCATTAGGAAGATGACTTTGGACTAAATTTTCTACACTTCTGTATCACTTTGGGTATTTTTTATCTGTTCTATTCATCTGCTTGATGTTTTGTTCATGACTTTAAGAATTTTTATCCAGTTGTGTTTTAATCCAACAACAGTCTTCTTTCTACTATTGTTTACATTTTAATATCTTAATTCCTCATCATTTTTATTTGAATTTTATGTTCATTGCTTCAATTTTTTAAAAACCTATACTGGTGAACAGCCCAAATTGTGGAACCACAAAAGCAAACCTGCTAGGATTTACGGTTTACCCGTAAAATTTACGGAAATGTGACTTGTTTTACAAGTAAAATGTTAATTTTACGGATTTGGTGATTCTCCGAGATTTTTCTTCTTTTTCTGATGATTTTGCACCCACTATTAAAACATTTTTTTTAAACTTAATCCATTCAAAGTAAAGTGCTGATGTAAGTTACCAATAAGTTTTCAGTTACATGTGTTTATTTGGGAACATTTTGCTGTAGTTTTCCCTCATTTTAGGTTATTGTTTTGCCTTTTTTCAAACACTAGAACACCAACCAGCTGGGCTTGTTTAACCTAGGGCCTGGTTCTCTCCCCCCTCACTCTCGCACGCTGTTTGTCTCCCGAGTCGCAACTTCTCAGCATGGGGTGTGTCTTGCATTGGAGCAGGTGTCTTTATTCCTCCTAATTCGAAATGCTATTTCAGAACGTAGTTATCGTAGAAAAAACAAACAAACTGTTTTAAATCTGTGGATTTTTTAAAGCCCAGATCGATACCCAACACGATGAAATTAAGCAAAAACTGCCAGTTTTGTGAAATTAAAAATGCATTGGGGCATGGTTTCGTGACTTCTTCTCTGGCAATAAATTTGACCTAGTGAAAGAATGCCACTATAAGAGGAAGTTAAAAAGAAAAAAAAGTCCAATGTTCATTCGAGCCAGTGCTGCTCCAGCAATGATTTATTTTGCTGGTCCATTAGTCAGTAAGTTTTCTACGCTTTCCAACCGTGCTGTGTTCATCGCTCGATAACGTTCATAAAAATGTTTTGGCTTGACTCAACGAAATTAATATGTTGGGGTACATACTAATTTGTCAAATCCCTGTTGAAAATGGTCAAAGGTAAGGTCAAGAAGTTATTTTCAGTTGCTCTCTGCTTTCTATTTCTTTCAGTTGCTCTCTGCTTTCCTATTCATTCTTCCTCCCTTTTGGGTGATGACTTGTGTGAAATCAAAGCATGATTGTGATGAAGTTTGGGTATGCTGTTCAGCACCCATAGTGGACCTGTCCTATTGAAAATGGTTGCTATCAGCATTCACGGGGACAGTGCAGTAGTACATGCGCGAGATTTGTTCGCTCGCGTTTTAGAATTTCAGCACAATATCTTCCGTGGAAATTGACCGATTTGGATAGAATTTTTCATTATAAAATGACGCGTTTGTGGTAGCTTTTTAATTTAGAAATTAACAGGCACAAAAACACGCAAAATATACAGTATGAATTAATTCATACTAAGAGATTCGTAAAGAAAACAGTAAAGTATCATGAACACTGTTACTTTTGCAAACCCACACTTTTTTGTAGGTATGAAATTTTGGGCTTTTGCAAAACAACTCTGAATTTTAAAATATCTGGATTTTGACAGCACAAGTGTAATCTAGGAAGGGAGTAGACTTTTTTTTTATCTGTTTGAAAAAAAAAGCCATTGGCTTTAAAGTAACTTCTATCAAACCGAATTGTGTGATATTTAGAGATTTTCATTTTTTAAAACAGAATACGTGTATTCCACGTTTTGTCATGTTAAGCCATATTTTTTTTTTTTTTTTGCAGAGATATAAGATCAGAATTAAAATCCTGGTTCAAATGTTTTGTGCTGTGGTTACGCCGCAAAGGGAGCAGGGGACGAGATGGGGAGGATGTCACCGACGAAGTGGCTGTATCATTTCTCGTGACGCCTGATGTAAAAGACTGTTGGTTTTGTTCCTGGCAAAACACATTGTGTTAGTTTTACTGCAGGAGAGGGGGTAGTTCAAACGTTGATGGCCCAGATTGTTTTTGTAAAGGAATAACTAGACCAGAGAAGCTCTGTTCAGTAAGATGAGGGGGAGGGGTGAGGACAGGAAGGGAAGACAGAACTATAAAATCAGTGCCATTCGGAAGTATAAAGGATGGGGCTAAAGGGGTTAGATTTGGTAAAAGACATGGCATCGATCCGCCTGTGAGAAAAAAAAAAATACAGGGAGGGGAGGACCCTAGAGCATGACTTTCTTAACTAAAACCTAAACCTTTGTTTCTAGATGAAATAACCTTTCAGTTGCTCTCTGCTTTCCTAGCTGACCAGCTTGAATCAGATAACTCTGCAATCTGTATTTTTTTCCTCTTCAAATTGCAACTCTATAGTAGCTGCTACTACTATAGCAGTTTTTACTTACATTTTTTTCCGAGTGGTAATAAATTTTGTATTAGTGATTCGCTATGAGCAGCAATATAAAAGGAAAAAAAGTACTATCAAACATTCCGCGATGCGTGTTCTGCGGAATTCCCGTGTATTGCGAAATCTTCAAAAATGGAAAATATGCATTTAGTGCTACGTGTCGAAGTAATTTCAACATTTCTCATGGTGGAACGAATGATTTTATAAATCATATTTCTAGTGACAAGCATAAATATAACATTGACTGCGTGAAAAAAAAAATAACGAAATTGACTTCCTTTGTTAAAAGTTATAATGAACTGGATGTGATTCGTACAAAATGTTTGTTCACTTCATTTTTAGTTGGAACATAATTTACCAGTTAGTCACTCTTACTTATTTAATTTATTTTTTATTTGACTGTCTCATCATCCATGTCTCTGTAAGATAAAGCCTAACATGAAAATGGTTCATTTTTAAAAACATTTTATTATGTTTCATGATGGCGTGGGACACGATCCCCTTAAAAGGGTAGAACATCCTTCTCTTTAGATGCAGACTTCTGTAAAAGTAAATTTTTATCACTTTATAGATCATAATGATAGCATAGTAATGAGAAATTATGTATAGAATCTATTTTAAACAATATAAATGTGCCGATAAATTCAAACATTACAAGTTTATACTTTATTTTTGTAACATCGTTTTTAAATCGATATGTTCGGTACGTTTAATCAATATGCATGGCAAGTAATCTAATAGAATATACCAATTAAAATTTTCATCGAATACATCAATTTTTTTTTTTTTTACGGGTTTCTGTTTCTGAAAGTTAGCAGATATGCAAGAGTAATAGCTGGATTAAACACCTATCAAATTCCTACTGACTTCATATTAAGTAAATGCTATTTTTAAATTTTTTCAGTGTTCAGGGTGATAATTGTGAAGAAGTATTTGCTTTCGTCCAAATGTCAGGATTATGACGATTTAAACATGTGAAACAGAACTTTATAATAAATATTGCGAAATATTTATATCCATAATCTCTCTATTCTAAAAAAAAGTAACTGCTGCTGCTCTTTTAGAAATTTCGTGACATTCTTGCTTTCCTAGCTCGCAACGCAAAACGTATTGAACACAAAAATATAAAATTTACATCGTTTGCAGAGAATTGTTTGGAGAACACGATGAAATAAACCGTTTCTCGATTCTAGTGAAACTTCGAGAGCTACTGTATTTCAAAGTTAAGGTAAGCAAAAAATTGCTATCACTGTCGCGTTCCGGACACACTGACAGCAATAGAACCACAAAACTTTGTAGGTATGTAGTGCCATGACCGAATTTTTGCACCTCGTCGCCCTTTTTTTGAATTTCAATTTAGTTTACGAGAAATTAAATTTATAAATTCCACAAAATTCTCTGTTTCGCGATGGGATCCATTTAAAAAAAAAACGGATATATGGCAAACTATAAATTATAACGCATTGCAATTTTTACAGCATAAACTTACAACTATCGTCCCTTTTTACAAAAATTGTTTTTTAAGAAAAAGTCATTTTCTGATTTTTAAGCATTTTTTAAAGACGCGAAGGAAAGAAACGTATGGCTTGTCTGTCTTCACGATAACCACAGAGGAACGTTCTGGTCACGTGACCTGCTGCCATGGTGACGCAGATAATTTTTTTATGCATATGTTTTGTTGGTAAAGCTATCTCAGTTGTTTAAGGTGGATGTCAAGTAATTTTGCTTCCTATACTTCCAATGAAAAAACTTCTGTACACATTTTCTTCACAATTAATGCGTTCCCAAGGATGAAAATTTGAACATCGATTAAAATAGCTTCATTTTATAACTTGGAATACTTAATATTTTCTAAAACATAACCATATTTATGTAATCCAACATTTGTTTGTCTACTGATGTCATCAAAGTATAGGTAGTGCCATCTTTTTTCTGGTTCTAACACCACCAAAGCAAGAGTTATTGATTTTTTACATGATTATGGTTATGTTTTAGAAAATATTAAGTATTCCAAGTTATAATATGAAGTTATTTTAATCGATGTTCAAATTTTCATCCTTGGGAACACAATAATTGTGAAGGAAATTTGTTCAAAAGTTTTTCCATTGGAAGTATAGGAAGCAAAATTACTTGACATCCACCTTATCAATTTAGCATAATGGTTTACGGAAATGCTTTTTGGACCGCTTTTGTTTTTCTTGGTAAATTTAGTAAGTGCCATAAGTTCAAACTACAAAAGTCCAACCTTCCAAAAATTAACGACAGTAAAAAAACCTCTGAAATTTCGGAATAACAAGCCTTATTTGCTTAGACATGCAATAAAAATTTAAATTTATATGAATTTTCTAGATTTTATTTCATGCGATATACTTGGAGATCGGGCTGCAGGGCCCAAGCGCTACTCTGGAAACGAGCGTAGCGAGCCTAGAGGCGCAGCCTCTAGTGTGATAAAAAATGGTTCATCAGACTCTTTAAAGGTCAGAATGGTGTCGAGTTGTGACCTATGGTAGGGAAAAAAACTGTAGTGTGTGGTAGGGAAACGACGCTAATGAGAGAAAGGGAATTAATCGTGTGCTTAAGTCACACGTTACCATCGAGAGTTTTGTGTCGAAGACAAAATACGGATTCCAAGAATGAAGAGCTATAGAAGCTGTGTGATGTGATACATAATACTGTTAGCATACACAAAACTCAACATAATTTTTCTGTTGTGAAGTATTTTAATACTTCAGAAATACTGATTGACAATATTAGACGGAATTCACTGTAATTCACGTTCCATACCACTAGAAATAATCTCAAAGTGCTTGAAAAAATCAATTTCTCTGAAATATGCAAAAGTGAAGAATATAATGAATATAGAGGAAAATTAAATATGGCAGTTTACTCTTCCAATGAGGATTTGATTTAAGATTATGAGAAATAACGATGGTTTCAGTTACTTGTATTGATTTTCTGTTCATAGAGAATTATGAAAATGCTATGGCATATACATAGAATGTGGATGAATGCACATTTAATACAAGTAACTAAGTATTAAAAATTCAGTGAGGTTGATGATATTGTGTAGGTACACATATGGCTCTCCACAAGGATGTAATGAGCATTCATGCAGAGTCATACAGTTTAATAGTGATGTCTTAGGAACATGTACCTCAATAAACTAATGGCTTCTGAACTGAAGCCTAAATTAAGAAGGCAACGATCAAGTAAAGATATGAAAAAGGAATGCCCCCGAACCTGATGGGGCAAAAATTAGGGTCTTAGCAAAATGACTCGAAAAATGTCAGTGCCATTAATTAATTGCAATGAAATCAGTTCTCTGAGATAAAAAAATGTAACAAAATTAGTCTAATCCGAAGAACACAAAGGTCTGTTCTGATCTCATCTATCTATTCAGGATTTGTTTTTGAGAATTATAAGATTTCCTTTCTTTCATGCATAACTTACCGAGTTCCAGCTTCAATGTTCTCTAAAGCAAATTCGCAGCCAGTTTTATGCATTACAAATGGTGTACAATGACCCATTTGTTTGTAGCTCAACGGTTCAAGATCAAATTTTTTCCCATAATAAATGTACTGTTGTATTCAGTTTTGCAATATTTAGATCACCTTAAGTCTTCATACGTACCTTTACGACGAAACCTGACTAACATTCAAAGTATAGGCCATCATGTTGCACCGTCTTTAGCCATCTGTCTGCTAGTTCTTCCATTCCAGGGCTGTACCAATTCATGTCCTTCGAAGCGAAGAACTCCTTCACCCCAGCTGCCACCTCCTCCTGGTTGTTGAAGTGCTGCTTGTGAAGAAAGTGGGCTACGAACAGGAACAAGTAATAATCCGACTGGGCAAGAACTGGACTATATGCTGGGTGTGGTATTAGTTTGATGCCCTCAAGTTCCTGGAGTTTTGCCCGAATCATTTGCGCGGTATGAAGCTGAGCGTTGTCCTGCTGTAGGAGAGCTCACTTTCTGTTCACCAGTGCCAGGATCTTCTCCTTCAAAGTGGCATACATCATCAACTCCAGCTGTTCAGAGTAGGGGTTGGCGTTGATCATATGACCATCTGAAACAAATTCATAACGGATTATCTCCTCGGACTTCCACCAGGTGCAGAGCATCACCTTGTGCTCAAAACGACCATGTTTGGAAACAGGTTCAACCACTGCCGTCGTGTGTTAGTATATTACGAAAATAGACCCACGTTTCACCGCACATAACAATTCTCTTGATGAAACATACATCGCAAGTCTTTTCTACGAGTTTTGTGCACATTTCCACTCGGTGGTTTGCTTCAGTTGGTGTCAGTTCGTGAGGGACAATGCGACAAGCTCCTGTAGACCTTGTGGCCTGAAGGTGATGAACCACAGTGGTTTATGATATGCCCAGCTCGCATGATAATTTCCAAATGCTGGTTGTTGGAATTGCCTCTACCGCCTGGCGCACGGCCTCCGAATCCACGGCTCGCAGCCTATCTGACCTTGGCTGATCGTCGAGGTTTCTGTCACATGAGCAAAATTTCTTGAACCATCTGGTTGTGGTGTTTTGTAGCGTTTTTCATGACTGAATATATTTCATTTTACTGGTAGATGAAAATTTAGGGGTGGTTAAAAAAAAGGGGGTGAGTGGGTGGGGGAATAAACTGTACATTGTTCATTTTTCATCATTCCCAAAAGGGAATGACGTTTCGATGGTTTAAAGTTGAAATAGCCAGTTTTTCCTAAAATCAGAAATTAGTGACATATCGATTACAACACTTGAGTAAAACTTATGAACATCTTGGACTTGTTTGATTGAAGATGAATGACAAAATCTCTCTATCAGAAAATAAAAAGTTTAAAAGAAATGTAATGAGGGGCAGCACCAGACAGGCAACTCACAGCCTCACTCACAACATTAATTTTGTAAAACAGAACAAAGTTAGTCCTTTCCTGTTCACTCCAAACATGTCTGGGATTTTTTTTTATCTCCTCCTGTGTATGTGTGTGTGTTTGGCATTTTTAAAAGTCACTTGAGATGATTCTGCATAAAAGGTAGTGTGTATAGTCTTCATGCTGACCAATGTTTTTCAAATGCATTTGTCAAGTTACACATGAAGGGAATCCTTGCAGTGAACAGTGACATCAGAAATAAGAAGCTAAGCACTTCCTATTTTGGATAACAATACCTACAAGCCTGTTAATAACATTTCAGATGGTGATCATGAAAGCAGATTTTTTGCCATTTTTATAAAAATTATGTGTGATTAACGCTTAAATAAGCAATAAGACATGGAATGTCAGTAACCTCTCTCCATATATACAATATATAAAGATTATCTGTACTTGTAAAAACACTAATATTTTTTTCTTTTTTAGGCTCGTCAGGATATCAGTGGGTCATACAAAGAAGTGTGTACTCCTGTGTTTGAAAGATGTAGATTTTTATTTTATGAACTGAGACCAGCTGTAAGCATTGAAGTAAGAGCACTTTCAAGACTGAAATTTTTGAATACTGTTCCTAAGTGGAGAAGCATCACTCAGAAGTTAATTCAAAACAGAAGAGTTTCAAAAAGTATGTCTGCAACTTATTTTTGTATCACTATTTAATCCTGTTTTATTTTATGTTTTCTCTCATATTATCCTTACCAGTAATATTTTATTAGTGATTTGCATGAAATGGATTTATATGCTTGTTTTCTGGATGCATTGATGCATGGCAAAAGGTTACGGACTTCTGATTTTTCTTTCTATCTCCCTTCAGTTTGTGGATACCATAGCTTCACTTCTAGAAGTTATGTTCATATAAACCTTTTAGTTTCAGGCGAATGTAAGTATAATCAAGATTTTTCATGTTTCCTGTTTTTCTTGATATGCAGTTTTCTGCTAAGGAAGTGTAAATGTTTTCATTACAACAGCTGTTTCTAAAAGAGAAATCAGAAAATTTTTCTAATTTGTAAAAGTAGTTGTGTCCAAGATTTGTGTGTGTTGCAAATTTTCTTGGTCCTGAATTTTTTGCTTGATGTTGTACATATACATTTCAGTAAAGTTTAATGTTTCTGTTTGCAGATGATTGAAAAAAATATTTTTCAGCATAATTGATGCAAGCTTGAGAAAATTTCACATATAGATTTCAGGTTTCCCAAGTGCACAATTTTCCAAATATGTATTGAGATTTGTTATGATCTCTTTTTACAAGAAAGAAAATGGAAATTCTTTCTGTGATAATAAAATTATGTAATTTTTCATTGAGTTTAATATTTTCTCTGCCATTCAGTATCATGTAGTGTAATTAAACAAACATGCACGCAGTCTCTCTCTCTCTCTCTCTCTCTCTCTCTCTCTCTCTCTCTCTCTCTCTCTCTCTCTCTCTCTCGTGCACACGTTTTTGTTTGTTTGTGTATGATACATGTGTTTGCTTGGAAGGTCCAGTTGAAAAGCCCCGCACGGGGATAACTGGTTTTCCAGTTATTTGGGGAGCGGCGCCCCCACGGCCCGAGCTGACCTTGTGACTGGTCACCATCTGATGTCACGCCACCGCTTGTTTTTTATTTTGGTGTTTGCAGGGACAGCTGTTCATCCAGCTGTTGGGGAGTCGCGGCCCCACGTTCCCGAGCTGGTCTTGTGTCTCGCTTTTTCGTTTTTATTTATTTTCTCCACTGGCTAGTTGCCCGTGTTGTATACTTTACCTAATCGCTACCACGTTATGCACTAACACCCCGGTCTTGTGGTTTTGTTACCCTCCACCACTAACTGATTTATATTAACCGCTCAGTTCGTAGGTTGCTGAGATTCCGTTTAGGTTCCCTGACAGGATTTGTCTTCTTTGGATTTCTTTTTTTCCTTTTCGCTGGTTTGGGCGCTAGACCTACCTGCATGTTTGCCGCGTGCGGAGACCCGTGAGGCGGAAATGGGATGTCTGGCGGCTGAGGTCGCAGGAGACCGGATAAGTGCCTCCTGTGTACCAACACTCCTCTTCGACCCCGGCTTCGCTGTAAACGGGAGGCTAGAGACTAACCCACCTCTAGTCAGAAGTCTTGTACCAAGTTGTGTACACGGCTTTAGCGGCTTTTTTGTCGTATAGCACGGCAGGGTGAGCCCGGGGGCTGTGGGATCATGCCAAAGGCGTTGGCATGACGGTACCCGGAGGCCGAAGTGTCCGCCGAGTGCGTGTGATCACAGCCAACGGACTATATCTGCAACGTATAAGCTCCAGAACTGTGTCCAGCGTCATTTTCTTGGCTTGCAGACCTCCAGTTCTCCCTTGTAGGGCTCGGTGGTGGGTGGAGTAGTCTGCAGACGAATCTTCCTCCTTTTTTTCCATGGGTAAAAAGAACAAAAACTCCAAATTTAAGTCACCTGACAAAATGATAGTTGCCAACGACACTCCTTCGTCTTCTCAACCTACCAAGTCTCATACCCTTAAACGGTCTTTAGACCTTGACCTGGACCAAGAATGTGGAACCTCTTCTTCGGCAGCTGTACCAGTCGCTCCGAAGCGTCGTCTCCCTCAATTGCTGTGACTACGCATGCTACTCACTTGCTTGTAGAATCCATCGATCCGAATGAGAGACTGTCCACCAGATCTCCCTTTTCATTTCTAAAGCTTTGGACGCTGCGGTTGGCCCCTTGAAGTCTGTGAGGAAGCTTCGCTCTGGGGACCTGCTTGTCCAAACTTGCAGTGTTTCTCAGAGTAACACTTTTCTGAACCTCACTAGTCTTCAAGGCATTCCTGTGAAAGTGACACCTCACCCGTTTCTTAACACCTCTCGGGGTGTGATTTCGGAGTTTGATCTCTTGCCATGCAGTGAAGACGAATTCGTGACTGAACTTGCTGATCAAGGTGTTATTGCTGCACGTCGTATGATGTTCCGGCGTGATGGTTCCATGATTAAGTCAAAAAATGTCATCTTGACTTTTGACTCCCCGAAAGTTCCGACAGAAATCAAAGCAGGCTACTTGGTCTGTGCAGTTCGCCCGTACATTCCCAGTCCTCTGCGCTGTTTCAGGTGCCAGAGGTACGGGCATTCACAACGATTCTGTAAGAGTTCCGCTCGTTGCGCTAATTGTGGCTCCGGTGAACATGACGGGGAAGGTTGCACTTCTGCGGCCTGCTGTGTTAACTGCGGTGAGGCCCATGCAGCTTACTCCCGCAACTGTATGAAATGGAAGGACGAGATGGCGATCCAGCGCCTCAAGACCCTGGAAGGCCTCTCGTACCCTGCTGCCAAAGCCAAGTTGGGTATTCCCAACACCCTACAGCGTAGTTTTGCCGCAGTTGTTAAGTCTCTGCCACAACCCGTGCAGCCCTTTGTTCCGCGCCCTGTAGCTCTCGCAGCGCTTGCCAAGCGATCTACAGCTGACCAAGCGACACAGGTGTTTTTCCCCGAGCTCGCGATTTTTCGACTACCTGATTCTGGGCCTTCTCTTTTGCAGCCGACCCTCTCTTCCACTTTAAAGCAGAAAGCCTGCACGTGCGGACGACCCGGCCCTCAATCCGCAAAGGTGTGCAGTGTCCATCCAACTGTCTCGGCCTCAGCGAGGTCCCCACCCTCAACCAACATTATAGAGGAACATAGGGGGGAGGAGAGTGACAGTTCGTCCCCAGCCTCAAACAACATTGCAGAGGAACATGGGGGAGAAGAGAGTGACAGTTCGTCCCCGCCCTCTGCCAGCATTGCAGGGGAGTGTGGGGGGGAGGAGAGTGACTCATCCTTTGTGTAGTTCTGTTTAAAAAAAAAAAAAAAAAAAAATTATAATTATAATAGTCAATTAATAAATTTTTATATAAACCTAATTAACTACCTTGTCTTCACAGCTTTCATCATACTCTTTTTCAACTTTTACCAAGCCTGTCTGCTCTTAATCATTTTCCACGTTTTTTAAAAATCTGTGGCTGATAGTTCTTGGTCTGGCGCTCTTTGGCCAAACCTGGCCCTTGCGCCAATAAAATCCAACAACCAACCAACCAGTTGAAAAGAAAATGTAAAGAATATGATAATTTGTGGAAAATAATTTATACTGGGATTAGTATAGAGAAGTAAATCACATTTACTGTGACAAACTTTTGTACCAAACACCAATTTGCTAAAAACGAAAGAAAGAAAAATTTCTCTTTCCTTTAAATGCATACCAAGTTTTTCAAACTGTTGTTACTTGAGGGCTATGGGAAGTTTTATAATATTGTAAATATTATAAAATCAAAAACAAATATTAATTCAGTGGTTCAGAACACTTTTTTTTTTTTAACATTTTGTCATATATTGTATGGGAGCAAACCCGTTGTGTTTTAAATCATATGCCACTTAAAAGAGGTTGCATTACTTCGAACGCAAATTTGTTGGAATCAATCATTCATTTTTATCAGAAAATTCAATTTCTGGCAGTAAGAATATTATGTCCTTCTTTGAGTGTTAATTACATTGAATCATCTTATTTTGGCTAGAAACTTTGATATTTCAGGGTGGGAATATTGTCCTTATTTCAATGTGGAAACCTCAGAATCTATTGATTTTCGTTTGAAAACACAGTTTCTGGTGATGGAAAGATTACAGTATTATTTGAGTAGGAGTTTTTCGAAATTAGTTTATTTCAACCAAACAATGCAATTTTTGGTAGCAGGAAGATTGTGGTATTATTTGAATGTGATTCACTGGAATCCGTTTATTAATTTGACTGCAAATTGTCATTCTTGGTGAAAGAAAGACTGTGGCATGATTTGAATGTGATTCTCTTGGAAACTGTTTATTTTGACTGAAAAAAGGCTTTTAGTGATAAGATTGACGTTATTTGAATAAGAATTGGTTGGAATCAGTTCATTTCATCCAGAAAATATTGTTTCTGGCAGTAGGAAGGTTTCAGCATTATTTTGAACATGATTTCCAATGGTACAATGGTTGATGCATTATTTTAATACACTCACGGACAATGAAATTTGTGCACCAAGAAGGAAGCATTGGATTGAACTAAAATTTTATGGACATAATGATACAGATGAATGATACACATGATGGCAAAAACAGAGCTGCAGGACAATTACAGAGGGATCTGTGGCACACATTCTGGTCATCTTCAATAGTGCGTCGCACCGCCTCGTGCTGCAATACATTCTGCAATACAGTCCGGCATGGCGGCGAACAGACGTCTGATGATGTCCTGTGGCAGACTGGATCACACGTTTTGGACGGTGTGCTCCAAATCCCGGATAGTGCGGCACTGCAGCAGCTGGCATTTTAACTGGTCCCACACATGCTCGATAGGGGATATGTCCGGGGAGCGAGCAGGCCATGGAAGTGTCTGGACAATGACATAGGCAGTCCTGGACAACCTGAGCCATGTGTAGGCGGGCATTATCCTGCTGGTAATGCGCACCTGGAATCCCGGCCAGGAATGAGATCACATTGGGCCGTAGGATCTCGTCCACATACTGCTGGCCCATCAATGATCCATGTACCACTACTAGAGCCGATTGGCTATCATAGGCAATGGCTCCCCAGACTGTGGTGGCTGCAGTGGGAGAAATGTGGTGCTTGATAGCAAGGTCGGGATTGTGCCGTTGACTCGGGGACCTCCACACCCGGACACGATGATCATCTGTCCACAAAATGAAGCGGCACTTATCGCTATGGCAGTAATTTTATCGCAGGAAAAAAAAAAGGCTAAATTTGCGAGGTAAATCATGAAATTTCGCGAAAAGTTCGCTGCCGATGTTATACACTAACATTTCCAAAACAAAAGTGTACCAAGTTATGAAGCTGTAATACAAATGACGAGGACGTAACTAAATAAGCATTATAACTTTATAAGGTTTTAAAATTGATACTTACATTTATAAACCACAAATTCTGGCAATGTTATCAGCGCCGTTACACGAGATCAAGATTTTCATTTAAGTGGACACCATTTTGATACATTATATTGTGCATACACAGATTTTCTTCTTTAATGCTGTGTCTGTTGTCCTATAACACATTTTTAAATTTAGAAAAGGATCGTTCAGTATCGACACTGTGGGTACTGACAGACAACGGATGACGACCTTATGTGGCTTAGGAAAACAACCTTTTTTTGTATTCCAGAAGTCGAGCAAACCTTCGCTGACGCGAAATTCTTTTACACTCACTTTATATGAATTAAATTCACATTTTAGTTGTAAATGAATTTATGGCACCTCTATTCATAGTGATTGTGGAATAACTTTTTTACGGGTCTTGTAGAGGTTATTTTTCATGAAAGTTGTTGTCAATGGACTCTTCCAACTGAGTGGCAGCAACTACTCCAGTGACATAGTCCTGATGACGAACTAGGCTTTAGTTCGAAAATTTGACAACTTTCATGAAAAATAACCTCTATATAAGACCCGTAAAAGTTATTCCAAAATTCACATTTTAGTTGATCTTCACCTACAAACATAGGAATGTGGCTGAAAACAAACAAATCTTCTTCGTCGTTTAAAAGGTCCAAGGACTTAAATTGATTGGGATCAAACACCCTACATGCTTTGAAGAAATTTGCAGCTGGTTGACAAAATCGATGCTTTTTATCTTAAAAAAAATGTTTAATTTTTTCATAACAAGTGGATAGAGCACTTTTTGCAGCGACGTGATGGCAGTCTTGACTCTTGCTAAGAAGACTGTTGGCAATATCCGACATTTCATCACATATTTTGTGCGTGCAAATTCTGTTTTTCAAATAAAGTGAGCTGTCCAGATGTATACGGCGCATGAACCTCAACCTGCTCCAGATTTTCTTTTAAATTCCTATTTTGACAATCCCCAATGATTTTATCCACAATACAATTTCTACTGTTGTCTTTTTCAAAAAAACTCTGTGTAGTCTTCTAAATGTTTGCAGTGAAAAAGCACGGCCTCAAACCAACTGTTCCACCTAGTTTGCACAGGTACTGGTGGCAAGCAAGGTATTTTGCCCTTCTCTTGCAAATATAGGCTCGTTTAACAGCAACTACTAAAGAGTTAACATTTTCAAATTCATTCTGCCAAATTTTGCCCAAAAGATTTAAAAGAAGTGCATTGCAGGTGACGTGAACACCATTAAACAAGTTAGTAAAATCATGCAATGCATTGATTATGATATGCTTTCCAACATACCAGAAATAATTATTCAAGTTATTACTCAAGTTATGAGGTAATGGCTGTGGAATAAATCGCACTCCTGTGTCCTGACCTTTGACCCCATTTCGACGATATTCAACAGAACTGGTAAAGTATATCCCCGAAACAACATACTAAAGTTTTGTCGCAATAGAAGCATTTTTAGTCAAGTTATGACGATAATAGCTTTGGAATAAATCTTGCTTCTGTGTCCTGACCTTTGACCCCATTTCGATGATATTCAACTGAACCGATTCCATATACGTCCGGAACAGTATATTAAAGTTTTGTCTCAGTAGAAGCATTTTTGTGCAAGTTATGATGCATAAGGGCAATGGAATGGATCCCACTCCTATGTCCTGACCATTGACCCCATTTCGTCCATTTCCAATAGGTTTCATTGCCAGGCTCTTACAACATACTAAAATTTCATCGAAATAGAACCATTTTTACGCAAGTTATGACACATAAGGGCAATGGAATGGATCCCGCTCCTATGTCCTGACCTTTGGCCTAATTTCGTCCATTTTCAACAGGGTTCATTCCCATGTGGTTCCCTACCACATACTACAATTTCATCGAAATCGAACCATTTTTACGCAAGCTATGAGGCACAAGGGAAATGGAATGGATCCCGCTTCTATGTCCTGATCTTTGACCCCATTTGTCCCATTTTTAATAGGGTTCATCCCCAGGTGGTCCCCTACCACATACTAAAATTTCATCGAAATCGAACCATTTTTACGCGAGTTATCGTGCGGACGGACGGACAGATGGATGAACAAAGCTGGAGCATATACGCTTCTTCAACCTACGGTTGGAAAGCACGTATAAAATACGGCTTTCAGGCTCTTTGCCCACGCTTTGGACATGTAAGATGCATTGTCTGTTCCAAAAGCGGTTATATTAGCAAAAGGTATTTCATACTTATTAACACACTGAAGTGTTGCCTTGCTGACTGCTTTAAAATTTACAGATTCCAAAGTGATGAACTCAAGGAAGATTGCATTCAAAGAGGTTTCATCATTGAAGCTTTCAACATTTGGTTCAGCTGATGGAACAGCAAGAATATTCAAAATGTATCTATCTTCTGAATCAGTTGCTTTGTCTGCTATGATGCTTACACCATATACTGATTTAAAAAAATCTTTCACTTGTTGCTTGTGAATATCATACATTTTCGGCAAATAACATTTCCACATTTAATTTGCATTTGAAATAACACCAATATCTTTCAACGAATTTTCCAAGTAATTTTTTAATGTAGGGTCATTCAGTATGGAAAGTGGGATTTTAGCTGCACAAAAGGCACCAGTTAATTTCAAAGTTCCCGATGCTGTTATTGTGCAGTTCTTTTATCAATTAATTCATCAACACATTTCTGCATTATTTTCGGTTGACTGTTTAGACACACCTTTTTTTTATGCAGCTTGCTTGCTAAATGCTTTTCACAACTGTCCTTTCTTGAAAAATCTACTGATAAGTTGCAACACGAACAGAATAATAGATTTTTGTTCACACGAAGCGTTTCCTTGCTGTACTGCTTGTGTCTTTCAGATGCACTCATTTTACTCACGTGGCTCATTCTCAAAATTAAAATATGATATCTAGAAACTTCATAAACTACTCACACGAAAGAACAAATTTTCTATGCTAAGTGTCTGTGAAACACCCTTTTTGGGAGCTGCTTTTTTAGCTAAAATTACTAACAGAAATGACGACATCCGGTTTATTCTAGTTGCACATTATGGTATTAACCAAATCAGGCCATTATACGTGAAATATATATGGTATCTGAAACAATCATTTGATGTTTCTGAATATTTCTGTTTCTCACGTTATGTTCTGTGAAAGTTCGAATGGCTGATACGTAACGTCCGACAGTGAAAATTATTTGTGTCAATTGACCATTATAGTTAAAAAATACATATTAAGCGTATTAATGCTTACTACTTGAGAACTACCCCATTTTCCTTCGTTGTCAGTAGAAACCATGGTTCTTCCGGTTCTTCGTCCTTATCAAAACAAGGTTAGGCTTATGTGGTTAGGCCTGTTGCACAAGAATACCGGTACATGCTTAGTTCCGTCGTCATACGTAAAATCATTGGGATGAATATTAGGGTTATAGATATTTGAAGGTGGTGAAAGATATATGGAATTTGCACACTGTTGAATGAGTTTTAACAAAATGGAATGACTTGAACACAAAGGATAGCGAACGGGCTTCGAATTTAACATTAAAAGAACGCTTACAGAAGTTAAAAACCTGTATTGAAAGATGAAATGAAATAGAATGAAGTCATCACAGTAAAATTCATGCGAAAGAATAAAAGATTGGTACCACACCTTCGTTGTCCTATCGCACAGTCTACATTCCCGATGTGGAACGATAAGACAGACCTTAGAGTTCATTGCAGAGTCAACAACCTTAAGAATGGCCGCGATATATGTGTCCCGAAATGCGTCGGGAATGTCGACGGTGCGATAAGACGACGACGGGGTGTTACCAGTCTTTTATTCTTGCGTATGAATTTTACTGTGATGACTTCATTCTATTTCATATCATCTTTCAATACAGGTTTTTAACTTCTGTAAGCGTTCTTTTAATGTTAAATTCGAAGCCTGTTCGCTATACTTTGTGTTCAAGTCATTCCATTTTGTTAACACTCATTCAACAGTGTGCAAATTCCATATATCTTTCACCACCTTCAAATATCTATGACCCTAATATTCATCCCAACGATTATACATATGACGACGGAACTAAGCATGTACCGGTATTCTTGTGCGCAACAGGTCTAACCACATAAGCCTAACCTTGTTTTGATAAGGGCGAAGAACCGGAAGAACCATGGTTTCTACTGACAACGACGGAAAATGGGGTAGTTCTTAAGTGGTAAGCATTAATACACTTAATATGTATTTTTTAAACTATAATGGTCAATTGACACATAAATAATTTTCACTGTCGGACGTTACGTATCAGCCATTTGAACTTTCACAGAACATAACGTGCGAAACAGAAATATTCAGAAACGTTAAATGATTGTTTCAGATACCATCTGGTTTATGGTTTACTAGTCCGGCAAGTCACAAAGGTCATTCAAAAGTAGCACGGAGAAATCATGAATGTCCATGTGTGCACTCTTTAGCAGAGTGCATGTGACCTTGAATTACCTGTCAAGCTTGTTCTAGAAGAGTATCTTCGTAACGAACAATCTTGAGAGGTGATTCAAGGTTTAAAGCTCTGGTTTGGACTTTTGAGTAGGATTACTTAGAGGTATATTTTTCACGTAAATTCTAACGAAGGCAGTATTAAAATTATTTAATTATAAAAAATACAGTAATCAAAAAATTATAATAGAAATTAGGCAAAAATAGGTAAAAAATCTGAAATTCACGGATATATTTGATATTCGCGAAATTACAGAAAACCCACTAAAATGCACGAAAAAATTGCGGAAATTCATGCAGTGACAGAATTAATGCCCTACTTATTGCTAAACACCACACATCGCCAGTCTGTGGTGTTCTAAGTTACTCTTACCTGGCACCACTGCACACGGAGCCAGCGATGTTGTAGTGTTAATGGCAGCACATGTAAGGTGCGCTGGGATTGCAGATTCGCTTCCGCGAGGCATCAGGAAATAGTTTGTGAGCACATAGGAGCTGCTACATCTGCCTGTACAGTGGACCGGGTGCCTGTGGGATCCCTTCGCTCCTGGAGCATGATCCGTCAATCCTCTCTACCGGTGGTTTTCCTGGTCCGTCCACAGCTGCTCCGTCGTGGGGCAATGCCGTCACATGTTCACTTCTCCTAACACCGTCGGACAGTATGGTCAAGAACGATCCACGTGGTGGGTTATACGGTGCACCGACCACCCTGCTGTTTTCAGCCCGATGATCAGGCCTCTCTCAAAGTCCATAGGTTGCGTAAATCGACGTCTCGGGCATCTACCTGGCATTCTTGTCACTCTGTATTCTTGCTTGCATAGGCCGGTGCTTTTTGCTTTCATGGGGCATTGACTACATGTCTGTTTGTAAGGCTGCCAGTTCATTGTTGCAGTGCCACTACAGGGTGTGCAGTCATGCGCAATCACACCAAACGTGGATCATTTGCATACCAGCATGCACTCTAGCTATTTGCAAAGTTTTGCGGTTGTAGCATATTTTCTTCTAGGTGCACAAATTTCATTGTCTGTGAGTGTACAACAGTTTCATGTGACAAAGATTCTAAAATTGGTTGTGTAATGCAATTGTCTTTTTTTTTTTTTGAAGTGGTTTGTTAATTACATTATAGCATTCTTTTTTACTATGGTAAATGCGTTGAAAACTTCATAAAGTTGTAAATACCTTATATATTGGAACATGTCCAGTATCTAAAGGCTTAAATTTAACGTGCAACTATGTAATTAATACATTCAGGGCAACTTACCGTCTCATGGCCTTGCTCCCAGTTCAACATTTCCAGCACATCATTTATGACCAAAATGTCGCATGTTGTTAGATGTAGCATGGGTGCTATTCACTTTTCGTATCTGAAGTCATTCACTTTATTATCTTCTGTTCCTGGTCGTGTAGGGTTTTTTTTCTTTTCTGGAGGGGTCATGTAGTAATTCTCAATTATTCCTTCATTTTCATACAAAAACGCAGTCATGCCAAATATGCTCACTAGAAACATCTACGGTCCTATTTACATATCAACATAAAAAAAAACCAGGTTTTTTTCATTATACATACACACCAAATGCACACACACAACTTCATTTTACAATATATAGAATCCACAAATGCTCTATGAACTCACTATACGCTGAGTGGCCACTTTATTATGACCACCTGAAAGTTTTAAACAAATGAGTTATGGCTGCACGCTGTTGCCACCAGAGGGCGAGGCTAGTATAAAAAGGGAAAGCTTAGTGCTTGGGACAGTACTAGTAGAAGTGATTTTTGGTAAAAAATGCGATTTCACAGACTTTCAACGTGGGATGATTGTAGGAGCTCGGAGCCATGGAGCTAGTATCACCGAAACCGACGTATTCGTGAAATGTTCCAGAGCAGCTGTTGTTAAAGTGTTTAAAGATTGGACTGTCAGCCAAAAAACTGGGTCTCTACGTGCAACGTGTGGTCGTCATCGACTAGTGACTGCTCGGGCGGAACGGAGAGTGTCCACTCTGGTAACAGACAACAGAAGGGTAACAGTGCTGCAAATTACAGACCATCTTAATCAAGGATCCTTTCAAGTGATCTCTGCACGCTCTGTTTGCCGTACACTGCATCGGATGGGATAGGGCAGCCGAAAGCCTGTTCGAACACCTTTGCTGCCTGCAGTTAACAAGAGAAAACGTCTCCAGTTCGCTCAGGGATTGGACAGTCGATAATTGGAAACAAATTATGTGCTGAAAATGTTGAACTGGGAGCAAGGCAATGAAATGGTAAGTTACCCTGAATGTATTAACTTTATAAAGTGATTTCCACTGGCATCAATAATACCACAATGCTAAAATTTATCAGCCAGAATAATTTCTTGTTAATGCATTTTGTCGGGAGAAACTGTCAATGAAATGTAATCCTAGGCTTTGCAATATGAAATATAATCCCAGGCTTAACCAATATGTCCCAGGCTTTACATATTGGTTGAAAAATTTAATACGTAAGTTTAACATCTTAATGGCAATGAAGTCACCGACCCAGTTAGCACATAAAGAACACTGGCGAAGTGTTAACCAAGATTTGCAGAATACAGCCCTTGCCAGAGAAGTCATGCATTCATCGGCTGCTCCTGTGTGGAATAATATTAGAAAGAAACTGCCATCAGGAAACAGTCAAAATCCTATCCAGTGAATTAGCATGCAATGATGTGGTCTCTATCGAACTACCAATTGTTTAATATGCATTATTAAAAGGTGGAAACACTAATTAATAACAAAGAACAATAAACCAATTGTACTTAAATAGTATAACTATACTAGTGATCTGAAATTTCTTGGCATAGAAAAGAAATAAAAGTTTCTAAGCTTTCGCACATCAACCAGATGGCTTAGTTAGCTGTCTACCTTCCTTGAGAAAGCCATCTGGTTGATGTGCGAAAGCTTGGAAACTTTTATTTCTATTCTACGCCAAGAAATTTCGGATCACTAGTACAGACGGGCCAACTCTCTGGATTTAGGCGGGAGACTCCGGATTTTCAGCCATTCCTTCTGCCCTATGGATAAATGTCAAATTCTTCCAATTTTCGCCGATAATTAGCTGTTACGATGGTCGAAATTCCATCAACCACCGCCTTGGATCGACGCAGAAGAAAAAGATTTCAAACTGCTTGTGAAATCTTTTTCTTTCTGCGTCGATGCAAGACGGCATTTACAGTCGTCAGTATCGTACTTTTCCTCTCCTCATATCTGCAAAAAGAAAGCCACCCCCGGTGGAGCAGTGGTCTATTTTATGTTGGTTACAAAAACACTCGTGCGCCAGCTGTGACCTACTTATCGTTTCACGTCTCCCTGCTCTTAGCTGCGAGCTCTGTTTATTTTTTCTTCATAGTTTTACTTTACTGTGGAGATTTTTATTTCTTGTTTTTGCACCATGTTTGTTTCTTTTCCCTTCTTTGTCGCATTTTGGTAGATTAATGTGCTCCTTTGTTCATCTCTAATTACGAATCTGTTGTTGTCAGTTTTGTTTTATCTTCTGTTGTAGCATTTTGTGTACACTTAGTTTCTGAATTTTTTTTTCTCATTCCTTTTGCTTGCTTTTTGCGGTAGATTTTTCCTTTTGCATTATGCCACTTTCGCGGTTTTTAATGTTTTATTTTATGTCATATCTTAGGCAATTTGTTTGTTCTTTACATATTAGCTGTTATTGTCTTTGCTGTATAATAAAGTTGTGAAACTGAGTGCCCGCTTTCGACAAATTGTCCGAAATGGGTCCGGGTTTGAATCACAGTGGGGCATGGACGTTGCATACTTGCTAACTTTTATGGATTATCCGTAAAATTTACGGATTTCTGCTTAATTGTACTGATTTACGGATAGAAGTCTTTTTTTACGGATTTTTTAATATTTCGGTTGCTCAATCGAAATATTTCCATCCTCTGCAACCATCCATTTAGATTTTCTACCGGACCTTACGAGTGCAGTGCTACGCGATGATGTCATCTTTGACTGTCTGGCTTCGTGCGGAGCCATCAAATATAACGATGGCTCAGCTTCGTGATATCGTGTGGTAGGTCTCTCTCCACGGGAGTGCTCGAGTGACATGCCGACCAGAGTTCTCCAAAATGCATAATCTAATTACGCATCAAAATTTTATCAAAGCGTAAATATACCTAATGGGAATTTTTCTCGCCGTGTAAAAATACGCATCTGGAATTTTTCTCGCCGCGTAAAAGTACGCGTCAGGAATTTTTCTCGGGGCGTAAAAATACGCATCAAGGGATTTTTTTAGACATGTAAAAATACTCATCGTGAATTTTTCTCGGCGCATAAAACTACCCATCGAAGAATCTTACCAATTCGTAAAAACACGCATGGGCACAGTATTTCATCTTTCAGAGATAGAAGTAAACGAAATAAAGATTTTTTCCGTAATCGTAATTTCTTTTTCCTGTGATGTTGCCTCTGTCCAATATTGTTGTTATATATCATTTTATTCCTTAAATATTTGTATTTCAGTTTGAAAATGGAGGAAAAATTTCCGAAAACGGAAGTTCGAGGGCGAAAAAAAAATGCTTTTAATTGTATCTGGTTGACAACTATTTTCACTATCCTTTTTATTTTGCATATAAAGATAGTCTGCATTTAGAATAAAATTTTTAAACATTAAAAATGCTATGTACCAATAATACTACTTCTGGAAAATTGCTCCTGCATCTGAAAAATGTTGATAAAAAATAGCGCTCATGTAATTTTATGAGCTGTAAAAAATCTCCTGATTCTTAGATTTTGAAGGTTGGCACATCTGCTAGTATAGTTATACTATTTTAAGTAGGTGGAAACACATTTGCAGCACACCGTATAATTGCATGATAAAGAAGTCACGTTATACTAGTGATGTCACCTGCATTATTTTATTTTCAAAAAAATCATCTTTGTTTCTTACATATTCTAATTCCCTGCATTTTATGTCTACCATTGCCTTGGAAAAGCTTCCCAGTGGAGTGCGAAAGCTTGGCGAATCTTTATGCACATTGCATCAGTGAATAAATGTATTTACTAAGCTGTAAGCTCTTCTTGAAATGTAAGTCATTTTAACTGGTATCATACATAAGAGCAACATGAAAAATATTTTGACCAGAGGCGTAACTAGGAATTTCTGCACACGTGGCTAGTCACAAAATATTGCACCCCCATCTCTTTCTTTCATACTTTCTGTCTGTCTGTCTGTCTGTCTGTGGCAAAGTTCAGTACCAGTTTTAGTAAGATTGTAAGCAGCATTTTTGTTCCCTCTCTGATTGTGACCATCCAACAATATGAAATTGAACTGTAAAATGATAGAAATGAATTAAATTAAAGTCAGTTCCTATTAGAAAAATAAATTTTGTTTTGGGGATGTATACTATGTACACTGGTGGAAAGTGAAAAAAGAACACCAAGAAGGAAACGTCTGATACCAACGAAATTTATACAGCATAATAACGGAATACAGAGGATAACGTGATCAAAACATTATGACAAAATACAGCTGTATTTGCTGGTAAACTGAAAAATAACATTTCCATGTAACATGGTTAGTACGAGGTTGAACCGCCATGAACTGCGTCACACTGTGCAATTCTGGCATGGAGTCTGTCGTACAGATGTTGGATGCAAGTTTGGGGTATTGAGTTCCAAGCATCCTCAACCTGGACGCGTAAATCGGGGATGGTCGTGGCTGGCCGTGGAGACCAGAGAAGTCGTTGTCCCATAAAATCCCACACGTGCTCAATTGGGGACAAATCCGGTGAACATGCACTTCAGGGTGTGGAAGTTGTCTCACACCCTGAAGTGCATGTTGCGTTGCACGTGCCATGTGTAGGCGTTCGTTATCTTGCTGGAAAACACCACGATGGACCGACCGTACAAATGGCGCAACAACAGGCTGGATGATGTTGTTGATGTAGGAGGTGCTGTTTAACGTACCCAGTACAAACACTGTGTACAGGAGCGATAGCTGATCGCTCCCCACACCAGGAGATCAGGTGTAGGCCTTGTGGGTCGCTGGCGGATGCAAGAAGGGTGGAGATGCTCCTCTGTACGTCTGCAAACACCATATGGCCATCGGAGGCTCCCAAGCAGAATCTGCTGTCATCGCTGAATACGACAGATCGCCATTGCGTTCTCCAGTGCAGACGTTGGCGACACCACTGCAGCCGTTCCTGACGGTGGGCTGGAGTCAGAGGTACACATGCCAGAGGCACACATGCACGTAGTCCTGCATCCAGTAGATGGTTGCGGATTGTTCACACAGTCATCTCAAGTGCAACGGCAGCTCGGATTTGCATCGCAGTGGATGTTCTGCTTGACAACGCCGCTCTTCTTATGATGCGTCGATCGGTCCGCCCATCAGTCCGTTTGTGACTCCCGGTTCCACATCTTCTTGTGTGGGAATGTTCTTCGCACCATCTACGCCACCATCGTACCACCACCTATACTTCTCGTCCAATTCGCTCCGCGATACGACCACCTGGCCTCGCGGAGTCCGACTAGACGACCTCGCTCAAAGTCCGATAACTGCTGAAATCGTACAAGTCTTCCATGTCCAGGCATTGCAGCTTCTTCAGGGTCTTTGCACGTGTCCGTACGCCAACAACTGATTACATTCACTTCACCGTACTCCTTAAATACCGCCGACGATAATTTGCATATTATGCCGTGCTGTGGCGTAAGCACTCACCGGTTGGTCCCGAAATTAACATCACACCTACGTAAACTCGACCCCATTAACATATGTAAATATTATGATCGTCCGACAATTCCTTCTTGGTGTTCTTTTCTCACTTTACGCCAGTGTAATTATCTTTGCTGAATTTGTAACATCTCTTAAAAAGTAGATATGAAGTTCTTCCATGAATTCACAAAATTCCACTTTTTTCATTATTATGTGGATTATTCTCAAGATAGATGAAAAACTGAATAAAATTTTTACTTCTTGCAGTGATAAGTGTAAAGATGAAATTTCTACTTCACAAAACAAGCATGAATTGCAGAAATAAAAACATACATAACTTAAAAATTGAATAAATTATAGTAAATATCAGTGATTAGAAAACTACTTTTTAAAAGTAGTTACAGCTACATTCTTGAAAAAGTAGTTTACTGCAGCTACTACTACTTTTCCCAAAAAGTAGCTAGCTACACTACTGTATCTAAAAAGTAGCTACTTTTTCCTGTTTTTAGCTATTTTATCTTCAGTTAGTATTAAGTTAAAATTGCAAATTCTGAAGATGATCTTTATTTACATTCTTACATGTGCCATTCAGAGCTAAATACCAGTAAATTGCGCAAGAAATATATCTTTGTCCTAATAATTAATGACTTCATGGCTTCCTCTTATTACTTTCAGTATTATAAATATTTAACGGGAATTATAGAGGATAAATTTATTAAGGTACATTACCTCTCAAATTTTCGATCTATACACTAGATCCTCTTCAGGAGTTCTTGCGTCTTTTTGTGTTTACCTCAGCTGTGATAATCATATGTAACACATTTTATGACATTCAGTGGCTTATATTCCAGGCTATACAATATGCCTAGAAAATTCAAATAAAACACTATGAACCAGGTATTTGTGAATTCACTTTCTTTACAAAGAGAATCACTATCAAATGCCATCAACAAAATCACTAGCTTGATCATCTCGTACGTGTTGTCTTCTCAGGCTGACTGAGAAGACTTCCCTGTAAATAGCATTAAGTAAGGAAGATAATACTTTATTGTTAATAGTTTGGCTAACTTTCACAATGCAAGTCACGTAATTGTAAGCAGGACACACACAACTTCCCTGTTCTAGCCAATAATTCTAGGAAATTGGAAAATGTGCTATTTGGAGATTTTTTTTTTTAAGTAGCAAGATTTTTGGCATAATTTTCCACTGCAAGCTACTTTATTTTGTAGCATGCTACTGCTACAACCACATTTTTCTTAAAGAACATAAACAAAATGTTTTAAATATTCACAAATATCTGTGGATCTAGGGAAAACTGTTATTGATGAATAGTTTACACCCAATTAGGAAGAAGCAAAAATCACTTCACATTGTGAACTGTTATCCATGAATCTATTGAAATTTCATCTAATTATCAAGCTTGCAACAAAAGTCCATCCATCAAATTAACAAAATATGGGATAATTTTCTTACCTCATTTTCCCGAAATATAAACGGCCAACTAAAATTTTCCAAAAATTCAGCAGAATCCGGCCAAAAGATGGCAGCACAGGACCACAGCTCTTTGAGAATTAAAAAAACTGATCAAGAAAAAAACAACATATGCAATTTGATGACTGACGAGAGCTCAAGTGGCCGAAACCATGGCCCCATTTTAGTTTCCTTTACTGGCATTTAAATAAATATAATCTTTGTGATTTCAAAAACGATCTATAAATTTTCTATTGTAGCATTGCTACACACCATGCTACTGTAAATGCGTGTTACAGTAGCAACACTACATGTAGTGCGCTACTTCCATTCATTGGTAAATGATTTCATTTTGGGTTTAGCTAGCTTAAATATTGTATGCACAGTTTTTTTTTTCATGTGTTCTGATTTCTCACTTGGTTAAAAATTTCAGCTTTTTCTCCCCTTTATTAGTGTCATACATACTTGAAAGTGCTGGAACAGTAATTCAGCTTTTGTGAAGAGGCCATATAAGCCCTGGGGATGGAGGGAGAAATCAAAAATTGGAAAATGACAAAGTATGTACACAACAGCAGTTAGCAATAGCAGCAGGATTTCATCTCTGTATCTCCGATCCGTTCAAGTTCCAGCAGAATAGACATGGAACACAAAAGTTCAATTTGGACTGAACAGTTATAATCTGAATTTTTGTGCCAAACATATTCTGTAACCCTTATCCCAACATCAAACCAGTTTTTACATGCATGTGCAGCTTATTGTTAGACTGTAATAATTGAATCTCAAGAAGAAGAAGAAGAAAAAAAGATCTTTTGCTTAGACCTAATATTTGGGTTATTTCAGAAAGAAAAAAAAAAAAAAAATAGGAATAAGCTATCACATTCCTATCAAAGTTGGCTTATATCATTTATGCACAAAAACTGCTGGTTGCATGATCACAGAAATATACTGAAGTAATATGAACAGCTCACAATTTATATCAGGTGCTGAACATTTTACTTATCATATGGTGAATTCTTTAAAATACCTTCCAGATGTTTAGATTTTTTTCTTGATTGTTCAAAAGGAAAATTCTTGATCATGTAAAAATTGCATATACTAAACACAAATATAAATTACTTACATAAGCTACATCATGAATCTCAAAACATTTACAAAGCACATATTCAAGCTGACATCTTCCAGGCCATTTAACCTGTGAATTCTAATTAAGATACTTTACAAATTTAACACCAACTAAGAAAATTTTTAGTCTTCCTTATATGGTAAAATCTCCTTAACGGACACTCCCAAATAGCAGACACCTCTATTTAATGGACAGTTTTGCAATCCTCAGTCCCAAGTATAGGCGGCCAATGTGTTTTTATCTCTGAATAGCGAACACTCCAAATAGCGGACAGTGATTTCAGTCGAAAAAGCTGAAAATGCATCCACTGAAGGAGGCAAGAGAAAAAGGTATGCAAAATTTTATCGCGATGCCAAGCCCACTGCACTGAAAACATTCCTAGCTATTGTTTGCCATCTCTTTCATGTTAATGCTCCTCATGTAGTCATCTGGGTAACCTCCACAACCAAAGACATTAAATCGCAGTGCATTAGTTGTTTCTGAAAGGCAGGGCTTGTCTCAGCATGCAAAGAATATGCAGTATACGCTTTCAATGTAGAAAAGGATCTACGCTCGATTTCTGAACTGATGACTTGTTTGAACTGTGAGGGAAATGCAAATGATTTTATTGCAGTTGATGATGAACTGTGTTTTGAACAGACAATGAATGATTTGCAAGATTACATTTCTTCACACAAACCCATCGAGAATGGCATAGTCGAAGAGACAGCGGAAGGTGCTGAAGAAGAGGCAGTGGACGGAATTGCAGAAGAGGTGTGAGACATTAAGAACTTCACAGCCGTGGCAAAATATAGAGAAGAACTTCATAAAAATTCTTTTAGCAAAGGTGATTCTGAGGGACTCTCACTTTTGATGAATTTGAAAATTCATATTAAAAAATAGGATGTAAATGGCAAAAGAAAAAAAAATCGAACGTTTTTGTCAGGTTTTTTCGCAGTGAAGAATGATAACTGATAAATTGTTGAATTAGCTGTAAGTGCCTTATGTAACTTTTGAAACATTTGTTAATCAGAAACATGCATTGAATTACGTATATACATATATATGCAAAGTGCATTTTTCATCATGTTTCAAAAGCTCAAAAATATTTAAGTTGCTATAAATATGTACATATATTCAATTTCATGTACAGCATTACTAATATGGTTTTGGAATTTATTACTGCATAAATATGTGCATATAATGTCCGTATATTTATAGATGTCACTTTATTTTTTACAGCAAAAGGAGAAGAAAAAAAAAACTGCTCGTATTGCGCTATGGCTTGGGCAGATGCCCGTGTACCTTGGAATAGGGACAGATTATCCGGTCCGGAGGTGTCCGCTATTCAGAGGTTTTACTGTATTTGGGAATGCTAAAATATCTTAATCACAAAGCAATTAAAAGTAGGATTAACATTTCAATTACTATTATGTTAGTGACCATGTACTCTAACACAAGATTATAACAAGTCCAACATTAAAGCACTTACTTTCCATTATATTTACAGCAAACTTGAGTTAATTAAAAACCTTAAAATTATTAAGATCTTAGAAAAAGAAAAAAGAAGGTATGGCCTAGTTCTATCACATGGTCTGGTTCAATTAAGAAGGTACGACCTGGAAGAGAGACGTCAGCTTGAATACATTTTTGTAAATGTTTCAAAATTTGTACAGTAACATATGTAAGTAAGTTCATGTTCGAATTTAGCGTATATAGTTGTAATTTTGCACATTTTTAGATCAATTCTGAGTAAAATATAATCTTAATAAAAGGCTTATTTAATCTAAAGCAACTTTTATGGGAATTTTACTAGGAAATTTTTTCATTAATATTAAATTTTCGGAGAAAACTCTTCTCCTTCTTCAGGCTGTCTTGTTGTTGTCACTTTTTACTTGTCACTATCTCGGTTACGGTTTACCTTGACGGTTACGGTTAACCTTGACGGTTTAGGTTATTTTTCAACAAATCCTGCCAGATGTTAGGCAGGGAAAATCCTTTGCAGTCATTGATGATGGAATTCTGATTTTTCTCAATCTCTATTCCTTCTTTCAGTTTTCTTTTTTGGAAATTGCTTTGGAAACTGATTACTTTAAGGGAATTCCAATCCATGCTGTGCCCAGTTTCTCTAACATGCCTATCTAATCCAGTCTTGTTGGAGCAATTTTTTATAGCTGCTTTATGCTCAGCTATACGAGTTTCTAGTCTGCGACCTGTTTCACCTATGTAAGATAGTCCACAACTGCAATTTACTTCATAAACTACTCCTTGCATTTTTAAAATATCTTCTTCTCTTTGGACTATTTTAGGGAAAATTTTTTTAACTTTGTTCTCTAAACTTGGAGCTAGCCTAATATTGTATTTCTTACTAATTCTCTTTAAAGACTCAAATAAACCTTTGTGATAAGAAATTTTTCTAGTGAATTTTACTTGTTGCTTTTGTGGGTTCTTCGTACCATTAAAATTCAGAAGCTTCTCAATTTCTTCTTTAGGATAGTTATTCTCTGCAAGTATGACTTTAAGCTCTTCTTTATGGGCTTCTTTTTTATCTGCAGTAGAAACTATTTTTTTTTTTGCTATAATTTGCTATTAATGAAAAAAATTTCCTAGTAAAATTCCCATAAGTTGCTTTAGATTATTAATTCAATTAAACTAGGAAGCCATTTCTCAACATGAGCTTTATTCAAAGGCTTATTTAAGTTAAGCCTGCATTCATTCATTAACAAAAAACACTGAATTGTATTATTTTGGTGTGCATGTCCATAGTTTCAACATTGCCACTTTGATTAGTAATTGTTTTTTTCCCTTGTTACATTATGCTTTTGAAAACAATTATAGCATTTTTATGTTATTACTGAAATTAATAATTTACAGTTTCAAGGGGAAGAGCTGACAGTGCTTCTGTTGAGGAGAGAGAATCTGAAAATACTGCATCAGATAAAGTTTCAAGACCAACTATTGAAATTACAAAGGCAAGCAGTGTGCAAAATAAGGTACTTTTTACAGTAAATTGAAACTTGTATATTCTCATGAACATTGTTTTTTTAGCCAATGATTTTATTTGCTTGTATTGTTACGTAGGCCCTTTATTCTGGGGCCCATGGGATACAAATCCCTCTTAAAAAAACAAAACAAGAATTGGTCAGAGGGATAGTTTCAAGCATTGGATCCCTGAGAGAGAGAAGAACAAGGGACTACATGTTACAACTGACAAGCTCTGGACTTAGGACAACACAGACACATTTAATTATTTACAACTATTTACAAATTATTTTTTTTACAGATTATTTACACCATACATTTAGTTTAGTTCCATGCCTTTGGCTGAGAGCAAAGAGAGCTAGAAATGCCCCAATAAAAACAATGGCAGTTCAGAAAGTCTGATGTGCGCTCCGTAAATGGCAGTCTACTCTGTTTAGTGCACAGTTCTGCCAGCATGCGAAAGGAACAGCATGTACTTACAGATGGGCATCTGGTCCTATTAATCCACAGGGTTAAGCAGTTTGAGGGGCTGGCTAAAGATAACCAGCCTTTAGATGACGCACATACACACAAACAGCTTCAGTAGATACATGCACATTGTTGCTGACGAGGCAGTCAGCTGCAGATTCCCAGAGGAGAAAACAGGTCAGGCCGCAGTTCGGGGCAGAGAGCAGCTGAAGGATATAGAGCTTTCCAGACATGTCTTCGATGGCCAGGCAAAATTTTCCTGCCCCATTGCAGTTGCATTCGCTCTGGCACTTGGAGCTTCCTTTTTCTTTGTCTCTTTCTCAGACAGAAGGATGGCTGGGCTTCAATATCCCGTTCCCAGTGGTGTGGAAGAAATGCACTGCGAATCTCCTAAATCCACGTCACTAACAGAACAGACATTCTTCTTTGGCAGATCCCAGTTGCACTCTGCTATTGGCTTCTCTTCTCCAGTGACCTCTTGACTCCCAATGCTCTTTTGAGGGTGACATCAGATTGCCGACAGTCACACACATTCCTTCTTTACACCTGCTTCAAACAAAACAGTTCAGTGTCCTCTTGGCAATGAGCAACATGACTTAAAGAGGCACATTACTGAAGTTTCAGCTCTAAGCGATCCCAACAAACGCAAAACAGATCTTCTAAAACTCAGTGCGAATATCTTAAAATGTTTGACTTCGCAACAGTATTTTTATTGTTTTGTGTGTTTTGATACTAAATATTTTGTATCGTAATACTGACTGGAGAAGTATATCATTTGCAAAACTACTAAAGCAGTGGAAATCGTGTGTAAAAATTAATTTGGAACAGACAATTCTTATATCTGAAAAAGAAAGTAGACTACACTAGGTTAAAAATGAATAAAATAAGCATATGCTTCTCAGAAATTTAGTGTATTCAATTTTATTAGCAGAATTGTAGCTGGGGAGCTGGGTATGTGCTTCAAGAGTGAGATATAAATCTTCCATGTTAAAATTTATTTGTTAAATAAAATAAGTAATCTAACGAATTACTTTTGTTTACATATCGTGTTTTGTTAAATACTATAAAGTATATATGCAAATATGTGTTTGCCAATGGCAACTAAGTTTCACCTAGTGACCAGTTTTTCTTTTTCTTGAAAAAAGCTAATAAAACATTTCTGTCACTTTTACTTTTCTTCCTGAATTATTTTCGTAGAACACGCTTATGTATGCTTTATCATCACGTTGAAGGGAAATAGCTGTAACTGAAGAAATCAAATACCGATCTCTCCAGTTATATTTTCAAGTATTGTAAATCAACTAAGACCTACAGTAAGAAATAAACATGTATTTAAATTTGTGTCACTATTTTTTAATTGGCCACTAAAAATTTCACACTTATTTGCCTGGCTTTCTTTGCTTATAAATGTTAAGAGATGTTTTTTTATTGTTTACTTCATCTGAAGTAAACAATAATGAGCAATTATCTTTCAAACCAGATTTATGTTAAGCACCGTTGTTGTGCCATTAATCTTTTATGCGTATGTGTAAATATGAATGGATATTTGTCATGAGAATTTAATTAGAAAATTACTCAGTTATATCAATGTAACATATTGATTTTGTTCTTATAAGTTTAAATGGAAAGAATTTCTGTTTTATATAGTATTTTGAATGATGTTGTTTTAAATAATAAATTTCATGCCTGATATGCTTGTATTACTATCTAATTGTAATTTAACTTTTTTTTTTTCATTTTTCAGGATAGATCTAATAATAATAATAATAATAATAATAATATGGCAGAACTGGAAAGTTTAGCTCATCAGGTCGTGGAATTTGTTCTAGTTGATGATACTGTTGATGTTGAAGTTTTGAGGAAAGCACTGTATTGTCAGGTAAAATGAATGTTCACAGTCATTATATTGAATGGTTTTGAGAGAATGCTATTTTTTCATAATGTGGATACTCCTCTGCCCTGGAATATTCATTTGGTGATAACATATGTAAATTATATATATATATACACTGACGGAAAAAAAAATCCCAACACCACGAAAAAATAGTTGTAGAGGAATAAAATGGCGGCAATACATTTGTATAGGTAACATATTTAATCGATTAAGGTTTCAAGATCACAGCTTAATGTAAGCGCGAGAAGAGCCATTTTAAATGTGAAATGCTGGTACATTAATAACCGGTGCAACCACCAGAATGTTGAATGCAAGCACGCAAACGTTCATGCATTGTGTCGTACAGGTGCTGGATGTCAGTTTGTTGGATGGAGTTCCATGCCTGTTGCACTTGGTCGGTCAATACAGGGACGATTAATGCTGGTTGGGGGTGACGCTGGAGTTGTCGTCCAATGATGTCCCATACGTGCTCGATTGGTGAAAGATCTGGTGATCTAGCAGGCCACGGCAACATGTCTACACTCTGTAGAGCATGTTGGGTTACAACACCGGTATGCAGGCGAGCGTTATCCTGTTGGAAAACACCCCCTGGAATGCTGTTCATGAATGGCAGCACAACAGGTTGAATCACCAGACCGACGTACAACTGTGCCATCACGGTGCGTGGGATAACCACGAGAGTGCTCCTGCTGTCATAGAAAATTGCTCCCCTGACCATAACTCCAGGTGTAGGTCCAGTGTGTCTCGGCTGCAGACAGGTTGGTTGCAGGCGCTCACCTGGCCGCCTCCTAACCAAACACACGGCCATCACTGGCACCCAGGCAGAACCGGCATTCATCAGAAAACACAACAGATCTCCACTCCGTCCTCCAATGAGCTCTAGCTTGACACCACTAACGTCGCAAACGGCAGTGGTTTGGAGTAAGTGGAATGCACGCTACAGGGTGTCTGGCTCGGAGTTGTCCTTCAAGTAACCGATTTGTAACAGTTCGTTGTGTCACTGTGGTGGCAACTGCAGCTCGAATTGCTGCCGCAGACGTGGTACGATGCGCCACGGCCATATGCCGTACACGGCGGTCTTCCCTTTCAGTAGTGCCACGTGGCCGGCCGGAACCCGGTCTTCTTGAGGCAGTACCTTCCCTTGACCACCGCTGCCAACAATCATGCACAGTGGCTACATTCCTGCCAAGTTGTTCTGCAATATTGCGGAACGAAAATCCACCTTCTCGTAGCCCTATTACACGACCTCGTCCAAACTCCGTGAGCTGTTGATAATGGCTTCTTCGTCTTCTTAAAGGCATTCTTGACTAACATCAACACACTATGTCGAATCTCAACGATAACTAATGCTCACGAACGTTACAGCGCGTATTTACAGCAAACCTGCTTTGCATGTTCCGAGGCGCTACTAGCGCCACACGTATGCGCCGAGCGCGAAATTTGCATAGACGTCATCTTACATATGTACTCTCACCACCTACCAACTGTCGTTTATCTAACACAACCCTTTCTTGGTGTTGGGATTTTTTTTTCCGTCAGTGTATATTCCACATTGACAACAGATGTGAACCCACTCTTTCTTTTTTCAATTGTGTTGTGAGCTGTTAGGCATGCAACTATGTACTTTTTTATATTCTTGCTTGCTTGCATAATTTTGTAATTAACTGATTTCCATGATTACATAGTATGTGATAATTGATTTCAATCAAGGGTGTTGGGCTGGCTTCAGTTACAGTCTTGTATGTTTATTCCTTGCATTTATAAAAATAAAATTCACTGTGTTTTCATTATGATAATTGGAATATACTCATTTCTCTCTATATGAGCAACTACTAGTGAGTTGCTGTTTATATGAGATTATGTTTATGCTATTATTTTTGCAGAACAAGCTTAAATTTTAATCTTGCAGGGAAAATGCTTTTATTGCCATTTTGGTGTTCTCTTCAGTTTCTTGTCAGAATTGTAGCAATGTTGTGGCATTTCCCCAGCGTGTTGAAAATGCCACTAGTAATTAAAAGACACTAAACTTAAAGTGCATCACACTGACTTAAAGTAAGAAAGGGATCAACCATTAGACAGGGTGCCAACAAGAGCTAAAATCTGATATGACGTTGTATGCACTTTTACAAATCTGTTTTGAAATCTGCACTTTCAGAAATCAGTTTTTCTGCTCACTTGCAGAATGATTAATTTAAGCAAATTTCAGATTTTTTATTCATGGAGTGAAATTGGAATGGATAACCATTAGAATGGGTACCGTACTAGAGAAATTAGGGTGGCTATTAATCTGCTGGATTGATAACTGCAGCCAACATTGCATGAATGTTAGTTATCTTTCACTCAGCAGTGATTTCAGTAACTGTTCATGAATCTATGGAAGAAAGGATTTTTCAAAGCTGGTTTGTACAAATTAAGAATTGTGTAAAGTTTCTTATTCTGCAAATCAAGCAGAAATTGAGTATACATATAGGCTTACACAAAATATTTTTATTTGTGAACTTCTCAGAAAATGACCCAAATTAGCTATTATTGAATTAACAGTATCCATGTATCAAAATTTCATCTTAATGTTGCTGTACAGAAGATCTTGCACACATGTCAAAGGTAGTGTAGGGAAGATAGAGCAGTTTAATGCAGAAGTTGGGAACACACAAAGAATCAGCATTGATAGAATTCAGTATTTGAGTTAGTTGTGGAGGTATAATTTGTGGGGGAAACAGCACTGTGGACTGTCATATTGGTAACTGTGAGATCTTCACTGTGGACCATCTTGTTGGTAGCTGTGAGATCCTTACTGTGGACCAATTTTGTAAGTAGCACTCTGTAAGAACAAGGAAGAAAAAGTACAAAGCTTGGAAGCTGGAAAACAGCATTAGAAGTTAACAGGACTGAAGATAAGTAGAAGCAAAACAGGGTGTATTCTGCTGCAAAGGAGAATGCTTTTTGATGTTTGTATGTAAAAAGAATGAATTTATTTAAATACCTGGGATCAAGATGAAAATAGGATATGAATGAAGTCGTAAGAAGTGATTTAAGTAAATGAGATACTGTATGAGTGAAGTGAATAGTAGAATGCAGGTAGGATGGGATCTACTGGTGGAAAACAGAAGGTGTAGGCTTTTGTAAAAGGGTGTTGTTGAGGTTGATGAAGCACAGTGGAAAGACTTGTAAAAATGTCAGTGCTGTACATTGGTGTGTCTAGGCTAATAATAAAGTTTATAGGTAACAAACAAAATTTTGCAGCAGGATGAATCACCTTTAGGATGAATTTAAAAAATGTCAGAATAAGAATTGTGGTAAAGTGACAAAGATAGTAAAGTTTCAAGAAGCAAGATTGCAGTGTTGTGAACATGTGTTGAAAAGAAATGAAGGATGCTTGGCATACAGAGCCATGAATATCAGACCACCAAGAAGCAGAGTATAAGTGAACTAAGATGAGAAGGGAAAGGCTGTAAAAAATAGGAAGGTGGTAAACAAGATAGGATTACATATGCATAGACAGTAAATTAATGATTGAAAAATTAATACTAAAATACATTGTATGTTAAAAGCAATATATCTCTCTATATAAAAGTGAAAGTTTGTATTACTAAACGGTTTGATGGATTTACACCAAAGTTGGCATACATACTGTTCATCACCCAGATTAAAATACAGGCAGGACGATTTTTAGAAATTCCATTCCTAAGGAGGTCAAATATGTTTTTACGGAGCCCTCTATAGACTGGGCATAAGTCAACTGCTGTGGTATTACTCCACGTGTCAGAGCAACGGTCGTCAGGTGACGCCTCACTCCTCGCAAGCTTCCGCATTTCAAGCATAAGGGGAAGAGTCCGAATTTTGAAAACACTACGCACCGGTGGAACATATTGTCATAAGTATTTTTTTGTTTATGTTACCATGGCATTTTCTTTGTAAGGATTAGGTTTCATTAGACTCCCAACAATTGGTGCACAAGTCTCAAATATGGGTGGAGCTACAGATTCCCACCAATAGGCATTTATTTTCATTGTGATTCCAAAAGCTCCAAATTTCTGACTATTTCCACTGGATCCCCATTGTTTTTAATTCTTTCAAAAATATTAGAGGTCTCCACATTGAAGTTTAAGTTATATCTAAGACACATTTTTAAGGATGTTGACTACTGGGGGAACGTAAATTATTGATCCCACAAATTTCAGTTTATTTCTAGTTTCATGTAGAGTTGATTGTGTTGAACTTTTAATTTTCTTTAAAACATTGTTAATGGTTTCCCTTGGAAAGATCAACATTGACCAAAGAGACTGATCAATATTGACCAAAGAGACTGATCAATATTGACCAAAGAGACTGATCAATATTGACCAAAGAGACTGATCAATATTGACCAAAGAGGCTGATCAGTATTGACCAAAGAGGCTGATCAGTATTGACCAAAGTGGCTGATCAATATTGACCAAAGAGGCTGATCAATATTGACCAAAGAGGCTGATCAATATTGACCAAAGAGACTGATCAATATTGACCAAAGAGACTGATCAATATTGACCAAAGAGACTGATCAATATTGACCAAAGAAGGCTGATCAATATTGACCAAAGAGGCTGATCAATATTGACCAAAGAGGCTGATCAATATTGACCAAAGAGGCTGATCAATATTGACCAAAGAGGCTGATCAATATTGACCAAAGAGGCTGATCAATATTGACCAAAGAGGCTGATCAATATTGACCAAAGAGGCTGATCAATATTGACCAAAGAGACTGACCAACATTGACCAAAGTGACTGACTAATATTGCAGTGACGTTTGGAACATGTAAGGAATAAAGATAATATTTGAAAATAACTTATTTATTTTCAAAAATCATCTTTGTTCTTTACGTGTTCCAGTTCCCTGCATTTTTATATCTACCATTGCCTTGAAAAAGCCTCCCAGTGGAGTGTGAAAGTTTGGCGAATCTTTGACTATTTTTCACCAGATCCCCATTGTTTTTAACTCTTGCTAAAATATTATAGGTCTTCACACTGAAGTTTAAGTTATATCTAAGACACACATTTTTAAGGATGCTGACTACTGGCGGAACGTAACTTATTGATCCCACAAATTTTGGTTTATTTCTAGTTTCGTGTAGAGGTGATTGTGTTGACTTTTTAATTTTCTTTAAAACATTGTTAATGATTTATCTTGGAAAGACCAACATTGACCAAAGAGACTGACCAACATTGCAATGACGTTTGGAACACGTAAGGAACAAAGATGATTTTTGAAAATAAATAAGTCATTTTCAAAAACCATCTTTGTTCTTTACGTGTTTTAATTCCCTGCATTTTTATATCTACCATTGCCTTGAAAAAGCCTCCCAGTGGAGTGTGAAAGCTTGGCGAATCTTTGTGCTTACTACACCACAAAAATAAGTGGATTTAGTACACTATATGCATCCTTGAGTATTCACAGTATGGTGTACTTATAATTATGTAAGGTTTATTTCTATTTCATTCAATAGTTTTTTCCTACACCACTGCTTCTAAAAAATTAAGATTGAAGTGATCAATTTCATATGCATTGTGTGATTTTGTATGTTTAGAAGCTGATATTGTAATAAATGTAGATCAATACATTTTTTAAGGAACTTAAGTGATTGTAACTTTTATTTTGCCTGTTGCTTATAAGCAGGACTGTTGCAAATAATGTCATCATCGAAACTTGCTGTTACAATTTTCTTTTTGAAATGATCTATTTGTCATTTTTAATGGTATTTTGTTCTTGATAAATGAGGGAAGCAAAATATTTAATGACTACATATTTTTTTTTCAAAGTTGTTATTCTTTACTATTTTACAACTTTTGTAGACCCTGTCAACCATTCAAAGAAATGAGCTTTTACCAAAGCAAGTTACACCTTCCCAGTGGCTGTGGGATCTGAGGCTTTGGCTTCAGACGACTTGTCCAAGGTGGGCTGGGATTTGATTTCAGGTGAAGCATGGGTGGTGTGTTTGCTTGATGACTCTGCTTATGCCCCTTCCATGGAACCATTTGTCCTGACTTGGGGACGAGTGATTGCTTTATATCCCTCTGAGTTGCTCATGGTGGTTGTTAAACTCCAAAACAACAACAAAAAGCAAGTTCACAGTTGAAATAAAAACTTTATTGTGAACAAATGTTTTAAAAAATATTTTTGTGAATAAACACTTGTGCTACTGTTAGATAAACTCAAAGCTTCATTAAATAATTGTAACCTCAATCACTAGTAGAAATTTAACAATGCTAGGTAGTCTTGATTTTTTTGTTATAAAGTAAATGTTTTCATTGGGTAATTTTGTCTGAAGAAAGGTATAGTGTATGGTAATATGTTTGTATTCAGCAACATATAATAAATGTAATTGAATGCAAAATGATGTACAGATCGTGTGTGTGCGTGCGTGCAAGATCTGAAAACGTTCAAGTTTTTACGAGGAGCTCAATATAATAATGAAAGTCATAGACTTAGTAATAATTGATGTCATGGCTGTTCCTAGACTTGATATATTATAAATTTCACTAAATTATGGGATTTACTCAGAAAAAAAAAAGGATATTACTTACAGTAAAATTTTCGGGTAGCACCCTTACCCTTCCTCAGAACTACACTACACTATAGTAGGTGTTGCCATTATGAGCTAAATTCCAACCTTTCAAATCAACATAACATGATTTGAAAGGTTGGAATTTATCTCATGAATGGCAACACCTACTCCCAGGAGCAGAATTACATTCAGTGTTCTGCAACATGATTTCCAAAGATTGTAAATGTTCTGTGGGCAAAGCGCAAAACACTTTGACCAAATTTCATAAAAAAAAAAAAATTAAGTGAATAAATCATAGTAAAACAAAAATTAAAAAATAATTACCATCAATTGAAACCCCTCGTTAAATATAAAAATACACAAGCCTGTTATTTAAATCAAATACATTTATTTAGAACCAGGGTATGTACTTAGAATTTGATATTCTTGATATTCTGTCAATAACTTTTGAAATTAGTGTGTCACTGATGCAGATGAATTATTTACAAAGTGCCTGTGGTAATTTGGTCCATACATTGAAACTAGGGCAGCTTTCAGTATTTTTTGGACTGATTTATGTCCAAACTGTGCTCTGTTTGACATTATAAACATTCATTTATCATTTGTTCCAACTATAACATCATCTCTGTCATTAGTATTAGGTCTTTTACTTATACAATATGTCAATTGCTGAACCCCAGGATTCACAAATTGCCTCTGAAACAGGCAGAGAAATAATTAAAACAGCAAACTTAATAAATTTTGGAATCTCTGCTTTCATTTCATTTAGAGCTTGTTTTAAGAGAGCTATAATCTGGAAAAAATGTTCCACTTGTCCTACTTTCTTGCATATTTCTATAGGTCCAAGTGACAAAACCATTGTACTCAAAGAATAAATCTTTTTTTTCTTCAGAGTGTGGAACACATGGCAAAACCTTTACAAATTCAATGAAATTGGAAAGATATTTCAATTCTTTCTTCTGCTCAGAACTGACATAAGTTCTTAGAAATATCCAAATATTAATTATTCAAAATTCAATAAAATACCTGCTCTTTTGATAATTGTCAACAATTTCCTCATTTTCAAAATACACAGGCTGGTGTAGGTGTGATTTTAAGTGAAAAGATGAAGAACAACTTGATTCACTATAGTTGCATAAGTGAGAGAATTCTCTGGATTCGTTTGAAAGTGAAACTTCAGAGAATTGTAATTGTTGTAGTGTATGCTCCTTGTGACTCAGAACCTTCTGATAAGAAAGAAGATTTCTGGAATGAGCTAAAAACTGTTTTGAGCTAGTTTGGTGCTAAAGAAAAAGTTATAATAGCAGGGGATTTGAATGCTAGAGTAGGTGTGCATAATGCAATTTCTGACAATGTTCTGGGTAAGTTTAATGATCCTTGTGTGAATGGTAATGGTGAAAGATTAATTGAACTCTGCATTGAGAATGGTTTGTGTGTATCTAATATATTTTTCAACCACAAGTATATCCACACATATACTTGGGAAAATCGTACTCTTGGTCAAAAGAGTGTGATAGATTTTGTTATCTACGATCAGCGTTTGAAACACTTAGTTGTTGACACCCGTGTGATGAGAGGTGCGGATGTTGGTACTGATCATTACTTGGTAGTGTCACGAGTGAAACTTAATGTTGGTTGGAGGAAAAGGAATAGGAAGAGACCCAGGATAGAAAGAATAAAGGTTGATAGGCTCCTTGAAGATCATCAGTGGTATTCTGACTTACTCAGAGAATGACTGAAGGATCTGAAGTCTGGTGAGAGGGATGTAGAAAAGAAGTGGGAATGTTTTAAGAACTGTGTTGTCACTGCTGCTAAAGAGGTCTGTGGCACCACAGTAGTGGGTGACAATAGAGGTGATGCTTGGTGGAATAGTGAGATTGAAGAGGCAGTAAAGAGAAAGAAGGAAGCCTATTTGGGGATGCTGCAAGGTAGAGTCTCTGTGGATGAATATCGCTGTAAGAAGCGTGAAGCTGCTAAGCTGGTTCGCCAGAGTAAGTCAAAAGATAGGAAGGAGAAAGTGGAAAGGCATGAACTGGCTGTTTGGAAAGATAGGAAGTCCTTCTGGAAGTACATGAGACTCAGGAAAAATAGGGGAAACAAAGTTGTAAGTTGTGTGAAGAATGAGATTGGGGAAATGATATGGGAGCCCAATGAGTTAAGTGACAGATGGGGTGAATACTTCTGTGAGTTATTAGATCAGGAAAGCAAAGATGATTCTGAGACAGACGCAGATGATGTCACAATGAGGGATGAAAGCACAGAAGGGATCTCAAGAAGAAGTGTGTAAAGCTCTAAAATCTCTTCAGAATGGTAAGGCTCCAGGAGTTGATGGCATAACTGCAGAGATGTTGAAATATGCTGGTGACTCTATAATTGACTGCTTAACTGAAATTTGCCAGTTGTGCTGGGAGTTAGGAATGGTCCCTCAGGATTAGATGGATGTTATTATTGTTCCCTTGTATAAGGGAAAAGGTGATCAGACTGAATGCAAGAACTATCGTAGTATTAGCCTACTGAGTGTGCCAGGGAAAGTGTTTGGTAAGGTTGTTATTGAAAAAGTACGGGGTCTTACATCATTGAAAGTGTGGGATGTTCAGAGTGGTTTTATGCCTGGTAAAGGCTGCACTAACCAGATTTTTGCATTATGCACGATGATTGAAAAGTATCTGGCTGTTGGGAAGAAAGTTTTTACTGCGTTCATAGATTTAGAGAAAGCTTACGACCGAGTGAATAGGACACTTTTGTGGAAGGTATTGAATGAATATGGTGTTACTGGGAATCTACTTAATAGTGTAAAAGCCATGTATGCTGGTAGTAGAGCTTGTGTACGAGTGAATGGTGTTTTATCAAAATGTTTTTCCATTGGTGCAGGAGTTAGACGAGGTTGTGTAATGTCACCATGGCTGTTTAATATATTTATGGACGCATGCATGCGTGATGCCAAAATAGATAATAGTGGTTTATGTCTTGGTGATATCCGTGTGTGTGCAGATTGCTGATGACACTGTCCTGTTGGCAGAGAGCAAAAGTGAGTTGCAGAGTATGTTGACTCGGATGCACGAAGTTTGCATGAAATTCAAACTGAGTATAAATAAGGGTAAAACCAAAGTTATGGTGTTTGAGAGAGGAACGGGTAGCACTGAATGTAATGTAAGTATAAATGGCACTGTGATTGACCAGGTGAGTGATTTTGTGTATTTAGGAAGAATGTTTGACAGAGAGAACAAGTTATATGGTGAAATCAGTAGGCGAGTGAATTCTTCTTGAAAGTCATAGCTGCTCTGGGAGGTTTTCACAGGAATGATGGGTTCTCTAGAGAGTCCCGCATGGCTGTGTATGAAACTGTAATTGTTCCTACTCTGATGTATGGCAGTGAAACCTGGGTACTGCAGAAGAAACATAGGAGTCGTGTGTGTGCTGGAGAAATGTGTTACTTACGTGGGGTTTGTGGCAAGACACGATTGTGTGAGGAATGAAGATGTATTGCAGTTGTGTGATGTGAAGCAAAATGTTGTTAGCAAGGTGGAGACCAATATGCTTCAGTTTGGCCATGTTGAAAGAATGAGTGATGAAATGCTTACTAAGAAAATCTTTTCAGCCCAAGTGGCAGGAAGGAAAGGCAGAGGAAGGCCAAGGAAGACATGGGTGGATCAGATTCAGGAGTGTCTGCATGAGAAAAAGATTGAGTATGAAGTATAAAAGATCTTGTGTACGGCGTGTAATAGATATCAGTGAAGCCCGAGTTGTACGTCAAGATCGCTGTAAATGGAGAAGTTTGATACGACAACAATAAGTAAAAATATCTGGAAGTTTGTATTTCTTTTTGGAGCTAACCTCTGAATCTCAGAGAACAGCTTAGTGATATGTATGTATGAATTATTCTAATAGATCATCTATGTAGCCTGTTATCTTCTGAATATCACAACATAAGGGAGGTATGTCAGTTATTCTGAGTGGAGCACAGTCCGATTTCCATTGGCAGAAATTTTACCTCCATTTTGAAACTGAAACACAATCATTTATTGAACAAAATCATATTTTACATTGATACTGAGCAGAGGGAATCACGCAAAAAAAACAAAAAAACAATTACAGTTACAAGAGAAATCGTCACTCTGTCTAGCTTCCGTTTTCGAATGTTTCGAAAGATGGAATTCCGTTTACAGCCGAAAAACGCCCCTTCCCAATTCTCTTCGCTCTGAAGAATGACACAAATGATGACAACAAAGGCAAAATTTCCCAAATCCGCGGAAACTCTTTCCTAAATATTACAGGGAAATTTTCACTCCGCCGAATTTACGTTTTCGGAAAATTGTTGCCTACAGTTTCAAGCTGAAATACACCGCCCTGGTGGTGCAGTGGTCTAAGCAATGGCCTCTGATCATTCGTCCAAAAGGGGTCCGGGTTTGAATCCCGGTGAGGCATGGATTTGTGTTTGTCTTACGGCACTGGCTCTCTCCCTTCCCCAGAACCAGTGACCCTAAATTAGGGATGGGTGACTGCTTATAGCCCATTAAGTTGCTCATGGTGGTCATTAAACCTCCAATCAAAAAAAAAAAAAAAAAAAATACAACCAAAAAAACCCCTGAAATACAAACATTTAAGCAATAGACTGATATTTAGCAACAATACTGAGCAGAGACAACATCGCAAAAAGAAGAAATAACGATTATGGGAAAATTTTTAAGTTTTGAAGAATGGAATACTGTCCCCAGATGGGACCCCCCCCCACACACACACTCATTAATTCTCTCCCCCAAATTCTCTTCAGTTTTGTATTGATCCCAAATAATGAAAAACATGGAATTCTGCGAAAGAATCTCGTGCCGGATTTGTAACAGTTGGTGACATGCAAAATGAATTGTCCAGGCCGCTACATATGGAGGCCGATTCACGTGTCCTTAAGTTAATTACTCCCGACATGAACGATGTATTCGACCTCAATTTTCGTAATTCAGAGAAGGATTCGTTTCTAATGCACGTAATTTTATAATTTTATGAAGGATACGTTTTTAAAGTTCGAATTTTATGAGTGGTCAAAATACGGACTCAGATTTTATATATATATATAAAATAAAAATTCCTTAAAATTTTTAAAGACTGGAATTTAAAACTTTGGGTGGGAATCCCGCAATCCCGCGTATTCTGCTGTTGTTGACTTGAGGTGATTTTTTTCAAGATGGACACCTAACAAAACACTCTCCTCAGCAATATGTAGTTTAACATGGCTTGGCGCCTCCCACTTTCACAACATACTAGCGGGGAGCAGGAAAAGGGTCTTTCAAAAAGCGCAGGGAGAAACAATCTGCTACCATTCCAAATGGTAGGGGTGGGTGGATGGATGTGTGGGGGAGGAAGAGGGATTGTTTGGTGCTCCAGGCAGAAGGGCAAGGAGTGTAGACGAGGAGTTACTGGCAGATCGGGGTACGCGAGGGAGCACTGCGCTCACAAATTTAAGATAAAAAATGTTCTGAAAGCGATTGAAATTTAAGATTTAACAAAATATGTTCTACAAATAAAAACATCCTACAAGAAAACTGAAATCTAAGATTAAAAAATACACATTCTACAAGGCATTGAAATCTAAGATTAAAAAGAAAATGTTCTGCAGGGGGGGGGGCTTTGTTCTGCGACGTACGTCACAGTGCTAAGTACTTTCTGCTCCTGGGCACCTCCTACAGTGTAGTCCTAAGGAAGGGCAGGGTGCTACCCAAAAATTCGACTAAGTAATATCCTTTTATTCCTGAGTAAATCCCATAATTTAGTAGAATTTATAATATGAAAGTCATGTTTGTCATATGGCTCCTGGTCTTTCCATTCTTTGCAGGTGGTATATATAAATAAGGCAACAGGAGCTTCTTCCCAGCTTTGATGTGTGTAGAAGCATTTAACAGCAAGAAAAAAAAAAAAAGGAAAGTTACTGTGTGTATGTGTCTATATACAGGGTGTCCATAAAGTCTTTCCCACATTGCAAAAATTAATATAAAAAAAATATATAAGTTAAAATAAAATGGTTGGCAACATAATATAGCAGCACTCATAAAGTTTTTTTTTTCTTCTGTTCTTTAGGTGAGCGCTACTGCTGAATAAGAGGAGCATTTCATCGATAATGGCTTCCATGCAAGAAAAAGCGGTGTGTGTGTTGTGGCTCCACGAGACCAAATTGGAAGTTACTGTTCAGCGTCACTTTAGAAAAGAGTACAGACTATCACCACTTAATCAAAAATGCATAAAAGCTTGGTATGAAAAGTTTAAAGCAGTGGGCAGTGTTGTCGATATCCACTGAGCTGGCCGACCACTGGCTACTCAAGAGGCAAATGTTCAGGAGACATTTCTGCTAAGCCCCAAGAAATCCGTCGTGCTTCACTGGAAACTGGGATTCCCTGTGCCATGGTTCACAAAATTGTGCATAAATGTCTTCATCTGTATGCTAAGGTACAGATCATTCAAGCTCTAGAGTCTGATGACTGACCTCGCCATGCTGCTTTCGCAACAGAGATGCTGCAGAGCATTATAGCTCATGATAGTGATTATCTGCACCATGTCTGTTTCTCAGATGAAGCCACATTCCACGTCTCTAGTATAGTAAACGGGCACAATGTGCTAATTTAGGGGTAAGGAAATCCTCATTTCGTCATCAAACAACAGAGGGTTAGCCCGAAGGTGAACGTATGGTGCTGCCTGATGCATGGCAGAATCATCAGACCCTTTGTTTTTACAGAGCCCACAGTAACATGTATCATGTACCTGGACATGCTGGAACTTTTTGAAGCACCTCAGTTGCATGCACTCCAACCTTAGGTTATTTTCCAACAAGACGGTGCCTCACCATATTGGTCAATAATGGTTCGTGAGTTCCTGAATGCCACATTTCCGGACAGATAGATTGGCCATGACATGGCCACCTTGATTGCCCGACATAACCCCTCTAGACTTTTTCCTGTGGGGTTATTTGAAAGACCAAGTTTACTCTAGCAGTGTTCCAGATGTCACAACGTTGAAGAGCAGAATAACGGACATAATTGGTTTTGTCTGTGCTGAGATGTTAAACAGAACATGGCGTGAAATCGAATATCTCTTAGATGTCCTCTGGGCCACAAATGGCCCATGTGGAGGTGTACTGACACTGGAAGAAAAACTGTACTTGTGTACCATCATATTCCTGCAATCCCTTTTTTGTACCTGTAATACCTTTTTTAATATTAATTTTTGTAATGTTGGAAAGACTTTATGGACACCTTGTATGTATAAATATTTGTGGCACCGCATGCCCATTTAGGTTGGATATGAGCTGTTACAGGGGAACAAAAGACACGCAAAAATTTTATTATGAATCCTGAACTGAAAAATTCATGCATTGATTTTGAACATATGAAAACATTTTCTTTATTTAGCTGTTGTTTAATAAAAAAATGAATGAATTTTTGTTATCCCGTCGTATATGGATAACAAAACGTCAAATTCTGTTTTTAAATCTGCGCTTATAAACACATCGATCCGCACTGCGACGAGAAGACAAAAGCTGCAGCTCGTGGCAGAATGTTGAATTGTATTTATGACTCCGTGCGATTCCAAATGCAAAGGTATGACCAGTAGTGCTGTTTTAGGTGCTCACACTCTGGGAACTTGAGTCTCTGAATTGAAACCACAAGGAAATAAAAACGTGACATGTAGCGCCATCTTGAGAGGTTTGTATCACAGTTGCTTTACACGCCTCGGGTGTCCTCTGGCCACACGGCACACTTACGGATGTGAACATTTCTTACTATGAATGGAATACGGGATTACACCATACAATACAAATTTTGAAGATGACAATCTGTTTTTTGGTGTAAATATGACAAGGATGGTAAGTCAGATGATATCCAAAAACTTGAAAATATGGGATTTGGTGTAATCCCGTATTCCATTCACGATTTATCTGCTCCTCCGGGCAATCACGGGATTGGATTCTTAACCTTCAGATTCGCTAAAAATGAATGCTGGTTGCTTCGACTAGCAAATCCTGTGATGGTTACTGTATATTCAAATTAATTGAAGACTTGAGACTTGGTCGTTCTGGGTGGTGTAGTGGTTAGCATACCCGGGCGCTATCTGGGAGACGCGGGTTCAATTCCTGCTCCAGGACGACGAAATTTTCAAGTTTCGAATATCAGTCATATTACACCAAAAAAAAAAAAGGGATTGTCATCTTCAAAATTTGTATTACTTACTATGTTTTGTTTACTCAATAAAGCAACAAACCTTCTCCACTTTATGAAAACATTGTGTAAGGGAATTAGTTTTAGCCACCACACAAAGCCTTAGGTCAAGCTTTGGGAAGTTTGGTTATCCAAAAACATAATATAACAGCAACTGATATCACAATGTTGAATTGCGTTGCTCCATGGGATTTGCAAGCAGTGCTCTATTTGGCTAGCACACCCTGAGAGATCAGCTGTAATGTTTGAAACCACAGGGAAATAAAAACATGGCCTGCAGCATAATCTAGGGAGCCCTTGCACCACAGTTGCTTGAGCGTTGTCGGATGTCTTGTCGCAAAACCACGCACCCGAGGATCTTAGCACAAATATGATATTATGATTACTGAATGAACCTTCTCCTCTTAATGAAAAAATTGTGTCGGTGAATTAATTTTAGCCAAAACTCAAAGCCTTAGTACAAACTCCGGTGAGTTTTATTAGAAATAAATCCGAAAATGTAATATTGACAGTATAGGTTAAATAAATTGCTACTCTGTGTGGGTGTGCACTGAATACCTAGCTCATCCCAAATGTTTGCCCCTGGAAATCACATACTGCACAAACTATGGAGCAATCGTGCACATATGCTTATTGAATGGCATTGCTTCGGCACAGGCATTCTGCAGTGTTTGCTGCAAATTGCAAGCTGTCTTGCCTCTTGCAACTGTTGTCTTGATCCTAATAATAATTGATTTCTTTCTATTAATTTGTTGTCAGTCAGTCTCAAAATCTAAATTGAGTGAAATAAATGACATGCAATTTATTTTGTCTCCTGATTTTGTTTCCTGATTTTGTTTCAAGCATTTTTGAAACTCTAGGAAGCTAATGGAAAGTGTATGGTTGTATATAGAAAAAACAAACAAAACAGGAATATCTTCATATGAAAGAAACTTCGTGTACCTTACAGCTTACATACTGCATCACACTATTTTACCAAACACACAGTTTGATGATAAGCGTGATCTTTAAATTGTCTAAAAAGAAATACTGCAATCGTCTATATTCACTATTTTTGAAAATGATTCATTTGCTCAGTTTACTAGTACAGCAGTACCTTTTCATTAATCAGAAATATCTTTCTGATGAATGAAACAATTTTTTATGTGCTATTAAAAGAAAATACAGATTTTTATTGCAAAATAAATAAATAAATAAAATCTCCATGGTACGATATTGACTGAGGGGCAGGAAAGGGGGAGTAGTAATACAGTACAATTCCGAAAATCCGCACTCCTAAAATCCGCAATTGCCTAAAATCCACGTGGATTCGAACACCGGTTATAGTTAACAGACGGGGGGGGGGAGGTTTCAGAAATCAATTTTTTTTTAATTTTCCAGCTGACAAAAAAAAAAAAAATGTTCATGGTCTTTTTAAAGATTTTTAAAATATTTTTTATGTGTTTTCTCTATTTGAAAAATATTTTATCTAACGATATAAGTTGTTTTTGGTCAAAAATGATGGTACAGTATTGAGAGATTGAAGTTCAAATAAAGCACATATCAAGCAGGCAATTGTGCAACTTAGCATTGCATGTTTAAATTTTTTCCCGGTACACGTGCTGTGAGAATGTTTGTTTTATGTCCTGTTTCACGTCTTAAGGTGAAATTTTTTGAATAATTGTTTGGAAATTTGAGAAAATGGCAGGAGTGAAAAGAAAGCACAGCTCTTTTTAACGATTCAGCAGAAAGTGGACTTGTTGCAAAAACTTGATAATGGCAGTGCACCAAAGCATGTTGTGGAGATTTTTGGTATTGCTGTTTGGACTGTGTACGATATTAAAAAAAACTGAGACAAGATATTGCAATTCTATGCAATGAGTGATAGCAATTCTGAAATTGCTGATTGCAAAATGATGCATGAAGCCAGAAACTCCACCCTCGATGCTGTTGTTTAAGAGCGGTTTCGGCAAAGGCGTAACGATGGTATGCCAATTGCAGGTCCACTCTTATGCGAAAAAGGCAAGCTATTTCATCAGCAACTGAAAATTGACGAGTCTTGTAATTTTTCAGTTGGATGGCTATCCCGCTTCAAACAAAGGTATGGAATTCATTACTTGAAATCCTGAGGGGAGGAAGAATTGGCAGATAAGGTAGCTGCAGAAGAGTTTCTGGATGTGTTTGCCAAATTTGTACAGGAGGAAGCTCTTTCTCCTGATCAAATTTATAACATGGATGAAACTGCACTTGTCTGGCGTTTGTCTACCAAGACACACTCTAGTGTGTGCTGATGAAGTAGGACCTTCCGGTGTTAAGGAAGGCAAAGAAAGAGTAACAGTTGCTCTTTGTTCCAATTCCTCTGGAAATCATAAATGTATGCCCTTTGTGATTGGAAAAAGTGCTTGTCCTAGGGCTTTGAAGAGCTTAAAGGTCTTACCTGTGATCTACCGCAGTAATAAAAAATCATGGATGACCAAAGAGCTCGCTACAGACTGGTTCAATAATCACTTTGTTAAAGATGCTAGAAGGCACTGTGTTTAGGTCGGACTTGCTCCAGACTGTAAAATTTTGTTGGTATGGGACAACTGCACGGCACATCCTGAAGATTTAACTTCAAATAATGTTACAGTTATGTTCTTACCCCCAAACACAACTTCATTAATTCAGCCCATGGAACAGGGCATAGTTAACAGTTGGAAGTGTGACTACGAAGGAGAATTCCTAAGGAAACTGTTGAACTCTGATAAATTTTTCAATTTACTTCCGATATTGGAGGTTATATTTTTAACGTGCATTAATGCATTTGCATTTTTGAACTTCACTTTTAGTTGGTAAAGTTCGATGAACACTTACCGCACGTGGGGCTTGGCTTTCAATTCTTATTTCCGTTATGTGGATGCGGCATGGGGTTTTTTCATTTGGTCACGGGTCCACTTCTTTTTTTTTTTTCCCCATTGGTATTTATTTGGCCTCGTCACTAAATGAGTTTTTTTCCTTTGCTGCATCCTCATTTACTTTAATAATTTATCATAACCCTAGTACTTTTGGTAATACACCATTACCGTCATCTAGGGGGCGTTTTGCTCCGACTAGCACGGACCGTGTCAGCTGGGCATTTCGGTGGTTCTCGCGGGCTGCTTCTGTCATCGGCTATCGCTTCTTCTTGGGCGTTGTGGTGCCCAAGAAGAAGCGATAGGTAGATTACGTCAAATAATCAGTATGCAAAAGAAATAAGATATCCGTTTATTGACGTACAAACGTTATGAATAAAGCGTAAGCTTTCAACACCAACGGGTGCCTTCTTCAGACTTGTTCGTGGTTAGTAAGGCAAAAGTAACAAAGAATAGAAAATTTTAAATAAAATAAACATGAACAGAATTTGAGAACGTGATATGTTGCGTCGAGCATGCGACAACGAGAGATGTCAACAGGAACGTGCTAAGCGTGAAGGAATGTGCGCCATATTCGGGAAGCTCAAATGAGACATCGTTGCAAACTACAGGGTTACTCAAAATCTCCATGGTTTCCCTGATGGCAGTGCCCCTGGCGGTAGTATAAGGAGCGATTCGCTTTATCTGGTCCCATTCCGCCATCCTGAAATGGGACCAGATAAAGCGAATCGCTCCTTATACTACCGCCAGGGGCACTGCCATCAGGGAAACCATGGAGATTTTGAGTAACCCTGTAGTTTGCAACGATGACGTCTCATTTGAGCTTCCCCGAATATGGCGCACATTCCTTCACGCTTAGCACGTTCCTGTTGACATCTCTCGTTGTCGCATGCTCTCGACGCAACATATCACGTTCTCAAATTCTGTTCATGTTTATTTTATTTAAAATTTTCTATTCTTTGTTACTTTTGCCTTACTAACCACGAACAAGTCTGAAGAAGGCACCCGTTGGTGTTGAAAGCTTACGCTTTATTCATAACGTTTGTACGTCAATAAACGGATATCTTATTTCTTTTGCATACTAATTTTACTAATTATTAAACAAATGAAAGCCTATAATTCGTACATACTTACCATCCTACTTGAACTAGTATTATACAGCACGTATGTACTAATAAACACACACAGGTACTCTAAAACCCGCAAAATTCTACAATCTGTACAACCTCTGGAACCAAGTTGTGCGGATTTTTGGAATTGTACTGTAAAATGACTTGTTTTATGTACTTTTTGTACTTTTTTTCTTGCCACTAAGTAAAAGCAGTCTTAAAATTCTATGTTTTGATTTTGTTACCAGGTTGAAAGAGCTAAAGTCCGACAAAAGGGCATTGAATCCATTCTATTGCTTATGAAAAAAAGTCACCTCATACCATCTGTGAAGTATACTTTACTGAATGGATGGCAAGGTCTGATCGAGCATGGCAACAATAAATTGTAAGTACTTTTAAAGATAGATAGGCATCATTAGGTAATCTATACTTTTGAATTAAACATGAGATCTTGTTCAGACTATATTCATCACAGTAAATCATCCCCAGTTTTATATATATCGTAAATGAATATGAAATCCTATTATGTGTGGTTCTCATTGATTATGAAGAGGCTTTTAATTCTATGAAACCATTAGTGGTTATGTCTTTGAAATATTGCATACGTTAATATTATGAACAACATCTATGAAAATGTAAGTGCAAAGGTTCTACTGTTCAAGGACACAGCTCTTATAAATGTTGGAAAGGAAGTGAGACAAGATGACATCACAGCTCCCAAGCTCTTTAGTGCCACAGTGCAAAATGTTTTTCACTCATTGAACTGGGAAGGCAAGGGGATAAATATTAATGGAGATTATTTAACCCACCTTCGTTTTGCTGAAAAAAAAAATCCTTTTTGTAAGTACCCTTGCCAAAGCTGTAGAGTATGGTCCAAGAACTTGCTGACAAGAGTAAGAAGTGGGCTTGAAAATGTACTTGCAGGAAATAAAATTGATGTATGGTGCTGTTACAAGAATTGAAGATTTAATGGTTGATAGAACAATTCCAGAAGTAACCATTTACCTTGGACAACAGGTATCAAGCAAGATCCATAGTGAAAAAGAAATTAATAATAGGCATATGAAAGTTGGTTTGACAGCATTTGAAAGAAGCAATCAATTTTCAAGAGCAATTTACCATTATGTCTGAAAAGTGTTTAATCAGTGCATCCTTCCAGTTCACGAGGTGCATGGCAAGGTGCACACCTGTTATAACCAGGAAGGATAGGAAGATGAACTCGTGGATCAGAAAAATAATGGGAGTTGATGACATCATGATCAAGGTATAATCACTGATATTGCTATGAGCTGGACATATTGCTAGAGGAACTGACCACCATTGGACAACTGAAATACTAGACTAGATTCCAAGGGACAGGAAAAACCCAGAAGATATGTGGGAGATGGATGGAAATCGGAAGCATGTCTGACTGACGTGGTGGAGACTGGCTCAAGACAGAAAGTTGTGGAAGAAACTTGGGGAGGCCTTCATCCAGCAGTGGATTGATAATGGTTTATAACGAAGGTGATATATATACATTGAGTTAGCTTTGTATTACGAACACCTTTCTGTGCAATCACGGCTCGCAGATATATCTAGGAACAGATTCTACAAGGTGTCGAACAACCTCCGCATGTAACTTGATTCATGTCTGCTAGAGAAACTCCGTCAGTTTATGTGCATTCAGTGGAGAAGGATCAATAATTGTCACACCCTGTTCTAGCATATCCCGCAAGTGCTCAATTGGGTTACGGTCAGGGGAGTTCGGGGAGGGGGGGCAGGCAATGTGGCAAATCCATTGTTGTGTTCCTCCAACCATGGAATAGTTATATGAGCTCGATGACATGGGGTGTTATCCTGTTGAAAGATAGCACTGTGGTCCAAGTAAACCTCCTGCAGATATGGATGGAGATGGTCAGCTAGCAGTCCCCTCCAGCGTCTACCTTTCAGTGTTTGTAGGATGTTAACCAGCGGACCTAGGGCTTGTCAGGAAAAAGTTACCAGAACACCATTTCCATCAGCCTATTGAACCCCAACTGTGCAACCAAGGGATAGGGCTTCATGCCATGTACACTGTACACGAACCAAGCCATGAGCATGGTGTAGCAGGAAACGGGACTCATCACTCCAGATGACCTGCTTCCATCTGTCAAGGGTCTGTCGCTGATGTTCCTTGGCCCATGCAAGGCATTGTTTGCAATGACTGGGTGTCATGGTACCCTTGTATTAGTCTGCCTCGATAAAGCCACCCATAAAAATGTGAAAGTTAGGCACATATTATAAGTTGCCACACTGATTTAAAAAAAAAAAAAAAAAAAAAATGCATTTTTGTAATGATGTTTCTCATGTTTCTCATTAGGTTCTTGTATATGCAGATTGCAGTGAGATATTGTTACAATTATGTAAAACGTGATGAAATAATGTTTAGAGATAGTTTAGTAAAATATATTGACACGTAACTGTGACAGTAACTATTGTTGAATCACTTCATAGGACAACATGCCACATGGTCAGATGGTATCATCATCCATCAGATGATCACTATCATCCCACATAAACTGCAAAAAAAAAATAATAATAATCTGCATTAAGTGCATCCATAATTTTCACCCATTTGTTTGTCATTAACCATCTTTCATTTTCACTTCATTCAAAATCAACCTGCAGCACCTGTTTAATGCACTGTAATTTGAGTTTGCATTTTTTATGAGTTTGTTGTGCACAGCATTATATGTATCACTGCCAATAGTTTTCCCCATCATCCTGATATACTTGTTCCACATTTTGCAGTTTATGTTACCGTATCAGTCTTTTATTTCCTGAAGGCAATGAGTTGTCGTAATGTGCTGTTACCAGAACTGTGCTTCACTTTTACACTGGAGTCTCATACTCAGCACTGCTTTCTAAGCAATCAATACGCCGTGTGGTGTATCTCACATTGGACAGTTGTTCCTTGTGTTTTATTGTGTATTTTATTCATATACCATGTACATATTTTGTAAATAGGTTGTATTACTGTTGAGTTTAATTTGTTCTGTATTGAATTTCAGGACAAATAAAGATCTTTTGACCTAAGTGTTTTTTTAACATTTTTTTTTCAACTATTGCTAAATGCTTTAAAAACTAATAACTTAATTAAAAATCAGTAAATTCGAAATTAAAAAATCAGGTTCTGATGTGCATCACATCCTGTTAACCTTTTGTGTGCATACCAAATTTCAAGTCTCTGGTTCAGTAGTTTCCCTTATAAGTGACTGACAGACAAGCTAATTTTATTAATATAGATTATTTCTGTTTCTAGAAGCCTAATTTGGAAACTGTTTCATATTATGTAGCTTATATTACGAGGGATGTTATTTTTTTCTTGTACATTACTGAAGAACAAAGAAACAATTTTAAGAAATTCTGAAGAAATGAGCAGAGTTACTAGATGCTGAGCAACGTCTGATAAAATAGATCATTTAGTGCAGAGAAAAAATGTATCCTTTGTGGAAAGATAATTAGGGAAAAAGTGGAAGCATTTGCAAAAGAACTTTGGGACAGTGATTTTAAGTTAATAGAGGTTGATTTAAAAATTTTTAAAAGTGGCAAGAGATTATGTTTTGTAAGTTATGCACTGAAAGTGAAACTATTATATTTGCACTTTTAAGGTATTAACCTCTTGCAAAGTGCGCATAGTTTACGTGCAATTCATAAATGAAAAAAAAAAAAACCATTAGAAAGTACCACGTACTCACCATAAAGATCATGGTAACCTCCAATGACAACACACTTCCAACACGTCATTCATCATGATGTAACTGGGCTTCCAAGGTTTACAGACTTCTTGCTTACGCTTCTTACTTCCGGGTGAGAAACATCGTATTTTTTTTTTTCCTTAGCCTTATGATGTTACTCTAAAGCTTGTCAATTCTATAAAAATCACACATACAACTCATTCATACAATTCAAGTAAAAACTATGTACATAACCTTACACAGGGATCGCATTCCTCCTAAAATTCCTAAAATTCCTAATATTTTGTTGACCCTCCTTAAATTCCTAAAATTATACCTAAAATTTGCTATTCTTCCTAAAATTTTCGTAAGCTTCTTTATTAAAAATACAACCGTTATTAATGCCAATAAATTTACCATTACAGTAAGGTAAAAAGACCTGTTATTGTAGAAACACAGCCTATATGCTGTGCTGCTGAAGGGAGGGAAAATGACGCCATCGAGATGCACTTGCTTCGGGGCGGGCGCTCCACTTTTTTGCCTTCGGACAGTTTTCGAGAGTAACAAGAGATCTAAGGGAAAGGGGGAGGGGTCATTTTCACCCCTGGTTCGCGCTTTGCAGACGAACTCCGTGGCACGCAGAAGATCGTACTTTATTTTTGTACATGCCTTGTGGAACCTCCTCTTTCTGCTGATGTTTTGTTATTGTAAACCGCAGGTGGGTGGAAGCAAAGAGGAAACATGTGGTCTCCTTCCGTAACCTCTGGTAATGACGATGGGATGGTAGCTGAGTGTTATCGTGGCAGGCAGTAGAGCACGTGATCATTGACCTTCGATCGTGGGTCGGCGACAGCGACCTTCGATGCGCAATATATCTCGGCTCCGACTCGCTTTGACTGAACTTGCTTGAGATGCGTATGATAGTTTCTGGTTTTGCGTCTTTTATGGTGTTCTCTGTGCTGTGTGCAGGTTCAGTTCTCTAGTGGTGACCTGCTTTTTTTTTTTTTTTTTTTCCTATCTTCTGACAGCCTCGCAGCCAAATTTCGGGAAGTTGTCTGGTTTTGCAATATTGGAACGTGTTTTTGTACTTCCCTTTCATTTTCTGGTTAGTAATACAAGTGTTTAAGATGCCTAAATCCAAAACGAAATTTCAAGATGCATGGCTCGCCAAAGAATTGGACGGAGTGAAGTTGAAGGAATGGTGTTCTGCAACTGAAACAATATTTTCTGCTAAGTGTATATTATGTTCAGAAATTTTCAACATTTCTAATAGTGGCTTTTCACAAGTAAAAGCGCATCATAAAGGAAAAAAAACATTTGCAGAAATTTCAAAGTAAATTTCAAAATAAGTCCATCCTGAAAGCCTCTGAGGACGGGATCTTCAGCCCAAAACAAATATTAGTGAAGTACGGAGTCATGATTTACAGTTGGCTAAAGCCGAAGCATTATGGGCCATGAAAGTTGCTAAGGACAATATGTCTTTTGTTTCATGCACTGAAACAGTTGAACTTTTCAAAGAAATGTTTCCTGATTCTGCTATTGCAGCCAAAATGCAACTTAAAGAAAAAAGTTGCTTATGTGATATCACATGGATTGTCAAAATATTTTGAAAAGGATTTGAAAAAAGACATTGCATCTAGTAGCCCAGGAAAGGTTACTATAGCATTTGATGAAACTACAAATACACAAGTGAAACGGCAGTTGGATGTGTATCTCAGGTACTGGTCTTCAGAAATAAATTCAGTTTCTTGCCGATACCTAACAAGCGTTTTTCTGGGTCATGCAACAGCAGATATTTTGCTAAAAGAAATTCTTGATGTGTTATCATCCCTTAATATTTCGTTGAACAGAATTATTTGTGTATCCATGGACAGCCCAAATGTAAATAAGATATGCATTATACGATATGCATTACTTTTTAAAGAGTAGTGCTGCAAGACGAGAGGATTATAAATCTGTCGAGGATATAACATTGGTCACAGCCAAATTTCTTTTGCATCATGTCAGCAACAGATGGTTAACCGTTGGTTCTGTAGCCCAGAGGCTCTTGGATCAATGGCTAAATATTACAGAATATTTTTTAAACTTCTTGCCATCTCAAAAAATATTTGAAAAACAACTACGCAATTCGGCAAGGTATAAAAGAATTCACTGTTTCCTGAAAAATGAGCTAACTCCTTGCTATTTAGCATTAATTTCATTTTCACACCAAAATTTTGAAAAGTTTTCATTATGTTATCAGAGTGAAGAACCAAAAATACACCAGTTATATTCTGATTTAAATACTTTAATGAGGAATGTTATGGCTCAGTTTATCCAAGATGATGTTATTGCAGGGAAATTTGGAGAAGACCTAAAGAATGTAGATTTTGAAAACAAAAATTCATGGAAAAAACTAGGGAGTTAGAAGTTGGTATGAAGACAAAAAATCTCCTCAGGAATGTTCAGGAGACCAGGCAGAAATTATTTCTCTTAGATGTAAGATCATCACTAATTGCAACCACAAAATATTTAAAGTCAAATTTGCCATTCTGCAATCAAAAGCTAAGAGACATAGAAGTTTTAAAGGTAAAAAAACCAAAGAAAGAGTCAACTCAACTTTCAGTCACTGAAGGACTTTCGGAAATAACCAGAATTTCAAGTGTTTTGCGTCTTTCTGAGGAACAAATTGATAGAGTAAGAGAAGAGTGGAAACTTTTAAATTCTGATAAGCTAACTCTAGATGAACTAGTGAAATTTTTAGAGGAAGGGCATATTCCAGTGCGGATTGATCATTACTGGCGTAATATATTTAGTATTAAAGACTCTAGCGGAAAAGAAAAATACTCAAATCTTGCTAAACTCATCAAGTCAATTTTAGTTTTACCTCATGGTAATGCTGATGCAGAAAGGGGATTTTCGGTTAACACTGCTCTGTTAAGGAAGGACAAGGCTAACTTAAAAGACTCAACTATAACATCATTAAGAACAGTTAAAGGGGCCATTAAACACTATGGATGTGTAAGTAAAGTTCCCATAACAAGAAATTTGTTAAATAGTGTTCATGATTCACATAAATTTTATAAAGAGTATGTTGATAAGCTGAAGGAAGAAGAATAAAAAAAGGTAAAAGAAAGGAAGCAGAAAGAGAGGGAAAATAAGGAAAAGCAGCTAGAGAAAAAAAGAAAAGCTGAGTTTGATGACAAAATAAAAGAAAATGATGCAGAAATAAATAGGCTTAAAAAAGATAAAGAAGCCTCCCTAGCAGTAATTCAAGAGGGAACAGAAAAAATGAGAAAAGCTGTAAAAAAACAAAATACTGTTGAAATAGCAGTTGCCTCTAACTTGATCATACAAGGTTCAGCTGAAATAAAGAAAACTGAAAGTAAATTAGTTGTGGTGGAAGCAGAAAAAGATAGGCTAATCAGGAAAAGGTTAAAACAATAATATGAAAAAAGTAATTCAGTGAACAATTGTACATAGTTCTTGGTTTTCAATTACCTTTTTAGGATATTATAATTTAATGTGAAACCTGAAAACTTTACTGTGAAAATCGTGAATTGCTTCTGGTTCAACAGCATATTAATGTTCAAAGTGAAATTTGAATGTGATAAATATACTTGAATATGATAATAACACGTGAAAAGATAAGAACTGAACATTAGAAGTAAATCATACTTAAACTTTAGACATTATACGTTATGCAAAAAATTTGGGTGTGAACTTCGACCATATATACTAATGGACTGCGCATTGGCAATAGCTGCATCAAAGCCGCCATGGCTCAAACATTGGGCACGTCATCATCAGACTCCAAATTTCGTGTAAAAATGCTGTTATGATTACTAATTTACGCTGCAGAACTTCAGTGTTTTCGGTGTATTATGTGAATGCGCCTCATATATAATGAAAACTCTTCAGGTAAGTTTACTTCTGAGCTATATACATGCATGATCGGGTTGTTTACATTTTGTGATTTATAATGTGATTAACATTTGCGAAGAATTTGGAACATGCATTCCATTTTTTTTTCTTAAGTTACTATATTTTTATATCAATAGCTGCAAGTTTCTGGTTAAGTAATTAAACTTTATTGACTTAGGTATTTAATTTGTTTCTTACCCATGAAAAATCATAGAACTTTCTTTACTATATCGCTCAGGGCAACCATAAGCACAGCAGGTGTAACCCATCTTTTTGACTGTTGTCATGTGATTTTATGTTGGAGCCAGAAATTTTGATGTCATGCGCAGTCTATCAGTATATATGGTTGAAGGGTGTGAAGCAAACTCTTTACAATGTATACAAAGTTGTTTTACTAGATGTATACAAATATACATCTAGTTTTTATTGAAATACACTCCTAAAATTTTTCTAAAAAGTCCTAAAATTCCTACCTAAAATTTTCCAGAAGTATGCTATGATCCCTGCTTACATTCATAGGTGATTAAACCTTGGTCAACTGTAATTATCAAAGTCCTCCTTCTGTTTCACAACCTCTGCTACTCCCACTGCAAGTGTCACACCCATTCAGCCCCTCACATCCAATCCTCTAGTGCTTTCAACAGGCCTCTGTCATCTTCAGGAGGCAGGTGTGTCTCACTGGCCCACCACAGCTCAAGTGAGCAGAGCCATCGAGGCATGGGCCCCAGTTGCTATTCTCTGAATCGTTGTGTCTCTGGCGTCATCTATTGTCCCTGCTGCTCTTTTTTCCCTCTTTCTTTTTACGCTGCTGTTCAATTTTTATTAGGGCTTTCCATTGTTCGTTTAGGTTACTTGGTTCATTAATGTTGCATAATCTTGATCTGTTTTTTCAATTAACACTGATTCTGCAATTCTTAACTGCTTTTCATTTTTACAGCTCTTAATAATTTTAATATCTTCAAACCTTGGACATTGTTGATTTTCCATACAGTATTGGGTCAATGCTGTCTTAGCTTCTTTTTATTCCAATTATTAATATGCTGGTTCAATCTATACTTTAATTTATTCTTGGTGCTGCCTATATATGACACAGGTGGTTGCTGGTTTATTGGGATTTCATAAATTCCTGCTCTATCTAATTGGCTAATTTTTTCATTTTTAATCACTAAATTTTTTACAGTAAGTACCTGATTTCCTACCTGTATGTCATACTTGCCACAAAGTTTATTAATTTCTGCTGAAACATTTTCTATATATGGTATTGCTCCTACATATTTTGCAAGTTTTTTTATCAGTCTTGACCTTATTGTAACCTTGAGTTACTTCATAAATCCATTTTTTTAATACCTGTTTAGGGTATCCAAAATCATATGCAATTTTTTCAATATATTCAATTTCTTCATTTCTATACTGTTCAATTGATGAGTGTGTTAAACTTCTTTTAATTAGTGTTTTAACACTATTTCTTTTGTGTGTTGATGGATGTGATGACTGAAATGGTATAAGTACTGGGATATATGAAGATTTTCTATGCACTCTGAATTGCATATTCTCCTCTGTTTTAACAATCAAAACGTCCAAAAATGCCAAAGTATTGTCATGTTCTTGTTCTACTGTCAGTTCAATAGATGGATAAATTTCACTATACTTTTTTGTCAAGTCCTCAAGTTCATCATTTTTTAGCCTGGATAACAGAAAAATGTCATCAACATATCTGCAGTATATCAGTGGTGGATCCTCGAGTTTACTTATTATTTTTTCCTCAATGTCACTCATTATAATTTCAGCAAATAAAGTTGACAGTGGTGACCCCATAGGTCCACCATGATTTTGTTTGTACATCTTGTTGTTAAACTTAAAAATGTTATTTTCATATATGTACAATAAAATTTCTCTTAACTCCTCTATTTGTATTGCATTCATTGTCTGTAGCACATATAATTTTTCAATAATTATTTCTATTGCCTGAGGTACTGGTGTGCTAGGAAAAAGAGCTCTCACATCCATACTAGCCATATGATATTCACTTAAATCTTGTTTAATTACTTTAATTTTCTCAATAAATTCGTATGCATTCTTCACAGTGAACCTAGTCTTCATGAACAAAGGTGCCAAAAATTGGTAAATATTCTTTTCCAGTTTTATTAGTGGGGAATTCCTTTTTGATACAATCACTCTCATAGGTGTATCAGGCTTATGAGTTTTTATTTTTGCAAACATTTTTGGTATTCCAGTACCCATTGGTGGGCATGCTTTCTTTATTTCATCAGGCAAGGTGCTGTGATTTCTTATTCTAGCTAAGTACCTTACTTGAGATTCGAACTGAATTGCAGCATTCTAACAAAAGACCCAACTGAATCTCAAGTAAGGTACTTAGCTAGAATAAGAAATCACAGCACCTTGCCTGATGAAATAAAGAAAGCATACCCACCAATGGGTACTGGAATACCAAAAATGTTTGCAAAAATAAAAACTCATAAGCCTGATACACCTATGAGAGTGATTGTATCAAAAAGGAATTCCCCACTAATAAAACTGGAAAAGAATATCTACAAATTTTTGGCACCTTTGTTCATGAAGACAAGGTTCACTGTGAAGAATACATACGAATTTATTGAGAAAATTAAAGTAATTAAACAAGATTTAAGTGAATATCATATGGCTAGTATGGATGTGAGAGCTCTTTTCCTAGCACACCAGTACCTCAGGCAATAGAAATAATTATTGAAAAATTATATGTGCTACAGACAATGAATGCAATACAAATAGAGGAGTTAAGAGAAATTTTATTGTACATATATGAAAATAACATTTTTAAGTTTAACAACAAGATGTACAAACAAAATCATGGTGGACCTATGGGGTCACCACTGTCAACTTTATTTGCTGAAATTATAATGAGTGACATTGAGGAAAAATAATAAGTAAACTCGAGGATCCACCACTGATATACTGCAGATATGTTGATGACATTTTTCTGTTATCCAGGCTAAAAAATGATGAACTTTGAGGACTTGACAAAAAGTATAGTGAAATTTATCCATCTATTGAACTGACAGTAGAACAAGAACATGACAATACTTTGGCATTTTTGGACGTTTTGATTGTTAAAACAGAGGAGAATATGCAATTCAGAGTGCATAGAAAATCTTCATATATCCCAGTACTTATACCATTTCAGTCATCACATCCATTAACACATAAAAGAAATAGTATTAAAACACTAATTAAAAGAAGTTTAACACACTCATCAATTGAACAGTATAGAAATGAAGAAATTGAATATATTGAAAAAATTGCATATGATTTTGGATACCCTAAACAGGTATTAAAAAAATGGATTTATGAAGTAACTCAAGGTTACAATAAATAAGGTCAAGACTGATAAAAACTTGTAAAATATGTAGGAGCAATACCATATATAGAAAATGTTTCAGCAGAAATTAATAAACTTTGTGGCAAGTATGACATACAGGTAGGAAATCAGGTACTTACTGTAAAAAATTTAGTGGTTAAAAATGAAAAAATTAGCCAATTAGATAGAGCAGGAATTTATGAAATCCCAATAAACCAGCAACCACTTGTGTCATATATAGGCAGCACCAAGAATAAATTAAAGTATAGATTGAACCAGCATATTAATAATTGGAATAAAAGAAGCTAAGACAGCATTGACCCAATACTGTATGGAAAATCAACAATGTCCAAGGTTTGAAGATATTAAAATTATTAAGAGCTGTAAAAATGAAAAGCAGTTAAGAATTGCAGAATCAGTGTTAATTGAAAAAAACAGATCAAGATTATGCAACATTAATGAACCAAGTAACCTAAACGAACAATGGAAAGCCCTAATAAAAATTGAACAGCAGCGTAAAAAGAAAGAGGGGGGGGGGAAAGAGCAGCAGGGACAATAGATGACGCCAGAGACACAACGATTCAGAGAATAGCGACTGGGGCCCATGCCTCGATGGCTCTGCTCACTTGAGCTGTGGTGGGCGGGTGAGACACACCTGCCTCCTGAAGATGACAGAGGCCTGTTGAAAGTACTAGAGGATTGGATGTGAGGGGTTGAATGGGTGTGACACTTGCAGTGGGAGTAGCAGAGGTTGTGAAACAGAAGGAGGAGTTTGATAATTACAGTTGACCAAGGTTTAATCACCTATGAATGTAAGGTTATGTACATAGTTTTTACTTGAATTGTATGAATGAGTTGTATGTGTGATTTTTATAGAATTGACAAGCTTTAGAGTAACATCATAAAGGCTAAGGAAAAAAAAAAAAAATACGATGTTTCACACCCGGAAGTAAGAAGCGTAAGCAAGAAGTCTGTAAACCTTGGAAGCCCAGTTACATCACGATGAATGACGTGTTGTAAGTGTGTTGTCATTGGAGGTTACCATGATCTTTATGGTGAGTACGTGGTACTTTCTAATGTTTTTTTTTTTTTTTCATGAAAGTGAAACTGTTGAAGAAACATGATCTGATTAGTTAAAGACATTACCTGACATCTTTAAGGCAATGATCCAAATGATAATTTTTGACAGTGATGAACAGGGCTATTTTTTAAATGCTTTCCAGATAAAACAATGGCTTTCAAAAGTGAAATGTAACAGAGGTAAACAAAGCAAAGAGCTCATACTACTTCTTCTTGGTGCCAGCAAGACTGGATCAGAGAAACTTATACCCTTGATTATCAGAAAATCTGCTAAACCGAAATGCTTTGCAGATGTAAAATATTTTCCAGTGACTTATCTATCAAATAGAATAGCATAGATGACAAAAAAAAAAAAAAAATAAATAAATAAAAATCCAAAATTGGGTGAAAAAAATTAGAGTACAAAATTATTTCAAAAAAGGGGAATGTCATTCTTTTTATGGATAACTTCACAGCTCATAGACACTCACTGGAAATTAAAGATGTTAAAGTGCAATTCCTGCCAGCAAATACAACGTCCAAGCTACAGAATTTTAAAGTCCAGTCTCGCTAACAAATTGTAAAGAAACACATTGATGCCACTGATGAGGGATCCAAATCTTCTGCAAATTAACAGCAGGCAATGAAATGGTGAGTAGAGTCTGTAGAATGAAGTAACATCCATAACTGTTGCAAAATGCTTCAAGAAAACTGGTTTTGTTTTAACAGATGATCCATCTAGTGACCCAACTGAAAACATTGCCATTGCTGAAAAAAAAAAAAAAAAAAAAAAAAAAAAAAAAAAAAAAAAATAAAATGGGCTTACAATTCAAGTCTTCCATTTTGACCAGGAGAACAAACTTTTAAAGACTATAGAAATTAGCAGTAACATTGAAGTGTGTGATCATTTAACTGATGAAGATAGTATAGCAGATGTAAAGCCACATTTTGAAGATGAAATGGAAAATAAAATTTTATGTAGTCATGCAGTAGCATTTTCTACAGTTGAAATCATTAGAAGTTTTATCAAAGCAACTCCTGATAATAAACTTAAAAAATTCAGATCTGTTTCACATTTAGAATCAATAATGAACACTAAAGTACTGTGAAAACGACTGTGTTAACAAATTTCTTTAAGAAATGAATTTTACTTTCTAGTTTGCGAGCATGTACAACAAAATTCACATAAAAAGGGTTAATGAGCTAAAGTAAGTAAACTGTTTGATTACTCAAATGTTTGATATCCAATTTTTTTTTTCATACTTCCTTTGGATTTGACTTATTGAGAATCAATTGTACTATGTATGTTTGCTCATAGGAATTTTGATTATTACTAACCTATTTGTGGTAGCTGTTTTTTACTTACATGAAAAAGTTAACCTATCAATCATTAATATGAATGTTTTATATGTAATTTATTGAAACATAATCTGCTTTTCTTTTTCAGTTCAAATCGACCTTATTGCTTGGAAAGTGTGAATCTGATTCCCCCGTATGATCGTGTGATGTTAGAATTAGCCTTTGCTTCACAAATGTCCTGGGTCATTTCTGAATTACGTTCCCTAGTGTTACAAGCAGAAGCTTCATGTACAACTTTGGCTATTGCAAATCAAGAATCTCTTGGCACTAAACAGAAGTGCACCAAATCCACTCCTGGAAGAGAAGTTCTAGACAATCCCTCTGGAATCAGTCCTGGTCTTTTACCTCATATGCGCTTCCTTTTAACTTACTTGGGGCTGCTCATGGGTGATCACCATGCTCCAGAAGTTAGTCTTCTTGTGAATTCTGGAGTTCTTGCCTTAATACAGACTTTACTGAGGCTTTTAGGTAACTTATCATTATTGTTGTTGTTATTATTATTATTATTATTGCTCTGTTATTAGCCTCAAACCCATTTATAATAGGATGGGTTATGAGCAGATAAACATTGTGGTTAAACAGTTGTCAGCAAATCTTAATTGTAGGTGACATGCAGTAGTCAGTCATTGCCAATTTGCAGAAAAAAGAACAAAAATGATCATGGAAACTACTACTCCATTTCTTTCTTTGCAAAGTTTTTACATGCATATTGGGGTTAGAATGAAGCAGTGCAGATAAAAATTAGCCGAATTCAATATAGTATGGCTCTCTAAGTATTGTAGGACTTGTCAGAATAATACAGGGTGCACCCTGAGAGTGAACTTCTTACCCTTAACATTTATTTGAACACTAAGCCATTATAATAACAGTTATGAATTATATTTGTGTTATCTATTTATGTGATATAACAATTACCATACCTTGTAGCAGTTGCTGAAAATTTCTGACTATCCAGCAGCTTTCCACTGTAGCTTGTTACAAAGTGTATAGTGTATGGAGCAGGGGTGCCTACCATATGAGCTGAGAGCCAAAGTTAGTGCACAAACACATTTTGTGTATTCTGTGGCTACATTGACTTTATAAGAACCTGAACATTAATTGATATAAACTGAATAGAAATCTTCTCTGTAGCTGAAATTGGTCTTAAAATTTATTTTCTTTTATATAATAATTAATGCAAGAGAAAACTTCTGTACTGCACTGAAAAGAAATCTTGGAAGTGGAAACCAGTAGGAAATGACTGAACATTATTTCTGGTAAGGACTAAACATTCTCACACTGACTTGATCTGCCCTGATTGTCACCAGGTGTTGGGCAGTGTTCTTCATAACTGTATCTGAAACAAGATTTGTTACCTAAAGAGTGGGTCATACTATAACATCAGGTAGCAAAATGTTATGTAAGTAATTAATTTCTTTTACTCAGGAGTAATTGTGTTGAGTGGAGTGGCATGATTTGTTTTTTGCTTTAGTGGATTTCAGAGACTATTACATTTCTACCTATAATCAAGATTTTACAATGCTAAAGATGGAAAAAAGAAAAGAAAATGTGAGAATAAGCACAGGGAATTCAAGAAAGAGTATCTTTTTCTTTTCAGAATATAATAAGAAATGCATGTCTTGTGTGTCATGAATCAGTATATTTGCCAAAAGAATTCAATATTTGAAGGTGTGGGACTAAACATCTTTAGTCCTTTTGCCATCTGACTGCTAGTGAAAAAAAGATAGAGTAGTTGAATAAGAGTTCTCCTTATAGTTTAATGTGTTCAAGTGAGCAAAAATTATCAGTGACAACATTATAAAAACATGTCCTTTTCATTGACGGTTTTTGTTTAACAAATATTTGTTAGTTATATGTAAAGTAGTGTTTCCAGAAAAAAGAAAAAAAAAACTATTTGAGAATGCAAGTTTAAGAATTACTGTCCAGCTAAGAATTAATAATACCCGTTAAAAATTGTTGATCAAACTCTTGCAATATAAATGTTCATTGCATGGAGACATTATTGGGTTAAAGAAGTAACTAAGGTACTGCTTAATTTAGAGCTATAACAGGAGAGAAATTTGGAAGTGCCCATACATATCATGCCCCATTCATGTTAGAAACAAATGAATTGTGACACTGATTGTTTGCAGTGTTAATTTTACTCATAGTAGAGACTTTAATCAATAAACATTTGAAGAGTAGGTGAGAGAGGTTGATGCTGAAAATGTTATTTTTCATACAACAGTATGTTCCCTAAGTTGTGTCCAGATCCCACAAGATATATTCTGTGACAGTCAAGAGTGACATCAAATAATGTTTCAATGGGAAAGGAAAATGTGCTAGATTTAGAAAATAAAAAATAACTAGATTCTGTCATGAACAGCTGCTCTTTTCCAATCACTAACTCTTCTGACAGTATGGATATCATAATTGTTTCTCCCAGTACTCTGTTTTTATTTCATTTTAAGATGAACAAGCGTATTTGATTTTTACATATGCGCATTAGTATGTCTACCAACTGGAAGCTGGAAAGACAAAATTAAGGAAGACTCGTTGATGGTGTTTTCATTTAGTGAATAAAATGCTGTACTTCACATTCAGAAAATTTCACTCTTTATTCTGTGTTTCACAGATCCATATATTGTGTACGTGAAGTTTGTCAGTTTACTGTGAATACCACTTACATCTGTTCATTCTTTTGCTTTGGACTTTAGATTAAAAGTTACCATGGAAGATTCAAGCAATATCTTTACTTCTGCATTTCAGGTAGTACAGTTGAATTGCATTAGAACAAACTTCACAGGACAACCTGAAAAACAAAATTCTGTAAAAACAGATTTGACATTTTAGCAAACAATTTCAATCTGCATGTGCATTTATTTTAAAAATTTCAAATAAAAAAAAATAAGAAATTTTTCTTATTATGAAGTGAAAAAATAAAAGTAATTTACTTAGTAAAATTGTCAAATCAAAACTTTACATGTCACTGTTGTTTTTCATGTCTTTGTAGAAAATAAGTGTTTTTTTAACAAGGTGATTTATCGCTGCAGATATTTAAAAAAATTCTACAAAGAATGGGTATGGAAACATATCTTACAAATTAATTTGTGGTGGTACACAATGGAGGATTTTTCCCAAGCATTAAAATGCTTCTGTGAAGCACTAACATTTGTCAGAGTGGTTGTAGGATCTTCTCCTGTTATACTTTCAACATTTCTTTCATTTTGATTGTCCTTTATTGACTGGGTATCTGCTTTGGTCATTTCATGAGAAGTAAGCACGTATGAAAATGCAAGTGCAAAGATTCGGCTGTTTGAAAATACAACACACATAAAAATTGGAAAGGGAGTGAGACAAGGTGACACCATATCTCCGAAGCTCTTTAACGCCACATTGGAAAATGTATTTCAATCACTGAACTGGGAAAACAAAGGGATAAAGATTAATGGAGATTATCTAACCCACCTTCGTTTTGCTGATGACAGTCATTTTTGCAACTACCCCATCAGAGCTGCAGAGTATGATCCAAGAACTTGCTGACAAGAGTAAAGAAGTGGGATTAAAAATGAACTTTCAGAAGACAAAAGTGTTGTTCAATGCTTTTACAAGAAATGAAGATTTATCGATTGATGGAGAAAAGCTGGAGATAACAGACACGTACGTTTATCTTGGACAGCAGATATCAAGTGAGGGTCACATTGATGAAGAAATTAATTGGTGTACAAAACTTGCCTGGAGAGCTTTTGGAAAAAACAGCATAATTTTCAAGAGCAATATGCCATTATGTCTTAAAAGAAAAGTGTTTGATCAATGCATCCTTCCAGTGCTTGCGTATGGTGCAGAGACGTGGACCTTAACTAAAAGAGACATACAAAGGCTGCGGACAACTCAAAGAAGCATGGAGAGGTGCATGCTTGGTGTAACCAGGAGAGATAAGAAGAGGAACTCGTGGATCCGAAAAATGACAAGAGTGGAAGACATCATGATCAGAGTTAAATCCCTGAAATGGCAATGGGCTGGGCATACTGCCAGAAAGACAGACCATCGATGGACAGCCGAAATTTTAGATTGGATTCCAAGGGACAGGAAAAGACCCAGAAGAAGACCACATGGGAGATGGGTGGATGAAATTCGAAAGTATGCGGGAGTGACATGGAGGAGACTGGCACAAGACAGACCGTTGTGGAGGAAACTTGGGGAGACCTTCGTCCAGCAGTGGATTGATAATGGTTGACAATGATGATGATGATGAAGCACATACTCATCTGTGGAAAAAAATTAAAAAATCCAGCTGCACGACATTAGGGCAAATGTCTAATCAACTTAGCGACTGATTTCCGCAAGCTTCCACAATTTTTCTTCCAGTGCATTTGTTTCCTTGAAGTGCTAATATGCTTTCTTTGGCATTTTTTTAAATTATTTTAATACAACCTTATAAGAGCAGCCACTTTTTCTCTTCATTAATTCACACTTTCTTTAAAGGCATCACCTGCCTGACCACAGATTGTTTGAACATCGCTGCTGTACCTTTCCTGACACTGTATAGATTATGTGCTTGCCAAGTGCTTTTAAGCTAGTTGCTTCATTAATTTCTGTGTTACTTTTGCAATTTATATATTTGAGTTACATAAGCATTAACATCATCTTTCTCATTTTTGTGATGCTTATCAATACACAGTGTACCTGTTTTGTAATTACATAAAAATTGTTATATCAAAACAACAAACTATATTTTGAATTGTCACTTACACAGATTCAAAATAATATCCCTACAACTCCACACAACAGTGAGATCTTTTGTACAGGCATTCGAAGATACGATGGAATTTCTGTACCGGAACCTCCTTCAGTCTGTTGGTCACCCCTTGTTGGATGTCCTCATTGTTGCTGAAGCACTTGCCTTTCAAGGCATACTTCATGTTTGGGAAGAGGAAAAAGTCTGCGTGCACAATGTGTGGGTGTGTTGACGTTTGTAGCACAAAGCTTGAACAAATCTTCCTCTTGTGCAGAGGTTTTCCTAAGATTACCCAGGTCATTTTTTTACCGACACTAAGCTGTTCAGCAAGTAGCCTAGTGGTTATTTGCCTGTTATGGGCAACAATTCTCTAGGCTACACTGCATTTTTCATGCTGACACTAGACATTCTGTGTGTAGTTCATCATTGAGGGACTCCCTCCCATCTTTAAACATTGAAAACCAGTGGAACACCTGTGCACAGTTCAGATAGTCATTGCTATAAACTTCTTTAGGTCTTAGTACATTTCCGTGGCAGTTTTCTACAATTTACAGTAAAATTTCAGCACAGCTCTTTGCTCCATCACGCAACTTCTGACATGCTTCACTTGCACAGTCTTACTTCAACAGTAGCCACACGAAAACTGCTGTCACCCGACTCGAAAGTTGCTCCTGTGATTACAGCACAGTCTAGCAGTCAAAACTATAAACACGTTTGTTACTTTTATTCACATGGCTGTAGCATAAAAAATCAGTCATATTACTGAATGGGCACGCTGTGTATAATTATGGAAAGTTAATTTTTAAGTTTAAAATAGCAGAGCAGTATTAATGCAAATAACTTTCAATAAAATGAGGCCTAGGGGATTAAATCACTTGCACATGTGAGTGTGTTATGTGGGGATGGTTAGTGCTATGAGCAAAAGGAGCATTCTAATTTTACTTTCACTTGCAAACAGCTTTCAGTAAAATAGTGTCTGCGTGATTATATTGTGCATGTGTGTGTGTGTGTGTGGTGGGTGAGTGATTACCATGATGATGGGAAAAAAATCATTCTCTTTTTTTTTTTTTTTACTGAATAAATTACAAATAGGCTGAATTCTTCATAGTAAGAGAAATTCAACTCAAAGTTGTCTGGACAACAATAAAAATTTCATGATTGACATCGGTTTTGGAGTTCTGTGTATGTGTCTTAAAAATTGGTATTGTTTTACGTATTGAAATTTTTAATTTGTGGTAGTGCTTATGCATATCCATGTGGTCATCTTCAGCACTATGGTTGAATGTTTGTTCAAGTTTGTTGGACGTTAGGCTGTTGCTGTAATGATCTTGTTTAAGTATAAAAAACTTTAAAACACACTTAAGTTATGTAAGTAACTTAAGTTGTTTTAAAGTTTTTTTTTATACTTATTGTTAATGGTTATGTGCTTATGTATTTTTATCATGTTATGATCTTGTTTTTTTTTATTAGACTAAAATTAAACTGAAAATGAAGATCCAATGTTCAAGAAACAAGTAAACAAACTGGAACTAACATTTGACCTTAGTGGTGGAAGATGCACATGAAAAATCATATGTTAAACAGTTACAGTACCAATTTTTAGATAACTTTCATTGTAGGATCTATTTTCTCTTTTCTAGTATGTGTTCCATTTGTATTTCTTTATGTACAAGACAAAGAAGCACAAATGAGGAACCATAATGGAACCATTGTGGCAGAAGTAGAAGCAATGCTTTAGTGTTCTTCTTTATCTCTGGTTTTGTCTTAATCAGCTGTTATTTGAACTATAAAATGTCGGTACTTACGTATTAAACTGTGGACCTCAGCAGAGACCGATTTTGGCGCAGATCTAACCACAGCAAGTACACGTACAAGAGTGAAACAGTTTAATATAAAAAAAGAAACATATACTGCTTAAATTACACTACAAAAGTCAACATGTGCTGCCTATATACTACCTAAATTACACATACAAAAGTCAAACAGTTCAATATAAGGAAAAGAAAATTTACTGCCTAACAATGCCAAGTACACATACAAAAGTCAAACAGTTAAACATAAAGAAAAGAAACATATACTGAGGCATCAGTCAAACTTTTCTGATGTGGGCTAAACATAAGCAATAGCGTTAAGTATGGCTTCAAACACGTTTTCATCTCTTTGTGCCATTCTTTGCCACATGAACTCCACCAAATAAGATTCAATATGTGATGATGTGCAGTACCGCGATGTTTCTTGTTGCGCAATTTTGTAGAACCCCATAACTTTTCTATAGACTGTGTGTGTGCCCCGCTTTTGGGGTAAACAAAATTGCATTTGTGGTTCACAGTGAAGTAATAAAAATCAGCCTCCTTAAGTTCATTAGCAATTAAATATAGAAGCGCACAGAATGCGAAACAAACTAAGAATGAGAAACAAAGAATCTAATGATATATCAAATGAAGTTCTCACGTGACGCCACGATTCCATAACGAAGTTTGTCGTTACGGAACAACGATCGTCGCTGGTCTCTGCTGAGGCCCTCGGTTTAATACGTAAGTATGCATTAAAACTATGCCGTAAAGCTATTCTTAGTATATGATGATAATTGTACATGTGTGTCCTAAAATAAAAAGTGAGGTACTGTAAGCCAGGCTCTAACATTCGTTTACTTTGTTCCCTCATTAGGGCCTAATCCAAATGGCATTCCTGAGGACAAAAATAGTACTCTTTGTGCTGTGTTAGAGGAAAGCTTAAAAAACATAAGTCACCTCCACCGCCATTGAGTGGGCTAGAGTTGGCAGCAATGATGAAAATTGGAACAAGGGTTGTCCGAGGTGTTGACTGGAAATGGGGTGATCAGGTAAAAGTACCTGTTAACCTGTTTTCTAATGAGTTGTACTTTTTTTTTTTTGATTAAAGCATTGATGTTTTTGGTTTGATTGTTTGTCATTTTTATTATGCTCAGAATTGCAGTACACAGTGCATATTTGATATAACACTTTGATTTTAATGTCTCAATGCTTAATGTGTGATCTGGGGTGCTCTGGTATGTTGGTTGATTAATTGTGTGGGCTAGTTTTGTATTGTGTGCACGTATGCTTGTGCGCATGCTTACCCCTATAATAGAGGTAATCTGTAATGGTGTTTTTAAGGATGTTTCCTATTTTGTGTTTCAGCCTCAAATTGTGTTGTTGTTTATTCATAAGGCATATGCTTAAATTATGCATATCAGACACGGCCAGATGACCTTGTGGGTGTTTCATGTAAGAATACAGTTGTGCTGAGTATTGTAAGCTAAATGAAACATGCATCCTTCCCAATGTCTTTCTGCGTTTTGTAAGTTATAATCCTACTGTATGCCTTAATGTATTTGGAGCATGAGTATTTAACTCAATTAAGGTTAATTTTCATTACTTATTTTAGTTTGTACATACATACATACATACATACATATCACTAAGTTGTTCTATGATATTCAGAAGTTAGCTCCACAAAGAAACACAAACTACCAGATAATTTTTACTTACTGTTGCTGTATCAAACTTCTCCATTTACAGCGATCTTGACATACAACTCAGGCTTCACTGACATCCATCACACGCCATACACAAGTTCTTCTATATTTCATATTCATAATCTTTTTCTCGTGCAGACACACCTGAATCTGATCCTCCCATGACTTCCTTGGCCTTCCTCTACCTTTCCTTCCTGCCACTTGGGCTAAAAAGATTTTCTTAGTAAGCATCTCATCACTCATTCTTTCAACATGGCCAAACCACTGAAGCATATGTCTCCACCTTGCTAACAACATTTTGCTTCACATTACACAACTGCAACACATTCATTCCTCACACAATTAGAGCATATCTTGCCATAAACCCCCTGTAAGTACCGCATTTCACCAGCACACAAATGACTTCTATGTTTCTTCTGTAGTACCCAGGTTTCACTGCCATACATCAGAGTAGGAATAATTACACTTTCATATACTGCCAGCCAGGACTCTCTTCAGAACCCATCATTCCTGTGAAACCCTCCCAAAGCAGCTTTGATTTTCAATGAAGAATTCACTCTCCTACTAATTGCATCATCCAATTTGTTCTCTTGTTCTCTCTGTCAAACATGCTTCCTAAATACACGAACTCATTCACCTGGTCAATCACTGTGCCATTTAGACATATATTACATTTAGTACTATCAGTTCATCTCTCAAAAACCATAACTTTGGTTTTTCCTTTATTTATACTCAGTTTGAATTTCATACAAACACTTCATACATCCGAGACAACATACTGTGCAAATCACTTTTGCACTCTGCCAACAGGACAGTGTCATCAGCATACAGCAATCTGCACACACGGTTATCACCAAGACATAAACCAGTATTATCCATTTTGGCATCACGCATGCATGCGTCCATAAATATATTAAACAGCCATGGTGACATTACACAACCTTGTCTGACTCCTGCACCAGTAGAAAACCATTTTGATAAAACACCATTTACTCATACGCAAGCTCTACTGCCAGCATACATGGCTTTTACATTAAGTAGATTCCCAGTAACACCATATTCATTCAATACCTTCCACAAAAGTGTCCCATTTACTCGGTCATAAGCTTTCCCTAAATCTATGAAGGAAGCAAAAACTTTCTTACCAACAGTCAGAGATGCATGCTGCAATTCTGTCTGGCATGGAGGCGAACAGACACCTGATGTTGTCCTGCAGCAAACTGGCCCACACTCGTTTGACGGTGTGCTCTAAATCCCGGATAGTGAGGCACGGCGGCAGCCAGCGTTTGAACTGGTCCCACACATGCTCGATAGGGGACATGTCCGGGAAGCGGGCAGGCTATGGAAGTGTCTGGACATGACGTAGGCAGTCCTGGGCAACCTGAGCCGTGTGCGGGAAGGCACTATCCTGCTGGTATAGTGCACCTGGAATCCTGGCCAGGAATGGGAGCACATGGGGCCGTAGGATCTCTCCCACATACCGCTGACCCGTCAATGATCCACGTACCACTACTTGAGCTGATTGCCTCTTTTAGGCAATGGTTCCTCAAACCATAATGGCGGCAGTGGAGGAGGTGTGGCATTCGATAGCAAGGTTGGAATTGTGTTGTTGAAACGGAGACCTCCACACCTGGACACAATGATCATCTGTCTCCAAAACGAAGTGGCACTCATCGCTAAATACCACATGTCCCCAGTCTGTGGTGCTCCACGTTGCTCTGGCCTAGCACCACTGCACATGGAGCCGGCGATGTTCCGCTGTGAATGGCAGCACAGTAAGGGGCGCTGGGATCGCAGATTCGCTTCCGGGAGGTGTTGGGAAATGGTTCGTGGGCACACAAGAGCCACTACACGTGCCTGTATAGTGGACCCGGTCCCCGTGCGATCCCTTCTTGCCTGGCGCCCGATCCGTTGATCTTCTCTACCAGTGGTCCTCCTGGCACGTCCTGAGCCGCTCTGCCACGTGGCAGTGCTGTCACGTGTCCACTGCTCCCAACACATTCGGACTGTATGGTCAGAACAATCCACGTGGTGAACTATACAGAGTGGCGACCCCCCCCGCAGTTTTCAGCCCGATGATCAGGCCTCTCTCAAAATCCATAAGTTGTGAAAATTGATGTCTCTGATGGCTATCTGGCACTCTTGTTGCTCTGTACTCTTGCTTGAGTCTGCTGGTGCTTTTCACTTTCATGGAGCATTGACTACACACTGGTTTATAAAGCTGCCAGTTCATGCTTGCAGCACCACAACAGGGTGTGTGGTCATGTGCACTTGCACGAAACGTGGATCAATTTTCATACCAGCACGCACTCCAGCTATTTGCAAAGTTTCACGGTTGTAGCATGTTTCCTTTTAGGTGCGCAAATTTTATTGTCCATGAGTGTATTTATAAACATAAATTAGATTGTGCAATTGGTGTTTTTTGCAGAAAACATTCCTGAGTTATATTAAAAATCAATAACTTTACTTTGATGTAGTGGTAAAGAAGAATGGCACCACCTGTAAGCAAGTGTCATAACTACATCAAAGTAAAGTTTTTGATCTTTAATATAGTTCAGGAAAGTTTTGTGCAAAAAAAAACACCAATTGTACAATCTAAGTTAAATTTCACTAAATTATGGGATTTACTCAGGAATAAAAGGATATTACTTAGTCAAATTTTCAGCACCCCTACCCTTCCTCAGGGCTACATTTGGAGTGTACTATCTGTAAGCAAATGACTACACTTAGAGTGTAGCCCTGAGGAAGGGTAGGGGGCTACCCGAAAATTCGACTGTAAGTAATATTCTTTTATTCCTGATTAAATCCCATAATTTAGTGAAATTTATAATATATCAAGTCTAGGAATAGCCATGACATCAATTACTACCAAGTTTATGTTAGGATGTTTTTTATTAGTGGACCAATTTTGATGAATGGGAAATCTTTCTTCACTGAGGAGATAGGGTCAAATTTTTTTCCATTGGAAGTATAGTAGCAAAATCACTAGACATCCATCTTGAAATCTAACTTTAGTGTCACAAGAAGTACTATGATGAGACTTATTATCCATTGTCAAATTTTTGAGTTGTAACCAACCCATCATCAGGAGTGACTCAAGAGAGTAGGTGTTTTTGTTTTGTTTGTTTTTGTTTTTAAATTCCCTTTCTTTCCTTTTAGAAAATAATTATCCCATTTCATTATGTAGATATATTTCCAATATTGAAATTGAGGGAAACAATGTGCTGAGATCTGTGTTATCAAATTCATGTAGCATTAAAGTGACAGTAAAGATGTTTTTATTCTGTAATTGGAATTTTTTGTGCTCTTACTTTTGTGATGGACAATTTGAAGCATATCCATTTCATTTTTATATTGCCATCTTTTACAAAATATATATGCAAAAAAAATAAAGTGAATGCGTTTCTTAGGATGGTCCTGCTCCTGGCGAAGGAAGAGTAATTGGTGAATTAGGTGAAGATGGATGGATTAGGGTACAGTGGGATAATGGATCAACAAATTCATATCGCATGGGCAAAGAAGGAAAATATGATTTAAAACTTGCAGAGCCCCCACCTTTACCTGAATCTGATTCAAGTTCTGACTCTGATGATGATGAAGGTTAGATCTAAGTCTTCTTTTTTTTAAAGGAAAGTTTCTTTAATACTGTGCTAACTGTTTTGCTTGTGTAATTTCTTGTCTTCAAAGAACAATGTTGTGCTGTAATAAATTAAAATATAAAAAAAAATCATCTATTGTGATGTTGAGTGCAACTGGTTACAAGAGAAGCTGTTTTTTTAGGAAGGACTTGTGCTCATTGTACAAGTATATGTGATTCTTTGTAGTTTTATGATTGCTATCTGTTTGGTCGTTAGTCTGTAAATTTTAGTATAAAACATCTGGGTTAATTTCCCCCCTTCTTTGATATGATGAAGGCCTTCAAGCCAGATGTTCTTTGAAAAATCAAATCAACTATGACAAAATTAAACTTTAGTTGAGAGGGGGAGCAAATTGTTTAAGTACCATAATTTCATCATGTAATCCACAGATTATCTGTTTAAAAAGTTACATATAAATTTAAACTGTAGAGACTATACACTGATTTAAAAAAAATAGTTTTGTGGCACTTTATTTAAAAAAAAAAAAATCCATGTTGTAGGTTTCAGAAGAGGTCATATATTTGGAAAATTACCACAAATGCATTAACAACAGAAAATTGTAATGCAATATGAAGATAAAGGCACGCAAGCACTTAAAAATATTTTTTTTTTTTTACTTAGAAGCATTTTGATAAGAAATATGATATAATAAAGGTGGTATTTGCTGTCACAGATTATCACTTGCCACTGAAAACTGCATCACCCATTTTTGTGGGTGCCAAAGGTCTGACTATGGAACTGGAGTAAAGCTTAAAAGATTCATGAGTTTTGCTATTTATTGCAACACAAAAACACTTAAAAATGGTAGTTTTTTTTTGTTAGATTTTTTTCCTAATTTTTTAGACTGCTAGGTCTTTCTGTTAATTATGACTTTTCTGTAGAAAATTACGCTTTGGGATCAATATCACAGGTGTGGATTATACAGCATTTTTTTTTTTTTTTTTAATTTCTGGATTTGTAGATCATGCACTGCTGTGGATTGTATGAAGGAATGTTTTATCTCTTGAATTTCATGGTCTGTGGGTTATATGACGGAAAATATGGACAGATCATGCGCTGTGCTGTGGATTATGTAAAGGAATATGTTTTATCACTTGAATTTTATAGTCTGCAGGTTATATGCAGGGAAATATGGACAGATAATTCACTGCTGTGGATTATATGAAGGGATGTGTTTTATTCTCTGGATTTCATGATCTGTGGGTTATACAAAGAAAAATATGGACAGATCATGCACTGCTGTGATTGTATGAAGGGATATGTTTTTGGAAGATGTGAATCCATTTAGTGGTGTAAATATGACATGCATGTTAAGTCAGACAATATCCGAAAACTTGAAAATTTCATCGTCCTGGAGAGGGAACCGAACCCGTGTCTTCCGGACAGCGGCCGAGTATGCTAACCACTATACCACCCAGAACGACCAAGTTTCCGATTAATTTGAATATTAATAATATATATTAATTTGAATATGTTTCAACCCCTGAATTTCATTGTTTGTGGGTTATACGAAGGAAAATAATGTATATTGCAATAATTGAAGTTGATTCTGTATGGAGCATCTTTGGATCAAAGAAATTAGCTGAAAATTCATCTAAGAGAAAGTCTGAGCCCTCTACCTGTTGGGTCATTCCATGTGAAATCAGCAAGGGTGGGTTGCTTGACCAATTTATATATTTTTTATATTCCCATCGTAGTTAGTACCATTAGTGAGTAGACCAAAACAATTTTTAGTTTTTTTTAATCTGCCGCCATTTTGGATCTACACCTATTTTTACCTGCCGAGAAGGGCAAAAATGAGGGTTTTCAAGGGTTCTCAGAAATGGCTTTTACTCGATAACTACTTGAGATAACTAAATAAACCTTTTACCCCCCTCAAAGTAGACATTTTGAGGTTTCATAAAAGGTACTTACTTCAAATGTAGCTTTTAATCTAACCAGATGAAAATGGACTTATATTCAGCACACGCGATTCGCAAAATCACCATTTTTAGGAAGCTGTAACTCAGGAAGGGCTTAAAACCACGAACTAAAACTTTTTCCTTACCAACTATGGATAGATAGGTTTTAGCTTATTAAGAAAAAAAAAATCATGTTTTAAACCCTTTGCTAAATTTTTTAACCCTAAAGTTGCAAAATTTGCAAAAAATGCAGATTTTAAGGTCAAATATCTTAAAAGGGCAATCCGCAAAAATCTGAAATTTTTTGTGTGAAGTCACCTATTGATGCCCTATCAATGATATGAATTTCATTTCGTGGTTCAGCTGGGTTAAAAAATGAAGTTTTGTAACTCAGTAAATTTTGAATATCCTGCCTAATGAAGCAATTTTTTATTTGAGAAATTTTCCAGGGAAATAGGGATGATGGTAGAGGAAGTTTAGTGAGCTCATGTTGAGTATGTAGTGTGATGGAAATGTGTTTCATTCCTCATAGCATTTTCATTATCATGTGGGGTCAAATTTATGTGAACTGATCAAGCAGATCACTGTTGTGCATTTTAAAATGGGGGTTATCCTTAGAGTAGCCCTGATAAAATGTAGTGTGGTATTTAACTGTAGACCCTTTCCATCTCAATTCAGGCAGGGGATGTCAGTTGACCCCCTCCAATTTTTTTTGAAAAAAATATGGTAGCTACTCCTAATAGAGGTATAAAGTACTGCAAAAGGATTTTTCACAAAAAATGTTTTTGGTCGAGCTACAGCATTTTAAAAACAGGAAAAAAATACACCCGTGATGAAAATAATGTGAAACACCAAATTTTTAAATGTATACTCACTGTTCCTGTACTACACTATCTACCAACAAGTAATTGGACACCTGTGATAGCAAAGGAAAACGAAGTTTATTCACCTTCAATAGTTGGTGGAGCCTCCACGAGCGGCGATTACAGCTGCGACCCTCTGGGGCATACTCTCAACCAGGCATTGTACGACGACTAGCGGTATTTTCTTCCACTCGGCTTGGAGAAGACAGGTCAGTTCCTTCACCGATTTCGGACGGTGGGGGCACCCCTTAAGTCGACGCTCCAACTCGTCCCAGAGGTGCTCGATAGGGTTAAGGTCAGGGCTCTGCGCAGGCCAGTCCATTCGATTAACCCCATTGTCACCATACCAAGCCATGGTGGACCTTGCAACATGACAGGTGGCATTGTCATCCTGAAAGTAAAATGGGTCCACTCCGTAAAACTGCCACAACGTAGGAAGCGCATGGTCATCCAAAATGGTGCAGTAGGTCTCGGTGTTGAGTCTACTAGGAATTGTGACCAAGGGTCCACTGCCATACCAGGAGAAACACTCCCATAGCATTATTCTACCGCCGCCTAACTTCACAGTTGGCACAATACATTCCGGCAGGAGGCGTTCTCCAGGCAGACGCCAGACCCTGCCATCCGAACGGTAGAGGGTGAACCTTGATTCGTCGCTCCAGAGAACCTGTTTCCACTGTTCAACGGTCCACTGTCGACGTTCTTTGCACCACGTTAGCGGAGCAGCGCTATTGGACTTGGTGATCAAAAGCTTGTGGGCGGCAGCACGTCCATGATAACCAAGCAGATGGGCTTCCTTACGGATGGTATTCATCAAAAGAACACTTCCAGATGCCTGTTGAAAATCCTCGCGGATGTGGCCCATAGATTTGGTGCGGTTCTTCCGAATTTCTCTGGCCAGCACCTGTTGGTCTCAAACTCCCAGTTTTGTGGGTCTGCCGGGTTGGAGCACATTCCGACAGTCACATCTCATCTTCCACTTGCCAATCACGTAGGCCACTGTCGATTTTGGGTACTTCAACTTGCTGGATATGTCACGTATGGATCGGCCATTTCTGCGATACCCAACGATTACACCTTTCTCGAAATCAGGGAGCTCCGAACTGTGTGGCATCTTGCATGCGACTGGTTGCGTTGTTTCCCACACAATATTTAACGGCGGCTGCCGTGACTGGTATCAGGACCGCAGATATCGTCGATTGCAGGGGTGTCCAATTACTTGTTGGTAGATAGTGTATAACAGGTAGAGACTTGATTTTTTTTTTTTTTATTTTGGAGCTATTGAATCGGTCTTTATGTTCACAGAAGTCGATCAAAGGAATATAAGAAGGTATAAAGCACACGGGCGGTGTACGCTCAGCAATTCGGTGAAAGCTATTACACAGTGTGCATCAGTTTGAATGATGTCAAGTTGCTGCCCCCGTGTGATATGGCCAACAGGCAATTCAGTAGATGACATATGGATGACTTTACCCGAGGTCGCATCATTGGGAAGTTGGAGAAGGTCGAAGTGTGACTAGTGTGGCCGAGGAGTTCGGGATCACTCACAGCATCGTTTCACGAGCTTGAAGAGCATTTCAAATGACAGGAAGAGCTGTCCAAGAGTTTAGCAGTGGTCGTCCACTAGCAACCACGGCGGCGGACGACTGGTATATTGTCCTACAGATGAGAAGAGACAGGTGGCAGACAGCAAGAGAAATCGTAGGGCACATGCATCAGACAACTGGACGTCCGTTATCGCGTTTTACCGTGGCTAGGAGGCTGCACAAAGGTAGTCTATTTGCACGACGACCAGTACGGTGTGTGCCATTAACGCCTGCTCATCGGAGACGGCGGTTTCTGTGGTGCCAGGAACACAAGGACTGGACACATCAGCAATGGGGTTAAGTTCTCTTTACGGACGAGAGCCGATTTAGTCTGACGAGTGATTCTGGACGTATACACATCTGGAGAGAGCAGGGAACACGCAATCACACCTCCAACATCATCGAAAGGGACCGGTTTGGAGGTGGCAGAGTTCTCGTTTGGGGCGGTATCATGCTTGGTAGCCGTACTGATCTCCACATCTTCCAAGGAGGTTCAGTCACTGGTGTCCGCTGCTGTACCAAGGTTCTCCTGCCTCACGTGCGTCTGTTTAGAGGTGCTGTGGGTCCTGAGTTCCTCTTCATGGAGGACAATGGTACACCTCATCGTACAGTGGCTGTCGCAGAACTGTTGGAGAGTGAAGATATTCAACACACGTGTCCAATTGAACACGTGTGGGATCTTCTCGGAGGCGCTTGGCAGCACGTCACCAGCCGCCAGCAACGATTCTGCAGCTGCGATTGGCGCTACAAGAGGAATGGGCTGTGATGCCTCAACAGCTCCTTGACAACCTCGTCCTCAGCATGGACAGACATTGTAAATCCTGCAACGCAGTCAGGGGTGATTATATCTCCTACTAAAGACTGGATTTTTCTTGGCAGCCGCCTGTCACATGGATGTTTCTGTCTTCTGTGCAGTTGTGCTCGAAACTACCTTTTCAATAAAGTGCCTTTGTATCCTTTGGATTCCTTGTTTGGACAGTTTTGCTCACTTGTCCCATATTCTTACATCTTGGGGATTTTATGGTGTGATTTGAATCGATGTGGAGCACTTCTGCACGACGTTACCTTCGAAAACCGTCTTGTCCTTAATTTTTGCACGTCAGTGTATGTACATGTTTAATTTTTTTTTAAATCCATAGTCTGTGCACATACAATACAATAGCTCAGTTGCAGTTAATTCAATTTCTATTTACATAAGAAAAAAGGCCTCAAAAAAAAAAATTATGAGCTTACCATCATAACTACAAATTATTCAAACTGATTAAAACTGCTGCTGGATTTTATTGATTTCTTTCTCATCAAAGGTATGAAGTCGTACAGAACGTCCAACAGGAGTTGGGGCATTCACCTTTAGAAGTAAATTTTTTAAGGGCACTGGACACTTGACTTGTTTTCTTGCCACATTCTTCTGGCCACCAAAAACCTCTGGCTGGTCCATGAGGGTGCATGAAAAATACTGTTATGTCCTCAAATTCTTTAGATATGTTTGTAATCTGTCCCATCCATCCACCAGTTATCGCCATAAATGCATCCTATAAATTCTCCTATTTGAAAATCATTCACAGAAAATGGGTTCTTTTTTTGTTGGCTTGAAAATTGCACTGCTTTATGTGGGTGCTAGATTGTTCTGGCCATTGATGGTTTATTTCCTTGTACTAACCAGGAATGCTGTGACTATTCCAACAACAGATTTTACTGTATCCCACTCTTCTACTTTGCTGGTTCGATAGGATTGAACTTCACAAGTTGTGAGGAGTAGAAGTTTAGTCTTTGAGATCAAGGGGGAGACAGTTTCAACAAATAAAGGTGCATCTCTTGTAGCTTGTGAAGCTTCTTTCTGTAAGTTGAATTTAGTAGCAGAAAATGTTTGCACAGGCCACCCACACCATCACACGCACTCTTGCATTGGCCTGTGGCCAAGAAGATCCACTTCCTTGTTACATTTGGGTCCCCCTTCATAAGTTCATAGAACTGATATTTGTTTTTGAAGTGCCCGGCTGCTTCATCTGAGATGTAAACAATTGTTTTAAATTCTTCCAAAGGACAAGTCAGCAATTTCACTTTTTATGAGCAGAATGGCACACAGAGCATGTGCTGTGCCATTTCTTATATCATTGCATGCTACCACAGAAGGCTTAGTCTCATTTGGAAAGTATGCAATGCATGTAAAGAGTGAGATCTGGACATTGTTTGCCAATAGTACCTTTGCACTTCATCAGGTAGAATTACAGATCAGTTTTGAGCAAAGTCAAAGTGCAACACCAACACCGGACTATGTGCTGCAGACTGTTTAACCTGTGCTATCCCATTTCTCTGGATCCGCTCATTATAAATTACAGAAGAGTTTCTTCCGTCTCTATATCCCCCACCTTCAGTAGCTCTTATTTTCATTGACTCCCCTAATGACTCTCAAGCAGCCTTAATAGGTTTTTCACAGTACTCCATAAAAAATTGTACCAGGCAGTACCATTTTCAGTACCACAGCTTTGGAAAATCAAACTTTGAAATCACATCAGCTGCAGTTTAGCCCAAAAATTACCGCAAATTGAAGTTTACCCACGAGTCAAAAATTGCCCAAGTTTCATAAAATTATTTACCACCATTTTCAGTGTTACTAATTTTTTCTTGCCATTTTCGGATTTAGTCACATTTGGCGACTTGGTGAATGCTTAGTGCAAGCCCTGCATGGAATTGTGTTCTCCTGCTATTAAAAGTTTACTAAATAATGTTTACAGTTCTCATTTTTTCACTGAATTCAAAAATTTGAAAAAAAAAATGCCATTTTTCAAAAATTGGGAAAAAGTGTCATTTTCAAAAATATGTAAGAAAATTTAAAGGCAAAAATCCAGTAACCTAACTGCCCCAGTAAACTACCTACCATTAGGACAACATTTCAGAATTTTTAAAAATGGGGTTTTTGAGATATTGCAATTAAAAAATGTCGATTTTTTTGAAATTTTGTATATTTTAAAAGTTAATTTTATGAGTTACAAGCATCACAGGATAAAAATAAAATTACTGCTAAGACAACCCTAGTAGGGGTACAAGTTTGCACACTTACCCACCTGATAAATATTTTTCTTAAAAAAAAAAAAAAAAAAACTAAATTTGTGGAAAATTAAAATTTTTTGTAATAAATATATATTTTTTTTGCTATCTGGCAACATTGGTTTGACCAATTTCTGTGAATTTGGAGAAAGGTCAATTCAATAGCTTCAAAAAAAAAAAAAAAAAGAAAAAAAAAATTTGAGTCTCTACCTGTTAGTTCAGGAGCAGTGTGCACTTAAAAATTTGGCGTTTCACATGATTTTTGTCACGAGTGTATTTTTTGCCTATTTTCAAAATGCTGTAGCTCAACCAATTTTTTTTTTTTTATGAAAAATCCTTTTGCAGTACTTTATACCTCTATTAGGAGTAGCTACCATAATTTTTTCAAAAAATTGGAGGTGGCCAACTGACACATGTTGGTCATGCCTGCCTGAATTGAGATGGAAATGGTCAGTAGGGCATCCTGCAGAAATTGAACTGGATTCAATGGTAGGTGGAAGTAGTTGATGCCATTTTTTAAAACTTTATTTCTAGTTTTTGAACACTTTTGTTAATAATAGTTGGATGCAGTTTCATAACTTATACAGTATCCTTTTAGTTTTATTAATTTTTTACTTTTTCAATTGTTCCTGTAAAAAGTTATTCAAGTATTTATTCACTTCTGTAAATGTTTGTTTCCAATGTTTTCCTTCATTTGAAGTACTTGAAAATGAAATGGGCATTTTATGTTTACACTGTTGTTGTTTTTTTCATTTTGTTTGGTGCAAAGTCAACAGCAAAATTGTACTGGATTGAGACTGAAGTTTTTTTTTCTCCCCAGTATTGCAGGACTTTCCCACTGCCGACCAACCAGGGCTGTTACTGAGACAATCTTGCCTCTTGCTCTTACGGGCATTATCAATATCAATGGGGCTTTATGCTGACACTGCCCAAAAGGAAGCTGTCTGTACTGTATCTGGTCTTCTACGATCACTTTTAATGGCTAGTCATAGGCAAGGTCAACGTAAGTATTTGAAAGAACATTTTTCAGTGTGTGAATAAGCTTAAAAATTGGGCTAATAAAGTATTCACTTGGGAGGGTGGGTGTTTATCAAATAGAGAAGAAAAAGTGTTGGAAATTACTCTAATAACAGAGTAATCAAACAAAAAAAAATATCCAACCAATGAAAGCCACATACATAGTATGAATAACTTAACATTGTAGGGAGATAATTCTATACTAAAAAGTAGTCTTACAAGGTATCCCTAAATAAGGCATTTGAGTATTACCTATGGGGAAAATTACCACAGAGCTGCTGGCATCTATAATTATAAAAAAACATTTTAAAATGTGCAATGAGCACATGCTAAAATAAATGTTGTGGTACCCTTCCAGCTGTGAATTTGAGACTGCATGACCCTGCCTTCACTTTATGCAAATTGATGGCCATGTCCTAACCTCTGCTGTAACTTTCAAACACCAGATTGATATTCCATCTAAGCTGCACTGCCTGACAGATTTAATTTAAGTATATATTTAAATTTATTGTTCTATCTATACTCATGTGCAAAAGTTAAGTTGTAAACACAAGTACCAGCATTGTGAGAAAATGGTTTGAGATATTACACCAAAATGCGGAAGAACAATAACGTAGACAACAACACGTAATATACTCTAAAATGAAGATAAAACACTGAATGCATTTCAAATAAACCATGTTATTCAAAATAAAAACAACAACACAAATATAAAAATTAGTAAATATACCAGAAGGACATACTTTGGCTTTAATATAGGGTGTGATTGCCTCTCATGGTGACTCAGGTTTGACAGCGTTGTGACAAGCTGTCCAAAAGAGAGTCAGTAAGTTCTGAGGGCAGTCTGTTGTACTTATGTACAAGAGCACTTCACAGCTCCTGTACTTTTCTTGGAGGGGGTCTCTGAGTAGCCACTCATAAAACGTCCCACAGGTGTTCTATAGGATTAAGGTCCGGACCCCTTGCTGGCCACTCCATGACCATAACACCTTCACTTTCAAGGTATTGCAGCACCAGTTGAGCAGAATGGATTTGGGCATTGTCCTGCATTAAAACCAATTCTGGGCCAACAACAGCTTCAAACAAGTGAACATAAGGTGCTACAATCTCTACTTGATTGCTGATAGCATTGATGGAACCCCTAGAAAACAGGTGAAGGTCGGTTTGTTTGTTATGCATTACACCTGCCCACGCGGTGTACAACCATTGCCTCCATGTGTATATCTCTCTTGGGTGTTTGATGGATGGTAATGTATACAGTGTTCTCTCCTGGGGAATACATGTCAGGAATCCATTTGCGATGAAAAATGTGACTCGTCCATGAAGAGAATGTTAGACTGCTGTTCTTGTGTTCAGTGACGATGTTCCCGGGCCCAACATAATTGCTCGCTCCTGTGGGAAGATGTTAGTGGCATGAACACCAAGGATCTTCTGTCATAAAGGTCGCTTCCCTGAAGCCTTCTGGTTATTGTCCAGCGGGATGCTGATTGTCCAGTTGCTGCTGTCAGCTCTGAAGCCAGCTGACGAGATGTCATGCTTCTGTTGAGTCTTGCAGTTAAGGCTAGAAAACAGTCATTGGGGGTGAAAGTAGGCCTTGGACAACCTGGTACAGGTCACCTACGAGCACTTCCTGTATTTTGGAACTGACTCCAGATCCTGTTGACAACCATTCAAGACACAGGAAGCCAACTTGCTACCTCTGTTTGGGATCACTCGCCATTGCATATCGTCACTTAAACAGTGTCTGTGTGACATTATGATGGTGTCTCTGTAACATATCTATATCTTTTATATGATGGGTATACACAAAGCTGGAAGCGAAATTAAATATAGTTCCTAATGCAAGATGTGCATTTTTCTAAAATTGTAACTGTTAAAAGTGAATAAATCTGTTCAAAATTGAAATAAACTCCAATCTTCCTAATTAAACATAACACTACTGTCGATGCATGATTAAAAATTACAAATGATCTCATACATACATATCACTAAGCTGTTCTCTGAGATTCAGAGGTGAATTCCACAAAGAAATACAAACTATCAGATAATTTTTACTTACTGTTGCCATATCAAACTTCTCCATTTACAGCGATCTTGACATACAACTCACGCTTCACTGACATCCATCACACACCATACACAAGATCTTCTATACCTCATACTCACAATCTTTTTCTCATGCAGACATTCCTGAATCTAATTCTCCCATGACTTCCTTGGCCTTCCTCTGCCTTTCCTTCCTGCCACTTGGGCTAAAAAGATTTTCTTAGTAAGCATCTTATCACTCATTCTTTCAACATGGCCAAACCACCGAAGAATATTAGTTTCCACCTAGACACCCCCCCCATAAGTAACGCATTTCTCCAGCACACAAACGACTCCAATATTTCTTCTGTAGCACCCTAACTCAGGTTTCTCTGCCATACATCAGAGCAGGAACAATTGCACTTTCATACACAGCCATGCAGGACTCTCTTCAGAGCCCATCATTCCTGTTAAACCCTCCCAAAGCAGCCATGACTTTCAGTGACGAATTCACTCGCCTACTAATTTCACCATTCAATTTTGTGAATTAATGAAGACATGGCAAATCCTAGTGAAGAATTATTGTAGTTAATTGTGCATTACGGGGATTACTAGGATATAAGTTTTTTCACTTTACCAAATTTTCGGGTTGTCCCACAACCCTTCTTCAGGACTGACTAAGATAGAAGGTGCTGCCATTCAAGTGGTAATGTCATACCGCTATGTTCGTTAATCATGGAACCTGTTCTTCTCTCAATGTGCAGACTTTCTTCAAGTTTCCGTTTTAGATAGTGTTGTTGGCGTGCAAGAATATTTAAAGAATCCCAGTTCATTGAATGTCCAGTACTTTGCACATGCTTATCTAGGCCTGTTTTACTTGTAGTGTTCTTAATTGCGGCTTTGTGTTCAGCTACATGGGTGCGGAGTTGTCTTCCAGTTAGTCCTACATATATGTTACCACAATTGCAGTTTACACTGTAGATAACTCCTTCTTGTAGTAGCATGTTTTTTTTTTTTTTTTTTTTTTTTGTTTAAACAGAGGAAATTTTTATTTTATTGTGAAAGTGAGGAGCAAGACGAATGTGGAAGTTAAAGCTAAATCTCTGCAGCCTTTCAAACAACCCTTTATGGTATGTTATTTTTCTAGTGAGTTTAATGTTTTTATCAGATTGTTTTATGGCTTAACTTAGCTTTTTTCTCTTTAAACATTTTTTCTATCCAATTTTCCGGGTATTTGTTATCTGTCAGTGTTTTCTTTAACTCTTTTTTATGGATTTCTTTGGAAGTTACTGCAGAATCTAAAGTTTCTATTTTTTCTAGGAACTGTGTGGATACATTATATTTAATGTAGGATGGATGGTATGATTGGTAGTTTAGCATTGTTTGAGTATTAGTAGGTTTTTTACAGAGTGATGTAAAGATTTTTCCTTCTACGGCAGAGAGTGTCAGATCTAGGAAATCGAGGCTATTTTCTTGCTGCACTTCCAGGGTCAATTTAAGAGAGTCATCTAGGGTGCTGAATAGGTTAAGTATGTCTATTAGCAGAGAGTTTTCTTCTTGTTCTACTATTATCAGAATGTCATCCATATATCTAACGTAAAGGCAGAACAATGATGGCTGTGGAAGTATTATTCTTTCTTCTAGTTTCCCAAATAATAGTTAGCTAGAAAAGGAGATAGCGGTGAACCCATAGCCAAGCCAGAAGTTTGTTTGTAGTATTTCTCTTGAAATTGAAAAAAGTTATGTTTGAAAGAAAATAACAGCAGTTCATAAAGTCCTATGAGTTTTTCTTTATCATGATCTAGGAACACTATCTTTTCTGCCAAGTCATCTGCTAGAAATTCTATCAGAAAGTCCAGGTTAATATTTGTATACATTGAAATTACATCCAGACTTGCAAGTAATGGATGTTCTATTATTGGGAGTTTTCTTTTTTTTAACCAGCTCTATTGAATTCTTAATAAGTGCTTGAGGTGGGGAAAACAGCTTATTCAGGTGTTCTAGGAGATAGTAGGAGAGGTTAGACAAGGTAGAAAACTTAGTGTCCACTATAGGACGTAAAGGGGTTTCTGGCTTATGAATCTTGACAGTACCATATAACTGGGGGACTCTAAAGTGCAATTTTGCAAAATTTTTGTAATTATCAAAAAGTTGAAAATTTTTTCTCAAAGTTTTTAGTATTTTAGAAAAGTTTTTTGTAGTGCCGTCTACTGGGTTAGCTGTTATTTCTTCATATAATGGTTTCTGCAACTCTTCAAGCATTTTTTCTAAGTATTTTTCTTTTTCTAGTAGCACTAATGCTCTCTTACCTGCCTTCAAGGCTAAAATTTCTTCGTTATTTTTAAATTCTTTTAGTAATTTTAGTTCTCTACTTGAATATTTAGTAGTTCGCTTCTTAACTCTTTTTTTAAAAAAAAAACTTGTAACACAACTAGAGTATTCACTCCTCAGTTCACTTGCTGTTATAGGATCTTGACTTTCTATTGAATTACATACGTTTTCTAATTCAATAATTGATTGCTGTTTATTCAGCTGGGTTGGCGATAGGTTGAAATTGCTACCTTTATTAAGGATGATTTTTAGTTCTTCATAAACAATCTGATAAAAACATTAAACTCACTAGAAAAATAACTTACCATAAAGGGCGATTTGGAAGGCTGCAGAGAATTAGCCTTAACTTCCATATTCGTCTTGCTCCTCACTTACACAATAAAATAAAATAAAAATTCCTCAGTTTAAACAAAAAGAAAATAACATGCTACTACAAGAAGGAGTTGTCTACAGTGTAAACTGCAATTGTGGTAACATATACTGTATGTAGGAGAAACTGGAAGACAACTCCACATCCATGTAGCTGAACACAAAGCTGCGATTAAGAACATTACAAGCAAAACAGGCCTAGATAAGCATGTACAAAGTACTGGACATTCAATGAACTGGGATTCTTTAAAAATTCTTGCACACCAACAACACTATCTACAACGGAAACTTGAAGAAAGTCTGCAGATTGAGAGAAGAACAGGTTCCACGATTAACGAACATAGCGGTATGACATTACCACTTGAGTGGCAGCACCTTCTATCTTAGTCAGTCCTGAAGAAGGGTTGGGGCACAACCCGAAAATTTGACAAAGTGAAAACTTATATCCTAACTATAATAATTCTTCACTAGGATTTGCCATGCCTTCATTAATTCGCAAGATTTAATCAGAATACGGGTCAGAAATATGGCAAGCAATCAAGAAGCTCGAAAGATGTAGAATGAAAGAAGATAAAAGTAAGTCTCAACTCCGTTTTCTTAAACAGTGCAAAGAAGTAAATTTTACTCCTCCATCTTTAAAATTAAAGAATAATGTGACAATATTGCTTTCAAAAAATTTAGCAAAGGAAGTAGGGAAAAAAGCAGTAAGTGGAGCTATTAAAGAAAAATATAGAAATTTGGCTAAATACAAAAAACATCTTTCATATTTGGAACTCCGAACTTAAAGAAGTATCGGAAAGTTCAAAGGCAGAAATCAACGAGTGGATTTTGAGAGCGGTTTCAGACAAAAATAATTTATTTCATAAAAAATTAAAGAAGAAAGATGGCTTAGTGAAAGAAATCTAAAGAAAGAAGATAAAGAAAATTCACCCATTAGACATGTAATAGATCTTACGGAAGTAGGAGTCAATGAAGAACTAAAAATCATCCTTAATAAAGGTAGCAGTTTCAACCTATCGCCAACACAGCTGAATAAACAGCAATTAATTATTGAATTAGAAAACATATGTAATTCAATAGAAAGTCAAGATCCTATAACAGCAAATGAGCTAAGGAGTGAATACTCCAGCTGTGTTACAAGTTTTTTAAAAAAAAGAGTTAAGAAGGGAACTACTAAATATTCAAAACATTAAACTTACTAGAAAAATAACTTACCATAAAGGGGGATTTGGAAGGCTGCAGAGAATTGTCCTTAACTTCCATATTCGTCTTGCTCCTCACTTACACAATAAAATAAAATAAAAATTTCCTCTGTTTAAACAAAAAAAAAAAAAAATAACATGCTACTACAAGAAGGAGTTATCTACAGTGTAAACTGCAATTGTGGTAACATATATGTAGGAGAAACTGGAAGACAACTCCGCACCCGTGAAGCTGAACACAAAGCCGCAATTAAGAACATTACGAGCAAAACAGGTCTAGATAAGCATGTACAAAGTACTGGACATTCAATGAACTGGGATTCTTTAAAATTTCTTGCACACCAATAACACTATCTAAAACGGAAACTTGAAGAAAGTCTGCACATTGAGAGAAGAACAGGTTCCACGATTAACGAACATAGCGGTATGACATTACCACTTGAATGGCAGCACCTTCTATCTTAGTCAGTCCTGAGGAAGGGTTGGGGTACAACCCAAAAATTTGACAAAGTGAAAACTTATATCTTAGTAATCCCCGTAATGCACAATTAACTACAACCATTCAATTTGTTCTGTCTGTCAAACATGCTTCCTTAAATACACAAACTCACTCACCTGGTCAATAAATGCGCCATTTAGACTTATATTACATTCGGTAGTACCAGTTTCTCTCTCAAGAACCATAATTTTGGGTTTTCCCTTATTTATACTCAATTTGAATTTCATGCAAACTTAGTACATCCGTGACAACATACTCTGCAATTCACTTTTGCTCTCTGCCAACAGGACAGTGTCATCAGCATACAGCAATCTGCACACACGGATATCACCAGGACATGAGCCTGTATTATCTTTTATGGCATCACACATGCACACATCCATAAATATGTTACCCAAAGTGATAAAACACTGATTTTTAATAATTTTATAGGTATACACGTGAAAATGTAAAAAAATTAAAATCATTAAAAAGCACTAGATCATTCAGATTAGCAACTAATCCATCATCAGATGTAACACTACAGTCGAAGTTCTAAGGTTCAAGTCATTATAGTGACTTGAACCTTAGGTGGCAGGCTACCATTATAATGACATGAACCTTAAGCAGGCCACCACACAACAAGGCGCAGTGTGGACTCAGAGAAATTACACTTAGGTCCACAATGGTCAAGGATTGCCATCTGGTGGGTGTCTTAACATGGAGGGCCAAATACCGGATTCGGTACTGTCTATAAGAGATTTCCAAGGTTGAGGGATGGAATATGGGGAATCGTCTTTACGTGCTAAATCACTGAATTTATAAATAAATAAAGATTCAGCAAATAGTGTTGATCTTTTATTTTTGGATGTAGCTAACACAAATGTATGCTTCCAAATTGGATCATAAGTGCCTTTAATAACTAGATGAGAAAGAGCTGTCAAGGTAGAACCAGTTTCAACATTATATTTATGTTCTACCAGTCTTGTATATAAGGAGCGCTGGGTGGAGCCAATATAGATTTTACCAGTATCAGTTGGTTCATTAGATTTTAACAGGATAAAGCCAATATACACTGTGCCTATTAACTGTTAGGTTAGCATCTTGATCTTTTCGAATCATTGCAAATAAATTGGCTGTATTTTCACCAAAGTCAATGTTATGCTTTCGGCATGCATTTTGCAATATAACTGTCACCTTGGGGAGGTGAGGCATGGAGACTACATATTTTATAGGGGTGACATCTCTAATCATTGTTGAACTTGTCCTGCACTAGAGCTTTCTAATGATATCAGATATACATTGTCTTGGGTATCAATGAGCTTCAGAAATGGCTTGGATTTTCTGTAATTCAAGATGACGTACATGAGCTTTTGATGAGTGCGAAAATGCACGTCACACCATATGATGCTGTATCGCTGCAAGTTTATATTTCATGGGGTGGAATGAACACATGGGATAATAACAGGTGTGAAAGTGGGTTTCCTAAATACAGAGTGTGAAATACCATTCGTTATAGGGTTATGACATAGAAGAAAGTCAAGGAAGGGAATCGAGCACAATTCCTCTATTTCAACAGTAAATTTAATTGTTGGGTACTGAGAAGACATCTGGTTTGCAAAGTTCATTAAATCTTCATGGGTGTATGTCCAAAACAGCAAGACATCATCAATATAATGTATGTAGAAAATGAGTTTAAGTTGACATTTGGTCAATACCTGTTCCTCTAGCGATTGCATAATTATTTCAGCTAAAATAGCTGACAGGATAGCTGTCATTCATAATTTTTAATTGTGTATCAACAGTAGTGTTATTGTGCTTATCATAACTCTGCACAAAGCCACTTTTCCTGGAATTCCAATCTGTCTTTCCGTTAACCAGGTATTCATTAAAAGGATGCAAAGAAATTTTGTAGAATCAGAAGTGCTTGTTCTTTTTATTTGATTTATGAAAAAAGGTTTTTACATTATTACGTTATTCTATCTTTGCCTTGCATATTTAAAATACAGTAGATTCTGGTTAATGGGGGCCAGCAGTTAATTGGTGCAGCCATTTATTTGGAAGTTATTCATGGGTGTAGCAGTCATTCATAATTTTTAATTGTGTATCAACAGTAGTGTTATTGTGTTTATCATACTCTGCACAAAGCCCCTTTTCTTGGAATTCCAATCTGTCTTTCCATTAACCAGGTATTCATTGAAAGAATACAAGGAAATTTTGTAGAATCAAAAGTGCTTGTTCTCTTTATTTGATTTATGAAAAAAAGGTTTTTACATTATTACATTAGTCTATTTTTGCCTTGCATATTTAAAATACAGTAGTGGGGGCCATCAGTTAATTGGTGCAGCCATTTATTTAGAAGTTCTTGCCCTGATGTGTCCCAATTAATCAAAATCTACTGTATCACAATGTGTTAAAATAAAGTCACATTGACTTTGGGGTGTAGAATGTGAAGTAAACTCTTAAGATTTATGTTCTTTTTAAAACTTAGTAAGTTGACTCTAAAAGCACTTACTTTTGGAGTTTGTGAAACTAATTTAGTATTCTCCCTATATTTCTTTTAAAGCTGGGTGGCAAGAAATTTTAGCTGGATGGTACTTTTAATGACCCCTTTCCCAATTGAGAAAAAAAAAGGATGTTTTGCTTAACATTATTATACTGATTAAACATCTTTAGCAGTGTGGCAGGCGTTAATGCAATGTAACATGATAACATTAGAATATTGTACATAAACAATAAGAAAATGAGTACTTACTAATAAATTATATTCAACATAGATTTCAGCCAGTTTTCATCAACATTTATGGTGTATGCGGGAATAAGTTTTCCACTCTCACTATTATGTGCTTTGTGAAAGCATTCATTAAGGGAAATTTAGCTGGGTGGCAGAGAAAATTAGCTAGGTGGGCCACCCAGTAAAAAAGCTCTAGGGAGAAAACACTATAATTGGTATGCATTCTTGTGTAAGAAATAACTGATTTATTTATCAGTTTTTAAGTTCTGCATTTGAAATAGTGAGAAATGTAGATTCTTATTTTATCATTTTTTATAGCCCAGAGCTATACTACAATTACATGGCTTGCAGAAGAACAGCATTCTGAGTGGGCAACCCTCAGTTTCATTCGTGGAATCTCTGCTTCTCCTGCCATGTGTAATGCCTTGAGTACTCCACCATGGATTTCTCTGTTGATGAAAATTGTGACGGGTCCTCATCCATTGACTGGTGTTAATCTTCAAATGCAGGTATTATAATTTGTTTTCCACAAAACTGTCCGTGTTCTGATTTCATCTAAACACACTTCATATTATGTTCATGTAGTGCATGAAATTTGAATCATGGGATTCATTTTGTAAGAGATCTAGTAAGAAATGTAGCAAGATACCCCCCTCCCCTCATTGATATGTAGCAACATTGGTGAAACATTAAAAGACATGGTTGTATGTATGTCTAAATCAAGCTTTATACTACATCACAGTTGTTTGGATGGTGGAAGTTAGTGTTGTCTTGAAGCGTGTCACACAGCAAGTTTGAATAGAAAATTGACAAAGTTCTGGTGTAACTTTTGAAGTGCTTACAAGTATAAAATACTGCAACAAACTTATGGAAATGAAACAGCATGTAAAGTATAAACCTTTTTGTCTGGTTTATGAGATTTTATCATGAAAGGCTGACAGATGTATAAACTTATCATGAAGAAATTATAATTTCTTAAAAAAAGAAATTATTTCTTAAGAAATTATCATTTTTTTATGATCCAGCCGTTTAGGGTTCAGAATGAAAAAAGGTTCTCTCATAATGAGTGAAATGATTATTTTGATTGATTGAAAGATAGCTAAGAGAATAAACATGAGTTGAAGAGCTTCAAAATTGATTTAGCTAGGGATATGAACTTGTAGGTGTAAGAAATTGGAATGTAAGGAATACTAGCCCACACAAACTAAAGTATACACTTTCAGTCTACCAACCTCCTGATGCATCTGAATACAGTGAAATTCCATTACAACAAAATCTTGTGGACTGTGGAATTATTTTCTACTGTATTGAAATTTCATTACACAGGATACAGAATTTTCAGTAAAAATTGGAGATGACCTAATGGTTACATACATAGAGTAATTTGAAATGGGATCTCAAAAAAAAAAAAAAAACCCTTAACAACAATTGCTTAATTATTTTCATTCAAACAAAAGCAACTCATTTCAAAAAATGGGTAATTTTTGTCTGAACTAGTCTTTTGATATATTTTTTTATTCAATACATAGTCTTCTAAGCATTCACACTGTGTGACACTTTGTTAGGAACGTTCCTATGGGTGGACATGTAACCCTTCAGTTTATGTGTGAGAGCAACAGTTACTAACAAAGAAACATTTTTGTCATCAGAAAACTTTGCATTATTATCATATTATTGTCATCACTTTCCTTCAGAAATTGTGTTGGCCTAACATTTTCAATAATTTTAGTGTCTGTTAGTTCATGATAAAATACTAATTCATCATCCAAAGAAATAGTCGTAAGGTACAGATTTATGAGCAGAGCAATAATCTATCGGTAAAAGGAATTTTCAGTTCTCCCATTCCATCTTTGCAGCTACTTTTAGCAACCAGTCTTTGAAAATGTCATTCATCATCTAGACTCAGGAATTGGTATTATTTCCCATTAAGGTGAATTCGCTTTCTTAAAGCAATTCAGCTTTGTTTATTTTCCTATGATTAACAGCTTCATCTGAGTTTTTAAAGAGTTGCAGCCTAAGGAGTGCTGGTAGTTGGTGCCTGGAATTTTCTCCTCTTTTGCATTTGTCACTTTTGAAAACAAGTGTTCAATTGGGCAATGATTGAAAACTAAGCTGGTCTTATTGATGTTGCATATATTGTCTGCAATAATCTTAATTTCTCCTACACATCATTAGTTAACCTTGTTTCACTGGAATTGCATTTTCTTCATCACAGATTGCTTTTGACACAGTTCCATATTATTCTCGATGTCTGTTTAACTGGGCAATAACTAACTTGCAATTCGTCAGTAACTTCACAAAAGAAAGCAATGTTTTCTGTAGTGTTAGACTACTAACAGGAGTATTCCTTGGACAGATATCTTGAAATCAAATGAACATAGCTTTATTTATGCCTTCATAACCAGCACCTCACATTAATTTTTGTTTCAGTCCAAAAGTGACCTTTTGACGCTCTTTAATTTTTATTCTATCTTTTAAAAATGTAGTTGAAAGAGAAGAATGTAAATAGCTGTTGTATGTGAATTAGCCAGTTTTGAAGACGAAAAAATGATACATGCATTGAAGGAATGTCCTTTAGCTGTGTCTACTGGAAGTAGCAATGAGAGTGATTTCAAATTATATCTAATCATTCTGGCATTCTATAACAGCAATAGACAGTTAATTGAGTTCTTTTCTAGAAAGATATTCCATCATTATCTGGTGATGCTACTGGTTTGAATATATCAAACTTGTTGCTTAATTCTTTAGACTCCTGTGCTGTTCTGTGAGAAAATTACATATTTTTGGTACTAGCAATGCTTCTGTTGTAACAAGTGTGAATAAGAGATACTAAATTTTCAGGTTGTGGGGTGCCCATGTCATCTGATTAATCTTGTTGCTGAAAAGGTTTCAGCTGCTCTCCCAGGCAGTGTAGATAAAATTCTTGATGTGTTCTTTGATTTCGAAAATTGTGTTAAATGAAAAGAAAATTGAAAACATTTCCAGGATTTGCATGATGTGGAGGCTAGAAAGATTTTGAATCGACCTTGTTGGCTTTCTCTTGGTGAAAATGCCTGGACAGGTCACTGTTGCCGTGGAGCCATTTGGCTAGATTTTTCAGTTCTAAGGTGAAGTATAAATCAGAAAGATACAAATCTGGCAATTCTAAAACCAAAAAAGAATGAAACTACCTGTTAAAAGGAACAAAAATAATTCATTATCAGATACACAACAACAAATTAAAAAAAAAAAAAAAAACAGATTTTCAGCAGATTAGTTAGTAGTTCTGTATCAAGTGCTATCATGAGAGAAGAAAGATTGCTGCTGTTCCTTGCATCGGACTAGAATAAATTATGTTCATTTGTGAGACACTGTTTTCCTACATTTGAAAAATACAATAATTCTCCAGTAAGATGTACTGAGTACTGAAATCTGTACCGTGTGATATGTTGAAGGATGTTATGTCTTAATTTTAGTGAAACCAATTGTTGTCAAGTCTTCAGCTTCTTTTTTAGGTGTTAATTATGACATGTGCTGTATAATCAAAGGGAAAATGAAGATATAAAAAAATTCTAGGGAGTTCAACTTCTGCAATTCCAGCTTTGAGGGGAAAAGACAAAGTACTCTTCTATAATTCTGTTAAAATTTTTTTGCCTACAGCTTGTAATACATGGTGCAAAAATTTCCTTTGCAAAATATACAAGGGTTGTACCAAAAGTAATGCAAAAGTGGGCATAACTTATTTATTAATTGACAGAGATCATTCAAATTGCACATGCTGGTAAGTAACTCTTTCTCTCTCTATACAAAGGTACTACTACTCCATCACAAGCAATGCATTTGTGCCATCGTTGAACCCAACTCTCGAATCTTCTTTGGAAAAATTCAGGTGTGGACTGTTGTACCCACTTTTTCAAAGCCACTTTCACCTCATCTGTGTCATCAAATCGTTATCCACGAGACTGTCCTTCATCGGACCGAACAGGAGGAAGTCTGAGGGCACCAGATCTGGGCTGAACAATGGATGGGGGCCACCAACCAGCCTAATTTGCTGACCACCTGATTTGTTGCCAAAGATGTGTGTGGTCTCGCATTGTCATGGTGAATGTGGATCCTTTTCAGATTCTTGTTCGGTCTCTTCCTCCTTATGGCTTCTTGAGTGTCTCAATGTACCACTCACTGGTCACGGTACAGCCACGTTCCAGAAAATCAAGAAGAATGACACCCCTATCATCCCCTCCCCCCCCCAAAAAAAACAGTCACTATGACTTTCTGTGCTGATTGCTGGCTCTTGAACTTCTTATGCCTTGGTGAAGAGGTGTGACGCCATTCCATAGATTGTTTCTTCATTTCGAGATTGTAAAGATACGCCCACATTTCATCCCCTGTTACCAGATCAGAAAATCATGTCTTCATTGGCTACAAACGCTTCCAGCAGATCAGAGCAGACTTCCACCCTTCTCTCCTTCAAATCGGGTGTCAACTGCTAAGGTGTCCACTTTGCACACACTTTCTGATACCCTAAGTCTTCTATCATCTTCTGTATGGCATTGTGACCACAGTCCAGCTGTGCAACAAGCTCACGGATTGTCTCTCATCACTCCCGTGCGAATCAATTCATCCACTCCCTGACAATTGGTGTCAGTGGTTGCAGATGGTAGTCTCCCACTGTGTGGTTTGTCTTCAATGCTGGTTTCCCTTTATTTAAAATTCTTCATCCATCTGTGCACATTGCTCTTGTCAATGGTGTCATCTCCGTAAACATTCTGTAGCCTCCTGTGGATGTCGGACAGCCTGCACCCTTCCTTCATCAAGAACTCAATGATAGCACATGGCTTCTGCTTGGAATTCATTATTTACTGCAATAAAGAAGAACGGGTTACTATAGAGGAAGAGTTACTCTACCAACATATGCAATTTGAACGACCTCTGTCAGTTAATAAAAAAGTTATGCCCACTTTTACATTACTTTCGGTACAACCCTCATATATTAAATGCTGAAGTTGTGCAGATAGCAAACATAAGCAATGCAAACTTTTCATGATTGAAGTTTTTTGTGGAAAAGTTTCCTTTCATGTGGAATAGTTATGTATACGATTTTGAGTTATATTTGGGCACTTTACAAAGTTAGTTCTGTAACTTTCAAGTGAAGGCCCTTGATTTTATGATCAAAGAAAAAAGGATTGACAAGCAGTGGACAATGTAAGAAAATCAGCAAAGTGCAGGTAGAACATTTTAAGTTCCATAGTAGCTTGTGCTACACTTTCTATCCTAACACTACCACATATTAATATTGAGTGCAAGATTTTCAGTTGTGTTTGTAAAACAAGTTTAGGTCATCTATGTCAGATTTTGCTTTAGAAAAATTGTTTGTGAAGTTTCAGCAGTGTGGACTTTTATCAGAAACAAATTGGTTCAGGGTTTTTGAACTGTATGCATGGTGTACTACATCAACATGGCTGAGGAGGTGAAATACACATATATTCTGCACCCTGTTTTGTTTTTCTGCATCATCTGTTTCACATCTAAGAGTTGCACTGGTGAATGTATGTATGTGTACCTATTAACACAATGTTGATTTGTAAATAGTAGTATAATGGCATTTTTGTAATCATCTGAATTCTTTTTCTTTCATTTTTATGCATTATTATTGTTGTGGAATTATTATAATTAATTCTACAAATGATCTTGCTTTGCTTTGTGAAATCGTCCACATGTATGTGTTTATGTTGTGCTATAAAAATGTGCGTGTTTTCTGGAGTTTTAGAATTTGTGTTGGCAGATACAGCACGAGTTGTATGTCAAACTTGCTGTAAATGGAGAAGTTTGATACGACAGCAATAAGTAAAAATATCTGGTAGTTTGTTTTTCTTTTTGGAGCTAACCTCTGAATCTCAGAGAACAGCTTAGTGATATGTATGTAAGATACAGAATAACAAGGAAGAATCTGAATTATTGTACATAAATTTGTCCATTAATCATCTGTAAAATTTAATGGATTGTTCTATGATTACAGCACAGGTTAAATATTTAGATTGAATTCATTGTAAAAATTAATTAGGTTAAGTAAATCTGTTTTTTATTTATTGGTATTGTTACATTTGTATTGCACAACTGCTTATTTCATTTGGTTTCTCTTTAGATTCAAGCCCTAAGACTTCTTCAGACAGTTCTTTCCAGTTGGACTTCTGAAGGGCTCTCAGCTCAAAGGATAGCAGTGTTGCAGCATATATTTAAATTGCTTCTGCATTCTCTTACATCCTGTGCCCATGATCCAACTTTGCAGTCATTTGGTGAGTTTTGCCAGACTATTATTTTCGTACTTTAATTGTACTGAAGATTCTGGATCAGATGGCATTATTTCATTCTGAAATATGAAATTTATATTCAGTTTCTATCAGAAAAGCAACATGTTTGAAATCTTCTGATAGGCAGGCAATTTGACTTTCTGCATGGGTAAAAAAAAATTAAATTAGAAATATATTAGTAATAAAAGGGATAACAGCAATTCGTAGGAAAGACTATACTAAAATTTTGCAGTTTTTTTTTTTTTTTTTTCCAGTGGACTTCACTAGGATAGATTTTGATTTTTAAGTAAGTGATAATCAAAAATCTTTTTGAGTAAGTCATATGAAAAAAAACCCTACTAAATTTTACTATGAAAAATATTACTAAATTTTAAAAATTAATCATTTTACAACACTTATTTTCATAGTGTTGAATATATTTCAACTTTCTACATGTTACTCTTGTAGTATTGGTGATAGGTGGTACATTTAAAAATATTGCAAAACCGGAACAGAAAAATCAAAAATTAAATAATTACTACTTAGGTGAACAATTGCCAGGTCTCATCATTCTTGTTAATGGTTCTTCCAGTCAGGGAAAATGTTGTAAGTTAATAGTTGATAGTGTACGGCACGAAAAATGTTCAACAACTATCTGTAGAAGTTCTGCTGAACAAACGAATTGTTGGATTCATAAAACGTCCATGGGGTTCATAAAAACGGATGAAGCTATGAGAATAATATGCTAGTCAATACTACAAGAGTAATGTGTAGAAAGTTGAAATATATTCAGCACTATGAAAATGAGTGTTGTAAAATGATCAATTTTTACATTTTGACACGTTAAATTGGGCCTAAGTCATTTATTCCCTTACTATAACCTTACAAAATAAAATTTTAAGCAAATGGGGGTTGCAAATTTGGGTTAAGGTAATCATCTTATTCAATCAATTCTTATTCAGCTATTTTCTTTACCATTTTAGCAGTCATCAGAGTAGCAGAATGTTAGACATAAGCATGTACGCTGTATTCAGATAGTTTCCAAATTATTAGCAGATTTTGCAGATAAATTTTGCTTGTAGATTAAAAAAAATAAAAAAAATTACTGTATTTAAAACACTCAAGGTTTTGCTCAGATTAATATCCTTAATTCTATTTTAACTTAAACATTCAATTATTTTTCACATCTTTTGAGTTCTTTTGTTTTTACAGACATTTCTGGCCTCTAGATTTTATCAAGACCTGTTCTCAATGTATAGGAACTCTTAAATAAGGATTCATCGTGAGCTAAACACTATTTCAGTGAGAAAAAGCATTCATAGCATGATAATATGTTTATTATTAATGCCTGTACTTAGAGAATAAACATTTTACATAGCACAGCAACGTACGAGATCTTTCAAAGCACCAAGTACTCCATCGTCAGGTATTTCAATAAATATAATATTATAAATATATTATATTTATTGAAATACCTGGTGCTTTGAAAGATCTCGTATGTTGCTGTGGTATGTAAAACGTTTATTTTAGTACAGACATTAATAAGAAACATATCATGCTATGAAGGTTTTTTCTCACTGAAATAATGTATAGGAACTCTATCAAAAGTTTTGTTAACACAAAGAATTTTAATTTCATTGCCAGGTTCCTCTTGCAGTTGCCTGTTACTAAATTAAAATATTTTCCTTATGTATTTTGTAAGTCTACTGTTTTTGAGTTATGTTGTTGAAAATGCTATTTATAATTTTTGAAGGTTTATTAATGGAACTGTTTTTCTGGATATAAAAATTTTAGTCTTTTGTTTTTATGAGGTTTCATAGTCTCAATATTTTGCCATAAAGATCCATTTCATATACATTGCTGCATATTCAATTATAATGTACTTATTTTTGTCCTCATTGGAATCTGTAATATTCTAATAATTATTTGTTTTATTAATTTTACTTAATTATCTTATTCTATTTTTATCGTGGTTCGTGTGTTGCAGGTTTGCAGCAAGTTTTCTGTTTCAATAGTTGTGTATGCAGTTACATTTTATTTTTATACAACTTTGGCTGCCATAATTGTTGGGGTTAGATCAGTATGCTCCCCCTCAGACAAAAAAGTATTTTTACCAAGGTCAGTTTTTATATGTTTATTCCAGAATTATCAGAGTCAACTCTAGAGGGTTTTGGAGCTGTAGGGGTGTGGTAAAGTTGCTTCGAAGTTTATCTTTTTCAGTCCAAGTTAAGATCTTATTCAAGATAAGGCATATAATGCAGGCATGAGATCAAATGCTACCCTTTAAGGTGGTAATTATAAATTTGTGGTATTTTTCATGCATTTATGAATACATGTGTGTGAAAATCAGATATTTGAATGGTTATTAATGTACCATTCACTTTGGTGTGTATGAAATAGTAACATAGTAATCTAGTAGGCAGTTAGTAGACTTTCCAAAAACTTGGAATTTCAACTATAAAGCTTGGGAGAGCACCATCTCATTTTGATATGTTTTGCATAATAAGCTCTGAAATTTTTTGTCAGGTTCATAGTTATTCAATTACGTGTTCAAGGAGCTGATTAATGCAGGAGTGTGTAAAGCATTGTTCTAATGTGATGTGGTGTAACAAAACGAAGTATAGTTCATGTAAACAAAGATATAATTTTTGAGCACAGGCATATTTGAGGGAGAATCCAGGCTCTCCTTAAAAAATGTTTCATATGTACTCCCAGATTGCTGTAATATAGTTAGTTCATGGTGTAAACTTCTTTTCAGCATAAGTGTTCCATTTATGCAAGTTTTCTGCTGTAGTTATAGGAATAATGAACTTAAGCTGTTATTTTATAAATGAATTTGAGCATGAACTATGTTATGCGTACAAGGACACCCCCCATTTTTTTGGTACAAATTATTTGTGTTTTCTATGTGTGTCCATTTCTGTACATCTCCCCATTTCTTTTTCCTCCCTCTCTCCGCTTTTGAGAAAAAGCTTCTGTCTCTGTGTGGCAGTAAACATGGTTTGGTGATAATCATATCCGTTTTGTAAATACTCAAAAATATCATTCCATAAATGTGGGGTATATATTATTTGTACACACATTTATGATATATATATATATATATCCCCACATTTATGATATATATATATATATATTATATATATCATAAATGTGGGGTATATATTATAGAATATATTATTTGTATTTACATTTTACTGTCTATATGTTCTTTTGTTGAACACATCATTTTTCTCCTAAAGTATCACATTTGGCTAATTTGTGTTTTTATAATTATCAAAAAACATATAAAAGGTTATTTTCTCAGCCAAATCGGTTGGGAAGAATCATTTCCATGGTTCGTATGCTTCTTGATAACCTTGAAAAGTCCTTGAAAAAAAAAGTTAATTTTCAAGTCCTTGAAAGTATTAAAAAAGTTTAAGACTCTGTAAATAGTGCTTGAAACAAAATGAAGAGCATGTGTAAGATAATTATTTATGATAAAAAGTTGTATTGGAGATTTCTTTGTAGTTCCGATAAATAAAAACACCAGGCTGATCAAACAGCGCAACACTTACGTTCAACTCAGGAGAGCATGTGGACAGATGATACTTTGGCTTATGACATCACTACGGAGTAAAACGTCAGCTATGAGGGTAAAATAAGTGGAATAATATATTTGCAAATTGTGATGGGCTTTTGTTGACTGAGGTTAGGGACGCTTTCTTTTCTTGCTGGTGGGGGAATATGAAAATTACCCTTTCAAAATATTCCACTAAATAAAATGATTAAAAAACCCCACCAAAACAGGGGCAATTCAAAAAGTTAATAAAATAAACCAACAGGGGAGGCAGGGGATAACAGGCAGGTCATTGAAGGTGTGCCCGTCCCAGCTAAGTTTAATGGTTTGAACTTGCTAAAATACCTACTTACTGACCTACCGACAGCATACACATGTGATAATTTGATTTTAAAAAGTTTTTGAAAAGTGCTTGAATTTATTTTGCTTGGAAGAGTACGAACCTTGACTTTATTTCTCAGAAATGTAAATTCCCATCAAGTAAAACTTTCTTGCTGACCGTAAAGGAAATGTAAATTTATACATTTGAGTATCATGTTAATGCCTTGCTGAATTCCATTTTGTTTGTCAGTGTTGTTTGGTATTGATACTTCATTTGAAAGTAAGGAGGATATACCTGTAGTTGTCTCCATATGAAGTACTATGCAAAAGCACATGTTAAGCAAAAAACTGATCATATTAGATATTTCAGCTAGATAATGCTTACCTTTGCATTTCTATCTTGCTTGACTTTACATTTCCTGCACGTGGTCCGGTTGTCGCTGATGTTATCGTTCCAATCGTCCATTTTAGGTATAGCTGTTCTTGGCGCTATTCTCGTTTAATGCAGGTTTTCTTCACTAAACTTCGATTAGGTTCCATTAATACCAACTTTTACTGTTTTTCTTTGCTTAGTGAAGAAAACTTGCATTAAACGAGAATAGCGCCAAGAACAGCTATACCTGAAACGGACGATTGGAACGATAACATCAGCGACAACCGGACCACGTGCAGGAAATGTAAAGGTAAGCATTATCTAGCTGAAATATCTAATATGATGAACGTATGCACGTTTAAAGGACAGTAGTTTTCTGATGATATCAGAATTAGAACTACGAAGATTTCATAAAAAAACTGATGTAAGAAATAGGTAAAAATAATCCGTGTTTGGATGAAATTTTCATTCCCAGTTCACATTAAGCACTGTACAGCAGCCATTGATTTCTCATTACACAAGGGCATTGGCATCAAGAAGAAGAAAAGAAAAGTTATACTTTGCTATACTGAACCAATTCCTCACTTAGCTCATAAAATACACTAATCTGTAAGCCAGTGGTATGAAATTTTCTGCTTACAAATATAGTTGGAGAAATAGCATTCATTTTAAAATTCACAAATTAGCACACATTTTTTATTTTCCTGTGCATTCTCGTTGCACGTGGAATGTTGAATTTTGCTGACTCCTGCCATTGGCATGTAATTTAGGAATTAACGCATTGCATGATGTTATGTGTGATATGTAAATTTAAAGCATCAAGGATGCTGCATGCGAAGCACTGGCCATCTTGTGGCATCAGTTTTAAGGGGATTGTGCTATGATAAAAAGGTCAACGGATCAGAGCCAAATTCATGTCAGTTTCTTATGAGTTTGAGTTTGGGCTCTGTGCATTGGAAACAGCTTGCAACATCAATGCAGCATTTGGACAAATCACCATTAGTGAATGCAAGACACAATGTTGGTAACTCTGGTCTAATGGTATGAGCTTTGAAAGTGGTATGAGCTTTGTGATTTTTCTCTTAAAAAGACAGTAAAGAAGGACAGAAAAATTGGGTTGTTGTATTTGAAAGGTACAAAAAGGTAAGGTATGGACAACCTTGTGTTAAGTGGATTGAAGTGTTCAAAAATTAATTTGTGAAGTGCTGAGTTATCTTATAATTTTTGCTGTTTTAGTGAAAATTGAACTGGGATAATAAATTATTTGTTTTTCATGCAGAAATTTCTCATAAAGGAAAAAGGCAGATGCGAGCTCGAGTTCCATTAACAGCATCACACAGCAGTTCCATTGCTGAGGAATGTGTTTCTTTGATCCGCCACTTGCATGTTATGCCGTCATGGAGAAATTGCGTAAATGAATTTATACGTAATCATCTTGGCCTGATGGCAGAAAACTTTCCATTTCTTGAAGTGGTAAGATGCAAAGTATTACTAAAGTCCATATTTCAATATGTGTATGTATATCATTCAGTTACCTGAAGACAAAAATATTAAAGTTGAAATTGGGACAGAAAACCTCCAATTCTGATTCTTTCTTTATTTTACTGATGCAATATGTTGTTTTAATTCGAATTGACTTTACGCTATATTTTCAAAATTCAGTAAACAAAGTAAGATTTTTTTCCTTGAGTAAAAATAAGAAGTTTGTGATTTATTTATAATACAAAAAAGCCAGGCCTAATGGATATATCAGTTAGTATAATTTCCTGTAGTGTAGGTCTGTCATTTCTATACACATATACACAAAGTTATTTTTGGGTTTACAAATGACCAAAAAGCAACAACATGTTGTAGTGTTAACAAATAAATACTATCCAGAATAAATTTTTTGTTTCCTTCCAAGTACTATACTTGTCAAAGTTTATATTAATTAGAAATAAAGAGAACTTTTTGTAACAAGAACACATTTAAAATATCCTACAGAACCAGGTTACCCTAAAACAACATTGAAATCAATTTTTAGAACACATTACAATGCTAAAAGCATTAGTTTTTGGGACAGAAATGTCATTCATGCAGAAAGGCTCCTTAGAAAACTCATATCACCCTGTGGGAAATATTGTGCATCTAGTTAAGCATTATTTCTCTTGGTTAATACGAGCATTGAATCACACGATGGAAGAGAAGTTAACCAAAGTGCTAGACCACTGCACATGAAGATGACCTGTTCTCACTACAGCAACCACACTGCAGCATAACCGGAGAGCTGCAAATACAGAGGTGTCCATCTGAACAATATAATGAGATTTGCATAACATGGGACTGCATGCAAGACACCCATTCCAATACCTCCCACTGCTTCAACACTACAGGGCTCATTGTTGGGAATGGAGCAGAGAGAGAGAGAGAGAGAGAGAGAGAGAGGGAGAGAGAGAGGGGGGTTGACAATAGCCTGTGGAGTGAAGGAGCATGCACACATTTGTGCATGCTCCAATGGTTCCATTGTTATCAATAATGTACTGGTGCATTTACAAGCAGCCACTGTTCAGTTGTGATGATGGGAACCACCATAACATGTCCTGACATTGATGATGCCTTACAATTGCATCAGTTCTCCAAATTTTTTTGTCATGTGCTTGGTGAATTTACTCCAAAGAAGAATCGGAGACCATTACAGGATTAATTAAGAAAGTTTAAGAACTTTGTTTTGGCCGTAAAGTGGGTGACCTGGGCGACCGTGATAAAAGCTCAGCAACTATGTGCATGTTGCTGATGCTGCATGGGCAGTCTTCAATCATAACTTATACATTAAACACTGTTGCTTTCTGTGTGACTGGCATAGCAAATTGAAGAAGGATCATTATGTGGTAAAACAGTGTCCTTGGTGCAAAATCTTAATACCTAGTGAAAGAAATGTGAAAGTACAATTGGAAGACATAGAGAAAATCTACTTGCCAACATTGCATATAAACTCGAACTAATGAAAAACTTTGCGAAAGCTATTAATTGTAAACAACCTAGATTTCAGTATTTGTGGCATAATTTTCTAAAAAGAAGTGATGCTAAACTAAAAGAAGACATTTTCAGTGGGCATGAAATTGCACAATTAATGAGGAACTCTTCATATGAAATGGCTTCTCAGCCAAAAGAATTTACTGCCTGAACACAAGACAAAAAGTTTTTAGGAAATGAAAAATTTCCAGATTACAAAGAAAGTGTGGTTGAAGGGGCAAATCACAAAATGAGAAGCAATATGGCTCTCGCACTACACTTCTTGGATTGACATCTAGACTTTTCCCCAGAAAATTGTGGGTCTGTGAAAAATAAACATGATGAAAATGTTTCCACCAAGAGATTTTGCAGATAGAAGAAAGATATAAGGGGAAGTGGAGTCCAGCGATGTTGGCTGATTATTGTTGGAGTCTGATAAGGGAAACACTGATCATTGTACAAATGAAAATAGTCAGGAAAAACATTCTAATTAATGTTGATTTTGCTGAGAAAGCTTTCTTAACTGTTTGTATGTTACTTATTTATTGACCTTTTTCTCAAAAATTCCGTGCTCCAAAAAAAAAAAAAAAAAAAAAAAACCCTGCAATTAGTGTGAAAACTTGTAAGAATCATCCTCTGTTGCAGAGGGGGGAGAGCTTAAAATTTAATTAATAGCTGTGCAAACTGCAAATGTGATGTTACAGTATAATGTGACATTTTTACTTGAATAGTATTAGTGTTTGTTGTTGAAATGTGTTACCACATGAGAATATAGTAAAATGTGCTACTGCTGAAATTTTGCTGTCTGGTTCATCAATGGAGGAATAATTAAAAATGCAAAAAGTATAATATGATTTTTTTTCTTTTGGTTTTACAATTACATATTATTTACTATACTACTGTGCACGTGTATTTGCTTAATGTATAATATAAATTCTTCTTTGAATAAAGCTCATGTTGAGAATTGGCTTCCTATTCCTAGTTTCTTAATTCAATTACTAATCAAAAACAACTTTGAAAAAACCATTAGGAAGAACCATTCACTCACCATAAAGATCATGGTAACCTCCAATGACCACACACTTCCAACACGCCATTCATCGTGATGTAACTGGGCTTCCACAGGTTTTACAGACTTCTTGCTTACGCTTCTTATTTTCGGGTGTGAAACATCGTTTTTTTTTGTTTTTTTCTCTTTTGCCTTATAAGATGTTACTATAATGCTTGTCAATTCGATAAAAATCACACATACAACTCATTCATGGATGTGAGAGCTCTTTTCCCTAGCACACCAGTACCTCAGGCAATAGAAATAATTATTGAAAAATTATATGTGCTACAGACAATGAATGCAATACAAATAGAGGAGTTAAGAGAAATTTTATTGTACATATATGAAAATAACATTTTTAAGTTTAACAACAAGATGTACAAACAAAATCATGGTGGACCTATGGGGTCACCACTGTCAACTTTATTTGCTGAAATTATAATGAGTGACATTGAGGAAAAAATAATAAGTAAACTCGAGGATCCACCACTGATATACTGCAGATATGTTGATGACATTTTTCTGTTATCCAGGCTAAAAAATGATGAACTTGAGGACTTGACAAAAAAGTATAGTGAAATTTATCCATCTATTGAACTGACAGTAGAACAAGAACATGACAATACTTTGGCATTTTTGGACGTTTTGGTTGTTAAAACAGAGGGGAATATACAATTCAGAGTGCATAGAAAATCTTCATATATCCCAGTACTTATACCATTTCAGTCATCACATCCATTAACACATAAAAGAAATAGTGTTAAAACACTAATTAAAAGAAGTTTAACACATTCATCAATTGAACAGTATAGAAAGGAAGAAATTGAATATATTGAAAAAATTGCTTATGCTTTTGGATACCCTAAACAGGTATTAAAAAAATGGATTTATGAAGTAACTCAAGGTTACAATAAGGTCAAGACTGATAAAAAACTTGTAAAATATGTGGGAGCAATACCATATATAGAAAATGTTTCAGCAGAAATTAATAAAGTTTGTGGCAAGTATGGCATACAGGTAGGAAATCAGGTACTTACTGTAAAAAATTTAGTGATTAAAAATGAAAAAATTAGCCAATTAGATAGAGCAGGAATTTATGAAATCCCAATAAACCAGCAACCACCTCTGTCATATATAGGCAGCACCAAGAATAAATTAAAGTATAGATTGAACCAGCATATTAATAATTGGAATAAAAAGAGGCTAAGACAGCATTGACCCAATACTGTATGGAAAATCAAAAATGCCCAAGGTTTGAAGATATTAAAATTATTAAGAGCTGTAAAAACGAAAAGCAGTTAAGAATTGCAGAATCAGTGTTAATTGAAAAAAACAGATCAAGATTATGCAACATTAATGAGCCAAGTAACCTAAACGAACAATGGAAAGCCCTAATAAAAATTGAACAGCAGCATAAAAAGAAAGAGGGAAAAAAGAGCAGCAGGGACAATAGATGGCGCCAGAGACACAACGATTCAGAGATAGCGACTGGAGCCCGGGCCTCGATGGCTCTGCTCACTTGAGCTGTGGTGGGCGGGTGAGACACACCTGCCTCCTGAAGATGACAGGGGCCTGTCGAAAGTACTAGAGGATTGGATGTGTGGGGCTGAATGGGTGTGACACTTGCAGTGGGAGTAGCAGAGGTTGTGAAACAGAAGGAGGAGTTTGATAATTAGAGTTGACCAAGGTTTAATCACCTGTGAATGTAAGGTTATGTACATAGTTTTTACTTGGTATGAATGAGTTGTATGTGTGATTTTTATCGAATTGACAAGCATTATAGTAACATCTTATAAGGCAAAAGAGAAAAAAAAAAAAACGATGTTTCACACCCGAAAATAAGAAGCGTAAGCAAGAAGTCTGTAAACCTGTGGAAGCCCAGTTACATCACGATGAATGAAGTGTTGGAAGTGTGTGGTCATTGGAATTTACCATGATCTTTATGGTGAGTGAATGGTTCTTCCTAATGGTTTTTTCATTTATGAATTGCACGTAAACTATGCGCACTTTGCAAGAGGTTAATACCTTAAAAGTGCAAATATAATAATCAAAAACAACTTTTATGGGAATTTTACTAGGAAATATTTTTCACTTAAATTACAAATTTTCAGAGAAAACTGTTCTTCTTCAGGCTGTCAAATTCTTCTTTTTTTGGCGAAAAACCAGGATAACAGAGTGAAAGTGGCAAATGCGCAAAGTGATAGCTTCTAATATTTAGTACTGCTGATAGCTATTTATACTTTTTTTTAATATTTCTGTTAATACATTCACCATAATTGATTTCACATTTCCCCTTTTTTTCATGTAGGCTGAAAGCAGTTCTGCTTCAAAAGCACATTCCCTGGCACTTGCAGTTCTTGCTGTATTAGGTGGTGTAGACAGAAGAGTTCGCCTTGGTGGTACAATTGTTGCTGAAGAAAGTGACTTAGGCACTGTTGCTAGAATAACACCTACAGGCAAAATTTATGTTCGCTCACACGATCATAAAACTCTTGTAAAATATTCTCTTAGTCAAGTTCATGTGGTAAGTAATGTTTTTAATTAAAGCATGTTTTGTGTGTGAACTGTTAATTCTGCACAATTTGAATAATGCTTTACGTAGGACATACACTCATGACTCATAATTTCTGTTACCATACAGTGGACTTTAGAGAGAAGAGTAATAAAACAGTTATTATACTAAGAGCTTCCTGGATTGGTCTATGAGCATAACCAACTTAATCACTGCAAAAAATGTATTTTATCAGAAAAAATGAGATTGCTGTAATTTACTGACTGTGCTTGCACATTAGTTTTTTTATGTCTTTGGTTACACGTAGATTTTCAATAAGCTGTGTATGTTCCCTTTTTTTAGCACGGTAGTAAGTGTTTGCTTTTTCAGGTTTCATCTGTGGAATTTCAGCTCGATGCTTCCTTGCAGTCTGAAGAAATGCACAATATATGGGCATCTTTGCTTGGTTTATCAGTTACTGATTGCACCAAAGGAGACCATGAAGTTAAAATCATCCCCCACAACATTGATGGTATGCATTTTTAAGTTTGCAAGACATTTTTTGAACATGATTCTATTTCAGGAAGCACATAAAGGATTGTGACCTATTTTTTTCTATGCTTCATTTATTCATGGCTATGATCTTTAGCAACACAGCAAAGATTGTGAAATGCTTATTCATTTTGTTTTCTTGTCATACAGATAAAAATGTGGTCAATCAGCTGATTCAAATGTGTAGTAACTCATGTGAAGTAATGTTGTTTAGATACAAAAACTTTCTTCTCTTCTGAGGATCTCAAATAGCTGCTTGTAGCATTTTTTATTAAGTATAACTTGCACATTTTAGTTTTAATTTAATGGTTTAAGGGTTATTCCACTTGAATAACTAAGTATTTTCAATTTGTTTTCTTGTGCTGCAGGACATGTCGTGTGTCGTGATAACAGGTATCTTGGTCAAGACTTGCCTGTTGTTTGGATACAAAAACTGGAATATTGATGAATTCAATTTTCAAAGCAAATGATGAGGATATATAAGATAATTATTTTTGGCTTTGAAATGCCGTCCTCATCTGTCATCAATGTGATAAACCCTTCAGAAAACTTGAAAATTGTGTCTTCCTGGAATGACCATTCTAAATGGTACAGTTCTCAAGTTTTATGCGTCAGTGAAATGAATTATTCTGATATACTATTAAAAATCACCAATCACTTACCCTAAAGATCATGGTAATTTCCATCCACAAACACTTCAAGCACGTCAATTATCGTAATGTTGTTGGCCTTCAAAGGTTTAAAGACACCCTGCTTACGATTCCTTCTTCTGGGGATTGAAACATCGTATTATTATTATTTTTTTTTTTTATTTGCTGGACAAACACCGCTGGTTTTTTTTTAGCCATATGAGATGTAACCATACCTCGTCAATTCCATAAAAACCACACAAGCATACTACTCATTCATACATTCAATTAAAAAACTATGTACATATTTTCACTACATTACATTCCAGGGTTCCCACTCAACCTGGAATTCTCAGGGAATTTGAAATTGGTTCCAAAAATCAGGGAAAATTCAGGGGAAATTAGGGGAAATTGCCTTTTTTTTTTGTAAAAGTCAGGGAAAACTCAGGGAAGATTACCCCCCCCCCTTTTTTTTTTTTGTAAAAATCAATGGATACTTTATTTTGCTAAAAAAAATTATTTTTTTCAAGATTTCAAACTTTTGCTTGCAATTACTGCCTGCCTAGAATTTGGTAGATCTTACTTTAAGTTATATTTTAAGTATTTCCTTTATTCTCTAAAAAAAAAAATGCAAAATTGAATTTTTAAAATTGCCAGTTTTTAAGCATTTGTTCAATTCCTGCAGGCAGTTGTTATAACATGGAACAATTGGGCACAATGGCTCCTTCTTGAAGAAACACTTCAAAAGAGAACCAACCAAATGATGGATCAAAGTCCTTTGCCTGTTGGTTCTCTTGAAACATGTTTCTTTGAACAGAGCCATTCCATCATTAGGCTTAGCTGCATTGTGTTATAGAAAAACAAACTATTCAGCTGACAGATTTTTTCTTACATATATGACCTGTTTCTATGGGAATGTATTTACAAATTCTGTGTGGGTAGTATTCACAAAAATTCATGGAACTTTGGTACAGAAAATAATGTGCATAGTTTGTTGTTATTAATGAAAAGCAGGTAATTTTATAAAGACAAATTACTTAAAGAATTTACAAGTGTGTGCTTTGGTGAGAAAAATGAATGGAATGGAATGAAATGTAACAATTCTTTGCAACATGTCACTCTGGAAAACTTTAAAAACCACCTGGAGAACCTGGAAAAGTCAAAGAATTTTTTATTACTTTTGAGTGGGAACCCTGCATTCCCAGGTGGTTAAACCTTGTAATGTAATGTAGTGAAAATATGTACATAGTTTTTTAATTGAATGTATGAATGAGTAGTATGCTTGTGTGGTTTTTATGGAATTGACGAGCTATGGTTACATCTCATATGGCTAAAAAAAAAACCAGCAGTGTTTATCCAGCAAAAAAATAAAAATAAAAAATAAATAAAAAATAATACGATGTTTCATCCCCGGAAGAAGGAATCGTAAGCAAGGTGTCTGTAAACCTTTGAAGGTCAACAACATTACGATAATTGATGTGCTTGAAGCGTTTGTGGATGGAAATTACCATGATCTTTAGGGTAAGTGATTGGTGATTTTTAATAGTATATCATTAATGAATTGCACGTAAACTATGCGCACTTTGCAGGGGTTTAATACCTTAAAAGTGCAAATATAATAATTGAATTATTCTGGTAGAACACAGTGTTCAAATTTCATATTCTAAGGCTATACAATTTTAAAGTTTAAAACTTCGCTGCTTGGCTGACAGCATTTTTACAGGGAAAAAAAAAAATGATTTGCCAACTGTATCTTGAAATGATAGTGAAAACTCAGTTCCTGTGATGTGCATCTGGAGTTTTAGGTGTGTTACTGCCTATGGTGACATGATCTAAATTATCATGGTTTTCAATGTTATGTGAGTAATGTATATCTTTACATAATACCATGTAAAAATCAATGAGTGATAAAGAGATGAAAGAGGACAAAAATGATAATCCTTTCTCTTCTGATTCATCTGTCAGGTTACTGTTCATTTTCTTGTGTCTTGATCCTCTCGCATCCCCCAAATGCTGTTAATTTTGTTCAACCTTTAAAGCTATAAAAACACATTACAGCATTTGAACGTAGTTGATAAATTCTCTTTTTGATTACTGAAAGTTCACAAAGGAAAAATATATTTGCGTTTTTACTATGTTGAACATTTTCCAGATTTCATTTCTCTTTTATTTTGTTTACGTATATTTATATTCGTCATTGAAAGTTCTTTTTCTTTTGGATACCTACACTTTGTTATAAAATAACTATCAGAATAGAATTATGTAAAAACCCAAAATAGTTTAGAATATTAGCTTATTTTTTTTTCTTATGTTACATATATTCTCCTTTAACCTGTGGGCTCAATATTTGCATGCACATTTACATTATATTAAAATTAACAATGTGTTGTGTGTATTACATCCAAAAGTTTTGTACATTGTTTAAAAAAAAGGCAGCACAGATGATAAATTTTATGCGGCATTTGTAAAAATCACTATTTTTATTGAAACCAAATATCCAAGTTAATTACCTTATCTTTTTATATATTTATATCTTAATAAAGGCATGTTTTATTTTTATCATGCATTCTTATTTTACATTGTTAAGCAATTCTTACATTCAACAGTCACCTACATAGTTGTTAGGAAGGAAAACCTCTTTTTATTGACTGTATGTGAATATAATTTTTTACTTTGTATTATAATGCTTAAGAACATGCTGATATTTGTTTATGTAAAGGTTCACAAATGCTAGTTTTTTTTGTTTTTTTTTTGAGATTTCTTATGTTGGTTTTACTACCATATACACTGGCGGAAAGTGAAAAAAGAACACCAAGAAGTTATTGGTGGACGATCATGAAATTTACATATGTTAATGGGGTGGAGTTTACGTAAGTGTGATGTTAGTTTCGGGGCCAATCAGTGACCGCTTATGCCACAGCACGGCATAATATGCAAATTATCGTCGGTGGTATTTAAGGAGTACGGCAAAGTGAATGTAATCAGTCGTCGGCGTACGGACACGTGTGAAGACCCTGAAGAAGCTGCAATGCCTGGACATGGAAGACGTGTACAATTTCAGCAGTTATTGGACTTTGAGCGAGGTCGTCTAGTCGGACTCCGTGAGGCCGGGTGTTCGTATCGTCGTATTGCGGAGCGAATTGGACGGGAAGTGTCGGTGGTGGTACGATGGTGGCGTAGATGGTCCGAGGAACATTCCCACACGAAAAGACGTGGAACCAGGAGTCACAGACGGACTGATGAGCGGACCGATCAACGCATAAGAAGAGCGGCGTTGTCAAGCAGAACATCCACTGCGACGCAAATCCGAGCTGCCGTTGCATCTGAGGTGACTGTGCGAACAATCCGCAACCATCTACTGGATGCAGGACTACGTGCACGTGTGCGTCTGGCATGTTTACCTCTGACTCCAGCCCACCATCAGGAACAGCTGCAGTGGTGTCGCCAACATCTGCACTGGAGAACGAAATGGCGTTCTGTCGTGTTCAGCGATGAAAGAAGATTCTGCTTGGGAGCCTCCGGTGGCCATATGTGTGTTCGCTGACGCACAGAGGAGCGTCTCCACCCTTCTTGCATCCGCCAGCGGCACACAGGGCCTACACCTGGTCTCCTGGTGTGGGGAGCGATCAGCTATCACTCCCGTACACCTAGTGTTTGTACCGGGTACGTTAAACAGCACCTCCTACATCAACAACATCATTCAGCCCGTTGTTGTGCCATTTGTAAGGTCAGTCCATCGTGGTGTTTTCCAGCAAGATAACGCACGCCCAACGCAACATGCACTTCAGGGTGTGAGACAACTTCCACGTTCACCGGATTTGTCCCCCATTGAGCATGTGTGGAATTTTATGGGACAACGACTTATCAGGTCTCCACGACCATCTCCGATTTACGCGTCCAGGTTGAGGATGCTTGGAACTCAATACCCCAAACTTACATCCAACATCTGTACGACAGACTCCATGCCAGAATTGCACAGTGTGACACAGTTCATGGTGGTTCAACCTCGTACTAACCATGTTACATGGAAATGTTATTTTTCAGTTTACCAGCAAATACAGCTGTATTTTGCCATAATGTTTTGATCACGTTATCCTCTGTGTTCCGTTATTATGCTGTATAAATTTCGTTGGTATCAGAAGTCTCCTTCTTGGTGTTCTTTTTTCACTTTCCGCCAGTGTATTAAAAAAATCCTATGAAAATATTTACATGTGTTGAATAGAGAGCGAGAAAGAACATGAGAGAGTAAGATATATTGTTTTGCATTCTGTAATAATTTAGAAAAAAATTAATATTTTTAATAAGACCCATTGTACCCTTCTTGAATTACACATTTAAGTTTAATGTATTCAAATTTGAGTTCATCATGGTTGCTTTTCTCAAAAAATACATAAATCATTTTTTTATATTTAAATACAATGTTGCTTTTATTCATGTAGGTTTCAGCACCCTTCTTTTACAACAGCAGCAGCATGTGCTTAGCATATGCTTCTGGTGTTGCATATATTGTTTTGCATTCTGTAGCAATTTAAAAAATAATAAGTTCCATGTGTACTCTCTTTTAATTAAGCATTTGTTCCATGTGTGGGTGACAAAGTTTTTGTAACACTTAAGATAAATTTAATGTAGTTCATCGTGGTTGTTTTTCTCATAGAAATACATTATAATTCATTTTTATATTCATATGCTCTGTTTTATTCATATAGGAGGTTTCAGTGCCCATCTTTTGCAACACCAGCAGCATGTGCTTAGCATAGTGAAAGCTGTTCGCATTCTCTTTCACCACCAGGAATTGCTTCGCAAAGTTCTCTTATGTCCGTTTATCAATGAACCTCCTTCTCTTGAAGCTACAGGTGAATCTGGAGCAACATCAGATGATGGAAATGGGGATGTCCCTGCATCTGTTACCTTAATGCAGCACCTGATGACAGTTGCCACTCAGCCATCACCTGTCAAGACAATTTTTTCTTGGGATGAACTTGAGGTAATAACTGTTTGAGTTTTATGTGACAAAAAAATATCGGAAATGAGATGAAGCATTATTTTGCACAGTGCAGAGGACTTGATATAATAGAATCTTTTGCATTAATTATTGAAAGGGTTTTGTTTTTCTTGTGTTTTTTTTTTTCTTTTGTTCCATCTTTTGTAAAAATAATGCTTAAGGTGGTGTGAATGAGTAAGGACTGAAATACATGCACTAAATCTAAGATGTCACAACCTCTGTGTGATTCGAAGGATTTTTCAAGTCCATGTCTCAGATGCAGAGATATTATGCCAGATCCAAATATAAATTTATATGGACAGGTTGAAAAATTTTGCGACATGAAAACTTGAGAATGTACTGTAGTATAAAATAGTGGTCTTTGCTTTCAAACTGCAGAAATACAATTAAAAAGTATTTTTTAAAAAGATTACAGAACACTTTATTTTTGTAAAATAACTTAAAGATTTATTAAATTGGCAAACACAATAAAATAATCTGAACAGAAAAATAAAACTGCAAAATTGTTTACTGATGCTATGAAGAATAAGATACACAAATATCAATGAATGAAATATGGCATTACACCATTGTACAATACAAATTTTGAAGTTGTAAATCCGTTTATTGGTGTGAATCCATTCATGTCATATAATCTGACTTTCCATTCATGTCATATTTACACCAATAAACGGATTCACAACTTAAAAATTTATATTATACACAAAGATATTCCTTAAATCTGTTTCAAATATTTATTTAAACAGATAACATGTAAATTAATTACTGTCTGGCAGTGGCGGCTCGTGGCAACTGAAACAGGTGGGGCCAGTAGCCGAAGTAAAACAATGAAATAGAAAAACTGTCATTATTAGGCCAACTATTCAGACCCCTCCCCCCACCCCACCCCCAAGAGTCCTTTACTCTGCATCTGTTTACCCCCTTGACTCACAATAATGCCCAAATAAGGTAGGAATGTGTAAACTATTGTATTGCACACGAAAAAAATTCCTCAGAATAAAATGCATAACTATTAACAGAAATATATTAAAACTCCTTAAATAAAATTTTTACCTTTAAAACATATGAGCATTAATTTGTTAGTTGTGCTTTGTGTTTCTTCAGATTTCTCAACTGAGGAATAATCACAGGATTCACAGGATAAAAATAATAACTCCAAATATATGCAGGGAGGGAATGTTTCATGAATTTCATCCCATATAGAATAAGTACCATACTACCATTTTTTGAAAGGCTTAACCTTTTTCTTTAAAGAACTTGTGAAACCTAAAAACATATATGTACTCATGTGCAAATTATACTTACAGGTTTTCTCATTTATTTATTTATTTTTAACGTAGAAAATCATCTTAGTTAAAACTGAAATTAGTTCTGCAAAGCGCTTTGTAAACTTCATACTCTTGGAAACTCATTATTGGGCTGATAAGCACCAAGCTTTTTAAGTGAAGCTTTTCGACTCAAATTCTTGGGCTGATAGCACTGGGTTTTTTTTAAGTGAAGCTCAAACTAAAAATTCTTGAGGTGATAAGCACTGAGTTTTTTAAGTGAAGCTTTTCTTTCAGATTTAAAGCAAAGAACGGAGATTTTAACAAAATATCCACTCCATTCATTGTACTCGACAAGCAAAAATGTCACGACACAAAGGAACAACACATCACTGAGAGAGACACACAGAGAAAAAACAACTAACTGAACTTTGCTACCACATTTGAAACCCTCCCGCCACCCTTGAGCTTGGTCGAGGTAAGCTTCTCTGTCAACCCACGGCGTTAAGGAAATGGATACTCTGCCGACCAATCAAATTAGTGCGGGACCAGATCTATCTGGCCCCACAGCTCTTTTTGCACACACGTTTAAGACAGTGTTGTATGTAGGTCTTCATACTGAATGAGACAGGGAAGAAATCATCTCCTCTTTGCTTGTGTAGTGATGTTACTGGGGCCTGTTGGAGCTGGCCCCAATAACCTCGCACTCTGAACGTGATCTCTTTCCTCGGGGAATAGTTTTTCGTTTTTGAAGGAAACTTTTCCCTTAGGTAATGGTTTTTGAAGGGAAAGGTTTATCACCATGTAGTTAAGATAGAGAATAAGAATCAGGGAAAAAAAAATATATATATATATATATTTCTAGAAGTTTTTAAGTGGGGCCCGGCCCCTAATGACGAACCACCCGTGCTGTCTGGTATATTTTAATAAGTTTTCCTTCAGACTGTGGTTATGCAATGAGCATGCATGTATATATCATATTGGAAGTCAGTATGCAAAAAAGTAATGTATCTCATTCAAGGTGTTTTATAGTCAGTATTAGGAAATTGTGTTTTGAGTTTTGTGGATTCAAGGTGAATCCACAAAACTCAAATTTCTTCTGAGAAATATGTTTTAAATTAATTACTGTCTACTGTGTAAATCAATTACTGTCTGATACAGTTGTAATAAGTTTTCCTTCAAGCAGTGGGTACCCAGAAAGCATACATTTATATATCACTTCAGAAATCAGTGTTCAAAATTAACATATTTCATTCAGTATGTTTCATAGCCAGTACTAGGCAATTGTGTTTTTAATTTTGTGGAGTCGAGACGAAACTTGCTATTTTGTTTGTCCATGTCCCAAGGAAGTGTTTCAGTTATTTCTCTTGCTTTTTCAAACTTTTGTTTTTAACCATGTGTGGAATGAGTTGTGTTGTATTTCATATACTTGTATTATGTATGATTTCTCATTCATTTGCATGATTATATTTTAGGCAGCCGCTTTAGCTGTTGGACAGTATCTGTTGTCTGAAGCTACTCATCCATCTTATATCGGACTTAAAGAGCCAATCACTGGAAGCCCTACAAGTGAAGCAGGAAGTAGTAGCATAACTACCGATCAGTCACCTGACCAACCACCTCCTATTATACCCGCAACTCCTAGGCATCGCAAAATTAAAGCCAAAGCTCACACTCCACCTCTCCCACCTGCACCAGCTGTACAGCAACTTATGGAAATGGGATTTCCCAGAAGAAATGTTGAAATGGCTATCAAAGCAATGGGTATGTCTTCTGCTTTTAGTGTGACCTTAACCCTTTAAGCGGCCGATTTATCTGAATCAAATGGTGTCCAAACTTTTCCAAGCTTCCCAAACATAAATTGTTCACATAGCGACAAAATTCTACAAAAAATAATACCTTTACTACTCCCACGTCAGCAGTACCGAACATAAACTTGTCGCTGGTGATAAGATCTCACTTCTATAGTCCTATATTCTCTGCTCCATGACCCTAGACATGATGTGGAAGGGCTTGTTCCCCTGACAGTGACAACATGCTAGTGTGTAGAAACAAGTGCCTCAAACATCTTCTTTCTTTCTTTTCTTAGGTGAGTCGATAGGCCTTTTAGCAGATAATCGGTTAGAAAGGATTAGTGCCAATCCTCCTCCTTAAATGTCCACTTTGAAAAACAAAGTGGTCATTTAGGGGTGTTCATTTAGTGTCACTCATCCCCTTAAATGATCGTTTTGGGAAACTAAGGAGAACTCATCGCTCTCTGACGAGCAAGTTCACTCATTCCAGACACTTTTTCGACACACTTTTTAGACAGAGAATATATTCGTTCGAGCTGATTGCAGCCAATGTTGCTTACCCCAAGTTAATTCGTTCCAGTCGGTTAAAGGGTTAATATTGTTCTTTATATAAGACGTTATTCAGCCATAAACCTGTTTGGAGCCGCGGATGGCTTAGTGGTTAGTGAGTCAGACTGTCAATGCAAGGTCCTCAGGTTCGATCCTTGGCTGATCTTTCAGAGATGGTGTAATTTACTAACAATCGCTGAATATCCGCCGTGCGTCGAACGAGTACGTTAAATGACAGCCCTCGGGTTGGACCCACCGGTTAAATGGGTATCCTTTCCTACGCCCCCTGATTTTCTCTCACCCCTCTATGAGCAACATCGTACTTGTACGGTGGCGCCATCTACTGTACTCTAATCTCACTACAAACTGTTCTGTCAAAGTCGCCAGACTTGCTCTCATTCCTTCCATTTCTGTGTCCTGCTCTAAATAAAGGCGAACTCACTGTAGGTGGCTGGGACCTAAACTCTACTTACTGTGGATGGAAGTCCTACAAGAAAATGACAAATACTTGCAATTTTTTTAGTTTAAACCCGTTTGTTCTCTTCACCAAGTTAATAATATGTTCTTATGGCTGCAGAACCAATACTGTGAAACACTTATGATTGCCTAGTAACTGATTTATTAATTGTGTCAAGGGAACAAATTGCAATATGAAGTGCAGAATAGGTGTCTATTCTTTCTAATGGATATCTCCTCTTCCTTAAACTGGTAGCACTAAATTTGTTAATGGCTTAATGTACAATAAAATTACAAATGCAGCCCAGGAATGAGACATTTGGGAGACACGTTTGTCTCTAAAACTGCAAAACTGGCTTAACTGTAATGTAAAGGATGTGATTGACGTGCAAAAGGAAGAAATAGATTGCTGAACATGTCTAGGGAATTCAGGGGAATGAACTGTTTTGCCACAATTCCACTTATGCTGTGGACAGCTAGAAAGGTAGAGAGCCAGTGACACAAGGTAGAGTGAAAACCTTTTAATCAGAGTCTAAAAGTTTTATTGCTAGTCTTTTCAAAAGCATTTTTTAATATGAAGTGCCACAATTCAACGAATCATTTCATGGTCATATTTTAAACATGATTAAGGTAGACTTAAATATCACCTGTTAATCTATTTGGATGGTGCTTTGAAGAATCTAAATAAGGCAGAAGCTTCACATTGATTTCCTTCACCATAACTTTGGACAAAACAGATTCAAAACTTTATAGGATGAGTAGCAGAGTAAGTTGTATTTTTACTCCCCCCCCAACCTTGAAGACAACTTTGCATTAAACAAGTATTAGTTCTAATTCATAAGATCTTAGAATGATAGAAGTTTTGCCACCTGAATCAGATGCTGTATTAATTTGAGCAGTCTAAAGTACTTTCTGTGTACAACTAGAAGCATGGTGATACAAACTTAAGGAAGTGCCATATGTAGGTTGGGGGGCATCTGTATTACGTATGGTAAATTTCTCATTAAAAATAAATGGCTGTGATCCCAGCTTTTGATTTACGGAAATTTACAGCAGAACTGTCTGCAGAAAACGACTGAAAGATGAGCAAAACTTTCAGATAACAAGCTTGGCAAGAGATTACAGTAAACAACACATCCTTTTGTTCTGTGTATCACTTGCTTTCATTTCTATGATCTTCAGTAAGCACTGATCTGGATTAGAGTGAGTGATATTAGGTGTGCAACTTAATTCTCGGCCACAGGCACAACACGTTGACAGCAAATTATAGCAAATCGAATACGTACCTAATCAGAGAACTAATCCCAGTCGTGTTGGATACATTTGAGCCATCGGTCAGGGAGCTGCTGAATGCCACTGTGGAAAAACAAGGGCTGTTTCGAGTTGATAAAGTCATCACTACTTGTGTGGACCTCCTCGACAGAAGTGAAGTGCGTATCACTCAGGTGATGTTGCAGGGAGCGAAAGAGGTGATAATCCGACGGGGCGAAGTCTGGAGAATACGCAGGGTGGGGCAAAATCTCCCATCCCAGGTCGGTGATCGTGTTGAAAGTCGTTTTTGCTGTGTGAGGACGCGTGTTATCCTGAAGCAACAGGACCGACCTTCTGCCCTTGCCGGTGTATGGCCTTTTCGCCTCCATTGCATCACTCACACGAATGAGTTGCTGACAACGACGCTCAGCATTGATCGTTTCACCAGGTTTGAGCAACTCACAGTGTACGACGCTGTGCTGATCCCACCATATGCACAGCAACAACTTCCTGGCATGGATATTTGGTTTGGCGGTACTGGGGTAGGCTGACCTGGATAAACCCGCGATTTGCATCTCTTAGGATTATCGTAGAGGATCCACTTCTCATCACAGGTCAAAATCTTGTGGAGAAAGTCCTTCTTTTTGAATCTGGAGAGCAAGGACACAGCAGAATCACAGTGCCTAGATTTGTTCACAGCTGTGAGTTGGTGGGGCACCCAACAGCCCTCCTTGTGAATCCATCCAAGCTTGTGCAGGCACTTTGCAATGGCTTGCAGTGTTACTCCGAGTTCCTGGGTGAGCTCTGACTGTGTGCGACAGGGATCCGCGTTCAACAGTTGTTCCAGTTCATCATTGTCAACTTTCTGTGGCTACCCCGCATGTTCTGCATCATGGAGATCAAAATTTCCCTGCTTAAATCGCTGGAACCATTTCTTTCAAGAACTGTAGGACACAGCAGCCTCACCCAAAGCAGCACAGATCATTTGCTGGGCTTCCAGGGCACTTTTTCCCCAGCTGAAATGCGAACAGGAGGCAGTTCCTCAATTGTTGCTTCTCAAACGACATTGCTTTCACAGTCAACTTTCGTCCCTTCTGTCACCACAGCTGTGAGCGGTTATGGTTGCCTGGAAAGCTTTTAGATGACGCTGCAGTCAGCCATTATTACACACAGCTATTTGCATTTGCCGACGTTTTATGATTGTTTGCGGTTAGGAGCCAAGAATTAAGTTGCACACCTAATATTAACAGAACACATGAGTGGAATATTGCCCTAAGGGAAAGGTTTGATTTCGCCAGTGGAAATTCCCAGAGGCTGTAATGAAAGACAGCTGATCATGAGGGTGTCGATTTACAGAAGACTAAAAAGATAAACAATGAAAGCAACTTTTTCAAAATATGTGTTTATGAACTTTGGTAAGTCATGTCTGAACTTTACAAATTAACTATATCGTTTGCATCGATAATATACTGAGGATGAGTCAAAAGTTTGCAATATTTGCATAAACACATGAGCTGCGGTGGGTATGTCATGTGTTTAAACTAGTTCAAGTCGTGCGCTGCAGTCAGTCGAAAGGGATATAAAGTGGTAGTCGTTGCTATGAACAGTGTTGCATGTCGTTGTTCTGTCTGTGGTTGGGACACCTAAGAGATGAACAGCCACAACCGGCTAATTAGGGAACTTTTGCTTTATAAGTTTGAACTCTGCCATAATGCTGCTCAAACAATGCGCAACATTTGTTATGTGAAAGGGGGAAATTCCATGGACCACAGCACTGCAAACAGATGGTTCAAGAAATTTCGCTCAGGTCATAGAAACCTCGACGATCGGCCAAGGTCAGGTAGAACGTGGATTTGGAGGCCATGCGCCAGGTGGTAGAGGCAAATCCGGCAACCTACACTCGGAGATTATCAGGTGAGCTTGGCATATCACAGACCACTGTGGTTTGTTACCTTTAGGACTTCGGCAAGGTCTGCAGAAGTTGCCGCATTGTCCCTCACAAACTGACGCCAGCTGAAGCAGAGTGGAAGAGTGAACCAAACTCCTGAAAAACTTGCGCGATATACGTTTTATCAAGATAATTGTTATGTGCGATGAAGAAAAGTGGGTTTATTTCTGTAATCCTAACACATGGCAGTGGTTGAGCCCAGGCCAGCTTCCTGAACCTGTTGCCAAACGTGGGCGCTTCGAGCACAAGGTGATGCTCTGCGTCTGGTGGAATCTCGAGGGATAATCCATTACGAATTTGTTCCAGATGGTTGGACCATCAATGCCAACCTCTGCTCTGAACAGCTGGAGCGGATGTATGCCGTTTTGAGGAGAAGTACCCGGCACTGGTGAACAGGAAGCACACTCTCCTACAGCAGGCCAACGCTCGGCTTCACACTGCACGAACAACCCGGGCAAAACTTTAGGAACTTGAGGGCATCGAACTGATGCCACACCCAGCATATAGTCTGGATCTTGCCCTGTCAGATTATTTGTCCCTGTCCATGGCCTGCTTCCTTCGCGGGTGGCACTTCAACAACCAGGAGGAGATGGCAGCTGGGGTGAAGGAGTTCTTTGCCTCAAAGGACAAGAATTGGTACCACCACAGAGTTGAAGTGGCAGACAGATTGCTAAAGACGGTGCAACATGATGACCTATACTTTGAATGCTGGTCAGCTTTCATCGTGAAGGTACGTATGAAGACATAAAGTGATCCAAATATTGCAAAACTTTCGACTCTCGCTCTGTATCATTTGTATCTGCCATGTCATAGTCATGCATAATTATTAGTTCAATGTTTACAACATGGGTAACCTAACTGTGATAGTGTCCTATCGCATAGATCTGGAGTATCTGGATTTATCTGTTATGTTACAGGTGTAACCAACTTAAATTCAGGTTTATGGGATATCCCTGTAGAGTTTAAAGAAGATATATATTACCGACACCTTCACTGTCATCAGGCATAGTGCCCAGCGATTTTATAGTCTGATTGTTAAATTAACTTTTTTTCAGTTCGTGGGACTAACAGATTCATAGATGCCTATGTATTCTTTTGAGAAAGCCTCTTGGTAGTCAAGGATATCATATTCCACATGGGTGTACAATATACACTTTGTAAACATGTTCCTTAGTTGACATATCAATCAAAAAAGCCAAACACTTACCTAAAAGCTGTTGGCTACTTTCTTGCTATACACTTCATGCACATCAATTAGAACATCCTGTTATGTAGCTGGCCCTCAAAGGTTGAAAACTTCTTGCTTATTAGGGGGGGGGGTATATTCGTTCTTCCGGTCATAAAACATCGTATTTTTATTCACAGGACAAAAAACGCTGACTTCTGTCTGCCGTCTGAGATGTAACATAGCTCGTCATCACTAGGTGTATATTCACTGTAACGTGAGTGTTGTCAACTTTCATAATGCATATTTTTTTTTTTTTATCGTATTCCTCTTTCACTCCCCCATATGCAACATGGCCTTAAAAATTCACAATTTCAAGAAATGGTACTCACTTCAAAAACACTTGTTCACCCACTTAATAAATACTCAGATATAGTACTCTCGACAATTTACACTCCCCATAAAAACCACTCTAAGGTACACTATGTACAACACATTCATACACTCAATTAAAACCACTATGTACATAATTTCACTATTTACATTCCACGGTAGTCAAACTGCTGTCAACTGTGACTAATGTATTGCTCCATCTGCCTCATATACCCCAGAAACCCCGCAGCAAACGCCAACCTCATTCAGCCCATCATACACAATCCCCTAGCACTTTCAACAGCATCCCTGTCATCCTCAGGAGGTCAATGTGTCTCTCTGCCAAACACAGCTCAAGTGAGCAAAGTCGTTGAGGTTCTGGCTTCAGTCGCAATCTCTGCATCTTTGTGCCTCTGGCACCATCTATTGTCAGTGCTGTTGAAATAAAAAAATAAAAAAGAAGCTAAGACAGCAATAACCCAGTATTGTCTAGAAATCCCCAATGTCCGAAGTTCAAAGATATTAAAAATATTAAAAGCTGTAAAAACGAAAGGCAGTTGAGAATTGCGGAATCAGTATTAATTGAAAAAAAAACTAGATCAAGAGTGTGTAACATTAATGACCAAGCAACTTAAACAAACAGTGGAAAGCCTTAATAAAAATTGAGCAATTAAGAGAAAACAAAGAGAAAAGAAAGCAGCACTGACAATAGATGGTGCCAGAGACACAAAGATGCAGAGATTGCGACTGAAGCCAGAACCTCAACGACTTTGCTCACTTGAGCTAGGTTTGGCAGAGAGACACATCGACCTCCTGAGGACGACAGGGATGCCGTTGAAAGTGCTAGGGGATTGTGTATGACGGGCTGAATGAGGTTGGCGTTTGCTGTGGGGTTTGTGCGGTATATGAGGCAGATGGAGCAATACATTAGTCACAGTTGACAGCAGTTTGACTACCGTGGAATGTAAATAGTGTAATTATGTACATAGTGGTTTTAATTGAGTGTATGAATGTGTTGTACATAGTGTACCTTAGAGTGGTTTTTATGGGGAGTGTAAATTGTCGAGAGTACTATATCTGAGTATTTATTAAGTGGGTGAATAAGTGTTTTCAAAGTGAGTACCATTTCTTGAATTGTGCATTTTTAAGGCCATGTTGCATATGGGGGAGTGAAAGAGGAATATGATAAAAAAAAAAAAATAGGCGTAATGAAAGTTGACAACACTCACGTTACAGTGAGTATACACCTAGTGATGACGAGCTATGTTACATCTCAGACGGCAAACAGAAGTCAGCGTTTTCTGTCCTGTGAATAAAAACACGATGTTTCATGACCGGAAGGACGAATATAAAACAGCGCCCTATAAGCAAGAAGTTTTCAACCTTTGAGGGCCAGCTACATAACAGGGTGTTCTAATTGATGTGCATGAAGTGTATAGCAAGAAAGTAGCCAAGAGCTTTTAGGTAAGTGTTTGGCTTTTTTGATGGATATGTCAGTAATGACTTGCTTGTAAATATGCGCACTTTGCTGGTAATTAATGCCGTTAAAGATGCAAATAATATGATGTTCCTTAGTTGTTGGTGCAGCACTGTCCATTTAAAGTTTTGTTGTTAAAATAATAATGGGCACCTCTTTTTTTATAGAAGTAGTAGAGTGTTACTTTCTCTTAATGATTTGTATGGAATTCCCTAACCCCCTAAGAAATCAAACCTTTGGTACATGGTGCACATTCTCAAGGTCTCTTCAGTAAATATGGTGATATTTAAGGCTTTAAATTCTTAGCTTTGTTGTATACAAACAGAAAGAGCATATGTTATGTAAATGATTATTCAACAAAAGTAAATATTTGTCAAACAGCAACTTAAATGTAAATGGACGATGTCATCACTCTTTCCACGTTATTTTTTAAACAACGCATAGCGACTGAAAAATTGTATTCCGGCACTGCTGGGATCGAACCCCAGAACTCTCGATAACTAGTCGAGTGCGTTCGAATTTACGCTACAGCGCCAATTTATCAGCTACAATTAAAATAGCTGTTGCGTTAAATGCCACCAGATGACGACATCTCAGTTGCTGAGACCATCAATACGTATTCGTGTAGTCAGATGCTGACTGATAAACCACGCACGGCGCTGGGAATTGTTGGCGCTGTAGCGTAATTCGAACGCACTCGACTAGTTATCGAGAGTTCTGGGGTTCGATCCCAGCAGTGCCGGAATACAATTTTTCAGTCGCTATGCGTTGTTTAAAAAATAACGTGGAAAGAGTGATGACATCGTCCATTTACATTATCTCCACGTATTTGATATATATTAACCATTTCTATCGCCCTTTGAATTTATCAGCTACAATTAAAATAGCTGTTGCGTTAAATGCCACCAGACATCTCAGTTGCTGAGACCATCAATACGTATTCGTGTAGTCAGATGCTGACTGATAAACCACGCACGGCGCTGGGAATTGTTGGCGCTGTAGCGTAAATTCGAACGCACTCGACTAGTTATCGAGAGTTCTGGGGTTCGATCCCAGCAGTGCCGGAATACAATTTTTCAGTCGATATGCGTTGTTTAAAAAATAACGTGGAAAGAGTGATGACATCGTCCATTTACATTATCTCCACGTATTTGATATATATTAACCATTTCTATCGCCCTTTGAATTTATCAGCTACAATTAAAATAGCTGTTGCGTTAAATGCCACCAGACATCTCAGTTGCTGAGACCATCAATACGTATTCGTGTAGTCAGATGCTGACTGATAAACCACGCACGGCGCTGGGAATTGTTGGCGCTGTAGCGTAAATTCGAACGCACTCGACTAGTTATCGAGAGTTCTGGGGTTCGATCCCAGCAGTGCCGGAATACAATTTTTCAGTCGATATGCGTTGTTTAAAAAATAACGTGGAAAGAGTGATGACATCGTCCATTTACATTATCTCCACGTATTTGATATATATTAACCATTTCTATCGCCCTTTGAATTTATCAGCTACAATTAAAATAGCTGTTGCGTTAAATGCCACCAGACATCTCAGTTGCTGAGACCATCAATACGTATTCGTGTAGTCAGATGCTGACTGATAAACCACGCACGGCGCTGGGAATTGTTGGCGCTGTAGCGTAAATTCGAACGCACTCGACTAGTTATCGAGAGTTCTGGGGTTCGATCCCAGCAGTGCCGGAATACAATTTTTCAGTCGCTATGCGTTGTTTAAAAAATAACGTGGAAAGAGTGATGACATCGTCCATTTACATCATCTCCACGTATTTGATATATATTAATATATATTAACAGCAACTTCCTTGTGCTTTAGCAGTTTGTATAATGAAAATTGCTACTTTTAGTAGTTTACTGTGTACTTCAGTCACTTGATCAATAGCTTACTACCACCGAATGTGACACTTGTCAAAGAAAGTTTGTCTCTTCATTTTTCATTTCCCACATGGCATCTTTGACTTGGTTGGTTTATAATGCCGAAGAAATACCCAGTTTAGGTTTTAATCTGTTGTGAATCCTATTTTAACATGTGCATGATAAAGTTATCATTATATAACTTATGAAGTATTATCTACATTACTTACATGTAAATGTTTTATGCATTATTTGTTTTAGGCTGTCCTGACATCATTCCTAGCCCAGAGACTTTAGTCAGCTGGTTATTAGAGCACCAGGATCAGATAGTGGATATTTCAGATGATGAAAGTTTTACCTCTTTTGAGGGTTGCTTTTCTGATTCTGATTCATTTTCTGAAGATTTAGATGATGTAGAAGTTGTTCTTCCAGAGGTATGATATATTTGGAATATTGACTGCATAATATTTGCATATTTAATTTCTCACTTGTACAAAAAGTATCTGGACTGAGTATATATATGAGGGAGAATCAAAAAGTAAAGGGAACATGTCTTTAATACTGGTAACTGTGAGGAAATCAACATATAACAGTTCTCTCACATCTCCTCATAGTCCCCCTGCAGGTCAATGCACTTCTTGTATCATTCCACTAGCTTCTTCATTAGTTGGAAAAAGAAGCTTTTCGGCTGCTCCTGAATCTAGGTCTGCACCACTTCCTTAACCTGATCATCAGAAGTGAACCTGGGACCGCATAGAGCAAGTGGACTGAAGATGTGATAATCATGTGGTACCAGATCAGGGTTGTAAGGGGTGTGTGGAAGATGTTCAAACTATAGTTGTTGTATTGCCTTCACTGTTGCAGCAGCTACATGGGGACATGCAGTCTCATGGTGCAGCAAAGCTGTTTTTTACAGCATTCTTCTTCTCTTGCTGCAAATTGCAGGTTTCAGTCTCTCTATAAGCATAGCACAGTATGTTGCACTGGTCACTGTTTGTCCATTTTCCTGAAAATGTGCCAGAATGGTCCCAAAAGAAGATCAGCATGATTTTCTTGGCAGAGGTCTGTCGTTTGAATTTCTTCTTTATTGGAGAAGATGGGTGTTTCCACTGGCTGCTTTGTCTCTTGCCTTCTTGTTCACAATAATGAGCCCATGTCTTGTCGCCGGTGACAATTCGCTTTAAAACACCCAGTTCTTAACATTTCAGGAATTGGGTTACCACATGTCATCGTGCTCTGTGGCATTGCAAATCTGTAGCTAATATCTAAATGTGCAGCAACAGCAGACAGCGTAATCTATCGATCTTCTCTGATCAAGACATTTGCCCTGTCAATTGGGCTTGTGTGCACGATCATGATGGCTAACCAGATCGAGCTTCATCGATTAAACGTGTACTTCCCGCTTTAAACCTTTTAGCCCATTTATAAACTTTTCATTGAGTCATGTTTCCACTACCGTAATGAACTGACATTTTTCGGTGAATATCAGCAGGTTTCACTTCCTTTGTCCAAAGAAATCTCACTATGCCGTGTTGTTCAACAGTGGTGTAATCGTGCAGTGGAGTGTCTGTGCTTATTTGACTTTGGCTTCAACTAGTCTAACAGCAGAGTGCTGTGTGTGTTCAAACTACCCAGAAGCCATTGTGAATGGGTTCAAACTACCCAGAAGCCATTGTGAATCACCTTTTACCAATTGCAGTTAGTGCGTAATTTTCAAATTGCCTTTACTTTTTGATTTAGCTACATATCTCCAATACATTGTAGTGCATGAGGATACTGCCAGTTGATGCATGCCCTGATGAGTTTGTGCATTCCCAGAACTCAGCAGTAGCTTATTGCACCATCTCAGTATAATGGTGTTTGATGTAGTTGTGTTTTTGCGGCATATTTTGCATCATTATGTGGTATAAAGAAAGGAACAGTGTACGTGTGTTGAAAAAAAAGGAAAAAAAAAAATTCGGGGAGATTGCTACTGAAGTGTATGTAATAATGAACATTCACTTCATTGTTCACAGCAATAAGATTGTGACCCTGAATTGCTCTAATTTACTGTTTACCATGTAACATCATATCAGAGAACTTGCAAATTGTGTTGCCCTGGAGTGAGAATTGAAGTGCATCTCCCAATATCTGTTTAGGCATGCTACCATCAGACCACCCAGGACAACGAAGTTTTATATAACTGAAGCTAAGCAATTATTTCAGTAATTAGCTCCTCAATTAAAGTTCATCTGCCAAATAAAATTTATAACTGATGGTGCTAGATTTCACTTACTGTTGATACATATATCAAATGTTTCCATTTACAGCATTCTTGAAACACAACTTGAGCTTCACTGACATCCATCACACAAGACCTTTTAAGCTTCATACTCTTGATTTTTTTTTTCTGATGTAGACATTTGTGAATCTTGTCCTCCCATGATTTCCTTGGCCCTCTTCTACCTTTCTTTCTTGCCCCTGGTTTACTTTATTGCCTTTCTTTCCTTTGGTTTATCTATATATGCACTACAAATCTTATCTTCATTCATTAAGTTTTGTAGTACACCTGCTTACCTGAAGACTGAATAAATCCTGTTCATGATTCACTGAATCCTGTTTAATGCCACATGCAAATTTCATCATAGCTGTCATATATATATATATAGCTACAAGTCCCAAAAAGGTATTCTGAAACTGAAAACTCAGGAACTCTAAAATTTCTCATTTACCATGCTTTTGACTCCCTGAATTTCTGTCAGTGTCCCTCCTGAATTCTCTTCTTCTTCTTGATGCTGTGATGACATTACTTTAAAAAAAAGATTTAAATATTAGTTGTTCTTATTTTAAAATTCTAGATTTATTAAAATTCACGATGAAAACTTCAGTTCTTACCATGACTTCAGATTTTCATCATCACTGTCTCTATTTCTGTGTTGAACTATGAGGTCTGAAAAGAGATAACTAAGAAGTTGTGTAACTTCTGGATTTATTGAAATTCTTGATAAAAGCATCAGTTCTTCCCATGACTTCAAGTTTTCATCATCACTGGCTCAATTGCTTTTGCTTTGAATTATGAGGTCTGAAAATATTGCTAACAAGTTGTGTAACTTCAAAGAAATTCTTAAATTCAGAAATTTCCATTATATGAATGTTGTGTTGCTTTTTCACATATGCCTTCAAATGACACCAATGCCAATATGTCTAGCTAGTATGTAGACTTCCACTCAATAGTACTTTCCTATCATCACCTCTACTGGGTTCACTCTACTGCTGTACACTCCTTTGCGGCTCAGCACTCTGCCTCATTTTTGTCATTGAAATGTATGGTTCTTTTAGTGACCTCCTCTCTCCTTGGTGGCACCCTTTATTGAGGATATTTTTCTTCCTTTCTCTATTTTTCTTCCTTTCTCTATTTTTCTTCCTTTCTCTATTTTTCTTTCTGTATCAACATTCCCCATTGTATTTCATGGTTGTTGATGTATTATAGTTTATTTGTTTTAGTTTTACTGTGAGGTATTCTAAGGTATGTCATCCTAGCAACTAATTACGTTTGTATTAAATTCTGGCTAATGAATGTCAGACTTAGCAGACTCGTGCAGTTCGTAGGTAAATCAGGAATTAGCACATCATGTGATGTGACTTGTTTGGGATATATAAATTTAAAGCATAAACGTTGCTGTATTGTTCATTTTGTCGGTGGCATCAGTTCCAAGGGTATGGATTATGTGGAAGAAATATTCCTCACTAATTATATGTAGAACAAGGTCAGGATTATTAACCCAGCAATGAAATATGCCCGAATTGCCAGTTTTACTGTTCAGTGCATAAAAAACTTGAAAATTACATCATGAAAGAAGTACGGGATTACGCCATATAATACAAATTTTGAAGATGACAATCCGATTTTTGGCGTAAATGTGACAAGGATGGTAAGTCAGATAATATCCGAAAACTTGAAAATTTTCATCGTCCTGGAGCGGGACTCGAACCCGCGTCTCCCAGAAAACGCCTAGGTATGCTAACCACTACACCACCCAGAACGACCAAGTTTCAAGTTTCCGATCAATTTAAATTTAACCATCACAGGAACGCCTAGGTATGTGGTAACGCCTAGGTATGTGTGTGTAAACGCCTAGGTATGTGGTTAGCATACCTAGGCGTTTTCTGGGAGACGCGGGTTCGAGTCCCGCTCCAGGACGATGAAAATTTTCAAGTTTTCGGATATTATCTGACTTACCATCCCTTGTCACATTTACGCCAAAAATCGGATTGTCATCTTCAAAATTTATATTATATGGCGTAATCCCGTATTTCTTTCATGATTTATCTGCTTCTCCGGGCAATCACGGGATAGGATTATTAACCTCCAGATTCGCTAAAAATGAATGCCGGTTGCTTCGACTAGCAAATCCTGTGATGGTTAAATTCAAATTGATCGGAAACTTGAAACTTGGTCGTTCTGGGTGGTGTAGTGGTTAGCATACCTAGGCGTTTCCTGGGAGACGCGGGTTCAAGTCCCGCTCCAGGACGATGAAAATTTTCAAGTTTTCGGATATTATCTGACTTACCATCCTTGTCACATTTACGCCAAAAATCGGATTGTCATCTTCAAAATTTAAATTACATCATCCTGGAGTGGAAATCGAACTCGCATCTCCCAATTTCTGTTTGAGCATGCTACCCATTACACCACCCAGATACTTGGAACTTCATTGTCCTGGATGATGTAATGGATGGTATTCTCGAACAGAAATTGTGAGATGCGGGTTCAATTTCTGCTCTATGACAATGTAATTTTCAAGTTTTCAGGTGTGATGTTATGTATTGAGCAGTAAAGCTAGTGATTCAGGCATTTCTGATTGCTAAGTAAATAAACCAATTCCAAGGGGATTGTGCTGCAATGAAGAGGATGATGGATCAGAGCTAAATTAATGTCATTTTCTTACACGAATTTAAACTTGGACACCGTGCTTTGGAAGCAGCTTGCAAAATCAATACAGCATTTGGGGAAGGCACTGTTAGTGAATGCAGAACACAATGTTGATTTGCTAAATTCTAAATTCTCATACCGAGTTGGAGCTTGGTTGAATCCAATCCATTTCAAACAGTATGAGAACTCCTGGCAAGAAATTTGGAGTACACCTTACAACCTTTTCCTGACATTCAACGGCAATAGGAAAAGTAAGTAGATGGATAAATGAATCCCACATGAATTGATGGAACAGCACAAAATATGACACTGCTTATCCAAACCAAATGAATGACATTTTGACGCATCCTGTTATATGTGATGAGGAATGGATGCTGTTTGACAATCGCCAATGTTCAGCATAGTGGCTTGACCACGGTGAAGCCCTGAAACCAGTATTTCATCCCAGGAAGATGGTCAGTATTTGTTGGCCCCCACAGCTAGTGTGATTCACTCTTCCTTTTTACAACTGAACCAGCCATCACTGTGGACAGGTACTGTCAAGAACTTGGCTTATGCATGGAAACCTGTCCACCAAACAGCTGGCATTAGTCAAGTCCCATACTTCTCTGTAATAACACTAGATCCCACATTGCATACCAAGTGACAGATGTTCCAAAAGTTGCATCAGTGGAGGCATGAAACCTTTTCATCTACTTTATTCACCTGATCTGCCCCCTATGGACTATGACTTCAAAAATCTGGAGACTTTTCTACTGAGTAAATCATTTCTCAATCAGACATCAGTTGAAATCTCATCCCATGGGTTTGTTGAATCTCAAAGCTCAACATTTTTTCATAACACTTGTATCTCATTGGGAAAGTGTGTTGCTGCTGGCAGTGATTATTTTGATTAATAAAGTTTATTTTGCACCATATTTTGGGTGTTGGAAGTTTCCATCAGTATTCTGACATTTCATTTGCAACATAGCATAATATAACATTATGTGGAATGCATCACACTAAATAATTAGTAGAAGCCAGGTTTATACTACAAAAGTTGTAATGTAGTTTTTGAAATCTTTAGTCAAAAACTTGAGTTTTGTAAGCGTCAAACTTAGTCTGTGATTATGTTTCATGTGAAGACTGTCAACTGGAGTTTAGTTCAGTAAATCATTCTAATATATACCAGCCGAATAACCCAATCTGAACAACCTTAGTTCAGTAAGAAAACATTTAAGATGTTTAACATTTGAAGCATTAAAGAATACAAAACACATCCTGAAAGCAATGCCTCATCCCTCATAAGATTTTTATTTGTAGCAGCAAAAATGTGAAACTTGGTGGCAAAATACTTGGACATATTGTTAATAATGCTAGCCTATTCAAAGTATTGTCCATCTCTTTCTATACATTTCCACCAGCTTTGAACCCATTGCTAAAAATTCATTTTGGAAAAATACCTGAGGCTGTCATTTTACCCATGAGTTCACAGCCAGTCTGACGTCTGTCACATCATTGAAACAATCCCCATGGAGGATGTTTTTCAGAGGGGCAAACAGGAAAAAGTCTGAGGGAGCCAAATCAGGACTGTAGGGGGGGGGCATCACCGTCCATTCCATTTTGGCAATAGCCTGTGAAGTCTCCATTGAGGTGTGGGGACATGCATTATCATGGTGTAAAACAACACTATGAAGTGGAATGTCACGTCTTTTCCTTCTGATAGCTTCCTTTAGCTTCTTTAATGTCTGCACATAGTGAGCACTTGTTTATTGTTGCATCCCATTCAAGGAAACCAGTCAAAATGACACCACATTTGTCCCAAAAAATTGTCACCATCACTTTCCCTGCAGAATGAGTTGTTTTCACCTTTTTCTGTCGAGGTGAAGATGTGCGGTGCCATTCCATTGATGCACATTTTGTTTTGTTTCACCTTTTTCTGTTGAGGTGAAGATGTGCGGTGCTATTCCATTGATGCACATTTTGTTTCTGGGTCATGAAATTACACCCAGGTTTCATCCCCTGTCACAGCATTAGAGAAAAACACCTCACCCTCCCTGTCATAACAGTCCAAGAGGTTCCGGCACTTCCACCCTTTGCTCACATTGTTCATGGGTTAGGTTTCTTGGATCCACTTTTAACAAATTTTCCTGTAGCCCAGATCGCTAGTTAATGTTTCCATAGCACTATGACCACAATGAATTGCCTCCTACAACTCCTGGATGGTGACACAATGATCAGCTGTGATGAGGTCTTTCACTTGTTGCCTGCTGGCATCTGTCACTGCAATTACGGGTCTTCCACTCTATTGTTTGTCCTACACTGAACTTTCTCCCTCTTGAAACCTCTTCATCCATCTTTGGGCATTACAGATACCGATTGTGGCAGCTCCATACACCACCAGGAGTCTTTTGTGGATTTCTGGAGCCTTACATCCATCTTTTTCCAGGAATTCAATCATGGCTTGCTGCTTTTCTCTGTCATTCATGATCTTTATTTCTGATTCTGAAAAAAATTGTGCTCACATTATTGGTAACATATCATAGTACATGTTAGTGCAGTTTCATGAAAATCACTTCAAAAGTTTTTAAGGAGGAGACATTACTTTCAGGATGCTCCTAGTATTTGCATTTTAAAAGCAGCTCAGAAAGTTGAGCTGGAGTCTTCAGTATGTAGCAGAAACATGTGATGCTCACTTCTCATTTCATTGCAAAAGATAGGTAACCATATATGAACTGAGTGTGAGATTTCATAAAATTTTATGACTTTTACCTCTTATTTTAAGACATTGTTTTGGGTCAGCTGATGCTCCATAATGTAAGGTGAAATGATGCATTGCAGTTACATCATGAAACTTTAGTTCCATATTGTAAAAACTTTGTCTCAGGAACAAATTCATAAATTTTAGTTATCACTGTCATATTTTTTGGTCATAGCACAGGCAACATTTTAGAATATTTCAGTGCAATTTTGCCAGTTGATTTGTTATCATTCATATATAAATGCATCTATTTTCTTGAATATTTCAGTGTGTGTTGTACAGCTTTTAAAAGATGTGCAGAATAAAATTTCTTGCGATTAATCAGATTCAAGCAGAGATAACATATGTTACCAGTTGGATAATCCATTGAAAGTTATTATAATCTCTTTGCTTTAATAGAAGCCAGAGTATTTTATCATTAAATAATTGCATTGAGAAAAAAAGTACAAATCTAACTTAAGGGAATCTTTTGTGACAACTTATATCTAAGGTGATCTAAATAAAAGAAATGTATCAAGTGTTGATGCTGAGGTTTTGATGTGTGTTTGTCTTGCATTTTATTTCTTTTGCTTGTTAAAATAGTGAAATTTGCTATCATTTTACAGTCAGTCACACGAGAATCTTATCGAAAGCGTACTGATTTTGTAAACAATAATGAATATGCGATATATGTGTCTGAGAATATACAACCAGGAATGTGTGTGCGATGCTGCTGTACATATGAAGAAGTACAGGAAGGAGATGTTGGAAGGGTCGTGAATGTGAGTGGATTTCTTTTGCATTCTTTTTAATTATCCTACTTTCAGTTTTGCTTTCTGACTTACAAACTCCTTTAAAAATAGTGTAAATCCTAAAGTATTTTGTTACTTATATTTTGCATTTATTTCTCTGTGTGCCTTTTTTTTTTTTTTATGAATGTTTTTATGAAGTGACATCATGCTTTCTGGATTTTGTATGTGCTTGTATTATAATCAGTTAAGGACCTTCACATTAGAAATTTCAGATTCTACTATGTATTTATTTGTCTGTGACCTAGTACCATTTCAGGATTATCAGATATTGTTAATTCCAAAATATGTATACCATAAAATAATATAAATGTTTTTATCTACAATTCAGTCAAGTGAAATCAATACAATTCACAATTAAATTATCTTTTTTTTTTTTTTTTTTGTTAAATGATTCACATCAAATTTATTTTGCGATGTAAAAGTAGCTCAAAGTAGTGTTTGTATCTCATTTTCAAATCATATGTAGAGGATTTTAGGAAGGGAGTGTCTGACCCCAGGTCTTAAACAACCCTTAGAAATAGGAAGCTAGAAGATTTGGGCTAGAGTGCCCAATAGGAAAGTGGCATGGAAGTGAGGTAGAAAGGTGGAGGAAGATGCCCTTATTTATTACCGGGGTCCAGTACCTGGTGTCCGATGACTTAACGTTCCCATCTGAAGCATGGCGGATATTTAGTGGTTTGAGCATTTGCGCCTGCCTGGGATTGAACCTGAGGTTTTTATATCATTTTGCTGTGTGGTGAAAGTATAAGTTGGTGGAGAGGCTTACTCAAACAGGGTGTAGAGCTTGAGTGGCCAAAGCTCTAGAAGTTTTGTACACCCTCTGTATCTTACACAAATTTAAACTTAAATTGACATTGTGCTGGAATGTCAGGTTACTTGACCTTTGATAACCTATGCAGTGTATTTCATTAAATCATATTTGCTAATAACACACACACACACACACACACACACACACACACACATGAGTTGCATGAATTATTTAGAATTAACCTCCAAAATGGTCTAAAACTCTACAAGCTTTTAAGTATTTTATGGGGTTTTTTTCTGGGGAATATTTAATGTAGTAAACCTACCCATTTTCAGGACCAGTGGATGTTGCTGTTTCCTTAATGTAATTCAAGCTTTTTAATTATTCAGTGAGTTCCCTTTCCTCTTCCTATTTCTGGACCTTCTGCTAAATTTTTCTTTTATAAAGAGCTGTTAGTATGCCAGTAATTCCATTGAGTCAAAATCCATTTTATGACCTGTATTTTGGCTTGTGTATTCAAATCTGTTTTGCTTGGAATACTCTTAGATACAGGTTTATGCTCTGCTACTCTGGTTCTAAGCTGTCTGCCCATTTCTTCCACCTAACTGAGACCAAAGTGTCTTCATGTTATGTTGTCGATGACACTACTGCAATAGGATTTTTTCTTTTTGCTTTATGTTGGGAAGATATGTTTTTATTGTATAAACCTAGGGCCAGCTTACATAAAAAATTTTAACTTATCGTGTGAGGTTTTTCAAATAGTTCCTTATGGTAGATAATTTTTTCTTTTAGTTAAGTATGTGCGTGTGTGGTGTTGTCTACAATATAAATTGTGAGTATGATCTGAGCTATGTAAGGGAAATAAGTAAACAACTTAGAACAAGAGTAGCAGCGCAAAAAGCTGCAACTAAGACCATTCCAAGTAAAACAGGTTTGAGTGGTCATGTGCAAAATACAGGGCATAGTGTGGATTTGGATTCAGTGGAAATACTGGCACACCAACAGCTCTTCTTGAACAAAAAAAAAAAAAAAAAAAAAAAATTAGGAGAATGTCTAGAAATAGAGAGAAGAGAAACTACATTAAATGATTGAAAGTTTGAGTTTTGTTAAGGGAATAGTATCAATTACTGAGATCTGAAGATGGGAAGGTCTACTACTTGAAAATTGATAACTGAAATTCAAATATCTCTTTGAGAAAACCCCTAAAATACTTAAGATTGTAAAATAATAACTTATAGAAATAGCCATGAAATTGTTTATTGTTCAAGTCTTAAGTGTTTTGAAGACTTGATAAATGTGTGAAGAACAGTACAATCCTGTGACCCAGGGTTCATATGGCAAAGATAAGCAATTGCTCATATAGAAAGTGGATGGTTTGTATAGCTGGAGTGAGTAGTTTGAAAGCCTGTCAAATAAAAACTTGGGAATTGCTGGATAGGAAATTAACTATTGTTGATGACCAGACTGTGTGACCATAACACATGACCTAAGAGATGCTATTTTATCCCTGAATGTGGTAAAGTTGCAAGCTATGAAATTATTCCAAAATTGCATAAGTGAAGTTGAATGACAGCTGGTTTTTCATTGAATAGAATCATCAAAGTGGTATTGGAAACTGGTTTTGTTCCAGACTCGCAGAAGATAGACCTTGTGCCGAATTACAAGTTGGGAAACAAGAAGGATTGTACGAGGGTTGTACCGAAAGTAATGCGAAAGTCCGCATAACTTTTTTATTAACTGTCAGAGGTAATTCAAATTGCACATGTTGGTATAGTAACTCTTTCTCTATAGTAATCTGTCTTCTTTATTGCAGGTAAATAATGGATTCCAAGCAGAAGCAACATGCAATCATTAAGTTTTTGACAAAGGAAGCTGTCCAACATCCACAGAAGGCTACAGAATATATATGGAGATGACATCATTGACAAGAGCAATGTGCACAGATGGGTGAAGAAGTTTAAAGAAGGGTAAACCAGCATTGAAGACAAACCACGCAGTGGGAGACCATCATCTGCGCCCACTGACGCGAATCGTCAGCGAGTGAATGAATTAATTCGCATGGAGAGACGCATCACGATCTGTGAGCTTGTTGCACAACTGGACTGTGGTGACAGTGCCATACAGAAGATGATGGAAGACAAGTATCGGAAAGTGTGTGCAAAGTGGGTACCTCAGCAGTTTCTTCCCGATTTGAAGGAGAGAAGGGTAGAAGTCTGCTCTGATCTGCTGGAACTGTTTGAAGCCAATGAAGACACATTTTTTTCCAATCTAGTGATGTGGGATGAAACGTGGGCATATGTTTATGATTCGGAAATGAAGAATCAATCCATGAAATGGCGTGACACCTCTTCACTAAGGCCTAAGAAGTTCAAGAGCCAGTGATCAGCACAGAAAGTCATGGTGACTGTTTTTTGGGATGACAGGGCTGTCATTCTCCTTGATCTTCTGGAACGTGGTTGTGCCATGACCAGTGAGAGGTACATTGAGACACCCAAGGAGCTTAGTGAAGCCATGAGAAGGGAGACAGACACAGAACAAGAATCTGAAAAGGATCCACATTCATCATGACAGTGTGAGACCCCATAGCAACAAATCAGGAAATTAGGCAGGTCAGTGGTCCCCCATCCACTGTACAGCCCAGATCTGTCACCCTCTGACTTCCACCAGTTGGGTCCAATGAAGGACAGTCTCCGGGGACAACGATTTGATAACACAGACGAGGTGAAAGTGGCTGTGAAGAAGTGGGCACAACGGTCTACATTTGAATTTCTTCAAAGAGGATTCGAGACTTGGGTTCAATGATAGCAAAATGCATCGCTTGTGATGGAGACTATGTTGAGTAGTACCTTTGTATAGAGAAAGTTACTCTACCAACATGTGCAATTTGAACAACCTCTGTCAGTTAATAAAAAAGTTATGATCACTTTTGCATTACTTTCGGTACAACCCTCATAGTACCTGTTATGGCCTCTCCTTAATTAGCATTTTTTCATCAGAATTCACTCAAGTACTGAATAAGAAACTCAGATAGAAAGAAAAATAGTTGAGTGAAGGATAGTATGGTCAGGTACCTATGAACAAGCTGTTCTATGTGTTAAAGATGTACGGAGTGAAAGACAGGCCTTTGAAATCAGCAACAAGCACATGTATCTGGAGTCTTGCAGCAGCCAGTATGGAATATGTGTTTCCTAGTATACGTAAGTGTTTCCTAAGTGCTTTCAATGTATCTGATATTAATATAGACAGTTTGTGTCCACCATAGTTTACGAGGTCTGTTCGGAAAGTATCCAGTGATTTTGAATTTCTTTAGGACTGGTCTCGTGGCAAATTCGGAGCAACGTCAATGTCATGTTAATGGGGTTTTTTTTAGCATGTTTTTTTTTTTTTTTTTTTTTATCATGAAGGTGTTGTCCTCCATGAGTAATGCTCCTCAAAGCCAGACAATAAATAAGGAGTACTACATCAAAGTTCTTTGCCATCTGAAGGCTGCACTAAGAAGAAAACGATCAGCACCTTCATGATAAAAAAAACAACAACTATCAACATGGCCTTGACATTGTTGATGTCTGGCTGCTTCATGAGAATAATGCACCTGCCCATTCTTCACATCCTATGCAGTTTTTTTTTGGCAAAACATCACATACCAAAGTCTGTCAGCACTCCTGCAGCCCAGATTTGGCTTCCAGCAACTTCTGGCTAATTCCCAAAGCTAAAATCGCCATTGAGAGGGAGGAAATTTCTGAACATGGGCATTAAGAAGAATGTGATGAGGCAGCTGATGAAAATCCCAAGAGAGGACTTTGTAGACTGTTTTGAAAAGTGGAAGGGATGCTGGGATAAGTGTGTGAGGTCCCAAGGAGAGTACCTTGAAGAGGACTAAATCATCATTTTCCTAGGTCAGCTACTTTTTTTTCAGTGTTAATTTCAGAGAACATAACTAAAGACCAGTGTAAAGTGAAACTGTTAAGTAGGATTTATGAAAAAATTGTGGAATTGAAAAACATTAAGGTAAATCAAACAGAGGTCATCGCTCTTTCCACATTTATAAGTGAGTAACGGAAAATTTCTCATTGGCCGCCACCGGGAATCGAACCTAGGGTCTTCCAGTTACGCGCCGAATATGCTTCCACTGCACCACGGCGCATAACTTGGAAGACCCTGGGTTCGATTCCTGGTGGCGTCCAATGAGAATTTTTCCGTGACTCACTTATAAATGTGGAAAGAGCAATGTTTGATGTTCCTGGTCCACGTCAAATGTCTGTATTAATTAAGGTAAATGTTGGGAAACTAAGTCTCTGATTCTAAGTTGACTCTCAACATTATTAGTTTTATGATACAGGGAAGAGATAAAACATTTTATGTGATCATTCATCAGTCAATAAAACTTGATAAGGTATTAAACAACAGAAGAAGCAAGGCAGGAAAACTATTGTATCTGATGTCTGAAAAGAGTTTTACTGTGAAGGAATTTGTCTAGCAGACAAAAGTCACTGTGCCCATTGCTGGATTTCATTCCATCCTCTGTTATGGTAGTGAGACCTGGGTTCATAGTAAAGGGCTTTGTAGGAAGTTAAAAGCTAACATTTGAGTATTAAGAAGAATATTGTGGGGGAAATATGTGGATTTAGTGGCAGAACTGAACTGATAATGCAGTGGAATACATTAGATATGAGCTGCGTACTTCTTCTATAAAAGGAAAATTTAAGTGTTCTGGACTTCTGTGTTACATGGGAAATGAAATTTTGCATGGGCAAATGTTACATAGTATTGTGTCAGTCCAAGGGATAAAATGAAATGTGATGGCTGAAAGTATAAAGTCTGCTATTGTGATTAAGGTTGTAGTATGTTAGAGGCAGAAATCTTCCACTGAACACAGAAAGAGCTGGAGAAAGTTATTGCAAACCCAATATTAATATTTTTTTCTTCATGTATAGATCTGGCCAGTAACTTGTTTGAATAATTATTAGTTTAATGAATCTCTCTTCTTTTTGATTCAATATTTAGCTTGACAGAGATGGATTACATGATTTAAATGTTCAAGTGGATTGGAAACGCAAAGGTGGAACATACTGGGTGCGATATGTGCATGTTGAGCTTCTGGATAGTCCACCAGGTAGCAGCTCTGCTTCATCAGTGTTGCCATCATCTACTCTAACATCACCTAATAATAGTGTCATAAGAGTTGGTGACAAAGTGCGAGTAAAGCCAACTGTAACTACACCAAAATATAAGTGGGGTTCTGTTTCACACAGTTGTGTTGGCATTGTTACTGGTAAGATATTTAAATATTTTTCTTTTGAGGGAATTCGTTTTTTAAATTATGTTTCAACCACAATATTATTTTTAAAGGTACATGCTAATGTATAGACATAAATCAAACTGTTCTTTCCATGTAATATAACCACAGAAATTTGAAAATTTAATCGTCCTGGAACGGAAATCGAACCCACATCTCCCGATTTGCGTTCGAGTATGCTAAAGAACAGACATGGAAAGAGTAGCTTGATTTATGTCTGTATTAATTATTCCATGTGTTTCCAACTTGACATGTTAATGTATTTGTGTATTTACAGTAGAGAATCTGGAAAAAAAAAATAGAGAGGGGGGGGGGTGAAAATGAAACTTTCATCATAACTGAGTGTGACATATGCCTATAACTTACCTTCAAGCAATAATAATTAATGTGAAACAATTATTGCTTGAATGTAAATGAACAACATGTAGCATTTTTAATGTTAATTTACTCAGCTACAATTGATCAGAGCAGTGCTTTCCAAACGGCAGGTCAATTTTTAAAATGAAAAGCTTGTACAACCCACTTAGGTTTAATGGACGTGACTGTGGGTAGGGGTATTTTTAATTTAATTATTTTTACTGCTGTTTTTAAATTTATTATTAAATATAGTTTTATAAAAAACTGATCATGTTTCTGAGCTGTGATGGGTTTCTTATCTTGCTTCAGAACGTACCACAGAAAGGAACATGAAACCTGAATCATATGTTATGTGTTCTGTTCTCTCCCCCCCTTTTTTTTTTTTGCATTTTTCTATTTTTTGGGGGATTTTCTATTTTCAAATAAAATTTTTTACATTCCAAAAGTTTTTGTGGCCCACCAAAAATCAGCTAGTGACCCACCAGTGGGTCCTGACCCATAGTTTGGGAAATACTGTATTAGAGTGCATGCCACATTTCCTACGGGAAATACTGTATTAGAGTGCATGCCACATTTCCTACTTCAGCTCATTTAATGGCCTGCATGTCTTAATTGTATATTCTCTCTCTCTCTCTCTCTCTCTCTCTCTCTCTCTCTCTCTCTCTCTCTCTCTCTCTCTCTCTCTCTCTCTCTCTCTCATGTATGACTTTTCTCTCTCTTCTTATGGACATACTTCATACTTCTTGAATGCTGTATATCGGCATTTTAAGATACATATACCATTGTGTCCTTAAACCAACAAAAGATGTGATATAGTAACTTATTAAAATATTCTTTATTCAAGCATACTGTGCTACAAAATATGATTTCAATACAATCTGGCCATTAGTAATATGAAGAGATATATAAGAAAATGTTTCCACCTAATGTAAATAAAGTTTGATCAGTAATTTATACTTATATCATAATTTCGGGTAGATAAGCCGCGGCGTATGAGAGTTTAAAATTAAATTTTTGGCCCGCACAACTTATACGGCATGGTGGCGTATACAGCTTTTTTTTTTTTTGGGCGGAGCTAAATTATGTAACAAAAAAAGTTTTGGCCTGTTCCATTCTTTTTTCTCGCGGGAAGATATCTCAATAGAGAGGGAATAGAATAACGATGTTATAGTCACATGCAATAAATTCCACCCACCCCCTCTTAAAACAAGACATGACAATAATAGGTTATAGGATTGAGGTGGGACAGGTAAGAGAGAGATGACTCTGATAAAACTCGGAAAAAATCCGTGGCGGGGAGAAACTTTGCAGGGAATCGATCTTGTTAGCAAGGATCGCTCTTGTTTCATGCTCTGAGCGACTAACCCTCTTTGAACTCATGACGTCACCAGCTTTGCTCTCTCTCCCGTCTTGAAATGGGATATTCGATTACCATCCAAGATCGATTGTCGTTGGTCAATAACATGTACAAATTTTGTCAGTGACGTGTGCGTTCGTTGCATTCAGTTTGCCATATCGCATTTTCTCGAGTACGTGTAGTTCTACCTTATCATAGAAAGTAAAATAAAGAAACGCAGAAGTTACACTTCTAGTTTTAAGCTAATGGTAAATAAATATGTTTTTCCGAATCCTGGAAAAACATCAAAAGTTCGACATTATTTTGGGCAAATATTATTTCTAAAAACTGCGGTGAAATGCCAGAAGACGGCTAAAGTGATGCGGATGACCCCGAAGTTTTAGATGAGCTTTTAAAACTTTTTAATTCGGGCAGTGAAGTTTCTGATTTTGATGGATTTGATTGAAAAACTATGTGTACCATATATTTTCAGAATGTTGTGTGTGTATTTTTAAAATTCTTGAGGTATAAATGTTTTATAATTGGTTTAAGCACCTTATTAATTCTTCAAGTAAATTTTTATAAAATAGGTAGTAGGGTAAGTGTTATCCTTAAGATTGAAACTTGTTTAATTGATATTCTTATTTATTATTTGAAAGATCAGGCACTATATTTTTATCTATGTAATGTTTTCAAGATTCCGCCGTGGTACTACCCCACCTTACTTCGAAGGTGCGGCGTTTCTGGGGATATTTTTTTCATTCCGCCCCCTTTTTTTTTTATCACTGCGGTGTATACGCCAGTGCGGCTTATTTACCTGAAATTACGCTAATTTTTAAAATGTTCTGCCAAAACTCACCTGAATGGTAGTACTAAAACAATGCATTTAAAAAAGGATTGCTCCTATGCAGATGGACAGTAAGCCTTTTATGCTAATATCTTTATGTACTACCCACCTTATCTCTTTTGTCAGTGGTGTATTGTAAAAGTTTTTCTTTTTAGTGGGAGGTATTAGTGAGAAATGGGTTTGCCTCTGCGGGGCACTCCACTGGGAAACAATGGTGAGAAGTATTAGTGAGAGATGGGTTTACCTCCTCGAGGCACTCCACCGGGCAACAATAGCACAGACAACCGTGACAAGGGCCTCTATGAATCTTGGAAGCTGACACAAAATTAAGCTTCAGTTTAAAAATTGGGTTGTCTGAAAAGTCATGACGTATTTTGGCACCCGATGGCAGTTGGGCGGTTTTGGAAGTACTAGAGTCATGCGCAGCTCTGTTATCGCTATGGCATTCGACAGGCGCCAGTTCTAGCTGCAGTCTAGAAAGAATAGTGAGCGATTTGGTTGATTTGCGGTGATTTGACATCAAGTTGAAGATAGAAGACCAAACTGCATTTTCGCCATATTTTACTGTTTTACTTCCATAAAGGGAAGAATGAGCATCAAGTTTGTCAAAAGTAGCGTAAAGTGTACGGTGATAATGCTCTACAAGAACGTCAGTGCCAGGGGTGGTTCGTAAAATTCTGTGCTGGTGATTTTGACCTCAACGATGCTCCTCGGTCTGGGAGGTCAACCGAGGTTGATGACAACCGAATCAAGGCATTGATCGAGTCAAACCCACGTTACATGGCACGAGAGATTGCAGACACATTGCACATCCATCATTCAAGCAATCGCGACCACCTGAAGAAGCTGGGATATGTAAGCAAGCTCGATGTGTGGGTTCCTCTTGAACTCAAAGAAGCTCAATTGACGGCACGTATAAAATCTGCGATATGCTCATTAAACGTGAGGAAAACGATCCTTTTTTTGAAGCGACTGATAACTGGTGACGAAAAGTAGATTGTGTACTACAATATGCTGCGCAAACAGTCTTGGTCCCGACGTGCTGCTTTGCCTCAAACGACATCCAAAGCAGACATTCATCAGCGGAAGGTTCTGGTCTCAGTGTGGTGGGTTTTTAAAGGTGTTGTATTTTTTGAGCTCCTACCATGGAACCAAACAATCAATTCGAATGTGTACTGTCGGCAATTGGACAGTTTGAACGAATCCATCGTCCAAAAACGTCCAGAGCTCTTTCATCGTAAAGATGTTATGTTCCATCACAACAACGCGAGACCACACACAAGTTTGATCACCCGCCAAAAATTATTAGAGCTTGGGTGGGATTTGCCACACCCAGCATACTCGCCTGACCTTGCGCCATCAGATTTTAACTTGTTTCGCTCTCTTTAACAGTCCTTGCGTGGTATAACGTTCAATTCAGATGAGGCTGTAAATCAGTACCCTGTACAGTTTTCTGCCATGAAAGACAGGTCCTTCTATGAACAAGGTATTCTGCAGCTCACTGAAAGATGGCAAAAGGTTATTGAACAAAATGGGCATTATATCATTGATTGATCTTTGTTCTTTCTATCAATGAATGACCTTTGCAAAACATGGCTAAAATACGTCATGGCTTTTCCGACAACCCAATAGTTTTGTGTGACATTAGCAAAAAGACTCCAACTCACTGGATTTTTGTTCCAGAATCCTTAGTTGGAACGACCAAATGGAAATGTTGCTATGAGCTGGTCACCCACACTGATGTACTTTTATGATTGGTATAACCCAAGGGAAGAACTTAAAAGATCCAAGAGTTGGTTATGGTGGGCCTGCCACTCTTGAGAAGGATGGTTCACCACAGAAACAATATGGAAATGAAAAATGGCATATGAGAAAGAGATCTCTGCTGAGTGAGTGAAAGATTGGTGTATGGGGAATACTAGATGAATAAATGGAAAGATAAAAGATGTGATTAAAGAAATGAATAAGTGTGCTGTGTTTAAGTGAAACTAAAAAAAAAAAAAAAATACAGGTAGGCTCAGTTCTGATTGAGCCGTCAGTTTGGAATGTTGGACTGTGACTTACAGATGGGAGAGTTAAAATGAGCTAGTCAAATGAGCAAACAGGTCTATGATATGAAAAGTAGCTTGCATAATTTTTACAAATAATGCTGGATACATTGCAAACACAAAGCAGATTGATACACAAATTACCCAATGTTGGGCTGTGTCTTCTTGGGCTTACATTCCTCATCACTTGCTCTTGCCTCTCATTTTGATTTTCTTCATTTTTGCTTGTGTTCATTCTGCAAATTTCGCAGCATTGTCTAAAATGTTAACCCGTTCATACGAAATTTTTCTTTTTTAATGTTCGTTTAAACTGCTGCAATATGTTCTTTATATATTTTAATAGATCCCGCCAAGAGCTTTAAAACGATACCATGCACAGTTGTGTTGTGCTCATGGCTGCCGAGATAGATTGAGTCAAACGCGGCGACACCCCCAGAAATATTGCATCATCTCCCCCACGCACAGGGGGCGAGGGGAGCATCACACATGCAATGAATTGCTCAGTATGTAAATTGGACTCCATGCTGTTTATGAATATGCTAACACGATTAATGTATGACACATATTTTTAATACTATAAGGTATTTCAATGGAAACCTATTTTTTGTCACAGATGGTCAGCTGTAAGTTGCCAATCTGTGACAAAAATAGGTCTCAATTGAAATCATTATCATTGTTGCCTTATCTGTCTCAATTGAAATCATTATCATTGTTGCCTTATCTGTCTCAATTGAAATCATAATCTTTGTTGCCCTATCTGTCTCAATTGAAATCATTATCATTGTTGCCTTATCTGTCTCAATTGAAATAATTATCATTGTTGCCCTGTCTGTCTCAATTGAAATCATTATCATTGTTGCCCTATCTGTCTCAATTGAAATCATTATCATTGTTGCCCTATCTGTCTCAATTGAAATCATTATCAGCCCTATCTGTCTCAATTGAAATCATTATCAGCCCTATCTGTCTCAATTGAAATAATTATCATTGTTGCCCTATCTGCAGAGTTAGACTTAGTCTTATGTCAAAAAAGAAATTGAAATAGAAGAAATGAATGGAAGGGTGAGTGTGTAGTCTAAAGTGTTATATAATGTGAGAGGAAAAACTGGTGTAGGTGTGATTTTAAGTGAAAAAAAATAGAACAACTTGACTCACTACAGCTGCATAAGTGAGAGAATTATTTGGGTTCAATCGGAAGTGAAACTTCAGAGAATAGTAATTATTGTAGTGTATGCTCCTTGTGACTCAGAGCCTTCTGATAGGAAGGAAGATTTCTGGAATGAGCTAAAAGCTGTTTTAGCCAGTTTGGTGCTAAAGAGAAAGTTATATAGCAGGAGATTTCAATGCTAGAGTAGGTGTTCAGAGTGGGATTTCTGAAAATGTTCTGGGTAAATTGAATGATCCTGGTGTAAATGGTAACGATGAAAGATTAAACTCTTTGTTTAAAATGGATTGTGGGTATCTAATATGTTTTCAACTTCAAGTATATCCACACATATACTTGGGAAAATTGTACTCTGAGACTAAGGAGTGTAATAGGTTTTGTTGTTTATGATCAACGTCTAAAACACTTAGTTGGTGAGAGAGGAAAAGATGTTGGCTCTGATTATCACCTGTTAATGCCATGAGTGCAACTGAATGTTGGTTGAAGAAGGAGGAATAAGAAGATGCCTGTGATAAAAAAGAATAAAGGTTGAAAGACTCTCTGAAGAACATTAGAGTTACTCTGATTTACTCAGTGAATGTCTGAATGAGTTGAAGGCATGTGAGAGGGATGTAGAGTAGAAGTTTGTATGTTTTAAGAACTGTGCTGTCACTGCCACTGAAGAGGTCTGTGGCACCACAACAGTGGGTAACAACAGAGATGATGCTTGGTGGAATAGTGAGATTGAAGAGGCAGTAAAGAGAAAAAAAGAAAGCCTATTTGGGGATGTTGCAAGGTAGAGTTTCTGAGGATGAATATCACTGTAAGAAGCGTGAAGCTGCTAAGCTGGTTTGCAAAATATAGGAAGGAAGATAGGAAGGAAAAGGTGGAAAGGCATGAAAAAAAAAAAAAAAAAAAACGTTCTGGAAGTACATATGAGATAGAGAAAAGAGGGGAAATAAAGTTCTAAGATGTTGTTAAGAATAGGGTTGAAGAAATTATATGGAGCCAAATGAACTAAGTGAAAGATGGGGTGAGTACTTCTGTGATTTATTGGATCATGAAAGCAAAAGGCTATTCTGAGGCAGAAGCAGATGATGTCACAGTGAGAGATGGCAGCACAGGTGGGATCTCAAGAGAAAAGGTGTGTAAAACTCTAAAATCTTTTCAGAATGGTAGGGCTTCGGGAGTAGATGGTATAACTGCTGAGATGTTAAAATATGGTGGTGACTGTGATTGACTGGTTAACTGAAATTTGTCAGTTGTATTGGGAATTAAAAATAGTCCCTCAGGATTGGAAGGATGCTATCATTGTCCCCTTGTATAATGGAAAAGGTGATCAGACTGAAAGCAAGAACTGTTGGGGTATCAGTTTGCTGAGTGTGCCAGGGCAAGTGTTTGGAAAGGGCATTATTGATAAGGTATGAGGTCTTACATCACAGAAAGTGTGGGATGTACAATGGTTTTATGCTGGTAAGAGCTGCACTGTTCAAAATTTTGCATTACATATGATGATTGAAAAATATCTGACTGTTGGTAAGAAAGTTTTTGCTGCCTTCATAAATTTAGAAAAACCTTATGACGGAGTATATAAGGATACCTCTGCGGAAGGCACTGAATAAATTTGGTATTATTGGAAATCTACTTAATAGTGTGAAAGCCATGTATGCTCACAGTAGAGCATGTGTGCAAGTGAATGATGTCTTATTGAAATGGTTTTCTATTGGTGCAGGAGTCGGACAAGGCTTTGTAATGTCGCCCTGGCCGATTAATGTATTAATAGATGCATGCCTGTATGATGCCAAAATGGACATACTGGTTTATGTCTTGGCAATATCCATGTGTGGAGATTGCTTCATGCTGATGAGAGATGTCCTGTTGGCAGAGAGCAAAAGTGAGTTGAAGAATATGTTGTCCTGGTTGTACGAAATTTGTATGAAATTCAGACAGAACATAAATAATTGTAAAACCAAAGTTATGTTTTTTGAGCAAGGAACTGTTAGTACTGAATGCAAGTTAAGTTTAAGTGTCACAGAGATTGATCAGGTGAATGAGTTTGCCTATTTAAGAAGTATGTTTGACAGAGAGAACAAATTAGATGGGGTGAAATTAGTAGGCGTGTGAATTCTTCTTTGAAAGTCATAGCTGCTTTAGGTGGATTTCACAGGAATGATGGATGGGTTCTGAAGAATGGTCCCAAATGATTCTGTATGGAAGTGTAATTGTTCCTACTGTTATGTATGGCAGTGAAATCTGAATACTACGGAAGAGACATAGGAGTTGTTTGTGTGTTGAAGTGCATTACTTAAGGAGGTTTGTGGCAAGGCATGCTCTGATCATGTGAGAAATGAAGATGTGTTGGAGATGTGTAATGTGAGGCAAAATGTTGTTAGTAAGGTGGGGACTAATATTCCTAGGTGGTTTGGCCATGTTGAAAGAAGTTAGAGAATTTTTTAAGCCCACATGGCAGGAAAGGAAGATAGAGGAAGGCCAAGAAAATCATGAAAGATTCAGGAATGTCTGCTTGAGAAAAAGATTGAGTATGAAGTACAAAAGGTCTTGTGTGCAACGTGTGATAGATGTCAGTGAGGCTCAGCTGTGTGCCAAGTTCATTGTTAATGGAGACATTTCGTACACCAACAGTAAGAAAGATCTAGTTTCATCAGTTAAACATTTACTTTTTACTTGGCAGACAGTCTTTCTTTCAGGAGCTAACCTCTGAATCTCAGAGAACAGCTTAATGATATGTAGAATATGTAAGTTTTTTTTTTTTTTTTTTTGGTTCTATTTGGAAAAGGGAAAGTAATTTTGTTCCTTATCCTTTTTGTGTATTTGTTCACTGTCTGATGTAGGTGAGAATGGTATTTTTAAGTGGTGTTCTACCCAGTATCTGTTACCAAAGAATTTTTTAAATCCATTCTTGTTGGTGCATAAATATCATACTGCCAGAGACAAAATTATATGGACTGACAAAAAATATGTGGAAAAGTTGGATGAGAGTTTTCTGTCCTACACCACAATATTTTGCAGTTAGACTTCTAGAATTTGAAGATTTTTTTCTCTCTCCATAGCCAGATGAATAAACGGAACTATGTTCAAAATGGTACTAAATCCCTGCTTTTAAATTTCAGTAAATGTGTCGTTAAGTTTATTTCTTTTTGTTTATTTTTATTTGATTTGCTTGTTCAATCCTAAGACTGAAAGTCAATTATTACTTTCAATGTGTTATGATGTGATCACTTAATTATTATTTATAGTAGCATAAGGTTACATTATTCTGCTTCTATAAGCCGCTTTTCACTCATATTATGAAAAGCTTCTGTTATGGAAGTGGGATTTAAGACTTTTTTATAACTGTTTCTTTTCTTCTTAGCAATCAGCTCCAATGGCAGAGATGTTACAGTAGATTTTCCCAAGCAGCATGGATGGACCGGACTTCTTTCAGAAATGGAAAAAGTTCCCAGTATTCATGAACATGTGAGGTATGTAAACCCAAAAGCACTTTGCTTCAATGATTGAAAAATACTTATTAGCTTATGCATGGTTTAATAATATACAGGCATGTCATTAAATGAGATTTTGATTTGCAGATATGGAGGCCAACTGTCTCTAGGTAAATCTATTCCTGCATTAGGCATCTTAGATTGAAGATTAATTCCCAGATGAAATAATATAAATAGATCTTACAGATGGGGTGTTGTGAACTTTCTTTTAAGCAGAATTAATATTCATCACTCACAGCTTCATTGCTCAGAAAATAAATGGGTATAATTTTAAATTATATCTTCCTGCATTTTAACTGTGTTTGTCTGTTAGCGATACACTAGTCAAAACATTTTTAATGATACACTCATTGTCATAAAAATCCACGCACCAAGAAAAGACCATGCAATTAAATCAAAACTCAGCGAATAGCTACATGAAGGGCAGACATGCAAATGATTAAAGTTTCGTGCAATTCCACATGCCAACGCATCCAAGACTGGCGCTGCAATTGCAAGCCTTGGGGCTTATAAGGTGCAGCGTAGGAGACTCCACATTCGTGCTGAAGTGCACGGTAAGAGTAAGGTGAGATCGCTGAGCAATAGACATGCCAAAGAGCTGCTGTAGATGTGCGTACGAGCATCGAACGGAGTTTGAATGAGGCCGTATTGTCGGGATGAGAGGGTAAGGGTGGCCAGCGTGCCGAATTGCCCGCAATTTGGGCTGGTCGGACAGTACGGTGCGATTGTGTTTGGAGCAATGGACATGGGAAGGCACTGATACACGGCGGACTGGTCAGGACGTCCCAGGCACACCACCAGCAGAGAGGACTGTGGGATCGTAAGAGTGGCACGCACAGATGCAACGATTTCCTTGTCCAGTAACCAGAGACACATGATGGCTGTACTGGCAGAGGCGAATTTGCACTCTTGATGGCCCTTACGTTTTCTGCCATCAGGACCTGACTATCATCGGCATCGATTGCAGTGGTGTCAGCAGTGAGCAACATGAAATGCTACGGACTGGCGACGTATAGTGTTCAGCAACAAATCCCGCTTCTGTATGGGAACGGAAGACCACCGTGTCAGAGTGTGGAGGACCGCAGGTGAGCGATACATAGCCAACCTCACTGTACAGCGGCACATGTCCCAAACTGTAGGCTTGATGGTCCGGGGAGCCATCGTATATGACAGCTGGACTTCCTCGCAGTGATCCGAGAGACGTCGACAGCCCAGCGCTACGTACAGAATATCCTGCAGCCCCATGTGCTGCTTTTCCTGGCAGGTCAGCCCGCAGCCATTTTCGAACAAGATAACGCCAGTCCGCACACTGCTTGAGTTTCTCAGGACTATCTACATCATGCTTTGACGATTTAGTGGCCTGCCAGATCGCCTGATCTCTCGCCCATCGAGCACGTGTGTGACCAGATGGGACGCCAGCCTTCTCCATGTCCCAGTGTTCGTGATTTAGAGCGTCAGTTGCAAGAAATGTGGGCCAATCTGTCCCAGCATATAGCATACGGCGTCTCTTTGACTCCATGCCAAATCATATCACCGCATGTATCCGAGCACAAGGCTATCTGACGCGGTACTAACTCTGACCGGAATATGTACAGTATATCTGCGGGAAATCACCCTGCTGCTGTGATATTGTAATCACTTTTGTCCTTGGTATGTACCATTTCACTACTAAAATCTCATTTCAATCTGACACCTCCTTGGTGCGCAGATTTTTATGACAGTGAGTGTATTTTTTATAGATAAAAACTGAATGAAATGATTGTTACATCTATGCAATGGGAAATTGTGAAGAATGTTTCGAAAATTAAACTAATACGGCTTTGTGGATCAATATATTCACCTCACTGTCTTTAAATTAATGTGCTTAACATTAATATACACTTTCGTAGGTTACTCACCATTTCTAAAAATGGCTCGGGAGTTCCACTTCTTACCAATACATTTCCAGCATGTATACTACACTTCTGTCTTCCATCTGTGGTTCAAGGAAATGAATCTTTGCATACCAGTTTTCACCATAATTTCCAATTTTAAAAATTACATACCGGGTATTAAGTTTCCTGGTCTCATATTGGTACGTTTTCATTCATATTTCGATACTTCACTGCCTCCCATAGAATCTCGCATACCAAACACCCTTTTGCAATGAAGGCCATTAAAAAAAAAAAAAAAAAGACAACAATATAATCAAATACCTAAACAAGACACACACTAAACAAACATGCTAACCCTAAGCACATGCAGCAAATTAAAAAGCCTATTATACATTGCTAGAAGGTTAGGTTTTAGCAATGTATAATTGGCTTTTAATTTGCTGCATGTGCTTAAGGTTAGCTTGTTTGTCTCGAGTGTATCTTGTTTAGGTATTTGATTCGATTTTTTTTTCTTTTTCTTTTTTGGAATGGCTTTCGTTGCGAACAGGGGCTTTGTATGCTTAGGCTTACGTCAAAAGAAATGTGACATGTGACATGTGACATGTCAGTGCTCTTTGGCATTAGAGTAAATGTAAAAATTCCTGTGCCTCAGAATAGATGTCAAGCAAATTTGAAGACTTGCAGCCCCTGCATTTGAGAGTGGGTGAACTCCATTTTGGCATTAGAGTAAATGTTTTGCTATCACAGTTGTCAGATGGTGAACATTGCTGAGACCTTCAACCTGTTGAAACGTAAAAATGTTTTGAGGATGATCCAGGTGGGAGCGAAAAGCTTAAGCAATAATGAGGTTATGCCAGCATAAGTCAGGGACCAGGAGTGAGGTGCAAAAAAAGGTGTTCATTCTGTTTTTTAAGTTTAACTCATTTTAAATAGTGAGCTTTATTAGCTAAATGTTTTAGTAAAAAAGGTGCAGGGCAAGATTTGTATATATTTTAATGGCATAAAGTAATTGTATATATGTTAATGGTTAAAGCCTTTGAGATAGAATTTAAGTTTTATGTAGGTTAAATAGTAATATAACTGTCAGAGTCAAATTAAAAATGTTCTTAATGGTAGTTTGTAATGAATAATTAAATGTTTTTAAAAGATATTAGTTCTTTGCTTGGAGGTCCCTCTGACAAATATTGGCATTTTCATGTGTGTGTGTGTAATATGTGGCAGTGAGAGGTCATGGTTTGTGTAAGTATTAAATTTACTTTTACATGGCTTGAACAATTTCAATTGTTTTATGTGCATGTTACATACAAAATAACTAATTGTGACTTGATTTGCGTTCTCATGAAGTTAATGTAAATTGATTAACTTAGTCATACATACATACATATAACAGTAATTTAGTCATACAATAATTAAAAACAGCTGCCGTCTATGCATGATATTAATCTGAAGCAATAGATAAATATTTCTTCAAACTAAATTTATTAAGCAAAAAGAGATGGTTAAAATGATATAAGATCTTTCAGACTTTAACGTAAAGTCCATCAGATGTTAAAACCAATTTTTGACAGATGCTTCGGGTACTATATATAGAAGTAAAAACCGGATAGAGTCCTGTTTCCAGCTAATCAGTACGTATCCAGTCAGAGATCATAATGTATGCTAGGGTCGTATCCAAAGCCACATGTCCATTTGAGAAGTTCCTCTGGAATCAATTTTGAAATTATGGATTTCCAGGGGAGGGAGATGTACTGAAGTAATACAACATTGCAAGCTATCGTTCCATATTTAAAAATGGTGAGGCTTTCGGTGAATTTTAATGAAAATCTAGAAGATAGGGTATTCAAAATAGAAGTCTCATTCCAGGATGGATACCAATACTATCCAGTTTTGAGTTTACAGAAAACCTAATTCTTCAACTATTATACCATACTCATCTGCCCATCCTTGGTCGTACAAATTATCCTCCATCCAGTTTCTAAAAAGACGTGCTTTCACCCATTCTTCAGGCTGTCACCTGCGACAATGAGAAATCAACAAAATAACACAAATTACCATTGTACATGGTTACCCGGAACAACTAGTAACTCAAATTCTCAGGAGGCTAAGGAGAACGCAACTTACCACCTTACAACCAGATACTTCTCAATGTAAAAAGTTTGTGGGATCGAAGGTTTACGACCCGGAAATCAATGTTTTACAAAAAGCATGCAATAAATACAACAGTGCCTTTGGATTATTAACCAAGAACATTTTCTCAATGATAAAAAAGGATCGTGATTTGGTCAGTTTAACTTAACAGGCATGGAGTTTATGGTATACCTTAAAAACCGGTGACTCCTGGTGAACCAGTAAGAATTTACATCAGATCTACCTACCACACTCTGCAAACTAGGCTTGCGGAACATAAATATAATGTCAAAAGAGTAGCAATCTCAACAGCCTTCTCTCGACTCGTCAGTCAGGGATCCTACTATCCATCATGGAATGAGACTTCTATTTTGAATACCCCATCTTCCAGATTTTCATTAAGATTCACCAAAAGCCTCATCATTTTAAAATATGGAATGATGGCTTGCAGTGTTGTATTACCTCATTAAATCCATAATTCCTAAATTGCTTCCAGAGGAACCTGAAGGAACTTCTCAAATGGACATGTGACTTTGAATACGACCCTAGCATATGTTATGATCTCTGATTGGATATCTTCTGATTAGCTGGAAACAGGACTCTACTTCCGGTTTGTATGTACTTCTATACATAGTATTCGAAGTATCTATCAAAAATTGTTTTTAACATGTGATGATGGACTTGACGCTAAAGCCCGAAAGATCTTATGTTATTTTAACTGTCTTTTTACCTAATAAATTTAGTTTGAAGAAGTATTTATCTGTTGCTTTAGATTATCATCGTGCATAGACAGCAACTGTTTGTAATTATTGTACGATTAACCTGTATGAAGTTGTATCAACTAATGATTAACTCAGTGTCATATGGATTAATTGTCATTTTATTTCTAATCTTTACATTGTTTTCCTTAGATGTGATGGCTGTCGAGTTGATCCTTTGCATGGTCCCAGATTTAAATGTAGAGTGTGTCACAATTTCGATCTTTGTGAAAATTGTTTTCGATCTGGTCATATTCATCGACATCCATTCAATCGCATCAATGAGCCAGGTAATTAGTTTTAGCATTGTTTGGTTTCATTTTGTTTCAGCATTTACTTTTTGATTTTTTGAAGTTTGTGGAATAAATAATTCTTGGTTTTTGGATAATATATATATAGAGAGAGATATATCTTTCATTTAAATGTTACTAACATAGCATGTTATCAGTGAATAATTTAGCATTAGGTATGTTGTTGTTCAAGCATGTGCTTGCATATCTTATCTGTGAACTGAAAAAAAGGTGACAATGGAAATTTTGCTAATAATCCAACAGGAAGTTGGATAATATGCTTTGATGCCCTCAAAGAATATTAACCAGAAATCAAGTTTATAAAAAATGTTCTTGTAGGTAGATCAGCAGTAGATTTTTTTTTCAAGCATGTAGGGATGCACAGTTACCATTTCGTTAACTTTTTTTTTTTTTTTTTCACTCAGAGTTGTAACTGGAAATACATTTTGATTCCATTGTGTGAACTTTGAATGTCAATGTACAATTATAGAAATACACTTGGGTAGGTATTCAAACCATAAATGTTTTTTTTTAGCAGATCTGATCTGATGTAATATGAGTTGTGCATATACTGTTAACCTGAGTAGCACATGGGTGTTGTGTGTGTTCTTTGGCTCTGTGCCCTCCATAAAGCTGGTAATCATACATTAGAATAGGCTTCAGAAAATCCTCCAAATACGTGACATCAGTGAATAAACAAGGACATCGCTCTTTCCACGTTTTATCAACACATAGCAACCAAAAAATTGTTATACGCTCACAGCTGGGGATCTTAAGAATAGGCTTCTCTTCCTAGCTATGAATTCTCATAAGAGAGAACTAAAAGAATGTTTCATGCAGATTAAGTTAAGTTGATGGTAGTTGAGAACACGCTAAGTTACGTATGATAGTTCTTAAGGCAAATATATTTCAGCCATTACTGTGGCCTTCATCAGTGCTATTACGATTTGTTTCGTTGCCAGATTGGAAAGGTAAGTTTTGTAACGGTAACTCCGGTTGACGTGATGCAATGAGAGATTTCCAGATGTATGGAACGTAAATGGGGAGCTCAGAGTTGCAATTTTTGGAAAATAAAATTTCCAGACTTTCTCTGAACCTCAGAGCAAAACGATTTTGGAAGGAAGTCAACTTTTTGTGCCTGACCAAAGTGGAATAGCAGAAGTGTCGGCTATAATAAGTTGAGACAAGGAAGAGGAAGATTTTCCAAATTTCACATCAGATTTGTGTTCCTGATGTCTTGAGAGAATTTTTCGGAATGAACTTCCTAGAAGGATATAGACTTGCCATTTGCTCTTCTTCAATTTCTGTTATCCTCTGTAATGACAGAGACCCAAGACCTCCGCTTTCTTCTCCTGGAGTGTATAAAATTCCTATCAAGACAAATGTTGGATTAACTGCATACTTAGGAAGTTCATTCCGAAAAATTCTCAAGACTTCAGGAACACAAATTTGATGTAAAATTTGGAAAACCTTCCTCTTCCTTGTCTGAACTTGCCATGGCTGACACTTCTGCTATTCCACTTTGGTCAGGTACAAAAAAAGTTGACTTCCTTCCAAAATCGTTTTGCTCTGAGGTTCAGAGAAAGTTTGGAAATTTTATTTTCCAAAAATTGCAATTCTGAGCTCCCCATTTACATTCCATACATCTGGAAATCTCTCGTTGCATCACGTCACCCGGAGTTACCGTTACAAAACTTACCTTTCCAATCTGGCAACGAAACAAATCGTAGTCGCACTGATTAAGGCCATAGTAATGACTGAAATGTATTTGCCTTAAGAACTATTATACGTAACTTAGCGTGTTCTCAACTACCATCAACTTAACTTGTTTGTTAGTTGCATGCATTGCCTACCACTCATTTATTTCATGCAGATCTTGCTGGCAACTGTAACAGTGATTGTGCACTCGTTGAACCACACTGAATGTCAAATCTATCTTCCTACAAATATCTCATCACCCTAGTGCTGAGATATCTGTAAAATATATAAATTATGGTTCTTGTAAGAAAGAAAAAGAAATTAAAACTTGTTTTTTGCTGGCTCAGTGTCTTGGAAGTTCTATTTAAAGGGTACTGTTAATGGGACATTTTTAAGCCTTTCTGTTAGTGTCAGCAGAGCAAATGTGGTAAAAACACATTTCTACAGAATTTCAAGCATTTTCCAAAAGTATTCACTCACATTCTCGTGTGTGTGTGTGTGTGTGTGTGTGTGTGTGTGTGTGAGAGAGAGAGAGAGAGAGAGAGAAAGGGGGAGGGGGAGGGAGGGAGAGAGAGAGAGAGAGAGAGAGAGAGAGAGAGAGAGAGAGAGAGAGAATTTAGGTTAATGAGTCTTTGGAGGTAGTAAAGCATTTGGGTATCTTCATATGCATAGTTGCATTATTTCAAGTCTACTGTCACTAAAAAGATTTGACAAGAACACCATGGTAAGACCTAAAATTTCAGCATGGTTATACCTCCTGCTCAGTTTTTCAATGTAAGATATGTCTTAAAATTCCATAGAAATTTAAAACTGATGCTTTTTCTTATAAGTAGGGAGGTAACTGCCAATGTAAAAATTCTACAAAAATTATGTAACTAATTTATAAAGTTGACTTTTTGCATATTTTTGAAAGCTAAAAATTACTTACATATTTATAAATAAAATTATCAGTTTTAAATTTCTCTTTAATTTAAGGTGTATTTTACACTGGAAAAAATGAGCTAGGGATATAATATGCAGAAAATATCAATTTTACTATGGTGTTCTTTTGTCATATCTTTTTTTTTTACTAAAAGAGTAGACTTGAAAAACACGTTTAAAATCTACGGTGGAAAGTTTTTTTTATTATGCACTGTAAAATAATATGTTAAATAATTAATAGGAAAGAGTAACATTATTTCACAACTTCATAGCAGAAAGCCAGTCTGGCTGTAGTGGAACACACAGATAAAAAATATTTAGCTTAAAAGTATTTAAAGTATGTTAGTTAAGTAGCATAGCTTCATTTTTTGAATGGAAATCGGGAGATGCTGATTCGATTCCCACTCCAGGGCTTTATTGCATTTTCGAGTTTTATGGCTTCATGGAAAACAGTAAAATAAAGTGCTTCTGTGGCAAAATTATTATTTTTGTTTTCCTGTCATTTACTTGAAGATATTTTATTCATTGGTTTCTGTGGTGATGTCTGAAGAATTGGCGATTCTCCTGGTTTGAACCTGTTCCTGGATTAGATGGATGGTTGCTATGATGAGGCATTGGGTGCACAAATCTGATATTTGTTCCGATTCATTCCTATACTTAAGTTGCTTGCAGATTTGTTGTCATGGGTGGTGTAATGGTAGCATGCTTATCAGTACCATTGGTGCCCTAAAGTATTGACAATCAACCAGAAGTTTAAGTGACTAAATTGCAGTCACATGACATTGATTTGCTGCAGTACAAACACAGAGAAGAGCATTTTATATGTTGTTGTAGGCTGTAAATGTCTCATGATATATGCATATACCAATTTCTTTCAGTGTATTTATTTACATATTTTGAAATATTTGTATGCTGTTCTTGATGTGCTATTTTTTCTCTTTTTCCTCACTGATGGTGTGGTTGATATTGTTTAGCGTTCTTACACAGGTTATGTCTTCCAACCTTCAGTATAGGGCTACCATCACCTTGGATTTTGACTGAGCAATGCTATGCGCTTCTGGTAATAGATAAAAATAGGAATTATGTGGCCTCTCTAGCATTGTTTGGCTTCATGAGTGTGCATGAAGGATAACAACTATGAAAACAAACTGTAGATTTCCTGCATAAATTTGGTTTATAAGATTTTTTTCCCCGCAAACTTTTATGTCACAAACTGGTTTTTAAGTGTTAATTACATTTGTGGCCACTTGAAAAAAAAAAACATTTTTTTTTTGTCATTCCACATGTATGTTAAAGGCATGTCAGTCAGTAATATTTCAACACCTAGTTCTATTAAGATGGCATTTGTGAACTGCAACACATTTCTAGTTGGTAAAATAAGTATTCTCATTGGTCGTAAGCCTTTTTTTTTTTTTTGTAGAGGTGACTGTATTATAAACTTGAATGTATCATCTATAAATTTGTTTGATGTTACAGTTGCATATATTATGAATATTGTGCTTTTTTATTTTTCTTCCCAGTCATGAAAAACCATGCTGAAATAATAACAATAATAATAATGACCAGAATGATGCACTCCACACCATAGTTATGTTTTTTAATAAGAGATCATTCATTTTGGTTGAAGAAGCACTGTAATCACCATTTTTTCACATCCCTGTACACCAAATGCTTGATGTCATATTTAGGTTCTGTAGCAGTATACGTGGGATACCCTGGTCGTCATCGTAAACAAGATCAAGAAACGTCATTTATTCCTCCTGTTAGTGGTTACATTGAAGAGTGGTCTCAGTGTGTGAAAAACCTAACAGTTTCATCCAGAGAAAACTGGGCTTACAGACTCATAGATGGTACTCGATGTTTTTGGCAGAGCTGTGGAACACAAGGGAAAGTGAGTGTTGAATTTATGTTCCATCTGTTATTGGCAATTTTGCAAGAGATTTTCCCTTTCTATTGTCTTTTTACTACTTCTACTCTTTGGCTATAATGTACTGTTTTACAATTAAATATGCAGTTAATGTGCTGCATAATGATGTCCCAATTTGCTAAATAGATAATTCATGACTCAAAATTCCAAAAACTTGTAAACAAGTTTGGTAATGATTGATGTCATAGCTATTCCTAGATTTGATACACTATAAATATCCCTAAATTATGGGTTTTACTCAGGAATAAAAAGAAATTACTTACAGTCGAATTTTCAGGTAGCACCCCTACCCTTCCTCAGGACTACACTATAGTAGGTGTTGCCATTCATTAGCTAAATTCCAGCATATTACATCGTTTAATGTTGTACCTCTTCTTTTCTCAACATTAAATGATGTGAAAGGTTGGAATTTAGCTAATGAATGGCAACACCTACTATAGTGTAGTCCTGAGGAAGGGTAGGGGTGCTACCCAATAATTTGACTGTAAGTAATTTCATTTTATTCCTGAGTAAAATCCATAATTCAGTGAAATTTATAGTTGTAAATAAGTGTTAAGTTTGAATACAATTTATGATTAGGTCTACTGTAAATAACTTTTGTAATTACACAGTGTGTGTGTGTGTGTGAGAGAGAGACAGAGAGAGAGAGAGAGAGAGAGAGAGAGAGAGAGAGAGAGAGAGAGAGAGACAGTTTTAAAATATTTTGTGCACCATAGAGTTGCACAAGTGAAACGTTTACATAAATAGATGTTTAATGTGATTCATAATATATAAAACTATATATTATGAACCACATCAAACATCTATTTATGTAGAAGAGCAATAATATATATTTTTTAATTTTTGAATAAAATAAATTACTCCGTACATGAAAAGTCTCATTGTTGCAAGTACACACTCTGGTCCTAAGTTGTCATGCCAATAATGTCTGTTTCTATTACTGACAAGGCAGGGTATGTAAATTTGCATTTGATATTGCATGTAAGGGTATATGAGGGGTTTTGGTTTATATGCCATTACTCATCATTGTTCATGAAAGTTTTTAGCAGTAAAAAACTCGAGTTTATGGAAACCTGTAAAGCAAGACAAAGGGTTCTAAGAAACATATCATTAGTATTATGAGTTAAAAAAAAAGGGGGGGGATTGTAGCTATAAAAGCATTGTTAATTGAAATGATAGTAGTGTGTGCAAGTGTTATCATTGGTACCAGAAGTGCAGACCTTGTTATTTGCACAAAGTCTCTGATGCACAGGTAGGCAGGCCTGTTGAATTCAGCAGCTACGTATCTGTTAAAACATACATACATATCACTAAGCTGTTCTCTGAGATTCAGAGGTTAGCTCCAAAAAGAAATACAAACTTCCAGATATTTTTACTTATTGTTTTGTATAAATTGCCTCAGGATAATCTTTTGATAAAAAATAAACATTTGGAATTCATTAAATTCCATCACCTTTAACCATTGGTTTTGGATCAAAAAGTTAATGGGTGATGAGATGTTTGTGATTTATTATAACAGTAAATGCTGCTGACAATATCTTACTCCCAAGGATTTAACTGTAATATAGATTTTTGAACACAATTTAACTTTCATTTTTTGCTAAATGGACATTATTTGGATGCTCTCCAGGAAACTGTCATTACTCTCACATAATTAGAAATTGTCAGGGTCTGGTCTATATCACAATATTCATGTTCTGTCTCATGAGGCACTAACACGTGAGATTCAGCAAAGAACACACACTTCACTCAGGATCTAGCCTTTCTGTAATGCTTATCACTTGAATTTAGGGAGATTTCCATTAAGCAGGATGGAGATAGCTAACAGGTTTGTACTTAGTTGTGGTTTAATTTTTTTCTTTCTGCCTCTGTGTTTCTTCTTTCTATTTGCACTCTGTCAGTTTAAGTGAAAAGGGAAATTTTTGGTAGGAGAGCAACTTGCTGTCTTTCTTTGTCTACTGAGTCCATTCCTCCTTTCTACCATACATCATGGCACTTAGTTACTAGGACACCATTGGCTAGCACTCACGCTGCATGGTACAGACTTTTCAAACATGTCTTGACCATGATTTTTTTTTTTACTTCAGCAAGGACTCATGAAATGGTTGGAATTCAGGTGGTAAATTTTAAGTTCTGTCTACAGGAAACAGTGCTCAGCCCTTGCCTGTGTGTGTACCAGTTCTCAAGTTAATGAAAACTTGAAGTTGCTAAGTCAGTGAACCAAGACAGAATGAAGACCTAAGTTGGATTACTTTGCTAAAATTCAGTTGCTCACCAAGGGCACATGGCATGCTTGTTGTTAGAGGAGATTTGATGTGCTTCATTTTATTATTAGAGGATTTGATGTGCTTCATTTTATTAATCTGTCATATCACAAGAAGCATATATTTTCCCTGCAATTATGGCATGTGAAGTGGTTAATAATAAGAATAACAGTGAGAAAAACTGAACACTGGCACACACACACACACAGAATGCCTGCAAGATATTTCAGCCAAAATTTAAGTCACCAGGAAAGAAAAAAATTCATCTTTGCAATAAATGTTTGTAGATAAATACTTGTGACTTTCATCCGAAGTTAAGTTTGGCTAGCTCAGTATATGGGATTCTGGTCTGAAATCAGAGTAAAATTTTTTATTAAACAGGAATCGGAAATTATGCCATTTAGCCATCTTTGTGTGAACACAAACTCTGATAACTATCAGAATTCTTATTAATGCATTTCATAACAGATACTAAAACAGACATGAATATTTTACATGTATGTTGGTTTAAACTCGGGTTTCATGCAACAATAACACATAAACATAGAAATCGAGTGACAGGGATCTTGTCTCCCCACTGTGGACACCCCTGGAGTTTATGCTATTCCAATTTCAACTTCCTCTGGTCTCTCAGTGTATATTAGAAGCACATACAGAAGCATCAAAACCAGAATTAGTGAACACAAAGATGTTTCCAATATTTTCTAAAGACAGCATTATCTGCACTACACCTCTGCAGTTCCCCTTTGGAAAGTAAAAAAAAAAAAAAGTTGCCCCATTCATCAACAAAGCATCTCTGCATTTCCAAGAAAGCATTGAAATTTTGTTCACCAAAAACTGCAATTTAGATACCCTCACCAAATCCCATTTATTTGGCTCTCTCTACTAAAATCTGGAAACAGTTCCAGCTCCCCAATTTCAAATTGTAGTTCTGGCAACCAGCCCACCAGGTTGATTGTGGGTGATCAAGGTCATTTGATGACCGAAAGCTACCACTAATTGAACCTTTTTACCATATGTGACTGTGTTTTCGCTCAATTTCTATGTTTACATGTATGTTACATTTACATAACTGTGATTCACATAGTTAAATCACTTCACTACAATATTGTGGGAAATCCACTGTAATCATCATGTCTGTTCACTAGTGCAGTCACAGTGTCTTAAAAACTTATAGGACAATATGAAAGATAAGAGTCCTATGACAATGATATCATGCTAAGTTACTTCTGAAGATTTGTATTACTACATATTAGTCTGAAACTAAAGTATTTTTACTGTAGTCTAATAATTAGGATTATTTTTACTTTGTAATTTAAGAATTGAGGCTGTTTTTATAAATTGAAAGTAACACTTTCAGGACATCTAAGGTAATTATTCAGCTAAAACTACAGTCAAGGTACAAAATACATTTCACAGAGAAGTGTGCACATTCCCAGTTTATTGCACAAAATTGTGGTTTGCGTTTCTTCAACCACAAAAATTGGGCCTTTGAGAAAACAGTGTTTTCATGAATGTAAATTATGCCAGAAGCAAAATTAGTCACATTAATAAGCTATTTGCAGCATTAAGAACATTATGCTAGCAGAGTTTACACATCGTCAATAACACTGATAAATGTTGTAACGATGAAGTACCCAGTTTCATACCTCCACCTTGGATACAGTTAATTTCGAACAACAAAGAGCAAGTAAACCACTAACTCTAACTTTATTTCAGAACTCACCCAATAACAATTAAGACACAGCAATCATTAGTCAGAGTGTTGTGACATTTTTTGAAGTCATTTGGGAGCTGAACGCGGTGTATATAAACAAGAGTGACGTTCCACGGTGGACTCTTTTTCAAATTTTTACAATATCTTTTTTAGCATTTACCTTGAAGATGTGCTGGGAGCTAGCACGAAAGATCTAGTGATGCGATTTTGACTTTCAACATTTTCTTCAGTGTAAATAAGTCATTTTCATCATTAAATTTGAATTTCATGTTATAGTGTGCAACGACTGCAATCTAACAATTAGTGTTATTGGCACGAATTTCTTCAACTTCAGTAATTAGAATTTTCTTAGAAAAAGCAAAAATTAATAATAGAATTTTTCCTAGTTTTTATTTTATTTTGTCATTAAGTAGAAAGAGAAATAAGTGTATGCATTCTGCATGCACACAAAATTGTTATTATCCAGTGCTTTAAAAACCATAAATATTTGCCATAACTGGATTGGGCAAGTTTTGTAGGACATAACTTTATTGTTTATACACTATATTGACAAAAGTCACCAGACACCTAGAAGAGAAACACAACATAGCATTTATTGACATACATTAGTAAGGTGTTGGTCCACCTTTAGCCTTAATGCATGCACTGACCCTTCAAGGCACGCTTTCGACAAGGTTTTGGAACACAGCGATAGGTATGCGCTTCCATTCAGTACATAATGCTGCCGCTAACTGTTGCTTAGTAGCAGGCCTCGGGTCCAAACTTCTTATGCAGCGCTCTAATTCATCCCATAGGTGCTCTATGGGATTAAGATCAGGAGCTCTGTGCTGGCCAGTCCACACACAATATGGAATTATCGTCAAACCATGCCGTAACAGTCCTTGCTTTATGGCTCGGTGCATTATGCTGCTGGTACAAACAAGGCTCGGTTCCATAGTATTGCCAGAGTTTGTAGGGCATAATTGTCCAGAATATCGAGGTAGACGTGCTGGTTAACAGGTTTGTCCAGAATAACCAATGGGCCGGGACCATACCACGAAAAACACCCCCACACGAGTACACTGCCAGCTCCAAACTTGACCGTAGGAACAGTACACTGTGGTAAATAGCGTTCCCCTGGCTGCCGCCATACCCACACACACAGCCATCAGACTGATGAATCGTGTATCTGGATTCATCAGTCCATAGGACCCGTTTCCATTGATCTATGGTCCACGATAAATGTTCTTTACACCATGCTAAAGGACAAGTAGCATTCCGAGTAGAGATGAAAGGCTTATAAGCAGCAGCACGGCCACAGTAACTCATAGAATGAAGTTCTCTGCGAATGGTGCGTGTACATACCGAGGTTCCTGCATTTTTACTCACCTGTATACTGAGGTCATGTGCAGTACTTCGTTGATTAGCTGTAATAACTCTCCTGAGGCTTTGACGTCCTCTGGCACCGATTTTCTTTGTTCTGCCAGTACATTTTGCTGCGTCAGGCACGCCATGTGTCTTCCACTTATTCAGTACATCCAAAACAGTTGACTTGGATATGTTTAAATGCCTCTCGGTTTCTCTTATGGACAACCCTCTAATATAACACCCAACAATGTTTCCTTTCTCAAAGTCAGTTCTCTCCTGCCGCGACATTTTCACTCAACCTCACAGTGCAATATATTTGCGGTGAGCTGCAGGCTTATTTTTATACCGTTTGCAGCTGTACCGCACATCTTAACGCTGCAGATCCATTCATTTGCTTTTGAAGGGGTGTCCGGTGACTTTTGTCAATATATATAGAGTATATATACACTGAGTTAGCTTCGCATTAGGAACATGTATCTAATAATGTGTTGGTCCACCTTTCTGTGCAACCACGGCTTGTAGACGCCTAGGAACAGATTCTACAAGGTGTAGAACATCCTCCATGCATGCCTTGACCCATGTCTACTGCAGTAGCTCCATCAGTTCATGCTCATTTTTTGGAGGAGGATCAGCAGTTCTTGCACACCATTCCAGCATATCACACAAATGTTCAATTGGGTTACCCTCAGGGGAGTTTGGGGGCCAAGGCAATGTGGCACATTTGTTGTCTTGTTCCTCCAACTACTCGGTAGTTATATGAGCCCAATGACATGGTGCATTGTCTTGTTGAAAGATGGCGCTGTTGTCTGGGTAAACTTCTTGCAGATATGGATGGAGATGGTCAGCTAACAGCTCCCTGTAGCATCCACCATTTAGTGTTTGTGGGATGATAACCAATGGACCTAGGGCTTACCAAGGAAACACTCCTCAGACCAGAACACCACTTCTACGGGCCTGTTGAAAACCAACTGTGTAACCAGGGGATAGGTCTTCATGCTGTTTATGCCATATGCAAACCCATTGAGCAGCATAGTTCAGCAGGATATCGGACTCGTCACTCCAAATGACCTTCCACGTCTCGAGCAGGCATGTGATTCTTCCGCTGATTAGCGGAATTCCGCGAATTCACTTTTCGGAAAAAACGGAAATCCGCTTAGCTTGTCATTTGTGATTTCAATCTTTTGACAAAAGTTTTTGATTGTTCGTATGTTGGAAAAAAAAAAAAAATCGGGCGTGAGAGAGAAATATTCATTGAGTAGATGGCGATATTTCAGTTGTAAGGCGTACTCTTTCGGCATCACCACATTACCCCATTATTGGCAAATGTTTACTGATTACTTACAGAGGATAGGTGTGCACAATTTATAGTAGCCACACATGACATTGATGTTGTGTGGTACTTTATCGCTCCCAATATGTGAAACGGAGGGTGTTCCTAATGCAAAGCTAGCTCAGTCTGAATACACAGTGTAGAACCTCAGTTATACATTTTTATATGGAATTCTGCATTAGTCCCCATATTTTATTGTAGTTCCTGTTGCTTTTTCAGTTCAGTTGTACAGGATTCATTTATGCACTTTTTGTGAATATTCATTAAAATTTATTTTCAGATTATTAAAAATACAGAGTTCTTTGATTCTTTTGTATGTAACCCCGGTATGTTGCAACTTTGAGAGAATCAAGACAGTGTTGATATGTGTTCCTTCTAAGTGTAGCCAAAGTTGAACCTAGATCATGTAATAAAAGAAGGGTATTTTGTTTACTTTCAGTTTGGATGAAAAATTGGTTTCAGTTTCATGACTCTCACACATATGCACTATTTAAAAATTGATAAATCTGTGGGACTTAACTTTGTGGCTCCACCATTTTGTGCCATAGTAGAATGAAATCCTAGATGAATCGTCAATATCCAACATTCTAGTTTCAAATAAATGCATTCAGGGCCCGCAAAAAAAAACACATTGATTCACATGTTGCATAATGAATCACTGGTCTTTGAATTCTTAGTCGTGAGAATTTCACTTAATCTAGAATCAGGATTTTTATAGAAAGATAAAGTTGTTTTGAGAGAAGTTTGATTTGTATAGCTTTATGCTTTTTGCAATATGATAAAAGATTTTGTAATGTAATTTTTTTTATTTTCGCCACCAATGCAACTTTGAATAAATCATTATTATGGAATATCTTTTACTTCTTCAAAGCATAAATTTTACAATGGTATTTAACATTTCTGAAATTTCTTTTGTACATTTTTTATAGAATTTATAAAAAATGAATAACCAAGGTTCCGCTGTATACAGGGTGTCTCAAAAATACACGGCAAAACTGCAGGAATGAGTTCCTTGTAGGTAGATAAGGAAAAACAGTTTATGTCAACATAGGTCTGGAAATGCTTGGTTTTTTAGTTATGAAGGTCTGTCTATGACACCTAACTGTTCACATTACATTATAGTAACTGTTTAAAATGTCCACCTTCTGCCTCAATACAGGCCTCACATCGATGTCTCATGAACTCGCGAACACGCTGTCAAATTCCTGGCATGTGTCTTATTGTTTCACAACCTGCCACAATTTCGATTGCGGAGAGTTTCCACATCTGCTACTGGAGTCGATTACACCAACGATTTTAAATGGCCCCACAAGAAGAAATCTAGAGGTTTTAAATCTGGTGAGTGTGGAGACCAGGTAGTTGGTCCACCTCTACCTATCCACCGATTAGAAAACTTTCGATTCAAGTAATTGTGAGTTATGTGGCTAAAAATGTGCGGGAGCGCCATCATGCATACAGTGTGCTCATTCACGAATGATCAGTGGCGTGTCGTCCAAGAAATCGAGCCTGTTGTTTTCCAGAAAGGTGTGGTATGCCAGAAAGGTGTAGGGGCCCAAATAATTTATCACCAAAAACACCCGCCGAGTTGTTTAGGCTGAACCGCTGTTGGTGACGTGATGGAAGAATTGCATGTGGGTTTTTTCTGCCCATACATGCTGATTGTGAAAGTTTAGGATTCCGTCGCATGTGAACTGTGCTTCATCGGTGAATATCACTAAGGCAGGAAAGTTAGGAGTTGTACATACCACACTGCTGCAAGAACCACTGGCAGAACATTAATCACACAGGGTAATCTGCTGGTGACAAGGCCTGTACGTGTTGCAGATGGTACAGATACAGGTGTTGTTCTCGCAAAACTCTCCAAATTGTCGAACGAAAAAACAGGCAGTTGCATTGCTAATTTTCATGTGCTGGTTCCAGGAATCACATGCACAACATCCAAAATCTCCACCTCTACTTCAGGAGTCATAGATCTTGGTCGTCCTCTGTCTGCAGCATGAGATGTAAAGGTCCCATGTTCACAAAGGCGGCGATGAATACTTTGAAACGCTTTCCTGTCTGGACATCTTCCTCCATGGGAACCTTTCATGGTACAAGCAACTGGCCTCCAGAGCATTGCCATCTGCCAAACCGTACATATAAAGTGCGTATCCGCTTGCTCCTGATTTGAGTACATGGTCGGAAAGGAAAACCACCAGATTATGTCAGTACCTTGTGATGAAGGAATTCACCCGTGGGAGATAAAACATTCCAGTGAGTAACTGGGAAACCAAGACAGACCTGAGTCAGGTAATATGGACAGTTAAGTGTCATAGACAGACTTTGATGACTCAGAAACCAAGCGTTTCCGGACCTATGTTGATATAAAAAAAAAAAAAAAAAAATTCTTATCTACCTATAAGGAACTCATTCCTGCAGTTTTGCCATGTATTTTTGAGACACCCTGTATATACTTGAAACATGATACCTTTTTATGAGGATCCTGAATAAGGATAGCATTTTAGAATAATGCTTTTGGAAATGCATCATATTACACGAAAGTGTTAAAATTTGTGTAAATGATAAAAAAAAAAAAAACCAAAAAGAAAACCTAGTTGTGATAATTTCTCAAATTTTATTTTTGCAATGTAACATATATATTATAGGCCTATTGCTCTTTTTCTCATATATATTGAAATCAACAGCCATTGTGGTTTTGGATTATGGAAGTATGATGTATGTTTCTAGCACTGGATACGCCTGGAAATGCAGCCTGATGTACTTGTCCATCGATTAAGTATGATGGTGGATCCAGCTGACTCTAGTTATATGCCATCATTGGTTGTCGTTAGTGGAGGACCTTCTATATCTTGCTTGAAAGAACTAAAAACAATTCATGTTGGCCAGACAGAAACTTTAGTGAATCTTCTTTCTGATCAGTCTGAGGTAATTAGATTTTTATGTCCATTGTTGTAATGTGCATTATTCTAGCATTTCGTTGAAGAACAGTCGGTATAGTTTCTTACAAAACTATATATGATGCAATACACATGCAACTCGTAATATAAATAAAGTTTGAGATGTTACACACATGTTATGTTCCAAAGGAAACAAAAGGTACACTGAAGCTTTCAACTCAACTTGGATTTTGATCACTTGTGAACAGTGGAGCTAGATTGGTTGCCAGATTTGGTTTTCAAGTTCTCGATTATGGTTGTTGCCAAACGAATTGTTACCAACCTGTGTATTTTTAGTTTCTTTTTCCAAGGTGTAATAGTATGCTTGCATGAAAATGCAGAATTGATTCCCTGTCAAGGATGACATAGCGTTCAGTTTTTTTTAAAAGCCTTGGCTGCATCAGAAACAGTAAGAATATATACAGTTCCTCTGTGCAGATGTAGAACTGGCAAAGAATTATTTCTTCATGAAGATTTGCTTCTCATTAATTTCTATGATTTATGTATTTGATTTCTTTTTATAATTATATCCATTCTACATAATGTTAATTCTCTGTACATTTTTAATAGTGTTCAAGATTTTGTTTTAATTTCTTAATCAGATTTTTTAATTATTCATCTATCATTTTTTATTATTCATCATGTTTTCACTTTTGAATTTTTATGTTTCGCATCAGCCATTCTGGAAAATAACTACTGTAGTCATTTAGAAAAGTTTTGTTAAGCTACTGAGCTCATATTTTGATCTTAAAAGATCCAGACTTTTTTATAAAATAATATGCTTCTCTATCAGGAAATTTGTAAGTATAATCATGATCCGTAGGTTGCAGATCAGTCATTTTTCTGTCATATGACTTTTTTTTTTTTTTTTTTTTCCAAGTTCTTCAAAATAAAAAAGAAAATCTGTTTGAAAAAAACTTAAATTATATATAACACACTATTTCTCAGAGTTCTCACTTATATGACGATTATGGGCAAAACACATAACAATATTAACAAAACACATAACAATATTAACAAATAAAGGTAACTTGATCACGCTAGTTACGTTAACTGAAAACTTTTACAAAAAGTTCGTAAGTTGGAAGCTTTCGACCTTATCTTAGGTCTTCATCACGCCAATGGAGGACTAAGATTGTTGCCAGATTCTACATTTGAATTTTTCCTATTTTTGTTGCCAAAACTTAGAATTGATCTCCAGATCAACGGAATGTAGAGAGGAGATTCGGAGTTTAGTGGCCGCTAACATCATTCCCTATAAATCTTGCACCCTGCATCTCTACAAGCTTGCAGCATTGAAGTCCTACATCCACAGGGCTCATATCATTTGCAACAACCAACTCTCTCTTCAAGAAGAACTCTCCAAAATTTCTACAATAGCCCTCTCTCATGGTTTCCCTGCTGTTACAGTCAACTCCCTCATAAAGAAATATGAAAACCATTCGAAAATCGAATGCCTCCTTCCTCACAAGAAAGAAGACCTGAAATTCTGTGGTTCTGTTCCTTACCATCCTTCCTATGTTTATAAGTTACAGATTCTTTTTAGAAGTTTTGGTTACCATCTTGCCATTAAATCTACCCCAAACATCTTGAAACTTCTACAAAGGGATAGGGACAAAGTTGAAAGCCTGAACCTCCCAGGAATTTACTGCATTCCTATCTCTTCTTCTACTGGAGATAACTTATACATTGGAAGCACATACAGGAGCATTAGCCATAGAATTTTAGAACATAGAAAAGATGTTTCGAAAGCCAATCCCAATACTGCCTTGTCTATTTTGACAATGGAAGACACATCTGCAGTTCCCCACTGGAACGAAGCAAAACGAATTGCTTCTTTTGACAATCGTTTTGCCCTCCGTTACCGTGAAAGCATAGAAATTATTTTCAACTCAATGTCTTGCAACTCCGAAACTCCTCTCTACATTCCGTTGATCTGGAGATCAATTCTAAGTTTTGGCAACAAAAATAGGAAAAATTCAAATGTAGAATCTGGCAACAATCTTAGTCCTCCATTGGCGTGATGAAGACCTAAGATAAGGTCGAAAGCTTCCAACTTACGAACTTTTTGTAAAAGTTTTCAGTTAACGTAACTAGCGTGATCAAGTTACCTTTATTTGTTCTCACTTATAGATCAAAGATATGGAACTTAACTAAAAAAACAAATACAGAGGCTTTAGAGAAATCAAAGAAGCCGGAAGAGGTGCATTCTTGGTGTAATCAAGAGATAGGAAAGGAACTTGTGGACCAGGAAAGTGACATGAGTAAACAGGGGTCAACCCAGGTGGTGTTTCGTGGCATTGAGAAGTAACTTTACAAAAATATTTTGAACTGTAATGATATCTTCACAAAATATTTTCAGTAATATTTTTTTAAACAAACATTTTAGTGTAAGAGATACCTTATATTGTTTTACTTAACTAATGCGCTTTTTTTGTTGTTGTATAGCATTGAGACTTTTTTCTCTTTTTAGAGTGAAACAGGGCAGTTGGTGTTGAAAGTTTTGTTTACATAATCAGCTGGCACCTGCACTACTTATTTACATGCCCAGACCAATCACTTGGATGACCCTTGTATCTGGGCAATTGCATTTCGGCAGTTCTGATCTGATAATGGCGATTCTATCATCAAATAGAAGTCGTCGCTCTTTCCACGTTTATAAGTGAGTCACGGAAAAGTTCTCATCGGCCGCCACCGGGAATCGAACTCAGGGTCTTCCAGTTACGTGCCGGATATGCTTCCACTGCACCACAGCATCCTCGAGATTCTTCAGACTCACTAACGACAGTATTTATCGGTGATTCTATATATGAATCCGTACCACTTTGAACCTTCGTGTGCTTTTGAGGGTTTTCTTAATAACATTTTTGGCAAAATTGCTGTAAACACAAAAATAGGCTGAATTTCACAAAAATAGATATCATTTTTAAAAACCTGGATCGATCCTTGTTAAATGATATCATGATCAAAGTAAAGGTCCTCAAGTGAGCTTGAGTTTAGTCTTTGTGCAAACAGTAATTGAAGTAATCTAAATAAGCCATATCTGTACGATCTATACAGTAGAAGAAAGGTACTGAAGACCACAAATAAATCACTAAATTTATTAAAATCATAGGTTAAAAAACATATTTACATGTAAAAACCGTGAGATCTTTCAGCCTTACAAATAAGGCCATCATCTGATGGGAGCACTACCAAAGGTAGTGCTCCCATCTGATGATGGCATATATCTTTCGTAGTGACATCATGGTTGTTTTTACATGTAAATATGGTTTTTAACCTATGATTTTAATAAATTTAGTGATTTATTTGTGGTCATCAGCACCTTTCATTTACTGTATAGATCGTGCAGATACGGCTTATTTTGATTACTTCAGGTCCTCAAGTGGCAATGAGCTGATCATATTGTTAGAAGGATTGATCACTGATGGACAGCTGAAATATGAAACTCTATACCAAGGGGTAGGAAACGACCCAGAGGGCAACCATGTAGGAGATAGGCAAACAAAATTCGAAAGCATGCCAGAGTGACATGTAGGAAGACAAAGTTGTGGAAGAGACTGGGAGACACCTTCATCCAGCAATGATTGAGAATGTTTGATGATGGTTTTTCTTTGGATAATCGAACATAATACAGCTGAAAGATTGAAAAATTAGGCCCTGTGGTCAATATCCTTAGATTATCACTATTTTTAATTAGTCATTTTACTAAAAAAAAAAAAAAAAGATTGAAAGATGAGTTCCTGTGGCCTATATATGAGGGTTGTACTAAAAGTAATGCAAAAGGGGGCATAACTTTTTTATTAACTGACAGAGGTCATTCAAATTGCACATGTTGGTAGAGTAACTCTTTCTCTATACAAAGGTACTACTCAAAATAATCTCCATCACAAGCGATGCATTTGTGCCATCATTGAACCCAACTCTCGAATCCTCTTTGAAGAAATTTAGGTCTGGACTGTTCTACCCGCTTCTTCACAGCCACTTTCACCTTCTGTGGCATTAAATTGTTGACCCTGGAGACTGTCCTTCATTGGACCAAACTTGTGGAAGTCAGAGGCTGCCAGATTTGGGCCGTACAGTGGATGGGGGACAACTGACCAGCCTAATTTGCTGATCACCTGATTTGTTCCCAAAGATGTGTGTGGTCTCATGTCATGGTGAATGAGGATCCTCCTCAGGTTCTATTTTAGTCTCTTCCTCCTCATGGCTTCTCTAAGCTTCACGAGTGTCTCAATGTACCGCTCTGTATAGATTCTTCATTTCTGGATCATAAAGATATGCCCACTCTTCATTCCTTGTCACCAGATTGGAATAAAACACGTCTTCATTGGCTTCAAATGCTTCCAGCAGATCAGAGCAGATTCCCACCCTTCTCTCTTTCAAATTGGGTGTCAATTGCAGAGGTACTCACTTCGTACACACTTTCCGATACCATAAGTCGTCCACCCTCTTCTGTATGGCATTGTGACCACAGTCCAGTTGTGTGACAAGCTCACGGATCGTGACTCGTCTCTCCGTGCGAATCAGTTCATCCACTCGCTGACGATTCATGTCAGTGGTTGCAGATGAAGGCCTCCCACTGCATGGTTTGTCTTCAATGCTGGTTTCCCCTTCTTTAAACTTCTTCATCCATCTGTGCACATTGCTCTTGTCAATGGTGTCATCTCCATAAACATTCTGTAGCCTTCTGTGGATGTTGGACAACTTCCTTCATCAACAACTCAATGATGGCACATTGCTTCTGCTTGGAATCCATTATTTACCTGCAATGAAAAAGACTGGTTACTATAGAGGAAGAGTTACTGTATCAACATGTGCAATTTTTAATGGCCTCTCTCTGTCAGTTAATAAAATAAAAAATTATGCTCAGTTTTGCATTACTTTCGATATAACCCTCGTACTTAGATTATCACATTGTTATTTAAGTCTTTTTCCTAAAAGTAGTAATTAAAATAAGGATGAAAACATACAGCAAAGTGTGATAGAAATGCTGTACCAAAAGGAAATTATTTTATAATGAGTCAGAAGTTTCAGTTTACTTAATATCAGCAGTCATGGGTTGTGAAAATTCACACTAGCACCAACATCATTCAAAAAAAGGAGAACAAATAACTTGTGAGGGAAGGAGGACTAGTAGTACGATCTTGTGCATAAAGCTAACAGAAGTACAAATTGTTGATACTGATGCTTACTTTGTAGAGTTGTCAAAAGGTTTCACCTCACTGGATAAAAACACTTGAGCTTAAATTGTTAAAATATGAAAGTTCAGATGAAAAGTGAACTACGAACACTGGTGACATCTAGGAGAAAAATGTATTTACTAGAGCACAATTAATTTTTTTTCACTTTGGCTTTAATTCAAGTGCAAATTATATGTTTAAAGTCTCTGTTCCAAAAATGAAATCAAGAGACAATCAAGTTTCTTAATAATTTTGTGGAGTTGTTTTATTGAAATAGACATCACACAGACCTCTTGTTGTTTGCCAAAATCTGTCTTTAGTGCTCCTTGGAATCCAGTCTAAAATTTCGGTTGTCCATCTGTGATTGGTCTAAATTTCGGTTGTCCATCTGCGATTGGATTTTACTCTAATCATGATGTCTTCCACTCTTGTCATTTTCCTTATCCACAAATTCCTCTTATCTTTCCTAGTTACACCAAGTATGCATCTCTCCATTCTTCTTTGTCTGCAGCCTTTGTATGTCATTTTTAGCTAAAGTCCATGTCTCTGCTCCATATGTAAGAACTGGAAGGATGTGCATTCATTAAACATTTTTCTTTTAAGACATAATGGCATATTGCTCTCAAAAATTGTACTGTTTCTTCCAAAAGCTCTCCAGCCAAGTTTTATACACCAATTAATTTCCTCATCAATGTGACCCTCGCTTGATATTTGCTGTCCAAGAGAAATGTAGGTTTTGGTTATCTCCAGCTTTTACCCATCAATTGATAACTCTTCATTTCTTGTAAAAACATTGTACATCAGTTTTGTCTTTTGAAAATTCAATTTTAATTCCACTTCTTTACTTTTGTTATCAAGTTCCTGGATCATACTCTGCAGCTCTGAAGGGGGTAGTTGAAAAAATGATTACGTCATTAGCAAAATGATGGTGAGTTAAATAATCTCCATTAATCTCTGTCCCCTTGTTTCCCCAGTTTATTGATTGAAAGATGCTTTGCAATGTGGCACTGAAGGGTTTGGGAGAAATGATGTCACCTTGTCTCGCTCCCTTTCCAATTTTTATTGGTGCTGTATCCTCAAATGTCCGAACCTTTGAACTTGCATTTTCATAGATATTATTAATAATGTTAATGTAAGCATCTTCATTACTGCAGTCTCTTTAAGAACAGTGGAATAAAATTTCACAATATTTTTGAATGAAATGCTGTTTGTTGTAGGTGATATTCTTTTGTACATGTTATTCAGTATAGTGTTCTTGTAATGGTGATCTAATTCATATGTTTTTTCCCCTTCGTAGTTCTATCAGTTTGTTGAAATTGCAATAAAACAATGTCGTAGTGGAGGAATTGATTGCAAAGTTCATGGTCTGTCTATAATGGGAAGACTGAAAACTGAAGATGATGATGTGGCTGCTAATTATCCATTCCTGGCATCAGATGGCGAAGAACTGGAGGAAGATCATCCTGTTTCGGTGGCTCCACAGAAGCGTATCAAAGGAGAAGTGCGAAGGGACTTGCAGACTAAAGTTTTTGTTTGGGGCTTAAATGACAAAGATCAACTTGGTGGCCTGAAAGGTTCAAAGGTATTTGCAGTGATTGATTTACTCTGTAATAAGATCACTTTTCATGAACCACAAATTTTGTAGATCTACTAGAAGATCATTGCTAGTCATTTGCTTGTTATAACTATTGATTCACTTTCTAATTTCATTGTATCTCATTAATTAAACAACACATATCTGCCTGCATCCATTTAAAATATCCTACATTACTTGTACACAAAAAGATATCAATGTATTAGATTGTTTAAAATTTGTCCCTGATGAGCTTCTATTGGTTGAATTTTAAGGAGTCATCCCGTTCTAATTTAGTATCGTTGTGTAGGTTAGGATAAAATGGGCATTGCTACGCTTAAATTATGTGCAGGGTTAAATTTGCTTGGAAACTAACCCTTGCATCCATGTAATAATTGTATGTAAGGTAATCTTGAAAAATTATAGGATGTTTGATGCTTTTGAGTGAGTAAAAAATGTGTTCTACTATGGGGTTAAATATCTTTTAGTGAGTATGCTGTCTAGGTGTGATTATATTGTAGTTGTCTAATCTAAATCAAAAGTCATCATCCTCAACAGCACACAGCATTTCTGTGTTAACCGTGATTTCAAAAACAAACGGGTACACCGATGAGCCATTGCATTATGACCACTTACCTAATAAGCTGTAGGACTTCCTTTAGCCTGTAAAACTGTGGCCACTCAGCATGGCATCAATTCGATGAGGTATCAATAGGTATCCTGGGGTGTCTGGTACCATAATGTTAACAGCAAGCCCTCCAGTTGCCGTACATTTTGAGGTGGTGGTGATTTAGCGCGAACCTGGTTTCCCAAGTTGAACCACAGATGTTCGATTGGATTCATGTCAGGTGAATTTGGAGGCCAGGTCATTAACAGAAACCCCGCACGGGGATAACTGGTTTTCCAGTTATTTGGGGAGCGGCGCCCCCACGGCCCGAGCTCACCTTGTGACGGAGTACTTTTCATTTCCTCATGAACGATAACATCACCGAAGGGACAGCTGTTCATCCAGCTGATGGGGGATAGCTTCCCCACGGCCCAAGCCGTTTTTCTCTTATCATTTTGCTTTTTCGTCTTCCGTTAATTTCTTGACATGTACCCGCCTCAGTTGTAGGCTGCTGAGGTTGTGATGAGGCGCCAGCTCCGGGTTTTGTTCCTCGTTCCCTTCCCTGTCTTTTTCTCTTTTATGTTACATTTTCTGTTTTTTTCCGGAGCTGGTTAGCTTAGACCTACCTGCATGTTTGCCGTATGCGGTGACCCGTACAGGTGGAAATGAGGATGCTGGAGATTGAGGTATTTGGGGGCCGGGTTGTAGTGTCTCCAGATGCCAACACTTCTCTTTGCCCTCTGCTTCACCCTAAATGGGAGGCTGGGAGCTAACCCACTCCTGGTCAGGGAGTCTGTGGCAGAGTTGCGTCCAGACTTCTAGCGGCTTGTCGTTCTATTCGGCTGGGTGAGTTAGGGGTAGGGTGGGCATGCCAAAGGGGTGTTCTCCGGGCACGGGAAAGTCTGGGTGCACGCTAAGCGTGTGTCTGCCCTACCAACTTGCTATATCCGCTGACTATCCCTAGAGCCGTGTCCTGGGTCCTCTTGGGCTTGCGGACCTCCGGCTCTCCCTCGTTGGGCTCGGTAGTGGGTGGGGAGGTCGGCGGACGAATCTTTTCAATTCTTCATGGAAACCCAAAGTGTTCCCCATGCTAACAATTTAAAGCGCCCTGTGGAGGAAAGTACACCTTCCTCCACAAAGAAACTTGTCTCAACTAACTGCAATGCTCTGTTTCTGTTAATCAAATCTGGTGACTCTTCACAGTCCCTAAGTAGCAAGAGTCCTTTCTGGATTAACAAGGCTCTGCAAGCCGTTGCTGGCTCTCCGAAGAGTGTCAAGAAGCTCCCTTCAGGGGATCTTCTCGTGGAAACATCTAATCCACGCCACAGTGCCACCTTGCTGGAAACGACCGTTTTGCTTGGCGTTCCTGTTCAGGTTTCTCCACATGGTTACCTCAATTCCTCTCGCGGTGTGGTCAACTCCCGCGACCTGCTTGAGTGCAGCGATGAGGAATTGCTGGAGGAACTTGGTGAACAGCATGTCATTGGGGTTCGACAGATTCTTTTAGGCGGGATGGGAAATCTATTCCCTCCCGTAACATCATCCTAACATTTGACTCCCCAACCCTGCCTACTTCCATCAAGGCAGGTTATTTACGGCTTGATGTTCGGCCGTATATCCTGAACCCCTTGCGATGTTTCAGGTGCCAGCATTACGGTCACTCCCAGCAGTCTTGCCGTAATGTTGCAAAGTGTGGTCGCTGTGGTTCCACAGAACACTCTTTGGCGGAATGCGCTGCAGAATCTGATCATTGTATCAACTGTGAAGGGTCTCATCCTGCTTCTTCTAAGCAGTGTCCAAAGTGGATAGAGGAACAGGCAATCCAACGCCTGAAGACAACTGAGCATCTCTCATATCCCGAGGCTAGACGGCAGATCGCCCCTTTACAACCAGGCCAGCGGTCTTATGCTTCAGTTGTGGTTCAGAAGGCTTCAGTGGCGGTCCAGACTGAGGTGACCATCCCAGCACGGTGTCCTTATGATTTTGAGGACATCGTTGCTGCTGAATTGGAGGCACTGAAGTCTCGCCGCATTGCTTCCAAGGCGACATCAACATCGTCGCCTAAACCATCCTCTATGCCGAACACATCTTCTGCCGTCACAGGGACCCAGGGCACTGTAAAAGAAGAAGCCGGGGAAGGTGAAACCAGGTTCATCCTCCCCGAAACAGAGCAGGCAGAAACCACCTCTCAACACAGGGAGTAAACACAGCCCTGTGTTACCTCCAGACACTGCGGATGGATTGGAGGTGATGGACGACAGTGAGACGTTCTAGTCGTCTGTCTTTTTCCTTCTTTCATTACATTTTTCATTATGGCCACGCTCATTCAGTGGAATTGCCGAGGTCTGCGATTACGCATTGATGATTTGAAAGGTTTACTGTCTTCGCACACACCTATGTGCGTGTGTCTCCAAGAGACAAAGCTTCGCACGACGGACACTCCTTCGCTGCGGAGACATTCTCTTTTCCGCAATGATCACCAGGATGGCGTTATTGCCTGCGGTGGGGTGGCCGTCGTGGTTCCTCATGGTATTCCTGTCACTGCAGTTGCCCTTCGGACGACTTTGCAGGCAGTGGCAGTGCGACTATCTGTGAACACACTGTTCACAGTGTGTTCCCTCTACATACCGCCAGATGAAGCTTGTAAGCCTTTCGGATCTGGAAGATTTAGTTGACCAACTGCCGCCTCCTTTCTTCATCTTAGGAGATTTTAATGCTCACAATCCGTTGTGGGGTTCTACAACTCAAGACTCCAGGGGCCGTGTTGTTGAGTCCCTTCTCTCCAACACGTCCCTCTGTCTCCACAACACCGGAGTTACTACTTATTTTCATGAACCCACCCGCTCGTACTCAGCCATTGATCTGTCTCTAAGTTCACTATCTTTATATCCTGACTGGTCCTGGAGCGTGTCTGGTGATCCCCTTGGCAGTGATCACTTTCCCATCTTTCTCCGTCTAGCGGGTGGCGGGTACCGTTACCCTACTCGCCCTGCTAGATGGAATATTGATCGTGCCAAGTGGGACACATTCACGGCTTCAGCGATTATTACTCCAGCTATGGTGACCTCAGGAACGGTCAATGACGCTGGTGCGGCGGTAACGGATTGTATTGTGCATGCGGCAGAACTTACCATCCCCAGGACGTCGACTAAACTTCCACGTTGCCCAAGACCTTGGTGGAATTCCACTTGCATGGCAGCTCGTCAGGCCCAACATCGGGCTTGGGGTAGGTTTCGCCGGTACCCCACCGACGCGAACCTACTTGCTTTAAAAAAGGCCAAGTCCTACGCGCGGTTGGTTCGTAGGCGCAGTCAACGGGAGTCCTAGATGCAATATGTATCCGGGATTAACTCCACTACCAGCCCTAAGATCGTTTGGGACAGGATCCGTAAGATTCGGGGACAGTACCCATCTGGGGAAATCTCCATTCTTGAGAGTGATGGAGAAACGGTTGCTGATGCTCAGGGTATTGCTGACTGTCTGGGCGCCACTTTTTCTTCGGTGTCCAGCAGCAGCAATTACCCTGCTTCGTTCCGGCAGTTACAGCCGCGGCTTGAACGGTCCAAGATTTCTTTGGACCGTTTTCTTCCGCAGATTATAACAGCCCGCTGACTGCCCGTGGAGCTGAAGACCGCTCTGAATCGGTCCGGCCGGACATTTGTCGGACCGGATAACATCCATTACGAAATGCTGAAGCACCTTTCTCCGTCCTCTCTTGAATGTCTGCTAATCCTGTTTAACAGGATTTGGCAAGAGAATGCCTTTCCCGAGTCTTGGCGTACGGCCGTTGTCGTTCCTGTTCCCAAACCTGGTAAAGATCCCACCAACCCGTTGAACTACCAGCCAATTGCTATGACGAGCTGCCTTTGCAAAGTACTCGAGCGCATCATTAATCTTAGTCTCATTTTTTATTTGGAATTTCATCACATTTTTCGCCTCATCAAAGTGGATTTCGCAAATATCGATCCACCACCGATCATCATCTTCGCCTTGAGACATCTGTCAGGGAGGCGTTTGTCCGGCGTCAGCACATGGTCTCCGTGTTCTTCGATATGGAGAAAGCTTACGACCGCACCTGGAGATACGGCATTCTCCGTGATCTGCACGAGTGCGGATTGCGGGGAAACTTACCATCTTTCATCGCCGGATTTCTCCAGGACCGGAGTTTCCGTGTGCGCGTCGGTCGACCCTCTCTGCGGTGTACCCGCAAGAACAGGGTGTACCTCAAGGCTCCATTTTATCAGTCACTCTGTTCATCCTTCGTGTCAACCATATTTTCCAACTGCTTCCTCCGACGGTTCGTGGAACCATGTACGTGGACGATCTGCAGATCTCTTGCGCGTCAGTTAACATGCGCACCATCGAGAGACAGCTCCAGTCTGCCATTACCAAGATCTCTCACTGGGCTTCCCAAAATGGATTTGGCTTCTTGACGCAGAAGACCGTTTGCGTGCATTTTTGCCGCAAACGGGGTCTTCACCCAGACCCCAGCCTCCGTCTGGGGTGTTCTACCATCCCTGTGGTGTCAGAAGCCAGGTTCCTTGGGCTAACTTTTGACCGAGCGCTCACCTTCCGGCCTCACATTCAGTCTTTGAAGGTGCGGTACACCTCGCTTTGTGCCACATACAGTCTCGATCACATCGTCGCGCTATGGTTTGCTCTGATTCCCAGTCCGTCATCCAAGTTTTATCTTCTCCAGAGGACACGGACTCACCTGTCATCCGTGATGTCCGTCGTCTTCTTGGAACTTTGGAGGGTGATGGCTTCCTGGTCCGATTCTGTTGGGTTCCTGGCCATGTTGGGATCCGGGGTAACGAGCTGGCAGATCTCTCTGCCAGGTCTGTTTCCTCCATGTCGCCAGCTCGGCTGCCACTGTCTTTCCGAGATTATCGGCCTTTGATCCGGGAATTTGTTATGGATGAGTGGCAGTCCCTGTGGTCTCAGCAGGGCAGCAATAAACTCTATGCCATCAAACCACAGATCGAACTATGGAAGTCTAGTTTGCGGAAGAACCGTCGTGAGGAAGTTGTTCTTGCGCGTCTCCTCGCATTGGGCACTGTCGTTTTACTCACCGCTTTTTGCTGTGTGGCGAGAGTGTCCCGGGTGTGTGAGGCGTGCGACTGTCGTCTCACTGTCCTTCATGTTTTGTGTACTTGTGTTCGGTTTTGTGATCATCGTTTTCGTCATTTTCACTCTCATCTGTTGGACGAAGGAGCAGCTACGCTGCAAACCATTATTGGCGAAGCCTGCGACATGAAAGCAGTGTTTTCGTTTTTACAAGATATTGACTTTTTTAAACTTATCTAGATTTTACCTTGTTCACTATCATTTTTCATTTTTACCACATCAGCCTGTTTTTAACCTTGTGTACGTTTTTTATTGATTTTGTTTTGTTTTGATGTCTTTTGTTTGGCGCTCTTTGGCCAACCTTGGCCCTTGCGCCATTAACATCAATTAACCAACCAACCATTAACAGAAAGTCACCAGCATGTTCTTTGAACCACTCCTTGATGATTCTGGCAGTGTGGCATGGTGCATTATCATGATGGCAATGGCCATCACCAGCAGGGAACACAGTTGCCATGAATGGGTGAACTTCGTCTGCTACAATGTTCAGATACCTGACAGCCAGGGATTGTGCTATTGGAATAATGGGGCCTAAAGTGTCCCAAGAAAGCATTGCCCACAGTTTAACACTGTTGGCAACGGTCTGTTTCCACCCAATAGTGCTTCCAGGTGCCGTAGCCTCTGTTGGTAATATCGGCGTATCTGCGCTTGGCCATCTACATGATGCACCAGGAATCTTGATTCGTCAAACCAGGCCACTTTCTTCCAGTCATCCACTGTCCAATCTCGATGATCTTGGGCCCATTTCATGCATTGTTGGCGATGACGTGCAGTGAGCATGAGGTAGGACTCGGCTGGGTCGTCAGCTACGCATGCCCATGTGTAGAAGGCTGTGATGAACTGTGTGCTGTGACACATTGCCCTGATTACCACTGTTGTAGCTGCAGGTAATTTTTCGCACTGTGGTCGTGCGGTCACTGTGAACAATGTGCGACAGTCTCCTCTCCCATCTGGCATCAATGAGCTGTAGACGACGGTTAATCGTTTGGCCATCTGTGCACCACTTTTGATAGGTACTCACTACAGCGGCATGTGAACAACTCACAAGTATTGCCATTTCAGAGATCATATTTCCAAGGCACCATGCAATTGCAATTTGTCCTTTATCAAACTCTGATAAATTGGCAGCTTTTCTCATTCTGATTCTGAATACTCTACTAACAAAAACCCCTCCTCAGGTTGTATGTATGAACTTCACCTGCGTCACTGTTCGGTCTCCAGGCGTGCTCATTTCTCTAGGCTGGGGGTGGGCACAGTGTAATGGCTCATCGGTGTGTATTTCCATAGTTATTTATTGGGTAGGATGTAATCCCCCCCTCCCATCTCCTCATCTGACCCCAGAAAGTATCAGCCTAGAAATTATGCACTTCTCATTCCACAACTGTTCAGCTACTTGGCAGTTTCACATCAACATTACTGCCACTTCCTTCAATAATTGTCAGTCACCTTTTAGCTGCTGTGACAAATACACCACCTTCCTTGGTAGGCTTTCCACTAACTAAAGGTAGACTGCAGTTTCCTGCAAAATGGTAAGGATTTTCACTAGCAATGTAAGGTATGATAGTCACACCCTCACCTGTTGTTCCAGTTAATACTAAGGCAATTCCACTGAATTAAATTTGGGACTTCAAATCTAGCCCATCAAAAATCTAGCCCATCTAATTTTTTTGATGTCCATGAACCAATCTGTAACAGCATGTTTAATATGCAGGGTTTGCACAACTCCTGAAATCCTGGAAAAGCCCTTAAATTTTCATCTTTTTCTGGAAGGTCTGGGAATAGTCCTGGAAATTTTTCTTTCAATGAAAAAAAGTCAAAATATTAGAATTGATTGCATCATTTTTCTAGCTCCCCGTGGCACTTGCTTGCAGTGACATTTCCTTCCATGAAGTATGGAGACATGATGGTCTCTTTCATGTCATGTGAAGCTGCAGTGCAAGATTTTCGAGTGCCATATTTCCAGTGGGTTTAGTTTATGGTATAGCAGTTGTGTGCAGTTGTAGTCACAACAACGTGATATAAGAATGCCATTTAGGACAATTATTGTGATGTCTTTCAGATTCTCTTCTCCAGTTATTATATTTCTAGCATTAAGACCTCTGAGATATGTTTCTTATTTTAGAAATGGCAAAAACATATTGCTTAGACTGTTCTTTCTGCTCACCTTAAGTCCATGCTTGGTTGTTCAGTTTGGGATTGCTGACCTTGACTAAAGGTGAGCAGGGAGAATTATTTAACTAATCAGTACTGTTTTGCACTTTGTCAAACAAGTAATATATTTCAAAGCCTTAGTACTAGAAGTATAACATTAGGACAGAGTTAAAGGCAACTTACTAGTAGTCCTAAATGATGTCTTAAAAGTCATGTAATAGATAAAGCTAAATATAGATGCAAAAAGACATGTTATTCATAAAGTATTTAATTAAATCAATATGTAATTTATTACTTGGCATTAATTTAATGTTATTTAAATTAACATGCAATGTTTTGCTTGTATCTGTGTGTTACCTTTTAATTGATGAAAGCTGAATCATCTGTATATGTAACTGATTTTATAGATTATTGTGCTTCCTTTAATTCTTTTGTTCAAAAACAAATGTATTAAAGGAAGCACAAGAACTTCAGACTGTTAGTTAACCTTTATATATCTCTGTTTTTAAAGGAACAGTAAACTCATTTTGGGCATTTTTTTTTTTCTGCACGAAAATGTAATGTCGAAAGAGACACGAAAACTAACGCAATCAGAAATGCTTTATTGTAAGTAGTTCACCCGCTAGAGTGTTTTTTAAAACCAGCAGTGATGTCACACTAGACAAAAGACCGGATGCTCAGAGTGCAGAGGGCTTCAGTCAGTGCTGTTTACCATCCTGTGCAGCGCAGTCGATCCAATCAATCTGTAAAATGGCTGGTGTAAATCCTTATTTATTTGAACCACAATATTTTGCCGGTACATTACGAATGTTTAACATGGAATGTGAAAACAAATTCGAGGGTAGAAAAGGTAATCTTGACTGGAGCCAATGTGATAACTTCTAGAGAACGTCAACAGACACTGCGTGTTTGTGTTGCAACGAGAGTGATCAGATGATGAAAATAAAAGGCAGTGTATAATAAACCACGAATCACTGTATAATAAACCAACGAATTACTCAGTGCTGTTTTAAACATCCACACCTTACAAGCAAGTCGTTATCAAATAATTCTTCGGGCAGAAAAAATGAGAAGAAAAAATATGAACTTGTATGTATCAAACTATGGAGACACGTTGCACACAAACAATTCATATATTGGGCGAATGCCTGGATACCTGTTGGGCAAAAAATCAGAAAAGTAGTCCCTTCCTGTGTTGTGAGTAAAATTAGAGAATGTTTTCCTGAATCTAATGAACAGCATTTGGGTTTTATTTGTTGCCCTGGAAATGACCCAGACTATTTCGATTAATTTCCATTGTCATTAAAGATTTGTCAGCTACTGTCTATATACGAGTATATAAAGGTATTTTTTGTTGAACTAAGTGCATATTTTATTGTTTTTTTTTTGGTTTTTTTATGTCATGGGAGAAACAACTTTGAGTATTTGCTGTAGCCCAAGTGCAAAGCTATTAATGACCCCCCCCTCGAAAATAAAAATACTGCAATAGTTGAACATGATATATAGCTCTAGAAATAACAGTTAGATAAAAAGACAGTTTATCTAACTGTTATTTCTACTCTTATTACTGTATGGCAGGTTAGTCCCACATAGAAATTTTTCTACCAGCAGTTCAGCATCTCCATTACACGTTTGAGCTGACCACCATAAATGGTTGGTTATACTGGACCACCATGCTTCTTGTAAAGGAGCTTTCTTTTCAGCAGCTTTTAGATTTTTAGTCAAACTTTTGGCACACATCAAACTGATGATCAATTTGGGGATATTGTTTCTTCATGAGGGCACAAATGCTTCAATGTCTATCTGATTAAAAAAATTATATCTTTATTTCTTCATAGAGGCCTGGGAGTAATAAATCGTATGCATTCTTTTCTAAGTCACCATCAAAAACACCTTTTTGGACGATAATAAAATCTACAATATTTGCCTTGAGAATATCCATAATGGAATACGTACAGTATTTGGCGCAAAAACCTGGGGAATCAAACTGTCCATCTCCGCTCACCCAAATTTCAGAATCGCATAATTTTAAATCATCAGTAATTTGTTTTTTCTTACTGTGCCACATAAACTTGATTATTGTCCCAACTAAAAATTTCACCACTTTGTAAAAAGTAGTGCTACTGAGTGATTGTAAACCAAGGGTTTCAGCGAAATCCATAAACTGCTTAAAATTCATTCCAGTTGTGTAAATTGCAGCAGAAAGTTTGACGACTAACAAACAGGACACATGCAACACAAGGAGAGAAATTCCTGACACTAATTACCTCGTACTTTCCCTCACAACCCCTACCGCGCCAAGTGCACAGATGCTGCTGGCATGGGAGAAGTGGGCTAACCATTTGTCTAGTGTGACGTCATCACCAGAAACTTTGTTGGCTGTTTACTCAGCTCCCAATGGCCATAGGGAAACAAATTTTGGTTCTATGAGCATCCCCCAATCACCTGCATAACAAGACAGCAAAAATTTGTATTTTCGAAGACTTTTTTTTTTTTTTTTTAAACTCACATTTGTTTTATTTCCATTTTTTTGCACTTAAATGTAGACTAAATCTTTTGTTTTGCATTTTAGTTTTTAAAATCACCTTTTATGCTCACTATTGAATTAATTTTTTTATATTTGTGCATATTCATATTATAATTTACAAGCCTTTTTGTTTGTTTGCCATACTTTTAATTTTCCTGCTGATTTTGTATGAAAAGTTGGTTTCCTATGCCAGTTTGTGTGTTTTCTTTCTGTGATTTTTCATGTCATTACATGGTATATCAACTTGGAGATTTGTTTGATTTTTAGATTAAACTTCCGACTTTTTCTGAAACGCTGTCTGCACTAAAACCAGTTTGCATTGCTGGAGGTTCAAAAAGCCTTTTTATTGGTAAGGCTAACATTCTGTTATTGATTACACTTAAGTGTATAACATTTTCAGTTTTGGTAAATAAATAAAGCGTGCATGCAGGTAACTTGTATAGTACCGAACTGAAACAGCGTAAGTGAAGCAACTGTTTTCACTGCTAAACAGTTATGTCAGTTATGAAATTACTGCCATTAAAATTCTAACATTATTCAATGTTCCTACAATGGCAGCTGCTCTCATGAAGTATAAATGTTGCTATACAGTCTTTGAAAGCACATATGTTGTGCTTATTTTTGTCCAGTTGTATATAAGTGCATTTTAACAGAAGTTATATAAACTTGTATAATTTACGTATCAAACGAAGTACAAGAATTCTGCCTGAGATGCACAATTAAAACTTGCAGGAGAAAATAAAGTGTTTATTAAAAGTTAAAAACACCATGAGATCTTTCGTCGCTGCTACAGCCACATCTTCAGATGGAAAGACCCGAGTGCTCGGAATCAGACAGTTAAATACAGGAGCAAAAAGCAGGTCGTTGCCACTAAATCTGAAGAAATACTCTAACAGAGGAAAAACACCATCATATTAAGGCTACATGTATACATAACTTAAAATTCAATTACTTCTATTGCTAAACAATAATCTCCACGGTTGATGTAAGATGGCAGAAAGTTCATCATTACAACAAATATTAAAGTTATGAAAAATATATACTTTCAGTAAGTAGCAATGAAGTTCTGGAGGGTGGAACCGCAAGGATGGTAGTCTCGCTGCAAATGGGAGAGTGTGAGTCTTTATTGACCAAGCGAGAGAGAGCAGTAGATTGTGAACAAATTTTCACACTGTACTTATGTTCAGAGAGTCTAGTTTTTTTAATCTTCTTGAGGTCGTACCAATATAAATACAATCATTGTCATCATTCTCTCTCGCTTTAAGGGGAATGCAGTACACTCCATACTTATCTAACATATCAACACCATCTCGATCTTTTTTAGCTTCTGATTTTTGTTTTAAAAACAAACAACAGAGAGACAGGAATGTGGTCCATTAATTTTAGCGGGAAAAGACTTCTGTTTTAGATTATTTGGAGGCTATGCTGCCCCACTAAAAGTGTTGCATTATTCAGTGTTCATGATATATAAATGTTATTACACAGTCTTTGTGAAGGTATATGTGTTATCAATATTGTTGTGTTTAGTTTTGGAGAAGTCCTTTGACAAAAAATTCGCAATAATTCAGCATTACCAGCTGCTCAACACTTTGTGGAGTTTCTCTGCAAAGGTAGAGTGAATCTGCATACTCTGAGTTGGTTTTTGCGGAAACTTCTAGTTTTAGTGGAATTTTAATAATCAGTAATTTTTTTTGTAATTTGTTTCCCGTTTACTAACTACCATTACAGATAGTCCAAATACTACGGGTTCTCTGTTGTCCCTACAAGAATCGTTGGTTCTCTACAGCACATGGAAAACATAGAATAATATACTATGGAAATAAAAAATTTCAGTAAACATAAAATATTCTATGGAAATAAAAAACTCAGTAATTTGCCCGTACTCATGGGTTTTTCCAGTCCATAATTCTGGCACTAGGTGGTGTTAGTGTGTATTTCTGTTTGCAGCTGTATCTCAGCTTTGAAATTTTTTTTTTTTTTTAAAGTGTGCCATTTACTACAGTAAAGATGGGAAACATTATCCTCTTTAAATGTGCTGTTTTCTCACTAGAGAATTTAAATGTCAAAACCATTACTTGCTATCTCTGCTTCCAGAAGACATATCTATAAAACTATTTTTCCTTTGCATACCTTGTGCTATGAAAAACACTATCGGGACCTGCTAGGTTTGTCTACTTCTGGACCTGACAATTTCGTAATCTCAATGGTCATGATGTAGATTCTTTCCACATGTAGTGCTGTAAATAGTTGAGTGAAACAGAGATGCCAGTGACCAGTCTTTGGTAATGATAACGAGATTTAATAGGTCATGGAAAATAATCTCCAGCAGGTCGATTGACCTCCGCAGAACCCCAAGCCTCCAGACACTTGCTAACTTCTCCACACCAAGTAGATTTTCTGTCGAATGCTACCGATGCCCGGAACCCAAGGCAGGCACTGCCCATGGTTCCCTCGCCAAAACTGTCCAAAAGCCCAAAAGTCCCGAAGCCAATCAGTCCTGCTCCTTTTATACCAGTGCATTCCTATTCTCCCCTTCCCCTTTATTCCAGAGTCTTTGTAAGCTATGCTCTCTTGGAGGTCGCCTGAACTAGCTGGGTGTGATGATCTTGCCTCCTTGCACACACTTGGAGGACAAGATCAGCAGCGTCGGAAACATCTGGTCCCTTATCACCAGCGTAGATACACCTGCTCACCAGAGAACCACGTGCAGTTCTGCGCATCACACAAAGCATATAGTTAACACATGTGCTTTATACCTAAAATATTGCTATGCACATAAATAATTTCAGGGACTGGAATTCACACAACCCTACAAACACTTTTCACATGTTTTCTGCTTTTCCATTATACAAAATTCTTCCACTTGGGGGTGTAAAGTTATATCGTGTCTCTTCCTGTATTTCTTTCTTCTGACTGTTAGATTTAAAAATCCTTTTGTCTCTGATACCTTCTTTGTGCTATGAGAAACCTTTCGTGCACAATTTGTTAAATTTTTGTAACATTCTTTTCTGTCACTGGTGGGCAAAGGTAACTATTTCTTTTTCTAGATGTTTAATTGGTTGTAGAAATCCAGTTGATTTTTTATTCTAACAGGTTCATTGACTGTGAATAACTTTGAAATGTTAATAATTAATGACATGGCTACTCCCAGACTTAATGAACTACAATTATCTAAAATTATGGGGGTTATTTACTAAGGAATAAAAAAAATATTTATTGTCAAATTTTTGGGAACTACCCTTACCCTTCTTAAAGAGTACAGCTACAGTAGGTGTTGCCATTCAAGTGGTAAATCCCAATTTTTCAAATCATTTAATGTAGTACCTCTTCTTCTCTCTATTTCCTGTCCTTTTGCCAGTTTTCTTTCTAAATTTGTCAGAATTTCTACTGTGTCCCAAACCATTTTATGTCCTGTATTATGCACATGTCTGTCCAAATCTGTCTGGTAGCTTATGTGCTTTTTTGTAAGGAGGAAAAAAAAAATTTACTGTCAAATCTGCCTGCCTGTCTCTCTCACATGTGGGAGAGACAGGCAAGCAGCTTAAAATCAGATTGACAGCGAGAGAGAGAGAGAGAGAGAGAGAGAGAGGGGGGGGAGAGGAGAGCATAAAGCTGCAACTAAAAATATGACACTCAAAACAAGTTTGGACAGACATGTGTAAAATGCAGGACATATAAAGTGTTTGGGAACACTCTAGAAATGTAGAAATTCAGACACAGCAACAGCATTTTTTAAAAAGAAAACTGGCATAAGGACTGGAAATAGAGAGAGGCGGTACTACGTTAAATGATTTGAAAGGTTGGAATTTACCACTTGAATGGCAACACCTACTATAGCTGTAGTCCTGAGGAAGGGTAGGGGTAGTACCCAAAAATTTGACAGTAAACATTATTTGTATTCCTTAGTAAAAACCCATAATTTGAAATGTTTTTTATTCATGTTAGAAAGGATTTAAAAGACGTGCTCATTACAACTTTCTTGTCTGTGTTTAATTTTGCTTAAAACATGTATTTTCTCATTCCGTAGTCACTTCTTGCTGTATCAAGGAGTAGAGCAAGCATTGTTTTTGGATTAAAGCAAATTTAATCTTTAAAGAATGCTATTGCTTGCACATTGTGCCAAGAAAATGACTTTTCGGGGAATAAAAGACTTTGTGGGAAAGTTGTATATCTGTTTAAAAAGAAAAATGGAAATGCTATTTTTAATGGTACAAAAGATTACAACATTATTTGAATGGAATTCTTTTGGATTCAATACATCTAGAGAAAAGTGGAATCGCCTGTAGCAAGAAAATGTGTACAATGTTACTTTATTACATTTCTTTTGAAACTAATAGACCGTACAAATTAATATTTAGCAAATTGTCCTTTGAAATTGTATGTCAGTGCATTTCCACTTCTCTTGAAATTGGCTTGTCTTAGAAATGAGATATACAATATCTGGCACGTGAAGAATTACTGCGTTATATAAGTGTGATTCTCTTTAAAACAGTTAAACTATCAAAAAAAGTTAGTTTTCATGGTTAAAAGAATACAAAATTTGAAATGAACTCATTTGTAATCAATCTACTGTATATTTGATAAAAGAAATGCGATTTCCCTAGCAGAAAAATTATTTGAATGCTATTGTTTTCAAACTAATACATTTAAAAAAAATGCTATTCCTGCAGAAAAATTAATGATGAGTTATGTGAATGTGATTATTTTGAAATCAGTTAGTGTTATGTAAAAAACAATTCCCAGACAAAAATGGCTTTATTGCTTGAATGAGATTCTCTTTGAATCATTTTATATGGAGAGAAGGGACTGCAGCAGAATATTTTGTGTGCTATTTGGATCAATATCTGTTGTAAACACTTCATCTTAAAAAATGCAATTTCTACTGTTGGAAAAAATAAAGAATTATTTTATTGTGTTAATTGAAATTAATTAATTTTATGACAATCTTCTAGTAACTGACAAAAATAAAAATAAATGGCCACTGGTGGCAGGAAAGCCATCAAATGAAGACTAAGAATGAAGTAGAAAAACTACATGAATAGCTGGCCACTGGTGGCAGGAAAGCCATCAAATGAAGACTAAGAATGAAGTAGAAAAACTACATGAATAGCTTACTAATGCTTATCAAATATTCAATGACATGAGCAAATAGCCAAAAAATTTTTAAGGAATTTAAAAGAAAACCCCAATTCTTATCTTTATTAAATTGATGCCTGAACAACAGAAAAGTCTACACCCAAAGTACTTAAACATATTTGTGAAATTTGATGTACATCAAATAGGTTTTCTTCAGTGTAACATGATTCCATTAAACTGCAACATTTGCTAATCTAGCTTGCATTTAAAACCGGTAAGTTAATTGTAAATAGAATATTAAGGTAAAATGAAGTACCAAATTATTAGGAACACCTATCTAATAATGTATTGGCACCCTTGGCCTTCAAAACAGCCTTGATTCAATGTGGCATAAATTCCAGAGGTATCATGGAACACAATAACATCCATCATGAAAACGGACACCAAACCATTGCGTTGCTTCCACTATCTTGTACAGTTAATGCTAGGCAGCAGGGATCCATCAATTTGTACTGTTAGTGTCATATCCTTGCCCATTCATCAGTGTATATTAACTGAAAACATAATTAATCAGACCAGACTATCATTTGCTGCTATCTATGTTTTGTACACTTCCAAATCCTTTGCAGTGAACTCATTGTAAATCAATCTCAACATTGTAGTTACTTACGTAAGTGATGATGTCATGTGTTTGTTTGACATGGGTGTTCTAAATAATTGCATACTGCAGTGTATAACATATGTACAAGGGTTGTCACAAAACAACTCAGAATGTTTTTATAAAAAATATATGCGTACATTAATTATCAAGGAAGTGATAGTCTTTTTCGAAATATTGCCCATTGCATCGAATACAGGTGTCCCAACGTTCCTCTCACTTTTTGAATGTCTTCTGGAACTCTTCTGAAATGCTGTTGAAGCACGCCTGCGCAGATGTAATAAGTTGTTGATCAGTCGCTAATTGTCGTCCCTATAATGTCTTTTTTTAAAATGGGGAACTATCGGAAGTCACATGGTGACAAGTCTGGACTATATGCAGGTTGGAGCGTCAAGTTAATATTCATTTTCTCCAAATAAGAAACGACAGAACTTATCACGTGCAGATCGGGCCGCACATGAAAAAGAGATGGAGAGCCCAAGTTGAACAAACTCGTTTCATGCCCAAATGCTCGGTTAAAATTCTGTGAATTGATGATTTTACAATGTAAAGCCTATTATCTTCGATATCTCTAATTGATAGGTGTCTGTCTTCCTATATAATAAATAACACCTATGGTATTGATGCTTACCACTGTAACACTCATTGAAGGTTTTCCTCCATGTGTGATTAAAACTGCCAACTCAGATTATTATTATTTTTTGATTTTACTTATTTTGTTCTGCTGTCATGGTTCTCTCTGGCCATCCATAGATTCTTTATGCTATCTGTAAATTGTTGATTTTCGTAGACATTCATCTTTATAAGCCTCTTACATAAGACGTAAAGTCTCTCCAACAGACTTAAGTCGACAGCAAAATTTAATGGCACATCTGTGTTCCTCTTTCACATCCATTTTTTCGAAAAAACACAGCGCGAAAGCACTTGTTAGAGGTTCATGAAACAAAGCTTATTAAGCTGCGCACTATCGCCAATGCATGCGTGATAAACAGGTGTGGGCGGTTGCTATGGTTACTACAACGACTACCGTTTTTTCTAGACTTGTGCCAAGGTCGGATGCAGCATTGCACATTTTTTATAAAAACTTTCTTTGTTTTGGGACAAGCTGTGTATTATAACACTTGTTAATAATATATTTGTTCAGTTTCTCTGTTAATGACATGTGAACTTCAAATGAAACATGTTGTGAAATCATGTGTCCTCATTAAATTTCTTCATTGATAGTTTCACAAGATGGAAAAGTTTATGCTTGTGGTGAAGGCACAAATGGAAGGCTTGGTTTAGGGCATGCAAATAATATCTCTGTTCCTCGGCAACTGGGATCTCTCAGTCATTATGTTGTTCGAAAAGTGGCAGTGCATTCAGGTATGGTTTTCGTGTGCTGTATGAATTAGGTAAAATTCACTTTTCTGTTAGTGCGTTGTTTAAGTACTACTACATAGTTGTCAAACTTCATATTTTGTTCAGCTTTATTTGCATATAAAGGATGCAGATGAGCTAAATCAACTCCTTTAGTTGCTGCTGTTGTCACTTTTCTCATCTTCTTTGCTGTCTTGTGTTCTTTCTTGTTTTATTTCTTCGCTTTATGTTTATTTTATTTATGTGAACTCTGAATAACTTAGTAACCTTACTTACTTCATAAGTACTTTGTGTTTTTCATGGTTCGTACACTCCTTGAAAAGTACTTGAAAAAGTTTAGGACTCTGTAAATAGTACTTGAAAAAAAAAATGTTTTCGTTTTTAAGTATTGGTATGAAAGAGTATATGTGAAATAATTGTTTGTGCTAAAAAGTTGTATAGGATATTTCTGTGTAGTTCTGATAAAAACACCAAGCTGATCAAATAATGTTGAACAATCCAGAAGAGCACGTTGAGTGCAAGTACCTTGGCTATGACATCGCTACGGAGTAAAACATCGGCAAGGGACTAAAATAAGTGGAATGATGTATTTGCGAATTGTGTTGGGCTTCTGTTGACTGGGGGGCATTCTTGCAGGAGGGTGGAACTTCTAGGAATTGCTTGTGCTTCATGCGTGGACCCTTCGTCTTCTGGCTGCATCAAAAATAAAAAGTTAAAGCAAACAATAAATATCACACAGGCAGATGAATATGAAAATAATGTAACCTTTCAAAATATTCCACAATGCCGCCCCGGTGGTGCAGTGGTCTAAGCGATGGCTTCTGATCATTCATCCGAGATGGGTCTGGGTTCGAATCCCGGTGAGGATTCGAACCCAGACCCATCTCGGATGAATGATCATGTGAGGATGCTGTGTTTGTCTTGCAGCACTGGCTCTCTCCCTTCCCTGAAACCAGTGGCCCTAAATTAGGGACAGCGACTGCTTATAGCCCATTGAGTTGCTCTCGGTGGTCGTTAAACCCCCAATAGCTAAAAAAAAAAAAAATCCACAAAATAAAATAATTTCAAAAAACACCAGAACAGAGGGGCAATTCAAAGTCAATAAAATAAACCAACTGAGGTGCACGGGGTAACAGGCAGGCCATTGAAGGTGTGCCTGTCCCAGCTAAATTTAATGGTTTGAACTTGCTAAAATACGTCTACCTACCTACTGACTGACTGACAGATCACACAATGATAATTTGGTTTTAAAAAGTCCTTGAAAAGTGCTTGAATTTATTTTGCTTGGAAGAGTATGAATCTTGTTTTTACATTATTTATTTTATTTTTAATTCATTTACAGGTAGCTTTCTCAATAACTTAATAACTTGTAAGCTCTTTTTGTCTTATGGTATTTTTTGTAACTCACATTATAAAAAAAAATGTTCAAATTTCCAGGTATATTGCAAACAGTAAGGAATTAAATTGCGTTTAACTAAGGTCTTGTCATTTTCTTCATAAATGGTTACAACATTCGAGTTTTTGTTATTTTTAAATTTTTTTTTATGAAGTTTGATTTTTCCTGGCAAAGACACAAATGAGTATTATGTTTGTTCTGCTGTCATGGTTCTCTCCTTTCCATGAAATAAAATTAAGATGAACATTTGCTGCTAGTCTCTGATGCTCACAGGGCCCATTAATTTATCAATATATATATATATATATAAAAGGTATAACCCAAAACTGACAGTGACAAGTTGTGAACCCTTTGTGAAAGGAATGCAGCAACTTATTTGACAGGAAGAAACTATTGCAAAAGGACACCTAATGACCAAACAGGAGGAAACAGTGAAGCAAAAGGCAGAAACAATGGATGTCATTCAGCAGGACTTTTTCAAGGCCAAGGCATGCTGAATGTTTCCCTCGTTTACACCCACATCTTTTTTTCTTTTCTTTGTTCTTCATGTTCTTTTCTTATGTATATATACAATGGCCGTTCCATAAAATATGAGAGCAAAATCACACAAAATGGAGAAATATAGGTACAGCAAAGTATCTTCTTCAAAATATCTTCCCTCAGATGATATGCAACGGTACCATCGTTCAGGTCAGTTTTCAAAGCATGTGACGAAGGCATTCTGTGAAAGTTGCTTTAGCGATTCCTGTACAGCTTGAATGCCGTCAGCATCTGTGTTAAATGTTGTGCCACGGAACTTCTCCTTCATTGTTGGAAACAACCAGAAATCGGACGGGGTGAGGTCAGTACTGTAGGCAGGCTGTGGCATGATTTCAATACTGCATTTCGTAAGAAACTTGAACACAAGCAGCCACATGTGGGCGGGTGTTATCGTAGTGTAGGGTCCATTTGCTCACCAGTTTTGGTTGCTTAATTGATATGTGTTGTTGTGGACCCTTCAGGACTGAAATGTAATACTCAGCATTAACAGTAATGTGTGGAGGAATGACATGCTGGTAGACTACACCTTTATGATAAAAGAAAATTATCACCATCACCTTCCCAGCTGATTTGGTTTGGCTGACTTTTTTCGTAGAAGGCGAGCCTGTGTGTTTCAAGACACTTGCTGTGCGCTTCGTGAGGGGGTCAAAATAGTGAACCCATGTTTCTTCTGCAGTTATTACTGTGTTTGGAAAGTTTGGATCCTTTGCAATAATTTGTTTCCACTCATGACACCCCTGAACATCTGGAACACACACAATGCAGCAGTAATTTTTCACATAGAATGTAGAATGATGACGTTTTTGAAATGTTAGTTGGCACCACTATGTCTTCACACATTATTTGTCGATGTTGCAGGATCGCCCAAACAGCGTTAACAATATGTTCTGTAACAACACTTTCAGGTCGACCAATCCTAGGAGCGAGTTCTGCCGACAAACGCCCTTTTTTGAAATCATGGTGCCATCTAAAAATTGTTGACTCACCCAAACATTTATCTTTGTAAGCTTTTTTTCATTAAATCAACTGTTTCTGGAGCAGTTTTACCCAACAATAGCAAAATTTTATCGCACAATGCATTTCACTTCTTAACTCTGAATCACTCACCTCCATACCTGTATGGTGAAATGCAGATGTACCTTAAACAACTGTGCAATAACAAAACCAGAATCGTCTGCCATGGCAAATAACAGTTGCCATAGATACTTCCTTAATTCAGTTAGTCATCTGCATGGTTATTTTCCTCCTTTGCATTGTTGCAAACTCAAAAAAAAAAAAAAAAAAAAAAAAAAAATTACTTTCAGTTTTTATGGAATGGCCTTTGTATTTAAGAAAAATATTATGGGGACTTTATTCATTTTTGCACATGGAATTTTCAAAACTGCATATCTAATATAGCAATTCCTAAAGTAATTCTAATTTGTATATGTGTGAAAGCTCACATTCAGTGCACGATTCTAGGTTATTGTGATTACTTGCCCTAGCCTGGGTTATATGTGCCTTTTTGAGATTTCTGAAGAATTTTTTGTGAGAACATTATGTCAGTTATATTACTGCAGATTGTATGATAAAAAATGAATGGAACTTTTGCTGTGTCCTGAAATGTTTTTATTCTGACTATGTTGCATCTTCTCATAAAATGTGAGCCATGCTTCAACTAGCCTAGCTGCAATTGCCTTGTCCCCATTACTTGGGAATTTGTTGTTCTGGGTGGTGTAACAATAGCATACTCAAACGGACATCAGGAAATGTGGTTCAATTACCACTCCTGCAAAATAAAATTTTCAAGTGTTCTCAGAAAATGCTACATGAAGAACAATTGAAATGAAGGCCTTCAATCTGAAATAATATGCTAGTATTTTGTCATCTGTGTTCTTGTCTGTTCCCCTTCCATCAGCAATAGTCATGTGATCCAAATTTCAAGTTGTTGTTTTTTTCCCTTTTTTTATTTTGTATTATTATTTTTTTTTCAAGCATTCTCAGAAAATGCTATATAGATAACAGTTGAGATGAAAGCCTTTGGTACTGAAATAATACATTAATATTTTGTCATCTGTGCTCCTGCCTGCTCTCCCTTCCATCAGCAACAATTGTGTAATCCAAATTGCAAGCATTCTCAGAAACTGCTGTATTAAGAACAGTTGAAATTAAGGCCTTCAGTACCAAACTAATATGCTAGTGTTTTGTCATTTGTGCTCCTGCTTGTTCCGCTTCCATCAGCAACAGTCGTGATCCAAATTTCAATTATTTTTTTCAGTCTTTTTTCAAGTATTCTTAGATAATGCTACATGGAGAACATGAAATGAAGATCTTATGTTCTAAAATAATATACTAGTATTTTGTCATCTGTGCTCTCGCCTGTTCCCCTTCCATCGGCAACAGTTATATGATCCAAGTTTCAAATATTCTGAGAATATGCTACATGGACAACAGTTGAAATGAAGGCCTTCAGTGCTAAAATAGTATGCTAACGTTTTTTGTCGTCTGTGCTCCTGAATGTTCCTCTTCAATCGGCAACAGTCATGTGATCTAAATTTCAATTTTTTAAAAGAAAAATTCAAGTATTCTCAGGTAATGCTACATGGAAAACAGTTAAAATGAAGACCTTCAGTACTGAAATAATGTGCTTATATTTTGCCATCTGCACTCTCCTTTGTTCTTCCATCAGCAACAGTTATATGATCCAAATTTCAAATTGCTTTTTTTCTTCAGTATTGACATTTCTTAGGATTCCACTTGCATGTACTGGCCATTTTGTTTATTTGTTTAATGAAGATAGTGATATGATATATAATGTTATCCAGGCAGTCATATTGGCTTTATGTACAATCAATTGTAAAAGTTGAGTCTAAAGCTCATACTATGCTTTAGGAACATTTCTAAGTTGGATCACATTCTAGCATAGAAATTAATGTTATATAAAGTAGAAAGGTGTCTTTTATTATTTGGAAGATAAACAAAACATACACATCCAAAAAAAGAATATGCAAGAAAATAATTAAATCATAAGAAATAAAGTAGATGCTCAGTAGTTGAGAGCAGTCATTTCTTTTTTACATTGTAGTAATAATTAAAGTTATTTTGTTTGAAAAACACAAGAGCTTGACACTTTTTAATCAATTCTAAAGCCCACATGTTGTTGAGAGTTTGGTCTACTGTACATATTTTTTTTTCTCATTCATTTTTTTCAAAAAAGGTTTCAAGTTTTTTTCTTTCAGAGCAAAAGAATGTGTACTGTCATGTCAAGCTGTTATATGCAAAGTTAAGAAACACCACAACTTGCATTTTAAGTAAATTGAGCATGGAGGGTAGTTTCACTTTTTCAGGAATCTGGATTCGGATTGACAGTGTGTGTGTATGTATGTGTGAGTGTGAGAGAGAGAGAGAGAGAGAGAGAGAGAGAGAGAGAGAGAGAGAGAGAGAGAGTGTGTCTGTTTACTTTTGTCACTTGATCAATTGTGGTTGTTATTATTATTGTTATTATTGCCAATGATATTTTCTTAGGTGGCAGGCACGCACTTGCCCTGACGGTTGATGGCAAGATATTTTCTTGGGGTGAAGGAGATGAAGGAAAATTAGGACATGGAAATCGAATGTACGTCTTCACATTTATTATTGTATAATACATGACAACATAATTAGCAATAGCTATATTTATTTATTTTTCTCCTGTTTTATACTAATGTACAGTTTTTTTAGCTTTGAAGGAACACTAAATCGCTTTGTGTAGCTCATCTGGTAATGTTTAATTGCAAAATATTTTAATGCCAGATTTTGTGCTTTGCATACTACAATGAACTGTTGTTTATTTGCCTGTGGACATGTGTATTTTGTTGCTTCTTGAATGTTAGTCAACATTTCAGTAGCAGGTACATTGAATTTGAGCTGATGTTGAGTTTATTCAGTTAGCCTACCTCACACAATCATTTGGTATGTGACTAACTGGGAATTTATGTATTTAAGGCCTTAGCATTTATGTATTTAAGACCTTCAGCATTTTTGTTCCTTTTGTGTCCTGTATTTGGGCATTGTTTGGATGTGTTAAGCCTGTGCAACATGAAAACTCTAACAGCTGTCACTCTACAACATTTCCTTTAATGGTGTAAAACTAACACATATTTTAAGCCAAGCTTCCACGCTCCGTTGGAAGGCTTCATCTGAGCTAGATTTATCAAAGCCTTCTTAGAAATAGTAGCCTACAATGCTGTTTTAATTCAAAAGATTCGAATTCAAATAGCATTCTATCCTAGAAGTCTGTGTTTTTAGACATGCTATTATCTGTTGTTTCTTTGGTGTTTAAGAGATTCTATCTGATAGGTCAAAAGACAAACTTTCGTTGCACAGGTGCAGGTGGGTTATGATCTCAAGACTTCCACGTGTGGCTGTGCCAATGTATCTTGTATAGGATGCCAAGTCTTTCCATCATGCTTCATAGTAGGGTTACTCCTTTTTGGGTGACTTCCCTGCATAGAGTGATTGCCATTTTTCCATTTTCTTTTATGTTCCACGCTCCTTACCAGGAGTGATTTTTTTGTCAACCCCACATACAATTTTGTGCTGCTGTCTGGATAGATCAGGGGTATGTCATAAATTGACAGTGAGCTTTCGCTCTTTATTGGTGGCTTGCTTGTAGACACATTATTGTATATAGATGCAGGGGATTTAACAGGCAAATTGATTCCATATTTTTTAATGATGTTTCTGAACCTGAAAGAGAACTTAGGGAAACATGTTACCGACCCACAATATCTTAAACCGTTGTTGTTTGGAGTATTAGGAGTTCTGGGTTTAGGCATTTGAATCTGCCATAAAATGGAATCTAATGTTTGTCTAGTAAATCCAGCTTGAAAGTCCCTTGTCGAAGATATTTGCATTACCTTTGTCCCTGGCTTCTATGGTGGAAGAATTAACAAATGCTCTTCTGAACCATGATCTGAAAACAACTGTTTTATAGGACTTTGAGCAGAAGGACCTGAGGAGGATTATGTTGGGAACGACTCACGGTTTGTAGAATACTTCCATGTGAAGTTAGCCATCTTCTTTCCTGGTAAGAGTTTTTGGGAGCTGTAACACATTCATTTATGTCGGTTTGACATTTTAACCAACAAACTTATTTCACCATTTCACGGATGTTATGCATAGACTAATTGCTTTTCATATGCATTTCTGTAATTTCCTATCAGGAGAAAAAACCTCATTCAGCAAAACATACCTGTCAAGTTTCACAGTTTAACCATAAAAATTATGGAAATTTTGCTTGTTTTGCAGTGTTTTGAACAATATATTTTACAGATTTCCAGGCTGTTTTCTTTTTCTTCTTCCAGGTTAGTGTAGTTTTGATGGTTCAAGTGTCCCCAAGGACCACCAGGCGTGTATATTCTGATTTGCCTGATCGCAGTTTTGCTCAATGCTGTGTCCCCAACCCTCTCAACTTGCAGCCTAGTGATAAAGACTTGGAAAAAATGCTGTAGGATTATGATTGGCAGTGATAAAGACTTGGAAAAAATGCTGTAGGATTATGATTGGCAATAACTATTAAAAGAGAGAAAAATTAAAAATATCAGCCTCACATAAGACTTAAAATTTCATATTTTAAAGATATTTTAACATATTGGCACATCAGCAGAAAGGGCATTTCACTTAATAGAACAAATACAATAATGAAGGAAAATATCATGCTCATGATTTATTATGTAATTTACTTAAAAATTTAGTTAGATCTTGTGGCTGAACATCAGTGTGAACAAGGCTGGCAATATTTACAGAAACTGTCTGCCACGTGAATACTTCCTACATGTGTGAACAAGGCTGGTGTTCAGCTGAAAGACCTGACTAAATTTTAATGTAAATTATGTAATACATCATAAGCTTGAAATTTTGCTTTATTATTGTACACTGGTGTGCAAAAATTAAGGTCGAAGAGGAGAAATTAGTATAACAGCGGAACGAGCAGGCAGAACGGACTGAAAGACCACTCAGGAGATAGATTAGGGTCCGGTTCGGTAGGGCATGCGCATATATGCAGCATGACATGGGGGGGGGTGTCGGAAGGGTATAAAGCACACAGGCGGTGTACGCTCAGCAATTCGGTGAAAGCTATTGCACAGTGCACATCAGTTTGAACAGCGTCGAGTTGCTGCCACCGTGTGATATGGCCAACAGGCAATCCAGTAGACAACATCTGGATCACTTTACCCTAGGTCGTGTCATTGGGAAGTTGGAAGAAGGTTGAAGTGTGATTAGTGTGGCCGAGGAGTTCGCGATCGCTCACAGCATCAGTTCACGAGCTTGAAGAGCATTTCAAATGACAGGAACAGCTGTCCGAGAGTTTAGCGGTGGTCGTCCACGAGCAACCACGGCGGCGGACGACAGGTATATTGTCCTACAGGCGGGAAGAGACAGATGGCAGACAGCGGAAGAAATCGCAAGGCACATGCAACAAACAACAGGACGTCCGTTATCGCGTTTTACCGTGGCCAGGAGGCTGCACAAAGGTGGTCTCTTTGCACGACGACCAGTATGGTGTGTGCCATTAAAGCTTACTCATCGGAGACGGCGGTTTCTGTGGTACCAGTAACACAAGAACTGGACACATCAGCAATCGGGTCGAGTTCTCTTTACAGATGAGAGCTGATTTAGTCTGACGAGTGATTCTGGACGTATGCACATTTGGAGAGAGCAGGGAACATGCAATCACACCTCCAACATCATCGAAAGGGACCGGTTTGGAGGTGGTGGAGTTCTCGTTTGGGGTGGTATCATGCTTGGTAGCCGTACTGACCTCCACATCTTCCAAGGAGGTTGAGTCACTGGTGTCCGCTATTGTACCGAGGTTCTCCTGCCTCACGTGCGTCTGTTTAGAGGTGCTGTGGGTCCTGAGTTTCTCTTCATGGACGACAACGCTACACCTCATTGTACAGTGGCTGTCACAGAGCTGTTGGAGAGTGAAGATATTCAGCGCATGGATTGGCCCGCAAGGTCCCCGGACCTAAATCCAATTGAACACGTGTGGGACCTTCTCGAGAGACGCTTGGCAGCACGTCACCAGCCGCCAGCAACGATTTTTCAGCTGCGATTGGCACTACAAGAGGAACGGGCCGCGATGCCTCAACAGCTCCTTGACAACCTCGTCCTCAGCATAGACAGACGTTGTAAATCCTGTAACGCAGTCAGGGGTGATCATATCCCCTACGAAAAACTGGATTTTTCTTGGCAGCCACCTGTCACATGGACGTTTCTGTCTTCTGTCCAGTTGTGCTTGAAGCTACCTTTTCAATAAAGTGCCTTTGTATCCTTTGGATTCCTTGTTTGGACGGTTTTGCTCACTTGTCCCATATTCTTACATCTTGGGGATCTAATGGTACGATTTGAGTTGATGTGGAGCACTTCTGCACGACGTTACATTTGAAAAACCGTCTCGTCCTTAATTTTTGCACGCCAGTGTACATTGGCACAAAAAACCAAAGGTTAAAACCATGGTTAAAGTAAAAAGTTACTGATGTTGCAAAAATATTGTGGTCACAAATGAAATTTTTTCTATGTGTGTAGTCAAATGATTGCATGTTAATGATGTAATTATGCATTGCTTAGATTTTAAGCACTGCATGCATGAAGTAGTGCCAAATATCTTAATTAAAGCATATAAAATTGATTGTAATTGCCAAACCTTTGCATAATAAATTGGCTGTTAATCGATATGTTTGAAACATTTAATTGATATGTTCAGTTTATCAATCAAACAAATCGATTAAATGCTCACTGATTTTTTTTTTTTTTTTTAATTACGGATTTCAGTTCTTGGAAGTTAGCAGGTCTGGCTTTAGCAAAAACATCTAAAGTTTTGTTGAGTTTGATTCATAATGTAAGTAAATGCAAAGGTTTGGGGAGTGTAATAGTGACGGCTGTCTAAAGTTATCAATTTTCAGAAGATAAGTTATTTTATATTAATTAATATTTCTTGAAAACCTCTTAATGGGGAAATCAACAAAAAGCAGTTAGTACTAATCTTGTGTGTAAAGATCTTACCTCACTCAGTAAAGGGCAGGATACCATCATTAGATTTGTTTTAAAGAATATTATTAGCCCCTTACTGATTGCTCCCAGCAATATGGTGGGCTGAGGTTTCGATCCCTATTTCTCATGCTGTGATATTGCCAGATTGAAATGTTAAAGAAATTACATACTGAATAGTGCAAACTCAATTGATTTACCATGCCCAGAAACACTAGATAGCGGCGCTATCATGAATGTGTTTTACTATAGAGAATATGTGTGTGATTATTGGCAGTTCAGCAGAGTTATTTATCTTGTTTGCAAAGCACACATGTTTTGTTTATTTATAAAAGAAAGGTTTGCTGTTTGTGTACGTTATGGAATCAGATAATGAAAATACAATATTTCTGGATATATTATCTCTAGAAATTTCAAAACCAATAAAAAAAGTTGGAAAGCAGCCTCTCTTTACGTTTATATGTACAGTGTAACTTGTCTAATTCGAACGTTTTTAATTCAAATTCTCTGTTAATTCGAATTTTTCATTTGGTTCCTTGAATGAAATTTCAATATAAATAATGTTAAAAAGAACCCTTTAATTCGAACTTTTTTTTTTTTTTTAATTCGAAGAAAACCCCATTTTCGTATTCTCGTATTTCAGGGATCGCATTCCTCCTAAAATTCCTAATATTTTGTGACCCTCCTTAAATTCCTAAAATTAGACCTAAAATTTGCTATTCATCTCTAAAATTTTCGTAAGCTTATTTTTATCAAAAACACAACCGTTATTAACGCCAATAAATTTACCATTACGGTAAGGTAAAAGACCTGTTATTGTAGAAACACAGCCTATATGCTGTGCTGCTAAAGGGAGGGAAAAATGACGCCATCGAGATGCACTTGCTTCGGGGCGGGCGTTCCATTTTTTGCCTTCGAACAGTTTTCGAGAGTAACAAGAGATCTAAGGGAAAAGGGGAGGGGTCATTTTCACCCCTGGTTTGCGCTTGCAGACGAACTCCGTGGCACGCAGAAGATCGTACTTTATTTTTTGTACATGCCTTGTGGAACCTCCTCTTTCTGCTGATGTTTTGTTATTGTAAACCGCAGGTGGGTGGAAGCAAAGAGGAAACATGTGGTCTCCTTCCGTAACCTCCGGTAATGACGATGGGATGGTAGCTGAGTATTATCTTGGCAGGCAGTAGAGCACGTGATCATTGACCTTCGATCATGCGTCGGCGACAAGCGACCTTCGATGCGCAATATATCTCGGCTCTGACTCGCTTTGACTGAACTTGCGTGAGATGCGTATGATAGTTTCTGGTTTTACGTCTTTTATGGTGTTCTCTGTGCTGTGTGCAGGTTCAGTTCTCTAGTGGTGACCTGCTTTTTTTTTTTTTTTTTTCATATCTTCTGACATCCTCGCAGCCAAATTTCGGAAGTTGTCTGGTTTTGCAATATTGGAACGTGTTTTTGTACTTCCCTTTCATTTTCTGGTTAGTAATACAAGTGTTTAAGATGCCTAAATCCAAAACGAAATTTCAAGATGCGTGGCTCGCCAAAGAATTGGACGGAGTGAAGTTGAAAGAATGGTGTTCTGCAACTGAAACAATATTTTCTGCTAAGTGTATATTGTGTTCAGAAATTTTCAACATTTCTAATAGTGGCTTTTCACAAGTAAAAGCGCATCATAAAAGGAAAAAAACATTTGCAGAAATTTCAAAGTAAATTTCAAAATAAGTCCATCTTGAAAGCCTTTGGAGGACGGGATCTTCAGCCCAAAACAAATATTAGTGAAGTACTGAGTCATGATTTACAGTTGGCTAAAGCCGAAGCATTATGGGCCATGAAAGTTGCTAAGGACAATATGTCTTTTGTTTCATGCACTGAAACAGTTGAACTTTTCAAAGAAATGTTTCCTGATTCTGCTATTGCAGCCAAAATGCAACTTAAAGAAAAAAAGTTGCTTATGTGATATCACATGGATTGTCAAAATATTTTGAAGAGGATTTGAAAAAGACATTGCATCTAGTAGCCCAGGAAAGGTTACTATAGCATTTGATGAAACTACAAATACACAAGTGAAACGGCAGTTGGATGTGTATCTCAGGTACTGGTCTTCAGAAATAAATTCAGTTTCTTGCCGATACCTAACAAGCGTTTTTCTGGGTCATGCAACAGCAGATATTTTGCTAAAAGAAATTCTTGATGTGTTATCATCCTTCAATATTTCGTTGAACAGAATTATTTGTGTATCCATGGACATCCCAAATGTAAATAAGTGCTTTTTACGCAAATTCAATGAAGTTGTAAAACAAGAAACAGGCCAGAAATCTTTGGAACTAGGTTTTTGCAATCTGCATGTTGTTAGTAATGCATTTAAAATTTTTTTGACAAGCTTAAATATAGATTTTGACGAATTTGCTACTGATATGCATTACTTTTTAAAGAGTAGTGCTGCAAGACAGAGGATTATAAATCTGTCGAGGATATAACATTAGTCACTGCCAAATTTCTTTTGCGTCATGTCAGCAACAGATGGTTAACCGTTGGTTCTGTAGCCCAGAGGCTCTTGGATCAATGGCTAAATATTACAGAATATTTTTTAAACTTCTTGCCATCTCAAAAAATATTTGAAAAACAACTACGAATTCGGCAAGGTATAAAAGAATTCACTGTTTCCTGAAAAATGAGCTTACTCCTTGCTATTTAGCATTAATTTCATTTTCACACCAAAATTTTGAAAAGTTTTCATTATGTTATCAGAGTGAAGAACCAAAAATACACCAGTTATATTCTGATTTAAATACTTTAATGAGGAATGTTATGGCTCAGTTTATCCAAGATGATGTTATAGCAGGGAAATTTGGAGAAGACCTAAAGAATGTAGATTTTGAAAACAAAAATTCATGGAAAAAACTAGGGGAGTTAGAAGTTGGTATGAAGACAAAAAATCTCCTCAGGAATGTTCAGGAGACCAGGCAGAAATTATTTCTCTTAGATGTAAGATCATCACTAATTGCAACCACAAAATATTTAAAGTCAAATTTGCCATTCTGCAATCAAAAGCTAAGAGACATAGAAGTTTTAAAGGTAAAAGAACCAAAGAAAGAGTCAACTCAACTTTCAGTCACTGAAGGACTTTCGGAAATAACCAGAATTTCAAGTGTTTTGCATCTTTCTGAGGAACAAATTGATAGAGTAAGAGAAGAGTGGAAACTTTTAAATTGCGATAAGCCACCTCTAGATGAACTAGTGAAATTTTCAGAGGAAAGGGCATATTCCAGTGCGGATTGATCATTACTGGCGTAATATATTTAGTATTAAAGACTCTAGCGGAAAAGAAAAATACTCAAATCTTGCTAAACTCATAAAGTCAATTTTAGTTTTACCTCATGGTAATGCTGATGCAGAAAGGGGATTTTCGGTTAACACTGCTCTGTTAAGGAAGGACAAGGCTAACTTAAAAGACTCAACTATAACATCATTAAGAATAGTTAAAGGGGCCATTAAACACTATGGATGTGTAAGTAAAGTTCCCATAACAAGAAATTTGTTAAATAGTGTTTGTGATTCACATAAATTTTATAAAGAGTATGTTGATAAGCTGAAGGAAGAAGAATCAAAAGGTAAAAGAAAGGAAGCAGAAGAGAGGGAAAATAAGGAAAAGCAGCTAGAGAAAAAAAGAAAAGCTGAGTTTGATGACAAAATAAAAGAAAATGATGCAGAAATAAATAGACTTAAAAACGATAAAGAAGCCTCCCTAGCAATAATTCAAGAGGGAACAGAAAGAATGAGAAAAGCTGTAGAAAAACAAAATACTGTTGAAATAGCAGTTGCCTCTAACTTGATCATGCAAGGTTCAGCTGAAATAAAGAAAACTGAAAGTAAATTAGTTGTGGTAGAAGCAGAAAAAGATAGGCTAATCAGGAAAAGGTTAAAACAATAATATGAAAAAAGTAATTCAGTGAACAATTGTACATAGTTCTTGGTTTTCAATTACCTTTTTAGGATATTATAATTTAATGTGAAACCTGAAAACTTTACTGTGAAAATCGTGAATTGCTTCTGGTTCAACAGCATATTAATGTTCAAAGTGAAACTTGAATGTGGTAAATATACTTGAATATGATAATAACACGTGAAAAGATAAGAACTGAACATTAGAAGTAAATCATACTTAAACTTTAGACATTAGACGTTATGCAAAAAATTTGGGTGTTAACTTCGACCATATATACTAATGGACTGCACATTGGCAATAGCTGCATCAAAGCCGCCATGGCTCAAACATTGAGCACGTCATCATCAGACTCCAAATTTCGTGTAAAAATGCTGTTATGATTACTAATTTACGCTGCAGAACTTCAGTGTTTCGGTGTATTATGTGAATGCGCCTCATATATAATGAAAACTCTTCAGGTAAGTTTACTTATGAGCTATATACATGCATGATCGGGTTGTTTACATTTTGTGATTTATAATGTGATGAACATTTGCGAAGAATTTGGAACATGCATTCCATTTTTTTTCTTAAGTTACTATATTTTTATATCAATAGCTGCAAGTTTCTGGTTAAGTAATTGAACTTTATTGACTTAGGTATTTAATTCGTTTCTTACCCATGAAAAATCATAGAACTTTCTTTACTATATCGCTCAGAGCAACCATAAGCACAGCAGGTGTAACCCATCTTTTTGACTGTTGTCATGTGAATTTATGTTGGAGCCAGAAATTTTGATGTCATGCGCAGTCTATCAGTATATATGGTTGAAGGGTGTGAAGCAAACTCTTTACAATGTATACAAAGTTGTTTTACTAGATGTATACAAATATACATCTAGTTTTTATTGAAATACACTCCTAAAATTTTCCTAAAATTTTCTAAAAATTCCTAAAATTCCTAAAATTCCTACCTAAAATTTTCCAGAAGTATGCTATGATCCCTGGTATTTTCAACAATTACCTTTTAAAATGGGTACATACTTTTCTGGATGAAGCAACAAGTTAAACCTGAAACTATAGCCGCTGGCTTCAGAAAAGCAAGCTCCCAGCACTCCGATGATGAGTCTCAACTACATCAAGGTATTGATGGGTACTGGGAAGACGTAGGCAGTGATGTACTGTAGAGTACTGGGAAGACGTAGGCAGTGATGTACTGTATGAGGCTTGTGTGAGAGTTGATGACAATTTAACTGTTTATGGTGAGCTCACAGAAGATGAGATCTTGGCTAATGTTATGAATAAGAAGATCTGCTGTGTACCTTCAGATGAAAAACTGGAATGGCCAGAATTTCCTGAATAGCGCCTTCCAATTTCAGTAGACGCCTTGGTTCACCTCCAACAGTTAAGGAAGTTTGTTGAGGGACAGCAGAATGTAAGTGACTCTCTATTTCATTCACTCGAGAAACGAGGAATTTACACTTACCCATAACATAAATTCTAAGAAGCAGGCCAAAATTTCACGGTTTTTTTTTTTTACAAAAAAATTGTAAATGTACTGTACTGTGCTTTTTTGTATGTTATGAATAAATGTTTTTTTTTTTACAGTACTTGAATGTGCCCATATTCAAACTTGCCGAATTCAAATTTGTCGATAATTCGAATTATTTTTGTGGTCACTTCAGCTTCGAATTATCCAAGTTACACTGTATTAAAAAAAAAAAAAAACGAACGTTTAGGTGCTAAATCCCTGCATGTTGACTTTTCCGTGAAATTTAATGTCTTTCTATAAATAGCTTAAATTTTATCCAGAAATTAAAAATTATTACTTATTTCATTTAGAAACTTAGTAACTGTTAAATTTCTTCATTAAAGAAATAAGCAATCCTTAAAGGGTTAACTAATGTATGATCTTTTGCTGTACATCTTGTGGAACATACACAATCCATGCATTTGCATGTTGCACAAAATTGTATGTGGAAAAATCAACATAATGGCCATTTGTCTTTGCTGAGTTTGGGTTCAAATCCCAGTGCATAGCTGCTAAGTATCCTAGTTTACCCGGATTCTGTCCGATTTCGAAAATATTTTCCGAGAATCTGATTTTTCTACAAAAAAATCCGGTTTTGTGTTTTTTTTCTTTTATCTATTAATTTATTATGTATGGGTTTTTTTCCCCGCATTAATGTTATCAGCCATCAGTTTTCTCCAGCAGCAATGCTGGCTGTGGGAATTGGTAACGAATGAAAACAAAAAAAATGTTCTTTTGTTAATCCCCTGCACTTTGAGTGCCAAGATCATGTACCCCACAATGATAGCAAGACTGCAAAATGTTCTGCTTGCTCGCTTGAGCCAGGCCGTGGTCAGAGACTTGGAAAGTTGAAGTACTGGTTTACAGGAGTGCAGAAAATTTTCAGGGCCCAATATTTCCCCAGAACGCAATTTTTTCTGTCCGAAATTTCCCCCAAAACTGTAGCGGACTTTCATACAAGTTTAAGCGAGTATTAGATCTATATGGTGATGATTAAGAACTAATCCTTAAAGCCTATTACTTAAAAATTTGAAAAAAAAAAAAAAAAACCTATTTTCCTTCAAGAATAATTTCTTCCAGTTTGGAAAGAAATATTACAGGCAAACTTCAGGACTTGCAATGGGTTCTCCACTAGCACCTCTGCTAGCAAATTATTATATAAGTAAACTAGAGGCAAAAATCCTTATACAACCCTCCTTGTTTGCTCTCTATGTAAGGTACATGGATGATGTCCTAATTATAGTAGATACTGTGGACCAATCTCTACCCTCTCAGATTCTGGAAGAATTTAACTTACTAGAGAATACCTTGAAGTACACCCTGGAACAGGAAAAAGACCATAGCATCAATTACCTGGATTTAACCTTGACCTCAAGAGAAGGGAAAATATTCACTCAGCTTTTAGAAAACCCACCAACACAGGGAAGATGTTAGACTTCTGCTCATTCCACCCTGATTATATTAAATCGAATACAGCGAGACAATTTTTGGAAAAAATTGAAATCCTGGTCTCTTCAGCTTCTCAAAAAGATCTTCACAAAGAAGAATTAAAGGAAATGTTGGCAGAAAACAATTACCCCTCCCCATATGTTGAGAAAATATTTAAACAAGTGCCAAAAAAGAAGCAGGAAAAAACCAACTTCAAATTCACCAGCAAAATTACGTACCACAAGGGACTTTTCGAGAAACTGAAAAGGATCGGAGCAAAATATAATATCAGGCTAGCTCCAGATCTTAATAACAAAATAAAGAAATTCCTGCCAGCTTTAAAGCAGAAAGAATTGGACATCCAATTGCAGGAAGGAGTAATTTACTGCATCGACTGTAACTGCGGACTCAGCTATATAGGAGAAACAGGGAGAAGTATTAAGGTCCGAATGAAAGAACACCAAGCAGCTATTAGGAACATTGGGAACAAAACAGGGCTAGACAGACATGTACAAGCAAGTGGACACTCCATAAATTGGGACTCAGTGAAAATAATCGCCCACCAGTCAAACTTAGTAAAGAGAAAACTAGAAGAAGGGATCGAAATAGCAAGAAAAAGAAGTACCACAATTAACGATAATTGCGGATGGTCTCTTCCAATTGAGTGGCAGCAACTACTCCAGTGACATAGTCCTGATGACGAACTAGGCTTTAGTTCGAAAATTTGACAACCAACTTTCATTAAAAATAACCTCTAAAAGACCCGTAAAAAAAGTTATTCCACAAAAAAAAACCTATTTATTTTAGATTCAAAATGTCTGAAACATTTTTGGGTCTAGGTGAAAACAGTGGTGGGGCAGAGAGGCTGAAAAATAAACAGCTAAAAAAATTCAATTAACTATAATTTATTTCATTCTAGCATTTCAGGCGTATAATTGTGCCAGATAATTTTACTGAATGAAATTTAAATTAGACTTAAATCCTTTGAAAATGCATGGGTCATTCGCTTTAAAATGTGCGGAACACCTAATAATTTTTAAGATCGGAATGTTTTTTATTAGCATGACTAGTGGTTGCGCCGTACTTATTACTCGTGCCACGCTGTCTACGCCTTGACATTAGTAAAGTCGTTTGGGCTCGGTGAATCATATGCCAGCGGCAGTCTGCAGTACGTCACTGTGCTCATAACCTCTTGTATAATTTATAACGACCTGACATTTTTCAAAATGATAACCTGATTACCGTGCAGTAAATTATTCTTATCTTTCGCGTTATACTCGTTAATAAGTCAATTTTTCATTTTATTATTATTATTATTATTATTACCTACCCGCGGGCAAAAATTTCCCAAGAGCTGCCTTAATTTCCCCCGAACCTCGTTCGCGAATTCGGACAAATTCTGCACCCCTGCTGGTTTATGACATCACATCCATGGCGCTCGCAGCCAACGAGTGCACGGCGTTTGTGCAGAGTCTCGTGGGAGTGGAAAGCTGTTTGCTAATGCTAAAGTTGAACGCCGATTCCATACTTTGATCTTTCAAACCAAACAAGTTATGTTGCAAGTTATTATTTCAGTTCACAGCCCCAGAATGAGTCTAAACGTCTGGACCAAAGATTTTTGAAGAAGTACTCTGAAAAATGTGACTTTGTAAAACCATCACGTGAGGGGGAGTTTCATGCATGTTGCACTTTGTGTAACACTGATTTCTCTGTTTCTTGCGCTGGTCGCAGTGACATCGTCATACATGTTGGTATGAACAAGCACATAAAAAATCACGATAGCACAAAAAGTGTGGGCAACATGGATCATTTTGTTTCAGTGCCGAATGATTTTCAAACTATTCGTGCAGAAGTTCTGTTTACCGCATTTTTGTTGGAGCACAACATACCACTAGCTGCCGCTGATCATGTTTCCCAAATGTTGTCAGCTATGTTTCCTAACTCCCTAGAAAAGAGTAAAAAGATATGCATGTGGCAGAACAAAGAACTTTGCATATTGTTCAAGAAATGGCAGAATATCATTCAAAAAATGTCCTCTGTGCTATTAAAACTCAACCGTTTTCTGTTGCAACTGATGGCAGTAATGATGCTGACAATCAACTTTATCGAATTATATGGTAGCGTACTTTGATAATGATTGCAAGCATGTGAGACGTACGCTGCTCTCTTTGCCATGCCTTGAAAACCAGTTCAGCAGGTGAAAATATTGCCAAATTTGTGTCCGAAGAATTTCAGCATCATGATATTCCATGGATAAACTATCTTACCTTATCCTGTGATAACACTCCTGTAATGGTGGATAGAAAACATAGTGTCTCACTCTCTAAAAATGAAACTCATTAACAAGGTTTGTTAATCTTATTTTATACTTAAATACTATTTTTTTTTGTAAATATTTCTTTATTTGTATTAAGTAATTAATTGTAATAATAAAATAAAGGAACCTATAATATATAATTTTATTATTTATAAATTGTAAATACACGCACCGCCGAATGCGCATTGATGTACCAGTTTTTGATTTTGAAAAGTTGGCAGCTCTGCCAGTGATTCATGGATGTTGTGTTTGTCTTATTGCACTACCTCTCTCTCCCTTTCCTGGAACCAGTGGCTCTGAATTTGGGATGGGCGATTGCTTATAACCCATCTAATTGCTCACGGTGATCGTTATACCCCCAAAAAAGAACAAGATCAACAAACATGTGTAAGGATGTGCTTTTGCCATGAATTTCTGCACGAAAGTAGCACAAATCTGCATAATTAAGGAAATTTCAACCTCGAAAAAATCCCATTAAATTTTCAAATTTCATATTTCTGTTGTATTTTTTTTTCTTCATGGTGATGAAGTTTTAACTATTTAGTCCTTTTTTTTCTCATACTAATATTGCTGAGTTTTAAGGATTTTGTGTAACTTTTATTAGCTTCTTATGTTTCTCAATGATACAACCCCTTTTGTTTTCCCTCCTGTTTACTTTTAGTTAATTTATTTTCATTTCATAAAATGTTTGAACACTTCACAATTATTGTCTTTAAACATGAAAACCTACTGAGTGTTTTTTTTTTTGCTGAAAAAATAGTACATAAAAAAAGCTACCAAAAATGCTACATAAAATACTACATTTCTACAAAATTTGTTGGTTATCTCTTACCTTTGTCATAATCTTTACTTGTTTGTAATATAATTTTTTAAAGCTTTCTCATGAATTTGTTTTATATATATATATATATATATATATATATATGCTTTATGTTTAGAGAGCACTTGTTATTCCATTTGACCAAGTATTCTAGTTATTTACACTTATACATTCCTAGTATTTATTTATTTTTTAGGAATTATGACAAGCCAAAACTTATAGAAGCACTGAAATCCAAAAGAATACGTGATATTGCCTGCGGCAGTTCTCATAGCGCTGCTATCAGTTCCTGTGGGGAATTATACACATGGGGTTTAGGAGAATATGGAAGACTAGGGCATGGTGACAATGTCACTCAAACTAGACCAAAGCAGGTAAAAATGTTATATTTATAAAAATATGCTTGTGAATTACAATTGGCATTTAATATTTCCACTTTATTTGGTTAATCTTCATAACCATTTAAACTATTTGAATTTTAAAATTAGCATCACAATTGAATGGTATTGTTCTTGTGTACTTAATTTTTGAATGTCTAAGACTGTGCTGCTTGTGAGCATATAAAGGATAACTGGTAGCATTTGAAGCTCAATTTCAGCATAAAATTTCTGCAAAACTGTTGTTTGATTTAAAGTTTCACTGTTATTGGCAGTTTCCAATATAATTTTCATTTCTCTTTTGTATGCAGTGTGTACTCTTAGGTGTGGATTATTCATGCGTGACCATTCTTTATTGAGTCATAAAACTGCATACTATACATACATACATACCAACTATACGCATAAAAGCGAATACATCCATGTGATTTACATGGATAGTTTGTTTACATCCTGTTATGGTGATTAAATTTCTTTAGGCACCTGGGATCTCCTCCCCACCTCCATATGACTCATCTTATGGTGTACACACACACACACACACACACACACACACAAGATGGGTGAAGTGTGTGTGTGTGTGAGGGGGGTGCAGGTTCCTTAGTCTGTGTCTAACTAAAGAAGCAATTGGTGCCCTTCTCAGCATGCTTTGGATAGGTGTGGACATATTTCTTGTCAGACTGTGTATTCCCCAGGAAACTGTTTGAAAAATGAAAAACAGTTGTGCTCCCAATAAAACAAAGGCTTTAGTAATTGAAAAATTTGAAAGAAAGAATCAGTGATCAACCTTGCAGAAGAACAATTATGAGGAAAATTCTTTTAAAAGTAAAATATAATTTATCAGGATCTAATGAAAAAGAAATAAGTTAAATATTTAAGATAATGGATTTAATGAATAATTTAGGTTTTGCAAATGTCCAAAAAGAAAGGCCTCAATGAATGGCTGAAATTTAATCACATGAATTGGGATTTATTATAATACTAGATGAATGATGTTGATATCATTACTGCTGCTACAAATGAACTCAAAGAGGAGAGTGTGAAAAGGCAGAAATCACAGCACAGTACTGCTGTGTGTCTACACTGTTATAGATTGTGTGCTAGTGGAATTTTGAATATACTGGTACCATAGCTATGAGGAAAATTCAAACTGATATTAGAAACAGAGAGAAATCTTGAAAACAAGCAAAAATTACACATTTTTAGATTACATAATGAACCATCTGTTATTTACCATATATACTCACGTATAAGCTGACCCTCCTACTTCAAGAGCTAAAAATTTGTGAAAAACTTTGAGCCACATACATATAAACCGATCTTAAATTTAAGATTTTGGAAAATATATTTATTGAAATGAATCGTGCAAATTTATGTGTTTATCTTCTGTAAAAACCTTCAAAGTATAATTCACTATTGGAGTTTCCAAAAATCTATAGTAACATTCATTGGATTACTTATGCAGCATTTTTTGAGAGACTTTATAACGATTCATGGTGAAACCGCTTCCCACAATTATTTCGCCCAAGTAGTAACAAGGCCAAGTTCAAGTTATCACCTTTCGTAAAACACTGAGTCTGCCCTTCGATAGTGTGCAAAAGCCATCAGCCCTCTAAGATATGTACACTCACACTTGTGCTGTAGAACTCAGGAGAGGAGAGATGCCTGATTGGCTGTGGCTTACCACAGCAACGGTGACGGATCACTTTGCCCCTGTTCATTTCGTCCACGCTCACTTTGTCCAGTTCATTTCGTCCAACGTTCACTTTGTCCACTGTTCACTTCGTCCACTGTTCACTTTGTCCACTGTTCACTTTGTCCACTGTTCACTTTGTCCACTGTTCACTTTGTCCACTGTTCACTTCGTCCACTGTTCACTTCGTCCACTGTTCACTTCGTCCACTGTTCATTTCGTTCACCGTTCATTTCGTCCTCCGAATGAATGGAGTACTGTGAAAATTATCTGTTTTCATGGAGTTTTTGTGATAGGTAGAAGAAAAGGTCAGCGGACATTGCTTGCATGAGTGTTTTTTCCCTATCTGAGTTTCTCGATTAAAATATAACGATTTTAAATGTTATTTAAAGTAAAACAAGGAACTTAACTTTGAAGAACTTTTTCAATCACTATAGCATCACTCACGCTATGTTCATAAAAGGAGTGTAAAGTGGGATTTTTTATAGCGCTGCACTTTTATTTAGGCACTAAATATTTACATAAGATGCCAAGTTATTAATATTTCTCTTTTACTTACTTAAGCACTAAATAATAATTACTAAGCCTCATGCGTAGGCCCTTTTGACATTTTTTATTCTGCCGATGTCATTCAAAACGTTAACGAATCCACTCAAGGTAATCATATTGTGCTGTTATTGAGGTACGAAATATTAATTCATAAGCCCTAGGCTTAGGCTGTTTCAACAGTTTTTATTCTACGGATGTCATATTCATATTGATACGACGTGGTTTGGTTGTTAAGATATTATTCTATTACGATGATGAACTTACTTCTAAAAAAATGCAAATATTACACAATTTTATTTTTAAAAAGAAGAAAATGGCCGGTGATCAATCTAGGGACCCCAATTAAGAATTTCTTTTTTTATCAACGACTAACACCCCAGGTACGATCCTTAAAAACTCCCAGTAAATGGAAGGTGATTCCACCACCACCGACAAGAGAAATTCACATACGACACAAAATAATTTGATTAAACATATGTTCCAGGTTAACTAAGAATTTATTTTGTGCTCCCAGGCACATGTTGGCAAACAACTCGATACAAGCAAACTTTAGGTGGCTAGGCCGAATAAAAAAAGAATTTAGCTATGAATTTTAGAGTCCAGAGTATGTTGACAGTCCTAAATAATCCTCTCAGAAACCCTGGTCTGCAAACCAAGTAGTTTTCACCTGTGTGGTTTAGAGGATGAAGGAGGTAAGTGGCACAATTTGGTTACCAGCCTGCCTTACAAAAAATCTTTAAAGAATGTGATCATTCACTCAAAGAGTGCTAAGAGCTTAATGCTCGATGTGCATATCTGATAACTGTTGAACCTTGAGCTAAATGCTCTTTACAATTTAGATTTAGATGGTTAAGAGTGACATTTTATTCTTTTTTTTTTCACAACACACTGATTTTGATCAGTTACCTGGAAAAATCTTTTTCTTACTTTACAGTACAGAAAACCAAACAAACAAAAATGTCAAGCCACTTTCCTCTCATTTGAGCTAACAAAAAAAACCCTGTTCTAACAGAAAACCAAAATTAATATACTTCAATCCATTTCTTTGGTCACTGGCATTAACTAGACATTTTTACAAAAAAAAATTTACACAATGACATATTACATTTGTTGGTTCTGGCCAGACCATTAATTCCAAACATACATTTGCATTTCTCTATTTTCCTCCCATTTTAATTTCACCTTCCCCCCATTTTTTTCTCTCACCCCTGAATTTTAACCTTTTACATCATTCCATTTCTGATCAAGACACATTTTTTTTTTTTTTTTTCAATTTTAGGTGGTACTCATTTTTTTCTCTTTGTTTCTCCTCCTCCTTAAATTTTCCTTTTGATGCCGAATTGGAATTGGTGTTTGTGCTGTCGCTACGAGAGCCGGCACGCCGTGGAAACGGGGCCTGATGCACTTATGATGACATGGTAGGATTTTCCCTCTTCTCCTTCCTTTCTTTTTCTTCTTTTTTTCTTACTTACTCCCGATGCCGGCCTTTGAGGAGACTTTCTCTCTCTCACACGGCGACAGGCGGCAGCGATGTTACAGAGCGAGTTACGAGGCATAATGCCCGCTAGTGCCTAGGGACGATGTCAAGCACTTTTTCGCGCCATCTCGGCAGCAGAGTAAATTTTGAGCCACGGAAAAATTTGAAAAGAAAAGGATCGTTCCTACCGTTCTTGGGCCATCGCGGCCGCACGCTGGAAGGTTACGGCAGTTTCGGCATCCGGACATCCGTCGTTCGGACTCTCCTCCTTTACTCGATTTTTATTTTTTTTATTGTGGGACTCTCCCTTACGAAGTCTGGTATCGAAGTGTCGAGCAGCACGCAAAAATTCTCCGCTCCTCGCCGAATCCCTTGCGCACGCGCCCGAAATGGCGGAAGGCAATTGGCCCGAAGTTAAGTCAGAAGGCAGAGAGAAAGACGCAATTCGCAGAAATCGCTGGCTCGCATCTTCTCGGAGTCTGGCTTGAACTTTTACCCACGAAAACGGGCGCTGCGGTGAACCTCGCAGAATTCCGCCCAAATCCTGACGTGTTCCATGTGCCAAGCGAAAAATGCCTTTTCGAAGTAAACAAGAGCATAAATAAATCGGACTTTCTGCACTGGTAAAGCTGGGAAAACGTCCTCAAAGATGCCATTCTACGAATTTATCGCTTTTAGAAAAGCGACACCAGAAACTGTAGCCATTTTCGTTCTTTCTTTCTGAACAAAGACTTTTAGAGACCACCTTTACAAAAATCCATTAAACAAATTAACTAACATTAACGAACATCGTTACAATTAACTTCGTAACGCATAAAAATCGAATTCTCTCTAGCTACAGGTACGACGATCGGAATTACGAAAAAATAGCGTAACGCAACGATGTGTTATTTTGCCCTGATGCATTAAGCCGCAATTTTATTCTTTTACTAAATGACTATTAAATATCCTTGACGATAGCGCACGCGCAATTAATTTACGAAAGTCTCTTCGTTACGGAGCGATCGCCGACCCGCTTTTTGTATCAGTCGCTGAATTATACTATCACTAGTTAATACCAAGTAAGATTCATACTAAAACCAACTAAATATTAATACTAAGCAAGATTTTAATTACGAAAGGTTACTAAATTAAGCCCGATACACACAACGACGATTTTAATACACGCTACTGACATATGGCATAAACACGCGATTTTCTCATTAGATACCACTAGAATAAGATAAAATACTTCAAACACTACATGTTTACAAATTACTTTTCCATTATTAAAGCTTACATAATAATACAATAAAAGAAATCGCGATAACGACGGTAAATACGGAACTACAACCTTACAATTTTTCTTTTTATCGCTACGTTATCCCGACGATCAATAACGCCGAACGCCGCGGCGTCGCCGATAATTTTAAACTGATACATCTAACACTATACATATATAAACTGCACTATACACTTAAGAAACTAAGGCAAATCAATTCATATACACTACATCATATACTGCACTAAAACAAACTTCACTAATATCTCTTCCCTGAAAGTAAACAGTGCACTAAAAAAATGCAATGGAAGGAAGAAAAAAAAAACATTGCATGAAAGAAGAACAACAAAAGAACCAGCAATATAGCATGATGTCAAACTTTCTTAAATCCACTTCCCAGCTAGTTACACATCCCTTAACTAGAAACAGACATCACAAGGCTAACTTACTTAGACCTATTCACATAAATTTAACTACATACACAGAGATCAACACTTCACAGAGCAATCAGAAAGAAAAGAAAATAAATGAAAAGAATTTACTTGATTTTTCTTGACTCTTAAATCTTTTTTTTTCTAACTCCCTCCTTGCCAAAGGGATTTGAGATCATCTCATGACAAAAAGTCTCACTCTCATTGAGAGTGCGTGGATCTGGTGATGGTTTTTCCGATCCAAAAATATTGGCCCATTAATTTAGAGATCGGAAAAACGTCAACAGATCAATATTTCTTACGTGTCAAGTCAGGGTAATAATATTGCGCTTCGCTTAGGCAGTAAATTTAATTTAATAGGCCCTAGGACTAGCATTTTTTCACAGTTTTTATTCTGACCATGTGATATTTGTAATGTTCGTATCAACTCAATTTAATTATACTGCGCTTTTACTTTGACACTAAATATTATTTCATAGGCCAATGCCGTTTTTACAGTATTTATTCTACGGATGTCCTATTCATAACGTTTACATATCAAATTAAGGTAATAATAATGCGCTTTTGCATTATTATTACCTTAATTCATTAAATATTATTTCATAGGCCTGAGACCTAAGCCATTTTTACATTGGTTATTCTACAGATGTCATATTCATAATGTTTACATATCAAGTCATGGTAATAATATTGCGCTTTTACTTAGGTACTAAATATTAATTAACTGGCCTTAGGCTTAGGCGATTTAACAGTTTTTAATCCACCGATCTCATATTCATAAAGTTTACATGACATAAAAATTTTGTAATATTGCAATTTTTACTTAGACACTAAATATTAATTCATAGGCCTTAGGCCTAGAATTAATATTTAGTATACCGATGTCCTAGACCCTAGTAATTGATATTTTATGGCTAAGTAAAAGATCAATATTAATAACTTGATATGTTATGCAAATACTATGAATATTTAGTGTAATGCCTTAAAAACTGCTAAAAAGGCCTAGGGCTTACTAATTAATGTTTAGAGCCGAAGTAAAGGTGCAACATTAATAACTTGACTTGATATGTAAGGGTTATGAATACAATATATTAGAATATAAACGGTGAAAAAGGCCTAGGGCCTATGAAATAATATTTAGTGCATGAGCAAAAGCGCCATATTATTACCTTAATTTGATAAAAAATGTTACGAATATGACGTACTTAAAATAAAAACAGTGATAAAGGCCTAAGCCTAGGGCCTATGAAATAATATTTAGTGCCTGAGCAAAAGCGCAATAGTATTACCTTGACTTGATACATAAACATTATGAATGTGACATCCGTAGAATAAATACTGTAAAAAAGGCCTAGGCCTAGGGATTATGAAATATTATTAAGTGCCTGAGCAAATGCGGAGTATTATTACCTTGATTTGATATGTAAATGTTATGAATATGACGTGATTAGAATAAAAACTGTGAAAAAGACCTAGGGCATATGAAATAATATTTAGTACCTAAGTAAAAGTGCAATAATGTTACCTTGGGTTGATATGTAAACGCTATGAATATGACATCCGTAGAATAAAAACTGTTGAAACGGCCTAAGCCTAGGGCTTCTGAATTAATATTTTCGTGCCTCAGTAAAAGCACAATATTATTACCTTGAGTGGATACGTAAACGTTTTGAATGACATCGGCAGAATAAAAAATGTCAAAAGGGCCTACGCATGAGGCTTAGTAATTATTATTTAGTGCCTAAGTAAACAAAAGAGAAATATTAATAACGTGGCATCTTATGTAAATATTTAGTGCCTAAGTAAAAGTGCAGCGTTATAAAAAAATCCCACTTTACACTCCTTTTATGAACATAGCGTGAGTCATGCTATAGTGATTGACGTCGTACCATACAAAAGAGTTAAAAAGCTCTTCAAAGTTAGGTTCCTTGTTTTACTTTAAAGAACATTTAAAATCATTATATTTTAATCGAGAAACTCGGACAGGAAAAAAAAAATCGCATGCAAGCAATGTCCGCTGACCTTTTCTTCTACCTATCACAAAAACTCCATGAAAACAGATAATTTTCACAGTATTCCATTCATTCGGAGGACGAAATGAATGTGGACGAAATGAACAATGGACGAAGTGAACATTGGACGAAGTGAACATTGGACGAAGTGAACATTGGACGAAGTGAACGTTGGACGAAATGAACTGGACGAAGTGAGCATGGACGAAATGAACGCGGACGAAGTGATGGGGAACCACAGCAACTAAGGGATTTACGTGGTGTCTGACTCACTGCATGTCCAGTTGTGACCTTCAAAAGATGGTGTCCGGCAGCTGCCCAAGGAAAATAATGAGATATACCATGTTTGAAAGCAAGAAATTTTATGGTCTTAACTTGAAACGGGATTAGGTTTCTCACTTATAATATTAGTGGCACCTATTCCCGTAGGAATCTTACTCTGGGTGGAAAAATATTTCATGTTTTTTTTTTTATTGAAAGTACTTCTGAAGTGCCATGTGAGTCCTTGTGGCGGTTGACGGCAATTTGTTTACTTTAAAACCGCAGCTTTTTCCATGTGCCATTACATGATATAAATGGCGAAATGCAAAACAGGGTCAGAGTTTTTTAAGAATACATACATACATATATATATTTCATCAAATGCAAGTAAAATACATAGAATGGATTGTAAATTGTAAAATATTGCTGTAATCGTAATTTTCTTCTTACTTTGGTGCGAAAAATGTGTCTCCTTTTGCATCACAATGTATGCCATTTTTGTATCGCATGTACTGCAGGAGTTTTGTTTCCCCATGATGACTTGAGTGCAGAATAACCATACCTACCAGTTAGTTTCCATAGCTGTGCTCCCCCTTCCCCAATTGGGGGAGGGGACACAGCTGAGAATATAACTAACAGAAGTGTGTGCAATATTTACGCTGTATATTGATTCATAAAATTAGGGGGAAACATAGGGTTATTTCACCATTATTGCCTTTGTCACTCCCATTTGAAATATTTCAACATAGCCACAAGATGCCATGATATATGTACATTGATAATAATGAAAGACAATAAAATGAAAACGAAGTTGACAACATACCATTAATCAATGTTGAATCTTTTTCACACTGCTGTTGTAGTTGTCATTTCACTTAGTGACGTGCTGCCCTTTTGTGGTGGGTCTTGTGTGGCAGATTAAAACATTGAGAACATTAATACCTGTTTTTTAGTCCAGCAGTTAGTCAAAAAAGAACATTCGGAGCTTGAAATAAAATTTGAAATAGTTTAAAACGCCAATACCTTAAAACCATATGATGATGTGAATGAACAAAGTTAAAAAAACCCAGCAAAGAAAGGAAGTGAACAAAGTTAAAATCACTTGATGAAAGTAAGGAATCATGATAGTTTCTTTAAAAAAAATCCTTATTGCAAAGAAGAAAAGAAACCATGATAGTTTCTTAATGGAAGAAGAAACTGTGATAGTTTCTTACTTCCTCCAAGTGATTTTTAACTTCATTCATTCACTTCATCATATGGTTTTAAAATGTTGGAGTTTTTAAATATTTCAAATTTTATTTCAAACTCCAAAGTTTTTTTGTTTTTTTTTATGTGTAGACTCTAAAAGTTACATTGGTAAAAGATTAATTTTAATAGCTATATATGATACATACATAAATTTTAGATTGGATTCCAAGGGACAGGAAAAGACCCAGAAGACCACATGGGCGATGGGTGGATGAAATTCGAAAGTATGCAGGAATGACATGGAGGAGACTGGCACAAGACGGACTGTTGTGGAGGAAACTTGGGGAGACCTTTGTCCAGCAGTGGATCGATAATGGTTGACAATGATGATGATATGATACATACAGGCATGTGATTCTCCCACTAATTAGCGGAATTCTGTGAATTCACTTTTTAGAAAAACGGAAATCCGTTAAACTTGTGATTTGCGATCTCAGGCTTTTGACAAAAGTTTATGATTGTTGATATGTTGGGGGTGGGGGTGGGAGGGGAAAGAAAGAAATATTCTTCGGGTAGGGGGTGATATTTTAGTTGTGAGGGCATAATCTTTCTGCTGCTGCATGGCTGAACGGCAGCTTCAAGCTTCTGCTGCTGCTCAGCCAATGAGATAGCTGCAGGTGACATCACTGCAAACATCTTGGTTTGCTGGAAACCTGTTTTTTTTTAGGGGTACACTCCGCTGTTTTAGTTCACCACCGTCCTTTCCGTGTGCTGGGGCCGAAACCATTTGAGAGATTGCGTGGAGCCCTGAGCCATCGTATGCAGCTGGCAAGAGATCAACGAAAAAGAAAAGTTCTGTTCACATGTGATTGGACATTTACGTTACGAACCCCTTCTCTACTGGCAGGCGAAAGTGTCAGAGGTGTCCAGAGATGCCAACCATTGCGGGGACCCCCCTCCCCGGATTACTGGTGACTAATGGAAAAATTTTGGAAATTCCGATTTTTGCTGATTTTAAGAATGTTTTACTGGTTTTTAGAATAATTCCGTAATCCTCCGGCATTACGGATGACTAACGAAAAATTACGGAAATTCAGATTTTCTCTGTTATTAAAAATGATTTACTCATTTTATAATTAATCAACGTAAAAGCGTCTGAACAAAGTTCATGACGCACGCAGCTCCTTAGTTTGGTTTTTTTCCCCCCGGGGAGGAGGAATTTGTTTTGCTTGTTTGAAAGCTAAATGGAAAGAAACACTGTGCCGGGCCGGGATTACATCAGCCCAGCATGTTTCTTTCGCCGTGGAGTGATTACATCGGCCTTAATCCTCTGAACAAAGTTTGTGGCGCAGCACTTTGTTTCTTTTTTTCTTTTCTTTTCTTTTTTTTTTTTTTTTTCTTTCCAAGGAGGAGGAGGAGGAGGAAATTGTTTTGCTTGTTTGAAAGCTAAGTGGAAGGAATGTACCAAAGATAACTTTGGAATGCATGGCACCGGGCCGGAATTACATCGGCCGGAAGCCTCTGAACACAGTTCATGACGCAGCTTTTAATTTATTTATTTTTCCGAAGAGGAGGAATTTGTTTTGTTTATTCGAAAGCTAAGGAAAAAGAAACCACGGCGCCGGGCAGGGATTACGTCGGCCAGAAGCCTCTGAACAAAGTTTGTGACGCAGCTCTTTGTTTCTTTCCTATTTTTTTTTTTTTTTTTGCCGTGGAGGAGGAATGTGTTTTGCTTGTTTAAAGGCTAAGTGCAAAAAAGAATGCATGGTGCCGGGATCAGGGCCCGATTTACACAGAATCGGGCCCTAGGCACAGCACAAGATGAGCCTACCCCCTTTCCCTGCCCATCCACATTCTTGAAAGAGTAAGTACATTTGTCACTACTTCATAGTATCAATTAAAAGTTGATTTAATAAGTGGGATACTGTATGCTGAAAAATAGGAAATAATATATACTTTTATTAAATCTTAATGTTAGCAAGGAAATTTTAAAAATATTGACTGGTAAGTAAAACACTTTAATAGATCAGTATTGCTATTTTTGTATTTAATTTTGCTTGCTTAAATACTGAGCAACTATATATATATATATGGAGATGTCGAAATATATATATAAATAATTTAATAATTTTTGAGTTTTGCGTTTGTCACGTTCATATTTTAATGTGTATCTCGGAACAGCTTTTGGTGTTTTCAGTTAATTGGATGCTTAGCCAAACACATGCCTGTACATATTAGCCGAATTAAATACTGTTTCGCACATTAGTTGTCTTTTAGACATCAGGTCAACATTCCACTGAACTAGAACTGAACTAGGGACTCACATTATTCACAAGAGGGTAACATACTTTTCTTGGATGTCTACTTTGGAATGTACGGCTGCAATGTTAGCAAAAAATGAGTTTTAATGTTCTCAACATTTAATCTGCTACTCAAGAAACACCACAAAAGGGTTGCAAGTCACTAAGTGAATTGGTGACTACAATGGCAGTGCAGACTTAAAGATTCAATGTTGATCAATGGTAAGTTTGAACTTTGCTTTTATTTTATTGTCTTTCATTATTATCAAAGTATATGTATCACAGCATCTTGTGGCCATGTCTAAATATTTCAAACTCAAGTGACAGATAAATAATGGTGAAATAACCCTGTTTTTTTTTTTGTGGGGGGGGGGGTTCGTGAATTTTATGGAAATAGAAAAATGCTTGCTCTTTTTGCCTCTATTTATATAGCCAGAAGTTACTAAGCAATGGGAAACCATGCATTTTTACAGAAATTAAACTTTAGAAAGTTCTGATGTTGTCGTTGACTCCTGAAAAGTAGATTTCAGACTCCTCGAGAACTCCTTAAATGGACTTTTCCAAAAATCAGTTCAAACCCTGATTTTATGTGTTTATTACTAAACAGTGTGAATACTTAATGGTAATTATAGAGAAGCAAGTGTTACACAAAAATTTGGAAGCATTTTGATTTTTGAGATGGTTTGGTTATACACTCTTTAGTGTGTAGAGAATTATGATTACATTGCCTGCTTTTCCCAAAGGGGAGCAATAAACTAGTTTTAGGATTGCAGGATAATAGCTGTTATGTGATAGTAAGAAATGTGGCAGATGATTATGAACTGGACAGCATCTAGTAAGGTGAATGAATTGTTCCAGCAACTCAGTGAAATGCTGTCCACTCACAAATCAGGATGAGTGACTGTTTTCAAATGAATGAAAAAGATATAAGTTTCTAAATCATTTCAAAATTTTTTTTTTTTTTTTTTAATTTTAGTAAAAGACAGCGATAAAGTAATTTTTAACAAAATATTTTTTTGGATCCTTCAGTAAACTTCAGTGAACAAACTGTCACATTTTCAAAAAACAGGCTTTATGTATTTTAAGTATATTGTCAGTTGAAGTAATGCTTATAAAAATATCCCAAATTGCTTGATACAAAGTATTTTTTTTTCCAGTGTAACTGAATGTCATTCTCAACCATGAACATGAGGGATGGGTAAATTGTAAATGCTTGTAAATTTATTTCTATTGCATTGAACTTTAAGTGATGTAGCAATTTTAAACCTCACTGCATTAAGTTTTGATTCTTAAATCTTTAACTAACAAAAAGTTCAGCAGAAATATAATAATACAAAAATGTCTAAAATGTCCTTTACAATTTACAAAGCCCAACCTGCATCACAGATTGAGGAAACAATTAAAAAAAAAAAAGTGAATATTCTGTTTCTAGAGTTTTGTGTATCTTGTAAGAGCAATCTAGTCCTTGTGAATATGTATTAAACGAAAAGTTTTTCAGAAATTTTTTCTGCTTTGCTCTCAAAAAACCTTTGATGTGGTCAATAATTCAAACCACACCCTACCCTTCATTTCAGTATGTGTCATCAATTTTTTTTTTTTTTTCTTGCTTAATTTTTAGGTTGTGGCATTTGCAGGAAAACGAGTTATACAAGTCTCTTGTGGAAGCCGTGATGCACAGACACTTGCACTCACTGATGATGAGATGGTTTTCTCTTGGGGTGACGGAGACTTTGGAAAACTTGGCCGTGGGGGTAGTGAAGGATGTAATCTACCGCAAAATATAGAAAGGCTCAATGATTTGGGTGTCTGTCAAATAGAGTGTGGAGCACAGTTTTCACTAGCTTTAACTAAATCTGGACAAGTTTGGACATGGTAATTTTTTTCTTTTTGTGTATTACAGTATGCTGTTTAATGGACCATTCTGGCCATGTTTTGAAGAAATTATATGATATGCTTTATCATATTCCTGACTTTCATAGGAGAACTTTTTGTCTTTAGATTTTACTGCATGTAACGTTTTTTTTAGCAGAAATGTTGGATTTGACACACTTACCTTTTTTCAAGGCAACTTTTTTCTGCTTAGTATCTGCACACACACACACACACACACACAAGCATTGCGACGAATAGATAAGACAAAAAGAAATATGACAAATTTCAAATTCGTGAATCTCTTTGTGTTATTGTGAGCTGTGGGTATTTTCTTGAAATTAATATGATCCTATAAAATGTTTTACAATACACTTAATAAAATATTAAAAGCTTTAAAAACATAAAATCATTGGCAGGAGATCAAATGTTGCATCCCTTGTGATAATTTCTTTCTAGCAATGTATTTAACATATTCCTAATGCATTTCAGATCATTTGTTTGTGAATCTTGAAAGGCCTGATCATTTTTGGCTCCGTGAGAGCAGCATCTGTCTCTACAGAGTTTATTTTGTTCAGTTCAACATAATTTATCATTGGGCATTATTCACCAGTATGATATTTGGGGGATCATCAGTGCAGTGTTTGTCACAATCTGTTCTTGAATAGTTTGAAATTGTCAGTTTCCAATATGTATATTTGTGTGTGCATTTATTTGCCAGTATTTTCATGTGAATTCCTTGTCTATCTTCCTTTTGTTAAATTCAATCGTAATTCATCTAAACACAATTTATTCACAAAAATCCAGCTGTGGTTACACACACACTAGATCTTGCCTGTTTTTTTCCTGATACTTGGATTACTCTACTCCATTTTAGAGTTACGTTTTACATTATCAGGAACATCGTATTTCATGCTACGTGTATATACATTTCACTGGACTGATGGGTTGTGTGTGTGAAAGCATAATGGGCCCTACTTTGATGTATTGTAGTGGAAACTGGGTACTGCAATAGACATCTGAGCATTACTTGTGGGAGGAGGGATTATATACACTATATTGACAAGTCACTGGACACCTAGAAGAGAAACACAACATAGCCTTTATTGACATACATTAGTATGGTGTGGGTCCACCTTTGGCCTTAATGCATGCACTGACCCTTCGAGACATGCTTTTGACAAGGTTTTGGAACATTTATGCATTTCCGTTCAGTACATAATGCTGCTGCTAACTGTTTCTTAGTAGTAGGCCTTGGTTCCAAACTTTTTATGCGACACTAATTCATCCCATAGGTGCTCTATGGGATTAATATCAGGGCTTTGTGCTGGCCAGTCCACACACAATGTGGAATTATCATCAAACCACACCGTAACAGTTCTTGCTTTATGGCTCGGTGCATTATCCTGCTGGTACCAACAAGGCTCGGTTCCATAGTATTGCCACAGAGTTGGTAGGGCATAATTGTCCAGAATATTGAGGTAGACGTGCTGGTTTATAGGTTTGTCCACAATAACCAGTGGCCGGGACCATACCATAAAAAACAACCCCACATGAGTACCACTGCCAGCTCCAAACTTGACCGTAGGAACAGTACACAGTGGTAAATAGCGCCACCATACCCACACACAGCCATCAGACTGATGGATCGTGTATCTGGATTCATCAGTCCATAGGACCTGTTTCCATTGATCTACGGTCCACGATAAATGTTCTTTACATCATGCTAAACGTCGAGTAGCATTCCGAGTAGAGATGAAAGGCTTATCAGCAGCCGCACGATCACGGTAACCCATGGAATGAAATTCTCTGCAAATGGTACATACCAAGGTTCCAACATTTTTACTCACCTGTACACTGAGGTCTTGTGCAGTACTCCATCGATTAGCTGTAATGACTCTTCTGAGGCATCAATGTCCTCTATTTCTGATTTTTTTTTTGGTGTGCCTGTATGTTTTGCTGCTTCAGGCATGCCATGTGTCTTCCACTTATTCAGTACATCCAAAACAGTTAACTTGGGTATGTTTAAACACCTCTCGGTTTCTCTTATGGACAACCCACTAATATAACACCCAACAATCTTTCCTTTCTCAAAGTCAGTTCTCTTGTGGCGCGACATTTTCTCTCGACCTCACAGTGTGATATGATCGCGGTCAGCTGCAGGTTTGTTTTTATACCATTTGTAGCTGTACCGCGCATCTTAACAATGCTGCAGGTCCGTTCATTTGCATTTGAAGGGGTGTCCGGTGACTTTTGTCAATATAGTGTATATGGCAAGTAGGAAGTACGCAGTACATGTGTGACAAATAGATAAAGGTAATTGAGTAAACTCCCTAATTACGTTAAGAAAAATTGAAAAACACATTAGACTTTTGACCTGACCTGGCCTGGGTCTTGGTCAACTGTAAACAATCAGAGTGAAATTGGTTTGCTCACCTGTAAACAATCCACTGTGTTTTTCAAGTTTTCTTAATGTAACTAGCATGTTTACCCAACCACCTTCAAGATTAAATTTGTTCTGATCATGTGTGGAATGAAAATGTGTAATGTAAAGCAAAATGTTGTTAGAAGCATGGAAAGAAAATTTTTCAGGTGGTTTGGCTATGTGGAAAGAATGAGTGATAAGGTGCTAAGAGAATTTATTTAGGCCAAGTGGTAGAAAAGAAAGGGAAATGCCTGCAAGAGAAAAAGAGTATAAAGTGCAAAAAGTCATGTGTGATGGATATCAGTGGAGTTCAAGTTGTGTGCCAAGATCGCTTCAAATGGAGACGTGTGATACACCAACATTAAGTAAAGTCAAACTTTCTCAGTAACTTTGCTATGGCAGATAATCTTGCTTTTGAGGGGTGGCAGTTAGCATCAGTAACTTTGGTTTCACAGTCATTGTATGTGTGTGAGTGACTGAGAGAGATTTTACATTCATCTGCAAATTTTGTTTAAAATATTATGGGAAATTTGTTTACGTACAGTCAGTCAGAGAGTTTTTTTCTTTGTAACTCTAAGTGCTTGCAGACTGTTAAGAATTACCTTATTTTTTGGCATATAATCCGCGGCGGCGTATAATCTGCAGACTGTAAAATTCAGCATGAGAGAAAAAAAGTCGGTGTGTAATCCTCAGACAAAATTCATAGTAAAAGTTAAAAAAAGATGTGTAATCCACAACAGAGTTTTATAAATAAATAGTACAAAAAAAGGTAATTGCCAATATTTTTGCCAAAACTTTTTTTCCATCGCCAAAGCAATTTTTTTCCTGCAAATTGTGAAGAATGCGATTGGCAGTGCGTCCCCTGCATATTTATAAGGCGTAGATGCACAAATTTTTGTTAAAGTGACCTGTTACGTGTAAGTATGTGCTTTATGTAATGCCTGTTACGCAATTTTTGAATAGCTTCAGAAATCCGGAATTTTCATAAATCCGGAACTCCTCCCGTCCCGTTGATGCCAGATTTTCTATGTTTTACTGCATATATATATATATATATATATATATAATACTTTCTTTCCATTTAATGAGTTAATATATATAAAACATAAAGTCGCTGAAATTTTTAAATAAAAAAATTATAAAAAATATACAAAAATATAAAATTGTTGAAATTTTTTGAAAATTTAAAAAAGCTACTGTTACAATACCCCATAACTTTCAGATGGTTGTGATTTATATTTTTAATTTCTGTGGCAATCGTGCTGTAACTCTGAGTAATGCTTAAATTACATCAACAACTGAAACACTGGATTTCAGACTAAATAATTTGCAATGGTGTCAAAGTTCTCCCGTTCAGTGTTGCTTTGAAGTAAAGCAAAATATACAAGTGGGAGTGGGGTTGGAAGAGTAGGGGAGTGACATTATGGAGGTCATGGGTCAGAGCAGCATACTCTCAATGTTTTATGGAATGGAAACTGCACTCCCTATTCATCTATACACACATACACACAAACGTTTTTGTCAAAGCAAAGTGGGGGAGAGGGGGATATGTTAATGCATTGACACTTCGCATTATCGCCCAACACGAGGCATTCTTAAAGCTTATAAAGAGAAAAACTGCTTCATTTTTGAAGGGGGGGGTACTTTGTATTATCCGCAGTGGCAAGAATTTAAACTTTTAGGAACAGATAATCCGCTGATTATGTGTCGGAAAATACAGTAACAAACAAAAATCTTTGTGAGAAATTGACAGCTTAGGAAGGTTTATTTATGTTCATAGCATGTGAATTGTTTCCTTGGGTCTTGAAAATCACAAAAGTACATCAGTGTGGGGGATTGCCCTACCACCAATGGTTCCAGTTGGTCATTCCATCTTAGGTTTATGAACAAAACCCAATGAGTCTTGGAGTCTTTTAAAACTAGCTGGCACTTCAACAATATTTATATCAAAGCTTAATTTTGTGTCAGCTTCTCTGATTCATAGAGGCTCTTGTTGTTGTCATGCGTGCCTTTATTGCCCAGTGGAGTGCCCCTTGGAATCAAACCCATCTCTCACTATGAGTCCTAACTGCTTAGCAGGATTTCATAGGAATGACGGGTTCTCAAAAAAGTCCCGAATGGCTGTGTTTGACAGTGTAAGTGTTCCTACTGTGGTGTACAGCAGTGAAACCCTAGTACTGCAGAAGAGACATAGAAAGAATTTGTGTGCTGGAGAGATGTTACTTACAGTTGGTTTGTGGCAAAACACATTCTGATCATGTGAGTAATGAAGATGTTTTGCGGATCTGTAATGTGAGGCGAAATGTTGTTAGTAAAATGGAGTCGAATATTAGGTGGTTTGTCCATGTTGAAAGAATGAGTAGTGAGATGCTTATTAAGAGAATTTATTTAGCTTATAGTAAGAGAATTTATACAGCCCAAGGAAATCTTGGGAGGACCAGATTCAAGAACATCTGCATATGAGTATGGAGTACAAAAGGTCTTATGAGAGATTTATGGTGGATGTTAGTAAAGCTTGAGTTGTGTGCCAAGATCTTTGTAAATGGTGTTATATGATATATCAACAGTAAGTAATGCAGTATCTTATTCAATCGGTTTAAAACTTTAATCTGGTTAATGAGCTTTCTTTGAGGAATTAACCTCTGAATCTCAGAGAACAGCTTAGTCTGTGTGCATGCGTGTGCATGCGAGCAAAGAAATTTGTTCTCTTAGTGGTTAAATTAAAAGTACTTTTTTTCTCTGAATCATAACTGATACGTTACAGTTGTGCTTTAAGTTCTTTCATGTGCTAGCAAGATAGGTATTATTTATTGATATGATAACATGTAGATATTATTTATGTGCATGCTCTATTATGCTTTTAATAGGGGTAAAGGTGACTATTTTCGACTTGGTCATGGAGGAGATGGCCATGTTAGACGGCCACAGTTTGTTGAGGGATTGAGAATCAAGAAAGTAGTGCATGTTGCTGTAGGAGCCCTTCATTGTTTAGCTGTAACAGATTGTGGTCAGGTTAGTATTCTTTTTGTTTCAATTATGAATTATAATTTTCCTTTGAAATGCAGATGAGTTAACCATGTCATCATTTGCCATTGATAATAAATACACACATTGCATGGTACCATTTTTTTTTTCAGGGTACAGTTTGGCCTGTGGTACAGGAGATTGCTAGTAAAAGTATAAATAAGCTAGTAGAAAAAAAAAAAAGAGTAAAAAAAAAGGGGGTGGGGGTGAAGCAGTACTAGCAAGCACTGCTAGTGCAATTTTATGTATTGTCGACGACAGAATGACCCACCTATCTTGTGTAGACAAAATGCGTCTACCATCAATGCTGAATAGATCATCATGTTTGCCCATGCTCGTTGATTGCGAGTCACGTTTGAGAAGCCCTGCTGTCTGCAAATTTATTGCCTTCGCTCGGTTTGTCATCAGTTCAGTAACTTTTTATTCTTGATGGGTTTTTTTTTTTATCATTTTCTGTTACAAAAGCACTGATTAGAGATATTGTCTTCATTTTTAAAAAGGAAAAGTCTAAGTCACCTGCCTAATCACTCAAAAAAAAAAAGTAATTTGGAATATAAGATTTTTTTTTCAAAAATCATTGGTATCAAAATCCCCCGACGTCTTATATACCAAAGGTCATTATTATTGCCATGAATGTATATGTATGTCATCATTGTCTACTGTTAAAAATCCATTGCTGGATGAAGGTCTTCCCAAGTTTCATCCATAACTGTCTGCCTTGAGCCACTCTCCTCCATGTCGTTCCAGCATGTTTTCGAATTTCATCCATCCATCTCCATGTGGTCTTCTGCTTGGTCTTTTAGTGCCCCTTGGTATCCAGTCTAAAATTTTGGTTGTCCATTGGTGGTCCCTTCTTCTGGCAACATGTCCAGCCCATTGCCATTTCAGGGATTTCACTCTGATCATGCTGTCTTCTACTCTTATCATTTTCCTTATCCATGAGTTCATTTTATCTTTCCTGGTTACACCAAGCATGCATCTCTCCAGGCTTTTTTCAGTTTTCTGCCGCCTTTGTGTGTCTGTTTTTAGGTGAGGTCCATGTCTCTGTTCCACATGTAGGAACTGGAAAGATGTGCATTGATTAAACACTTTTCTTTTAAGACATAGTGGAATATTGCTCTTGAAAATTATACTGTTTCTTCCAAAATCTCTCCAGCCAAGTTATCAAATCACTACCTCTGCCCATTGTGCTCATGTAACGCACTATGGCTCATCTGTCCTGGCCGGCTGCTTATATTTCCTTGTGGTCGATTTTGTCATGTGCACTCTGTGACGCACCTGGGCGGGTACACTGGTATTCCAGGGTTGGTCATATTATTCTCTGATATGATTGTGTATATTTCTTTCACCACACTGTTTTTGTAATTATGGTACTTGGATTTCTTTGTTCAATATCAAAATCTGTCCATCTTCTTGCAGGATCGCCCGAACAGTGTTTAAAAATATGCTCCGTAACAACACTTTCAGGTCGACCAGGCCTAGAAGCGAATTCTGCCAACAAATGCACTTTTTCCAAATCATGGTGCCATCTAAAAATCTTTGACTCGCCTAAACATTTATCTTTGTAAGCTTTTTTAATTAAATCAACTGTTTCTGGAGCCGTTTTACCCAAACGATAGTAAAATTTTATCACACAATGCATTTCGCTTCTTAACTCTGAATCATTCACTTCCATAGCTGTATGGCGAAATGCAGACGTATAGCTTAAACAACTGCGCAATAACAAAACCATAATCGTCTGCCAGGGTTAATAACCATTGCTTTGATATTTCCTTAATTCAGTTGGTCGTCTGTGTGGTTATTTTTCTCCTTCGCACTGTTGCCAACTCAAAAAAAATACTCTTAGTTTTTATGGAACAGCCTTTCTATATGATGATGAGAATGCGTGTAATCTTATCAGTGAAATAACGTTTTACATGCCAGATATGTCACAGATCAGTCTGTCATTGACTTTGTTTCTAAAACAACAGCTATAACGACTGAAATCACTGTAGATTATGAACAGATATCTCTAACTTAATGTATTTTTTTAGCATTTCCATCCAATATGTTGTCTCACACCAATAAACAGATACAATAGTAACCTCACTTATGACATTATACATTGTTTTCAAAGTAACATCATGCGCATGATGGTTGTTAAACCTCCAACCAAAAAAAGAAAAAAAGTGACTTCACTTTTAATTTAAAACTGTGTAAAATCAAAGATAATTTTTATGGCAAGATTAAAAGTTAGGCTTAACAACAACTTCAGTAGGTCTAAAATTTTTATATCAGTGGGAAGGGCAGATTTGCAGACCAAGTAATATCATAACTGCAATAGCAAAAACCATTGATGACTTGGGTATGTTGAAATTATTTTGAAACTTCATTCGTGTATCTCGAAATTTTGTTGTCATAATCATCTAAGATTTAGCACTGTGTTATGCATAACAACAATGCTTGTTGAACTGAATATGAGGTGATACATACACTGAAGAGCAATTTAATTAGAGATACCTGTCTAATAACATGTAGCACCACCTTTCGCCCTAATGACGGCGGCGATTCGTCACGGCATGGACTCGACAAGACACCGAAGCATTGGGAAGCCATACGGATCCACGACCCCTGAACAAGCTCCCACAGTTCACGAAGATTTGATGCAGGGGGGTCAGAGCCTCGAACATCTCTCTCGATGACATCCCAGATGTGCTCAATGGGATTGAGGTCAGGTGACCTAGCTGGCCAAGGAAGTGAGGTCACGTCGGTGGAGTGTTTATCCAACCATTTGGCTACAATTCGGGAGCGATGGCATGGTGCATTGTCTTGTTGCAGGATGAGGTCCCCAGTGGGATGTTGAAGACACACAAACAGGAGCAAATGGTCGTCTAGGATATCCCGGTAATGTTGACCTGTGAGGGACGATGTCACACATACCAGGGGTCCGATTTCAGTCCACGTAAACAGTCCCCAGATGAGAATGCAATCCCCACCAGCTTGAAGAGTACCCTGCTGGCAAGAAGGATCCATCGCTTCATGTGGTTTGTGCCGTACTCGTATCCTGCCATCCGCATGTACCAACTTGAATCTCGACTCATCAGTCCAGGCAGCATTTTTCCACGTGTCTAGGGTCCAGTGGCGATGTTCCCGCGCCCAAGCTAATCTTTGCACCCTGTGATGTGCAGTCAGCAGCGGTACCCTCGTGGGACGATGGCTTCTGTACCCCATAGCAAGGAGATGGTTCTGGATGGTGTGGCTGCTTAAACGTTTTTGTGCACCAGCGTTAAATTGCTGAGGGATTTTTTGCACTGTGGCCCGCCTATCCGCTGTTAAAATGCGAGCTAGCCGACGATGACCCCGTTCATCCACACGCTGTTGTCCACGGCAGTTGGCCCTTGCAGGGATGGTTTTACCGGATTCGATGTACTCATGGTGCACCCGTGACACAGTGGCTCGTGAAAATCCCAGTGCCTGCATCTGCATGACTTCCGAGATGGAGTGACCCATTCGTTGGGCCCCGACAATTTGCCCACGATCAAATGCGCTTAGATCCTTCGTCTTACCCATAGTGTATCTGACTCTTGCTGATTCCCGTCACATCACTCCTTATATTGTTGGATCGCTGCATACGCCATTTCATTTCCGTTTACAGGGCCGCCCATAGCGCCACGTTTGCATAATGCCAGCTGTCTCTAATTCAGTTGCTCTTCAGTGTATATACCAAAGAAGCAATTGAAATTTAATGCCATTCATATTTTGGCCATTTCTGCTGTAAAGTATAGTTACCCCCCCCCCAAAAAAAACATGCTGTATATACTGTATATTCCATGCAGTTTATTAGTTTCTTATAAATGCATTGCTTGTGGTGGTGCAGTAATTAGCATATTCTTAAAGAAATCGGGAGATGTAAGTCTACTTCTCATTTTAGGAGGATGTAAACTTTTGTGCTACCTGAAAGATTTTTCTAGATGAATTGCATTTCTCTTTACCTGACTCACTTTCTATAATTTGTCATTATGTTTGTAGCTAGAAATTCTTTTTATCTTTTGTAGGTATATGCCTGGGGAGACAATGATCATGGTCAACAAGGAAATGGGACAACCACTGTGAACCGTAAGCCAGCTCTAGTTCAGGGATTAGAGGATGTCAAAATCACCCGTGTAGCTTGTGGATCTTCTCACAGCATAGCTTGGACAACTACAGAAGTTCCTTTGTCTCGTCTTCATGAACCAGTGCTGTTTTCTGTTGCGAAGGATCCACTTGGCTCTGCTGCTCTAGGTACCTGTACGACTTCAAAAGCTTGTGAAAATGTTTTGGTTATTGACGTGTGTTAAATCCCAACTTCAAAACTCATATGTGCCATGGTAGATATTAGAACGATCATGAAAACATTTATAATTCATGACTACAGAACTTGTGGTGTTGATATAGAATAAAAATACCAACATTTACCACAATCGGAGGTTTATTATACATTGACTATAGTTTTGCAGAGTGTTTGGCTTGGCTTCATCAGGACGAGCGAAATGCTCTGTGAAACTGTAGTCGATGTATAATAAACCTTGTGGTAAATGTTGGTATTTTTATTCTATGATCATATAAACATGGATGTGGGTTTCTCTTACTTCCAAGTATATTTTATGTAGCTGCTTATCAATTCATGTCTTCATTAGGAACAAAAAATTCACATACTGACTATGATTAGAATATTCATAGAGTACATTGAACCTTGGAATTGGACAGCAGTTTAAAACAAAGTCTGTGGTATCATGTAGTGTCAGTTAAGCTTTTATATTCACACCAAATGTTAAATGATTCATGAGGTTCTAAAATATTTCAAAAAAAAAAAAAAAAAAAAAAAAAAAAAGATATGCTTGTATGTAGTAAATCAAAGTAAACTTTTTTTTTTTTTTGTAAAATATTAAGTACTTATTTTTTTATTTGTTCTGAAGCAGATTTCAGTAGCCAATGCGATAAGAATGTAACAATTCATGAAATCATGCTAATTGTCAAAATGTCAAACAAATTAATTAAATAAAATGACAGGGTTCCCACTCAACCTGGAAAACAGGGAAAACCTGGAATTCTCAGGGAATTGGAAAATGGTTCCAAAAATCAGGGAAAACTCGGGGGAAATTACCCTTTTTTGTAAAAATCAATGGCTACTTTATTTGCCAAAAAACTTATTTTTTCAAGATTTCAAACTTTTGTTTGTAATTACTGCCTGCCTAGAATTTGGTAGATCTTACTTTCAGTTATATTAAGTATTTCCTTTATTCTCTAAAAAAAGATGCAAAATTGGATTTTTAAAATTGCCAGTTATTAAGCTTTTGTTCAATTTCTACTGGCAGTTGTTATAACATGGAACAATTAGTCACAATGGCTCCTGCTTGAAGAAACACTTCACAAGAGAACCAACCAAATGATGGATCAAAGTCCTTTGCCTGTTGGTTCTCTTGAAACATGTTTCTTTCAACAGAGCCTTTCCATCATTAAGCTTAGCTGTATTGTGTTATAGAAAAGCTGAAACTATTCAACTGACATATTTTGTCTTACATATATGACCTGTTTCTATGGGAATGTATTTACAAGTTCCGTGTGGGTAGTATTCACAAAAGTTCACAGAACTTTGGTACAGAAAATAATGTGCACAGTTAGTTGTTATTAATGAAAAGCAGGTAATTTTATAAAGACAAATTACGTAAAGAATTTACAAGTGTGTGCTTTGGTGAGAAAAATGAATGGAATGGAATGAAATGTAACAATTATTTGCAAAATGCCACTCTGGAAATCTTTAAAAATCACCTGGAGAACCTGGAAAAGTCAGGGAATTTTTTTATTACTTTTGAGTGGGAACCCTGAATGAAATGGTCAATATGAATCCTTGAAAGAATGAAGCACCAGTATCAGTTTTGCATTTAGCACAAAAGGTATAATTCTAGTCATGATGCTTAAGGGGTTATGTCATCAGATTTTGAAAAACACATTCAATTGTCCAGCTTCAGTACATAATTCATACTCATTTTCAGAGAAAAAAAAAGTTTTCTGTTGCAAAAGACAATAATTTATGATTCTCATGTAGAGGATCTGATCAATAGTGATTGTGGAAAATAGCAAAGTTAAGAAATGTTCTGCTAGTATCACCACATTGGAAACTAGTTCCTCCAATCAGCATTACCTGAATGATGTGGAAAGCTGATTTTCTTATATCGGAAGAAACCTAGTACTGTGAAGGGTAGTTTCAAAAGATAAATAAATAAATACATCGCTCTTTCCACGTTCCAGAAACACACAGCATCAGAAAAGTTGTTTTTTAGCCGCCGCTGTGGAAACGAACCAACAGAACTCTCGATAGTTTGTTGATGTCTGGAAACCAACCATACAATATATACATGAAGAAAACTGCTATTCTGTTGATTTTTTGTCACTGGATAGATTTATCTGTCTGGAGAACTGCCAAATATTCATGCAGTTTGGTTCATCTATCATATTCCATGGGTGCAACATAATTCTGTTGATTATCAAATGTTGTACCATAATGTTATTGCCTTGTGAAACTGAATATGAAGTTGTTTTTCATTGAGATGAAAATAGCTTTCTTGCTGAATGCTATCTTCATTGTGAAGTTTGTTATTATAAGCTGTGTTTAGTAGGTTACAATATGTAGCTTAATTTACATGCAAATATTAGCATTCCTGGTATCAGTTGTTGTATATTGTTTATTATGAAACATTAAATTCTGTTTTCAAAAAGAATTAGCTCTGAAAACAAAGTTATTTCATTTTAGTATGCCAATGAAATAATAAAGTAGTTTCTTTGTTGTCTCTTAGGTGATGAAGAGTGCATCGCTGAGGAAGAATTCCATTTTTCTTCATTGACTAACAATTCAAATAATACTACAAATGCAAAGAAAACTCCTAGACCATCTTTATCCAAAATTGTTCTGTCTTTGGAATCAAACGTTTTTAAGCAGCAAGCTCTAAAAAATATACTACAAGCAATGCAAATACATCTTGCTAGGTGAGAACACCTATTGTTCAATAGTTTTTGCCGAATTGTATTTTAAAGCTGTAAAATTTTTCAGGTATTCATGTCTGTTTGTATTCAAACAATGTGTAAGTATAGAGCAGTATTCGAATTGCCCGGTGGTCCGCTGGCCATTGGCTAGTAAAAATTGAATTGGACCACTGAAAAATTTATTTCACTGGCTGGGATGGCCTATGGGGGGGGGGGGGGGTTGTCAGTATGTTTTAGAATTTGTTGGTTTATATAGAATTGAACCAGATTTCATAATATCCAGGTTTCTCCATGGCTGTTTTTAAAAAATAATCCAGGTTTTCCTATGGATTTTTTGAAATTCGGATATTTACTACTCAAAACCTGAATGTTGGATTTGCAAACCATATTTTAGTTATGTGAAACTTTTGGACTGTAGGAAACCTTGGGTTCAGACTCTAAATATTTGGATTAAGACAGCGCCACTTTTTTTGCACAAGTAGTAACCACAGAGTATGGATCTTTTTTATAATGTTTTCCAACTGGAGGTCGAAGAATCATTTATGCTCTGGCTTTTTTCACCTTTCTTTTTGTCCACATGGGAAAACTTCCTGCCTTTCACACTGAAGCAAGGTATTCCATGAAGGTGGCTTTTGGTATGTTGCAAAGTGCTTCATAATCAGTGCACTGTATGAAGTGCACTGATAGTGGATAGTGCTTCATGCTCCATATCAGTGCCTATAACCAGTGTACCATCCAGTATACTAGCACGAAGTGTATACAAAATGTATTAACCTTTGTGTGATTTCTGGTCCAGTGAAAAAGAGTGAACTACCAATTTTTGACATTCACTGGTCCTGCAGAGCAGCAAAGTTTTTTTTTTTTTTTTTTTCGAATTTCAACCACTACATAGCATGTTTCATGTTAAGTCAATGAAGGAAAAAATATTCCTTATAATACTTGATAAATCGATAGAATATTCCAAGCAAACAGAATATAAATTCCAAATTTGCTTGTGCCACTTACTGATCATCCATGTAACATCTCTTAGAAAACGAGAAAATTTCATCACCCTGGAGCGGGAATCGAATCCGCATCTCCTGATTTTTGTTTGAGTGTGCTAACCATTACACCATGTAGGACAGTGAAGGTCCAAGCAATTGAGACTAAGCAAATGTGTAAGTTTCTTTTTCTTTTGTTTTTTCATGGACCAGTAGGCATTTTGGCAGACCAGTGGTTTGGAAATTTGAGTGGTCCATCTGGCCTGTTGAAGATTTATTTCTGATGCTTCCTCGCTATGAGGAAGTAGGGTTGCTTTGATTAGCACAAATCTGAGGATGTCAGAATGTCAAATTCCTAAACTAAGTTTGCTTAGCCTCAGTTGATTGGAACTTCACTGTCCTTGGTGGTGTAAGGGTTAGCATACTAAAACGAAAATCAGGAGATGTGGGTTCAATTGCTGCTCCAGGGCAATGAAATTTTTAAGTTTTCTGAGTGATGTTACATGGATGGCCAATAAGTGGTGCAAGCAAATTCAGAATTCATATTCTGTTTGCCTGGAATATTCTGTGTTTCGTGTTTTATTTATTGGTACTATCTCCACGAGTACATGTGCACCATATTCTGTTCTAAATTTGCGATATACAGCTCCAGTGAAATGATTAGTTATTTCCTACATATACTGTAAAGGTGTAAGTTTTTTTTTTTTTTTTTTTTCCCACGGACCAGTAGGCACTTTGCCGGACCAGTGGTTTGGAGATTCGAGTAGTCCTTAGGCCTGTAGAAGATTTACACTGCTGGACAATTGCTAAAGACGGATCATAAACGGCTATATAGCGCATAAAAAAGTAAGTGTGGTTGGATGCCAAGTGAAATAAAATAATATCAGAATGCCAGGACATTACAAGAAAGACAATTATTGTGCTCTGAAATCCAGAAGGCTTTGGAACGTGTTCAAGGGACAAACAGGCCATTTTGTGCAGAATACGTAAACGTGAAAAAAATGCAATTACCGTCCGCAGGCGTTCCGGCGTAAGATGTCAATACGGGATATGGCCACCATGGAGGGTGATGCAAGGTTCCACACATCATGTCATGCTTTGCACAACATTATCAAGCAGCTGTTGGGGTAATTTATCCCATTCCTCTGTCAGTGCACGGATGAGGGTGTCCTTGTTTATTGGAGGGCATTGGCGACCAGCAAGACTCCTCCCCAAAGCATCCCACACATTTTCAATGGGATTCAGATCTGGAGAACGTGCTGGCCATACGAGGCGTTGAATATCCTCGCTCTCAAGACACTCCTGGACAGCGACTGTTCGATGACATGTTGCGTTGTCGTCCATGAAAATGAATCTATTACCGACAGCACCACGGAACATGCGAACATGAGGTAGCAGAACATCATTAATGTATCGTTGGCCAGTCATAGTCCCAGTTGTAAGCACATAGAGAGACGTACGGCCATTGATCATGATGCCAGCCCATACCATGACACTACATGTCGGATATCGGTCCCTTTCCTGTATGTTTGCTGGACAATATGCAGTACCACTATCACGCCAGATCAGTTGTCGTCGACAATCAGACGATAGACTGTATCTACTCTCATCTGAGAAGAGGACAGCAGACCAGTCGTTATCAGTCCAATTGCGATGTAAATGGCACCATTGCAAACGGGCGGTACGGTGACGTCTGGACAATGGGATGCACACAACAGGACGGCGGGCGTATAGTCCTCCTTCATGCAAATGTCTGGCGACAGTTTTTTGGGAGATCCGCTTGCCAGTAGCAGCTATAAACTGATTTGCTACCTCACTAGCTGTGCTGCGCCGGTGTCTTTTTGTTGATAGCACTATGTACCAATCTTCTGCAGGTGTCGTACTGCGAACACGACCTCCCCCGTGACGTTTGCTACACTCTCCATTTGTTTGAAATGATTTCCAAAGCCTTGAAACAACACTGTGGCTGACGTCGAACTCCCTGGCAACATCTGTCATTTTTCGCCCTTCTTCAATCTTGCCAATAATACGGCCACGCGTAAAATCATCTAGGTGATGTCGGGAAGACATACTGAAAATTTCAAGTTCGTCAATTGATTCTTTCCCTTTCAACTTTGCGTTTGAACAACAATGGTCAATACACGTCAAATCCTTTATATCTCTTATCAGCGCTATGACGTCACGAACAAGTTTGGCAATCCAAAATTTGCATATGCACAACGCATCTTACTGTATCCCGCACTTATGCTAATTTCCACATTTTCCTGCTTTTCATTTTATGGTTGCTATCGTTGCTATTGTCATCCGTCCTTAGCAATTGTCCGGCAGTGTATTTCTGATTCTAACACTATAGGTATTATGACATTACCCTTAGGTAGTTCATTTTTCTTACAAACATGTTTACTCTGATATCTTTCAAGTTCGATTGTTAGTGATAAACTGTTTACTTTAAAAACGGGGCTCCAACAAGACTTTAACATTATTGCCAGATCCTGAAGTAAAATTATTGCAAACTAATGTAGGTGTGGCAGTTTCCTGTATCTGGAAGCCTGTTCCTGTTGTTTTTTGTTATTTTTCCTGGGATAGTTTTTCACTGGAATTATTAAATTATTAACTTTTCATATTCATTATTTTGCTGAAAGAAATTAAATTAATCTTTGAAATGTTAAGCATGTATATTTAGTGAATTCTTTCAGTTCATGCTATGTAAAGGGACAGCGTTGATTAAAAACATGGTTTCATGAATGTGCACAATTTGTGAACTGAGAATCATTCATATTAATTTCTTATTGATTATCATGATGTTTACTTAGAATTATTTCCAGTAAAGCTGGTATGATTATAATTTAAATATAGTAGCTTCATTATTAGGTAAAGGGAAAGCTATGTACGCTACATATCATTGTCACTCTGCATACATGAAACATTTCCATAAATACATTATTCGCAATTTACATTTAACAAAATCTTGTGCCTTACACAAGGCTGCTTCTGTAGTGGATTATTGATATGGTTTCAATATATGGCCTGTGTCTGTAATTGCTAATGTGTATCTGTCCATTGAATAAATACATTTTACGAAATCAGGAAAAAACGTTTTGTAATATTATTGTTATTTTGGTGCTTTAATAATTGTAGCCATCATAAGTAGTTTGGTAGGTTAAATTAGCTTCTGCTGTTGCTTCTTTATTCTTTTTATTTCTTCCCCAAATCATCTTTCAGGAAATTGTTTGATATATGCAATAGTTTGAATAGTTTTTCTTGCACTATATCAGCACAGTTGCAGTGAAAGCATATCCAGCGTGTAACTGAAAGACCCTGGGTTCGATTTCCGGTGGCGGCCAATGAAAATTTTTCTGTGACTCACTTATAAAACGTGGAAAGAGCAATGACCTCAGTTTGATGTTGAAGTACAGTTTTATTCTGATCATTTTGTAAATTATGTAAAAAAGCTTGACAATAAAAAAATGGTTTAGCTGGAGCTTTTTGATGCTCTGCTGTTTTAAACAAAGGTATTTTCATTTAATATAAGAAGAGAATCAGTCACGTGGGTCTAGGTATAGATGTACTTGTATGTATAAGAATTTATTCCTAACAGCGAAATTAGGATTGATCATTTTTGGAGAGACATATTGTATCAAAAAGACATTTGGAGACTGGAAATATCCATCTTTGGCTAAAGTTGTGAAAGCTTTATCACATGGCAACTTATTTATCACATGGCAACTTAGATGTAGAGAGAGGCTCTTCTGTATCACGAAGGATTCTTTCAGATGAGAAGGCATCTATGTCTGAGAAGATGTTGAATGAGAGACTAACAATTCGAGATGCACTAAAAATGTATAACAACCAAGTTGCAAGGGTGCTAATAACCAAAGAACTAATAAAATTAGCACTTAATGCACATAGGTCATATAGCAACCATTTGGAAGAGGAGCAGAGATTAAAGGAACAGCAACTGAAAGCAGAGAAAGAAAGTGCTGAGAGATTGAAACAAGAATTGCTAAATAAAGGATTTGAAGAGCAGAAAGCAAACTATAGAAAACATGGAAAACAAGATAAAAGAGAAGTACAAGAATCATCAAACTCTGTGCTTAAAGAAGCCAGCGAGAGACAAGCAAGCATTAAAAAAAAGAACATACCTGCAATATGAGTTGCACATGGATTCTAGAAGGATCAGAGAAACTCCGACAAAAGGAAAGACAACATGAACTTTGAAGCATTACAAAATGTTAAGCCTACCCTTATATGCACTAATGGCAGTGGTATAAATTCACACTCAATTTTTTGAAATAATTTACTGCATATAACTTCCAAATTGCTACCATGGTATAAGAATAATGTAAACTTCAAAGAGGACTCCCCCTCCCCTCCAAAAAAATTGCTAAATGATAAAAAACAGTTTGTCTATACATATTGGAGGGAGGGGGGGGGGGCATCATATAAAAGTTTTTGATGTTCCATGACAATAATTTTCAGAAGAATTATAATCATTTCAAAAATTTTTAGCTTTGGTTTTATTATTGTCATTAGTTGGTGTAAGGATAATCTCAGTTTTACTGTTGATAGAGCTTTGAAAATCGATCATGGTTAACATCTAGGGATTTTAACTGTCTGCTGTTATAAAAGTAACCCAAATTAGAAGAAAGTCAAGTTTTTTGTTTTCTTATTTCTGTAATTATGAGTTGGAATAATTTTACAGGATAAAGTAATTTCTTTATATTTGCCTCAAAAGCATCAAGGACACTGTGAAGAATGACTAACATTATCAAGGCAGGTGTATCTCAGTGTAATGCTTCATATCAATTATACCTGACCTACACAGACTTGAGCTTGAATCATAAGACAGTTGTCTATGCCCTAATGAAATGAAGACATTTCAGACAGGTTTTTCATGTTTACCTTTCAAATATGGGAATCAAAATAAAATGTACTCTTTTACAACATAATTCAAAATCATGTTGAGCACCATTATTATTATTATTACTTATGAGTTAGAGTTTCCATTATTGAAGAGGGAGATTACAATATACCCATTCAATTCCTAATGATAATAAACTGCAAGTTTTCATTTTTTTTGGTTCTAGGGTTTGTGCTTTTGTTCTATACTAAACACATTCACAGTGTTTGATATGTATTGTCATAGCTGTACAAAAGGCAAGTTTGAAATATTTCCAAGTGTTTATCTATTTGAATGTGATTCTTGATATACCTCATATCAGATAACTATGATTATTATGAGTAAAGAACAAAACAAGTGATCATCATAACACTGAATGACCACAACTATGGCCTTTCAAAAAAGAAATTCACAACAATTTTTTCAACACAGTGTATGAAGCCCAATTGGAAAATCTTATTTTTTTTTTTACCAACCACAAATGCTGAAGAAAGCTCTCCGTACTGGCTTGATACAGATGAGAACATCTGACCTCCAGAACAGTGACAAAGAAGGAAGTGTTTTATAATTCCAAAGTTTGTATCAGGGTAGTTTTTGATATATAATTTAATAATTTTATTGGAGTGGGGGGGGGGTCCATAACCTTTTATAGTTCTGAGTGTCTTGAGTAGCATTATATTGAAACTTTAGATGCTCTTTTTGTAGTGTATGGATGTGTGTGTGTGTATATATATATATATAATTTTTTCCCCCACCAAAATGTGAACATGTGCTAATTTTGTCACTGTGGTTTGAAATAAATTTAAAAAAAATAGCAAAACTTTTTTTTTGGTGTGGAGCACTTACATTCTAAAACTCATACACTTTTTTGGGCAACTATTTTAGTCATTAACATAAGTTTGTTAAGGCTACTATTTAGGCTACTATTTTTACCATTAGTGGCTACTATTTAGGCTACTATTTTTACCATTAGTGGCTACTAAAGCAACTATTTTCTTGGGTGTGATTGGCTTGCAGACCTGACCTTTTCCCATGGATTCCCACTTGCAAAAAGTGTTATCACACAACTAAAAATAATATGAAGATCAAATCTATAACTTAGTCAAATAGAAGAACTTCTGGCTTCATCCCTTACCATCCTTCTTTTGTTTGTAAGTTCAAAAATCCAACCCATCCATCATTAAATTAATTTTGGGTGTCAGAGATAAAATGCTCTTGCCTCAGTTTTGAAGAGTCTGTCTTCTTGATACTAATATTTGCTTCTTTTGGCAAAATCAGTTGCATTACAAGTACTGTTCATTGTATCAGAAGCAAGTTGGCTAAACACAAAGCTGACGTCAAGAGTGGAGGGGGGGGGAGAAAGAGAGAGAAGAGATAAAATCTCTGAAATTTCACAATTTATCCCAAGACTGTCTTGGCTTTCTTAACTTTCCAGACGCCTTAATTTTATTAGAATGATGTTAAATGATTGGATTTCATTCATGTATATTTTACACTAAATTGTGAAATTTCAGAGATTTTTATATCTTCTGAAAACTGTAGCTCTGAAGTTTTTCTGTGCATCGCATTGATTTGGGTATAAATTTTAACTGCATGTAGATGCGTTATTGTTTTGGTTGGAAATTCCTGAAGAAATACTTTAAAACTACCTTGTTTTTTGTTCCTTAATGTAAGATAAAAGTACAAAATCATTCTCATACATAAAACTTTGCAGGAAAACCACTTAAAAAATTTAAAAAGTGGCTAAGGTGGTGGTGTTGTTTTTTTATTCACTGTATATATGGAATACCTCATTCTTTTTTTTCTTTTTTTTTTGCTCTAATAAATACTGATTCACATTATTTTTTTTAGGGAGGCAGTTATATCAGCCTTGCGTCCACACACAGAAGTTTCGAATCTTATGGTTCAGTCAGTGATTCAAGAAAAAACTCCTAGTCCATGTAGAGAGATCACCACTGTTTGTTCAGGAGAAAACACGAAGCCACTCACAGCAAAAATTTCAACAAAAGATACTTTGCAGGGCAAATTGCCAAAAGTAAGAAGAATTAAAAAAAACTTAATGCCATTGGGGTTCTATGCTTTACAGAGATTTCTGGGATTTTTTATTATATTACTCTTTGCCAATTTTAAATTAGCATGACAAAACTGCCGACTGCCCTCCCAATTTTTGCACCTTTTTGTGATTTCTTGCCATTTTTTCTTGATTTTTATTGTCATTTGCAATATCTCCAAGATGCTAGTAAGTTTTCTTTTTTCCCCCCAATTTTTTAGTAAAAAGGGGTTTATTTTTTTATTTTTTTGTATGTTACAATTTAAAAAAATACTAATGTTTTTTTAGACCTTTAAATTCAACATGCTGTCTTTTTGCATTTCAAGAAGCAATTCTAGGTGATCCAGCATCAATCATGTAAGAGCTGCATAAGCAACTTCATGAAACACTTGCCAAGCTGTGCTGTCCATTCCTGTAAACCATTATCAGCGTAGTTAAGTATCAGTGGTGTAACATGCTTACTGACTTTATGATTGTGGCTGTTAGTTATTTATCCATGCATGTTAGTTTACTTCATTTCATTGTCTAATTTTGATTCTTTCCGACATGTCAAGTTCCAAGTCTTCAAAAAAAACAAAAAAAAACATACTATTGAGCATATAAGGTGAAGTGTGAAGAAGTATTTAATTCTGTTCAAAAATAAAAAAATAAAAATTGTCTAAAAGTGAGAAGTTTGTGTTTTGCACCAGTTGCTGATTTGACATTTGTGTAGTTCACAGTGATAGAACTGATACTGTTGTACATGGGAAAGCTGCTAAACATAAGGAAATTTACAATAACTTGGCAGAAAATAGCAGAATTGAATCAAATTTTTTGTTGTTATAAATGCCATGTGTGACATAAATGTGGAATGTCAGTTTTACATAATTGTTGCTGAGACACAGTTTGTCTATCCCTTGAGCCAATCACATGGTGGTTTGTTATTTTGGAAGATGTTCCTGGGTCCAAATACAGCCAATGATTATGGTTATGTGTGTACCAAAACTACAACTATAATAAGAGAAATGGCTGCAGAAAAGCAAGAGCAAATAATACATGTGCTAAAGAATGGTCCATTTTCTATTGCAACTAATGATGCCTAATAGAACTGATGAGTAATGATAGCAACAGTAAATTGCATCCTATTGTTGTAAGTTTTTATGATTCAAATACACCAAAAGTAGAAAGTGTTTTGTTACCAATCCCTACATTAGGTGGTGATTTTACCAGAATCAACATAAAAAAATCTTTTGGTAATTCATTTGGTTTTGCATTGAATTCCCATTTTGAAATTGTGTTGTACTGAGTTGTGATAATGCCCTAGTTATGATTGGGTGTCAGTCAGGAATAACTTCTGTGTTAAGAAAAGAAAATGTAAATTTGTCTGTCCCAGGCTGTGCATGTTATTTAATTAATTTTATGGCAGAAAATATTTCTTCTTGTCTTACCTTTAAACTAGATAATGTTTTAGCGGATATTTAGTATTACATTGAAAAGAGCTCCAAAAAGAAAGATAGGTTAAACTACCAGGAGCTTCATGATATGGAAGTTAAGAAAATTCTTAAGTAGGTTTGCATCCATTGGCTGTCTGTTGGTAACTGTTTTGCACACTTAATGGAACAGGGGCAGTTTTCCTCAGTTTTTTTTTTAAAGGAGGAATTGATGAAAACTTAAAATTGAACTGCTCTTCATATTACTTTCCCTAAAAGGTTGCTAAACCGGAAAGTGCAAGCCTGTCCACATTTACACCTGAAAACCAGTCTGCAGTCAAAAGATAAGTTAAATGCATCCAAATGAAAAAAAAATAAAATAATATTAAGTGCTGAAAAGAAGAGCTGGCTGTGTATTTCCTAATGCTAGAGTTTAATTTCCAAAAATGTAAAAACAGGTAAACATAATCCTATGTTTATTATCCAAAAAGAGTCTTTTATTTCCTGCCTAATGATATCAGTAAATCATTGTTTCTTTTAAATATTGTGCCAGTGTTTGAAAAGACTAACTAAACCTTCAATCCATTTCTCTGCATTCAAAATTTGAGGTGATTTATTCAGAAGGGGGGGGGGCTTTGTTGAATGCTGACATTATAAAAAAACAATGTTGTTTACCTTAAAATTGACTATCAAAATCAGAAAAGGTGATTGTGACTTAGTAGTTGGGCATTCAAGATCCTGAGCTGTTTCAAATCTTAGTGAAGACCAAGAACTTTTCTACCATAATGGGAAACAATGTTATATTAATGCTTGTTGTCACATGTGATTTAAGTTCCCTTTTGCCAGTGATATTTTATTAAATGCAGAGGTTGCATGAATGTTTGTCATTTCTGGCGCTTCTCTTTCGAGTTTGAAGTTCTTCATGGAAAAGTTCATCATTACGCTACCCAGAGAAGCAGCTACAGAAACAAAGTTATAGATACAATGTAAGAACAGTTTTGTTCTTTATGGGTAAAAAACATTTCATGTGATTTGAAAGATAAAGAGATTGAATGATGTTAAATGGTCTTTAATATACCAACTGAAAGATGCAAATAGATAACAAAGGTATAATAAAATACCAAAACTAATAGAGGGTTTGTGCCTCTGGAATTTAAGAACTCCTTATATGGGCCTTTTCCTCTTTATTTCTCTTCAGTCTCCTGGAAAAATACTTAAATTTTATTTTGATTCCTGTAGAAAAAATATTGAATTAACTCGTGAAAATCATTGTGTGTCAAACTTTTTAAGTCTTCCATTGCTGATTTAGTGGGAGGTGGTAAACTCTCTATATTTTTATTTTTTCTCAAAGTATGTGATTTACCTTCATCTGCTGGAATCTATTTTGGGTGCACCTTTCACAGCTGACATGCACTTGGTTCTCTCCTGATTGTGTGAGCAACAAGTGTGATTGGATGAACTTAATCATGTGCCTCAGCATTGCTTTGGAGAAGGCCCAAACACTCCTATTGCTACATAAGATCCATAGGCACTTTGGAAATTGTTGGTCTGCTGCAGGATATGGGAAGCCAAATATACTGCAAAAAATTGAAAATCGTAGTGAAATAATTGATTAACATCTGTGTAAAGTTTATTTTCAAGTGCCTAGCACATATTTGACATTTTTGGGATTGCTTACTGAGTGTTTAAATATTGCTTCATTGTTTTTTCGATATTTATCAACTGGCTAAACTTTTTGTAATGTAATGCATCTTTTCCTATCTCTAGCAGCAGCTTCTTCAAAACCAATCAGTAGAGCAAAACTTTTTGTAATGTAATGCATCTTTTCCTATCTCTAGCAGCTTCTTCTTCAAAACCAATCAGTAGAGCAAAACTTTTTGTAATTTTTTAAGGCGAAATTAAATTTCAAAATCAGTACTTGATGAGTCTGTGATGAAATCTGATGCATTTTCATGGCACAGTGAACAATGTAGTACCAATGTTTGTTCTTTAATGTTGCTAAAACATGTTTTCTCATTCCTTGGCCATTTCTTGCGTTATCAAGGAGCAGGGCAAGCATATTTTCATTTGTTTAAAGTGAAATTCATTTTTCACAAATTAGATTTTCATTTTTTACTAAATTAGTGCTGCCCAAACATTTGACTGTAAGTAATTTCCTTTATTCCTTCCTGTGTAAAACCCATAATTTAGTGAAATTTATAGTGAAATTCATGTTCAAAAATGTTACTTCATTACACTACGCAGGGGAAATGATTTTACAGAGAATTGAAGTTCTGATTTTCCGAAATAGATATGTTGGGTGAATGTATATATATTTAATCCTCCATTTCACTGTAAATGTGCAGCTTAAGACAAATATTTAAAAAGTAGGATACTTACTATTCGTACACAATATGTCGCCATTCGTATTTCAAAGAAAACATTTCTAGCACCTGGTTCTTCGATTTTAAGCCTGAAACTCACAGAGGGAAGATATGCCCTCCAATATCTCTCTTCTTACAAATGTCCATTAAATATTCAGCCAAAAATCTATTAATTCCAACACAACACATTCTTTAAAAACTTTCCCCAGTTAATAGCAAATACATAACCCAGGCAAGCAAACACATTTCATTCTTCTTAACTCAGTCTCTTTGAAACCCATGCATAATATTTAATTCACATACACAGCAAAAAACATACAAATTTCCTCTGCAATTTAAAATTGTTAGGCTAAAAAAAAAAAGCATATCCAAATGCAATGGGAGAGGGCCAATATCAAACATTTTCACCAAACTCCATGGGCATCCTTAGTAAATGCTGGTAATCCTAATAGCTTAGCTGCCTGCAGCAGAGTGACAGAAAAACAATTGTGGCTGGCCATATCTAGAGTTTCAACAATATCCCAAACCGGGCGCCATCTAGTGGAAAGTAAAGTACATATTACATTACCTTTTGCTTTGTGTTCATTTCCTTCTCCAGTTTTATCTGTTCTTTCCAGTATGTTAAAAAGTAAATTCGAATCACTAAACTTAGATTTTATTCCTATTTTTTTCAATTAATATAGTTTCTGGTAATCTTAAATATTTTCCATTTTTACAACTTTTTAAAATTTTAATGTGATCAAACTTGGAAATACATGGTTTCTGGCACAATAATGTATTTAATGCTGTTTTTGCTTCTTTTCTTTGCCAGTTTTTTAAAAATTTGGAACTTTTTTTTTTGTAAACAAAAGAAAAAATGCTTTTCTTTTTACTGTATATAGCTAGAAAAGATTAAACGATAGGAAACAATTCATTTTCAAAGAAATTAAACATTAAAAAGTTTCAAAAATCTGATGTCATCAACAGCTGCAAAATAGGTTTTTGGACTCCTGAAGAACTTTTTAAAACTCTTTAAATGGACTTTCAAAATTCGGTATCAACTCTGTTAATGCTATCAATTTTGATTCTTCATTCAAATGCAGGGTGTTAGTGTTCAGTCAATTCAAAATAAATAAATAAATAATAATAATGAGATCCAGTTTTGATTATCAATGGTTGATGACTTGCTAAAAAAAAAATTTGATACCAGAATTGCATTGTGCCAGAGAAGTACTTTGATATTGCTGAGAGCCAAATATTTCTTGCAAAAGCAAAATAATGCACATCTCTTTCACTGAAATAGCATTGAGTTTGTTCATGAAAGATGAGATTTATTTTATTGTAACTGTGACTGACTGTTCTACATAAATTCTATAGCGATGTGTGACACTTATGCATATTCCCCAAATTATGCATGAAAACATCTCAATTTCTAACAGTACTTGTGCATTGAAGTTATTCAGAAAATTTCCCTATTTTTGATCCTTCAAGGTTGGAAGTTATGCTATGGTATACTATTTTGGGGATCTTCTTGTCTGTAAAAGCTGCAGTTATTTAATTTGGAAGAAACTATAAAATTCTGAATATTGATTATTCCATTTTTTTAAGTTATGTAAAATATTTTTTTTTGTTGTTGTTGTTGTGGCATTTAATGAAAATTAAGGCCATTAGTTACCAAAAAATTCAGTAATTCTCATAGTAAAAGATTTGTTAGTCAAGTCAAAAGTAATGGAACAACTATGTTTTGATTTAATTTAGATCCATTGTTGTGGTATGAAACCTGCAAGTTCTAGATTAAGATATTATTTAATGCATTTAAGGGATTATAACAAAGTTTTGTGATAGAATTTATTGAAACTAGTACATTTTGTTACCAGTATGTTAGCCTAGTTTCTTTTAGCAATGGTGGCTTCCTCTTTTTTAAACAGAATATGGTGCTTCATCATAGAGAAGTGTTATTCAGATTGGAAAACTATCAGTAATTATTTGTTTTTATGTTCAGACATTTTATTTTGTTTTCTCATGAAATTATTGAAATATTCACTGGCTATATATATATATGATATTGAATTTTCCATAGGCTGCTTCACATAGTGCCATTGCAGAAGAAGAAAATGTACTGTGTAGAGAAGGATTCTCACTGAATTCGCTCTCCAGTTCAGGAAGTTTTTCTTCCAAAGTTTCTTCTAATGCTGCAAGTGTTTTGGCTGCAACCTTTTCATCAAGTGACCAGGTAATATATATATATATATATATATATATTTTTCAGAAATCAAAGTGTCACATTGCGACATATAGTTTCTAACTAGCTCAGTAAAATTGAATATTTATATCATGCTCAAAATTCTGAGCATTACGTGCAATGTTTTTAATGAAAATTAGTTTCCCTTCATTAATGCGAACAATGTACTTGATTTTTGTTGAGTTTACTCTGTTATATTATGATGGCATTTGTTTTACTACCCTAATGAAAGATAATATTTGGTTTTATTAATTTGATGATAAAGGAAATAGTGTACATGTATAAAGATCATAACATATCAGAATGCATAGAAATTCAACATGTTTTTAATGTATTACCCTCAGGATTTTAATTCAGAGCATTGCAGGCTTTTGGTAAATAATCACATGAAACATAAAGTAGGGCAGGAAAAGTGTGTTTGGCTCATTACCTTGTCCATTTCTACTTCTAAACTGATTTTGATAATTTTGAATTTTAAAATGTAGCATTTACTGTTTTTCAATATGATAGAATTTTTATTTTTTAAGTACTGGTTAGTAAGAGCAGGTATTGTTGAACCGGGGTTTTCGTGGGCCATGAAAATCATGCAAATTTTTGAATGTCATCTTAAACTTTTCTGGGTGTGAAGAGTGTTAGATATATCGTGTTTCAATGAAACGTTGTTTGAAATGCCATCAAATTATTTAATGAAATTCCTACTTAGTCATCTTTCCTGGCTTTGTTTCTCTTAGGGAATAAGTGAGCAAATAAGAAAGGGCAGCATTCAAAATTCTCCAAAGCAAAATAAACTGAAACCACCATTTGCAGGAAAAGTGACGTGTAGTGCATTTTGATGCAATAAGAAAGTTTTTCGTGCTAGTTTTATGAAAAAAAGAAACAGTAGTGTATCCTCTGCCTTCTGTGTAAGAGCCAGATGAAGGGTGTAATATGGAACAAAAATCAGAGCCTTCTCTAAAATAGAGTTTGTTTTGAAGCCCAGTGGTATCTGTGTTCAAAGTTATTGGGAGATGCTTGTGACCATTTTGGAATTTCATTTTGAAGTACTTACTGCCCCTTCCCCTGTACTGGTGCTATCCTTTTTTTCTTCTTTCTTTTTTTTTTCCTTACTCAAAAAAGCATGCAAAGAAAACACATGCTGACTTACAAGTGCAGCAAATAATGCACAAGTGGCTGTGCATGCAATTTAAAAAGGTTTTCTCAGATGGAATCCATGCATTGTTTTTGTGATGGCCTGCATTCATTGCAAAAGTAGATGACCATTTTTCAAATGGTTGCATATCTTGAGCAAAAATGTGAATGAAAGATTTATTAATTCCACTTTGGTTGTCTCCCGTTCAACTACCCTCATGAAACAAAATATGTTGAGTTTCTGTTAATAAGATATTTCATTTGAAAAATGTATTGAATTACTGCTTTCACTTATGAAGATTTAATTTTTTTTATGTGCTCTTCAACAATTTTTAACATTTGTGTTAACTTTTAAAAACTTCTGTTAGGTTGCATCAATAGAGAATGGGCCTCTGGGATCAGATTTAGACGAGTTTACCAACCGATTATCTTCAGATGATGTTAGAGTGTTAGTTGACCTCTTGAAACTTGCTGTGGCTGGTAGAGCTGGAGATAAAAGCAAAGAAATTATTTCATCTGTCCTGACTGCAATCAGTAAAGTAAATTCACAGGTAATACTATTTTTATGTATTTCTGAAATGCTTTAAAGAAATCATAAAGTAAAGATTTTTATGTGTTATACTTATATGTGATTATTCCATTTATTAAGTTGATTCAAGATTATGGGAAGGCTGATATTTAAATTTTCATAAATTTCTGTAGCACAAACAGATCTTTCCTTTTGTTAAGTTATAGATTTCTTACAATTATTTTTAAATCTTAGTAATTTTTATAGCAGTTTATCATCATCATCATCATCAACCATATCCATTATCAATCCATTGCAGGGTGAAAATCTCCTCAAGTCTCTTAACTTCCTGTCTTCACCCATTCTTTTCCATGTCACTGTCATACTTTTGAATTTTATGCATCCATCTTCCATATGGTGGTCTTCTGGGTCCTTTCCTCTTCCTTGGTATCCAGTCTAATATTTCAGTTGCCCAACAGTGGTCAGTTCTTTCAGTATGTTCAACCAATTGCCATTTGAGTGTTTTAAATTTGATCATGATCCATTCATCTCGTGGTATTTTCCTGATCCATGGGTTCCCTCCCGTTACTATCTTTCATGGTTTCACTAAGCATGCATCTCTCTGTGCTTCTTTCAATTGTCCACAGCCTCTGTATGCCATTTTTAATTAAGGTCTATTTATCTGTTCCATAAGTAAGAATTGGAAGGTGCATTGATTATACTCATTTCTTTTAAGATATAATGTTAAATTGTATTGTTTCTGTTTCTTCCAAATGCTCTCCAGCCAGGTTTTTTTGCACCTGTATTAAATGGAGTACTATATGTATTTTTTTCCATGAAAGTCTTCATCCATAGTATAACCCTAAGTTTTAAGTGCCATAGCTCTGTCTCTCAAAGGTACTAATATATATATATATATATATATATATATATATATATATATATATCATCGGGATGTAAGGGGTCAGGTGATGCGTAACATCACAGCCTCTCCTTGACAAATGTCAACCCCGCCTTCTCGTGGTACATCCTGTTCCCACTAAAGGGGCTCTGACGACCGCCAATAGCGGTATAACTATACCATCGGGATTAGAGGAAATGCTATCCCACACTCACCAACCCGCTTGACCAGCGTGGTGAGTTATGGCCAAACCCTCCAAAATGACTCCACAACTTAAATCTTGGCCCTCAGTCTCCGGCAGCTGGAATGTACCTGGCCAAGGCAGCGGCCAGTGCGACATGAAGGCAGAGGGTGCTAAGAATCCCCGGAGGACCGGACTAGGCTGCCATCTGATGCTGACCTTGGCGACGTATAACGGACGCTCCCTATCTTCTGATTCAAGGCTTCTTGAATTGGAAGAGGAACTACAAAGGATCAAGTGGGACATCGTCGGGCTAAGTGAGGTAAGGAGAAAAGGAGAAAATCTCATTGAACTGAAAAGTGGACATCTCTTCTACTATCGTGGGACAGATACTGGCAGAACTAGTGGTGTTGGATTTATAATAAACAAGAAACTGAAGGATAAAGTGGTAGAAGTTGAAAGTTCCTCTGACAGAGCTGCACGACTTGTTATCCAACTATCGAGAAGATACCAGGCTCAGATTATTCAAACTTATGCACCCACCACAAGTCATCCTGAAGAAGAAATTGAAGAATTTTATGAGGAAATTCGTGATCTAAATAATAAAGGTAAGCAGCACTTGAAGATAATTATGGGAGATTTCAATGCAAAAATAGGGCAACGGCAACAGAATGAAACTTCAGTAGGTAAATTCGGTCACGGCAACAGAAACCAGCGTGGAAATACTCTCGTAGAGTTTGCAGAGGCAGAAGGGTTTTTCATCTTGAACTCCTTTTTCAAGAAAAAGCCACACAGGAAATGGACATGGAGACATCCAAATGGGACGACAAGTGAAATTGATTTTATTATGTGTAACAAAAAATTCGTCATAGAAGACTGCAGTGTGCTAAACAAGTTCAACACAGGCAGTGACCATAGATTGGTGAGATGTAAGATGCACCTCAACACTAAACTCGAACGTAGCAAGCTCATAAGACAAACAAAATGTATTGACATAGCCAACCTTAAAAAACACCATAATACCTTCAAATTGGAACTGAAGAACAGATTCTCTGCTTTAGAAGGCCTAACATCGGAAGAAGTGGATATTTCTGAAGTTAACAGAAAAGTAACCAAAGCTCTTATGGAAACAGCAACAAAATTAGCTGGGTCTAAGAACAAATTGCATGTGAACAAATTATCAGGAAAAACCAAAATGTTGATGCAAAAAGAAGAGTGATGAGGACAACTAAAGAAGATGTGACTTCCAAAGTGGAATATATAGAGCTATGCAAGACAGTACGAAAAAGTATCACTGAAGACGTAAGGAAATTCAACTGTGAACTAGTGAGGAAAGCAATTGAAAACAACCAAAGCCTAAAGATAGCAAAGGGACATCTCAGTAAGGGGAAAAAACAGATTATGGCACTGAGAAAAGAAGATGGTTCTGTAACAAGAAATAGAGGCGAAATTTTGACAAGAGTGAAAGATTTCTACTCCAAATTATATGAAAGGGATGATACATGTACTCCAGACATCATGAAAGGTACCAGTACCAGAGTTCTTCCAGTCCTTCCAGCAGAAGTTGCACGTGCAATCAAGAACATGAAGCGGGGAAAAGCTCCAGGAGAAGATGGAATTACTGTAGACATCATACAAGAAGCAAGTGGAGAAATCGAAACAGTACTCGCCCAAATTTTCACTCGATGCCTTAATGAAGGGAAAATTCCTGAGGATTGGAACAACGCTACAATGATCTTGCTACATAAAAAAGGTGACATTGAGGATCTCAGGAACTACAGACCTATCAGCCTCCTATCAGTGGTTTATAAAATCTTCACTAAAGTTCTTTCACACGACTTGAAGGTGACACTGGACATGGCTCAACCGAGAGAACAAGCTGGATTCAGGAGTGGCTACAGCACAATAGATCATATCCACGTACTGAGAGAACTAATTGAAAGAGCGAGGGAATATGAACTTCCATTGTGCATGGCTTTTATCGATTATGAAAAAGCCTTTGATTCGGTGAAACCATCAGCAGTTGCAATGGCTCTGAAATCCTGCGGTATTGAAGATGCATACATTAATATTATTAATAACATCTATGAAAATGCAAGTGCAAAGATTCGGCTGTTTGAAAATACAACACACATAAAAACCGGAAAAGGAGTGAGACAAGGTGACACCATATCTCCGAAGCTCTTTAATGCCACATTGGAAAATGTCTTTCAATCACTGAACTGGGAAAACAAAGGGATAAAGATTAATGGAGATTATCTAACCCACCTTCGTTTTGCTGATGACATAGTCATTTTTGCAACTACCCCATCAGAGCTACAGAGTATGATCCAGGAACTTGCTGACAAGAGTAAAGAAGTGGGATTAAAAATGAACTTTCAGAAGACAAAAGTGATGTACAATGCTTTTACAAGAAATGAAGATTTATCGATTGATGGAGAAAAGCTGGAGATAACAGACACGTACGTTTATCTTGGACAGCAGATATCAAGTGATGGTCACATTGGTGAAGAAATTAATCGGCGTACAAAACTTGCCTGGAGAGCTTTTGGAAGAAACAGCATTAATTTTCAAGAGCAATATGCCATTATGTCTTAAAAGAAAAGTGTTTGATCAATGCATCCTTCCAGTGCTTACGTATGGTGCAGAGGCGTGGACCTTAGCTAAAAGAGACATACAAAGGCTGCAGACAACTCAAAGAAGCATGGAGAGGTGCATGCTTGGTGTAACCAGGAGAGATAAGAAGAGGAACACGTGGATCCGAAAAATGACAAGAGTGGAAAACATCATGATCAGAGTTAAATCCCTGAAATGACAATGGGCTGGACATACTGCCAGAAGAACAGACCATCGATGGACAGCCGAAATTTTAGATTGGATTCCAAGGGACAGGAAAAGACCCAGAAGAAGACCACATGGAAGATGGGTGGATGAAATTCGAAAGTATGCGGGAGTGACATGGAGGAGATTGTGGAGGAAACTTGGGGAGACCTTCGTCCAGCAGTGGATTGATAATGGTTGACAATGATGATGATGATCATTGTCAACCATTATCAATCCACTGCTGGACGAAGGTCTCCCCAAGTTTCCTCCACATCATTGTCAACCATTATCAATCCACTGCTGGACGAAGGTCTCCCCAAGTTTCCTCCACAACGGTCTGTCTTGTGCCAGTCTCCTCCATGTCACTCCCGCATACTTTCGAATTTCATCCACCCATCTCCCATGTGGTCTTTTTCTGGGTCTTTTCCTGTCCCTTGGAATCCAATCTAAAATTTCGGCTGTCCATCGATGGTCTGTTCTTCTGGCAGTATGTCCAGCCCATTGCCATTTCAGGGATTTAACTCTGATCATGATGCCTTCCACTCTTGTCATTTTTCGGATCCACGTGTTCCTCTTCTTCTTATCTCTCCTGGTTACACCAAGCATGCACCTCTCCATGCTGCTTTGAGTTGTCTGCAGCCTTTGTATGTCTCGTTTAGCTAAGGTCCACGTCTCTGCACCATACGTAAGCACTGGAAGGATGCATTGATCAAACACTTTTCTTTTAAGACATAATGGCATATTGCTCTTGAAAATTATGCTGTTTCTTCCAAAAGCTCTCCAGGCAAGTTTTGTACGCCGATTAATTTCTTCACCAATGTGACCATCACTTGATATCTGCTGTCCAAGATAAACGTACGTGTCTGTTATCTCCAGCTTTTCTCCATCAATCGATAAATCTTCATTTCTTGTAAAAGCATTGTACATCACTTTTGTCTTCTGAAAGTTCATTTTTATTCCCACTTCTTTACTCTTGTCAGCAAGTTCCTGGATCATACTCTGTAGCTCTGATGGGGTAGTTGCAAAAATGACTGTCATCAGCAAAACGAAGGTGGGTTAGATAATCTCCATTAATCTTTATCCCTTTGCTTTCCCAGTTCAGTGATTGAAAGACATTTTCCAATGTGGCATTAAAGAGCTTCGGAGATATGGTGTCACCTTGTCTCACTCCTTTTCCAATTTTTATGTGTGTTGTATTTTCAAACAGCCGAATCTTTGCACTTGCATTTTCATAGATGTTATTAATAATATTAATGTATGCATCTTCAATACCGCAGGATTTCAGAGCCATTGCAACTGCTGATGGTTTCACCGAATCAAAGGCTATTTCATAATCGATAAAAGCCATGCACAATGGAAGCTCATATTCCCTCGCTCTTTCAATTAGTTCTCTCAGTACGTGGATATGATCTATTGTGCTGTAGCCACTCCTGAATCTAGCTTGTTCTCTCGGTTGAGCCATGTCCAGTGTCACTTTCAAGCGGTGTGAAAGAACTTTAGTGAAGATTTTTTAAACCACTGATAGGAGGCTGATAGGTCTGTAGTTCCTGAGATCCTCAATGTCACCTTTTTTATGTAGCAAGATCATTGTAGCGTTGTTCCAATCCTCAGGAATTTTCCCTTCATTAAGGCATCGAGTGAAAATTTGGGCGAGTACTGTTTCGATTTCTCCACTTGCTTCTTGTATGATGTCTACAGTAATTCCATCTTCTCCTGGAGCTTTTCCCCGCTTCATGTTCTTGATTGCACGTGCAACTTCTGCTGGAAGGACTGGAAGAACTCTGGTACTGGTACCTTTCATGATGTCTGGAGTACATGTATCATCCCTTTCATATAATTTGGAGTAGAAATCTTTCACTCTTGTCAAAATTTCGCCTCTATTTCTTGTTACAGAACCATCTTCTTTTCTCAGTGCCATAATCTGTTTTCCCCTTACTGAGATGTCCCTTTGCTATCTTTAGGCTTTGGTTGTTTTCAATTGCTTTCCTCACTAGTTCACAGTTGAATTTCCTTACGTCTTCAGTGATACTTTTTCGTACTGTCTTGCATAGCTCTATATATTCCACTTTGGAAGTCACATCTTCTTTAGTTGTCCTCATCACTCTTCTTTTGCATCAACATTTTGGTTTTTCCTGATAATTTGTTCACATGCAATTTGTTCTTAGACCCAGCTAATTTTGTTGCTGTTTCCATAAGAGCTTTGGTTACTTTTCTGTTAACTTCAGAAATATCCACTTCTTCCGATGTTAGGCCTTCTAAAGCAGAGAATCTGTTCTTCAGTTCCAATTTGAAGGTATTATGGTGTTTTTAAGGTTTGCTATGTCACTACATTTTGTTTGTCTTATGAGCTTGCTACGTTCGAGTTTAGTGTTGAGGTGCATCTTACATCTCACCAATCTATGGTCACTACCTGTGTTGAACTTGTTTAGCACACTGCAGTCTTCTATGACGAATTTTTTGTTACACATAATAAAATCAATTTCACTTGTCGTCCCATTTGGATGTCTCCATGTTCATTTCCTGTGTGGCTTTTTCTTGAAGAAGGAGTTCAAGATGAAAAACCCTTCTGCCTCTGCAAACTCAACGAGAGTATTTCCACGCTGGTTTCTGTTGCCGTGACCGAATTTACCTACTGAAGTTTCATTCTGTTGCCGTTGCCCTATTTTTGCATTGAAATCTCCCATAATTATCTTCAAGTGCTGCTTACCTTTATTATTTAGATCACGAATTTCTTCATAAAATTCTTCAATTTCTTCTGCAGCATGACTTGTGGTGGGTGCATAAGTTTGAATAATCTGAGCCTTGTATCTTCTCGAGAGTTGGATAACGAGTCGTGCAGCTCTGTCAGAGGAACTTTCAACTTCTACAACTTTATCCTTCAGTTTCTTGTTTATTATAAAGCCAACACCACTAGTTCTGCCAGTATCTGTCCCACGATAGTAGAAGAGATGTCCACTTTCAGTTCAATGAGATCTTCTCCTTTTCTCCTTACCTCACTTAGCCCGACGATGTCCCACTTGATCCTTTGTAGTTCCTCTTCCAATTCAAGAAGCCTTGAATCAGAAGATAGGGAGCGTCTGTTATACGTCGCCAAGGTCAGCATCAGATGGCAGCCTAGTCCGGTCCTCCGGGGATTCTTAGCACCCTCTGCCTTCATGTCGCACTAGCCGCTGCCTTGGCCAGGTACATTGCAGCTGCCGGAGACTGAGGGCCAAGATTTAAGTTGTGGAGTCATTTTGGAGGGGTTTGGCCATAACTCACCACGCTGGTCAAGCGGGTTGATGAGTGTGGGATAGCATTTCCTCTAATCCCGATGGTATAGTTATACCGCTATTGGCGGTCGTCAGAGCCCCTTTAGTGGGAACAGGATGTACCACGAGAAGGCGGGGTTGACATTTGTCAAGGAGAGGCTGTGATGTTACGCATCACCTGACCTTACATATATATATATATATAGGATATATATATATATATATATATATATATATATATGGGATGTAAGGTTAGGATATATATATATATATGGATGTAAGGTCAGGTGATGCGTAACATCACAGCCTCTCCTTGACAAATGTCAACCCCGCCTTCTCGTGGTGCATCCTGTTCCCACTAAAGGGGCTCTGACGACCGCAAATAGCGGTATAACTATACCATCGGGATCAGAGGAAATGCTATCCCACACTCACCAACCCGCTTGGCCAGCGTGGTGAGTTGTATGGCCAAACACCTCCAAAATGACTCTACAACTTAAATCTTGGCCCTCAGTCTCCGGCAGCTGGAATGTACCTGGCCAAGGCAGCGGCCAGTGCGACATGAAGGCAGAGGGTGCTAAGAATCCCCGGAGGACCGGACTAGGCTGCCATTTGATGCTGACCTTGGCTACCTACAACGGACGCTCCCTATCTTCTGATTCAAGGCTTCTTGAATTGGAAGAGGAACTACAAAGGATCAAGTGGGACATCGTCGGGCTGAGTGAGGTAAGGAGAAAAAGGAGAAGATCTCATTGAACTGAAAAGTGGACATCTCTTCTATTATCGTGGGACAGATACTGGCAGAACTAGTGGTGTTGGATTTATAATACACAAGAAACTGAAGGATAAAGTGGTAGAAGTTGAAAGTTCCTCTGACAGAGCTGCACGACTCGTTATCCAACTATCGAGAAGATACCAGGCTCAGATTATTCAAACTTATGCACCCACCACAAGTCATCCTGAAGAAGAAATTGAAGAATTTTATGAGGAAATTCGTCATCTAAATAATAAAAGGTAAGCAGCACTTGAAGATAATTATGGGAGATTTCAATGCAAAAATAGGGCACCGGCAACAGAATGAAACTTCAGTAGGTAAATTCGGTCACGGCAACAGAAACCAGCGTGGAAATACTCTCGTTGAGTTTGCAGAGGCAGAAGGATTTTTCATCTTGAATTCCTTTTTCAAGAAAAAGCCACACAGGAAATGGACATGGAGACATCCAATTGGGACGACAAGTGAAATTGATTTTATTATGTGTAACAAAAAATTGGCCATCGAAGACTGCAGTGTGCTAAACAAGTTCAACACAGGTAGTGACCATAGATTGGTGAGATGTAAGATGCACCTCAACACTAAACTGGAACGTGGCAAGCTCATAAGACAAACAAAATGTATTGACATAACCAACCTTAAAAAACACCATAATACTTTCAAGTTGGAACTGAAGAACAGATTCTCTGCTTTAGAAGGCCTAACATCGGAAGAAGTGGATATTTCGGAAGTTAACAGAAAAGTAACCAAAGCTCTTATGGAAACAGCAACAAAATTAGCTGGGTCTAAGAACAAGTTGCATGTAAACAAATTATCAGGAAAAACCAAAATGTTGATGCAAAAAAGAAGAGAGATGAGGACAACTAAAGAAGATGTGACTTCCAAAGTGGAATATATAGAGCTATGCAAGACAGCACGAAAAAGTATCACTGAAGACGTAAGGAAATTCAACTGTGAGCTAGTGAGGAAAGCAATTGAAAACAACCAAAGCCTAAAGATAGCAAAGGGACATCTCAGTAAGGGAAGAAAACAGATTATGGCTCTGAGAAAAGAAGATGGTTCTATAACAAGAAATAGAGGCGAAATTTTGACAAGAGTGAAAGATTTCTACTCCAAATTATATGAAAGGGATGATACATGTACTCCAGACATGAAAGGTACCAGAGTTCTTCCAGTCCTCCCAGCAGAAGTTGCTCATGCAATCAAGAACATGAAGCGGGGGAAAGCTCCAGGAGAAGATGGAATTACTATAGACATCATACAAGAAGCAAGTGGAGAAATTGAAACAGTACTCGCCCAAATTTTCACTCGATGCCTTAATGAAGGGAAGATTCCTGAGGATTGGAACAATGCTACAATGATCCTGCTACATAAAAAAGGTGACATTGAGGATCTCAGGAACTACAGACCTATCAGCCTCCTATCAGTAGTTTATAAAATCTTCACTAAAGTTCTTTCACACCGCTTGAAGGTAACACTGGACATGGCTCAACCGAGAGAACAAGCTGGATTCAGGAGTGGCTACAGCACAATAGATCATATCCACGTACTGAGAGAACTAATTGAAAGAGCGAGGGAATATGAACTTCCATTGTGCATGGCTTTTATCGATTATGAAAAAGCCTTTGATTCGGTGAAACCATCAGCAGTTACCACGGCTCTGAAATCCTGCGGTATTGAAGATGCATACATTAATATTATTAATAACATCTATGAAAATGCAAGTGCAAAGATTCGGCTGTTTGAAAATACAACACACATAAAAATTGGAAAGGGAGTGAGACAAGGTGACACCATATCTCCGAAGCTCTTTAATGCCACATTGGAAAATGTCTTTCAATCACTGAACTGGGAAAACAAAGGGATAAAGATTAATGGAGATTATCTAACCCACCTTCGTTTTGCTGATGACGTAGTCATTTTTGCAACTACCCCATCAGAGCTGCAGAGTATGATCCAGGAACTTGCTGACAAGAGTAAAGAAGTGGGATTAAAAATGAACTTTCAGAAGACAAAAGTGATGTTCAATGCTTTTACAAGAAATGAAGATTTATCGATTGATGGAGAAAAACTGGAGATAACAGATACGTATGTTTATCTTGGACAGCAGATATCAAGTGAGGGTCACATTGATGAAGAAATTAATCGGCGTACAAAACTTGCCTGGAGAGCTTTTGGAAGAAACAGCATAATTTTCAAGAGCAATATGCCATTATGTCTTAAAAGAAAAGTGTTTGATCAATGCATCCTTCCAGTGCTTACGTATGGTGCAGAGACGTGGACCTTAACTAAAAGAGACATACAAAGGCTGCAGACAACTCAAAGAAGCATGGAGAGGTGCATGCTTGGTATAACCAGGAGAGATAAGAAGAGGAACTCGTGGATCCGAAAAATGACAAGAGTGGAAGACATCATGATCAGAGTTAAATCCCTGAAATGGCAATGGGCTGGACATACTGCCAGAAGGACAGACCATAGATGGACAGCCGAAATTTTAGATTGGATTCCAAGGGACAGGAAAAGACCCAGAAAAAGACCACATGGGAGATGGGTGGATGAAATTCGTAAATATGCGGGAGTGACATGGAGGAGACAGGCACAAGACAGACCGTTGTGGAGGAAACTTGGGGAGACCTTCGTCCAGCAGTGGATTGATAATGGTTGACAATGATGATGATGATGATATATATATATATATATATATATATATATATATAATATAAAAATAACTATGCACATAATTAAAAAAAATATTAACTTATGTACTTTGCATTGTTGATTTTTCTGTTCATGTGTTGAAGATTTTAGCCAATTACAGTGGAACCTCAGTTGTACATTTTTCACTTTTTTGATGGAGTTCTGTGTTAGTCCTGGTATTTTCTGTGGTATCTAATGATTTTTTTTTTAAACTCAGTTATATGTCATAATTCATTTATACGCTTTTTACGATTACACATTAAAATTTGAATTTCAGATTATCAAAAATACACACTTCTTTGATTCTTTTATATGTAATCCTGTTTGTTATAACTTTTAGAGTACTGAGAAATTGTTGTTTTTTCTTGGTGCAGCCAAAGTTGAACCTTGATCCCATTATAGAAGGGTATGTTGTTTACTTTCAGTTTGGATGAAAAATAGGTTTCACATTTCATGATTCACACATTTGCACTATTTAAAAATTGATAAATCTCTGGGATATGACTTTGTGGCTCCACCATTTTGTCATGTGTTTTTGCACCTTATGAGACAAAATCATTATTGGCATGAAGAGGAGGCTCACGTGCATTTCCCATATGGATACTGTCACAATTGGTACAAAGCATAAAGAATTACAATAAAAAATCTTGGTCAACCATGAGCCACCCTTGTATTTAGATGTTTTGCAAAATTCATACTGTGAAAAATGTTAGTTTATTTTAAACATATTTAAAAATAAATACATTATTCAAAGTTAGACATTAGTGTATTTATTTACAAAGAAAAAATTGTTCAAAAATGTACTAATGTTGCATATATAATCAAGAGGAATATCAAGAGTTTTCAAATGACATCAAAATAAATAACATGCAAATGTCATGAATTGTGACAATACCATAGATGTCTGGTGAATTTTTTTAAAATAAATATTTGACTCTCATACCTCTGAAAACATTAAGCCCTGCATTTTATTCTTTTGCAATACAGAGTAAGTTCACAAAATTAAAAAAAAAAAAAAAAAAAAAGTTTTGGTTCAAAAATTCCTTCATCAGTTTAATGTCACAATGAACCTTAAGCAGAGGTAATGTTATTCCACACAAAATGTACAATTTTTGCCATTATGAAGAATACATACTTTAGAACTACAATTATATTATATCAGCACAGCTGATGGGGAACAAATTTTTATACATAAAAGTAATGGAAAGTACATATTTTCTTTAGAAATGTATAGTACAGTAACATTTCTTTTGGAACAATACACATAAATTAAAATATTTGTAAAAAATAAAAATATTTGAAAGTCACTAGAAGTTTTGAAAAAATAGTATGAAAAACTGAAAAAAATGTAAGGAAAAGGTAATGCCCATTTTTCAGATTTCAAGATCAAAATTGGGCTGCGAATTTTTTTTTTTTTTTTTTTTTGCTTTGAAAAACCCACTTATGCTACATATCTAATTGAAGGCCATTTCAAGAACTTTCAAATGCCATCTGAACTAACAGCAATTCTGATGCTGTTCATTCAAGAAGCACAAGTTCATATTTTTTTTTTTTTCTAAAAATTTTTAAAATTATTTTGTCTTACATTTTAGGAGTAAGTATATTTTCTCAGCAGATCCAACAAGTCCAAGTTTTACCAAAATCAGCATTTTGTGTATGGGTTTAAAATTCACCTTAAAATGAACAGACAGAAGGTCTAGCCATGGGCAGCCAGCCCACTGTCACCTATATTATGTGAAATCTACATGTGTCGATTTGAAGAAAAACTTTTCAAACTCGTGAAATTTGACTTGTGGATACGATATGTAGATGATACTTTTGTTCTATGGAAGGGAAAACATTCTGAAATTCCAGAATTAGTCAAACTTATAAATTCCATTGATCCTCACATTCAATTCAACTACGAAACTGAAAATAACGGATGCCTACCATTCCTTGATGTCCTGGTAACTCCCTCAAATGGATCTCTCGTAAACACAATTTATTGGAAGCCTTTCGCTGTTTTCTCACCTCCACATGCCAAGTCCAATCACCCGTGGCAACAAAAACTCAGCGCCTTTTACAGTTGCATATATCGCATGATACATATATGTTCAGATAAACACAGTTTAGAAAAAAACCTTTATTTCCTTAAACGTAGTACAGTACAGCGAGGATACAGCCCTTCCATTATAGACAAGGCTCTAACAAAATTCCGGAAACTGAAGCCTGTCTCCACGTTAACTCCTGTGATGTGCCCATTGCGAGAGAATTTTGACATTATTCTATTTTCCCGTGACATTGCCTTCAAAAATTCTCAAAACTTTTAATTTTAAGGCGATTTTTAAACCCGTAAACAAAAAATGTGCTTTTTAGGATCAAAGGACTATGTTGAAGACAAAAAATCAATCAACATTGTTCAGGTTAAATTGATCGGTTGATTTGATGCAGAGTTACCCCCCCCCCCCCCAAATGATTTCCCTAATGTGTTATATTTTATTGATTATTTTATTTTTTTATTGACATTTCCTATTTCCATCAGAAATTTTAATGTTTTTCTTCTGTAAAATGTTTAACTAGTGCTTTGATCATTTGAATTACGTACTTTTAGGTTGCAGGAATGATTCTTGAACTTTGTGTTACTGAACTGGAAGATGCTGCAATTGACACAGCAAGCAGACGTATGGCACCCCAACCTGTTGTCCAAGAAACGCATCACCCATACCCAGATGATGTTACCATGAGTAACCATGTGAAAATACCTGGTATCTGTTATTTCATAAAAAAAAAAAAAATACTTTTTTTTTCTCTCAGAGAAGAAGAATTTAGTTTAAATCTTATTTCAGTATATTTGTTTATTTTTTATGATTACTGTACATTTTATTTATGTAAGCAAAGTTTAGGTGTGTGTGTGTGTGTGTGTGTGTGTGTGTGTGTGTGTGTGTGTGTGTGTGTGTGTGTGTGTGTTTTAAATGTTTTATAAAGAAAGTGTGTATTTTTTTCAGATTCATTCCTTATAAGTTTCACACAAAATTTATTTTATGGTAATGCCTTACAATCATTTAATTACTTGATATAAGGACCACAGAATGCTTTTGTCAAGTTTTGTTATCATTTACTTGAAAACAAAAAAATTAAGAAAGTCAGAAACTGCTTTTCAGCTTGTTGATCCAGAAGTGAATATTGTGCTAACTGTGTGTGTGTGTGTGTGTGTGTGTGTGTGTGTGTGTGTGTGTGTGTGTGTGTGTGTGTGTGTAATTAAGTGCATTTCTAAAATTACTAGCCATTCCTTAAGTAAATCAGTCACTGGCTGATGCAAAGGTTGCAGGTGCACATGCAGTTATATCTGCATGTGTAAATGACAGGTGCTGTTGAGTAGGTGAAATGTAACCATCAACGTAGTTACATCCCTGGTGCAGAAAAGAAAAAAGATCATCAGTAATAAATGCTGAGAGTTGATAAAATCATATTTGTTGTATTACATATCATGAGTTTAAGAAAGGTATAGTAATATTTAGGCTTGGAGAACAATTACTGACATCTGTGGGGAAGCCTACATATCAGACAGAGCCTGACAAAGCTGGTTTGAAAAACTCTCTAGTTATAGGAGCCTTTCTGATGAGCAGCATATCTGTAGGTCATCGGGGATCAATGAACAAACATGGTGAATTCTAAGTTTATTGGTGAAAGCAGTGTTTGAAATACCCAGTGGTCTGCTGGCCATTGGCCAGTAAAACTTCTGTCGGACCACTGAACTACTGATTTTACTGGCCCGGATGGCCAGTAAGATTTTTTTTTATGATTTCTCACAAGGAAAAAAATGTATTTCTATTTCTTTTACCTTGCTGTATGGTTCTCTTTTTTAGACTGCAAACTACTGATAGGTTTAAAAACAAATATTGGAGATAATTCCATTGAAATGATACATTATTTTCTACATATATTGTAAATGTCTTTACATTAAAAAATTTTTTTTAACGGCCAATTTCTAGTGGTCTCCTGGCCCAGTAGAAGAGTTATTTCTAATTCTAACACTGAGTGAAAGAAGTTCATCCAACTTGGATCAATGTATTTGTCTGTCCATCGTCATCATTTAGCAAAAGGAAAAGTGTCCAAGTTTAATTTAATCATTTGGTCCCAGCATGAAATGTAATCATTCAACAAGTCATCATTTACATATCGTTTGTTGGAGTTAGCTGTCGAAGCACGATACTACAGGATACACATGCCTTAGTTGAAATACTTTAAAATTTAATGATTAAAATATATGCAAGGCTAAAAACACACAAGATCTTTCACACGGATGCCCTGTGCATCATCAGGTGAAGAAAACTGGCGGAACAAAGAGTCTACTTGCTTTTTATATATATAGGATGGATTCATGATGTGCATTTCGAATGCAGCGATCCTGGTGGACAGGGTAACAGTCAGTATAGCTCAAGATAAGGTGTAGTACCTACATAACTATACAACATGGCATAAGGTTGTTGAGAAACTCATAATGCAAAATATAAAAAGTATAAAATGGGACTCTGGAAGGGTTTAATGTGAAAAATGACGGATTATTTACCATAGTGAAACAATCAGTGGCGGGAGGGTTATGTGAAGTGGAAGAGGGGTTGTTTATATAATATAAATGATTCAATAATTGTTTCCTAGGGGAGTGAACAAATACAGGAGTTTCTTCATTACAACATCGATTTATATTGTAGTGTATATATAAACTTTCTGCAAACAGTCATAGATTTTGTTTTAGTTTTTAATAGTAGACAGGTGTCAGTCCATGATGGGTGGTATGTCCCAGTTTTGACCAGGTGTGATAACGAGGTAGCAGATGAGTTCATTCTGACGTTATACTGGTGCTCTGACACTCAAATTCTTATGTTACGGAGTGTGGAACTTATATACCATTGATCATTATCCTGGTTGGTATCGCTCTTTATTGGCACACAGTAAACGCCGCATTGGTCTTGGGTTGAAATAGAATCACAGTCTTTTCTGATCATGGTGAACAAGTTAGATGTTGAGTCTCCAAAGTCTGTTTTGTGTTTTTTGCAAATATCTCGTAGAATTTGCGTGACTGGTGGTAAGAAAGTCAGGGAGCCTACATAGGATGCTCCGGCTGAAGGGTGGTCACTGTTTTTTGTTTGTATTGTGAAACCAATGTATCGACAACGCAGGTACTACTCTAGCCATGTTGTGCAGCAATTGATTTTAAGTTGGTTATTTCTTGATTTCGAGCCTTTTTGTTGGATGAGTGCGTATAAGCTCTATGACCATGAATCTAAGGGCAGCTAATTTATATTTTATTGGATGGAAATAATTGTGTAGTATTATAGTGGTAGAGCTGCTAGGTTTTCTGTAGACTGAGAAACTAAAAAATTGTCTACGTGTCGAGTGATCCAGGAGATTGAATGGTCTTTTTCCAGTTCAATAGTTAACTTTATTGTTGGGTACTTGGAAGACATGGTCACTCTAAATGCCATGAGGCTATCCAGAGAGTGAGGCCAAACTAAAAAAATATCATTGATGTAGCGCATGTACAGAAGTGGAACCTCGTGGGAGTTTGCCAAGATGTCATTTTCAAGTTCTTGCATTAATACCTCTGCAAGGATGGCAGACAGAGGAGAACCCATTGGGGTTCCACCGTTCTGGCGGTATATTGTTCCGTCAAAGCAGAAATAAGTTCTCTTGGCTATTAATTCCAAAGTGTCGGAGACTGCTCGTATTTCGACCAGGGTGGCAGTTCCAAGTGCTGTTAACTTAGCGCAAATCAGATCATGCACAACATCTAGGGGTACGCTAGGATAAAGGGATTTCATGTCCAATGAAGCCAAAATGTATGAAGGACCTAAGCCTCTAAAATTACGGATGCGAGAGACTGCTTCAAGTGAAATTGAATAAATCAAGATTAAGGTAATGTGTTTAAGATAGTGGGCTAGTGCTTTTTCTAGGGGTCTGGTTAGGCTTTGACAACTGGAGACAGTGGGCGCAATGGAAGTCCTGGTTTATGTGTTTTTACTTTTCCAAACATATTAGAAATTTTGGGGCCAGTTACAGATTTCATATCAGATTCGATGCTAGCTGGTAAAATACTTTCTTTTTTGAGCTTATTTATTGCCCTCACAGTTGCCATAGCTGGGTCAGAATGGATCACTGTATGCGGGGTAGCAGCAATAGCGTCCTTAATTTTTTCTACATATTCGTTGCGGTTCATAATAATGATCTGCTTTGCTTTATCAGCTGCCATGATAATGATGTTTGGGTTGGTTTTCAACTCACGCAATTTTTTTCTTTCTTCTTTAAAATTGGCATTCCGAGGGTGCGGCTGGGTAGTCTTTAGCTTTTCAAAGGTTCTGGATATTTTATGCCTAGAGTATTCACGGTTGGCTTCTGGCAAGGTTTTAATGACATTTTCGGCTTCAGTAATTACCTTGAAAGCATTAACACCTGTAGGGGGATAATTGAACTTGAAGCCTCTATTTAGTGCACTAGTTTGGACAGAGTTCAGTTGCAGATCGCTGTAGTTAATAAATTGAGGTTGATAAGGGGTGTAGAATCTACTAGTGTGAAAATTTGTACTTATGTCACAAGTTCTAGATACCAATATCCTTAATTTATATATATGTCTACATTGAATGAGATGTAATTCATTATCCAGGGTAGTAGTGTTGACAATCATTAACCGCTCGAACAAGTAAGTGTGAGCAAGTCTAGAAAAGAAACGGTAAGCCAAAATAAGTCCGACGTTGCAAAAGGTCCAGAAGACTACGTTTTTGACGAATAGCATTGGATAAGTGTTTGGTTTCTGCTATTTTTAGTAGTCTATGATCCCGGTATGATATAGCTGTTTGTTTCAATGAAAGAAAATTAGGAGTGGCACCTAGTTCTCGACAGTTTTTTAAAAAGCTCAAATGTAGCTCTTCGACGGGCAGTTTTCTCCGGGTATTGAAATACATGGTGATTCAGTATTATAAATATTTAACGGGAATTATCGAGGATAAATTTATTAGGTACATTACCTCTCAAATTTTCGATCTAAACACTAGATCTTCGTCAAGAGTTCTTGCTTCCTTCTACTTCCACAGGTCTGGTGACCAAGCCTGATGGATTTTCCATCCAGCATGGTCATTGATGTTGCCACCTTGTGTCTTGTAAATTTCCAGGGATTCCTCTAATTTCTGGATAATTGCAATTATTATAATAATTTCCGGATAATTGCAATTATTCAGAAATTAGAGGAATCCCTGAAATTTACAAGACACAAGGTGGCAACATCAATAACCATGCTGGATGGAAAATCCATCAGGCTTGGTCACCAGACCTGTGGAAGTAGAAAGAAGCAAGAACTTCTGACGAAGATCTAGTGTTTAGATCGAAAATTTGAGAGGTAATGTATGTACCTAATAAATTTATCCTCAATAATTCCCGTTAAATATTTATAATACTGAAAGTAATAAGAGGAAGCCATGAAGTCATTAATTACTAGTATATGGTGATTGACCGATGTAATCTGGCGGGTTCATAGAAGAAAAAATGGCGAAATGTTTCATTGCAGTGCCGTCAGCTTAGTGAGCTATTTTTTAGACCTCTTTATTCCTAGGATCAAAAGTGGATTTTTTATATGAATCTTAAACATAGTCAGCATTGGATTCATTGAAGAAACAATGCCCATGCAAGCCAGAGGTGGTCTAAATCCCAGAAAGTTGTGTTAATTGTTTGTTTTGAGTTACTGCGCATATACCACAAAAAGAAACATTACTGCTGAGATCTGTTTATTAACTCATACTTGAAGGCTTCTTTACAGTGTAATTACTTTATGTGACAAGGATCATCCAAAAAATCATTGTCTGGGAACTAATTCTTCATCCACTGGTTTTGCTGGATTCTGTTCTATAGGACTTGCATATTCTGTTTTGCAGCAGATTTTTGCCTGGTGCAATTTTTTAGTAAATAGAAAACCTCCAGAACAGTGAGTTTAATTTCTTTTTCGTTCATTCACACACACACTCTCTCTCTCTCTCACACACACACGCACACAAATGCACGCACGCACATACACAAACTTCTGTTGGAGAAAACTTTCATAACTTTGCAAACTGTCATTGATTTAAGCAAGTCATGTCCCATGTATGTAGTATTTAATGGATGAATGATGCATACTGTAACAGTTTTAGTTACCGGTTTTACTGTCACTAAATTAGAATTGCATGTCAAGATCGCTGTAAATGGAGAAGTTTGATACAGCAACAGTAAGTAAAAATTATCTGGTTGTTTGTATTTCTTTGTGGAGCTAACCTCTGAATCTCGGAGAACAGCTTAGTGATATGTAAATTGGAATTGCACTGTTATAAATTTGTTGCATGTGAATGATGCTTTGAAAATGCAAGAACAAGCAACACACATAATTGCTAGCATGGTTTCAGCTCTTGTCTAAATTACTGAAGACATGCTGCAGTTTATATCTGTCTAAACTATCAAATTTGTGAACATTTGTTACTCTTATTTTCTATTCATTCATTTATTAAGTACATATATTTCTGTCCACTCACTCCGCCTGTATCTGCTTTGCAAGCTTCATCCTATAATATAAAACACACTGAATGCAAAAGATTGAATATGACTAAAATGCTATGGTAGTCAGTCAGTCAGTCAGTTATGGATTAAAGAAGAGAAGCTGGGAACCAACCCTAACTTGTGAAGTAATTTAACTGCCATAGTTGCACTGAATGGCTTAATTTCTTTTGCAATGATTAACAGGCTTTTTATCTCAAAATTTGCATAACAGAAGTGAAATACTAATCCTATCTTAAAAATTGGATTTTGTATGAGTTACTACCCACACTGTTAATCTCTTTTTACTAAATTTGTGTTTAATCATTGTTTCTAATTCAGAAGTTGCAGCTCATGCTGTCCATTTTTCTGTATTAAATTATTGTCTATTTATTCTATCTTAAAAGTTTCACTTCATGCAGTTTGGGTCCAGACTGTTCAGTACTAAATTATTATTTAATTATTACTTGTAGGTGCTGAAAGTTTGCGTGTTGAGTTTGACAGACAGTGTTCCACTGAAAGGAGACATGATCCGCTGACAATCATGGATGCATTTGGTAGAATTGTTGCTATCAAGTCTGGTAAGTCTTCCCAGCTTCTGAGCTGAAATGCAAGAATGCATCTAGAGCCTATGGAAAAAATATTTGTAATGAGTGTCAGTTGCATTTTGTGTGCTACAAATGCAGTATATTGTTTGAAGGTACCATATTTTTTGGCATATAATCCGCAGAATGTAAAACTCAGCATGAGAAAAAAAAAATTCTGTTTATAATCTGCAGACAAAATTCATAGTAAAATTTAAAAAACAGATGCATAATCCACAACAGAGTTTTATAATATATAGTACAAAAAGGTAATCTGTCGCCAATATTTTCTCCAAAACTTTTTTTCCATCGCCAAAACAATTTTTTTCCTCGCAAATTGCAAAGAATGCGATCAGCAGCACAACTTCTTGCATATTTATATGACGTAGATGCACAAATTTTTGTTAAAGTGACCTGTTACATGTAAGTATGTGATTTACACAATTTTTAGATAGCTTCAGAAATCTAGCATTTTCATAAATCTGGCACTCGCCTGGTTCGGTCGATGCCGGATTTTCGAGGTTTTACTGTATATATATATATATATATATATATATATATATATATATATATACTGTCTTCCCATTTAATACATACATACATACATATCACTAAGCTGTTTTCTTAGATTCAGAGGTTGGCTCCACAAAGAAATATAAACTACCAGATAATTTTTACTTACTGTTGCTGTACCAAACTTCTCCTACAGCAATGTTGACATACAACTTGGACTTCACTGACATCCATCACATGTTGTACACAAGACCTTCAATACTTCATACTCATAATCTTTTTCTCATGCACACACTCCTGAATCTGATCCTCCCATGACTTCCTTAGCTTTCCTCTGCCTTTTCTTCCTGCCACTTGGGCTAAAAAGATTTTCTTAGTAAGCATCTCATCACTCATTCTTTCAACATGGCCAAACCACTGAAGCATTTTAGTCTCCACCTTGCTAACAACATTTTGCTTTACATTACACAACTGCAACACATCTTCATTCCTCGCACAATCGGAACATGTCTTGCCACAAACCCCTCCCGTAAGTAACGCATTTCTCCAGCACACAAATGACTCCTATGTTTCTTCTGCAGTACCCAGGTTTCACTGCCATACATCAGAGTAGGAACAATTACACTTTCATACACAACACCATGCAGGACTCTCTTGAGAACCCATCATTCTTGTGAACACCTCCCAAAGTCACTATGACTTTCAATGAAGAATTCACTCGCCTACTAATTTCACCATTCAATTTGTTCTCTCTGTCAAACATGCTTCCTAAATACACAAACTGATTCATCTGGTCAATCACTGTGCCATTTAGACTTATATTACATTCAGTACTACCAGTTCCTCTTTCAAAAACCATAACTTTGGTTTTTCCCTTATTTATACTCAGTTTAAAATGTTTTGGCAACTGAAGTCCATTGTTTTTTCATGGCCATTTCCTGAAAAATAGAATAGATAATGCACTCAAGCAAAAAATTAGAGGAAACTGGTTAAATTCCCTCTCCATTGCACTTTTTGCATTTTCATATGGTTAACAGTTAGCTGCCCCTTTGTCAAAATTTTGGGTGCCCTTGGGTGTACCCAAAATTTCGACAAAGGGGGAGGTGGGTCCAGAAAATATTTCCTTTGATTTCAACACACTTTACCCTTGTTTTAGATAGATACTGACTGGCAAAATAATTATGGATTGGATGCGTATATTCAGTTGGTTGTCCTTGGTTGGTGATTGCAGCAGGCTCTTAATGCGCCATACATTTGAAACTATTTGTGTTAGAGATTTGAAATTTCCAGGATGACTCTTAGGGACAGCAAGTCACCCTCACACCAGATACCATTTTAGCATTTTGTTGTCCGTTTGCAAGTTTATCTGCACGTTCGCCTGTTTTTTGACAAATATCGTGGTTCTTGGGAATTGTTTCAAATATATTTAAAATTTCCTTGAGGGCTTTTAAGGGCCAGACCAAACTGTCATAGCATGTTTGCACTTTTTACGTCTGCGCATTCATCCATCTGTCCTACGTTTTTAATTAATATCCCTGGAGCAGTCTGAGATGAAGACTTGACAATTTCTGGATAGCATTTAGAGATCTAACATAACTCTTACCTCACTTAAGCACTTTGTCTGGTTGTAATGGAATCCATAATAATAATAATTCCTAATAATTCTGGGTAACGTCTATCCCTGTGATTGCTCTGTTTGAGTAATATTTGAGAAATTGTTTCAGCTGAAGGTAGTCATTTTTGTAAAGAAGGGCAATAGTTAAATTACCATTTTTTTTTTTTTTTTTTTTTTTTTTTTTTTTTTTTTTACGCCGCAAAGTCAAGTCTGGCATTTTTCTCATTTCCTTCAATGCTTCATAATACACACCTTTAACCTTAGGGCCATTATTATTTTAAGAGCAGTCTGGACTACTTTCAGACCCCTGTCAGTGTGCCACTGGTGTTGCCTAATTGATGCTTTGCAAATGGCATTTTTAGGATGTATGTTGAGAACACCAGATGCTCCCACATTCATGCTGATGAAACTATTTAGGTCACTACTGCTGATTGGAAATGCTTTGTCCAATCTAGTGTAGTAGCTGGCATATTTGGATAGAAATCTGAAAATGAATGTTTCAGGTTTTCCAAGTTCTCCGTGTAAGTGACAGTGACTGAAGAAATTAACATATATGAAATATTTGATTTTTTTTTAGTAACGACGTGTTTAATGAATGTAAATATTTTAATCTTTTATATGAATTTTTATTTTATTTTAATTTTGTAGTGAACATTTTAATTGCAGTATAAAGAAAAATGGAATACCAAGTAAAGCTCAACTACTATTTTCATATAAAGTTTGGTGAAAGAGTGTTATTTTATATTATTTTCATTTGTTTAGTTTTCATAGTTACAGCAGCTGAAGATTTTATGTAAGATTTTATGCATTCTTATCCATTTCAGGAAGAGATTGGGCTGATTGGTGTACTGAACTTCATATCCCTGGAAATGAACTTCGATGGAAATTCAGCAGTGATGGATCTGTTAATGGCTGGGGTTGGAGGTTCACTGTCTATCCCATAATGCCCCATCACTCTGATAAAGAAGCTTTATCTGATCGATCAGTCATGTCTCAGCCATCAATAGACTTAGTCATGTGCTTACTTGATGGCCAGATAGATTGTGCCTGTGACAGGAATACACTTTCCAGGCTGGCTGCTGCTTTGGCCTCTTGTGCCCAACTCAGTTCATTAGGTAAGGAAATTTTGTGTACAATCTTTCATTAATATTGTATTTTGTAAATACAGTCACACACGCACACATTTGTGACTCATTTGTAAATTTGGTATGTGTCACAAGAACATGATTATGACAAGAAATGGCTTCATGAGCCATTTCCTTCCATGTGCTGTTAATATATAAAAATAATAATAATATTTTATTAGAAAAAAATGCAGGTAGGCTCAGTTCTGATTGAGCAGTCAGTTTGGAATGCAGGAATACGACCTGCAGATCGAAGAGTTGAAATGAGCTAGTCGAGTATGGTTTCAAAGCATTTATTTAATTTGTTATAGCCAACGCGGGTCTATGGTATGAAAAGTAGCTTTCATAATTTTTACAAATAATGCTGGATACATTACAAACACAAAGTAGATTGATACACGAATTATCCGACGTGATGCTCTGTCTTCTTGGGCTTCTTACATTCCTCATTACTTGCTCTTGCCTCTCATTTTGATTTTCTCCACTTTTGCTTGCATGAATTCTGCAAATTGCACGGCATTGTTGAAAATGTTAACTCGTTCATTCAAAAACAATAATTTTAGTTTTAATGATATGTTCTTCATGATTGGAGAAATGGATATGTTCTTTATATATTTGAATATATCTTGTCGAGAGCTTCAAAACAGTACCACACACAGTCGTTTTGCACTCACAATTGCCCAGATAAACCACAATATTGTCAAAAGTGTTCACTGGTTCACAAGACAATTTTTAAAATGTTCAAATGACTGCGAAATGTTCTTCATATATTTGAATTAATCTCGTTCTAAGCTTTAAAGCAATACCATGCACAGTCATGTTGTGCTTACGGTTGCCGAGATAGACTGAGTCACACATGGTGGCAAACACAGAAATATTGCATCATCTCCCCCAGAGCACAGGGAGTGAGGGAAGTGCCGCATGCATAATGTATTGCACAGTACACGAATTGGACTCCTTGCTGTTTACAAATATGCTAACATGATTAGTGTGCAGCACATATCTTTAGCACTACAGTGATTTCAATTGGGACCTACACAGTCGAGTCACATTATTGTGATCACCTCCTACTTTTGATGTCAACAGCGTATAGCCAATGAAAGAAGGCATGTATCGTGAGCTGGCTTTGAGGTTATATTAGGTGTGCTGCAGGCATTCTGAAAACATATCATTTGTTGCTGTCATGGATAAAAGGAACGATTTATCAGATTTGCAAAAAGGGACGATTATCAGTTTTTGGGCTAAGGGTGGCAGTATTTCTGAAACAGTGCAGTTTGTGAACTGTTTGCATGCTGCTGTGGTTAAAGTGTATCGTGATTGGAGAAATGGCACCATTGCGAATAAGCAGGGTGGAAACTGAGGAGCACCATGTGCCATTGATGTGAGAGGTGAACGTCAGCGGCGAAGGTGCACGAGAGCCAATCAACATGCTACAGTGGAGCAACTCACTGGCCGAAAGAACCGGGGGTCTACCAGAAGTGTGTTTAAAATGATAGTTCAGCAAACCCTGCTGCTTATGGGGCTCCGATACAGACGGATGGTCACTGCACCTATGCTAACGAAGGTGCATCTGCAGAAAAGGCTTACATTTGCATGGCAGTATGGGAATTGGACCTCCGCTGTTTGGCAAAGGATTTTCTTCTCTGATGAGTCATATTTCTTCATCGAATGGATGGACGTTGGCGTATAAGGCGAGAACATTGGAGAACAATCACTCTTCAACCATTGCTAGAAGAACACAAGCTGGTGGAGGCAGTGTTATGGTCTGGGGAATGTTTTCATGGCATTCCCTGAATCCACTCATATCTGTGGAAGGCACTATGGACCAAATTCATTATGAATCCATCCTTGCAGACCACATACACCCATACATGCTGATTGTGTTCCCTGGGGGCGGATGGGATCTTCCAGCACAACAGTGTGACATGCCACACAGCTAGAAATGTCCAAGAGTGGTTGGAAGAGCATGATGAAGACTTCAAAGTGCTTCCCTGGCCCCCTAATTCCCCAGACTTAAACCCAGTCGAGCATCTGTGGGACCACTTCGATCGTGTTGTTCACTTTATGGATCCTCCACCACACACTCTCCAGCAGCTGTCAGATACACTGCAATCAGCATGGCTCCAGATACCAGTGAACACCATCCAGCACCTTATTGTGTCACTCTCAGTATAGTTCAATAATTTTAGAATATAGTTTGGTGCTTTGTGTACTCCCCCTCCTCCTCTTTTGGTCTTGTGTCATAAATCTACACAAATGCAGGCTGTATGTTTTTAGATTTATTTTGATTTGTAGTGTTTACATGAGTGTAATAATTCTGTGTTTGTTCTCATGAAGCACCAGCACAGCGAATGTGGGCACTGAACAGGCTGCGGCATCTGATGACATCAGGACTAGGAAAAACCCTCAATATAACAAGCATCATTACAGATAGTCCATCTGGTTTCTGTTCTGAAGTGGAAAGTCTTTCTAGAAAATTTGTGAGTACTTTCACAGTGTAAATTTTGGAAAAGGGTGTGTGTGTTCTTGTGTATTGCATTTGCCAATTTTACAGTTTTTTACATGAATTTATGCTACTCTTTTATGGTTATCTACTGAACTAATATCATTCTCTCTGTTTAAGAGATTTGTAGTTGGAATGAGAAATTCCAATTGTAATCTTTTGCTCTAATAATTTATTACATCTTCAGAACTGAAGCGGTGCAACTACAAAGAATTTATTATAAGTTTCAAGCTGTGATGCAGAAACTTGAATAAATTTACTTTTTCAGGTGAAAGCAGCTGAAATTAGTAATGTTTTAATTACATCCTCAAAGAACTGGGTCGTTGTTTAACGAGCTGACTAGTCATTGGTGTGCTAGTGATTTAGAAACTAAAGTGAAACAGCTACAGATGGAATGAAATTTGAAAAATGCAATCAAGAAACGGGAAACTAAAGTATCTGATGCAACAGCTGTCTTTTGAATCAAAAGAATGTTGATAATATAAAATATAATATTAATCAAACATATGCAATTTTATAATTAAGGGTTTAGTGTAACTTAAAATCTGTTAGTCATAAAGATTGCAGTTCAATGAAAAATAAAAATTTTAAACCAGTGTTTTAGAAGCAGAGAAATGGTTGTAAATGGAAATAAACACTCGCTTTCCCTATAGAAATATTGAACATCCTTAGAAACTGAAACTGTACACAAATCTTTGTCATCATCATCATCATCATCATTGTCAACCATTATCAATCCACTGCTGGACGAAGGTCTCCCCAAGTTTCCTCCACAACAGTCTGTCTTGTGCCAGTCTCCTCCATGTCACTCCCGCATATTTACGAATTTCATCCACCCATCTCCCATGTGGTCTTTTTCTGGGTCTTTTCCTGTCCCTTGGAATCCAATCTAAAATTGCGGCTGTCCATCTATGGTCTTTCCTTCTGGCAGTATGTCCAGCCCATTGCCATTTCAGGGATTTAACTCTGATCATGATGTCTTCCACTCTCGTCATTTTTCGGATCCACGAGTTCCTCTTCTTATCTCTCCTGGTTATACCAAGCATGCACCTCTCCATGCTTCTTTGAGTTGTCTGCAGCCTTTGTATGTCTCTTTTAGTTAAGGTCCACGTCTCTGCACCATACGTAAGCACTGGAAGGATGCATTGATCAAACACTTTTCTTTTAAGACATAATGGCATATTGCTCTTGAAAATTATGCTGTTTCTTCCAAAAGCTCTCCAGGCAAGTTTTGTACGCCGATTAATTTCTTCATCAATGTGACCCTCACTTGATATCTGCTGTCCAAGATAAACATATGTATCTGTTATCTCCAGTTTTTCTCCATCAATCGATAAATCTTCATTTCTTGTAAAAGCATTGAACATCACTTTTGTCTTCTGAAAGTTCATTTTTAATCCCACTTCTTTACTCTTGTCAGCAAGTTCCTGGATCATACTCTGCAGCTCTGATGGGGTAGTTGCAAAAATGACTACGTCATCAGCAAAACGAAGGTGGGTTAGATAATCTCCATTAATCTTTATCCCTTTGTTTTCCCAGTTCAGTGATTGAAAGACATTTTCCAATGTGGCATTAAAGAGCTTCGGAGATATGGTGTCACCTTGTCTCACTCCCTTTCCAATTTTTATGTGTGTTGTATTTTCAAACAGCCGAATCTTTGCACTTGCATTTTCATAGATGTTATTAATAATATTAATGTATGCATCTTCAATACCGCAGGATTTCAGAGCCGTGGTAACTGCTGATGGTTTCACAGAATCAAAGGCTTTTTCATAATCGATAAAAGCCATGCACAATGGAAGTTCATATTCCCTCGCTCTTTCAATTAGTTCTCTCAGTACGTGGATATGATCTATTGTGCTGTAGCCACTCCTGAATCCAGCTTGTTCTCTCGGTTGAGCCATGTCCAGTGTTACCTTCAAGCGGTGTGAAAGAACTTTAGTGAAGATTTTATAAACCACTGATAGGAGGCTGATAGGTCTGTAGTTCCTGAGATCCTCAATGTCACCTTTTTTATGTAGCAGGATCATTGTAGCATTGTTCCAATCCTCAGGAATCTTCCCTTCATTAAGGCATCGAGTGAAAATTTGGGCGAGTACTGTTTCAATTTCTCCACTTGCTTCTTGTATGATGTCTATAGTAATTCCATCTTCTCCTGGAGCTTTCCCCCGCTTCATGTTCTTGATTGCATGAGCAACTTCTGCTGGGAGGACTGGAAGAACTCTGGTACCTTTCATGATGTCTGGAGTACATGTATCATCCCTTTCATATAGTTTGGAGTAGAAATCTTTCACTCTTGTCAAAATTTCGCCTCTATTTCTTGTTATAGAACCATCTTCTTTTCTCAGAGCCATAATCTGTTTTCTTCCCTTACTGAGATGTCCCTTTGCTATCTTTAGGCTTTGGTTGTTTTCAATTGCTTTCCTCACTAGCTCACAGTTGAATTTCCTTACGTCTTCAGTGATACTTTTTCGTGCTGTCTTGCATAGCTCTATATATTCCACTTTGGAAGTCACATCTTCTTTAGTTGTCCTCATCTCTCTTCTTTTTTGCATCAACATTTTGGTTTTTCCTGATAATTTGTTTACATGCAACTTGTTCTTAGACCCAGCTAATTTTGTTGCTGTTTCCATAAGAGCTTTGGTTACTTTTCTGTTAACTTCAGAAATATCCACTTCTTCCGATGTTAGGCCTTCTAAAGCAGAGAATCTGTTCTTCAGTTCCAACTTGAAAGTATTATGGTGTTTTTTAAGGTTGGTTATGTCAATAGATTTTGTTTGTCTTATGAGCTTGCCACGTTCCAGTTTAGTGTTGAGGTGCATCTTACATCTCACCAATCTATGGTCACTACCTGTGTTGAACTTGTTTAGCACACTGCAGTCTTCGATGACGAATTTTTTGTTACACATAATAAAATCAATTTCACTTGTCGTCCCAATTGGATGTCTCCATGTCCATTTCCTGTGTGGCTTTTTCTTGAAAAAGGAATTCAAGATGAAAAATCCTTCTGCCTCTGCAAACTCAACGAGAGTATTTCCACGCTGGTTTCTGTTGCCGTGACCGAATTTACCTACTGAAGTTTCATTCTGTTGCCGGTGCCCTATTTTTGCATTGAAATCTCCCATAATTATCTTCAAGTGCTGCTTACCTTTATTATTTAGATGACGAATTTCCTCATAAAATTCTTCAATTTCTTCTTCAGGATGACTTGTGGTGGGTGCATAAGTTTGAATAATCTGAGCCTGGTATCTTCTCGATAGTTGGATAACGAGTCGTGCAGCTCTGTCAGAGGAACTTTCAACTTCTACCACTTTATCCTTCAGTTTCTTGTTTATTATAAATCCAACACCACTAGTTCTGCCAGTATCTGTCCCATGATAATAGAAGAGATGTCCACTTTTCAGTTCAATGAGATCTTCTCCTTTTCTCCTTACCTCACTCAGCCCGACGATGTCCCACTTGATCCTTTGTAGTTCCTCTTCCAATTCAAGAAGCCTTGAATCAGAAGATAGGGAGCGTCCGTTGTAGGTAGCCAAGGTCAGCATCAAATGGCAGCCTAGTCCGGTCCTCCGGGGATTCTTAGCACCCTCTGCCTTCATGTCGCACTGGCCGCTGCCTTGGCCAGGTACATTCCAGCTGCCGGAGACTGAGGGCCAAGATTTAAGTTGTAGAGTCATTTTGGAGGTGTTTGGCCATAACTCACCACGCTGGCCAAGCGGGTTGGTGAGTGTGGGATAGCATTTCCTCTGATCCCGATGGTATAGTTATACCGCTATTTGCGGTCGTCAGAGCCCCTTTAGTGGGAACAGGATGCACCACGAGAAGGCGGGGTTGACATTTGTCAAGGAGAGGCTGTGATGTTACGCATCACCTGACCCTTTGTCATAGTGACTGAAAAATAAACTCCAATGAAAAACAAAAATTTTAAACCAAAGTTTTAGAAGCAGAGAAATTGTTGTAATTGGAAATAAAAACTTACTTTCCCTGTAGGAATACTTTACATCTTAAAAGCTGAAACTGTGCACTAATCTGTGTCATAGTGACTGTTATCCCATGCAAAAGTTCTTTCAGGTGGTATTTTTGAATCAAAATGATAATTTTAGGTGGGCATATGTTCTACCCTTTATTGACAGAACTGTGTGTTATGAAAATGTAAAAAAAGTTTACGTGAACCATTTCCCATAACAGAAGCTTTTTGACCAGGAACAAAAAATAGTTTTTCAATGCAAAATTTTAAAGCTAATCAGAAGAAAATAATATGCAGTTATTCCACTTTGTGGAAAAGTGCATTATTTAAAATATACAAATGAGTACAGTGCTCTTTATAGTTATCAACAAAGTTGAATTTCTGTTTTTTAGCTTTAATTCCTTTTTAAACAAAAAGAAAAATGCTTGCTATATGTACGTGTGTGTGTGTGTGTGTATAGCAAGAAGTGCTTAAGCAATGGAAAAACATGCACTTTAACGTGATAGTGTTGCTCCTCAGTATGGCATGAAAACAACTGCAATAGCCAAGAAAAATGTGCAATTTCTAGCAATGACAGGGTAAATAATTTTCTATTTGAATTTTGTCTTACTGACTTAATTTTTCTTTAACAAAAAAGAATGCTTACTTCACTGATTTGTGTAGAAAAGTTCTGTAAGGAACAAGAAAAGGTAAATTTCATTAGGAAATGTTTCTGAAAAATATTGTCAGTTTTCTGTACTACAGTAGATTCTAATGAACTGGGCCATTGGTTAATTGGGACAGCCATTTATTTGGTACAATTCTTGTAGAACAGGAACAAATTGAGAATATAACCTAAATTTGCTTTGCTTATAATGGCCATCAAGCCGCTTTATTGGGACGGAGGCAGTAGATGGCTCATGTGCAGTAAGTGGTGTGTACAGACCATTGCTCAAGTCAATCAGTGATAAATCGCGCAGTAACAAAGTGCATATATTTCAAAGGCGTAACAATTTTGCTTCTGCTGGATAGTGTGCTTTTGATCATTACAGGTGCATCATGTGTTTGTTTGCATAATTGCTTACTAAAAAGAGTAACATACTGTGTTTTGTGGTTTTCTTTGTTTTTGTAAGACCCCTGCCAAGATGCCAAGTTAAGATATAACGTTAGCTAATCTTTCAGAAAAAAATAAAAAATCAGTGGAAGCTGCTTTTACAGCCATTTGTACAGAAAACTAGCGGATAATGCTTACCTTGGCATTCCTTTCTAGCGACGGGGACATTTCATGCACGTGTTTTCCGGTCTTTGTTGAGGTTATTGTCCTAAAGTCCATTTATTTGGTAATAAAAAAAACAGCCATTTATTTGGTACAATTCTTGTAGAACAGGAACAAATTGAGAATATAACCTAAATTTGCTTTGCTTATAATGGCCATCAAGCCGCTTTATTGGGACGGAGGCAGTAGATGGCTCATGTGCAGTAAGTGGTGTGTACAGACCATTGCTCAAGTCAATCGGTGATAAATCGCGCAGTAACAAAGTGCATATATTTCAAAGGCGTAACAATTTTGCTTCTGCTGGATAGTGTGCTTTTGATCATTACAGGTGCATCATGTGTTTGTTTGCATAATTGCTTACTAAAAAGAGTAACATACTGTGTTTTGTGGTTTTCTTTGTTTTTGTAAGACCCCTGCCAAGATGCCAAGTTAAGATATAACGTTAGCTAATCTTTCAGAAAAAAAAAAAAAATCAGTGGAAGCTGCTTTTACAGCCATTTGTACAGAAAACTAGCGGATAATGCTTACCTTGGCATTCCTTTCTAGCGACGGGGACATTTCATGCACGTGTTTTCCGGTCTTTGTTGAGGTTATTGTCCTAAAGTCCGTTGTATGCGATGACTGGCTTTACTTCTCACACTTTTCGCTGGGTATACTCATTGGATCTTTGCTTTAGGATTCAAACATCAATTTTTACCGTTCTTTATACTCGAAATTTTCGCCCATACTCTGGGCATCTTCAGGAGCGTGGCGACTTTACCACCGATGTTCGTGGTTAACTTCGCGCTAATGGAGCCCGATACTCCTTGTTGCCATTCGTCGGAAAAACTTTCCTGGATATATTTCGTTATCAAGCCCGGCTGGCGCCATCTATGTTTCGTTAAGAACACTTTTTTTCCCCGTATTTTTTTATTTTTTTTTATTTTTTTAATTTCTTCTCCTATCCTGGTTTTCTTGTCTTTTTTTGCCTGTTTTTCTTTTGTTGTTGTTTTTCTTGTCTTATTAGCTCTTTCCACAGGCCCGATAATGTGCTAGGGTCGTTCTGGTTACATACCCTTGCTTTATTTTTTGTAGATTGATATTGCTTCTTCCCTCCTCATTTGCCTTTCCGATTTTTTATTCTTTTTTAGCATTTTAATTTCATCGAACTTTGGGAATGTCCGGTTTTCCAAGCAGAATTGCACTAAAGCCGTTTTGTACACCTTTAAGACTGATTCTATCGAAAAAATTTATACTGTCTTGGCACATTAAATATTTTAATTTTGGCTAAAATACACTAGCACTTTCAAAACCTTTACATGGTTTCATCATCAGACATAATATAAGATACAGTTTCTTTCAAATACACATTACTCAAATGACCCCTTGAGGTCATTTGAGTATTGTGTAACAGCAAGCAATATATCTTACATGATGGTTATGAGCAGGAACACTAAGGCGCGTGTTTGATTTAAGTATCAATTGTTGAAGAAGTTAGCTCTAATGAGCGGTTATGGTTTCTGGGGAAGATGAGATATTTAGCATAGTAACATGTTATAGTTCTGGTTAAGATTTCTTTGTCAGTTCACGAAAAATAGTCTCTTTTTTAATAAGGTGTCTCCAAGGGTGAGGTAAAATAATAGGAGGTTCTTCGTCACAGCAGGCATTTGTGTGCTAGTGTATTTTAGCAAAAATTAAAATATTTAACATGCCAAGACGTTATAAACCTTTATTTTATTATACATAATCCGGTGCATAATTCATCTTACCAAGTGTATGACTTCATAAATCATCATACAGAGTGCTTCACTTGGGAATATTTAACACTTAAGTTAGATGCTGAACAGATAACAGTACCATGTGTGGATAGATAGATGTAGAAATGCCCTCAGCAACTGTCACCTATAGTTGCTGAAGTATATCTGTGCCTTAACTTCGGTGAACTAGCACATTCTTCGAGAATTAATTAACTGTACACTTCATAAATATTTATTAGCTGTTCAACATATCCATGCAATAATTATAAAAGTTTCTTGCATTTCAGGCTCCAACCGATACAGCACTTGCCGCTTTGGTCAAAGGCTTACCTGAGGTTCTTCTTCGGCAGTTTGAATATGAAGATGCTTTAGTCAGAGGTGGAAAACATTTAATGCACAGTGACTTTTTCAAGGTTTGTTCATATAGTCCTATAGAGTGAACTTCAGTAAAATGCCATCTTTTCTGTTGCACTCATATGGAAAAATAATCTGAATTCATAACTGTCTTTAAGATAACACGCTTGCTATTTTTATGCATTCATGCATATGTTTGCTAAAATACTATCAACATGAATTTATTCTCTATGTGCAAGAATGTGAAACTTCTTTTTTTTTTTTTAAGCCATTTAAATCCCACATCCATCTTGTTCTAAAAGTCTATTCTCACATTTAGGTTAGGTGCCCCATGTATTGCTTACAATATGTAACTAAAGCACTGTTGATCAGCTTTATGTGAATTACAAGCAACAGTGGCTGTGACTTTCACCTGTACAGGGTCATCTGCTATTCTATTAAAAAAAATAATTACAAAAGAAAGATACACAGAAGATATTTCCTGCTGGGGAGCACAATAAATTTAAACATGGCAGAATTAAATCCAGCAGCCAGACTCACTTAGGTGTAATTTGAATCCAACATTTTTAAAGGTTAAGATAGAATTTAGAACATAACTATCAATTGGCTTATTATTCAGATTTATGGTTTGGAAAGGACTACTGTGCTATGTGGCTTTAAAGACTAAAAATCTGCATTACAGTGAAAACTTTGATTTTCAATGATTAAAACCCAAAACTATTGTTAAAATTGTTTTTTCTGTCTTCAGCAGGTAAGGTTATTTGGGTACTGCAATTTCCATCGTATAATCTGTCGATTATCTGCTAAAAAATTTTTAAATATAGGTTCTGCGGGATAATATATATGCAGATTTAAAAAAAAAAAAGTTTATACGGCCCCTTGGTTTTAAAAAAATCTGCTGGGTAATTGTGTAGGAGATGGGAGCAAGAAGAAATGTTGGAGGGTGGAGTCGGGAGCTCAATTCGTTCACTACTGTCAACAATGGATGGGATATCAGTCACTTGAGCATCGTAGCGCAAAGGGTGAAAGCTCCGCCTACTTCGTGCTTTAGGGAAACTTCCGCAGCCCTTTCAGTGTCTTGCGGGAAATTGCCACTCTGCATTCTATCCGTGACTTCATCGCCAGAAACTCTCTCTTGTAATTTGCAAATGTACCCGAATGCGTTCCGGCTTTTCTGAGATCGTTCGAGAATTGAAGCTCTCGTGAATCCTCTTCCTACGAAGGATGCCAAAAATTATGGATTTCCCCCGGGATTACAGGTGACTAACAAAAAAGTTATGGTTATTCAAATTTTCGCTGTTAAGAAAGTTTTACTGATTTTGTAAATAATTGATGTAAAATCCTCTGAACAAAGTTCGTAACACAGCCCTTTGTCTTTTTTTTTTTTTTTTTTTTCTCAGGTGGTGGAATTTGTTTTGCTTGTCTCAAAGTGTAAAAAAAAAAACAACAAAAAATGCCCGTCGTGCTTCTTTCGCAGTGGCCCGGGATTACGTCGACCTGAAGCATCTGAATAAAGTTCGTGACGCAGCTTTCTTAAATTTGTTCTGACCCCCCCCCCCCCCCCCCGAAGAGAAGGAATTTGTTTTGCTTGTTTGAAAGCTAAGTAGAAAGGAAGCACGGCGCCGTGCCAGGATTATGTAGGCTTGGCGTGCTTCTTTTGCCGTGATCCGGAATTATGTTGGTTCAGACGTGCTTCTTTTGCCGTGATCTGGAATTACGTCGGTTCAGACGTGCTTCTTTTGCCGTGATCCGGAATTACATTGGTTGGTTCGGACGTGCTTCTTTCGCTGCTGCCCGGAATTGCGTCGGCCCGATGCCTCTGAACCATGTTCGTGACGAACCTCTTTTTTTTTCTAAGGAAGGGGAATGTGTTTTGCTTGTTTGAAAACTTAATGGAAAGAAAGCACGGTGCCTGGCTAGGATAACGTCGGCCCGAAGCCGCTGAACAAAGTTTGTGACGCAACTCTGTTTCTTTCCTTTCTTTTTTTCTAAGGAAGAATGTGTTTTGCACGTTTGAAAGCTAAGTGGGGAGGGTGGGGGGTTAATGGCCTCGGGCCAGTATTACTTCGGCCCGAAGCCTCTAAAGAGTTTGTGATGCGGCTTTCTGTTTTTTTGTTGTTTTTTTTTCATTCTTTCTTTCTAAGAAGGAATTTGCTTTGCTTGTTTGAAAGCTAAGTGGAAAGAATGTGTCGTGAGAGGCTCAAAAACAGGGTTAAAAACAAGAATTCGGCAGAGAAAATCTCCCCACTTGCTTGACATTGATGGAGATTCATGTCACCATATTCACAATGCAAGCAAAAAAATTTGCAAGCCATTTTATAAGGTTACATTGAGAAATACTTTATTGACTTCTTCAATGACTAAAAACTAATCTGTGGATATATGTTTCTAATTCTTGCAAGTTTCTAATTGCTTGACTAAATTCACAAACTTTCCTAGACAAATACTTTTCACTCAGGATTTAGCTAGTAAAGATTCACATGTAAGTTTTAAATCTGATTTTTAAAAATATTTCATTTTATTTTGTTCTAAATCCCCACTTTTCTATTGTGAATATAATAATGTGCTTCACTTTAATATTTACTTACATAATTTACAGAAAATAATTCCATATGGCTAGTGTAATCTTAAATATTGTATATATGCTGTATTTGAATTTGCTCACCGCGCATTCGCGTGTTCCAATTTTCCACCCAGTTAAAAAGTTCAGCTTTTTTTGTCATCAGCCGGTCTCATGTATGGTTTTAGTTTGCAGAGGATGAAGTTGAGCAGCTACCCTGGTGATCTCAATATTATTGAACATTTGTTGGAATATCTGGAGTGAAAAATCATATCACACATTCCACCCCCAACATTACTCGCACAGTTGGAACATATTTTACACGAAGAATGGTCCCAATTCCATTATCATATGTGGATGACTTGTAGAAGTCTGTTCCAAGTTAAATTGCTTCTGTTCTGAAGGCCTGTGTTGGGCGTACAGCATATTAATAAAAAGTTCTCTACGAACAATAAGTGTTTTCATTCTTTTGATAAACCCCTGTATTTTGAAAAGAACTGTATCCAAAAGGAAAAAGAAACAAATGTTTTGAGGTGTTGAAAGAGCATGTAACAAGTCTGTGGAAATAAAAATGGCTCATGAACTTCATAGGTATAACTGCATGTCAAGATGTCTGAACTTATTTTAATATAAGAGTTACTGTTTTTAGCCTGAAAACTGTGGTAAGTAATTTCTGATATATGAATATATTGTCAGTATTTTATTGTTGCATTAAAATCCGATTTACTGCATTCACCACAAACTGTGCACTTCTGACTTCCTTCCTTCTTTTTAAACTGTTTTCTAATTAATTCATGTATAGGTCTTGGTGGCCCTGGCATGTGATCTTGGGCTAGACTGTCTTCCCTGTTGTAGTGAAAATCACAAGTGGCTCTGGTTCCGTCGCTACTGCATGGCTTCTAGGGTATCTTTGTCTTTGATTCGAAGAACTCCTTTACCTCTTTCTTTCTGTGAAGAGGTTGAAAAGAAGGTGAGAGAAATGATACCAGAGAATGAAACTTTTAATCGCGACCATGAAAATCATGAAAATTTCAAGCAAGAACATGATGAACAACTTATTTTGTGGATTAACAGGTATGAACAGTAAAGGAATAACTTATTCATAAACTAATTCTATCTTGTGGATGTTTTTTTTTTGTTTATTATGTAATCACACGACCACCTGACTTTCTAGTTAATCATGTGGTTTGAAGAATTTAATGAATTTGTTTGGATTAAGCGTTAAAGAAATACGTAGATCATACATGAGATTCTTCAGTGAATTTGTGTTTTGTCATCATTTTAATCATTCTCGAGATCGATGCAAAAATGAAGAGAAATGGGGGGGGGTCGATCGATCAGTTGCGGGTTGTTTTCCATCAGGGGATGGTATTTCATTTTTCAATACTTCCATAAGTGGATAAACAAAGACATCACTCTTTCTATGTTTTAGCAACACACATCAACCGAAAAATTGTTATTGGCCAATGCTGGGGAATCGAAACCCAGATCTCTTGGCTAGATATTGAGCGATCTGAGGTTCAATTCCCCAGCAGTGGCCGAATAACAATTTTTTGGTTGCTGTGTGTTGCTAAAACGTGGAAAGAGCGATGTCTTTGTTTATTCACTGATGCCACGTATTTGGAGGATTTTCACTCAAAGTGGAAATTAAGATCATAATTTCTTTTTTTTTTTTTTTCTTTTTTTTTTTTGCAATGTTTCTTTTGTCCAGTATTGTTATTAAATATAATTTTATTCCATAAATATTTGTATTTTAGCTTGCAAACGTAGTAACTTTTTCCGAAAACAAAAGTTAGATGGCTTGAAAATTTTCCTATAATATACAGGCAGCAGATTCTTCCATTTGTGTGGTTCTCGAGAGCTATGGCTATGCATAACTAAGCAGAATTTCAGGGAGGATTGTTAGCGGGGAGAATCATTTTTCGTCGGGGGATGGAATTTTGATTTTCAAAATCGGAAATTAGATGGAGTGTAGATTTCTCCTGTGATCGTAATTTTTTTTCTTGTGATGCTTCTTGTGTTGTTAAATATCATTTTATTCCATAAATATTTGTATTTCACTTTGAAAATGGAGGGAAAATTTCCAAAAACAGAAGTTGGATGGAGCAAATATTTTGCCCATAATCTGAATCCCCTCCCCTTCACCGCGATGTTCCCTCTAACCTGTGTTGTTTTTTAAATGCCAGTAATTTTATATTTTGAATAGAATGATGCGCTCCAGTTTAATATTTACATAAATAAATTTTAGTGAACAATTCTGTCTTGCTTACGCTGCATTATATTCACACTGTTTCTCTGCATGTTCTGATTTTTCACCCAGTTAAAAAGTTGAGCTTTTTTTTTTTCTTTTTTTTTCTTCTTCATTGTCTCATGTATGGTATTTGTGAACTGTTTTGCATCTTTGCTATGGCAAGTTTTAAATTAGCATTTCACCAGAGTAATACAGGAATCTGCAACCCCGGTTGCACAGTGGTCTAAGTGATGGCTTCTGATCATTCATCCGAGATGGGTCCGGGTTCGAATCCCGGTGAGGCATGGATGTTGTGTTTGTCTTATGGCGCTGGCTCTCTCCCTCCCTTCCCTGGAGTCAGTGACCCTAAATTAGGGACGGGCGACTGCTTATAGCCCACTGAGTTGCTCACAGTGAATGTTAAACCTCCAATCAAAATAATAATAATAATACATGGATCTAAATAAATTGCATTTGTATTTGTGTATTCAGGGAGGAGTGGCATTAGATTCTTATTGTGTCTGTGCATAATCTTTTTTTTTTTTTTGTCAGTAATTGGTAAACAACATGCTGGGGAAATGATGCTTCTTCAGAATGAAGTGGGTCCATATTTTTCAGTTTTGGGCAATCATTTAATTAAGCTGTATTTAATAGTTTCAATAAATCCCCCGGACATGAGATTTCCCCACCACAGAATCACAATTTTTTTTTTTTTTTTTTTTTTTTTTTTTTTTAAATATATTCCCATCTGGATCATTTTTCTGAGATCAATGCAAAACAAGTGAATTTTGGGGTTACTAGGCAGGATGAATGTTCATTTTACAGAAAAATCCTTTCTTATAAACTCTGTTCTAGAATAGGGACCCCATGAATGCGAGAGTGAAGAACGTAACCGCGGCTTATCAGCTGATCCTCATACTAGGCAAGTGTTTAAGTTGAACACTCCCTATCTCACCTCTCCAGACTGCCTCTGTGAATGAAAATCTATCACTTTTCTGTTATGTGGCATTTATATGGCAAAATTTGTTTGGTTAATTCTGGAAAGTAGCAGATATTTTTTCAATCAGAGTTCTGTTTTTTCTTGCAAGTGTATGTATGAATGTGTGTATATTAATGGTTGAAATTTCCTGAGACGTAAGTCCAATGGAGTGTAAATTTCTCCCATTGTTTTTGTATTTTTTCCTTGTGATGTCTCCTCTGTCCTGTATTTTTGTTAAATGTAAATTTTTTTCAAATTTTTGTATTTCAGCTTATAAAAGTAGGAAATTCTCGTGAATGGAAAGTAGATGGTGCGAACATAATCTCGTGAATGGAAATTGATGGCTTTTCTCTGTTGTCGTACATAATTCTTTTTCTGTGGTGTTCTCTCTGTCCTTCATTATTGTTAAATATCATTTTATTCCATGAATGTTTGCATTTGAAAAAGGAAGCAAAGATTTCTGAAAACAGAAATTTAATGGTACAAAAATTTCCCCTGTAGTCATGAATTTTTGCCTCTTGATGTTTTTTCTGTCCAGTATGGTTTTTAATTTTTTTTTTTGCAAGGGTTGAATTTCTGTTAAAAAGAAGGGATGCGAAACTTTACAAAAATGGAACTGACAAAGTTGGAAACTTTGTACGAATTGATGCATGGTGGGCAAATGTATCCAGTTCAAATACATCATGCTATCTCAAATATTGAAAGCCTTGATATCATGCTTTCATGGTCAGATGGTTGGAAGTTAATTTAGCATGATGGATGAAATTATAGACAAAGTCAGGAAGAATGAACATTGAAACTCATTCTGCTGTACAAACTATGTAATGTATGAAGCACAGGTCAAGTCTGCTGTTCAGTTCTTCAGTAAGAAATGTTACTCTGGAAAAGTCGTTGGTACCAGCCTTTGCCAGAATCTGAGGGCATACAAAAAAAGTTGATGTCAACTGTTGCTAAAATCCGAAGACATAAAAAATGCTATAAGGAAGAAAAAGAAAAAAAAATATCTCTCATCTCCTGAATTAACATAAATTATAATTTTTGGCCTAAACAAATGAGTGCATATGTTTTTAATTCCTGCAAGCTCTTAGAATTGTTTTATTAAAGTTTACATAAGAAAGCTTTTAACTGATAACTTCCATCTTTTTCAACCCAGGAAAGGATGGAGAATGGTAAATGGTTGCCAGATCTGTAATGTCGTATTCTTCATTTTAAACTGATTTTTCATATTAATGGGAGAATCAGAATTGCAGCTTTTTGTGCCAAGAGAAATTTCTAAATTTTCCGGGTAATGTAATGAAAACCAATTAATGCACAGGGTGATTTGTTTGGAATCAGTCCATAGAAGTTTGGCAGAAGTGTCCTTCAAAGTAAGGGTGGCCAATGATGTGAGAGAATTTCTTTTATGGATCTTTTTCTATCAAAAAGAGGCTGTTGATGCTGTGGTAAGTGCTTCTAATATAGCGTGTTTTATCAGCAGACATTGAGATCAGGTTGAGGTAAACTATGGGAAGATTGAGAGGAAATTATTATATCTCTATCAGTTATATTATATCTCTGTTGTCCAATATTAATTTGGTGATGGAAGGGTTGGAACTAATGGCTAAATAATATATTAGGTGTTCAAATAAGTTTTAAAGCATTTTTGTGTGTGACATATACCGCTAATTTACATATCTGACATTCCTCCGCATTGTTGTAATGTGACCGTAACTGGTCCAGAGTATAAAATGTGACACAGAAGTTTGCCCAACAGTCAAACACACTCGCACATTGGTAGGTGAAAGATGGCAAGCGATACTGCATTTATTTGACACTGCATTTGTTACGAATTTCATCAAGGAAAAAGTGCTGCAAAAACATATGCATCAATCTGTTCTGTTCTGGGAGAGAATACTGTATAGAAAAGAACATGTGAGTTTTGGTTTAGACAGTTTAAAGCAGGTGATTTTGATGTTAGCGATCGAGAATGTAGCAGTGCCCCGCAGAAGGTTGCACATGAGGAACTGCAAGTATTGCTGGAGGAAGATTTGTCTCAAATGCAAAAGGAACTAGCTGAACAACTGGGGGTAGCTCAACAAAGCATTTCCGATCATTTACGCGCAATGGGAATGATTCAGAAGGAAGGAAAATATGCCAGAGGAACAAGGATGAGCGTGTTATGAAGTGTTTGAATCTGTCGAATAAACAACGCAGAAAGTCTTTCCTGTGGAAAATCGTTATGGGTGATGAAAAGTGGATATGGTACGACAATCCCAAATGCAAAAAACACTAGGTAGACCCCGGTGAAGCAACGACTTTGATACCGAAACGCAATATTTACTCCAAGAAAGTTCTGCTGTGCATGTGGGGGAATATGGAGGGTGTGCTCTATTGTGAACTATTGGAACAGGGTCAAAGTGCTAGTGCTGATTGCTACATTAAACAATTGCTGTGATTGAACCAGGAAATCTGTTGGAAATGTCCATTCACACGGAAAGGATTGCATCCCGTGAAATTACTGCATGACAACGCTAGGCAGCATGTCGCGAAATTGGTCAAGGAAACGTTATTGACGCTTAGCTGGGAAGTTTTGGAGCACCCGGCATATTGTCCTGACATAGCCCCTTCAGACTATCATTTGTTCTGATTGATGCAACATGGTTTGTCTGCTGTACGGTTCCAGCAGACATGTAACAAAGTGCAAAAATGGGTTGACGACTTCATCGCGTCACACGACAAAGTATTCTTAAAGGCTGGAATTCGTCAGCTGCCGGATTGATGGTGGAAGGTGATAGATAATGACGACGCATATTTTGATTCGTATAGGTATTATTGTTTTCTCTCAAATTACATGTTGTGTTGTCTTAAAATGCTTTAAAACTTATTTGTGCACCTAATACAACCGTTTTGAAAATTTATTCGAGCCTGTTGGCCTAAGATGGATGGTAAGAGATTGATCCACATAAATGCAGATTTTCAGTGCTTTTTTTTTTTTTTTTTTTTTTGAAGGCTTCTTATTTGTGATTTTGATTTTAATAGAAGGAGGGGTACCTTTTAACAGATTTTCCAAGGTTTTCCCATATTTCTTTTCAAAAGAGACTGGATTATTGTGCAGATGATGCTAACTCTATGAATAAAATATTTGATGATAGCAAATTTATAATATTCAAAGGTGAGTGAGTCAAAAGCAATAATATTGATGGTTGAAAGGATATTTCTGCCAACTACCTCTACTCTATGGAATAGGGCCAAACAAATTGTTTCGTTCATCAGTCTGTTACACTTTGCTATTGAGAAAGTGCATACATTTTTTCAGCCCCCAAAACTGTGTCTGATTCTCTTTTTTTCCGTTCCATTAATATGAAAATCAATTTTAAAGGAAAAATAACAAATACAACATTACGAATCTGGCAACCATTTTCCATTGTTCTTCCTTTCCTGGTTCACAATAACTGAAATTAAAAAGTTGGCTTACCCAGAGTAGACCAGAAATAAATAACTCACTCAGAAATAATATACTATAAAGTATTTTTTATCTCTAGGTTCACATCTTCTGAGTTCTTTTGTATTTACAGACATTTCTGGTTTCTAGATCTTTATCAGGACATAGATGTAGAGGTCAGAAACATGTGTAAATACTTGCTCACATGGCTGGCATATAATGCATGTGCAGCAGGGTAACTGTGTGCTTTGCTGTTCCCTAGTGCTTTTGTAGCATTCTTTGGTACCACAGATTCATAATTTAGTTCATATCATACTATCTAAACCTATCAGTGATACAGTGAGATATAAAGTATTTCTCCCCCGATTGTGGGGGAAGTACAAAATCTATTCTGCTGGCTTCATAGAGTGGTTGCTTTTATTTCATCTTTTAATTTAATCTTCACATAATTTTTGCTTTTTCATACAAAGTAAGGCACAGGAATTTCAACTTTATAATGCCTAATGAATAATGTATGTGCACAGTGATTTGTGTTGTTGATTTGGCGTGAGCAATATACCAATCCCACCCACAACTGACAGTGTTATATACACCTAAGTTTACTAATTGCTCCAGTTCCATTGGTCATGCAATTGTGCAGCCTTGATTTTGGTTTCCCTTTAAGTGTGTTGTAGTAAAAACACATCAAGTTACATTGCATGTAATGAAGAACACCTGCATATGTTTATTTTCTCTTGAATATTCAGTTGATTATATTGTATAATGAAAATGTGCTGTTGTAACTGATTTACAGGAAACCAGAAGAATGGACAATGTCATGGGGTGGCAGTGGAACTATTTTTGGATGGGGTCATAACCACAGAGGGCAGCTTGGTGGTGTTGAGGGTGCAAAAGTAAAATTACCAACACCATGTGAGTCTGTGACAACTCTGCATCCGATTCAGATAGTTGGAGGAGAGCAGACATTATTTGCTGTGACTACTGACAGAAAGGTTTGTAAAAGTATTCAATATTACTATGCATTTGAAATTAAGAACTAATTCTTATGTTTTGCACTTGACTTTAGTGTATACATTGATGGATTTCTATTGGGTTGTCGGAAAAGTCATGATGTATTTTGGCACCCGATGACGGTTGGGCGGTTTTGGAAGTACTAGAGGCATGCGCAGATCTGTTATCGCTATGGCATTCGACAGGTGCCAGTTCTAGCTGCTGTCTAAAAGGAATGGTGAGCAATTTGGTGGATTTGCGGAGATTTGGACATCAAGTTGAAGATGGAAGACCAAAGACCAAACTGTGCATTTTCGCCATCTTTTACTTCCGTAAAGGGAAGAACGCGCGTCAAGCTTGTGAAAAGTTGCGTAAAGTGTACGGTGATAATGCTCTACAAGAACGTCAGTGCCAGCGGTGGTTCGTAAAATTCCGTGCTGGTGATTTTGACCTCAACGATGCTCCTCGGTCCAAGAAGCCAACCGAGGATGATGACGACCAAATTAAGGCATTGATCGAGTCAAACCCACGTTACACAACATGAAAGATTGCAGACACATTGCATATCCATCATTCAAGTGTTCACGATCACCTGAAGAAGCTGGGATACGTAAGCAAGCTCGATGTGTCGGTTCATCATGAACTCAAAGAAGCTCAATTGACGGCACGTATAAACATCTGCGATATGCTCATTAAACATGAGGAAAATGATCCTGTTTTGAAGCGACTGATAATTGGTGATGAAAAGTGGATTATGTACAACAATGTGCTGCACAAACGGTCTTGGTCCTGACGTGCTGCTTGGCCTCAAATGACATCCAAAGCAGACATTCATCAGCGGAAGGTTCTGGTCTCAGTGTGTTGGGATTTTAAAGGTCGTGTGTTTTTCGAGCTTCTACCACGGAGCCAAACAATCAATTTGAATGTGTACTGTCAGCAATTGTTAGACTTCCACTTGTTTCGTTTTCTTCAACAGTCTTTGCGTGGTGTAACGTTCAATTCAGATGAGGCTGTGATTAACACCTTGTACAGTTTTTCGTCACGAAAGACAGGTCCTTCTATGAACGAGGCATTCTGCAGCTCACTGATAGATGGCAAAAGGTTATCGAACAAAATGGGCATTATATCATTGATTGATCTTTGTTCTTTCTATCAATAAATGAACTTTGCAAAACATGGCTAAAATATGTAGTGACTTTTCCGACAACCCAATAGACGGATTTTTCTCATTACATATAGTAATATAAGTAGCAGTTTTACTTCTCAGTCTCTTGTTAGATGAAACCAGTGAACTTTGTATTTGAGGCATGCATACGATGGTGAGTTAATTACAGGCAGCATTCTGAACTCAAGTAAAGAACTTTCTTTAGTTTTTACTAACAATCCGGTTCTACTGCTGCACTTTAAAGAGTTTTCCAGTATGGCAGTTTCTTAGGAAAAGTAACTTTTTGACTCTCAACATTTTTGCAGCAAAACCTTTTGTATGCTTTGTTAAACCAGTCAGAAGTTTCATGTTTGTTCATTCTCTCCACTGATGCACTGAATGAGGAGGATTATTGTTGAGTTGACGTCTGTTTTCATTGTACCAGGAATTTTGTAATGTATTGCGGAACATAAAGTTGAAATTTAAATAAATATTTAAATTTTGGTCAGATGAAATAGTAAGAGTATAGGAGAAGAGACTAAAAGTATAATATATTTTTTTTTTTTAAATATTTATCACTTTGGAAAGATCTCGTCATGTATGTGAAACAAGATAGTTAGAAGATTACTTTGGGCTCATTTTTAGTAAATGTGACATGATTTTTTCTTCATGACACAGTGGTTGATGGTGACAGATCTGCTCTCTGGATAGTGTAGGAGAAGTGTGTTAGATGCCGTCAAGATCATACAGAGCTTTCCGAACTGTTCATTTCCTATTATATCAGTCATTATAGCCTTTCTGAGCTTTGTTATTATGAGTATTTTTGCTATTAAAATATTACTTTTCTGTACAAAATTGTTTTGCATAAAAATTATAGAAAACACAATTTCTATATATATAAGTCACTCTGAACCATTAATTTATGTGGTGCAATTTGGCTGAAGGCCACTCCAAGAAACTAATTTACGCTGATCAATGTGGAAAATATTGATAACTATTGAACTACACACCATTAAAATTTGGGTAATGCAGAACACTTGCATCTTTGTGTCTTTTTAATTAGGTAAGTACATCAGTGTGGGGGATTAGCCCACAGCCGACTGTTCCAGTTGGTCATTCAACCTAAGGATTCTGGAACAAAACCCAGTGAGTTGGGGTCTTTTCGCCAATGTCACACAGAACTAGCTGGCACCTTTCCATGTTGAAAGAATGGGTGACGAGATGCTTACTAAGAAAATCTTTTTAGCCCAAGTGGCAGGGAGGAAAGGCAGAGGAAGGCCAAGGAAGTCGTGGGAGGATCAGATTCAGGAGTGTCTGCATGAAAAAAAGATTGAGTACAAAGTATAGAAGATCTTGTGTACTGCGGCGTGTGATGGAAGTCAGTGAAGCCTGAGTTGTATGTCAAGATCGCTGTAAATGGAAAAGTCTGATATGGCAACAGTAAGTAAATGTTATCTGGTAGTTTGTATTTCTTTGTGGAGCTAACCTCTGAATCTCAGAGAACAGTTTAGTGATTCGTTTAGTTTAGTTCAGAACAGTTGTATCTATTCCAACTGCAATTACTGATAATAAAGGGTAAATGCATGTAACTCCTTACCATGCATTTATATAGAACAGTTTACTCAGAGAAACTGAAGACTTCTGCTGAAATATTCAACTGATGTGTTAATTCCAAATGGTTTTGTATTTTTGTAGGGTGTTCATAAAGTTTTTCCCACATTACAAAGATTAATATAAAAAATGTATTACAGGTACAAGAAAGGAATTGCATGACAACGATGATGCACAAGTAAATTTTTTTACCTGTGTCTGTACACCTCATGGGTGCCACTTGTGGCCTGGAGGACATCTAAGCAATATTTGATTTCACGCCATGTTTTGTTTGATATCTCAGCTGAGCAGAACCAATGACATCTGTTATTCTGCTCTTCAATGTCTCAACATGTGGAACACTGCTAGAGTAAACTCGGTCTTTCACATAACTCCATAGGGAAAAGTTTAGAGGGGTTATGTCGGGCGATCAAGGTGGCCGTGCCATGGGACCGTCGCAGCCAATCTGTCTGTCTAGAGATGTTGCATTCAGGAACTCACAAACCATTATTGACCAATGTGGTGCGGCATTATCTTGTTGAAAAAAAAAAAAAGTTGGAGTGCATGCAACTGAGGTGCTACAAAAAGTTCCAGCATGTTACATGTTACTGTGAGCTCTGTAAAAGAGAAGAGTCCGATGATTCTATCTTGCATCAGGCCACACCATACGTTCACTTTCGGGCTAGCCCTGTGTTGTTTGATGACATAATGGGGATTTTCTGATGCCCAGATTCACACATTGTACCTTTTTACTGTACCAGAGATGTGGAATGTGGCTCCATCTGAGAAACAGACACGGTGTAGGTAATCACTATCATGAGCTATGCGCTGCAACATCTCTGTCGCAAATGCAGCATGACGAGGCCGGTCATCAAGCTAAAGAGCTTGAACGATCTGTACCTTATAAGCATACAGATGAAGACGTTTGTGTAAAATTTTGTGAACCGTGGCACAGGGAATCCTAGTTTCCAGTGAAGCATGACAAATGGATTTCCTGGGGTTTCGCAGAAATATCTCTTGAACAGCTGCAGCTGTCTCTTGTGTAACCAGTTGTCGGCCTGCTCAGGGGAGGTCGCCAACACTACTCGTCACTTTAAACTTTTCATACCAAGCGTTTATGCTTTTTGGTCTGGTGGTGATCGTCTGTACTCTTTTCTGAAATGATGCTGGACAGTAACCGCTGATTTGGTCTCGTGGAACCACAACACGCGTGCCGCTTTTAGTCTTGCATGGAAGCCATTATTGATGAAATTCTTCTATTTTTTCTGTTCTTTAGGTGAGCAATAGCGCTCACCTAAAGAACAGGAAAAATACTTTGAGCGCTGCTATATTATGTTGCCAACCATTTTATTTTAACTTACATAATTTTTTTTTGTTAATTTTGTAATGTGGAAAGTACTTTATGGGCACCCTGTGTGTATATATGGTGCAACTTTATTCAGCATTAATTTGTACGTAATAAGGTATAAAAATGGCATAGAATAATTTTATTCAATGATAGTAAGGTGTTAACAAATAATACAAATATAATAAAACTGTAACATTATATAAAGTTAAGAAAAGGTTAGAGTAAAAAAATAGAATAGCCGACAACCAGTTTAAAAAAGTTCTATATATAATTAGTGGCACCAAAGGGAATTTTTGTTCCCATGTACCATTGTTTCTACAAGTAAAAAATACTGTTGTGAATTTTTCCTCATTATTTTGAATATAATGGGCATGGCTTATCAAGCAGATTAATTTATTAATTAATTCATGAGCTGCGATTGGGTTTTAGGAAAAAGAAAACTCAAAGTGAAACAGGAACCACCCAAAAGGCTTTGTCATCACTGGTTGTTTCTGAAAATGACTAAAACAGTCGTAATTCAGCCGATGGTGTCAGGCTCCTAGACTAAACAAAGAGTCGGGGATGCCATTTACAGGGCAGATTTATGGGAGAGGTTGCACTTTGAGTCAAGATAGTGTCATGTATTTGTAATACTTGTATTTATGTGAGGAGATACCAAAGAGCTGAAATCATGGAAAGAAGAAGGAATCAGTTGTTTCCCAAGACTGAGAGAAAGAAGGCTGGTAGTATCCTCATGCCAAGAAAACAGTGAATGGCGAGAGAATTGAACCAGTGGTAAAGAGATACTGTGAATGTACAAGGAGCTTCCCACAAGATCATAGCCATTAGAATCTTTCCTTAGCTTTCCCAGCTCATTCGCAGAGAAGAGCCAATATAAGGGGTTAAAGAGTGACCCCCCTTTTGTTTCTCGCCTCCACCTGAATGGAGACCCATGTTACATTGTGCTTAGTGGTCCGAAGAATCCATCTGAAGGAGCGAAAAATTACTGTTCTGTGAGAAAGACTTGCCAAGGAAAGACATCCCTGTGCCTTGTGTTTTGTTTTGTATGTGTTCTCCAAAGTGAATGAAACCACTGCAAATATGGAACCTGTGAATGGTCCGTGGTGAATTTGTGGTACAGCTGAGAGCTGCACATTTTCTGTTCTGTGCATTTTTGTGATGCTTTTGGATTATTCCATTGACGAAAACCTTAAGTTCAACTTCTTTAGTTTGTTTATGTTTGCCGCTTGGACTGATGCAGCTGATTGTTAAACTTTTCTGTGACAGAACATTTAATTATCTGTTTTGACATTGGACATTTGATCCAGTAGGAATTTAGATGTTAGTCATAGTGACCTATCTGAAGTCATATTTTTATCATCATAAATCATGTAAAAACAGTTATCTAAATAAAAAGTTTATTTATCTGCTGGCAATTCTCTCAGTTGATTGGTGGATGCTCTGTTGACAGTAAAATTAAGTATAAGTGCATACCTTCCTACCTTCCTTATGGCAGTTTTTGTAAGGGAACTTACACAATCTTTTTTTTTTTTTTTTTTTGAAGAATCACACTCTGTTCATATCATTATGGCTTTCAATTAAAAAAAATTAGTTTTGCTATGTTTCTCAGATGCAAACACAAAGAGAGAAAGAGAGAGAAACAAATGAAATCATGTTACAAATAGATTCATGCATTTTCTGATCCTTGTGTAGATGGTTTATGTTGTCTAGAGAATTATGCCTAAGCCAGTTGTGTGATTGAAGATCGTCCTTTAAGTTAGGTTCTTGGTAAACTGTCTTACACCTCTTCCATTGTTAGTAACAATAATAAGCATTTGTTTTGTGTGCCAAACAATGATCAATCACTTGCAGCATTACACTAAGCATTGTGATACTTTTAGCAACTGTCATTCATGTGTTGGAAGAGTGGTTATAATAAGGAAACCTAAAAACTCTTCATTTCTTGAAATGGAAATTGAATTCACACCTCCTGTGGCAACTGTGTTAGTCATTTCACATTCACAATTCTGGCCAATCCACTTCCTAGCAGTTTCAGTATTTTAAGCTGACTCAAGCAAGCCCTCAAGTTCCTAGAAAACACATTGTCTAGAATGTGCAGTGCAGTGTAGGGTTGGAGTTCAGGCAGTGACAGCTGCAATATCATAAAATGTGTAAGTTTTCTGATGAGATTTCCATGTGAGTGATGGTTACCAAAGGCATTACTGTTAATTGTGCAGTATAATACACAATGACACATACCTGGGAAATTAAATAATATTCATGAAATTACTCAGATGTTATCATAAGTGTTGTCAATTACTCATTGTTTGTCTGTTTCTCAGACTAGGCTTGATAACAATTTGGCTGCTGTTCAACCACCAATCGGCAGTGCACTCAAAATTGTGCAACATCAAATGGATTGGATCATATCATATGTAGAGGATTTTAGGAAAGGAGTGTCTGACCCCAGGTCTTAAAAATCCCTTAGAAATAGGAAGCTAGGACATTTGGGTTAGAGTGGCCAATAGAAAAGTAGAAAAGTCACACAGAAACGAGGTAGAAAGGAGGAGGAGGAAGACTCTCTTGTTTATTACGGGGGGGGGAGTTTCTGTTCACATGTTCACTTGAGCCATTTACAAGTAAATTGCAAAGAGTGTTCCAATTTTGAACATTTATATGTATGCAAACCACCAGTAGGCAATAACAGGTGTTTGTATCTTTTGCAGATGTCACAATTTGTTAGCCCCTGTACAAAAGTATTTTCACCTCATCCATTTAAAAAAAAGCCTATTACTGTGGAAGTACATTCCACTAAAGTGTGTTACGGTGAAATAAATTTACTGTATCTAAATGGCAAATATTTTGAGAACTGATAAAAGGGTGTTAATGCAAAACTGGCATACATTTTATATTGATGCTTAAGGTTGTATTCATTTCCATGTGTAAAGATATGGTGATTGCTCACACAGTTATTCAAATATGTTTGGCCGCCCCGGTGGTGCAGTGGTCTAAGGTGCTGGCCTCTAATCATTCGTCCGTAAGGGGTCCGGGTTCGAATCCCGGTCAGGCATGGATGTTGTGTTTGTCTTACGGCACTGGCTCTCTCCCTTCCCTGGAACCAGTGACCCTAAATTAGGGACGGGCGACTGCTTATAGCCCATTGAGTTGCTCACGGTGGTCGTTTAAACCTCCAATCAAAAAAGAAAAAAATCAAATATGTTTGGGTACATATTTCATTTAATCACCTCTATATTTGTAAAATCCCAGTATCAAGTATGAGGGTACTTGTGTTTTCTTCACATTATCTCCCAGTAACATCTTTAAAATGCATATTGAATGCACATGGCTTTCAGGACAATGCTTTCTTAGGGGCAGGCGTTGTCCTCAAAGCCATGTGCATTCAAAATGTTTTTTAAAGATGTTACTGGAAGATAATGTACTGAATACACAAGTCTTTGCATATATCCCTATACTTGAAATTCAAATATATCATGCACGTTATTTATTAACAGACCTAAGTGTATTCCTGGTTTCTAGTTACATACATTTGTGAAATCATTCTGAATGTCATGTGGGAGTTATTGTTATGAAGTTATCTCAAGGGTTTGTTGTCTTTGTTATAGGTTTATGCTACTGGATATGGAGCTGGTGGAAGACTTGGTATTGGGGGTAGTGACTCAGTCTCTGCACCTACTCTGCTTGAGAGTATACAGCATATAGCCATTAAAAAGGTTGCTGTTAACTCTGGTGGAAAGCATTGCTTGGCTTTATCGACATCAGGAGAAGTGTACTCTTGGGGAGAAGGAGATGATGGAAAACTTGGTCATGGACCCAACAAAGGGTAGGCTGTAAATTTTGGTTAAACATTTTAAACCATGTAGACCAGATGTAACCAAACATTCTGTATGAAATGCAAAGTGCAATTCTCCCATAGTTGTGAACTGCAGTTATCTAAATTAGTGTACAGTATGTCATGACACATGCATTTACTCAGGTTATCATTTCTTAAGTACTTAGCATTTTGTAACAGTGTTCTTTCATATTAATTTATGTAAAAATATTTTCTCATGTTTTGATTCCATGTACATATTGGCTAGAAGTACAATAAAATTAATTTAAATTAATTATGTGCTTAATAAGAGCACTTAAAAAAGAAGAGTTTGAAGAATGCAGTTGAATCTTTTAAGTGCAAGAGAAGATATAATTGAAAAGGCAACTTTATTAGTGTTTTCATTTAAATCATTCACTGGCTGTTGCATTTCTTTACAAATTTGAATTATGGATGCAAGAGATCAAACTGAAAACTTGTTATAGTAGTGGGAATAAGCTCCAGAGGTGTTTCTTTGTAAGCCATGTAAGGATTCAGTGAATCTCATTGTACTTTACAGAAATCTACTCATAGATACCTGCAATACCAACGTTCAGAACAGGTTGGTAGCTAGCTTTTATAACAACACTCATGTCTGTAAAAAATCAGTTGTATGAGTCATTCAAAAAGTAACAAGACTTATTTTACATGGGGCAGAAGTGTAATGTAGTAAACATACTCTTTCGAAGTATTCTCCCTCTACCTGAATGCACTGGTCCCACTTTTCTATCCACTTCTGGAAGGTGTGTTCAAAGCCCTTCCTCAATGTGTGGTTCAGGATACCCATCACAGCATTTTTCAGTTCTTTTGACGCAAACCGACGCCCACGAAGTTGTTCTCTCACTTCAGGGAATAGGTAGAAGTAGCACAGCTCCAGGTCCGGTGAATACGGAGGGTGTACCATAATTTCGATGCCTAGATCTTGGATAACCTTCTGGGCAAGCAAAGCACAATGTGCAGTGTCATTATCTTGGTGCAAAATTCAACCAGTTTGTGCATATTCTGAGTGTTTTGGGGGTTTTTTTCTTTTCTTTAGAGGACCTTTGAGTACTGAGAACTTCAGAATAATAGACACTGGTAACTGTTTTCCCTTGTGGAAGAACATGGTTTTACACAGTTCCTTTTTTATTGAAGAAAACCAAGTTCATGGCCTTCCCGGCATTTGCTTGAACCTTTGCTTTCTTTGATTGGGAATGTGGTTCTTTCCATTGGGTGCTCTGTTGCTTTTTTTCTAGATCTAATGGTGAAAACATGTTTCATCACATGTGACAACCTCAATCCAAAAAGTGTAGTTTGCAGTGACTTTTCAGTACCTCAGCCTGTTGCTCACAATGCCATCAATGGAACTAATGGATATCTGCATCACATTAGCAACCTCCTCAATGGTCATTCGGAGGTCTTTGTGCAAGAGTGCCTCAGTGGTATTGACATTAACCTCTGTAGTTGATGTCGAAAGCCTACCGGATAGTGGCTGATCTTCCAGACACTCTTCACCATTCACACATTCCTTGTGCCACTCAAAAACTCTAGCATGGGACAAAGCATCTTCCTTGTAGGCTATTTTAATCATTTCATGCATTTCTGTGGCAGTTTTTATTCAAACGTATGAACAATTTTATAGCTGCTCTTTGTTCCAGTTTTAAATCCATACTGGGTTACAGAAACACGTCCAAACTCTATGCTGTTTACTACAAGAATGAACTAGTGGAGCGCTGTCAGGGCGCATCGTCACGTGACTGACTTTGCAGATTTTTCAATGCAGGCAGCTGCATTTTTCTGTATGGGTTTGTTTTGTCGATATGATGTCAGTCTTGTTACTTTTTGAATGATCTATGTAGCTGGGTACTGCTTCATCTTTCGACTCGCACCCTTGTCATTCATTACGTTTCTGCAGCAGAGTTTCAGTGAACATTTCAGTTTTTCTCCAGTCTTTGAACTGTTTACAATTCAGCAAATATTGAGCATAAGTGAGAGTATTCTTTGGATTCGTTTGAAAGTGAAACTTAAGAGAATAGTAGTTGTTGTAGTGTATGCTCATTGTGACTCAGAACCTTCTATATGAAGGAAGATTTCTGGAATGAGCTAAAAGCTGTTTTGAGCCAGTTTGGTACTAAAGAGAAAGTCATAACAGCAGGGGATTTCAATGATAGAGTAGGTGTGCAGAATGCAATTTCTGACAATGTTCTGAGTAAGTTTAATTATTCATGTGTGAATGATAATGATGAAGGATTAATTGAACTCTGTATTGAGAATGGTTTGTGTGTATCTAATACAATTTTCAACCACAAGTATATCCACACATATACTTGGAAAAACTTGAGATGTAAGATGCACCTCAACACTAAACTTGAACGTGGCAAGCTCATAAGACAAACAAAATCTATTGACATAACCAACCTTAAAAAACACCATAATACCTTCAAGTTAGAACTGAAGAACAGGTTCTCTGCTTTAGAAGGCCTAACATCGGAAGAAGTGGACATCTCTGAAGTTAACAGAAAAGTAACCAAAGCTCTTATGGAAACAGCAACAAAATTAGCTGGGTCTAAGAACAAGTTGCATGTGAACAAATTATCAGGAAAAACCAAAATGTTGATGCAAAAAAGAAGAGAGATGAGGACAACTAAAGAAGATGTGACTTCCAAAGTGGAATATATAGAGCTATGCAAGACAGTAAGAAAAAGTATCACTGAAGACGTAAGGAAATTCAACTGTGAACTAGTGAAGAAAGCAATTGAAAATAAACAAAGCCTAAAGATAGCAAAGGGACATCTCAGTAAGGGAAGAAAACAGATTATGGCACTGAGAAAAGAAGATGGTTCTGTAACAAGAAATAGAGGCGAAATTTTGACAAGAGTGAAAGATTTCTACTCCAAATTATATGAAAGGGATGATATATGCACTCCAGACATCATGAAAGATACCAGTACCAGAGTTCCTCCAGTCCTCCCAGCAGAAGTTGCACATGCAATCAAGAACATGAAGCGGGGAAAAGCTCCAGGAGAAGATGGAATTACTGTAGACATCATACAAGAAGCAAGTGGAGAAATCGAAACAGTACTCGCCCAAATTTTCACTCGATGCCTTAATGAAGGAAAGATTCCTGAGGATTGGAACACCGCTACAATGATCCTGCTACATAAGAAAGGTGACATTGAGGATCTCGGAAACTACAGACCTATCAGCCTCCTATCAGTAGTTTATAAAATCTTCACTAAAGTTCTTTCACACCGCTTGAAGGTAACACTGGACATGGCTCAACCGAGAGAACAAGCTGGATTCAGGAGTGGCTACAGCACAATAGATCATATCCACGTGCTGAGAGAACTAATTGAAAGAGCGAGGGAATATGAACTTCCATTGTGCATGGCTTTTATCGATTATGAAAAAGCCTTTGATTCGGTGAAACCATCAGCAGTTACAATGGCTCTGAAAACCTGCGGTATTGAAGATGCATACATTAATATTATTAATAACATCTATGAAAATGCAAGTGCAAAGATTAGGCTGTTTGAAAATACAACACACGTAAAAATTGGAAAGGGAGTGAGACAAGGTGACACCATATCTCCGAAGCTCTTTAATGCCACTTTGGAGGGTGTTTTTCAGTCGCTGAGCTGGGAAAACACTGGGATAAAGATTAATGGAGATTATCTAACCCACCTTCGTTTTGCTGATGACGTAGTCATTTTTGCAACTACCCCATCAGAGCTGCAGAGTATGATCCAGGAACTTGCTGACAAGAGTAAAGAAGTGGGATTAAAAATGAACTTTCAGAAGACAAAAGTGATGTTCAATGCTTTTACAAGAAATGAAGATTTATCGATTGATGGAGAAAAGCTGGAGATAACAGACACGTACGTTTATCTTGGACAGCAGATATCAAGTGAGGGTCACATTGATGAAGAAATTAATCGGCGTACAAAACTTGCATGGAGAGCTTTTGGAAGAAACAGCATAATTTTCAAGAGCAATATGCCATTATGTCTTAAAAGAAAAGTGTTTGATCAATGCATCCTTCCAGTGCTTACGTATGGTGCAGAGACGTGGACCTTAACTAAAAGAGACATACAAAGGCTGCAGACAACTCAAAGAAGCATGGAGAGGTGCATGCTTGGTGTAACCAGGAGAGATAAGAAGAGGAACTCGTGGATCCGAAAAATGACAAGAGTGGAAGACATCATGATCAGAGTTAAATCCCTGAAATGGCAATGGGCTGGACATACTGCCAGAAGGACAGATCATCGATGGACAGCCGAAATTTTAGATTGGATTCCACGGGACAGGAAAAGACCCAGAAGAAGACCACATGGGAGATGGGTGGATGAAATTCGAAAGTATGCAGGGGTGACATGGAGGAGACTGGCCCAAGACAGACCGTTGTGGAGGAAACTTGGGGAGACCTTCGTCCAGCAGTGGATTGATAATGGTTGACAATGATGATGATGATGACTTGGGAAAATCGTACTCTTGGTCAAAAGAGTGTGATAGATGTTGTTGTCTACGATCAGCTTCTGAAACACTTATTTGTTGACACTCCTGTGTTAAGAGGTGCAGATGCTGGCTATGATCATTACTTGGTAGTTTCACGAGTGAAACTGAATATTGGTTGGAAGAAAAGGAATAGGAAGAGGCCTAAGATGGAAAGAATAAAGGTTGAAAGGCCCCATGAAGATCATCAGTGTTATTTTAACGTACTCAGAGAACGACTGAAGGAGCTGAAGTCAGGTGAGAGGGATGCAGAAAAGAAGGAATGTTTTAAGAACTTTGTTGTCGCTGTTGCTGAAGAGGTCTGTGGCACTACAATAGTGTGTAACAATAGAAGTGATGCTTGGTGGAATATTGAGATTGAGGAGGCAGTAACGAGAAAGAAAGAAGCCTACTTGGGGATGTTGCAAGGTAGAGTTTCTGTGGATGAATATCGCTGTAAGAAGCGTGGAGCAGCAAAGCTGGTTCGCCAGAGTAAGGCAAAAGGTAGGAAGGAGAGGGTGGAAAGACATGAATTGGCTTTTTGGAAAGATGGAAAGGCTTTCAGGAAAAATAGGGGAAACAAAATTGTAAGCTGTGTAAAGAATAAGATCGAGGAAATGATATGGGAGCCTGATGAGTTAAGTGAAAGATGGGGTGTATACTTCTCTGAGATAGAAGCAGATGTCGTCACAGTGAAGGATGGATGCACAGGAGGAATCTCAGGAGAAGAGGTGTGCAAAGCTCTAAAATCTTTTCAGAATGGTAAGGCTCCGGGAGTTAATGGCATAACTGCCGAGATGTTGAAATATGGTGATGACTCTGTAATTGACTCGTTAACTGAAATTTGCCAGTTGTGCTGGGAGTTAGGAATGATCCCTCAGGATTGAAAGGATGCTATCATTGTTCCCTTGTATGAGGGAAAATGTGATCAGACTGACTTCAAGAACTATCATGGTATTAGCCTACTGAGGGTAGCAGGAAAAGTGTTTGGTAAGGTCGTTATTGAAAAAATACAGGGTCTTAGATCAGAGAAAGTGTGGAATGTTCAGAGTGGTTTTATGCCTGGTGAAGGCTGCACTAACCAAATTTTTGCATTATGCATAATGATTGAAAAGTATCTGGCTGTTGGTAAGAAAGTTTTTGCTGCCTTCATAGATTTAGAGAAAGCTTACGACCGAGTAAATAGGACACTTTTGTGGAAGGTATTGAATAAATATGGTGTTCGTGGGAATTTACTTATTAGTATAAAAGCCATTTATGCTAGCAGTAGAGCTTGTGTACGAGTGAATGATGTTTTATCAAAATGGTTCTCTATTGGTACAGGAGTCAGACAAGGTTGTGTAATGTCACCATGGCTGTTAAATATATTTATGGATGTGTGCATGCATGATGCCAAAATAAATAATACTGGTTTATGTCTGGGTGATATCAGTGTCTGAAGATTGCTGTATGCTGATGACACTGTCCTGTTGGCAGAGAGCAAAAGTGAGTTGCAGAGTATGTTGACTCGGATGCACGAAGTTTGCATGAAATTCAAACTGGGTATAAATAAGGGAAAACCGAAAGTTATGGTTTTTGAGAGAGGAACTGGTAGTACTGAATGTAATATAAGTCTAAATGGCACAGTGATTGACTAGGTGGATGAGTTTGTGTATTTAAGAAGCATGTTTGACAGAGAGAACAAATTGGATGGGGAAATTAGTAGGCGAGTGAATTCTTCATTGAAAGTCATGTCTGCTGTGGGAGGTTTTCACAGGAATGATGGGTTCTCAAGTGAGACCCGCATGGCTGTGTATGAAAGTGTAATTGTTCCTACTCTGATGTATGAAACCTGGGTGCTACAGAAGAAACATAGAAGTCATTTCTGTGCTGGAGAAATGCGGCACTTACGGGGGTTTTGTTGCAAGGTATATTCTGAGCGTGTGAGGAATGAAGATGAGTTGCAGTTGTGTAATGTGAAGCGAAATGTTGTTAGCAAGGTGGAGACTAATATGCTTCGGTGGTTTGGTCATGTTGAAAGAATGAGTGATGAAATGCTTACTAAGAAAATCCTTTTAGCCAAAGTGGCAGGAAGGAAAGGCAGAGGAGGGCCAAGGAATTCTTGGAAGGATCAGATTCGGGAGTGTCTACATGAGGAAAAGATTGTGTATGAAGTATAGAAGATCTTGTGTGCGTCGTGTGATGGATGTCAGTGAAGCCCGAGTTGTATGTCAAGATTGCTGTAAATGGAGAAGTTTGGTACAGCAACAATGATACGACGTGGTTTGGTGTTTAAAAGAAGAAAAAGGCCGGTGATCTTATCTAGGGACCCCAATTAAGAATTTTTTTCATTAACGACTAACACCCCAGGTACGATCCTTAAATACTCCCAGTAAATGGAAGGTGATTCCACCACCACCGACAAGAGAAATTCACATACGACACAAAATAATTTGATTAAACATATGTTCCAGGTTAACTATAAATTTATTTTGTGCTCTCAGGCACATGTTGGAAAAACACTCGATACAAGGAATCTTTAGGTGGCTAGGCCGAATAAAAAAAAGAATTTAGCTATGAATTTTAGAGTCCAGAGTATGTTAACAGTCCTAAATAATCCTCTCAGAAACCCTGGTCTGCAAACCAAGTAGTTTTCACCTGTGTGGTTTAGAGGATGAGGGAGGTAAGTGGCACAATTTGGTTACCAGCCTGCCTGACAAAAATCATCAAAGGATGTGATCATTCACTCAAAGAGTGTTAAGAGCTTAATGCTCGATGTGCATATCTGATAACTGTTGAACCTTAAGCTAAATGCTCTTTACAATTTAGATTTAGATGGTTAAGAGTGACATTTTATTCTTTTATTTCACAACACACTGATTTTGATCAGTTACCTGGAAAAATCTTTTTCTTACTTTACAGTACAGAAAACCAAACAAACAAAAATGTCAAGTCACTTTCCTCTCATTTTAATTTCAGCTTTCCCCCTTTTTTTCTCACCCCTGAATTTTAACCTTTTACATCATTCCATTTCTGATCAAGACACATTTTTTTTTTTTTTTAATTTTAGGTGGTACCCATTTTTTTCTCTTTGTTTCTCCTCCTCCTTAAATTTTCCTTTTGGTGCCGAATTGGAATTGGTGTTTGTGCTGTCGCTACGAGAGCCGGCACGCCGTGGAGACGGGGCCTGATGCGCTTACGATGACATGGTAGGATTTTCCCTCTTCTCCTTCCTTTCTTTTATTCTTTTTTCTTACTTAATCCTGATGCCGGCCTTTGAGGAGACTTTCTCTCTCTCACACGGCGACAGGCGGCGGCGATGTTACCGAGCGGGTTACGAGGCGTAATGCTCGCTATTGCCTCGGGACGATGTCAAGCACTTTTTCGCGCCATCTCGGCAGCAGAGTAAATTTTGAGCCATGGAAAAATTTGAAAAGAAAAGGATCGTTCCTACCGTTCTTGGGCCATCGCGGCCGCACGTTCCCGGTGCTGGAAGGTTACGGCAGGTTCAGCATCCGGACGTCCGTCGTGCGGACTCCCTCCTTTACTCGATTTTTTTATTTTTTTTATTGTGGGACTCTCCCTTACGAAGTCTGGTATCGAAGTGTCGAGCAGCATGCAAAAATTATCCGCTCCTCGCCGAATCCCTTGCGCACGCGCCCGAAATGGCGGAAGGCAATTGGCCCGAAGTTAAGGCGGAGAGAAAGACGCAATTCCCAGAAATCGCTGGCTCGCATCTTCTCAGAGTCAGGCTTGAACTTTGACCCACGAAAACGGGCGCTGCGGTGAACCTCGCAGAATTCCGCCCAAATCCTGACGTGTTCCTGTGCCAAGCGAAAAATGCCTTTTCGAAGTAAACAAGAGCATAAATAAATTGGACTTTCTGCACTGGTAAAGCTGGGAAAACGTCCTCACAGATGCCATTCTACGAATTTATCGCTTTTAGAAAAGCGACACCAGAAACTGTAGCCATTTTCGTTCTTTCTTTCTGAACAAAGACTTTTGGAGACCACCTTTACAAAAATTCATTAAACAAATTAACTAACATTAACGAACATCGTTACAATTAACTTCGTAACGCATAAAAATCCAATTCTCTCTAGCTACAGGTACGACGATCGGAATTACTAAAAAATCGCGTAAAGCAACGATTTCTTATTTTGTCCTGATGCATTAAGCCACAATTTTATTCTTTTACTAAATGACTGTTAAATATCCTTGACGATAGCGCACGCGCAATTAATTTACGAAAGTCTCTTTGTTACGGAGCGATCGCCGACCCGCTTTTTCTATCAGTCGCTGAATTATACTATCACTAGTTAATACCAAGTAAGATTCATACTAAAACCAACTAAATATTAATACTAGGCAAGATTTTAATTACGAAAGGTTATTAAATTAAGCCCGATACACACAACGATTTTAATACATGCTACTGACATGGCATAAACACGCGTTTTTTCTCATTAGATACAACTACAATACGATAAAATACCTCGTACACTATATGTTTACAAATTACTTTTCAATTATTAAAGCTTACAGAATAATACAATAAAAGAAATCGCGATAACGACGGTAAATACGGAACTACAACCTTACGATTTTTCTTTTTATCGCTATGTTATCCCAACGATCAATAACGCTGAACGCCACGGCGTCGCCGATAATTTTAAACTGATACATCTAACACTATACATATATAAACTGCATTATACACTTAAGAAACTAAGGCAAATCAATTCATATACACTACATCATATACTGCACTAAAATAAACTTCACTAATATCTCTTCCCTGAAAGTAAACAGTGCACTAAAAAAATGCAATGGAAGGAAGAAAAAAAAAAAACATTGCATGAAAGAACAACAAAAAAACCAACAATATAGCATGATGTCAAACTTCCTTAAATCCACTTCCCAGCTAGTTACACATCCCTTAACTAGAAACAGATATCACAAGGCTAACTTACCTAGACCTATTCACATAAATTTAACTACATACACAGAGATCAACACTTCACAGAGAAATCAGAAAGAAAAGAAAATAAATGAAAAGAATTTACTTGATTTTTCTTGACTCTTAAATATTTTTTTTTTCTAACTCCCTCCTTGCCAAAGGGATTTGAGATCATCTCATGCCAAAAATTATCACTCTCATTGAGAGTGCGTGGATCTGGTGATGGGTTTTCCGATCCAAAAATATTGGCCCATTAATTTAGAGATCGGAAAAACGTCAACAGATCAACAATAAGTAAAAATTATCTGGCAGTTTGTATTCCTTTTTGTAGCTAACCTCTGAATCTCAGAGAAGAGCTTAGTGATATGTAATTTAATGTAATGCAACAAGTAATTTTTTTTATTTTTTTTTTATGTTACTGTGGCGTTTTTTTTTTTTTTTTTTTTTTTGGTACAATCTGCTGTTTGTTATTCTGGCGTTGGTTCTCACTTCAGTACTTGCAGAACCATTTGCTTTTCTACAGTGGTCGGACTTGGAACTAAGACCTCTGCTATAAACTACTTAGTTGCATGTAATTGGAGTACAAAGTCAAACAGAACAGCTGCACCTTGGACTTTGCTTTCTATGTGAATGCATTTATTTAAGCTTACTCTTAGTAAAGAGTTGTTTTGATTTGTCATAGAATGCCATGCTATCCCTATTCTTGGTGGTGGCAACTGTTTATTTCATGCTGTTTCTCAGTGTTTATATAATAATGAGGAACATCATTGGGAAATTCCTGTATGAGTCGTTGAAAAAAATAAAAATAAATGGCAACGTTTCAAAAATTTTGTTGTTGGCGACCCATCTTTTTACACTGCCCAGTAATAATTGAACCGTTTATTATAGTTATGCATTTCATTACGACTCGTTGTTATATGACAAGAAAAAAAAAATTCAGTCGCAGCTTTTTCAACCGTGCCTGGCATGTGTGGTCAACTAGTATTTTTTTATTGTTCATATTTCTGATTGCTGTGCTAAAACTTGAAATGTTATGCATTATTTCTTTTAATAACAATGCAACAGGTTTTGGATTTGTATTTACGTTATTTTCATGTGACAATTATTTTAAATTACATATTTAATGTCAAGTTTATTAGAGAAATTTGACTAACATATGGCTGTATAGTTACTTGCTACAGAAGAGTCAAATTTTTTAGTGAGAATTTTCAGTATTCCCAGCCGCTTCTATTAAGAAAAAAAAATTAATTTGAGCCGTGCTGACCTACCTATCTATATCCATTCAGCAGTTACTAAGCAGTTCTCTGAGTTTTACAGGTTAGTTCCTCAAAGCAATATAAGGTTATGAGTTGAAAATCTGCCACAAGTATTTTATTGATTTGATTTATTTCTGTAAAATGTAATCATATGTGTCATGCTAATAATATTTGTTACTGACTGCCATAGTGGCTTTACTTTGATAACACTTATTTATTATGGCACAACAATATTGGGGAATTTTTGAGGTAAGCTGCTGAATAGCAGTCCAAATTAAAGTTCAGTTTGCTACCATTAACCAAGTGTTACTGATATTATTGTTGCAGGTGAACATATCTAATATTCATTCTATAATAGTATCTTGGGCTGTTTACTGCCCAAACTATCGCTAAATTATGTGCATAAACACTATAGTAATAAATATCAGCTTACCCTTTTATAGTTAGCTTATATTGAACATTTTTGCATGTCAGGATTCTGGGTTTCCTGTAGGTTTCAGCTGGGTGTGGTCCTCTCATTCACCATTATGGTACTCCACACGCACAAACATGCAAATTAAGTGACACGAAGCAGTTTTGTAATAGCCCGTAGTTCACCATGACTTTAAAAATATTTTGCACTCACTTGAATTCTTTTACTAGCACATAAATTCAAGCGTAGGCAACTCAGGAAACCTATTTAAACACACATGCTCTTCACAAAACTATAACATACAACCAAATTCACACACATATCAAAACCTGGTACCAAAAGACAGACTAATTGTAAGTAAACTCTAAAAACCTACTTACACTATATACAACAAACTGGATGTTATTGCTTACCATCCTATCACATTTGTGCACCTTGCCTCAACTCAATGCTCACAACATGTGCTGGCTAATCCTTTTACCACACCTCTGCTTTCCCCACACAGATCCTAAGTGAAAAATGAAGAATTAATTAAAATTGAACAAAAGAAATCAAAGCAATAGAAGAAGAAAATGAAAGTTTTTCCAGATTGTGCAATAGATGGAGCCACGGTAGAGGGTTTGGCGACGATGTTGAGATCGGACCAGTTGCAGATTTTTCACTCGCACATTCTACGGCAGCAGACGGATTAACATCGCTAATGCTTCCTGAGGACGGCCGTGGGATGGCTGAAAGCACTTGAGGCGTTCTGTGTGGGGAAAGAAGAGGTGTGGTAAAAGGATTAGCCAGCATGTGTTGTGAGCATTGAGTTGAGGCGAGGTGAAAAAATATGATAGGATGGTATAAATAGCAATAATAACCAGTTTGTTGTATATAGTGTAAATTGGTTTTCAGAGTTTAGTTACAGTTAGTCTGTGTCTTTTGGTACCAGGCTTTGATATGTGTTTGAATTTGGTTGTATGTTATAGTTTTGTGAAGTGCATGTATGTTTAATAGGTTTCCTGAGTTGCCTAAGTTTGAATTTATGTGTTAGTAAAATAATTCAAGGGAGTGTAAAATATTTTTAAAGTCATGGTGAACTAAGGGCTATTACAAAACTGCTTCGTGTCGCTTAATTTGCTTGTTTGCGTGTGTGAAGTACAACAATGGTGAATGAGAGGACCACACCCAGTTGGAACCTACAGGAAACCCAGAATCCTGACGTGCAAGAAAATGTTCAACAGAAGCTAACCTAAAAGGGTAAGCTGATATTTATTAATATCTAATATTGTGCTGTCAGCCAAATATATTGTTATAAAATCATTAAAAAAGGAGTGTTTTTCTCACTCTCTAGATCTTGTGAACGTCCGAAATTGATTGACAGTCTACAAGGGAAAGAGGTAGTTGACATTGCATGTGGCGGTGCACACAGTGCTTGCATCACAGCTGCTGGAGAACTCTATACATGGGGCAAAGGAAGGTATGGCCGTCTTGGCCATGGTGATAGTGATGACCAGCTGAAACCAAAGCGTGTAAGTTAATGCAAATTTCATTTTGCAGTTGGGTTTTTTTTTATGTGTGCAAAACCTGTGTACCTCAAAAGGTCCTGGGCTTCTGGCACAGAATCTGATTTTTGAGACATTTTTAAGGATTCCATTATTTTTTAGTTCATTGTTGTGTAGGTTCATAGGAGGACAAGAGCAGTTTTATTGACATTAATTACTATATATAGTATAGTTATTCAATCATCAGTGCACAATGATCCACTACCCATGTGTGGGTAATTTTTTTTATACAAAATGCTATATCTAGGGAATTTGTCCAAAAATATTTAAAATTAAAACTTGGAATTCATATTGTTTATTATGCTCTCTTACTTCCATGAAATGGCAATAGGTATCTCATGTGGCTCATCTTTCTTAATGATTATCTTTCCTTAGGCTGTCAGAGCAATCTGGTTCAGTACAATATTTTTATTACACTGTTCATTCATCAAGAACCTGTTTGAGCAGTCCGGTTCTGCATGGTATTTTTAGCTCACCATTGTTATTATTATGACTACTGATTATATGTGGAGTGTCTTCTCCATTTCTTTTAAATATAAACATCTTTTTGTTTTCGTAGACCTCTGTTAATTATCTTTCAGTAATATGTGATAAATATTGTTTCTATCACTAGCTATCAACAAGAATGCAATGCACTGGCAAAGGGAAAGTGTGATGCAATCATATATGGTAACTGCATATCAGCATATTACTATGTCAATGGTTGTTCCAAGGTTTCCATGAATACAGGACTATTTCTTTGGCTAAATTATCCCCAAATGTGCCATTGTTCACGCTCTTTGACAACCAAATTCTGGTTTGAGTTTATGCTCAAAGCCAGTGCCTGTAATTTAAAATTGTGTGAAACTTGATAGAAATTATTATTTGGAAAATTGGTATACCAGATATCTTATCCTGACGTCATCCACCTTCTTTCTCCTTGTGTAAAAGCTTTTTATGGCTTCATTATATCATAAACAAAATATTTTTATTTTTATTGCAGCCGAGCAGTTTGGATACCACATTTATACTCAGAGAGCATAGATGAGCTATGTTATTGTGTTGTTCTTTGGTTCTGATTCTTTTATTTATAGGAATCATTAACCCCAAATTAAGAGAGGACAGCTTGTGACTTCATATTTTCAGTTCGTATTATACCTTCCCCTAATTTATATATATATATATGGTAGATTCCAGTTCATTGGGTCAACAGTTAATCAGGGTAGCCATTTATTTGGGACAATTCTTGAAGAACCTCCCAAATTTACTCTTTGGGCTAAAGCTTTGAATAATTAGGCCATGTTGATTCTACCCTTGATGTGTCCCAATTAACACCAGAATCAACTGTGTGTGTGTGTCACAGTTGTCAACTATTGTCAATTCACTGCCAGATGAAGGTCTCAAAGTTTTTTCACAACTATCTGTCTTTAGCCAGTCTCCTCCATGTCACTCTGACATGCTTTCGAATTTCATCCACTCATCTACCACATGGTCTTCTTTGGGGTCTTTTTCTGTCCCTTGGTATCCAGTCTAAAATTTCAGTAGTTGATCACTGGTTCGTTCTTCTGGCAATATGTCAAGCCCATTGCCATTTCAGGAATTTTATTCTGATTGTGATGTCTTCCACTTTTGTCATTTTTCTTTTCCATGAGTTCCTCTTCTTATCTTTCCTGGTTACATCAAGCATGCATCTCTCTGTATGCTTCTTTCAGTTGTCTGCAGCCTTTTTATGTCTTTTTTATTTAAAGTGCATTTCTCTTCTCCGTGCATAAGAACTGGAAGGATGTTCACTGATTAAATACTTTTCTTTTAAGACATGATGGCATGTTGCTCTTAAAAATTGTACTGTTTCTTCCAAAAGCTTTTCAACCAAGTTTCATATGCAGATTCATTTTTTCATTAATGTGACCCTTGCTTGATATCTCTTGTCCAAGGTAAGTGTAGGTGTTGGATATCTTCAGCTTTTCCCCATCAATCGATAAATCTTCATTTCTTGTAAAGGCATTATACAACAGTTTTGTTCTCTTAAAGTTCATTTTTAATCTCACTTCTCTACTTTTGTAAGCAAGTTCCTAGATCATACTCTGCAGCTCTGAAAAGGTAGTTGAAAAAATGACATTATCAGCAAAATGAAGATGAGTTCTCCATTAATCTTTATCACCCTGTTTTCCCAGTTCAATGAGTGGAAGACATTTTGCTATGTGGCATTGAAGTTTGGAAGACATAGTGTCATCCTTTCTCACTTCGTTTTCAATTTTTATTGCTGCTGTATCCTCAGATAGCTGAACCTTTGCATTTTCATAGATGTTACTAATAATGTCAAGTATGCATGTTCAGTACTGCAGGATTTCAAAGCCATACATAATGGGAATTCATATTTCCTTGTTCTTTCAATTAGTTCTCTCAGTACATGGATGTGATCTATAGTGCTGTAACCACTCCTGAATAATTCTTGTTCTTTCGGTTGTATATATATATGAGCTGGCATTTGAAAATTCATGGTGGTAGTTGCTAAACTGATGTTTTAAAGAAAATATCCAATATCATAGATAAAAAAAAAATCCTGTAACAGTTGATATAAAAAATTTCTTTCCAACTGTGTTGAAATCTTTCTTTCCCTTTGTTGTAGCTTTGCATGATGCTATTTTCAGCACATTTCATGAGAAATAAAGTGCCAGTATTTTTTATTTTTAATTTCTGCAGTCTCTTTGAAAACAACACCAGAGTTCCAGAATTGTTACAATTTGTTTTTTTTTTTTTTTTTTTTTTTTTTGTGCCTGATATGTCCAGAAACACTGAATTTCTTAATCTTCAGTTTTCAAATTGTTTTGTAAACAACACTAGGTGCTGAAATTAATAATATACATATTGTAGTTTGCTCACCTTGCTCAATTGAGCGTTGGGAGTTCTACTTCAATTTCACATTTCCAACATGTATTAACAATTCTAGGTGTGGTCTCCAGTTCGAGGATATGGCTAACTTTTGTTAATGTCTTCAAAAATGAATAATTTCTAAATACCAGCATTGCAGCGTTCCGCTAATATTGTGGCACAATTCACTTTCATTCAAATTATTTTCAAACTCATGTACAAAAGTACTTCCTATGTAGATACTTCCTTAAAAAGTATTACAGTAACCAACAAGTTAAAAACCTATTGACATATCTCTATTTTCACACTAGAAACTTTTTTTGACCTTATCTAACTACATATGTACAAACTCCTACTCACATAAAAATTCACTAAATACATATACCAAACACTAATAATTCAAAGTACATAATTAAAAACATAAACTAAAACACACATCTTTTTGTTCCGGGAAACAGCCACGCCTTCTAGATCTTTCACCCATTGCCATGGGCACCCTCAGGAAGACCCTGTAGCTCCTATGTACTCGGTTGATTCTGTCCTAGTGAACTCATGGGTCATCTCCAGCTCAGCAGTCTCAACAATTCTCTCTTCAATGTATCATCGTGGCACAATCTATGGGGAAATCACATTCACTGCTAAAGTTTTCATTTATAAGTCTAGCTTGTATTGCACTTGCCTTGTTCCTTTTTTTTTTTTTTAATCTTCGATCTTAATTAAGTCTTTCCATTGATGTGATATGCTGTTTAGATCATTAAAATTGCAAACCCTGTCTATTTTTCTCAATCAATACAAATTCTGAAATACATAAATGTCTTTCTGTTTTTCAATTTTTAATTATCTTAATATCTTCAAATTTTGGATATTGTTTGATTTCAATGCAATATTGGATTAATGCTGTTTTTGTTTTTCTTTTGCCAATTTTTTATATGTTGCTGTAATCGGTTAATATGAAGTATAGAAGGATGAAGGCTATTATTATCCAGAAATACTTTAAGATATATAGGTACTGAAAGATTGAAATTCTTTCATTGTGAAGAAAACAATAAATTCTTTAGGCAGTTCTCAGTTATATACATTCTAATTTAAAATGTTGCTGTAGTCTAAATTTATTCATGTGATTTGTCAGATAAATTCAGTTGTGTTTAAAATGAAGATCTGGTACGCTGATTTAGTTACAGCAAATATACTTGTAGATATTGTAAAATTGTTTCACCTTTTTTTTTCCCCCCTAGGTTGAAGCTTTGGCTAACTATACTGTTATAGATGTTGCTTGTGGTTCTGGGGATGCTCAGACACTATGTATTACTGATGACGACAATGTTTGGTCATGGGGCGATGGAGATTATGGAAAACTTGGCAGAGGTGGTAGTGATGGCTGTAAAATTCCCCTTAAGATAGATGCTTTGTATGGTCTAGGTGTGATCAAAGTGGAATGTGGCTCACAGTTCTCTGTTGCTTTGACTAGATCTGGAAATGTTTTCACATGGTAATGCTATGTTATTGTTTTTCTATATTGTAAACATAATTGTTTCTGATCATTGTGTCATATTTGTTCTAGCACTGTTTCTCTCATGGGAGCATGAGGAACACTTCTCCAATGTATCATCCTTGAGCATATGGTTCAAATGTAATTATGAGTGCATTGAATTGTTCTTTTGTCATGATTATATGCAAGATTGCATCAGTCATGTACACAGATTAGGGGAAAAAAAAGGCTCAAAAACATTAGTTTCAAAGAGCTGCTTCACACACACACACACACACACGGGAGAGAACTGACTTTTAGAAAGGAAAGATGTTCGGTGTTATATTAGTAGGTTGTCCATAAGAGAAACTGAGAGGTGTTTAAACATACCCAGTCAACTGTTTTGGATGTACTGAATAAGTAGAAGACACATAGTGTGCCTGAAGCAGCAAAACGTACCGGCAGACCAAAGAAAATCGGTGATAGAGGGCATCAAGGCCTTGGGAGAGTTGTTACAGCTAATCAGCGGAGTACTGCACAAGACCTCAGTGTACAGGGGAGTAAAAATGCTGGAGCCTCTGTATGTACACGTACCATTCACAGAGAACTTCATTCTCTATGGGTTACTGTGGTCGTGCGGCTGCTCATAAGCCTTTCACCTCCACTCGGAATGCTACTCGTTGTTTAGCATGGTGTAAAGAACATTTATCGTGGACCATAGATCAACGGAAACGGGTCCTATGGACTGATGAATCCAGATACATGATCCATCAGTCTGATGGCTGTGTGTGGGTATGGCGGCAGCCAGGGGAACATAGCTTAAGCTTCATTGACACCCATCACACACAAGACTTTTTGCGCTTTATACTTTAATCTTTTTATCAAGCAGGCATTTCTGAATCTGGTCCTCCCATGATTTTCTCGGCCTTCCTCTACCTTTGTTTCCTGCCATTTGGGCTGTAAAATTCTCGTAGTAAGCACCTCATCATTCATTCTTTTAACATGGCCAAACAACCTAAGAATGTTTTCTTCCACCTTACTAACAACATTTTGCCTTGCATTACACAACTGCAACACATCTTTGTTCCTCGCATGATCAAAACGTGTCTTGCCACCCCACCCCCCACCCCATAAAGGGACATCTGTGTTCCTTTTTGACTTGTTTTGTGTTGAGATCTCATTTTCTCAATAAACTGCAATCTTCTATTCATGAAACATGAGCTTTTGAAGTGAACAGAAGTTTGACTTTAAGAAGTGGAATAGTTTGTTTACTTTTTTCATTGCTGATTGTGTCATGCTTTTCCCTTAGTTCTGTAAACAGTGTTGCATAGACATCTCTCTAAAACATGTTGCGTGTTTCCGTTCATTCTGTGAACAGTATTTGCATAGACATCTATGTAAAACAGACATAGGAAGAATGGGAAAACTTTAGGTTAAAATCAAATCTGGTTTTATTTTAAATGAAATGCCAGAAAGTAGTGCTAACTAATACAATGGTTTCAGCCGCTTGAGTCGTCATACACCATTAGAAAGTGGCAAGTGTTTTGCCTGTATGTCATCTGCAACATAATCTACTAAAAGAGTGTTGTGTGTCCTGTACTGCCATCTGCCAGACCATTTCTTTCGAAACTGTTAGAATGCTGACTTGGCTCAGTTTAGCACGGCAGTCTTCTGCAAGAATTTTTCTCCAGATGTTATCAACTTTGAAGTAGGGTTCTTTATTACAAGCTTGATTTTTAGTGGAAATTTTTAAAGTTTTATGGAGGAGAGAGAACTCTTCTGTTCTGCATTTGTTTAATATTACATTTTTGCTCCATTGAATGAATAGCATGTCATATCAGAGGCTACCCAGTTCTTTCCAAGTTAGTTATTTGTGCTAAGGAGTTATACGAGGTAGGATCCAAAAGTCTGGGGACTTGGCATATAGTTCCTGACCTTGAATACTTTAAAACACCAATGCACAACCACCTTCAAAATAATCCCCTTGCCAGTGCTCGTAAAGCTTCTGGGAGCATTGCTGAAAGCCATGTTTGTAACCCTTGTAATGCCTCCTGCATTGCTGTTTTTGCCTAATTTGTTGACACAAAACAACATCCATGCAGTTTTTGTTTCATCAGTGGAAAGAGATAAAAATCGCAGGGGGCTAAGTCGGGTGAATAGGCAAGATGTGGAAGCACATTAGTAGGATTTCTGGTGAGAAACTTTGTGACCAGTAGGGACTGATGTGCAGGTACGTAGTCATGGAGAAGATACCATTGTCCACTTTGCCACATCTTCGGCTGTTTATGATGGATTGACTCCCATAAGCAACGTAATATGTCCAGATAATGTTCCTTGTTAACTGTTGAGCCCTCGGGAATAAATTTGGAATGGACAATGCGTGAGAATGAAAAAATACCTCCGGCATGACTTTCCCTTTGTTTCGATCCTGCCAGAATTTCTTTGATTTGATCGCGGCGAAGATTGTGATTTCCATGATGAAGAAGCACTCTTTGGCTGAATATCAAACAAGCAGCACCATGTTTCATCACCTGTGATGATGTTATCCAAAAATGTAGGCTCCTATTGGCTTTGTCAATTAATTCACCCGATATCCACATCCTTCCATTCTTTAGTTCAGAGGTCAAAAGGCGAGGGACAATGTGCTCACATGTGGTGCACGTTAAAATCCTCTGTCAAAATGCGCTGGCATGTGGTCTCCGATAAGTTAGTTGTGTTAGCGATTTCCTCAATGGGTCGGTAATGATCTTGACGAACGCACTGCATCACCATGGTAATGTTTTCCTCACTTTGTGCAGTCACAGGGCTAATTATCTGCAATGGATTCTCAGCTCTCTTTGAAACGCCAATACCACTCATACACCTTCAATCTTGCCATCGTAGAGTGACCATACACCTTCGAAAACATTTCTAAAGTCTCTGCAGCTAGCTGTTTTACCCAAACGCTGACAAAATTTAATGTTGCAATGTTGCTCTTCAAAAGCCATGTTTCTCACATTGCAGAAGACTAACCACAGCAGCAAACGTCTGCACGTGCATTCCAGTCATTTTCCATGGGCCAAACCAGTCTGTCTACGGAGGGGAGGGATGGCGGGATGTATTTCAGACGCCGTAACTTTAACTACATGCTTGTGTTGTCACGGGTAGGCGCTATCCCCGAACTTTTGGATCCTCCTCCATATTTCAAACTTGTGTGTTACAGTATCAACATCATTCTTGATTTGTATATCTCCTGTAGCCACACACCACTTTAAAGTCCAGATTTTAAAGACTGCATAAATTGTGACTGTTTCCAGAGCAAGCCTATTGAAAGAATTAACTGTGTTCTAATGGGAATGATATGAAATGTGATAGTGTTTAATGAACACATTTATAAGTGCGGCATTTTTCTGTAACTTACGGAATAATTCTTGTGTTTTTGTTTGAAGAAATAGTATTACCCTTCCATTACTATCAATATTTTATAGAACTGTCACAAATAGCTTGCCTCAATAAAACACTGTTTTTCAACTCATTTTCAGGGGCAAAGGGGATTATCACCGCCTGGGTCATGGCACTGATGATCATGTCCGAAGACCTAGGAAAGTTGCTTCTCTTCATGGAAAAAAAGTTATCTGCATTGCTGTGGGATCATTGCATTGTGTAGCATGCACAGATACAGGTAAATGCATATCAAATGCCATGGCATTGTATTTTAAAATGCTTCTCTGTGAAAGCTGTTTCAGTTGTTGATGTAGAAAAAATAATTGTAATTATCATAAATTACTGTAAAGATTACAGGTTTAAGAATTATACCATCACTTCCAGTGTAGGCAATTAGTGCACAAGTTTCCAAGCTTATTAAGTTTCTGAAATTTGAAAGTTGTTTATTTGTCTACTACGTGTCACTGCAGCCACTCGTGTGTCACAGTGGTCTAAGTTCTGGCTTCTGATCATTTGTCCGAGATGTGTCCAGGTTCGAATCCCAGTGAGTCACTGTTGTTGTGTTTGTCTTGTGGCACTGGCTTTTCCTCTTCCCTAGAATCAGTGGCCTTAAAGTAGGGAGGTATGACTGCTTATGGCCCATTGAGTTGCTCACAATGGCCATTAAACCTCCAAACAAGCAAGCAAATGAAAAAACAAACAAACAAAAAAAGTGCATCACTGCAATGTTGCACTAGCAAATGGTTCAGTTAGGACATTAGTTTACCTGAAAAGTCACTAGTCCACTTAATCCTCCTTCATAATGAGATAGCGGGTGAAGACGTACTTGTCACCTCGAAGCATGCACTTATTGCTGTTTGCACCATCCTCACCTAGGAGCATGCTATCAATTTTATCAACTCGTCACCTAGGGACTACGCTATCAACTTCATGACTTGCTCCCTTTAGGGGCCGTGATATCAGCTTCAGCTGGTCACCTAGGAGCTATGGTATCAACTTCAGCTGTTCACCTAGGAGCTATGGTATCAACTTCAGCTGTTCACCTAGGAGCTATGGTATCAACTTCAGCTGTTCACCTAGGAGCTGTGGTATCAACATCTTTGGTTGGTTACCTAAAAGCCATGCTATCAACTTCATAAGTTATTTACCTAGGAGCCATTCTATCAACTTCATGAGTTATTCATTTATGAACAGGGTGTCCACATTCTGGAAAGTCAGGGGAAATCGGGGAAAGTCAGGGAAATGAAAATTGGTTAGGGAAAGTCGGGGAAATGCCTGAAATGTTGGTAAAAGTCAGGGAAAATCAGTGATATTAAAAAAAAATCAGGGAAATTTCAATCACAGTTAGACTACAACTAGTTTTAACCCGGCGTCGGGGAGTGACTCCCTCATCGCCCAACACACTTGCACTTGTTGCAGACAGTCACTAACTTCCCCTTCCTACTAATGTAACCTTGTATTTCCTACCTATTATTGTAAGTTGTGTTACATTACTTGTTACATCTCTCTTTTTGTTTTAGGTCAAAGGAGTAGAAGAAAATTTATGATTTACCTTGTTAAAAGGCAATTAAGACTGCAGCAATGTCAAAGCGTTGTGTGTTTAATGAACAATGTTTGGATGAACTGCTGTGAACGGCGACAATGAATCAGCATTTTGTAAAGTGTGCTCTAAAACTTTTAAGCTTAGCAACATGGGGAGTCGGGCAATCTCCAGCCACGGAAATGGCCCTAATCATTTGAAAAACATCCGTGCTAAAATGTCTCAGCCCAGTCTTGCTTCTTTCACTTCCTCTGTGAAAAATAACTCTCTTTGTAATAACAAACTCTTGCCATCAACAAGCTCAGGAAATGTGGAATCAGTACTTCTAGAAAATATTAAGTCTAATGACTCAAATACTTCTTTTGTGAAAGATGATGTGAAGCCCAATGACCTTAATGCTTATGTAGTGAAAGATGATATAACAAAGTCGGAAATAATATGGGCCATGGAAGTGTTGTCCAAGCGAATGTCTCTGAACTCTTGTACACAGATTAACAAAACATTTCAGTTAATGTTTCCTGACAGTGCGATAGCTTCACAATTTACTTATAGGCAAAAGCAAAGCATCTTATGTGATAAACCATGGATTGGCACCACATTTCAAAGAGTGTTTAATGGACGATCTGAAGCAGTGCACTGACTTTGTAATTTGTTTTGATGAATCACTAAACAAAATTGCTCAGCGTGGGCAAATGATCAATTTGTTCGTTATTGGGACGTCAATCTGCAAAAAGTTTCCACTAGATACTTAAGTAGTGTGTTTTTAGGATGGGCAACAGCTAATGACACTTTAGAGAAATTCATTAAAGGTGCACCTCTTCCCTTGGATAACATGCTACAAGTGTCAATGGATGGACCTAACGTTAATTTCAGCTTTCTTCAAAAGCTGAAAGATAAACTTAGAACTGAAAATCCAGATGGTAAATTATTAGTTGACATTGGAGTATGTGGTCTTCATGTGGTCAATGGAGCTATGAAAACTGGACTTGAAGCAGTGAAATGGGATATACATCACTTTCTGCGTAACTTGTACTACCTTTTAAAAGATAGTCCTGCTCGCCGTGCAAATTATACTATGATTACTGGATGTAAAGATTTCCGTTTGAAATTTTGCACTGTAAGATGATTGTAAAACGTTAATTGTTTGACTAGGGCATTGCTTGTCTATGATCATATCAAGAAATATGTTCAAGAATCATCGGTTTCCAGCAAACAGCACATGTTTCTTGCAGAATTCATGGAAAGTCCACTGTTGAAATGCAAATTGGCTGCATTTAGAATTATAGCTTCAGAGTGTGAATCTTTTTGAGAAGGTTCCAGAGCCCAAAGCCTTTAATTCCTTTCTTACACGCTGATTTGCTGGATCTGATGAAAAATTTGATGGCACGAAGCTTGAAGCCTGACAAATTAAGTGAAGCTGATAGTGTCTCAAAACTGTTAACTTTAGATATATCAAAAAGTGAAAATCTTCTCTCAATTGAGAAAGTTGGTATTGGATTTAGTGCTAAAAGCTATTAAAAGAAGTGAAGTGCTCAGAAAGGGAGAAATTAGAGTTTAAGCTTGAATTTAGGAAACTTGTGACCAGTATGATTGAAAAACTTCGTGAGGAAAGCCCGCTGAAATTTAAGTTTGTCCGTGGGGTAACTTGTTTGAACCCAAATATTATAGTGCAGCAGCCGAGTTTAGGCAAGAAGAGAGTGGAAATTGTGCTTGAAGTTTTATTTAGTGCAAGCAGGGTTTCAGATGACTGTGCTGAAAAAGCTAATAAACAGTACGCTTCATTGTGTGTAGAAGCTCAATCTGCTTTAAAGTCTCAGTTTGATGAATTTTTACAGTCATGATGATTCCATTGGATTAGACAAATTTTACAGTGTTCTACTTGACAACCCAAAACAATTCGGTAAACTTTGGGATGTAATATAAATTTCTCTCATTATGTCTCATGGAAATGCTTCAATGGAAGGTGGATTTTCTGTCAATAAGTCTCTTCTTGTGGAAAATCTCCTGGAAGAATCCCTGATTTGTCAGAGAACAGTTTTTGATGCCATTAAAAATGTGGGAGGAGTAGAACACATTGCCATCAATAGAAGGCTTCTTCTTTCTGTAAGAGCCTCCAGACGAAGATATCAGGACTATCTTGAGAAAAAAGTGTTCTTCAAAACGAAGAAGAAATAAAACTGAAGGAAAAAAGAAAAATTGATCATGAAATAAAGGAATTGAAGGAAAAAAGACAAAGAGTACGGAAGGAACTAGAGTTGGAAGCAGCAGCACTGCAGGCGAAGATTTCAGATTGGAAAAAGAAGAAAAGTGGTGTGTAATATAAAAACAGTGACTGTGTTCCTACTGTAATATTTTTATAGTAACTGTTCTGAATATTGTGTATGGGTTTGTTTGAGTGTTTCTTCAATAAATGTAAAACCATGAAAAAAAGAGTAAACTTATAATTAAAAAGGTGTGAGTTGGACGGCTATGGGGAAGGTGGAGGGCGATATTAAAAAAAATAATAATAATCAGTTATTTGGGAAACTTTATATGTCAAACGGAAACACTTTTAAATAACATAAGTTTCTCAATTATCCAATTCAATTTTATTTATTTTCATGGCACATATATTGAAAAACTCAAATAAACCTATTTGTGTAAGGTCAGGGATTTCTTATATATTTGGTCAGGGAAATCAGGTTTGATAATTCTGTGGACACCCTTATGAACCATTCTATCAACTTCATCAGTTATTCACTTGGAAGCCATTACTATCAACTTCATCAGTTATTCACTTGGAAGCCATTACTATCAACTTCATCAGTTAGTCACCTAGGAGCAATGCTATCAAAAAACAGCTTCTAGGTAACAACAACTTCATTTGTTGTTACCTAGAAGGTGTACTATCAACTTCATTTGTTGTTACCTAGAAGGTGTACTATCAACTTCATCAGTTAGTCACCCAGGAGCCATGCTATAAACTTCATCTGTTGGTCAGCATGAGGGATTTGCATTTATCTCTGTATTTGTCCTCCTTAATTGTTCATGAAGCTTATTTGACACTAGAGCAAATTTCTCATATGACTTCTGATCTCAGCTTCCTGAACCATCATACATAAATGCTCTCTGCATTCAAGAAATAAAAGATTGCTCAAGCCATAGCAGCCAGGGTATGGGTATTTTGGACAAATTGCTGTTCATTTCTCCATTTTGATGTCATTGCATCATTGCTTACTAATTGCCAAATTGAACTGCTGTATCAATTTTTTTTAGCATGAGTGAGTCTTAGATCAATTAATGCACATAAGTTTCCACATACATTCCCAAAACATCATGTAAGTTAAATATATTAACCATCATGTAAGTTGACAGTGTAGTATTTATAGAGGATTTTCGAATACACGTTGTACTTCTCATCATTGTGTTTTTATAGGATTACTGCCCATTGAATTCAGAACTGTATTTTGTGTGTGCCAATTCTTTAAGAATGGTAATATTGTCTTGGTATCATTTTAGCATATTTTTTTATCATTTTAGCATACTTCTCATCATTGTGTTTTTATAGGATTACTGCCCATTGAATTCAGAACTGTATTTTGTGTGTGCCAATTCTTTAAGAATGGTAATATTGTCTTGGTATCATTTTAGCATATTTTTTTCCAAATGTAGGAGAAGTCTACACATGGGGAGATAATGATGAAGGCCAACTTGGTGATGGAAGTACTAATGCTATTCAAAGGCCAAGACTTGTTCCTGCACTTCAAGGTATTTTTACTGTAATGTGTAAATCATTGTCTACAAAAACCGTTTGGGAAATTTTGTATATAAGAAAACATTTTTGTTTCTTAAATTGTTCCCAAAAAACTGTATGCCTACTTTCTCCTATCTGTCGCTAATTAGAGGAATATTAAAAATAACTGTAACATAAAGTACTTCACTGGGAGGATGAGAACAATATAAAAATGCTCATTTTTATTTTCAGCATAGCTACCATAAGCCATAGAAAACAAAATGGGAAAGTTCATTCCCATATATGATTTTATCATTGTTTTAAAGCATCTTGTAGGATAGGTGAGAGATGTAAATTTTTTGAGTTTAGTTTCAAATTTATGAATCTCGCATGTGAATGTCATGGAAATAAATTATTTAATTTCCAAAGTGCATGGTAATTACATGATATCATTATTATTGTTGGCAGTTGATGACAATATTTCTTCTCTACAGAACAGTTTCAAATATATGGAAAGTCTCAAATACCTAAGTCTGATAAACATTTTTACTTGCTACATACAGAAATGGAAAAACATCAATTCCATCCCACAGCTAAAAGAAAGAAACAGAGAAAAAAGGAGATATTGTTTTCTGATTCCTTTAGTCTTGTTCAACATGGACTCAAAGTGAATGTGTTACTGAGCTGTTGATGCAATTACTAAATATTTTAAGGCTTGTAATACATTTGCTGTCATGTGGTTATGTTTGATTTACATAAAATTGATGCTTTATAAAAGTTAATAAAAAAATAATTGCTTCTGTAAACAATGTAAAAAGATTAATATGTCATAGTTTTTGTTGGGGTAGGCTTGAATTATTCTTTACTTCTATGTTTTGTTTGTGCAGTTATTGTTTTGTACCATTCTTTGGTGTGAGTATGTGGGACTATAATTTCTGAATTTATATTGGAACAGGTACAGTTTATTCAATTTCCTGATTTAGTCTTCTTACCAGATATGCCATATGTATTCATTCATCCATAGGTGCACAGTACATTTAAATTTTACGTTGAACAGTAATGACCAGTTATGATCATTCTCCTTCAAGTATTGCATGTCTTTTGTTGTACAAGAATCCTAGTGAGTTTTCTTCATTTCTGATGACCCCCACTTTTGTCTTCACTACAGGCATCTTGCAGGCTGTGTGTTCATCATTAGGTATCCATTCAGTAACACAGACTGCATTTTGAGATACGATGTATAAGGGCGATGTCATCGTTAACCCTCCAATCGGCTAATGAAATCTGATTCTGCCACTTTGAAAATGCTACTGGGGTACGTAAAAGCCGCTTCAAAAATGGCTGTCACTTCACGAGTGAAAGCAAAAAATTCCACCAACGCGAAAACCGGTCTTTCACCGTGGAACTGTCACAAGTTTCTAAGGTCAGCTTCACTGCATGACACTGAATTGGTGATTTGGTAACTTGTTTGAAGCCGAATTATATGCACTGACAAAAAGAGCATGCTAGATTGATTCAACATGGCCCCTCAGAATAATATGTTGGTAACAATTAGTATATTGTAATTAGAACTTATGGAATAAGATTTTTCTTTCTGTTAATATCAGTAAGAGATTAAAAATCAAAATTAATACACTCAACATACTTTTGAAGTTGTGTATGTTGAATATTTTATTTTAATATAAATCTGAAATATGTTGCATAATTTCATTTCGATTCAGCAAACGAACAGTTTTCAAATCTATTGAGATTGAGAAATGAAATAGTTGCTAAGAAAAATAGGAAGGAACACAAGAATCCTCAGTTTCCGATTGGTAAGAGGCGTTTGCTACAATCAATCTTCTGAGATGGGTCATAGTTTATGAATGCTGGGGAAGCATAAAAAATATATCATGAGCTTGCCCTTCTCTGGAATCAGCAGTCCCAAATTAGGAACAGTTGACAGAGTTGCTCACTGTGGTCTTTAAATCCCGCAAACAAAAATAAAAAAAGCGTTTCTTTTTTTCTGGCCCGCAATATGTTCAAATTTGCTCACAAACATGAGGACAATGAAAAACGAGCAGTATCAAACTTATCAAAGCTTTACTACTGTATAACAGTTAATAACAACACATATTTACTTAATTATTTATTGTGAAGAAAATTAGTACATAAAAGTCACTTCACATTTTGGGATTTTAAAAAGTCTATGTCTATGAGCCGAATCACATATTTCTGCAAGAGAAACATGTCCAAGACAAATTTCATCATTCATTTTGTGAAGTTTCAGTATATTAAAATTTAACGCATCGCCAAACATCCATACCAAGAATGTAGTTCCAGCTCAAATCGTACACTTAAAATCCTGTTTTCTGAAATAAGTGAAACATTTAAAAGCATAATTATGATAGAAATATTTTACCATTCTGTTTCCACAATTCTAAAATATGTTTAAGTAACAATACATTTAATTAAAGTTTATAACCCACTATAAAATATTGGTAATTATCTTAAGATTTTGTTAATCGAGGGAGCACTTACTTACAAGTACACCAAAATGGCATAACACAACTGAGAAAAATAAAAGGAATATAGATATATCATGATATGTCCAAAGACTAGTTTCGTAGTGTATTTAAGGATTGCAATGATATCAGATGTATCAATAACCCACTTTCATAATCGAATGTATTCATCACATGCAGAACCTGTGCTAAATTTCGCAAAAAAAAAAAAACTGAAATAAAAATGTTGAAAGTGAAATTAATTTCGCCTCTCGAAGCTGCTACTCATGGGCAGAAATGTTATTTTGCCTAGGGAAAATGAAATGGTGCTTTTCCTATGTGAAAGCAATGTTGGGGTTACTTGTAAAACTGTGCTCCCTAAACACAAAAAGTGTATACTACAATCCACACCAGTGCAAAAGTGACTTTCATTCGAAAGAATGTAAATTAAGGCAACTGGGGAAACAGCTTTTGAGCACCAAAAAGGGATTACAGATTTTGGAGTACCCTACCGTAAAAATTGCTGCCCCTGCGATAGAAACGCATCCAGTACGACCAAGCCATTAATCCCCAAGACAACAGTGAACACATTCCACACTTGCAAACCGATTTAGGAGGTAGTCAGGGGAGGTCGCGTCTGGTGCTGTCAAACTGCTTTCAAAGCAGTAGAGAAAGAATAAGTCTCACGCGGTTGAGCCGTTTTAGAAAGGGGTGAACTTGAACGCGCACAACACGTTCAAACCGCTCGGAGGGTTAAGCATGCTGTCGTCATCTATGCTCTTTTTGTAGAGCTTTTAATGCTGTTTTTTTCTTTTACTACTTCTTTTTCTAATTGATATTATGTTTTTCTCTCAAAATATTCAGAAGTCCTGTTATTGAACTTCTTTTGTGTGTAATAGTTGCATTGCATTTCACACATTACACTTTCTCTGCAGTACCACACTTTTCAGAAAAAAAAATCGAACCATCTGCTCTCATTGAATTAACTGCAACAGGAATATGAAATGAATTTAATTATTTCTGTCAATTTCCCTAAAGATTTTTATCTCCCAACCTTATACCATTTTTTTAGCTATCAGTATACATACATACATACATATCAGTAAGCTGTTCTCTGAGATTCAGAGGTTAGCTCCACACAGAAAAGACAAACTACCATATAATTTTTATCTGATTATTTACTTACTGTTGCCATATCAAACTCCTCCACTTACAGCGATCTTGGCACACAATTTGAGCTTCGCTGACATCCATCACACAACACACACAAGATCTTCTGTTCTTCATACTCATGATCTTTTTCTCATGCAGACACTCCTGAATCTGATCCTCCCATGACTTCCTTGGCCTTCCTCTGCTTCTCTTTCCTGCCACTTGGACTGAAATTTTTTTCTTAGTAAGCATTTCATCACTCATTCTTTCAACATGCCCAAACCACCAAAGCATGTTAGTCTATACCTTGCTAACAACATTTTGCTTCACATAACAAACCTCCAACACATCTTCATACTTCACACTATCATAACGTGTCTTGCCACAAACCCCCTGTAAGTAACACATTTCTCCAGGACACAAACAACTCCTATGTTTCTTCTGTAGTACCCAGATTTCACTGCCATACATCAGAGTAGTAACAATTACACTTTCATACACAGCCATGTGGGACTCCCTTGAGAACCCATCATTCCTGTGGAAACCTCCCAAGGCATCTAAGACTTTCAATGAAGAATTCCCTCGCCTACTGATCTCACCATCCAATTTGTTCCCTCTGTCAAACATGCTTCCTAAACACACAAACTCATTCACCTGGTCAATCACTGTGCCATTTAGACTTATGCTGCATTCCGTACTACTGGTTCCCTGCTCAAAAACCATAACTTTGGTTTTTCCCTTATTTATACTCAGTTTGAATTCCATGCAAACTTTGTACATCCGGGACAACATACTCTGCAACTCACTTTTGCTCTCTGCCAACAGGACAGTGTCATCTGCATACAGCAATCTGCACACATGCATACCAAGACACAAACCAGTATTATCTATTTTGGCATCACGAATGCATGCATCCATAACTATATTAAACAGCTAGGGTGACATTACACAACCCTGTCTGACTCCTGCACCAATAGGAAACCATTTGGATAAAACACCATTTACTCGTACACAAGCTCTACTGCCAGCATACATGGCTTTTACACTGTTAAGTAGATTCCCAGTAACACCATATTCATTCAATACCTTCCGCAAAAGTGTCCTATTTACTCGGTCGTAAGCTTTCTCTAAATCTATGAAAGCAGCAAAAACTTTCTTACCAACAGCCAGATACTTTTCAATCATCATGCATAATGCAAAAATTTGGTTAGTGCAGCCTATACCAGGCATGAAATCACTCTGTACGTCCCATACTTTCACTGATGTAAGACTTCGTACTTATTTTTTCAATAATGACCTTACCAAACACTTTCCCTGGCACACTCAGTAGGCTAATACCACAATAATTCTTGCAGTCAGTCTGATCACTTTTTCCCTTGTATAAGGAAGCAATGATAGCATCCTTCCAATCCCGAAGGACCATTCCTAGTTCCCAGCACAACTGGCAGATTTCAGTTAACCAGTCAATTACAGGGTCACCAGCACATTTCAACATCTCAGCAGTTACGCCATCAACTCACGGAGCCTTACCATTCTGAAGATATTTTAGAGCTTTACACACCTCTTCTCTTGAGATCCCTCCTGTGCTTCCCTCCTTCACTGTGACATCATCTGCTTCTGCCTCAGAATCACCTGTGCTTTCTTGATCTAATAACTCACAGAAGTATTCACCCCATCTTTCACTTAACTCATTGGGCTCCCATATCATTTCCCCAACACTATTCTTCACACAACTTGCAACTTTGTTTCCCCTGTTTTTCCTGAGTCTCGCAAACTTCCAGAAAATATTTCTATCTTCCCAAAAAGCCAATTTATGCTTTTCTACCTTCTCCTTCGTATCTTTTGCTTTACTCTGGCGAACCAGCTTAGCTGCTTCACACTTCTTACAGCGGTATTATCCACCAAAACTCTACCTAGCAACATCCCCAAATAGGCATCCTTCTGTCTCTTTACTGCCTCTTTAATCTCACTATTCCACCAACCATCATCTCTATTGTTACCCACTATTGTGGTACCACAGACCTCCGCAGCAGCAGTAACAACCTAGTTCTTAAAACATTCCTACTTCCTTTTCTACATCCCTCTCACATGACTTCAGCTCCTTCAGTCATTCTCTGAGTAAGTTAGCAATGCTGATGATCCTCAGGAAGTCTTTCAATCTTTATTCTTTCCACCCCAGGCCTCTTCCTATTCCTTTTCCTCCAACAAACATTCAGTTTCACTCGCGACACTACCAAATAATGATCAGAGCCAACATCTGCACCTCTCATCATATTAGTGTCAACAACTAAGTGTTTCAGACACTGATCATAAACAACAAAATCTTATAACACTCTTTTGACCAAGAGTATGATTTTCCCAAGTATATGTGTGGATATACTTGTGGTTGAAAAACATATTAGATACAAACAAACCATTCTCAATGCAAAGTTCAATTAACCTTTCTCCATTATCATTTACACAAGGATCATTAAACTTACCCAGAACATTGTCAGAAATTGCATTCTGCACACCTACTCTATCATTGAAATCCCCTGCTGTTATGAATTTCTCTTTAGCACCAAACTGGCTCAAAACAGCTTTTAGCTCATTCCAGAAATCCTCCTTCCTATCAGAAGGTTCTTAGTCATAAGGAGCATACACTACAACAATTACTATTCTCTGAAGTTTCACTTTCAGGTGTATCCAAAGAATTATTTCACTAATGCAGCTGTAATGGATCAAGTTGTTCTTCATCTTTTCACTTGAAATCACACCTACACCAGCTTGTTCCCTAACAATATCCAATACTCCAGACCACACACTCACCATGCTATTCACTTCTTCTACCCCAATTTCCTTCTTTTTGGTTTCACTTACACACAGGACATCCAATTTATACTTCTTCAATCATCTCAATCATCTTGCTGACCAGTGTGCTAATTAAAATTACAAGATCACAATTTGCAAGTTATTTCTTTGATAGAACTAACAGATACCTTGTATTTTATCTGTCATGTGCCAAAAGGTAACTAAAACTTTAAACTTTGAGGGGTTTTAAGTATTAGCAGCTAGTGACAAATGTTTAGTGATTGTTAATCATAAACATTATTGGGTTTTATCATCAATTGGGTTTCATCATCAATGATATCTAGACATATGCTACTGCAGAATGTGTCTCAGTAACTTATAGCTCTAAGAGTTTCTTCTGAATTTTACTTAATATTGAAATTTCAACATTGCTGTTTACTTTCTGATGTTGTTTTTTTTTTTTTCAATTTATTTCAATTTTGTCATCATTGTCTTTTTGATTAATTCCACTTTAAAAAAGATACTGAATCATATTAAGTTATTTAGAATTAATTTTTATACTCAGTTACTGTAGACACACATGCAATGAAGGCATGTTTAACCCCACAATAATTGCTCAAGATGTATTTTAGTGCTTGCAATGATGACACATTTAACTTCTCCATAATTGCTCAAGATGAAACTCTGTTCTTGCAGCTGGGTCACATTTAGCTCTCAGTTATTGCTCAAGATGAAACTGAGTACTTGCAAATAAGGTCACACTTAACTCCTCCATAACTGCTGCAGATAACTCTGTATTTGCAGTATTTCCCTGAAACTGAGTGTCAAGGTGCTGAGAGGAGAAATACCCACTCACTTGCCATGAAGAAAACCCTGAAGCACTATCATTGAAACAAAGATAATGTTGATTCAATTTTTTTTTTTTTAATGTAAATGTATAATGCCTCGGGTATTTCATTTAAGACGCAGGTCAGCAACATGTCATTTCACAACAGTGTCCTACAAAGTTTGATTTAGCATTCAGCACGATTGTCTTAAATTGCAGATATCAGGGAACTTTCTCCAACAGGATAATATGTGACCTCATATTGTGTGGGTATGTCCAACCATTTTTTGCATGATGTAAAGTCATCATTTGTTACATCTCACCTACTTTCCAGGCTTGTCACCATATGATTTTTTATTTATTCTGACTCAAGTATATTTGCTGTGATAGCATTCTAGCCAGTAATACAGTCGTGAAGAAGAGCTGCTTTAAAGACCTGCAGAAATTTGGTAAAGACCCCCATTGCCAGAGGTGAGTATTTCAAAAGTAACCAATAGCAGTCCATAGGTTTTATGTTCTTATTTGAGCAATCCGTTGTGACGTATATTCTAAATTAACTTTCCTTTTTAGTTTCTTTCCCTATGTTAATCTTGAGTTTGTTCTCAGTTATACTTCACACTTAACGTGATATCTTTTCTCTCAAATGAATACTGTTGGCAACACAATTGAGGTAGAATGAATGTGACATATGCCCGTTTTGAGATAAGAACGAGAGATATAAACCACAATAAAACAGTTACTTGTGCGGTGAAATGTGGAGCGTAGAATGTGGAGTGTTGATTTGTGTTATGTGATTTCTATACTATCCTGAAGTGCTATAAACTGTGCTGGAGAAATAAAGCCAATTTCCGTAAGTTTGATTTCTGTTTTAAATGTTTCGTCTGGCCGTTAAGGTTTAATTTAGGAACTATTTCATTGTATGGTTATGTTTTTAAAATAACGTATCAGTACGAAAAGACATTTACGTTATACCGTCCTGGAACTTTTTCGGATGTAGGGTGTTCATTCACTTATCTGAACATAATTTTGTGGAAGACATATTGGTTCATTATTTGCGTCAGATAGTACTGAATTCCTTTTAATTTACCTTGTAGCCTTTCCTCAGAAAACTTATAAATTATATTATCCTGTAATGGGAACAACCCACATTTTCTGAGGAGGTGTTACATGGTGAGTAGTGATCTAAAAGCAATTCAGTATAGTCTGATTGCTAAAAATAATGTACTTGTGAATCTCCCATGTATTTGTGAATAATTTTTTCTTTCTTCTGTGATGATATCTAACATACTGATGATTTGTGACATATCCATTCCTGGATTTGAAAGGGTCTTCAACGCTTTGAGAAAGCATAGGATTGCTTTGACTAGGACAAATCTGAAGTTGATTCACATTCCTAATCTGTAATTGCTTAAGTTATTTAGAGCTTCATTGTTGTGGATGGTGTAATGATAGCATGCTGGAACAGAAATCAGGATATGCTGGTTCCATTGCTGCTCCAGGGCAATACAGTTTTCCAGTTTTCTGAGATGCCACATGGTGAACAGTGAAAGTAAAATAAAAGCTATTCCGTGCTGCAGTCTGATTGCTGAAAATAATGCAATCTGATTGCTGACAATAATGCAGTTGATTGCTGAAATTTCCCATGTATTTGTGAAGAATATTTTCTCCCTTAATTTCTGTTGTGATAGGCATATTAGTTTTTTTGACAGCAAGACAAATGTGAGACAAGATGAAAAAAAAAATCAAGCCTGCTGTTTTTGATTTTGTGATCAGCTGAGTCTGTGCTTACAACTAGCCAGTACTTTGTCATACTGAAGTAAAGTCTGCAACACTCAAGCAATGCCAGTGATAAACTCTTTGGTGTTGAGGGACCACTGCATATGTAATAATCACCAACTTTTTTTCTATTGGTTTCGTTAACCAGCTTGAACCATGCTAATATCCTGTCCCATGTGTAGATATGATTTAGTTGCATTCCATTGTCCTGTTATTGTGTCTTATCATGCCTCTGAAAACTCATTAAAAAAAAGTGGAGTTTTAGTTTTACCATTCTTCTTCAGCCTGTTGTGCTTTCTTGTCTCAAGTTGCTGATCTTTCTTTTTAGTTTAACAGATGAGTTTGGAGTTCATTAATATTATCTGTTCCTCAGCATTTCTGCTATAATATATATATAGCTAGTGCCGTTAATGCCCACCAGATGGAGACGTCTCAGTAGCTGAGCCCATCTTACGGATTTATGATGTCAGAAGCTGACTTAAAAATACACATAGCACCGTGGATTGTTGGCCACCGTGGCGTAAATGTAACGCACTCGGCGCGATATCGAGAGTTCTGTTGGTTCAATTCCACAGTGGCGGCTGAAAAACAATTTTTCGGATGCTGTGTGTTTATGGAACGTGGAAAGAGCGATGTATTTATTTATTGACTGTCGCCATGTATCTTGAGTATTTTCACCTATTTATTGATTTCACTCTTTCCTGTATGATTTTGAAACTTCTTTTTTCAATGCTACTATTGGTAATCCTTGGGAAATGTTTCTCTACTTCATTCCTTATTTGTGTGAGAAGTTTTGCTTTTTGCCTCTAAGCTAATGATAGAAAAGATCACATTCAAGTAAATGTTCTTTATGATGCCAGATTAATATTTTTCTGTTCTGTGATTCTTCAACACCATACAATTTATGCACTGGAGATATATAACAAAACTTGTTCATTATCCATTAACATGAGAGCCACTGATATTCTCTATAATTGTATGATCATGTGGATATAATGAATTGATCATTAATAAAACTTATTATTTTCATTACTTACAAAAATTAGTATGAGCCCACTTCCCACCCCAGAATGAAAAAAAAGAACAAATGATTACATATTTTGTATTATCATTCCACTAGAAATCCCATGATAACTGCCTAAAAGAAAGGAATGTATTTTAATATTCAAAATGTCTGATTAAAAAACCCATTTAAACCAGATTTGCATTATTTATTACGTAAAAAAGTCAACAGAAAAGAAGTATTTTGAACTACATAAGTTTCTAAACGGTTTACCTGTCAAGACACATTTTCCATTGTGATGTTTTTAATTAACTAACAGTGTCATTGTGTCTGAAGTTATCTAGCATTTCATTGTTATTATTTGTTTTTCATTTAACATGTAGAAGCATTATGCGTATCTGATTTTGTTAATGAAAACACATTTTTACCCATGATTCTGTTTGTTCTTTTTTTTTTTTTTAGGTAAAAAAATAAACAAAGTAGCATGTGGTTCTGCACACACCATAGCCTGGTCAACGTGCAAAGCTAGTAGTTCTGGACGCTTGCCATCCACTGTGCCTCTGGAATACGATCACCTTACAGATATTTCAATACCTGTTTTGCGTAACAGATATGCACTATTATATCACTTCTCTGAGCTCTTTTGCCCTTCAATACCAATGTTTGACTTGGCACATTCCAGAAAAATATCCAGTGAGGCTGACATTTCTCCACAAGGAACATTTCTTAGTGGTGTTGATAAACTGCGTGGACTTCTAGTTTCTTCAGGAAAGGTCTGTTTAAAGCTGTCACGGAATAACGACATGTGTAACAATATTTTGGCTGAAGTAACATTATAACCAAATAATTACGTGGCTAAACCATTTGAAGTATCAATAGGTGTACTATTTGCCCATAATACTGTTTCACACATTACTAATGCTATCAATGCAGGCCATGCTGATCAACAACTAAACATATGAATGTCATATGCAAAAAAACTGTGAAAGTTTGTTGGTATTATAAATGAACAAACTTACTGAAATATTAGTCCTAGATAAAATAACTGATTAACCCTTGCCAAGTTTAGGATTAAGTTATCCATTTTAACATGCAGTTCAACAATTCTTAATTGCTTGGGAATTATTTCAACTATAATTCTAAAGTTGCCTTACTTGACGGATGACAGAACCAGGTAGTAATTATTCAGAGAGTACAATATCCAAGTTAAAACTGTTATAAGCTAAGCAATGTATGGCCAATTTCAACATTGAGGTACGTGCATACACTTTTCAACTTGAGACGACTTCAGAAAGCAATGAGGTAAACAATGAATGCAACAAGAGGAAATGAAGTAAAATCCTTAAAAACATTTTAAAAAACGAAAAAGCACAACTCACATCTCATACTTTGACCAAACTAGTTTCAACAGCTTCTATCGCTGTTTTCTTCAGTGGCGTGTTAGGCGATATTCGGCTTGTTGTACTTAATGTAATGTCAATCTCCACGTGTTCACCAGAGACTAAACAGCATATCTCTATGTGTAACAGCATGTCTCTGGGAAATACGTGGAGGTTGACATTGCATTAAGCACAACAAACCGAATATCTCCTAACACACCACTGAAGAAGACAGTGATAGAAGCTGTTAAAACTAGTTTGGTCTAAATGTGAGCTGTGCTTTTTTGTTTTTTAAAATGTTTTTAAAGGTTTTTAAGATTTTATTTCATTTCCCTCTTATTGCATTCATTGTTTACCTCGTTGCTTTCTGAAGTTGTCTCAAGTTGAAAGGTGTGTGCATGTACCTCGATGTTGAAATTGACGATACATGGCTTAGCTTAACAGTTTTAACTTGGATATTGTACTCTTTGAATAATTACTACCTGGCTCTGTCATGCATCAAGTAAGGCAACTTTGGAATTGTAGTCAAAATAATTCCTAAGCAATTGAGGATTGTTGAACTGCATGCTAAAATGAATAACTTAAGCCTAAACTTGGCATGGGTTAATGAGATATTTTACCTAGGACTAATATATTTCTAAGGACAATATTTCAGTAAGTTCATTCATTTATAATACCAACAAGCATTCAGAGTTTTTTGTATATATTTTTCTTTTAATTGTTGATCAGCATAGCCTGCATTGATATGATAGCACTACATTAGGTAACATGTGAAACAGTATTATGGACAATAGTACACCTATTGATACTTTGAATAACGACATGTGATTGTATTTAATCAAGGCATGAATAAAATTTTAAAGTATTGGATGTATAAATAAGTTTTGAGGGATTTCTGTTCAGTGTCGTACTTATTACTGCTCACATGTGTTTTAAGGTGGCAACACTGCGATATCGCAGTACGAGACGCCAGCTATCAGAGTCAGTATACGACGTTCGATTGAGGTGCAAAGACGTATTTGTTTTACTCGATGGAAAATGGCAACTTTCGTCCCGACAAAACAGCATTTGCGGGGAAGTGTTAGTGCATTACTTTACTGTCAAGAAAAGTGCTGCCGACAGCTATTGCTTAATGTCAGAAATCTGTGGTGAACATTCCCCATCCATAAAAACATGTGAGTATTGGTTTAGACGATTCAAAAGAAACAATTTCGGTGTCAGTGATAAAGAACATTCTGGACCACCCAAAAAAATTGCTGATGCCGAATTGGAAGCTTTACTCGACGAGGATCCATGGCAGACCCAAAAGAATTAGCAGCAGCATTAAATGACAATGTTTAGCTGCCATGGGAATGGTGCAAAAAAAGGGAATTGGGGGCCACATGCTTTGTGGGAAAGAGACCTTGAACGTCGAAAAACCATTTGCAAATTGCTGCTTCGAAGGCAAAAAAGAAAGGGTTTTTTATATCTTATTATTACTGCTGACAAGAAATGGATATGGTACGATAACCCTAAACGGCAGAAAGCATGGGTGAAGTCAGGTGAACCAGGTCCTTCAATGCCAAAATGCAATATCCATGGTTCAAAGGTAATGCTGTGTATCTGGTAGGACCAGAAGGGTGTGATCCATTATGAACTGCTGAAACCGTCGGAAACTATTACTGGTGAACGGCATCGAACCCAATTAATGCGTTTAAAACGAGCTCTCGCACAAAAACGGCCGGAATGGGAGAATAGACACAACAAAGTCATCTTACAGCATGACAACGCAAGACCACATGTTTCTCGACCTGTGAAAAAGTACTTAGAAGGATCCGACTGGGAAGTTCTACCCCACCCTCCATATTCGCCAGATATTGCGCCATCGGATTACCATTTGTTCCGGTCGATGCAGTCAGCACTTTCTGGAGAATGGTTTAGGTTTTATGAAGACATCAAAAATTGGCTGGACAACTGGATCTCTTCCAAGGAACCAAAATTCTTCCTTCGGGTCATATGTTCACTGCCCGAAAGATGGAGTAAAGTTGTAGCTTCAGAGGGAGCATACTTTGGTTGATATTAAAATATTGTTTCTGTTCTCCAACAACGTGTTCTGTTCTCCAACAACGTGTTCTGTTCACCTCAAATCCCTCAAAACTTATTTTTATACCCAATATAATAATACACAGTAGTTATTAATGACTTAATGCAGTTGTTGGATTATGTGGCTATCTGATCGCTTTAATATAACGTCAGAGTATAATTACTTGTGGTTTAATTTACCGTATCACACGTTAATATCAGTTCTATTCGTCAAGAATCAAAGTTGTACTTCATCATTTCTTGAAACTTTGTAAAAACACAAGTTTGATGTTATTATTTACTGTTGTCCTGTCTTTGGATAATAGTCTTAACAATGATGGTTCTCGATGTCTTGAGGTTAAGTGTTTCTTTTGAGCCAAAGAACAGCTAAAGGTTACCTTGATGACATCCAGGAATGTGAAGTATTGGCATAGTCTTCTTAACGTATTATTCCTCATATCAGTTTCAGCTTTTGATGTATAAGCCTTCTTCAGTGAGTTTCTTGTGTTAACATTTTAGTACTTGATGTTATTGGGCACTTAGCTGCGGCCATAATGACAATCTATTTTCTTAGTTTTGTTGCCATCTACGTTCAAATGTGGCTCCTCATGTTAGATATATAGTGTCGCCATCTATCGATCTTTATAGTCTTTAAAGTATATAAAGATATATACATATACTATATCATCATCATCATCAACCATTATCAATCCACTGCTGAACGAAGGTCTCCCCAAGTTTCCTCCACAACGGTCTGTCTTGTGCCAGTCTCCTCCATGTCACTCCCGCATACTTTCGAATTTCATCTCCCATGTGGTCTTTTTCTGGGTCTCTTGCTGTCCCTTGGAATCCAATCTAAAATTTCGGCTGTCCATCGATGGTCTGTCCTTCTGACAGTATGTCCAGCCCATTGCCATTTCAGGGATTTAACTCTGATCATGATGTCTTCCACTCTTGTCATTTTTTGGATCCACGAGTTCCTCCTCTTATCTCTCCTAGTTACACCAATCATGCACCTCTCCATGCTACTTTGAGTTGTCTGCAGCCTTTGTATGTCTCTTTTAGTTAAGGTCCACGTATCTGCACCATACGTAAGCACTGGAAGGATGCATTGATCAAACACTTTTCTTTTAAGACATAATGGCATATTGCTCTTGAAAATTATGCTGTTTCTTCCAAAAGCTCTCCAGGCAAGTTTTGTACGCCGATTAATTTCTTCATCAATGTGACTCTCACTTGATATCTGCTGTCCAAGATAAACTTACGTGTCTGTTATCTCCAGCTTTTCTCCATCAATCGATAAATCTTCATTTCTTGTAAAAGCATTGAACATCACTTTTGTCTTCTGAAAGTTCATTTTTAATCCCACTTCTTTACTCTTGTCAGCTAGTTCCTGGATCATACTCTGCAGCTCTGATGGGGAAGTTGCAAAAATGACTATGTCATCAGCAAAATGAAGGTGGGTTAGATAATCTCCATTAATCTTTATCCCTTTGTTTTCCCAGTTCAGTGATTGAAAGACATTTTCCAATGTAGCATTAAAGAGCGTGGGAGATATAGTGTCACCTTGTCTCACTCCCTTTCCAATTTTTATGTGTGTTGTATTTTCAAACAGCCTAATCTTTGCATTTGCATTGTAACTGCTGTTGGTTTCACCGAATCAAATGCTTTTTCATAATCGATAAAAGCCATGCACAATGGAAGTTCATATTCCCTCGCTCTTTCAATTAGTTCTCTCAGTACGAGGATATGATCTATTGTGCTGTAGCTACTCCTGAATCCAGCTTGTTCTCTCGGTTGAGCCATGTCCAGTGTTACCTTCAAGCGGTGTGAAAGAACTTAAGTGAAGATTTTATAAACCACTGATAGGAGACTGATAGGTCTGTAGTTCCTGAGATCCTCAATGTCACCTTTTTTATCTAGCAGGATCATTGTAGCGTTGTTCCAATCCTCAGGAATCTTCCCTTCATTAAGGCATCGAGTGAAAATTTGGGCGAGTACTGTTTCGATTTCTCCACTTGCTTCTTGTATGATGTGTACAGTAATTCCATCTTCTCCTGGAGCTTTTCCCCGCTTCATGTTCTTGATTGCATGTGCAACTTCTGCTGGGAGGACTGGAAGAACTCTGGTACTGGTACCTTTCATGATGTCTGGAGTACATGTATCATCCCTTTCATATAATTTGGAGTAGAAATCTTTCACTCTTGTCAAAATTTTGCCTCTATTTTGTGTTACAGAACCATCTTCTTTTCTCAGTGCCATAATCTGTTTTCTTCCCTTACTGAGATGCCCCCTTTGCTATCTTTAGGCTTTGGTTGTTTTCAATTGCTTTCCTCACTAGTTTACAGTTGAATTTCTTTACGTCTTCAGTGGTACTTTTTCGTGCTGTCTTGCATAGCTCTATATATTCCACTTTGGAAGTCACATCTTCTTTAGTTGTCCTCATCTCTCTTCTTTTTTGCATCAACATTTTGGTTTTTCCTGATAATTTGTTTACATGCAACTTTTTCTTAGACCCAGCTAATTTTGTTGCTGTTTCCATAAGAGCTTTGGTTACTTTTCTGTTAACTTCAGAAATATCCACTTCTTTCGATGTTAGGCCTTTTAAAGCAGAAAATCTGTTCTTCAGTTCCAACTGAAGGTATTATGGTGTTTTTAAGGTTGGCTATGTCAATACATTTTGTTTGTCTTATGAGCTTGCCACGTTGGAGTTTAGTGTTGAGATGCATCTTACATCTCGCCAATCTATGGTCACTACCTGTGTTGAACTTGTTTAGCACACTGCAGTCTTCTATGACGAATTTTTTGTTACACTTAATAAAATCAATTTCACTTTTCATCCCATTTGGATGTCTCCATGTCCATTTCCTGTGTGGCTTTTTCTTGAAAAAGGAGTTCAAGATGAAAAACCCTTCTGCCTCTGAAAACTCAACGAGAGTATTTCCACGCTGGTTTCTGTTGCTGTGACCGAATTTACCTACTAAAGTTTCATTCTGTTGCTGTTGCCCTATTTTTGCATTGAAATCTCCCATAATTATCTTCAAGTGTTGCTTCCTTTATTATTTAGATGACGAATTTCCTCATAAAATTCTTCAGTTTCTTCTTCAGGATGACTTGTGGTTGGTGCATAAGTTTAAATAATCTGAGCCTGGTATCTTCTCAAGAGTTGGATAATGAGTCGTGCAGCTCTGTGAGAGGAACTTTCCACTTCTACAACTTTATCATTCAGCTTCTTGTTTATTATAAATCCAACACCACTAGTTCTGCCAGTATCTGTCCCACAATAGTAGAAGAAATGTCCACTTTTCAGTTCAATGAGATCTTCTCCTTTTCTCCTTACCTCACTTAGCCCGACGATGTCCCACTTGATCCTTTGTAGTTCCTCTTCCAATTCAAAAAGCCTTGAATCAGAAGATAGGGAGCGTCCATTATATGTAGCCAAGGTCAGCATCAGATGGCAGCCTAGTCCGGTCCTCCGGGGATTCTTAGCACCCTCTGCCTTCATGTCGCACTGGTCGCTGCCTTGGTCAGGTACATTCCAGCTGCCGGAGACTGAGGGCCAAGATTTAAGTTGTGGAGTCATTTTGGAGGGGTTTGGCCATAACTCCCCACGTTGGCCAAGCGGGTTGGTGAGTGTGGGATAGCATTTCCTCTAATCCCGATGGTATAGTTATACTGCTATTGGCGGTCGTCAGAGCCCCTTTAGTGGGAACAGGATGCACCACAAGAAGGCGGGGTTGACATTTGTCAAGGAGAGGCTGTGATGTTACGCATCACCTGACGTTACATCCCCATATACTATATATATATATATATATGACTCCACAACTTAAATCTTGGCCCTCAGTCTCCGGCAGCTGGAATGTACCTGGCCAAGGCAGCGGCCAGTGCGACATGAAGGCAGAGGGTGCTAAGAATCCCCGGAGGACCGGACTAGGCTGCCATCTGATGCTGACCTTGGCTACGTACAACGGACGCTCCCTATCTTCTGATTCAAGGCTTCTTGAATTGGAAGAGGAACTACAAAGGATCAAGTGGGACATCGTCGGGCTAAGTGAGGTAAGGAGAAAAGGAGAAGATCTCATTGAACTGAAAAGTGGACATCTCTTCTACTATCGCGGGACAGATACTGGCAGAACTAGTGTGTTGGATTTATAATAAACAAGAAACTGAAGGATAAAGTTGTAGAAGTTGAAAGTTCCTCTGACAGAGCTGCACGACTCGTTATCCAACTCTCGAGAAGATACCAGGCTCAGATTATTCAAACTTATGCACCCACCACAAGTCATCCTGAAGAAGAAATTGAAGAATTTTATGAGGAAATTCGTGATCTAAATAATAAAGGTAAGCAGCACTTGAAGATAATTATGGGAGATTTCAATGCAAGAATAGGGCAACGGCAACAGAATGAAACTTCAGTAGGTAAATTCGGTCACGGCAACAGAAACCAGCGTGGAAATACTCTCATAGAGTTTGCAGAGGCAGAAGGGTTTTTCATCTTGAACTCCTTTTTCAAGAAAAAGCCACACAGGAAATGGACATGGAGACATCCAAATGGGACGACAAGTGAAATTGATTTTATTATGTGTAACAAAAAATTCGTCATAGAAGACTGCAGTGTGCTAAACAAGTTCAACACAGGCAGTGACCATAGATTGGTGAGATGTAAGATGCACCTCAACACTAAACTCGAACGTAGCAAGCTCATAAGACAAACAAAATGTATTGACATAACCAACCTTAAAAAACACCATAATACCTTCAAATTGGAACTGAAGAACAGATTCTCTGCTTTAGAAGGCCTAACATCGGAAGAAGTGGATATTTCTGAAGTTAACAGAAAAGTAACCAAAGCTCTTATCGAAACAGCAACAAAATTAGCTGGGTCGAAGAACAAATTGCAGGTGAACAAATTATCAGGAAAAACCAAAATGTTGATGCAAAAAAGAAGAGAGATGGGGACAACTAAAGAAGATGTGACTTCCAAAGTGGAATATAAAGAGCTATGCAAGACAGTACGAAAAAGTATCACTGAAGACGTAAGGAAATTCAACTGTGAACTAGTAAGGAAAGCAATTGAAAACAACCAAAGCCTAAAGATAGCAAAGGGGCATCTCAGTAAGGGGAAAAAACAGATTATGGCACTGAGAAAAGAAGATGGTTCTGTAACAAGAAATAGAGGCGAAATTTTGACAAGAGTGAAAGATTTCTACTCCAAATTATATGAAAGGGATGATACATGTACTCCAGACATCATGAAAGGTACCAGAGTTCCTCCAGTCCTTCCAGCAGAAGTTGCACATGCAATCAAGAACATGAAGCGGGGAAAAGCTCCAGGAGAAGATGGAATTACTATAGACATCATACAAGAAGCAAGTGGAGAAATCTAAACAGTACTCGCCCAAATTTTTACTCGATGCCTTAATGAAGGGAAAATTCCTGAGGATTGGAACAACGCTACAATGATCTTGCTACATAAAAAAGGTGACATTGAGGATCTCAGGAACTACAGACCTATCAGCCTCCTATCAGTGGTTTATAAAATCTTCACTAAAGTTCTTTCACACCGCTTGAAGGTGACACTGGACATGGCTCAACCGAGAGAACAAGCTGGATTCAGGAGTGGCTACAGCACAATAGATCATATCCACGTACTGAGAGAACTAATTGAAAGAGCGAGGGAATATGAGCTTCCATTGTGCATGGCTTTTATCGATTATGAAAAAGCCTTTGATTCGGTGAAACCATCAGCAGTTGCAATGGCTCTGAAATCCTGCGGTATTGAAGATTCATACATTAATATTATTAATAACATCTATGAAAATGCAAGTGCAAAGATTCGGCTGTTTGAAAATACAACACACATAAAAATTGGAAAAGGAGTGAGACAAGGTGACACCATATCTCCGAAGCTCTTTAATGCCACATTGGAAAATGTCTTTCAATCACTGAACTGGGAAAACAAAGGGATGAAGATTAATGGAGATTACCTAACCCACCTTCGCTTTGCTGATGACATAGTCATTTTTGCAACTACCCCATCAGAGCTACAGAGTATGATCCAGGAACTTGCTGAAAAGAGTAAAGAAGTGGGATTAAAAATGAACTTTCAGAAGACAAAAGTGATGTTCAATGCTTTTACAAGAAATGAAGATTTATCGATTGATGGAGAAAAGCTGGAGATAACAGACACGTACGTTTATCTTGGACAGCAGATATCAAGTGAGGGTCACATTGATGAAGAAATTAATCGGCGTACAAAACTTGCCTGGAGAGCTTTTGGAAGAAACAGCATAATTTTCAAGAGCAATATGCCATTACGTCTTAAAAGAAAAGTGTTTGATCAATGCATCCTTCCAGTGCTTACGTATGGTGCAGAGACGTGGACCTTAACTAAAAGAGACATACAAAGGCTGCAGACAACTCAAAGTAGCATGGAGAGGTGCATGCTTGGTGTAACCAGGAGAGATAAGAAGAGGAACACGTGGATCCAAAAAATGACAAGAGTGGAAGACATCATGATCAGAGTTAAATCCCTGAAATGGCAATGGGCTGGACATACTGCCAGAAGAACAGACCATCGATGGACAGCCGAAATTTTAGATTGGATTCCAAGGGACAGGAAAAGACCCAGAAGAAGACCACATGGAAGATGGGTGGATGAAATTCGAAAGTATGCGGGAGTGACATGGCGGAGACTGGCACAAGACAGACCGTTGTGGAGGAAACTTGGGGAGACCTTCGTCCAGCAGTGGATTGATAATGGTTGACAATGATGATGATGATGATGATATATATATAATTGTATTTTATTCTGAACAAATGTAGGTAACTTCGAGACAATTAATTCAGCTTGTGTAGATTTTTTTTATCATTTTACTGTGAATTACTTATTTCACATTATACACCTGTAAAGCATCTTCATTTCTCATATAATCCAAATAAGTCTTGAAGTGAATCTTTTTTTTTCTTTGTTTAAGTAATCCATCTCTGTAGCTCAAAGTTAATATTTGCTGTATCTGAATTGTAATGTTGTAAACAGCCATTTAAGACTTATTTGAGAGTATTTTGCTTTGTGAATGCAGCTTTAAGCTCCTATGACTTTTACAGCTTGATTTCCTCTCCACAAACTGCACCTTACAATCTACTTTTTCTGTAAAACATAGTTACTGAAAGCAAAAACTCATTTATTTGATCTAATTATGCAATATGTTCTGTATATTCTACGAGTAGTACCTCACACAAAAGCCCCATAGCAGAAAGTTCCTGGTCGTCAGTCTGCGACAGATATCATTGTGCCACAAAATAATCTGCGGGTAGTCACTGTGCAAGATAACTACTAAATGTGGAAAACAATAAAAATTGCGCAGACATATTTTTCTACCTAAAAAAATGTCTCACCTAGGCACTACAGCAATTGCACTGTTAATTAGAATCAAGAATATTCTGGTGGTCTGTATTTGGAATTTTACCGATATTTTCAAGCTGAAACACAAAGATTTTGGGAATAAAATTATATTTAATAACAATGAAGTGCAGAGGCATCACTTGGAAAAAATTGTCATAAGAGGAGAAATCTTCGCTCCGTTTTACTTCTGTTTTCGGAACATTTTTCTCCATTTCCCATCTCAAGTGCAAACATTTATGTAATTAAATGATGATTAAACAATAATACAGAAGCACAGCGGGTGGAGGGTTATTAGAGGAAGAAATTTTTGTACTGTACAACTTTGGTTTTCAGAAATTTTTTCTCCATTTTTCAATTTTAAATACAAACATTTACCTAATAAAATGATATTTAATGACCATATAGGGCAGAAAGAATATCGCAAGAAAAATAATTCAAGATTACTGGGTTCCATCAAACTTTCGTTTTCGGAAATTGTTGGCCTCCATTTTCAAAATAAACCACAAATATTTATGCAATAAAATGATATTTAACAACAATATCTGATAATTCCCTCTTCAAGCATCGAGGGAACGTCGGGAGAAAAAAAATTACGATTACAGGAGAAATCCTCACTCAGCCTAACTTCCGTTTTCGGAAATTTTGTAAGGCGGAAAACTTGCATTTGTGATAGTCTGCAAGGTGGTTTAATAGGGTTCTGGGGATGTCGTTTCTGTCTGCAAGACCAAAATAAATATGCAATGTGCGTCGGGCATCGCCGCGATTCTGCTACGAGGATGAGTAGAAAAAGAATCTGCGATGTAGGTCGGGCGTCGCTGCGATTCTGCTACAAGGCCGAATACAAAATAAACCTGCCATGTATGTTGCCGCGATTCTTCTACGGGGAAGAGTACAAAATGAGTCTGCGATCTACGTCGCCACGATTCTTCTACGGGGATGAGTACAAAATAAATCTGCGATGTACGTTGGCCGTCGCCGTGATTCTGTTACGGTGAAGAGTACAAAATAATTCTGCTACCTACGTCGTCCTTCGCGAGGGAAAAAAAAAATTACGATTACGGGAGAAATCCTCACTATGCCTAACTTTCGTTTTCGAAAATTTTGGAAGGCAAGAAACTTGCATCAATGATAGGGAGTCTGTAAGATGGTTTAAATAGGGTTCTGGGGATATCATTTTCGTCTGCAGGACCAAAATAAATCTGCGACGTAGGTCGCCCGTCACTTTGATTCTGCTACGGGCACCAAAGCTATAACTTTGTTTTAATTTATTATTCATATATTTTGAAAAGATCATTCACTCTGAATAGCATTCTCTGCACTCTCTTTCAATAGAACTAAATCATTGGAATACAGCTGACATTCACAAAAATCTTAAAGATGTAAACTGCAGTTGTCATTTTTTGCATTACAGATGAATGCATCTGTACAGATATTGAATGGCTGCAGATTTGTAGTATGTTTTCACGTGGTATTTGCATTAATGAAAAACTTATGAGATAAATGACCACCTGCTCACGCAGAAGTTCTACTTATCACACACACAATTTTTCATACAGTTAATGAATTCCCTCAGCATCCCATGTGTACACGTTCATAACTAAATCTGTAACAGTGTGTTAGTAGTAGAGCTTTGGATTTCAAAATGTGTCTTGCAGTATTACCAAGAAATGTATAACTGCAAATTGAATAGTTACCAGAAATTTTTTGGCAGAGACCATTTTTTAAGTCTGTGTGCTTTATTAAAAAATTTGGCTTAAAGTCACTTTACATGTCTCAAATTTTCTCAGAAGTTAAGTAAGCCTTTTATCATGTTGATTTTTGAACACTTTTGATCTAGTGACTGAACTGATTCCATAACAGTTCTTGCACTTAATTTTTTTCACTTCTGCTTTTATGCTTAGGAGCCACAGCAATGTTTCTCCATTCACTCAGTTGGAATAACTGCAATGCCTTTGAAAAAAGTAAGTGCTCATATTGTTGTCTGGGTACAAATCACTCTTTTGTGGTTCCAGTGTGCATAAATGGCATAAGAAATAAGTTCTGAGAGACAGAATGGCTTGGAAAATATGCAAGCAAAAATTACTCAGTTTATAAGTGGTAACATTTTTATATTTTGGAATCACTGCCATAGATGTGATAAGTTTTCTTGGAATATGCTGTCATGATTCACAAAAATGTGCCTTGTTTATATTGTGGTTTATTATTATTGTGGAAAATATTGATGTTAATCTTTCTTATGTAGGAAGCAGCCCTTAGAAAAGTCATACAAGCCACCATGGTTCGTGATCGGCAACATGGACCAGTTATAGAGCTAAACAGAATACAGGTGCAATTTGTTTAATATCAGAAATTTTTATGTTCCGAACTTAATTCTGTGCTAACTTTTTATATATGTAAATACAGTCTGTTTTTGAAGTAAACATAGTGAAATCATGGGTAAAATGTTATTTCATTGTGGAAAAGATTGCAATAGTTAGGTCTTACTATAAATTATTTTATCCGTTCGATCAGTGAGATGGGTGCGCATCATGGTTTGTGAAATGAATTTACAATTCTTGTATCAATTATCTATATATGTAGGCATAGTTGATAATTATAATCATTTTGGTTGTTATTGTAGTAATTATATTTTTCTGTGAAATTGTTTTGTGCTAAATGTTTTAATTTTTAAATGAATTGATTTCATATTCTTGGTGACTTTAAACTTAATTACAGCAGTTGCCATTCTTTGAATGTAGTGATCATTTCTTTAAATATGATTGAGATTCAAAGGGAAAATGTAAGTCATTTAAGGAAAAACTTAATGGAATTATAGAGGATACAATTTTTAGGTACATTATCTCACAAATTTTCAATCTATACACTAGGTCACACATCATCAGGAGTTCCTGCATCTTACTTCTTCCACAGGTCTGGCAACCAAGCCTGGTTGTTTGCCCTCTATCAAGGTCATTGATCTCAAAATAGTATGACTATACTAATAATCTGAAATCTCCTGGTGTAGAATAGAAATAAAACTTTCCAAGCTTTCGCACATCAACCAGATGGCTTTTTCAAGGAAGGTAGACAGCTAACTGCAAACTGGATAATAGAACGTTTTAACAATTTCTGTTCTATGCCAAGATATTTTGTATTATTGGTATAGTCATACTATTTTGAGTATAATTGGTGTACAGTTCCTACTTATTGAAGGTCATTGATGTTGTCACCTTGTGTCCAGAAAATTTTCATCATGCTGGATTGCAAATCAACCAGACTTGGTCTCCTGACCTGTGGAAGAAGTAAGATGCAGAAACTCCTGATGATGATCTAGTGTATAGATCAAAAATTTGGGAGGTAATATACATAAAAAATTTATCCTCTATAATTTTCATTAAGTTTTTTCATTACTGACAGTAATTAGAGGAAGCATGAAGTCATTGATTACTAGAACCAGTCATTTGTTTGTAATTAAAAAAACTGACTGAAAGTGATAAATTAAGGATCATGTGCTTTTGAAAAATTTAGGGAGTTGGAACAATTTACATTACATAGATCTAGAAAGAACTCAACAAGGTCGAATAGTTCACTAAACAGTTCACTTCCTATTGTTTGTTTTTGTGTGCTTCTGATATGTCTTACTTTCTGCTGCATTCTGTCATTGTAGGATATATAAAATATATTCCCTGAAACAATTAAAAATACTATCATTAGCTGCTCCAAAACCTGAGTTCTGCTCCAAAATGTAAATTTTCTTGCTCCAAAATCCAACTTTTCTGCTCCAAATTGCATATTTCCCTGCTCCAAGAATTGCTCCAAAACATGGTAGGGGCACTAACACCCCTGCTATTGCCAAATGTTGAAAATCAACCTGCATTAAGTATATGGAAGAAGTTACTACAAGTGCTACAGCTGTAGAATTTAAAAATAAAATAAAAATGCAACAGTTACACTAGCAAAAATGTGTTATTCATCCAAATCTATGAATACCAAATTTTTCTCCAGATTTGGGAATTCGGAAGCTGTGTAGTAAATAAAAAAAAAAAAAAATAAATAAATAAATACTTAAAAGAAAGTGATGCTTCACTGTTCAGTTTTGATTCTTTGAATTCTACCAATGTAGTTTTGAAATTTATGCAAACATTTTTATTGAACTTAAGGCTTTCAATTCTGATGATATGATTTAAGTTACGATAAACTTGTGTGTTTCGATTTGATTTAGATAGTGTGTTTACTTGCATCATTTACATAAAACAGGTCTAACAAGCTGTGCTGCATTTTTATAAAAGTGTTATTTTTCCCAGCTGCAGCACTTGTAGTGATGCCACCCACAGAATTAATGCATTTAGTTTTTTAGCCTGTGTCCGTACATATTTGTAAAAGTAATTCTAATGGAAGGAATTAAGTTATTGAATGGAAAGGTAAAGATACCAAAAATTTTAAAGACTGACAGTCACAGCCATATGAAATTCTAAGCTGTATTTGTAATACTGTTTTTGTTAAAATGAATTTGTAAATTAATAAAAAAATATAAATGCAGAAAAACTTTGAAGGGAAAACAAATGCAAATTTAAAAAGTTTCCGAAACCACAAAGATGAGCATAGAATCACAATTAATGGGTGAAAATTTGTTGAAAATTGAAATTCCAAAGTAAATAAATTTTATGCTTCACACCACAATACGAAGAAGCAGAGTGTTAGTTCTGTAGATGCAAAGATATGCTTCAGGACAAATAATGGATCCAGTATTTACCAGTAAATAATGTATATAAGGAACTTTTAAGATAGTTGGTTTTTCTGTTAGAGTATTTAGGTTTATTTTAGTAGAACTAATTTTAATTCATATATTTGTGCAATGGAATATTCATTAGTTTCAACAAAATTGATTTATTGTGTTAAAATGACTTATGTTGTAATAGTTAACTCACATTTTGTATATTGTGTATATTTGCATGCAGCGATTATGAAGTCCTTAAAAAATATTTAAAGGTCCTTAAAAATAGCCTTGAAGGTCCTTAAGAACTTCTTAATTTCCATTTTCAAAAAGAGTATGAACCCTGCCTTGACATATATCCCTCCTGTAAGAGATTTCATCCCAAATCTGCTGAAGCATACCAGCATCTATTTTGCTTTTGTTTTAATTTGCTGTTCCTTCCAGGACTAGCAAATGGTTCCTAGTTTTGTTCTTGTACAAAATGAATATGTTACAGAAAATGTTTGATGTTGCAGATCTTTATGGAAACTGCATTCTGTGTTGCTTTAAGCTATTTTGTTGCATTTATTACTCGTGAATAGCATAGTGAGACTCTTTACAGATTTAAAAAATAAGTGGCTTGGTAATATTTTAAAGAGTAACAGAACCATTTTGTTTTTGTTGGGTTGTGTAAAATGTCTTTAAAATTCATCTCGGAGATCATGACTTAGTGATATTATATTATTGGGCATTCTTCTTGTAAGAATTTTAAAAAAATTCCGAGATATGTCAGATTTTTTAGATTTAATGAATTTTGGCAAGATATCACAGAAATCCTGTCATTCTTCTGTTCCTCACGTTTTTTAAAAAGTTCGTTAAAAATCCCGATGTAAATTTTTAGATTTAATTTTTCATGACCTTCCATCCCACTCTTTCTGTATTCCCCTGCTTCCTGGGGAAACAAAATATGTATTTTTTTCTTTCTTTTTTAAACAGGTGAAGAGATCAAGATCAAAAGGTGGCTTAGCTGGACCAGATGGAATAAAATCTGTATTTGGACAGATGGTTTCCAAAATGTCTTTGCTCACTCAAGAGAGTCTTCTGTTGCCACACAGGATATGGAAAGTCAAATTTATTGGTAAAAAAAAATGCTTCTTCAATTTATGTGAGTGTGAGAGAGAGAGAGAGAGAGAGAGAGAGAGAGAGAGAGAGAGAGAAAGCAAGCAAGCAAGCAGGGGTGTGTATACACTCTTGCTCTTGTTCATTGCACAGGTTGAGCATTTTTTTCATTTTTATTTTTTATTTGAAATGCTTGTGGCTGAATGTGATTTGAATTTCATCATTTTTCTTATTTTGGTATACCTCTAAGCAGTCTGTCTTACATTTATTCATTAACTTAATTCATCAGTCTAGCACCTGTGCTGCATTGGTTTGATTAAAAGGTGTTTAACAGTTTCATTTAAGTGTGTGTAAGGCAAACAAACAAACAGCATTAAATTTAATTACAACTGAATGTAACAAGAAGTGAATATGAGAAATGTATCAAAGGAAAGGAGCATCAGAAGCTTTTGAGGAATCAGGGATTGGATGCTCTAGATAAAGATAATACACTTTACTGGATGGCTTTTTTTTTTATTATTATTTATTCTGTTGGCTAGAAAGTAGGGAAGTGAGCTGGAATGGAATCTTTGAAGGTAATTAGAGCCTCTGCAGTTATTTGTTTCATGTTAAGTAGTTATCAGTCATTTTTTGATGATTCTCATTAGAAAAACAGGAATGTGTTCTCTGTCAAAAAGACAAAAAAAAAGTGAAAGTGATGGGCTGGAAACAAACTATTAAGAGTGAAATAGGCTTTTAATCCCTATCTACCCAAATGTTTCCTTTAAAGAACATTTTTAAAAGTTTTTGTTGCCATCTTGCAAAACTTAAAAAAAAAAAATAAAACTACTTTTGACAGATATGAGCTAGCCCCTTAATGTCTGAGTTTAAAATATTCTCATACTAAGTTTTATATTTGCCTAACTTTGCATGAATTTAAATTTGCCTAGAAAACGTTTTTAGGTGTCTTTGACTTTGTATCATTGAGTCAGAAACAACAGTGACAAACTCTAAGGAGTGTATACTAATAAAAACTGCTGAGAAAACTTTCTGTATTGAAAGCATGGAAGCATCAGGAGAAGTTTAACTGAACAGCAAAGTAGTGTCATAAATAGAAACCTGACACAGCCTTGGTTTCCCTAATTCTGGAAAACACTTCAGCAGAACCCCACTGGAAATATTTTAAACATGTAACTCTTTCACGAATTGACATGTCCATTAATTCCTTGCCTCAATAACTACAGTTCTGGCTTCCCTCTAAATATTCCAATGATATAAATTTTGAGGTTACTCACCTTTATTCTTTAAATCATTTAGGAGGTTTTCGCCTCTACACATTTCCAACACGTATTTAAATAAATAAAAAAATAAATACGTGTTGGAAATGTGTAGAGGCGAAAACCTCCTAAATGATTTAAGGAATAAAGGTGAGTAACCTCAAAATTTATATTGTCTAAATAGCACGTGAATAATTAAGCAGCTTGATGACATTTGCAATGCTGTATGAATATATGATATTCCAGTGATGTAAAAATTCATTTTCAAACTTACCAAAAAAAAAAAAAAAAAAAAAGAAAGAAAGAAAAGAAAATATTGAACAATTAATTTGGATTATGCAGCTATCTGAATTTCTCAATCCAGAGCTTGGTTTTAAAGACTCACAGTGATATTTCTGGAAATACAGTTTAAAAGATACTCACATTAAGTTTTATATTTACCTAACTTAGCATGATTTTCTTAATTATGTTGATATATAATATACTTGGCTGCTTATTATTATTATAACATGAAAAGTGCTTTGATCTATATTCTCCAGCACAGATTAAGTTTTTAGCTTTAAATGAGAAAACTCTTTAAGTGATTTCTATCCAAAAAATCTCATTTTATTGTGATGTCATAAGCTTCATCATTGCTGTTATTTAAATTCTAAAATTGGTTGGCTGACTAGTAACACAGAGACAGAAATAACATAGAACATGAAGGATTTTTAGTTGAGTTAAACAGCTGCAGTAAACTTTTAAAATGAAACAAGGAGTTAATTGATTAAAAATTGGGTAGGAAGTTCTAGAAATTGAAAAGGTGGATTAAATTTATCATTTTAATAATTATGTACCATACTTCCATTTTGTATGTGAATTAAATCTTTCTCCTTTTTTTCTGTCTTGAGTCTGCAAAAGATGGCATATAAATAAAATTTTATAGTGTACTGTGGAAACTTTTTTACGGATCTTATAGAGGTTATTCTCCCTGTTTTTCCTATATAGCTGAGTCCACAGTTAGTCGATGCAATATATTACTCCTTCTTGCAATAAGATGTCCACTTCTTTCTGCTTTAAAGCTGGCTGGAATTTCTTTAATTTGTTATTTAGATCTGGAGCAAGCCTGATATTATATGTATTTTGCTCCGATTCTCTTCAGCTTTTCGAAAAGACCCTTGTGGTACATAATTTTGCTGGTAAATTTGAAGTTGTTTATTTCCTGCTTCTTTTTTTTTGGCACTTGTCTAAATAATTTCTCAATATATGGGAAGGGGTAACTGTTTTCTGCCAATATTTCTTTTAATTCTTCTCTGTGAAGATCTTTTTCAGCATCTGAAGAGACAAGGACTTCAATTTTTTTCCAAAAATTGTCTCGCCGTATTCGACTTAATATAATCAGGGTGGAATGAGCAGAAGTCTAACATCTTTCCTGTGTTAGTGGGTTTTCTAAAAAGCTGAGTGAAGATTCTCCCCTCTCTTGAGGTCAAGGTTAAATCAAGGAAAGTGATGCCATGGCATTTTTCCAGTTCCAGGGTGTATTGCAAAGAATTTTCTAGCGAGTTAAATTCTGCCAGAATCTGAGAGGGTAGAGATTGGTCCACATTATCTACAATAAACAGGACATCCATGTATCTTACATAGAGAGCAAATATTGAGGGTTGTACAAGGAGTTTTGCCTCTAGTTTACTTACATAATAATTTGCTAGCAGAGGTGCTAGTGGAGAATCCATTGCAAGCCCTGAAGTTTGCCTGTAATATTTCTTTCCAAACTGGAAGAAATTATTCTTGAAAGAAAATAGGAGCAGTTCATAATATGCCAAGCAGCATTTCTTTATTGTGGTTATGGAATACTATTTTTTCCTCCAGGTCATCCGCAATGAATTCCAGGTTGATGTTAGTATGCATAGATACTTTATCCAGACTTGCCATTACTGGATGAATGCATAGATACTATATCCAGACTTGCCATTACTGGATGAATTAATTCTGGCAAGTTGTCTAGTTTTCCTTTCAGCTGCATGGAATTTTTTAGAAGGTAGGGGGAGAAGGGAAAATATCGCTGAGGTGAATAAGCAAATAATAATTAATGTTGGAGTGTGGGGAATTTCTAGTGTCTATTATAGGTCTTATTGGATGACCTTCTTTGTGAATTTTTATTATACCATAGATCTGTGGAACTCTTGACTGGATTTTGGAGAAGCTTTTGAAGAGCTCATTTAGCTGATTTTTACTTTTTAAAGAGTTTATTAATTTCTTAAGATTTTTGACAGTTTGATCAATAGGGTTACACCAGTGAATTCTTCATAATAAGGCTTGCTTAGTTCAGCTTCCATTTTACTGTAATTCTTATCTTTTTCTAACAATACCAAAGCTTTGCTTTTATCTGCTTTCAGTGCTACCACTTCATCATTCGTTTTGATTTTTTTAAGATCAGCAATGGCACTTCTTTCAAAATTATAAGTAACTTTACTGGCTTTTTTACAAATTTTGAGATGCAGTCGGAGAATTCTTTCCTTAAAGTGGCTGCTGTATTTTCAACTTCTCTTTCTACCTTACTGCAGATGCTTTCTAAATCAATAAGCATTCGTTTTTTATCAAGTGCTACGTAGGAAAGGTTGTAATTATATCCCATATTGAAGAGATTAACCAACCAAGTTTCCATCTACTCCATTCAAAAATTTGACCACTAGTTCGAAAATTTGACCATTTAGTTCGAAAATTTCACCTCCAACTTTTTTGAATAATAACCTCTATAAGACCCGTAAAAAAGTTAATTCCACAGTACACTATGAATAGAGGTACCATAAATTCATTTACAACTAAAATTTTATTTCAAATCAATAGGCACATTGGACTCTTTATTTTAAAACATAGAAGAATCTAACATGTCTAATATTTTGAAAATGTTATATATTTTTGTGAAAAGCAGAAGTTGTACTTTGTATTTAAAAAAAGAACATGGCTTTCATAACTGTTAAGTGTGACCTTTTTCTGTAGTCGTGCATTCATAAAACAGACCTGCCAACTGTTAAGATTTTATCATATTTACTATGATAAATCATGCTGCAGTACAATAATATGATTTTGTCGCCCAAAATACGATTTTTTTTTTAAAAGTCTTGTTTTCCCCAATTTTCCCCTTTCAGACAGAAAAAAAAAATTGTCATCTGTTTTTTTCCCCTCCCTTCGAAAGACTTGTTTCTCAGAGAGGTTTCCAATTTCCCTTAACGAATTCCCCTGCCTCTAGCTTCTCAATGGAAATAAAGTAAGTAAAGTGCAATTGGGAACCAAAGGATGAATCCCGACTCGTTTTGTATAACGTTCGAGACTGATTCCTATTTTCGACTCTTCGTCGTACTTAAAGCTGCTGATTGGTCGGCTCTGTAATGTGGATGAGTGTCTGTTTATTCGAAGCAACATCCCTCCCCTTTCACTATTGAGAATTTATATAGCTGAAATAGGCTTAAAAATTTATCAGCACGCGTCATGTTACAATTTTTCTATTTGAGTGTTACGTTTTTTTTGGTTCTGAGAGGTTTGCAGGTCTGATAAAACTATAATGTGAGATCTGATGTCCATGAGAGAGAGAGAGATAGTTCATGAATAACTGAAATTTGATAAACAAAAATCACTTCATGAAATAATAATATATATCAAATTCTTAACTGTTCCTAAATCATTGCTTATGTACTACATGCAGTTTACCAACCATGAAATCTAAATATATTTGGATGAGGTCTTGGAAAAGTCATTGAGTTTTTTGTGTGAAGAGTTTGTATGAACTGTTAGTATCAGAGAAATGATAATTATGATAAAGCCATTATTGTGAGTAGACCATCTGCTATAGCAGCAGTGATTCTTGTTGGCCTTCAGCTTTGGCCACCATTGTTTTCTTGCCAAGAAAAAAAAATACAAAAAATGTTATGGTACATATGGGAAAAGGAAGATTCCAGTTGAATTGGGGGAACTGCAATTTGGCTGTTCCTTTTTTTTTTTTATCAATTTTTTTCTTGATGAAAAAATGACTTGCTGTTTATTTATAAAACGTTTCTGTGCTGCATTACAGTTAAAATAGAAAAAAAAATGTAACATTGGCAAATGCGGGATTAGACAATTCTGAAATATTTGTTGCTATATCTTTTTTTCAAGAATGAGAAAGCTTTTTAAAGGAAGCTCAAGTACAACTAAAATAATGCTGTATTGATCTTCATTTTGTTTAAGTTTTTGGTGTGATGAAGAATGATATATACATTAAAATGTATTCTTCCCCTCCAAAATATTAGATAAAAGAAAGAAGAAAAAAGCAATATTTTAATCTTTCATTAGTAACTAAGTAATAACTCCTATAGAAAATTATTCATGTGGCCATGATCTAAAGATTTCTTTTTTGATACTAAAAGAAGACATCTCACCATTCCATGACATTGTACACTCTTCTGTGTAGTAGTGATCTCTTTCTTATTGCTGCCAATTCTCTCTTTTTGTACTCTGTTCTAGATTAAAACTGTTATTCTCTCTATGTAATGAGTAATTATAATTTTAACTTACCTCATCTCAATTATCCTTAGGTGAAAGTGTTGATGACTGTGGAGGTGGTTACAGTGAATCCATTGCTGAAATGTGTGATGAGCTGCAGAATGGATCCCTACCTTTATTAATCCTTACTCCTAATGGAAGAGATGAGGCTGGAACAAATAGAGACTGTTTCTTGCTCAATCCTATGGCAAAATCAACTCTTCATATGAATATGTTCAGATTTTTGGGTAAGCTGTGTATTGAAACCTGCTTTCTTGTGCACTCTAACCTTTGATATACTGCCACTGATGCATTACTTTGTGGCATTGTATCAAATTTGGCAATAATTTTTAAGTAACTCAAATTTTGTTAATTATGGTTCATCAAAAAACAATCGTAATTAGTATTAAGTTAAAAAACATGTTATTCAAAAAACTGTTACATGGAAAACAGTAAAGATAAGGTACCTCTGCATGAAAAATAATATACAGTAGAGCGTCGAAAATATGAACCAATTGGAACTACTGCTGGTTTAGATTTTAGTTGTGCTTGAATTATCGACCATGTAAAAAAATACAAATATGCTAACATTTCTATGTTATGTTACCCAAATACATGTACCAAAAATAAGCAACTTTATACAAAAAAATTACATAAGACAAAGATTTTTTGTTGTTACTATGCAATACGAAACAAGTTTGCCATATTTACTACTGCTGCGAAATTTTTAAACATAAAGTGCAAAATTCCAAAACTTACCAATCATAACACGTTTGAAGAACATATTTACTCTAGATTAAAAATTAAGTGCTGAAAAAAGTTTATGCAGCTTTGGTTTTTTTAGAAAAAATAATCGCTAAATTTTTGCTGCACCATTTTCAAACTTTGCTTTTTTTTTTTTTTTTTTTTGCCGCTAAATCCCTCATTATTTTCAATAAGAGAAGTTGAGTTGAACAGCACTCAGTTTGTTGTTCAAACCAAGCTATGGCAGTCTCCAATGCAGTGAATGTTTCAGCATGAGTAGGACATGTGCTTTTTATGCCTGAATAACCTTTCTCCTGGCTTACAGTGGACAATGGGACTGAGGGATGAAACAAGGAGTGGTACTACCGTGGTAATGGGTCATAAAATCTTAGTCCCACAGGGAACAAGTGACTGGGGAAGTTTTTGCCTTTTGTCTCTGAGTATCAGAAGTCACTTCCACCTTCAATATGTCACCCACAAAATGCCTGCACCCCCCCCAAATTAGGTGATATTATCATTATTAAGTGCCAAGTTAAAATGAACAGACTATACTTAAACTTTTCACTATCACAAAAAAAAAGGGGGGGGGAGCTTGTTCCAATTTTTGACGTTCAGATTCTCAACACTCTACTATACTTCTATTCCTTTCATGTGCTTGAGAGGATTCATTATCAATTTCTATGACAAGTCTACTTATATTAGATTTATGTAAATGAGTGAAGCACTCTAAATATTGTTGTAGGCATGAAGTTTATAACTGAATATTTGATTTGACCTGCAACACGAGTATTATAAGTATATTTCCATAATTTCATGGTAGAAATTTTATGCGTTGTTCAAAAAATCTGTTTCAGCGTTATCATATATTCATACCTAAAAACTCCTTTGCCTTTGGCATAGATCCTACACCTTAGTGGTCTTCATTACACCCCATTCATCATTCCTGTATGGCTACTCTTTTCCTCAAGCCATTGAAATGTGTGTGTGTGTGTGTGTGTGTGCTGGTGCGGATCTACTATGAAACTAATTGAAACTTAAGCTTCCAGGCCTCTAATCCCTGGGGTTGCCACAAAAGTGACTTTAGTCTACATTGCTTAAAATTTTGGGTCTACTAAATGAAGTATTTTTAAATAATTATACTAATAACATTTAATGATAAAGTGTAATTTAATACAAAATAATAGCACTATGTTCAGAAGTTGACAATGGACTACAGTGTGTGTCTCACTCACTGTAGAGTGCATCTGAAACAGAAGACCTCACACGCTATCGTTGTCAGGTGTGAATGGCAGTTGCATCACTGATGTTCGTATTAGTTCATACGAAGTCAATATTTCAATATTATTGCAGTTTGTATGGTTAAAATTAAATTATAGTGTCTTTCTATTTGTATGGCATTATAAGATCAGCAGCAACACTAAGGAACAAGTTGAAACAAACTATAACATGAAGGACCTGAAAAATAAAGAGGTTAGTGAAAGTATATCATATATAATTAATTTTTTAGACAGCCATTCATAAAAGAGTAGGCCTTTTAACTGTCGACGATTGTGTTAAAAATGGAATATTATGGGCAAGCACATTAGAATTAAAGCAACTTTCAACTGTTCAAAACGTTTTTGCTGTACATACATACCACATTCTTTTGCTTATAGCATTCAATGAATCTGTTGTATATCACGAATTTTTACAGGTATTGGGTTGGTGCGAATGAAATGTCTGGCAAAGGACCAGCACATGTGGACTGCGAGAATGGAAAAGTAGGACATCTTACCTAGGCAAAATAATCCCCCTCAGCATCGATGCATAGTCGCCATCTGTCCGGCAAGGCCATGATCCCGGAATGAAAAAAGTCTTGTGGCTGGGACCCGAAGAAGTCATCAACTGCATGTTGAACCTCGTTGTCTATTGTGAACTGTTTCCTGGACAGGAAGTGATCCAGGTGATGAAACGGATAATAGTCTGTCGGAGACAAGTCCGGGCAGTAGGTAGGATGAGGCAGTGCTTCACAGCTCAAAGCACTTAGTGTCAGCATCGTTCGTTGTGCGATATGAGGGCTGGCGTTGTCTTGGAGCAGAACAACACCATGCCGGCTGTGGATCGTAAGACAAGGAGCAGCATCATCATCTTGATGGGTAGGGGTGGCTTAGAATGCTGTCCAGCAGGCTGTGCCTTGCTTAACCATTGTTCAGATCATTTCCGTTTATCATGAAGGACCCACTTCTCATTGCAGGTGACAGTTCGATGCAGTAGAAGTTCCTGTTTATTCCTGGCAAGCAGCGACGTGCAGTCTTCCAAACGCTTAGTCTTGTTGGCAGTTGTCAACTCATGTGGCAGCCACATGTCCAGATTTTTTACTTTGCCCAGCACAACCAGACACCAAACAACTGTTGTGTGGTGGACACCTACCTCTGCCACTATCTCACAACACGTTTCGGGGGTCTGCTTCAACCACATGTAACAGAACATATTCAGAAACAACAACAGGCCTGCGACTGCGTGCTTCGATTTGCAGGTCTGTATCTCTACGTTGAAATTTCACAAACCATTGCTGAATGGTTCGTCGTTGGCTGTGTTCTCCCCAAATGCTTTAACGTTTCGAGCTACAATTCCTGCAGAATGGCCCAGTTTAAATTCATGCAGATAGATGACTCTTAAATCCGACATCTGCATGTTTTCTTTGCAAGCCACAGCCCCATTACGTCCAAACAAGCCACACCTGAACCTTGTGCTTCACGCATGTGCTAAGCTTTTTATTTTAACTCTGTGATGTAATACCCGCCACGCCTGTGGGTGGTTCCATTCCGCTGTGGTGGGGGGGGGGGCTGTCTCCACTGCTCATTCGCACCGGACATTTCATTCACACCAATGCAATAATAGTACTAAAGCAGCTTCTGTAAATTCTTCAGGTTCACTTTTATCATTTTCTAAAGTATAATTCATTCCTAAAATTACATGAAACGTGTTTTCTATTTCTGTGTCACTATGAATCGTGCAAAGAAAAACATTTTCATTCTTCCTAAGACACAGAAAAGAGCCGTGTGACCTTGGTGACCTTCCTTCATAGCATGGAAAGAAGGTCATCAAGGTCTGCATGCTACTAACTAGTTTCACAACTTCTCCTGCTCACTGCTGCCATCTGGCAAGCTCTAATGGCTGCCTGATAAATGCCATGTCAGTGTGGGTATGATTTGAAAGCATGGACAACCAATAGTTTCAAATTTCAATCAAGATTTCATTCAGTATCAAGATGGACAGGCAATATCTCTCCTTTATTACCTCATTCAAACCTCTTGATTGTATTAATTCGAATGATTATCAAATTTGGGAATGAACGAGAATTGTTTTAGTTGAGTGTTTATGAAAGGACATCAGTTGTTGTTTTTCTGTCTTCTGCTGATTTTGCCTTGTATTTTCCTTCATTTGAAAAATTAGGGTGTGTATCAAAGAAAAAGGAGGACAGATTTCATATATCTGTGACTAGGTATTAATTAAACAAATGTCTTGTTGCACCAGAGCAACGTAAATTTTATAACTGGCTTTTGAAGTACCCTGGGTCCCATGCGTAAACAGTTTCCCTGACTGAATGATGCAGTCAGGGCCGCTGAGGCTGTGGCCTGTGGGAAGCATACAGACATGATCGAACCATACTGTGATTTGTTTCAGGTGTAAATTATGATCACTTGCTGCTTACAATATCAGCATGATTTAACTGGGTTCACTAACAATCAACTTTCAACTGTTCAAACAATTGGAAATGAAGCAAGGCAAGGCCTACTGTTACCAATGGCTTTATTACATTACTGAATAATCTGTATTACATTTTTTACATTAATTTTTCTAATTTGCTGTATTACATTACCGAATTCTCAATTTATACAAATGTTGTAAAATGTGTGTGATGTAGAATGTATTCTCAGAGGTGTCTAAAATAAAATATTATATTCACTGTGGTCTTATCCATATTTTATTTCATCATTCTATGATGCATCGTGCATGCATATATAACACTTCCCTACTTTTCATCTCCCCATAACTTGAAAACTATAAGGCATAGAACATTTGTATTCACACCAGTGACTGTGACATGTGAGATAATCCAGTACATCAATTTTAATCAAAATCTGAGATGTAGTGATTAAATTTTTCAAACATTTGTGATCTGTCGTGGAACAACCTCATTGAATAAGATATAGTGGTTACCCAAACCTCATTGCTGGTTGCAAAGGGGCCCCACATAACAGTTCAACAGTTCAAGCTTCAGGGCAGCAAAAATGTAGGTCTGCCACTGTGTGTGTGAGGGGGGGGGGGGGGAGAGGTAATTTTAATAATGCATAATGCATTTTAGGAACATTTTATTCCTTCATGTGTGTATTATTTAATTATATGTAATTTGACTTTTATTCTGTATTTTTCAAAATTTTATGCATTGAAGGGAGAAGTGCACACAAGGTTCTTGCTATTGCTCATCTATTACGCCACCCCAAACCGGAAACTTTTCTTTCTCAAACAGAACAGGGTTCATCTTGCTGGTCTGCATTCCTATTGGTGTTGGGACTGCCTGCCATTTTTACATTCATGTTGAGACATGCATGCAATGTAGATTGTATACCTAAGTCCCATGTGTATGTGATAAAGTAACACAATGTAACATTTGTGTGATTCTGTTTTTCGTGGTAGCTGTGATGTAGTGTTAACAATTTAATGAGTTAAAGTTTGGCTTTCTACAAATTTTGAATTTCTTATCAAGTGAGCTAAAGTGTGAAGTGATGAAAACACAAAAACAAGAAAATTACCATTCAAAAATTTAAATCAAAACAGTTGGGATGTGTCAGGATGTGCCAGATATGAACTGTGTTGTGTCAGCAAGGGAGTCACATGAAAGCCTAGATAAACTGTCATCCATAAATATAAGTTACACCAAATATTGCATTATTATATTTGTTACATTCCATTCCATACCATTTTATTTTATTAGTTAGTTAGTTAATTGATTTTGTGGCGCAAGGGCCAGGCATGGCCAAAGAGCGCCAGACACAGAACTATCAGTTAAAGATTTTTAACAGCGGTGTGAAATGATTAAGAGCAGACAGGCTTGGTAAAAGTTAGAAAGGAGAATGATGAAAGTTGTGAAGACTGGTTAGTTAATTAGGTTTATATATAAATTTATTAATTTACTATTATAATTATTATAACTTTTTTTTTTTTAAATAAGTTTTAAAACGTCAATCTGTTTTAAAAAGGAAAATACTGCGAAAGTGTCACAGTGGTCGCCCAAAAGCTTTTGAAGCGTAGCTGCGCCCTCGTCCAGCAGACGAGACTGAAAATAGTGAAACCAATGATAACGAAAACGAACACAACTGCACAAAACATGAGAGACGGTGAGTAAACAGTCGCATGTCTCGCACACCGGGGCAGTGTCGCCACACAGCAAATAGCTATGCGTGAAGCGACAATGCCCAATGCGGAGATGCGCAAGAACAACTTCTTCCCAACGGTTCCGGCGACACAATGATTTCCAGACTTTATCCTTACTCAAACAGACCAACCACCCTGCTGTGTATCTGAATGGCATTTGTTTCTTTTTTTTTTTTTTTTTTTACCACTACTGGCTTTTCACACTTAAACATCCTGATTAAACTAGAAAATGTATATTTACATGTAGAACATTTTTTCATTTAATTGATTATGTTTTATTGTCATGTAGCAGCACACTCCTGTTAATGAATTTTTGGGTTTCCCCACTTCCTGGAGTCATCTAAAATTACGGGATGGCTGATAATTCTGCTAGTCTTTATTTCCCTCATAGAAATCAAATTTGGGAAAAAAAAAAGCAGTGCCTCTCAAGCTACACCCATCACATGCTGAGACATCTAGTGTCCATCTAACATACTGCATTCAATGGCAAATTCTTACATTCCTCATTGCAACTTCCCACTTTTTTTTTGTCAGTATCACTATTCTTTATGAATGGAGTAATACAAAATGTTCTAAATCATGATAAGGGTGCCCACCATTGTTTCACATACATTCTACTTTTTTCTTTTTTATTCTAATGATAGAATTCACACAGTTTTTTTTTTTTTTTTCAACTTTCAGGCATGCTTATGGGTATTGCTATTCGTACTGGAAGTCCATTAAGCCTGAATTTAGCTGAGCCAATGTGGAAGCAACTAGCTGGAATGTCTTTAACACCTGCAGATCTTACAGAAGTAGATAGAGATTATGTACCAGGTAATTTTTTTTAAATGAATCATAAAAATAATGTATTTCCTTTTCTGTGCGTGCATGTTGTATATTCACTTTATTTTTATGAAAATAAAAAAGTATAACAAAGACTTTTCAAACTTAGTAAGTAGGAAAACGAGAAATTCCCAAATAGAAAGAGTTTTATTACAATATCTGAAGATAATGATTATAAAGCATAAAAGGTCTTATATGAGACATGATGGATATCAGTGAAGTTTGAGTTGTGTGCCTCGATCTCTGTAAATGGGGACATTTGAAACAGCATTAAGTAAAATTAACACCTTCAGGTGATCTTGCTTTTAGAAGCTAAGCTTTGAATGTCAAAGAACAGCTTAGTGATACGTACATGTGTGTTGTTTTATTTATGAGCCACATTGAAATAGCTTGCTAAGTGAAATTTGCAGTTTTTTTACACTTCACCCTTTGACTTCATTGGTAGAGTAGTATATTTTCTCTAAAAACCAGAACTACAAGCAGCTTATGACTTTGTAGTAAAATAATTTCCAGTAACAAATACTTTTTATACTGACCTGTTGGCAGAGAGCAAAAATGAGTTTCAGAGTATGTTGTCCCGGATGTATGAAGTTTGCATGAAATTCAACATACATACATATCACTAAGCTGTTCTCTGAGATTGAGAGGTTAACTCTAAAAAGAAATACAAACTACCAAATAGTTTTTACTTACTGTAGCGGGGCTGCCACTTGGTTACTTTTTTTAAAGTCACTATTTAGTAACCTTTTTAATTCAAAGTTACTTTAAGTTACTTTTTAGGAATAAACAGCAAGAAACATCAACTACAATGTAATATACGGGTACCTAGAGCAATCACCTGTTTACCTAAGGTCATCATTTTTATTCTAATTGAAATAAATTATAGGCCTTATTTAAATTTCACTGATTGAACTCTGATGATGAGAATAAACAAATATATCTTCCTTAAGGATATATTATCTGAAGAGTTATATCATTTTATTTTATTTGAAGAGTTAAACTTATCAATTAAACAGAAAGATGTAAAAGTTTAATTACATGTTGAATTCAGTTATAAGTGTATTTCTGTTCTTTCTCTTGTGTAGAACTCTATACTGAGGCTTTTTTTTTTTTAAGGTTGATTTGTATACAGAAAATAACATGGGAAAGTGCAAGTATCAGACTTCATGGCTATCAAAAACAGATTGCTTCGGTGTTAAAATATCTGAGTGGTTAAAGAAAGGAAACTCTGAAGATCAAGGATATTGCGTTGTTTGTGAGTGCAACTTTACAGTGACTAAAGGGTTGCAGTCTGTGACTCAGCATGCACAGTCTGTGAAACATAAAAATAATGTTTCAACAAAGATTTCTCCTCTTCAACTGCATTTGTTAGCAAGAATTGGACCACCCACAGCTCCAATACGTGATAACCATCAATCTGGATCATCTTTATCTGTATCAGAGCCAGTTAGTACTACAGGTGCAGTGCTTTTATATAGTTCAAAAGACTGCAATTAGAGGAGAATTAATTTGGGCACTGAAAACTGTTGTTAGCATTTATTCTGCTGCTTCATGCAATGGAATAAGTGATATATTTCAGTCCACGTTTTCACAGTGTGTACCTGATGGGTTTTCCTTGTCGAAAACTGAAGTGAGGTATCTTATTACGGAAGCATTGGGTCCTTATTTTCATAACCAAATGATCAAAGATGCTCATGATTCATATTGCAGTATTCAGTTTGAGACAACAAATGCAGAAAATGAAAAAGAACTTCAAATATTAATAAGATATTGGTCAAAAAATAAGGGGAAAATACAGGTTATGCACCTTGAATCTTTCTTCTTATGTCATGTGACTGCAGAAGAACTATCAAAGCATATATTGCTGGCCTTAGAAAAATCAGATTTGTCCTTAAATCACATGTTGTTAGGAAGCGATGGACCCAATGTCAATATAAAAGTGCACATGCTAGTTAATGAAGAAGTGTTGTCTGTTAGAGGTAGTGGCCTCATTAACATTGGCACATGCAACATACATGTGGTTCATAATGCTTTCCTGAAAGGTCTTAATGAATTAGGAGAGGAATGTTCACACATTGCTATTACAGTTTTCCATTTCTTTGATGGTTTTCCAAGTAGATGGGAAGATTACACCAAAGTACAGCAAGAAATGAATGTGTCAAGGAAGAAATGATTGAAGCATGTGCCATCAAGGTGGCTGACCTTGAGAGATTCTTGTGAATGCCTGATTGAACAAAGTCCTGCTCTGGAGAAATATTTCTTGAATTTTATCCCTAAAAAATCTGCAGCCTTAATGTCAACTAGAAAGTTCAAAGTTATCAGCTCATTCCTGAAAAAACCAACATACAAAGCTGAACTGACTTTTGTCATGTCGAGTGCTGATTTGTTTACAGGATTCACTAAGAGGTTTCAAAAGCAAGAACCGCTCATCCATATTTTGTATGATGAACTGAAAATACTCTGCTGCTCTCTTATTGGTCGGGTTTGCAAGATTGACGTATTAAAGAAACTGAATACATCATGTTCATGGGATCAGGAACAAATCTTTCAGTCGGGCAACATTCTTCCATTAAAAGCTGTTGTGGTTAACCGCATAGTGGAAACTTACATGAAAGACTTGCCAGAAAAAGAAGTAATTCTGTTTCTAAGGATGTACAGCAACATTATATTGCCAGTTGTAAACATCTTCTACAGAAAACATCGCTATCTGTATCTACGTCTGCATCTTTTCTTAAACACATGTGTTTTCTGCAGCCTAAGGAGAAAAATTCAAATCACAGCATTATGGATATTGTTAAGTTTGCTAAGGCTCTTCCCATAGATATTCCCACTGACATCCTTCAAGATGAGTGGAAAATGTTAAAGTTAGAAAAAGTTGAAGCAAATAAAAAGTCTCCAATTGATGAGTACTGGAAAACATACAGTAACTCCCTAGTGGCATGCTGAAGCATCCAAATGTTGCAGAGTTATAAATGTATGTTCGACTCCATCTCATGGGAGTGGAGATGTTGAGAGAGGTTTCTCCCAATCTGGTAGAATTTTGACTGATGACAAAGCATCCATGTCCGTGCGTATTATAAACGCGTGAATTAATGTTCAATGTGCTTTAAAAAACTACGGAAACAAACCAGGATTAATCCCAATCGCCAGGGAACTACTGGCTTTGGCAAGATCTGCCCACTCTTCCTACATGACACATAAAGAGAATAAAAAAATGGAGCAGCAGTTGAACTTAAAGAAGGAAGAAGAAGAGAAGTATGCCAAGATCATAGAAGAAAGTGAATTAGAAATTAAAAAGAGAAAACAGTGTATTGAAAAACTACAAGAAGATCTGAAGAGAATTAAAAAAAAAAAAAGACCGTAATGAGAAAAAAACAACCAGTGACAAGCTTTTTGAAGAAGCGCATTCAAAGTTAAAGAAAGCTTTGGACAAAAATGATCTTGGGGAAGCAATGATTGCCCAAGCAGTGCTTGAAGGAATGATAGTTGTAAAAGAACAGGAAAATCTCTTTTGTAAAGAAGCAGAACTTATGCAGAATAATTTAGATAAGCAGAGGACACGTCTTATTACAAACTTTTTCCAGAAAAAATAAATACTTTTAGTACATTGCTACTAATTAAATAAACTACATTTGCCACTAATAATGTTCATTCCATTATTTTTTCTTTTGAGAACCCTTCATTCCTATGAAAACCTCCCAGAGCAGCCATGACTTTCAATGAAGAATTCACTCTCCTACTAATTTCACCATCCAATTTGTTCTCTCTGTCGAACATGCTTCCTAAATACACAAACTCACTTACCTGGTCAATCACTGTGCCATTTACACTTACATTACATTCAGTACTACCAGTTCCTCACTCAAAAACCATAACATTGGTTTTTCCCTTATTTATACTCAGTTTGAATTTCATGCAAACTTCGTACATCCAGGACAACATACTCTGCAACTCACTTTTGCTCTCTGCCAACAGGACAGTGTCATCAGCATACAGCAATCTGAACACACGAATATTACCAAGACATAAACCAGTATTATCTATTTTGGCATCACGCATGCACACATCCATAAATATATTAAACTGCCATGGACACATTACACAATCTTGCCTGACTCCTGCTCCAATAGAAAACCATTTTGATAAAACACCATTCACTCGTACACAGGCTCTACTGTCAGCATACATGGCTTTTGCACTATTAAGTAGATTTCCAGTAATACCATATTCATTCAATACCTTTCACAAAAGTGTCCTATTTACTCGGTCATAAGCTTTCTCTAAATCTATGAAAGCAGCAAAAACGTTCTTGCCAACAGCCAGATACTTTTCAATCATCATGCATAATGCAAAAATTTTGTTAGTGCAGCCTTTACCAGGCATTAAACCACTCTGAACATACCACACTTTCTCTGATGTAAGACCCCGTACTTTATCAAAATAGGAAAAACCAAAGTTATGGTTTTTGAGAGAGAAACTGGTAGTTCTGATTGTAATATAAGTCTAAATGGCACAGTGATTGACCAGGTGAATGAGTTTGTGTATTTAGGAAGCATGTTTGAAAGAGAGAACAAATTGGATGGTGAAATTCATAGGCGAGTGAATTCTTCATTGAAAGTCCATAGCGGCTTTGGGAGGTGTTCACAGGAATGATGGGTTCTCAAGAGAGTCCCACATCGCTCTGTAGGAGAGTGTAATTGTTCCTACTCTAATGTATGGCAGTGAAACCTGGGTTCTGCAGAAGAAATATAGCAGTCGTTTGTGTGCTGGTGAAATGTGATACTTATCTGGCAAGATATGCTCTGATTGTGTGAGGAATGAATGTGTTGCAGTTGTGTAATGTGAAGCAAAATGTTGTTAGCAAGGTGGAGACTAATATGCTTCGGTGGTTTGGCCATGTTGAAAGAATGAGTGATGAGATGTTTACTAAGGAAATCTTTTTGGCCCAAGTGGCAGGAAGGAAATGCAGTGGAAGGCCAATGAAGTCATGGAGGATCTGATTCAGGAGTGTCTGCATGAGAAAAAGGTTATGAGTATGAAGTATAGAAGATCTTGTGTACGGCGTGTGATGGATGTCAGTGAAGCCTGTGTTGTATGTCATGATCGCTGTAAATGGAAAAGTTTGATACAGCAACACTAAGTAAAAATTATCTGGTAGTTTCTATTTCTTTGTGGAGCTAACCTCTGAATCTCAGAGAACAGCTTAGTGATATGTATGTATGTATGTACAATTGCTCACTCTGCTGTCATATATGGCATACTTCAATGCCTATTTTCTATTTTTCTTCATTTAAATTTTTTAATATCCAAATACAAAAACTAATATTAAATGTAAATGAAGAAAAATATTAAGCTAATGACCTGATATTAATTTCAGGTCATTAGCTTAGTGTAAAACAGAAAGAAACAGAAGAAGGAAGTGGTGACAGAATGAAAGAGATGGGAATTCTTGACTTCTCTCTTCAATTTCACTTTAAGAAAGAAAGAAATTTTGACAATGCTAAAGCAAGAAACTCAAAACTCTCAAAAGTGTAGTCATCAGTCCAGTTTTTGCTAACTTTAGAGTTCCTGTTTTTTTACTAAAAATCATTAAAAATTACAATCTTCATGTTAGCAGTACTATTAATAATAAATTTGATTAATCCTACTTCTTTATTTGTCGTGTATCCTCTTTGTGCTGTTTTCTGTATGTTTAGTACTAATAATTACAATAATCATCTGTGCTTCCTTCTAGTATGAGGGTAAATCAAAAAGTAAAAGCAATTTTTTTGTATTTACCAAAAAACAAAGTGGAATTTACGTCATTATTTTTCGGTGTAATCAGACCTGTTTGTAATCCGGGTGTAGCCCGAAATTCCGGGTTTTTGTCACATTCCAAACCCATAAATCCTGGTTTTTAAGTTTCAGAAGAATCTGAGATGCTTCGGACATTTCATTTCTAAAAATGCTACAAAATGGTAACTAAACTTCAGGTTCCATTTTCTTTGGGAATTACAGTGTTTGGTTAAAAACACTGCATGTCCGTGCAAATGGTGAATGTAGACGATTTGTGACACCTTGTGTGTTTCTTTTGTTATCAAATAAGCTCTCAAGATAACAGCCCGCTGAAAGGAAGGCTTCTTTTCATTATTTTGAAAGTTCAAATAATCTTATTATTTTAGATTCGGTGTATAACTACTTTTAGAAATTGAATGGAATCCACTGTAGGCTTCAGGTTCAAATAAAACTGATCTACATGGACTGCTCAATTGACATATAATATGAAGTCCAAAATTTGATTTTAAAGATGCAATGCCTGAAGGATTTTGCACAGTGAAAGAAAATTGGGTACAAGAAAAGATGCGAAGTTTAACTGCACAAGCACTAGGGCCTATTTGTTGTGTAGCTAGTTTATATGTGCGTATTATACATTATATGTATATTGGCACTGAGCTGAGAGTTTCAGGGTTTCTTGTGTCACCTGACAATCACCCCTGTGTAATTTTCCTGCATTTTGTAACAGTGCAGAAGCTCCTTGATCCCAATGGAGATTTTCAGCTATCCCTGAAACCACTTGTGTGTGTGTGTGTACAATCCTTCTTTTCCACTCTTCATCACTCCCAAATTGTCAATCATGCAATGCTTATTTAAGCAGACTTAACAAATGAAAATGACGTGGTGGGAGTTTGGGCTTATAAGGTGAGTGTAGAAGAACCTCATGTACTGTCGCCATGGTTGCAGCTGCTGTATGGGGAATGAGTATTGTCGTGGTGCAAAAGAAAAGTTTTTTTTTTTCTTTTATAACAATCCATGTCTTTTTGGGGGATTAATGCATGCTTCAGCTTGTCTTAAGCATTGCTGCATATGTTGTGCTGTTAAATGTTTGTATAGTATGTTGTCTTAAGCATTGCTGCATATGTTGTGCTGTTAAATGTTTGATATGGTCCTGAGTTCACAAGATTCACCAATCAAACTCGTTCCTGTGAGATTTAAACCTTTTTACCTGTTCATAAACTTTCTCTGGCCCATATATTTATTGCCATATTGTGCTACCATTCTTCTGCAAATTTTAGAGTTTTGTTCCCTTCTTCCCAGAGAAACCTTGTTACAACATGCTGTTTAATCGTGGTACATTTGGAAAAAGGAACTTCATGTGTACACACTTACTGTCAGAGCACATATAGGTTGCAGGTGCCACCCTGTCTAACTGCCGTTGTGGTGTGTTAACATTGGTAAAGGAAATTAATGAATTACACTTAATCAGTTTAATTCACAAATTGTTTTGACCTTTTAATTTAACCTTTTACTATGTTTATTTTTTTCACCATTTCTATCATAATTTTGCGTTGTTTTTTCACCATTTCTATCATAATTTTGCAATATATGTGCCTATGTTTTCCTTCTAGGAATATTCTCATACTGACCATAACTACTGCATATTTTTTTTTCATCTAGGACTTATGTGTATTCGTGACATGGAACCTGAAGCATTTCAAAGGCTAGATATGCCATTTAGTACTCACACTGCTGAGGGGTCAGAAGTTCGACTAAGCTCAAAGTATCGGCACATCACTTCAGAAAACCATTTAGAATTCATCCGTTTGGCACTGAATTATAGGTAAAAGTATTTGGTTTCTATGATGAAAATCTGTTGACTGTGTGAAACAGTATGTATTTAAAATGCTGTGAAAACTTGAATTTCCTAAACAATGAATAATATATCTTCTGAGGTCTAAAAAAAAAAACATAAACATGAAACACACAAAAAGCAAGACCACTATGACTGAAGCATGTGATTTTTAAGAAATATGCATCTCTTTTCAGTTGTGGGCTTAAATTGAGAAGTCATTGAATAGATGTGATATCTATTAATGTAGATAAGCAAAACGTTTATACAAATTTGTAGTTATAAAACCATTAATTGTGGCAGTGGGTTACAAATCAATGTGAAAATTGAGATTGGGGATATCCGAATAAGAACTCTATAAGTTTAAAAAATATATTAAGTATTGCTGCACAGTAAGGTTTAAATAATGTCTTGTCTTGTTTCTTGGACATGCCAAGTTTGGTGGTCTTTTTCTAGTCTGATATATAAAAACAGTCATCACTACAAGTATCACAAATTTACGTTTTTAAAATTAAAATGCCATCAAAATCAAAATCTTCAGTTTATAATATTTTACACCGTGATTTATAGCAAGTGTGGGCCTTGAAGCCTAGTTAGGACCCCCCCCCCCCCCCGGGTTCAACTGTGACTGTGAGCAACTCTTAAAGCTATAAGCAGTCACCCCCATCCTTAATTTAGGACCACTGGTTCCTGGGAAAGAAGAGCCTGTGTCATAAGACAAACACTCCAGCCATGCCTCATCCAGGACCCAAACCCAGGCTCACTCAGACAAACAGTGAGAACCCAGTATGCAACCAGGGTGGCTAGTTAAAATAATATGAGTTGCCTAATTCATTTATAGTAATTAAAAAGCTAACAATTTGCTGCATGCCAAGTTACCCTAACTTTATATTGACACTGATTAATGTGAAACAACTCCAGGGTTCCCACGGTCCTTATAAATCCTTACAAGTTCTTAATTTTTGACAAAAATTCCTAAAGCCACTTAAAATGTACTTATTTTTCATAACTGGCTGCACGAAATTCAGAAATTATGATGTAGTGCCTAGAACTTTTTGCTTCTAATTAGCTATGTTGATGTCACATGATGCCAACTGAAAGTCTGTGGAGAAGCACCAGCCAGTATGAATTTAAGTAGTTTATTGAAAAAAACTGAAGGACCCAATGGCTCTGTAAATAACACATATCCAGCAGGCTTTGGATATTGTTGTTTGTTCAAGTCCCATCACCATCTCTTGGAGCTGATATCTTGTTTTTGTATTTTCCCTTTTTGGTTTACATTTATGGGTTACATTCAGTTATACCTAGAGAAAATTAAGTGCAAAATTGAAATCTTGAACTCATAACTTTAACCACAATTTTACAAGTTACATATTTTTTATAGCTTATGTGATTATTCTCTCACATAGGAAAACTGGTATGACCAGCTGAACTCTCTTTTAAATTGCATAAAACTTTATTACATCCTCTAACTTAAATTACAGTCTGTGTACATAAAAATATTGCAAACTCAATTGGCATACTTCAATTTGCATAGTTATGTCATGTGTAAAAGTATTTTGACATATGTCGTGGTGGTTTTGTTGATATAAAGTATATGTGTGAGTACACAAAATACATAAACAGAATACTTGTAGTTTTGCTTGTATGGATGGTTGTGTACGTACATAAATACAATTTTGTTTTCAATCACTTGGAGAATTGTTATGAGTTGCCAAATCATTGTTACATGTGTAGCAATGTGTACACTCTAGAGAAAGGTACTTCTTGGATCGTGTAGATGAGCACAAAATGGCCATGTAAAAAGTTCAGAATATTAGGTGGGCATTGATAGAAATAGCCACAATAGCACACAGATTAGTATCCCAAACCAAAGTCAGAGCATTAAGTGATGTGTAGAATGGCTCAGGATTTATGAGACACTTGCAATTAACTGAATGCCAACTCATGTCAAAGATGGTTTTTTGAAAGGCTATTGCCTGTAGTTATTTTACACCCTCAGAATAATAATAAACAACAAGATAAAAAAAATAATGGAAATGCGAGGTCAGTACTGCAACATTAAGATAAAAAACAAACAAAAAAACTGACACTTGTTTCCCCTTTCGGTTATCTACTCAACATCTATAGGCCACAAATTCAAGTAACTTAAAAACTTATAGGATATGATAGGGCCATGGAAGAGAGGTCAACTGACCACTAACATTGGATAACACATTTACTTCTTAAGTTTACAACATTATTTATCATACGATTCTTCACATTTTGATAGATACCAAAACAATTTGGTTCAACCTTTTTTTTTTAATTTTCTGATTATTAGAATTCTGTTCATGAGATAAGAGATTTCTGCACTTTGATACCTAATAATCCCCAACAAGCTAAGTTAACTAATCCTCTCTAAGGAAGAGGGTGCTTACCTGGGCCTAAACCAAATACTGATAACAAAAACAACTTGAGAACTTACATTTTTTTTGTTCTAGCACCCCACCTTCAGACAAAATTAATACTCAGTCCTAAGGTTTATTTACATACAAAGTGATGCCTAGCTGACACTAATTTTATTCCTCACATAACTATTGCTTTCTTTATTGACAGAAACTTTTCACTCTAAAAATACTTAGCTGATATAGAAACTAGCTTAAGTAAACACAAAATCTCTAGTTACTGATTTAACAACATTATCTTTTGCGTCGTGCTTATGTTATCACTTTGTCTGTCCGACTGGGGAGATCATATCTCTGCAATTATTAGTTTGATTTGTAAAATTCATTTTGTATTGGGAAGCTTAAAAATGTGAGAATGATGATCCTTGCGTTCCGTTTTTTTGCTGATGCACAACTTTGCCGCTAGAGTTCTTCAAATGGAGATCATATCGAATTTAAAACGCATTTTTTTTTCATATATTTGCATCTAAATATCCAATTGAAAAAATTCTTTTTCCTTTCGATGGCATTTATATTGAAGACTATTTTAGTTAGTTCCTTTTTCAAATAATGCATAAATTTTCCACTAGGGGCGTAAAGGTAAATTGCGATTTTTCCAATATCTGCGCTTCTAAAAGTCCGATTTGAAAAATTCTTCCTGCGTCGGATACAACTCTTGAGAGAAAATGTTTTGCATATAATTTCTTATTTTTTGTAAAGAATGGTTTGGCCACCAGGGGGTGTAAGTGTGTATTTTTGTTTCTGATGTATTTGCAACAAAATCTGATCTGGAAACTCGACTGAAAAAAATTCCTCTGTGGACCGATACCGATCACTTCAGAAAACTTTTTGAGAATACCTCCTGCTTAAAATAGTGTACAATTTTTCCACCAGGGGCGTACACGTATATCTTATTTTTTTCCATATCTCTGTTTTTAGGAGTCTGATTTGTAAAGTTCTTTCTTTGTTGGAGAACATTTTTGGCGTGAAATGTTTCTCATAATTTCAAATATTTCTTAATGCACAAGTGTGCCACTACAGGGCGTAAGCTCATGTTTCCGTTTACAGCAATATCTGTGGGACTAAAAAACCGATTGAAAAATATTCTCTTTCGATCAGATACCACTAATTACGAAAACTCCTCTGTATTTTCTTCCCCAAAATAATGCACAATTTTGCCGCTAGGGGCGCAAATATTTAATCTATTTTTCTCAATATCTACTTCTAAATGTTCGATTTAAAAAATTATTTAACACCAGATACCATTTGCCATATAGAACACTTTAGGCTTGTATTTGAGGAGGTTTGCGGTTCACAATTCTGCCAGTAGGGGGTGTTTGTGTACTTCCGTGTCTCCTCTAAAAACCCTATCGATAAATTTCTTTTCTTACTGTTTGCCATTCGCTATAATAAAGATGGAGAGTGAACAAGATTTTTGCTACAATAAGAAGAGCCTCTTCAAATAAAGTATAACTTTCCCCGTAGGGGTTGTAAAGGTCAAAACGCTTTTCTTGTTATCTCTGCTTCTGGGAGACGTATTTGAAAAGTTCTTTTTCCTTAGCATAGCTTTTGATATGAACAACACTTTTCGTCTGTTTTCAACTTTTCCATTATGCAAAATTCTTCTGCTAAAAGACATAGAGTTATATCATGTTTCCTTCTATTTCTCTTCTTTTAACTGTTCAATTTGAAAATCTTTTTGTCTCTAATACTTTCCTTCTGCTATGGGAAACGTCTTTTGCCCCATTTGTTAATTTTCGTAACATACTTTTTAGCCTTCAGGAAGACGCTTTGACGTCTGTAAGTTCTGTTTTACACGTTCTGTAAAGTGGATACAGTCTGTGGTGGTGCATTAACTTATTCAATTAAAATATAAATCGATTAAAAGTCCTAAAGATGTTACTCACTGAAGTGCGTGTTCAGTCCAATGTCTGTAGTTATTGAGTTTCTTTGTCCAAAGTTGTATCTTGCTTCAATATGGTCAGTTCTTAGGGTTAGTTCAAGAGCCATTTCGTCATAAGTTGTACCCTACTTCGGATATGTCCAGATGTTAGGGTTAGCTCCGTTCTGGCTGTGTCGACATCATATTGAATGGGTAAAAGTTTCCAGATAATAATGAAAGATTCTTGAGTTAAGAGTTACTATTTACATACCACTTGAAATTCCACGTCGTACTTGGCCTTTTAGGGCTATCTCGTCAATGCTGCACTCTCTTGGAATTGCTGAGGAAATCTTCAAGTTTGATCAGGTTCATAAAAAATTTAAAAGCTTTAAAAGATTCCAGTTAAAATCGTCATATACACCACCTCATACCGTCCACAGTCTCAATCATCAGATGCGTGTTTCACCTAGGCTCTTCTACCCTGGTGTTTTCAACGGAGACTTCACACCCTCTGTCGAAGTCTGCTATCTGAAAGTCTAGTGTCCACAGTGCGCATGTTCCTCATTTAAACCATTGCCAATGCCATCTAGTGTCAGGTCACATCAACTTTATCTTCATCTATGTCATTCTCATCCTCCCTTTTTCTCTTTCTCTCTATGCTCTCCCTATTCCATTTCTTCTCAGTTTCGATCAGGTTCCTCCAATACAGACGTCAAAGCGTTTTCTTGAAGAACCTTGTGGTCACGTAATTGTATGTGAACTGTATGATAGAATCACATGAGATATAATGATACTTTTTAGCTGGGTTTTTTTATTTTATTGTTGTAATTATTATTATTATTTTTTTTTTTTTGTGGGTTATTTTGACCTTTACTGAAATTTGCTAATGAATGCTTTAATATAAAAATTTGCCATAAAATCGGATTGTTTCTAATATCAGAAACTTAAATCTAGTTGTTTCTTGGTATTTTCCAAGCTAAGTAATCACTTTCCATCTTCTATAATTAGTTTTCTAATCATGCCCAGTTAAATTGCCTTGATCACTAATGAATGCAAGATTTAAGGTTTTCCTGTTAATTCTCTTTCATTTCACGTTGGAATTTTTTTGTGCGTACTTTGTTTGCTGGCGAGTACAAATTTAAAACATAGCTACAGCATCAATATTATGTTGAAAATTCCTTCCCTAAATAAAATGTAACACAAATACTTGTTCCCATGCTTGTGTTTAAGAAATAACAATCCCTTTGGTCCTTTGAAAAAGTTTCAAATATTTCACCTGTCCTTACCCTTAAATTTCCAATGTAAGCATTATTTCAAAATAATTAAATATAAGTAGATATAAGTAGTATTTTATGTATTGATTGTGTGGTATATGAAAACATTTCAAGAGTAATGCCACATACCTATGTATTTTTGAGTTTTATGGGGGTTTTATTATTCTGTAATTTGCTTCAATAATTGAACTAAAGCCAAAGTGGAAAAATAATTTTTTCTCAAAATCAGTGTGTAGTATAGTGTATATTTAAACCTGGTCACATTTTCAGTAATAGTTTTGGTATTTCAGTATTTATCTGTGATTCTAAGTTTCTGATTAGCTGCAGTGGACATCATTTTTAACATTCTGCATTAAGTTTGCCCAAGCATGTAGGAAGTTGTTTGTTGTAGATTACAGGTTGAACAGACCTATGGTTTCACTATATTTTAAGTAAGTGTTTGGATCGTATGCTGAAAAAAAAATCCAAAAGTTTTGGAAATGTCCTGGAATTTTGTGATTGAAAAAGCATATGAACCATGTTATGGGTTACAGCCCCCCACCCCCTTTTTTGTCCTTTGTCTTCTGGACTTACCTAATACCTATGAGAGGCAATTCCTGGCTGCAGGGTACCATGCATGATCTGGGTCTGACATGAAAGACTACATAGAAAAGGAAGATACAAAAGCAAGGCTTACCGATTTTTCATTTCCTGCTGTTTCCTCTTCTTGTTTTTTTTTTTTCACTGGTTAGAGTTCCATGAAACTCTGGTTTTCTTTCCCTTTCCTATTGGAGCAGCAAAGTTTGCTTATGATTTCCACCTCCCCTCAAGTTTGTTGCAGACTGTCTTTCCTGAAGTCCCCTGGCCACCAGATTATTCTGGCCGTCGTTCTTCAGTACTTGGGATGCCCTTTCAGCTCCTGCGGTCAACCCACTGGGTTGGCATATCAGACTACGCACAGAGGCTTGCGGTTTCAACGGTTTTGCAGTTCAAGCAAAACAAAAAAAAAAAAAAAAAATGGCCGGAGCACTGGTTTGGTCCTCAGCGTGCCTCCTTGTTGCTACAGGATGATCTTTTACAGACCAAAAAAATAAATAAATAAATAGTTATAGCTTCCGTGACTTAACAGTTCAGCTTCAGGGAGCAGTAGCAGGAGGTGGGTATCTGATACCCAACCTCACTCGCTATCTGAAAAAATTTTTCTCCATCCTTTCAAAAATAAAAACCTTCAACTTCTTTCTCAAGAAACTCTTGAATGCCCCGCTCGGACCAAAAGGAAACCTTCAAGGCATCTGTGAAAGATAAAAGTGTGTGTTTGGGGGTAATGAAGGTCCCAGGGTTGTCTCTTGGTTCACCCGGTATAATCTTACTTTCCCAGAAAGCAATGTTCCAAAAATTTCCAGATGTAACTTTTTGAACGGACAGAAAAATTCTCACCCATTTCCAGGAAAAATGGTCGTGGCAACGAAAGGAGGGGGAGGGAGAAGGAAAGAAAAGGAAAAAAATATATACATGGAAATGCATTTGACTTGGAACATGGCATACACTAAGAAACGTATCAAATACAGAAAACAAAAATTACGTTTTCAGTATTTCTTAGTTGACCATCAACCAGCTTTATCAACATGCATTCTTTTACCCCAAAGTTAAAGAAATACAGTTTATTGTGTTACACACTAAGAGAGAAAAATTTATTTTGCCGATGCTTACTCACGAAGATTGCTAAAGCCCTGCCTTTTCGACCATATATATATGTAAAAAATTAAAATTACAGAACATCCTTACGAAATTAGCTCCTTAACCATCCTACACGTGGCTTATATAGTGAATGATATGAATAATGCTAAGATTATGTTCATATACAAAAAGAGAGAAAAAAGAAGAAATATTTACACTGCTCTCACTTCAATTCTACTGAATATACTTTCCATTTCCCCCTCCTGCTGAAATGAGTGATACCAAAACAAGAAACATCACTAACTACAATTCCACACTATATATATTTAGCCCTAGAAAAAAAAAAAATTCCAAAGCTAACCCTAGAGACATAAATATGAAATGAAAGGAGAAATTTCACCTTCTGCTAAACTTCTGATTCCTCAAACAAGGGAAACACCTTTCTGCCACACCAACAAAGAATAAAGAAAAGAACAAATAAGAGAAATAATTTCTTTGACTTTTTCTCGACTTTCCCGGATCTAAAGAATGAACCCAAAAGGAGGTAAAATTTGAGTTTAGAAAAAACAAAAACAAAACAGGAAATCACTCCAAGGAAAAAACGTCACCCTCCCTGAACTGACCTCCATTTCTTTTCGATTTATTTCTCAAGAAACAGCATGGTTATGACTGATGAAAATCCAAAAAGACATTGTTCATATGTCCACAAATTTTCATCAACATATCACATATGTCTTTATTGTGTATGCAGTTGGTAAGGTCCTTAAAAAAATTTGGCGAGAGGTGCTTAAAAAGTCCTTGTTTTTCGTGGGAGAAGAAGAGTGGGGAGCCCTGAACTCCTTGTAGTCTCATTAAGATCATATGATTTGCTAAGTTAGTTGACAATAATTGAAAAGCTTAGTTTCACCCAAACCTATGTGAGTATGGACAGTAATCAGTGTTTGCAGCCTAGTTAAGAACATATAATTTGCTAAAGTCATTGACAATAACTGAAAAGCTTACAGTTTGCAACATGTTTCCTATATAGACAGTAATTCATGTAAAGCAACTCCTTGTAGTCTGAATAAGGTCATCATCATCATCATCATCATTTTCAACCATTATCAATCCACTGCTGGACGAAGGTCTCCCCAAGTTTCCTCCACAACGGTCTGTCTTGTGCCAGTCTCCTCCATGTCACCCCTGCATACTTTCGAATTTCATCCACCCATCTCCTATGTGGTCTTCTTCTGGGTCTTTTCCTGTCCCTTGGAATCCAATCTAAAATTTCGGCTGTCCATCGATGATCTGTCCTTCTGGCAGTATGTCCAGCCCATTGCCATTTCAGGGATTTAACTCTGATCATGATGTCTTCCACTCTTGTCATTTTTCGGATCCACGAGTTCCTCTTTTTATCTCTCCTGGTTACACCAAGCATGCACCTCTCCATGCTTCTTTGAGTTGTCTGCAGCCTTTGTATGTCTCTTTTAGTTAAGGTCCACGTCTCTGCACCATACGTAAGCACTGGAAGGATGCATTGATCAAACACTTTTCTTTTAAGACATAATGGCATATTGCTCTTGAAAATTATGCTGTTTCTTCCAAAAGCTCTCCAGGCAAGTTTTGTACGCCGATTAATTTCTTCATCAATGTGACCCTCACTTGATATCTGCTGTCCAAGATAAACGTACGTGTCTGTTATCTCCAGCTTTTCTCCATCAATCGATAAATCTTCATTTCTTGTAAAAGCATTGAACATCACTTTTGTCTTCTGAAAGTTCATTTTTAATCCCACTTCTTTACTCTTGTCAGCAAGTTCCTGGATCATACTCTGCAGCTCTGATGGGGTAGTTGCAAAAATGACTACGTCATCAGCAAAACGAAGGTGGGTTAGATAATCTCCATTAATCTTTATCCCCATGTTTTCCCAGCTCAGCGACTGAAAAACACCCTCCAATGTGGCATTAAAGAGCTTCGGAGATAGGGTGTCACCTTGTCTCACTCCCTTTCCAATTTTTACGTGTGGTTGTAAGGTCATATGATTTGCTAAATTCATTGACAATAATTGAAAAGCTTATGGTTTGCTGCCTATCAAGTTTCCCAAACCTACACAGACAATGATTAGAGTGGGACTTCTCTTTGTAGCTTAGTATGGATAAATAATGTAGAGCAAATATATGTAAGACAGGAAGATCTCAGTACAAAAATATGGCACCACTTAAGTTTACTTAAAATAAAATTTGGATAATCATTCACATAGTATAGTTTTAATAATTGAATGTTCAATTTCAAAGCTCAGTCATTAATTTTTCCCATGTTCATTACAATTAAAATTTCAAATAAATTGAAATTTGTTCTGCTTAATGGGCAGACTTCCTTGTTACATTACGTTTTCCTTCTAACTTCTCCATGGTGAAAGTTAATAGCCCACTAATTAAAATAACAATGTTTTAATGCTTACCTTTTTTTTTTTTTTTCTTTCCTTTCTTTTTATTGTTTTGTTTTGTTTCTCATAGTTTTTGCTTACATTTTGTCTTGCCTGCCTTGGAAACCTTTGAGCAAACAAGAGTGAAAAGATGTGAAATTGTGCAAAAGGATTAATAGAACTACTCACTATGTTAATAAAACTTAATTTTTAGTTGATTTTTCAGTTACATATCTTATGAATTTATACTTTATCAACAGTTTATTTTATAAAGTCCCAAAGTTTTTATTCTATTTAATTTATACTTCTTCAACAGATTATTTTTTATAGTCCCAAAGTTTTTATTCATTTTTTTTTTTTTTTCCCTTTACAGATTGCGTGAGTTTGATGAACAAGTTGCTGCTGTTAGGGAAGGAATGTCCAAAGTTATTCCTGTGCCACTTTTATCTCTCTTCACTGGATATGAGTTGGAAACTATGGTATTACTTTTTTTCTTTTTTAAATGTCCATGCACCATTATTCTTTATCTGAAATTGTGTTTTTAAGCAGTACAAGAATCTAAGCACTTCTTTTTAATGGAAACTGATTCTGCTTGGTATAGATTACTTCAGTTTATTCATATTTATTCATTCACTTTAAATCTCACACCTACATACCTGTATGGAATACAGAAGTGGATTGATAAGGACCAAGTAATTAAAAAAGAAAAAAAAAATCTTGAGAGTAAACTTTCTTTGTTTCTTCCGTTGTCCATTACAATACTATGTCTCTACCATTGTCAACTCATAAGATTGTTATCATCTAATAGGTCAGAATGTGAACCTTGAATTCCATGGAAAGTAAATAACAAAAAAAAAAAAAAAAAAAAAAAAAAAACTTGTGTTATTCAAGTTCTGACAGTATTACCAAAACTGTGAAAATTACTGTTGAAATATGAAAAGAAGAAATATTCATAATAAAAAAAAAAAAAAGAGGAGAGGAAGAAAAAGGAGCATGATGAATTGACTTTAAATGTTGGTAGTTTTAAGGGTTCCAATAGAGAGCAGCACTACTGCCACCAAAAATGGAGTCAAGGTTTTGATTGACATGTACATTTTAAAAACCCATCCTGGAAACCCATCAACTTAGCAAAGACACAGCAGAAGAAAATTGTCTTTTGTTTGGTGGATGTGAAGAAGGTCAAAAACTAAAGTAAAAAAGTCAAAAAACTAAAATGCTAATGTTTCTGCAGTAAGCTTTCCCTACTTCTTTTTGCAAAGTTTTTAAATTCATAGTGGTTTTAGTTTTGTTATTTAATAAGCAAATTAACAAAGCAATGAACTTAAATCATGTATGGTGTGTGGGACCGTGTTGTTGTTACATCCTAGACATGGGTAAAAACGTTTTGAAGATTTAGTAATTATGTAAATAATTTGTATAAATAATTAAAAAGGACATTTGAAAATACATCTGCAAAATAATGACATTCCGTGAATTTCCTGGTAAGTCTTTTGTGATATTATAGATGTTACGAAGAGATAACCTGAAGCAGTTTTACTGTACATTAATTAAGAATGTACATTACCCTTTTATAATAAGTTGATTTTATTTATCAATTCACATATGCGTTATTATCATATTGCTTTTTCGGTCACTAATGATTTGGGAAGCTATAAAATCTCTTCATAATAGTAGTACTTCAGGAGTAGATGTCATATAACTGCTATCATGTTAAAACATTATGGTGACTCCATAATTGACTGGTTAACTTAAATTTGCCAGTTGTGCTGGGAGTTAGGAATGGGACCTCGGGATTGGAGGGATGTTATCATTGTTCTTCATAAAAATAAGTGATCACAGACTGAGAAAAGAGTCTTAAGAAAAAGTGATCACAGACTGAGAAAAGAGTCTTAAGAAAAAGTGATCACAGACTGAATGTAAGAACTGTTGGGATATCAGCCTTTTGAGTGTGGTAGGGAAAGTTTTGGAATGGTCATTATTGATTAGGAATGAATATAAGATGTGGGATTTGCAGAGAGTTTTATGCCTGGTAATGGCTGTACTGACCAAATGTTTGCATTGCATATGATAATTGAAAGTATCTGGCTGTTGGTAAGAAAATCTTTTCTGCCTTTGTAGATTTGGGAAAAAATTAGGACTGAGTAAACAAAATATTTTTGCGAAATGTATTGAATAATTATGGTATAACTATGAATTTCTGCTTAGTAGTGGGAAAATTATGTATGGTGGAAGTAGAGCATGTGCACAAGTGAATGGTGTTTTACCCAAATGGTTTTCTGTTGCAAATGTCAGATGAGGTTGTGTCATGTCACCATGGCTGTTCAGTATATCTGTGGATGCACGCATGCATGATGCCAAAATAGGCAATACTTTTCTGTGCCTGGGTAATTACTGTGTGTGCAGGTTGCTGTATGCTAATGACACAGTCCTGTTGGAAGATGGCCAAAGTGTGTTACAGGGTATGTTGTACCAGATGTACAAAGTTTGTACAGAATTCAAACTGAGTATAAATAAGGGGAAATTTATGGTTTTTGAGCAAGGAACTGAGTACAAGATCATTCTTCTAAATGGTACAGATAGAGTCCAAGTGAATGAGTTTGTAGATTTAGGAAGCATGCTTGACAGAGAAAACAGATAGATGGCTAAATTGGCAGGCAAGTAAATTCAGCTTTGAAAGTCATAGCTGCCTTAGGAGGATTTAACATGACTGATGGGTTCTCTAAAAGGTCTAGAATGGCTGTATATGAAAGTGTAATTGTTCCTACTCTGTATGACAGTGCAACCTGGGTACTGCAGAAGAGACATGGGAGTCAATTTGTGTGCTTAAGAGATGCATTATTTACTGGGATTTCATAGCAAGACACCTGTGAGACTATTAGGATTGATGTTAGCACCAGTGCAGTACACAGGACCAAAGTTGAAGAATGTAGATGTGGATAATTTCCAAATTATCAGCAGATTTTGCAGATAGTTTTTGCTTGTAGATTAAGAAAAAAATTATTTACAGGAATTGAAGCACTTTTAAGGCTTTACTGAGATAAATATACTTAATTCTGTTTTAACTTGAAGAACTTTTAATTATTTTTACATCGTCTGAGTTCTTTTGTTTTTTACAGACATTTTTGGCCTCTAGATTTTTTATCAAGGCCTGTTTGCAATGTACAGAAACTATAAAAAATTTTGTTTACACAGAAAGAATTAAATTTTGTTTTCAGGTTCCTCTTGCAGTTGCCAGTTATTTTAAATTAAAATATTTTCCTTATGTATTTTTTAAGTCTACTATTTTTTAATTAAGTTATTGAAAATGATATTTATAATTTTTGAAGATTCATTTATGGAATTTTTTTTTTTTTTTGGAGTTTCTTGTTTTTATGATGTTCACAGTACAGTATTTTACTATTTTGCCATAAAGGTTCATTTCACACACATTGCTGCACATTCAATTGTAATGTACATATTTTGTTCTCATTGGAATTTTCTAATAATTATTTGTTTCATTAATTTTTCTTTAAATTATCTTATTCTGTTGTTGTCGTGGTTCATGCTTCTGTGTTTGCAGAAAGTTTTCTGTTTCAGTGGTTGTGTATGCAGATACATTTTTTTTTTTTATTCAATTCTGCACAGGACAGTGCGTGACTTATGTTACTTTGATTGAGAAGCATCCATGAGTCGCTAATCACCTCGACTAATGCCACATGAAAATCAGCATAGTGTAAGGAATATTAGTCTTGGATGACAAGTCATGGTACACAATCTACCACTCTGATGGTCATTTCTGGGTGTGTGTGAATGTCGAGAGAAAGGTACCATACATCCCAACAGTGAAGTTTGATGGAGGTAGTGTGATGGTATGCAGCTGTTTTTCATGGCTTGGTTTGAGTCCATTAGTTGTCTTAGACAAAACCATGAGAGAATGCTGAGCTTACCTAGATGCCCTTGTCAGTCGTGCACTGTCAATAATGTGGCTGTTCTTTGAAGAATGCTCATACCTCTCTCAGCAAAACAGGACTCTGTCATATTGTTCACACTGTTACTGATTGGTTTGGGGATATGGGCTTCAAAAAGTTGGACTGGCCTATCCAGAGTTCAGACCTGAACCCTAAGGAGAATCTCTGAGACAAATTGGATTTTCGAGATTTTGTGAAAGAAGAGATAACCCAAGAAACAAAGCTGAACTAGTCACTGCTACTGAGGCCAAATGGTGGAACACACTGATGGACATTTACAAATACTGGTGGAGAGTATTCTAAGAAGACTTGAGGCCATCATAAGGGACAAAGTTACATGGTTTACCATGGTCAAGCAGCCATCCGCAAGAGGTTAATCACTGTGAATCCCAGATGTTGATAATTATGGTGTAAGGAACATCTGTCTTGGAACTGTTCACCAATGGAAAATTGTGCTTTGGACTGATGTGTCATAGTACACAGTCTGCCAGTTTGATGGTCTTTCCTGTGTTTGGCAGATGAAGGAAGAAATATACCTTTCAGACTGTTTTGTCCCGAAAATGAAGTTTGGTTGATGCAGGGTGGTGGTATAGGGCTCTTTTTCTTGGTTTGGCTCATCCCCATTAGTCGTTCTGGACAAAATCGTGAATGTTGATCTCTATGTTAAACATGCAGGAAATTATACACTACAAACATTGAGCCAGTACCTTGGGGTAGGTTTATACCTCTATCAGCAGGGCAACGTGCCATATCATTCTGCTCATGTTGATTCAGATTGGTCTGAGGACATGGGCATCAAAAATTTTGGCCAGACAGCTAAGAGTCCTGATTTGAACTCTATAATGAATATCTGAAATGAATTGGATCATTGGGTGCATAGAAGAAGAGATCACTGAACAAAGAATGCAGAACTGTTCCTTGCTTTGAATGCCAAAAGGCAGAACACATCCACAGACATTTATAAAAACTGGTGGAGAGTACTCCAAGAAGACGAGGTCATAATAAGGGACAAAGATTTCAGCACATATTAGATTTTCTATAAATAAAAAAATATTTGTAGACATGCTGGTGTCCCGACATTAATAATAGGGCAGTGTATACATGCATTCCAGTCTGTCTGTTTTCAAAATACTGCATTTCTGAGAAAATCGGTACTGAATTCAGTACAGATTTTCTCCCAAAAATAGTCTATCATCACTGAATTTTTTTTTTTTTTAAATTTTCAGTGTTATCAAAGACATAAGGCTGACATTTTGGGTGTTCTGTTTGTTGTACAAACATATTTTGCTTTTGATAATTTTATTTTGTGTGCTAAACAACTATAATTATATTTTGTTTGTGGCTATGTAGAAGTTTCTAAATGCATAATTATTGTCCATCCAGGTTTGTGGGAGCCCAGACATTCCCATTCATTTGCTGAAAGCTGTTGCCACATACAAAGGTGTTGAACCTGATGCTCCACTTATCCAATGGTTCTGGGAGGTAATGGAAGAATTCATCAATGCTGAAAGGTCTCTTTTCTTAAGGTTTGTGTGGGGGAGAACGCGATTACCTCGAACCATAGCAGATTTCCGTGGCAGAGATTTTGTTCTGCAGGTAATGTTCATTCATTTTTGCTAATAATAATGTTTGGTTTCCTGAATGCATAACTTGTTAGTTGTAAACTAGATAAAAACAGGTAGTAGTTTGCCAAATAACTGGGTAAAGAACAATATTATCCGTTTATTGGCATGAAACAGCAAACAACTGGTTGCAAGCTTTCAGCACCTACGGGTGCCTTCTTCAGGCTTAGATGTGGTTAAAAAACCACATCTAAGCTTGAAGAAGGCACCCGTAGGTGCTGAAAGCTTGCAACGGATATTATTGTTCTTTACCTTGTTAGTTGTACTTAAGAAAAAGGGAACAGAGCAAGCCACCAAAGTCTGAAGTATCTTTGATAACTACAGCCACAAGAAAGGAGGGAAAAAGTTGAACTTAATGTTTCATAATTTCCCAAAATCGTGATCTTACTAGAAAAATTCAAGTCTACAAAGACATTGTGCCTTTTGATGCATGGGAATGAGCAATTTTTTTGGCTTTGTGTTATTTAACACGTTTGCTGCTGCTGTGTTACTTTAGTGGTGGACACAGTGTGCCAGTAAGAAATTCCCTCAAATCTCTCATGACATCACATTAGCACCATGAATGAGCTTTTATACAATTGGATCACTGTAGCCACATGTTCGCATTTCATAGCTTCACATGACTTGGGTATTCTAAAGTACTACAAATTTTACACAGCGCTTTTGAAACTATTATATGGTTTCATCATCAGGTGTAAAAATAATACACAGATCCTTTCAAATACACACTACTTAAATGACCCCTTAAGGTTATAACGGCAAGTAATACACTGAAGAGCAATTGAATTAGAGATACCTGTCCAGTAACGTGTAGCACCACCTTTCGCCCTGATGATGGTGGCGATTTGTCTTGGCATGGACTCGACAAGACACCGAAAGCGTTGGGAAGCCATACGGATCCACGACCCCTGAACAAGCTCCCACAGTTCACGGAGATTTGATGGAGGAGGGGGGGGGGGTCAGAGCCTCGAACATCTCTCTCGATGGCATTCCAGATGTGCTCGATGAGATTGAGGTCAGGTGACCTAGCTGACCAAGGAAGCAAGGTCACGTCAGTGGAGTGTTCATCCAACCATTCGGATACAATTCGGGGGCGATGGCACAGTGCATTGTCTTGTTGCAGGATGAGGTCCCCAGTGGGATGTTAAAGACGCACAAACAAGAGCAAATGGTTGTCCAGAATATCCCGGTAACGTTGACCTGTGAGGGACGATGTCACAGGTACCAGGGGTCCCATTTCAGTTCACGTAAACAGTCCCCAGATGAGAATGCCACCCCCACCAGCTTGAAGAGCGGTACCTGCTGGGAAGAAGGATCCATCGCTTCATGTGGTTTGTGCCGTACTCATATCCTGCCATCCACATGTACCAATGTGAATCTCGACTCATCAGTCCAGGCAACATTTTTCCGCATGTCTAGGGTCCAGTGGCTATGTTCCCGCACCCATGCTAATCTTTGCATGACGATGGCTTCTGTACCCCATAGCGAGAAGATGGTTCTGGATGGTGTGGCTGCTTACACGTTTTTATGCACCAGCGTTAAATTGCCGAGTGATTTCTTGCACTGTGGCCCGTCTATCTGCTGTACAATGCAAGCTAGCCGCCGATGACTCCGCTCATCCACATGCTGTTGTCCACGGCAGGTTAGGCCTTGCAGGGATGGTTTTACTGGATTCGATGTACTTACGGTGCACTCGTGATACAGTGGCTCGTGAAAATCCCAGTGCCTGCACGACTTCCGAGATGGAGTGACCCATTCGTTGGGTCCCGACAATTTGCCCACGATCAAATGCGCGTAGATCCTTCGTCTTACCCATACTGCGTCCGACTCTTGCTGATTCCCGTCGCATCACTCCTTATATTGTCGGATCGCTGCATACGTCATGTTGTTTCCGTGTACAGGGCCGCCCACAGCGCCATATTTGCATAACGCCAGCTGTCTCTAATTCAATTGCTCTTCAGTGTATATCTTGATATATTACTTGCCATTATAACCTCAAGGGGTCATTTAAGTAGTGTGTATTTGAAAGGATCAGTGTATTATTTTTACACCTGATGATGAAACCATATAATAGTAGTTTTGAAAGCACTAGTGTATTTTAATGAAAAATTAAAATATTTTCTAACATGCCTAGATGGTATAAACCTTTATTCTACAGACGTAATCCGGTACATAGCCAATCTCACCAAGTGCATGACTTCGTAAATCATCATATCATACAGAGTGCATCACTTGGGGAGATGTAGTGAATGGATGCAATGGAATTAGTGCAAAAATTCTCAAGAAGATGAGCTGTGGAACACTAATCTTGTTGGGCTGTATAGTTTTCCAATGACCACTTCCTGGTCATTTTGCGGCAGTGGTTTGCACCTGACAATGTGCATGAAGTCAACTTATCACACTTCGGGGTACAAAAAGAGCTACCACAACAACTGTATGCCTGAGTTTAGATTATAGCATTCCAGTAACTTAATTGTGTTTTCTGGCCATCAAATATCTCTTCATTGTTCACAGTCTGACAGTAGTGTTGACAGATGCACATCCTTAAGGCTACAAACACTCCTTAGCACAATGATTGCTTCAAAGTTTACTTACCTTTTGTACCATAATTTCTGTCATATAATCGGTGGATTGTCTGTCAAAAAAGTTTTAAATTGTGGCTCTGTGAGTGATATGCCACTTTAAAATTAAAAATAGTTTTTGCGGCAATTTGATTTTTGAAAAATCCATGTCATAGTTTTTAGAACATACATACATATCACTAAGCTGTTCTCTGAGATTCAGAGGTTAGCTCCAAAAAGAAATACAAACTTCCAGATATTTTTACTTATTGTTGTCGTATCAAACTTCGCCATTTACAGCGATCCTGACACACAACTCGTGCTTCACTGATATCCATTACACGCCGCACACAAGATCTTTTATACTTCATACTTATAATCTTTTTCTCATGCAGACACTCCTGAATCTGATCCACCCATGTCTTTCCCTGGCCTTCCTCTGCCTTTCCTTCCTGCCACTTAAGCTGAAAATATTTTCTTAGTAAGCATTTCATCACTCATTCTTTCAACATGGCCAAACCACCAAAGCATATTGGTCTCCACCTTGCTAACAACATTTTGCTTTACATCACACAACTGCAATACATCTTCATTCCTCACACAATCAGATCGTGTCTTACCACAAACCCCACGTAAGTAACGCATTTCTCCAGCACACAAACGACTCCTATGTTTCTTCTGCAGTACCCAGGTTTCGCTGCCATACATCAGTGTAGGAACAATTACTGTTTCATACACAGCCATGCGGGACTCTCTAGAGAACCCATCATTCCTGTGAAAACCTCCCAGAGCAGCTATGACATTCAAAGAAGAATTCATTCGCCTACTGATTTCATCATCCAACTTGTTCTCTCTGTCAAACATGCTTCCTAAATACACAAACTCACTCACCTGGTCAATCACAGTGCCATTTATACTTACGTTACATTCAGTGCTACCCATTCCTCTCTCAAACACCATAACTTTGGTTTTTCCCTTATTTATACTCAGTTTGAATTTCATGCAAACTTCGTGCATCCGAGTCAACATACTCTGCAACTCACTTTTGCTCTCTGCCAACAGGACAGTGTCATCAGCATACAGCAATCTGCACACACGGATATCACCAAGACATAAACCACTATTATCTATTTTGGCCTCACGCATGCATGCGTCCATTAATATATTAAACAGCCATGGTGACATTACACAATTTTGTCTAACTCCTGCACCAATGGAAAACCATTTTGATAAAACACCATTCACTCTTACACAAGCTCTACTACCAGCATACATGGTTTTTACACTATTAAGTAGATTCCCAGTAACACCATATTCATTCAATACCTTCCACAAAAGTGTCCTATTCCTTCGGTCGTAAGCTTTCTCTAAATCTATTAAGGCAGTAAAAACTTTCTTCCCAACAGCCAGATACTTTTCAATCATCATGCGTAATGCAAAAATCTGGTTAGTGCAGCCTTTACCAGGCATAAAACCACTGAACATCCCACACTTTCAATGATGTAAGACCCCGTACTTTTTCAATAACAACCTTACCAAACACTTTCCCTGACACACTTAGTAGGTTAATACCACGATAGTTCTTGCATTCAGTCTGATCACCTTTTCCTTTATACAAGGGAACAATAATAGCTCCCTTCCAATCGTGAGGGACCATTCCTAACTCCCAGCACAACTGTCAAATTTCAGTTAACCAGTCAATTATAGAGTCGCCACCATACTTCAACATCTCTGCAGTTATGCCATCAACTCCTGGAGCCTTACCATTCTGAAGAGATTTTAGAGCTTTACACACTTCTTCTCTTGAGATCGTATATTTGGAAAATTACCTACCAAACAAAAATCAGTTAACAACAGAAAATGAATGCAATATGAAGATGAGGTCTGAAAACTGTTGGAAAAAGGTTAGTGTTTTTATTTATTTTTATTTTTTTTTCTTACTTGGAGTTTGACAGCGAATGATACAATGAAGGCAATATTATTTGCTTTCATGAATGGTCATGTGCTGTGGGAAGCTCGACATCACACGTTTGTGAGTGCTGCAAGTATAACCATAGAACTGTGATAATACATACTGAAAATTTTTTGCTCTTTATTTTCATGAAAGTAAGACAAAAGCACTTAAAAAATGGCAGTTTTTTTTTTTTTTTTTTGGACGCTAGGTCATCTAGTGACTCAACTTTTCTGTAGGAAATTGCAGTTTGAGATCAACATTGCAGGTGCAGATTAAATAATGATTTTATTTTCTGAATTTCACAGTATGTGGATTCTATAAAGGAATTTTTTTTTCCTCCTGCATTTCATGGTCTGCAGATTATACAAAAAATAAATAAATCATGGTATGTTTTTCATGCCCATGTATGACGGTATTAAAAACATGAAATTTGCAACTATATTTGTAAGAACAAAACTCTTACTACAAACGTGCTTAAAATGACCAATATGTTCGGTTTAAATGAATAACTTAAAATATCAGGAATCCAAATAAGTCCTCTAAAACGTTATGCACATTACCTGAACTCAATAATAGCACTGTTCCGATGGAAATGTAAACAAGAAAGATGACACCAAATTTTCGGGTGTAATAAGCACGTCTTTTGAATCCGTTCTAACGCAAATTAGATTTATCAAAGCTATTCAAAGTCAATGGAGCCGATATGGTAAACAATATAGTATCTGACAGAAGTAAGAATTTTTCCATCCGGTTTTTAATCCCTCAGATATCGCTGTAAATGCAACCGTGAGCTTACGCCCTCTGTTTGCAGACTTGTGTGTTAAGAATAACATGAATTTATATGAGAAACATTTCGCACCGGAAACGATCTCCAACACAGAAAGAATTTTTCAAATCGGACTTTTAGAAACAGAGATATCGACAAAAATAAAATGTGACTTTACGTCCCTGGTAGGAAAACCATGCATTATTTTAGGAAGAAAGTATTCTCAAAAGGATTTTCCATATGAGAGGTATCGGTCCAAGAAAAAGAAAATTGTTTCCAGGAGCCCAGATTTTGCTACAAATACACGAGAAGCAGAAAGTAACCCTTATGCCCCCTGGTGGACAAACCATTCTTTACCAAACATTAGAAATTATGGGGAAAATATTTTCCATCAGGTCTTGTATGCGATACAGGAAGAATTTTTCAAATCGGAGTTTTAGAAGCAAAAATAACGCATAAAACGCAATTTGCCTTTGTGCTCTTTATCGGAATGTCTATGATTTACTTGAAAATTTTGCATTTTTAAAAAAAACATTTCACATTGGAAACACCATCCAACAAAGAAGGAATTTTCCAAATCGGACTCCTAGAAGTAGAGATATTAACAAAAATAAGATATACATCTACGCCCCTGGTGTAGAAACCATGTATTATTTCAAGAAGAAAATGTTTCCAAACGGTTTGTCGACATGAGTACTATCGGGCTACAATGACGTTTTTTTTCAATTGAAATTTTAGAAGCTCATCTTTTGCTGCAAACACATGAGAAGCAGAAATTAAGATTTACGCTCCCTGGTGGCCAAACCATTTTTTCACAAAAATTAGAAATTATGTGCAAACGATTTCCCATCAGGAGCTGTATCCGGTGCAGAAAGAATTTTTCAAATCGGAGATTTAGAAGCATAGATATAGGTGGAAACGCAATTTACCTCTACGCCCCCTAGCAGAAAGTCTATGAATTACTTGAAAATTTTAAAATTGTATGAAAAACATGTCACACTGAAAGCACTATCCAACAAAGAAGAATTTATTCAAATCAGACTTCTAGAAGTAGAGATATTAACGAAAATAAAATATACATCTGCGTCCCCTGCCGGAGAAACTGTGGAATATTTTAAGAAAAAAATATTCCGAAAAGGTTTATCGATGTGAGTGGCATCATTCCACAAAAAAAAATTTTTCAATCGATATTTTAGAAGCTCAGATTTCATGGTAAATATATCAGAAGCAAAAATTAACACTTACGCTCCGTGCAGGCCAGAGTATTCTTTACCAAAAATTTGAAATTATATGCAAAAGATTTTCCATCAGGAGGTGTATCCGCTGAAGAAAAAAATTTTCAAAGCGAAGTTTTAGAAGAAGAGTTATCGGGGAAAATGTACTTTACTTTTATGTCCCCTAGCGGAAAATCTATGCTTAATTTGAAAAAGTAACTATATCTGAAATATTCTTCAACATAAATGGAATCGAAATATAAAGGATATTTTTAAATCGGATGTTTAGAAGCAAATATCTGGATTTAAACGTATTTTTGAATTCGACATCATCTGCATTTATGCCCTCTAGCGGTGAAATTGTACATTGTAAAAAAAAAAAAAAAAAAAACGAAATAAAGGATCATCATTCGTATATTTCAAGCTTCCCAATGCAAAAAGAATTTTTCAAATCGTACAAATAGTTACAAAGATATCGTGGGTACAGACAGACGGACAGACAAACCAATAACATAAACACAATCTTTTTTTACAAAAGACGTGCTAAAAAGGCAGCTTGAGCACATTTACTTGATGACAAACAAAGTCGTCAGAAAAGTGTCACCAATTGGACCTAAAATGTTGTGAGATGGTTGAAGTCCAATTGTTAACAAAATTATGAATTGCTAAAAGAATGAAATGTTAAAATGCTGGAACTGCTGAAAACTTCTTGAGGTAAAAAGCCCAAGTTCTAATGTGGCTATGCATTTCGATACACCCAGTATCTTCCGCCCGGTAGTAAATTGCTGAACGTATGTTCAAGGAGTGAAGACCTTGAACACAAGTTAGGGTTTCTGCCAAATTTGGCATCTGGGGGTTTCTGTGAAATTTGGCAGAAACCCAAACTTGCATCTGGGGTTTCTGCAAGTTGGTGCCAAATTGGACAAAACCCTAACTTGTGTTCAAGGTCTTCACTTCTTGAACATACATTCAGTAATTTACTTCCGACCTGAAGAAGATACTGGGTGTATTGAAATGCATAGCCACATTAGAACTTGGGCTTGTTTTACCTCAAGAAGTTTTTAGCAGTTCTGGCATTTAAACATTTCATTCTTTTAGCAATTCATAATTGTGTAAACAATTGGACTTCAACCATCTCACAACATTTTGGATTTAATTGGTGACTTTTTTCTGATGACTTCATTATCAAGTAAGGTTATTCCAGCTGCCTTTTTTACCTTTCCATCAGAACAGTGCGATTATTGACTTCAGATTAACATGCATAAAATTTTTAGAGGACTTATTTCGATTCTTAAGATTTTTAAGTTATTCATTTAAGCCAAACATATTGATGAAATTTGCATTTTGATTAGTTTGTTTCTTTCAACTGTGATACAGAGATGTACTGATTTTGTAAATTTCTGTCTTGCAGGTTTTGGACAAATACAATCCTGCTGATCATTTTCTGCCTGAAAGCTACACTTGCTTCTTCCTCCTGAAGATGCCTCGGTATTCATGCAAAGCAGTGTTAAAAGAAAAACTGAAGTATGCAATTCATTTCTGTAAATCTATAGACACTGATGATTATGCCCGCGTTGCACTTAATGATGCTGAAATGGAACCTGCTGCTGGTGAAGTGACTTCTGCTGCTAGTGACAGTGATGACGAAGTTGAAAGTGGTGAATCAGAAGAACCAGTTGTAGATTCAGTTCACCATGGAGAGATTATGTTTTGATAAACTGTTTCTACTTAAAATATATATATATATATATATATATGTAAAATTGTGATCAGATCTGGACCCACCCTTGTGGCTTTCATTCCATTGTTTAGTAAATAAAAATAAGCCCAGAACTCTCGTGTTGTAATTATGTTATTTAATTTTAATAAATGTTTATCAAAGAACTTTGTTGTGAAAGAGTTTTTGTTATTATTTACTTTCATAGACCAGTCTGTGTGAACTTGCATACACAGATATTCTCAAACTTATACAGGAAAAAGTATTCAAACTAGCATGTGCTGTGTGACGTACACCTAGGGAAGCCTCAACACCTGTCAGGTATTATTGGAACCGACTGTGCAGTGTGTAGCTGAACTGACGTACTTTGAAAAGGGTATGGTGGTTGGATTCCACCTGAGTAAGCAGTCAGTGCTTAGCATTGCCACTCTTATTGGATTCCCTAAACCCACTGTTACTGTTGTTCTTCATCAATGGAAAGGCGATGGTGCCGCTGCAGGGAAGCCTTACTCTGGGAGTCCACATAAACTGAATGCCAAACAAAGCTTACTGCAGAATGTGAGGAAAGCATGTGTGTACCCCACCACAGATCTCGCTGGCAACATTGCACAAGCCACTGGAGCAGCTGTTTCCATCTGAACAGTCTCTTGGGAACTGCATTCCCATATTATTGGCCTGGGCAGGTAAACAAAAAAAAAAAAAATCTAGTTGCCCCATCTAGGCAACTAAATTTTGAAATAAAAAAGTTTGAATTAGAATCTCCTACTACAAAAAAAAAACAGTCATCACATGTTTTGTTTCATTTCACTGCTAATCACTGGAAGTTGTATTATTGTTATGGAGTGCCAAGGACAGAAGAATATCACTTCTTTAATCATATTATGCTCTAGTTCTAGAAATTGCAACCATATGTAGTTTTGCTTCAAATGTTGTTTATAGTCAGTGACTGAATGCATGCCTGTGATGGAACTAGCCTCTGGTGTTTAGTGACAAAGGGTGAAAACTAACAAAAAGGTACATGGCAGAATCATTGAATTTCTCAAATACCAATTTCATCATACCAATTTCAGCATCATTATCTTAAAACGTGAGATACACACTTCGTGCATCGAACGTTTTGAATACAGACTCTTGAAACGGAAATGTGAAAGATGTAAAAAGAGTTCATATTTTGTTAACATAACAAAACAGAACCCTCTTTTTTTTTTTTTTTTTTTATATCTTACACAATAAATTTTCCTGGGCATCCAGCTTTTACTACCTGGACAGGTAAATAATTTCTGCACATGTCCAGCTGGGCATGCAACTTTTCAAATATTTTTCAAGCCCTGGTTGCCATTCTTAGGTCAGCTCTTCATTACTCCAGGCAATTCCAGATGGCAGTTAACTGTAGTTGTGCCTTGCTTGATGTTTGCACGCAACACAAGTGCAAGAAGGTCATTTGGATTAACCAACCTCACTGCTCGCTCTTTTATTCTGATTAACATGTTTAGATGTGGCATTTGCCCAGGAAATGCTGTCAGGCAGACTGAATTTTCCTTATAGTCACATGGCTTGAAAAGTACTATGCTCGAGATACTCAAGGGCATGTAAATTAGTGGCTTGGGCAGATAAAAAACAAATTTAGTTGCTCAGTCGGGCAACTTAAAATATTTGACAGCTTTTCGAAATTGTATAAGTTATTCGGGGAAGTAATGTGCTGTTCAGTAAGAAATTCTTTAACCAAGAAGTAACTAAGTTTACATATAAGTAAGAAAACAAACTCAAAAGGAAAAGTTAGTTCAGAAGTACACCGATCAGCCATTACATTATGACCACCCCCCAGCCTACAGAAATGAACGCGCCTGGAGACTGAATGATGGTGCAGGTGAAGTTCACAGAGCAGTATATATACAACCCGAGGACCGGCTTTCGGTTAGTAGAATGTTCGGAGTCAGAATGGGAAAAGCTGCCGATTTATCGGAGTTTGATAAAGGACAAATTGTGATGGCACGGCGCCTTGGAACTACGATCACCGGAAACTGCGCGGCTTGTGGGTTTTTCATGTGTCGCTGTAGTGAGTACGTATCAAAAGTGGTGTATAGATGACCAAACGACGAACCGTCGTCTGTTGTCCGCAGCTCATTGGTACCACAGGAGAGCGGGGGATCTCACGCATTTTTCGCAGCGACCCCAGGGCCACAGTGCGACAAATCACTCGGAGCTACAACAGTGGTGATCATGGCAATGTGTCGCAGCACACAGTTCATCGCAGCCTTCTGCTCATGGGCCTGCGTAACCGAAGACCCAGCCGGGTCCGCTTGCTTACTGCACGTCATCAACAACAATGCATGAAATGGGCTCAAGATCATCGAGATTGGACTGTGGATGATTGGAAGAAAGTGGCCTATTCTAACGATTCAAGATAGACGACCGAGTGCGGATACGGCGGTTACCAACGGAGGCTATATCACCTGGATGCACTGTTGGGCGGAAATAGGCCAGCGGTGTTATGCTGTGAGTGATGTTTTCTTGGGACACTCTAAGCCTCATTATCCGAATAGCACAATTCATGACAGCTCTTGGGAATCTCAACATCGTTGCGGACCAAGTTCACCCATTCATGGCAACTTTGTTCCCTGCTGGTGATGGCCATTACCAACAGAATAATGCGCCATGCCACACCTCCATAATGGTCAAGGAGTCGTTCGAGGAACATGCTGGTGACTTTCTGTTAATGCCCTGGCCTCCAAATTCACCTGACCTGAACCCAATTGAACATTTGTGGTTCGACTTGGAAAAGCGGGTTCGCGCTAAATCACCACCACCCCGAAATGAGGGACCTGTTGCTGACATGGTACCAGATACCCCAGGATACCTATCGCAACCTCATCGAATCGATGCCTCGCCGAGTGGCAGCTGTTTTGCGGGCGGCTAAAGGGGGACCTTCAGCTTATTAGGTAGGTGGTCATAATGTAATGACGCAAACTGTGTAAGGGTTATAAGCAGTCGCCGGTCCCTAATTTGATTCTACTGGTTAGAAGGGAGAAGCCTGTACCAGTAGACGTGCTCTACTGACCCCTACAACATGATTCATGTGAGTCTCGAACAGAATCTAGCTCTGGCAACTAGCCAGAAACGTACATCTCTGACCATTTGACCACCGGGGAGACAAAAGATTTAATTCAGTAGGGAAGGCCGTGGCCTCCATTGTGTCCGCGCTTGTACACACAGCGTGTTGTCCCGCAGACGGTATTTCCACCCACAGTCTTTTACGTTTTCCTCTAGCAAACAAGTGCAGGGCGAGTGTAATCGATCGATATACCGTTGTCACCCTTCGGAATGCAGTCGACCCATCAGATGGTGTTAAGATGAGTGCAGCTGACCGTTACCGAATGGAAACGTTCAGCACAGCGGAAACAGCGCGACAAAGCTTCTTGATGAGAAAGAGAAGTTTGAAACCCAAGTTCAGCTGAATTTTCGTACGCAATATGAGAAAAGAAAATACCTGGGTAGACCTATATCTACGAATCGAGACTTAAACTACTCGAAGCAGTGATGTAGTTCTAGAAAAAGTAGTGCCTTAGCGATGAAGAAATTAATTAAAGAAACCCTGAAAGAAGACCCTCAAGGTTTTCAAAAGCCATTTGAAATTTGATTTAGTGTTTTTACTGTTTTGTAAATTTTTATTATCAATACTTTTTGTTGCTCTTATTAATGTGATTTAATTTGAACAATGTTAAGTAATAGAAATGCTATGAGGGATTCTTCACTTCCGCTTGGAGGATTTCAGATGAAATCTGATGCCTGTATCTGTTTGTCATATGACGAACTTTCACACGGCGCGAATTTTGGTTTCTCACTGTCAAGGATTGTTGCCAGATTTTCTCTTCAACATTCGGCTTCTAAGATAGTTCCACCTAAAATCTCTGCCTTATTTTGGCGTAAATGTGACAAGGATGGTAAGTCAGGTTTACACCAAAAATCGGATTGTCATCTTCAAAATTTGTATTATATGGCGTAATCCCGTATTTCTTTCATGATCTCTGCTTTATGTTACCAATGGTAAAACTTCTGTACATATTTTCTTCGCAATTAGTGTATTCCCAAGGATGAAAATTTGCACATCGATAAAACTAACTTTAAGTTATAGCATGGATGAGATACTTAATGCTTGCTAAAACATAACCATAATTAAGCAATGCAACATTTGTTTATCTACTGACGTCATCAATGTACAGGTCGCGCCATCTATTAACAGGTCTGAACATTACTCCAAGAAAAATGTTTGATTTTTAATATATTTATGATTATGTTTTAGCAAGTATTAAGTATCACACGTCATAACTTAGTTTTATCGATGTGCAAATTTTCATCCTTGGGAATACATTAATTGCAAAGAAAATATGTAAAGAAGTTTTACCACTGGAAACACAAGGCAGAGATTTCAGGTGGAACCATCTTAAACGATATGATGTACCTCTCACATTAGTACAAAGTACCGTACATACTGATGTGACAAGTGCATCATATCATTTGAAGGCTGCCGTTTGAACAAAAGGGTTCCCACCCACTTTAAATTGCAACTCATTTGTCATACATCTTACTACGTGATCTGAATATTTCGTTTATTCCCTGCAATAAGAACTTTGGGTTACCATGCACACAGTATTTGCATATGGGACACAAAAGCGAACTAATTTTTTTCGGTATTCTATCAAAAAAATTCTTAGCCTTGCTTCTATAACCATGTACTGCTAAGGCACTTTTCCCTGCCTACAACTTCATTTTACCTGTCGTCAAGGAAAAAGAGTTCACACTGATTTTGTACTCTTGAACCCTCAGGATATGTGAGATCTCTCCTTGATCAGACTGTATCGTTCTATCCATACATTTTTTTCTTTATCACCATGAGCAACTCGTAGGGCTATAAGCAGCCCGTTCCTAATTTAGCGCTACTGGTTTCGGATAAGGGACATATCCAGCGCCATTGGCCAAGCGCATCACCCATGACTCTTCCTGGACTCCAACCACGGCCCGGCTAGAACCCATCGACCACCTGCTGGCATCTTTGTAGTATAAATATTTGGTTAAGATAGGAATATAGTTCGTATACAGAACAGAGATTTCCCTATTTTTGTATACACACTCATCTACTAGAAAACCATTGCCCAGCTTCTCTTACAATCTAACCACGAAAAGTGACTAAGGCGCACTAAGTCCCTTCTACGACACTGACTCGAAGTTCTTTTCCTCACAGGGAGAAAAGTAGATCAACGGAATCAGGTGAGAATCGTTCAGTCGCCTCGGTGGCGCAGTGGTCTAAGCGCTGGCTTATGATCATTCGTCGAGATGGGTCTGGGTTCAAATCCCGATGAGGCATGGATGTTGTGTTTGCCCTACTCCCTTACCTGGAGTCAGTGGTGCTAAATCAGGGACAGGCGACTGCTTATAGCCCATTCAGTTGTTCAAGGTGGTCGTTCACCCACCTACCCCAAGAAAAAATCGTTGAACATGCACAACTGAGAACGAGGTTCAGTAGCTGTCCAAATGAATCCACAAAGTCTGCCAGCAGAGAACTTACTTCTCACTATTGCAGTGTTAACACTTGTGAGAAGAATGTTGAGAAGTAGTTGCCTCTAAAACCTTACAATCCGTTGATCATACGCAGCGGAAGACAAATTAATTCGTTTTGACATATTATCTAGCATAAAAAAATAAATTAACATCTTTGTGTTTATTGAAGAGAATACTTTCTCCAAAGCAGAGAACTTAGTGCGGGAATTTGGAGAGTAAAAAGCTTTACTCTGTTTTTGAACACATTTGAAACGATTCCAACGTTAGCGTGTTTTGTCCTCTACAGGTATGCAGTCCTCTTTCTCCTCTTTAAAGCACCATCACCGGTCCTTTGCATTGGAGCTTCTCAAGAACTTTCTTCTCTTGCCGATTCAGGAAAAATTCCTTAACAATGTGTATTTCTTCCTGCAGGCTGATACATCATTTCACCCCATTTCAATAAAAATGCTTGAAATTGGTGGGATTTCCATTTCCCAGCTCGATGGATTTGTGTGAGAGGAAGGGGAAAGTATTGTCATTTGTTTGGCTGCTTTACTTACCATACCTCACACCCTTTCTGTGTGGTATCATTAAGAAACAACTTTCCAGCCATCCTTTCAAACCGATCACAAGGACCGAGCACCTGGGTCGCTGCACTAACCGCTGCGGTTACGTCTGTCATGTTACAGCCAATGCGGCAGGAAACCTAATATCGTTGAATATCTACAAAACTTCTGCTGGGTCCCACATTGAAATCCTGTATTTGGTCTTTAAAGAATGAGAGAAACTTTGGTTGTACTCTATGTACTTATCCAACGAAATAGATTTAGGAAATTTTGAAGGTATTTTCGCCTGGTTATATTCCCCCAGTCCGTTCGTCTCTAAGGCATTTATTTAAAACTAAATCAAGGCTTGACCGCAGACAAGGCACAGAACTATGATAGATGTATGGATGAAGGAAAGGTGATGCAGAATAGAAATATTCATGGCTGTAGATAAGGAAGGGATACATGGGAAATTGTATAACAGCAGACAAGATGAGGAAGAGTGCAGAGATACAAGGCTGCAAACAAGGCAAAGAATACAAAGTTCCTTGATTGTAGACAAGGGAAAGATGAACGGAGAGCCCCATAGCAGAAAGTTCCTGGTTGGTCTGCGGCAGATAACACGATGCCATAAAATGTTCTGCGGGTGGACACCGGCCAAGATACTAGATGCGAAAAACAATATGCACAGGTAGAAATTTGAAAAAAGAGAGAATAGAACTGACCATCTTATATTCTATCTAAAAAATGTCTAACTTAAGTACTATTACAATGATAACTAGAATCAAGAACACTCTGGCCCTTTGTACCTATAATTTGCCACCATTTCCAAGCTGAAACACAAAGATTTATGGAATAAAATTATATTTAATAACAAAGGATGGAGACATCCCTAGAAAAAAATATGATTACAGGATAAATCTTCGCTCCGTCTTACTTCCGTTTTCGGAAAAAAAATTCCTCCATTTTCAATTTTAAATGCAAATATTTATTTAATAAAATTATATTTAACGACCATACAGGGCAAAGGGAATATCTTGAGAAAAAAATTTAAGATTACAAGGCTCCGTCTAACTCCTGTTTGCGGAAATTTTCGAAGACGGAAAACTTGCATCCATGATCGGGAGTCTGCAAGAGGATTTAATAGGGCTACAGGGATATCCTTTTTGTCTGCAGGATCAACACACATCTGGTACGTTACCCGCAGCCGCGATTCTGTTACGGGAATGGAGAGATGCATTACACTGTTACAGGCAATGAACCGAAGAATGCATATGATTGCGTACAACGAAAGAAACCATGCATATGTTTGCAGACAAGAACAGAAAGAATGAACATATGATTAATTGAAGAAAAGGAAAGGAAACAGGGAAATTCTTGACTGCACACAAGGAGAGAAGGAATGGAGAAGTACATGGCTGTACATATAAGGAAAAGAAGCATGGAAATATGTATGACTGCAAACAAGAGGAGGAATGAAGACATACATGGCTGCAAATGAGAAAAAGAATGGAGAAGTGCAAACAAGTCAAAGAATACAGAGATGTTTAACTGCAGACTCGAAGACAAATGGAGAGATACGTTGCTCCAGACAAAGAAAGAAAGCTTGCATAAGTGGCTCAAAAACAAGGGCAAGAAGAATGGGAAGATGCTCGATTGCACGCAAGGAGAGAAAAATGCAAAAATACATGGCTGCAGATAAGGAAACAGGGAGACAAGAGGAGGAGGAGGAATGGAGAAATACATTGCTGCCGACAAGGAAAGAAACCAGGCAGAAATACTTGTCTGTAGATAGGGAAATGAAACATTTCAAGCAAGAAGAGCGTAAAGAAATTTATGTTTCGAGAAAAATAACTTACGAAGAGAAAGTCGTGAATCAGGTAGAAAATAAATGGTGTTTTAAATATCATCATTGGAATAATATTATTTATTGCAGTAGGCAGTATTGTGTAAAGCCTTTTTGCCGGTGGTGGAATTAAAACTCACGTCTTCCTACTCCGGAGCGATTGTTCTCCTAACTGAACTATGCCGACAAAGCTTATCGCTGCAACTTTGCCGATTTGACTCATATGTCACCACAGTAGTACGTCATCTCCGTCATGTTAAGCAGTACGTTACAGCAGGACTTTCTACTAGAAGAACGGACCAGCGTTCAAGATTATACAGTTGAAACGCTTAACTCGATGCCATGAGATCGAAAAAGCCACGACATTAAAAAAGATGCAGAAGATAGATAAAGTACGAATAAGATCTCGAAGCACATAATTTTGGTACCTTCATTAACCAATTGAGAAAGTTATCTGAATACCTGTACACATGTACACATCAAGAGCTCACCCGAGGCGGAAGGGGAGATAGATATCTGTGTGTATTGGCACAACTCTTTGGGACGGAACACAAATATTTGGGGGATTACTCAAATACATAACACATTAACAGTGGGAACTAAAACTAAATTTCCTAATGCGTGTTGAAATGCGGTCCATATGTGCGTAGTATAAGACGTACGAGAGGCGAAAAGAATTATATAGAAGAAACGCACAGCAAATTAATCAAAGAAATCTTATTGCTCCCCACATTTCATCTGATTCGTTTTCTAACTCTCCTGTTGTCTCTGGGTTTTTTGGTATCTAACTAAATTTATCTATTATAAGGATGTGTGTCTGTGCGTGTAACGGTTAGCGAATAGACAGTATAGTAAAAATTTAGATAGGGGTGTTTGTACATTTTTAAAATTATAATTTATCCCTTTCTGTTTTTGAAAAGACTTTGGTTTTTATAGAATTCTTATTCAAGTACGCCGATGGAAATACACAATCCCGTCCAAAAATGATGACCCTCGTGTTGTAAGAAGGAATTTTAACAAGCAGCCCAGATGGCGTGCGTAGCAAGATATGCAAATCATGTAAGACATTTAAAAGGGCTCGAACTCGTGGACGGTATGCAGTTTCGCGTGAAAATAGGAAAAGGACGTGACCTAACAGAGTTTGAAAAAGGAATGATTGTTGGCTACCGACTGAAGGGTGGTAGCGTTACGGAAACGGCCGATATTGTGGGCTGTTCATATGGTTCAGTTCAGGGCCGTAGCTACCGGAAGGGCACGGAGGGTGGTTGCCATCCCAAAATGGTCCATTCCATGGGCGTAAATTCATGCTCTGGAGGATGTAAAAAATAAAATTGTAACTAAAAGAGAAAGATAACACCCTTCAGTATTTTTTTTTAAAAGATTTTAGCCAGTCTCATACAGTATTCCATGCAGCCAACCAGGGTACAGAGTAACATAGATTATGAGGTGTGAACATCTTATATCCATTAAGGGAATTTTCCAAAACAGGGATTGGAGGCATAGAAATCAATATGCTGATATGTCTAACCTCCATGACGTTTCCGAACATGTTGGAATGAAGATCTAATTAATCATTTGCGCTCTGTAGCAGAAAGTTCTCTCAGCGTTTAACTTTGAACGGAATTTTTCCAAGCCCTAGCCCTAACCTATTGTTATTTTCTATTCGATACTCATTCGTTCTACGCTGGTTTGTTTTTCGTTCTGCGTTTCTGTGGAGTGTTGTATTGTCAGCGTTCACATAACGTTTACGCTTTACTTGGTATCTACCACCTATGGTTCTTGGGTATTTACCCAATTTTTACATTTTTAATAAAATTATGTCAAAAATATGAAGTGCGATTTTTGAATGATCATAATGCTTCCCTATAACGGAGGTGTGTGAGAAAGTAAAAACCACGTATTATTTGGGTAGAACGTGAAGGGGCAAAATTTCAAGTCTCGTCCCTTCCAGATAAGAAAAGCTTGCTACGGTTCTGGTGCAGTTGTTAAAGGGTTCTGTGGGCCGCACCGGTGGCGCAGTGTTCTAAGGCGCTGGCCTCTGATCATTCGTCCGTAAGGGGTCCGGGTTCGAATCCCGGTCAGGCATGGATGTTGTGTTTGTCTTACGGCACTGGCTCTTTTCCTTCCCTGGAACCAGTGACCCTAAATTAGGGACGGGCGACTGCTTATAGCCCATTGAGTTGCTCACGGTGGTCGTTAAACCTCAAAAAAAAAAAAAAAGGGGTTCTGTGACGTGCCTGCCCCACAGGACGCACACGACATAAAGGCAGATAGCAGCGAGAACGAACGTCTGCGTAGCTCAGTTGGTAGAGTGACTTGTTCTTGGGTTCGATCCCCGGCGTGGGTCAAAAATGACGGAGAAATTTACTTTGTTATAGTTCCGGGAATGGAAGAAAACCGGCAAAACCTGTAGTAATCGGGGTAATAGTTGACTCCCAAGGAGCATTGACGACCGTGTGCAGCGACGGCTATCCCGACTTGTACGATCCAACAGACGGGCCACAGTGGAACAACTGGACAGAGCATTTAATGCAGGAACATCGAGAAGCGTATCGCAGACCACAGTCCGACGAACTCTGCTCTCTATAGGTCTTCGGAGTCGCCGTTCACTCATGGTATCCAAGCTGACGGCCAGACATCGACGCTTATTGCGTGAATTTGCATCGTCAGTGGACCATCGTACATCAGTGGAAGAGATTCGCCTTTTCAGACGAATCACGTTTTTTGCTTTATCGTGTTTATAGTCGACGAAGAGAACGGCGAAACAATGCTAACAAAAATCATTCCTACACGATGCTCGAGAAGAAAAAACAGAAAATGCTACTATCCTGCAGGATAGTAACATACCTCGTGTGGGGCATGATTTCTTGGGGATCACTGAGAGCAATCGTCCCCCTCGATCGCACGATGAACGCTTCAGGCTGCCTACACTATAAAAAATAAGTGGTGTGAATTCACAGAAAATTTCTGAAAATAGCGTGCAGCAAAGTTGCCGGTATAGGTATCCATTTTATTTTTAAATACACCAGAGTTGAATAATTACGAAACGCATATAGCGTATGAAATCCGTTTATTTTCGTGGTGTAGTCAGCACAAATATTCGACTATAAGCAATCGCCCGTCCCTAATTTAGGACCACTGGTTCCAGGGAAGGGAGAGAGCCAGTCCCGTAAGACAAACACAACGTTCATGTCTCACCGGAGTTAGAACCCGGACCAGATCAGATCAGATTATATGTAAAGGATTTTAGGTAGAGAGTGTCTGACCCCAGGTCTTAAACAACCCTTAGAAATAGGAAGCTAGGAGATTTGGACTAGAGTGCCCGATAGAAAAGTGACACAGAAGCGAAGTAGAAAGGGGAGGAAGACGCCCTTATTTATTACCAGAGGACAGGGGGGCAGTACCTGGGTTCCGACGGCTTAACGTGCCCATCCGACGCACAGCGGATATTTAGTGGATCGAGCGTTCGTACCTGCCTGGGATCGAACCTGAGCTCCTTTCCGTGGCAGTCACGAACGTTGCCCACTAGGTGGCCCAAAGAACCCGGACCCTTTCTAGGACGAATGGTTATAAGCCAGTGCTTAGACCACTGCGCCACCTGGGCGGCTTTACTGAGATTGAAGAACGACAGCGAAGTCATTCTGTATATGAATTTAATAGACATAAATCATAGGTAAAAACACTATTTTCCACTTCTTAACTCTGCAGAAGTCTAACCCCCCCCTCCCCTTCCGTCCTGGAGAAATTGGCCTCAAATAACTGACGCCTGCACGTTTGCTTTACTTTTTTTCTTTTTTCTGTTTTGCCAAGTGACGTTTAAAATGCTACATGACTGTGGACAGAGCCGGTGCTATACAGTGCATGGCACCCTAAAGAAGCCATCAGCTTTGCACCTGCAAAATTTGTGTTATTCATTTGTGCTGCTAAGCACGTGTATTTATTCAACAATTTCAAGATGCAAAAGTGCACTGTACACCGCTGAGCCATTCCGTTATGGTCACCCCCAGCCTAGAGAATAGAGCGGGCCTGGAAACCAAACGGTGGCGCAGATGAACAGTATTTGTCATTTTCTTGTAGGATTTCCGTCCACATTGAGTAGAGTTTAGGTCCCAGCCACCTACAGCGAGTTCGCCTTTTGAGCAGGACACAGAAACGGAAGGAATGAGAGCAAGTCTAGCGACTTTGACAGAACAGTTTGTAGTGTGATTAAAGTACAGTAGATGACGCCATCGTACAAGTACGATGTTGCACATAGAGGGGTGAGGGAATTTCGGGGGGCATATGAAAGGATACCCATTTAACCAGTGGGTCCAACCTGGGGGCCGTCACTTAACGTGCTCGTCGATGCACGGCGGATATTCAGCGATTGTTAGTAAATCACACCATCTCTGAAAGATCAGCCCAGGCTCGAACCTGAGGACCTTGCAATGATAGTCTGACTCGCTAACCACTAAGCCATCCGCGGCTCGCGGCGCAGATGAAGTTCTCAGAGCAGTATATATAGAACCCAAGGACCGGCTTTCGTTTAGTAGAGTGTTCGGAGACAGAATGCGAAAAGCTGTCTATTTATTAGAATTTGATAAAGGACAAATTGTGATTGCGCGGCGCCTCTGAAATACGATCTCGGAAACGGCTCGGCTTGTGAGTTGTTCACGTGCCTCTGTAGTGAGTACGTATCAAAAGTGGTGCACATATGGTCAAACGACGAACCGTCGTCCAGCCGTATGTCGTCCTCTGCTCATTGATGCCAGAGGGCAGCGGAGGCTGCCGCGCATTGTTCTCAGCGACCGCAGTGCCTCAGTGCGACAAACCACTCGGAGCTACAACAGTGGTGATCAGGGCAATGTGTCACAGCACACCGTTCATCGCAGCCTTCTGTGCATGGGCCTGCATAACCGAAGACCCAGCCGGGTCCCCATGATCACTGCACGTAATCCGCAACAATGCATGAAATAGGCCCAAGATCATCGAGATTGGACAGTGGATGATTAGAAGAAAGTGGCCTGGTCTGACGAATCTTGTTTCCTAGTGCATCACGTAGACACCCGAGCGCGGATACGCCGATTACCAACGGAGGCTGTAGCACCTGGATGCCCTGTTGGGTGGGAATAGGCCGGCAGCGATGGTGTTATGGTGTGGGCGATATTTTCTTGGGACCCTTTCGACCCCACTGTCCCAACAGCATAATCCCTGACAGCTGTCAGGTATCTGAACACCGTTGCGGACCAAGTTCACCCATTCATGGCAACTGTGTTCCCTTCTAGTGATGGCCATTGCCAACAGGATAATGTTCCATGCCACACTGCCAGAATCGTCAAGGAGTGGTTCGAGGAACATGCTGGTGACTTTCTGATGAACCCAATCGAACATTTGTGGTTCGACTTGGAAGAGCGGGTTCGCGCTAAATCCCCACCACCCCGAAATGTACGGGAACTGGGGAACTGAGGGACCTGCTGTTGACATTATGGTACCACATACTCCGCAGGATACATATCTCTACCTCATCGTATCGATGCCTGGCCAAGTGGCAGCTGTTTTGCGGGCTAAAGGGGACAGCTTATGAGGAAGGTGGTCATAATGTAATGGCTCATCGATGTGAATTAAATAGAAAACAAGAAAGTTGACTCCGAATTTCGGGTGTAATAAGCACGTCTTTTGAATCCGTTCTGACGGAAAATAAATTTATCAAAGCTATTTAAAGTCAATGGAGCCGGTATGCAAAACAATAGATCTGACCAAAGAAAGAAGATTTTCAATCGGGTTTTTAATCCCTCAGATATTGCTGTAAACAGAATCGTGAGCTTACGAACTCTTAGAAACAGAGATATCGACAAAAATAAGATGTGACTTTACGTCCCCTGGTGGGAAAACCATCGAAGAAAAAAAAAAAATAGTCGAGTTTTCAGGAGCCCAGATTTTGCCACAAATATTTCAGAAGCAGAAATTAACACATATGACCCCTGGTGGCTAAACCATTCTTTACCAAACATTAGAAATTATGTGAAAAATATTTCCCATCAGGTCTTGTATGCGATACAGGAAGAATTTTTCAAATCAGAGCTTTAGGAGCAGAAATAACGCAGAAAACGTAATTTACCTTTGTGCCCCCTAACGGAAAGTCTATGATTTACTTGAAAATTTTGAATTTGTAGGAAAAACATTTCGCATCGGAAACCCTATCCAACAAAGAAGGAATTTTTCAAATCGTACTCTTAGAAGTAGAGATATTGACAAAAATAAGATATATATCTACGCCCCCTGGCGTAGAAACCATGCATTTTTTCTAGAAGAAAATTTTCCTACAAGGTTTGTCGACATGAGTAGTATCAGTCAACAAACGACGTTTTTTTCAATCGAGAATTTAGAAGCTCATATTTTCCTCCGAATACAACAGAAGCGGAAATTAAGATTTACGCCCTCTGGTGGCCAAACTATTTTTTTACAAAAATTATAAATTATGTGCAAACGATTTCCCATCAGGAGCTGTATCCGGTGCAGAAAGAATTTTTCAAATCGGAGATTTAGAAGCAGAGATATAGGGGGAACGCAATTTACCGCTCCGCCCCCTAGCGGAAAGCCTATGAATTACTTGAAAATTTTGAAATTATATGAAAAACATGTCACACGGAAAACACTATCCAGCAAAGAAGGAATTTTTTAAATCGGACTCCTAGAAGTAGAGTTATTGACAAAAATAAGATGTACATCTACGCCTCCTGGCGGATAAACTGTGGAATATTTTAAGAAGAAAATATTCCGAAAAGGTTTATCGATGTGAGTGGCATCAGTCCACGAAAGAATTTTTTAATCGATATTTTAGAAGCTACGATTTTATGGCAAATACATCAGAAGCAAAAATTAACACTTACGCCCCCTGGTGGCCAAAGTATTCTTTACCAAAAATTTGAAATTATATGCAAAAGATTTTCAATCAGGAGATGTATCCGTTGAAACAAACATTTTTCAAATCGGAGTTTTAGAAGAAGAGTTATCGGGTAAAATGTAATTTACTTTTACGCCCCCTAGCGGAAAATCTATGTGTGATTTGAAAAAGTAACTATATCTAAAATACTCTTCTACATAAATGGAATCGAAAGATATAATTTTTTTCAATCGGATGTTTAGAAGCAAATATGTGGAATAAAACGTATTTTTGAATTCGACATCATCTGCATTTACGCCCTCTACCAGCGAAATTGTACATCGTAAAAAAAAAAAAAAGGAAATAGAGGATCATCATTTGGATATTTCAAGATTCCCAATGCAAAAAGAATTTTTCAAATCGGACTAATAGTTGCTGAGATATCGTGGGTACAGACGGACAAACCGACAACAGAAGCACGATCTTTTTTTACAAAAGACGTGCTAAAAAGCAAATGAAGACTACATCTATCTATTTACTAGTCCAACGTAAATTAAATCAAGTTTCATTTCACGTGCTTTATAGTTTGTAAAATTACCAACAAGTGTCTTCACATCTACGTCACGGGCAACTTCTTGTTCGATCGATGGTTCCTGGATTCCCCAACAGCCCCCCCCCCCCTAAAAAGAACAACAAGTGAATGGATATCGTGGTACAGCCTCGTCCCTGTTCCTAGAAAATTGTCTGAGTGTGACATTTGCTAACCTTTAGGCGTTGAGCATTGCCACTATTTGCGATAGAAGTGGACAGTGTTGATGTTTCCATTGAAAGCCGGATAATACGGAAATCATTTTCGTCAAAATTTTTGTGCCACCCTCCGGCTTCGACTGGGACAAGCCGTCATGTATGGCAGTTTTTCGACAGAATTTTTCGCGCTTTCGTGTCGGCGTCGGATTTATTGCAACCTGACATCCAGTTAATGAGCTCAGTCTATGTTTATCGTTTGCTCAATGGAATAAGAATTCGTAAGTTATATCGATAATCGACAGGACAACAGAAAATAAAACTATCTTTGTTTTTATTATTTTTTTCTCGTTTATTAACTAATTTGGTTTTGTCAATTCTAAATAGTGGAGCCTTCCTTAGCTCGCCTAGCGGTTAAACCCAGGCTTGGGTTGAACCTGTTCTGACTGTGGACACTCCTTCCTGTTAAAATACCACAACGTTCCTTAAGAAGTAAATACCATGTCCAAGATCTTCCATTTTTGAATTAGAAAACTTCAGCTTAACTTTTTATTAAGAGGAACATTTCAACTTAATTTTTATCTGAACTTTGCTTTTCATTTTATTTCAGATAATTCTGATTTTGTGTTCAAATTTTGCGCCCTTTTTTAGCACTTCTTTCTGCCGTCTTTATTTGAGTTGCAACGTTTTTTGGATGATAAACTTCGACGTGAGCTCTGTTTTCTTATAACATTGACGCCTCACTTTCCCAGAAGACATTAGAGAGGAGCACGGGCTCCTTTTTTCAGGCCCGGACATTTAACGCCCGGGTCTGGTCCGGGCCCGTTATACCGTTATTTCTAGCTGACCCGGGTTTAGACATTTCTATAAATTTTTCCAATGTGAATAAGGGAAGAATGAATAGTGCTTTACTCCTTTTTTTATTTTCATCATCTTATATGAGCGTTAGTGCTTCTCGTTAATGTTGAATCCCCCCACCTTAAAAAAAAGAAAGAAACTATTGTGTGCATTATATTCAGGTAAAATCTCCTTCACTTTGTTTCCCAAGCGTATCATTTACCTAATGAACTGTATTTAATTTTTTCATTCAAATTTAAATAAGAATTTTGAACTCTTAAATTTTATTACAAAATTATTATAAAGTCTGTGCCATTTCTGCATGACATGAGAATTGCGTATTCCTGTTTTGCTGAAGGATTAGGTCCACTTCAGTACTGAGTAAATGTGCATGTGTAGGTCGTAGTGCTTTTTAATACATGACAATTTATATTATTACCTCTACTGCGACAAAGCTGGTTTTGGCATTGTTTTTATTTATTATTCGGTTAAACTGACACATGTACTCTTATTTATAAATATAATAACCTTCATTAGCAAATTATTAAATTTAACTGTTTCCCGCAAGTTAGAAGTTGTAAAATTGTATGTAATCAGTGTTCGAAATGAGAATTTTGAAGTACCGGTATGCTTATGATTAGCCAAAAAATTCATTAGGAAAAAATATCTTCGCCAGAAAATTTTCGAAACTGAAAAAGTACAAAAAAAAAAAAAAAAAAAAAATCCCTGGAAAAAAACTCCTTTGTTCGAAAATGTAATTGACAATTCCGTGGAATACTATTGCACTATACGTCAGAAACGATGGCGGTCGATTAGAGTTTGTTGGTATGTAGATCCATCGGGCGCTATTTATGATATACAAGGACTGGGGTTAGACTTGTTCATAACCAGGAGTCTCTATACCGGGACTAGAAAAATTAACGAGACTTCCGAACCTCGGCTAATCATTACTGATTCTGCTGGACTTGAACCCAGAACTTTAAGGTCACGAGCCGAGAAGGCACCCCCCATTCCAAAAGGGACTCTCATGAAGTCGTAGGTCAGGCAATTAAAGTTTCAGCAATCAGAATGAATTTCTTAAATTAATAGCAATCTCACCACCCTCAGAAAAAGTGCAAAAGTTTATACTCATGGCTGCAATACTAAAATTTGTGTTTAATCTACACTGCTGGCCACCCAAAATGCAACACCAAGAAGGAAACATCCGATTGGCCTGAAATTCGCAGCATGCGTCGCCCGCGAAATGACATGCAAACGATTAGCATTGCAGGGCATATGCAAATCATGTGTGCCCGGCACGCCACCGAGAAGCACTATAAGAAGGGTGCACAGAAAGCAGGGTGTAAGTAGTGGAAGTGTGTTGTGCTGCCGGACCTGTGCGTGGGAAGCTTCCTGATGCCTCGTCGCAGAATACGGCAGTCATTCCAGCACGTTTCGGAGTTCGACAGAGGACGAATAGTGGCATATCGCGACAGCAGTTTATCGTACCGAGACATCGGCGCCCGTGTGGGACGACATCCAGCCACAGTGAGGCGAGTATGGATTCGGTGGGTGCAGGAGGGACGGACAGACCGACGTGAGCGATTGCCGCAGCCGCAGCACACCACCGAACGAGAGGACCGGCATGTTGCGCGGCGGGCATTGACGGCTCGCACCGCCACATCACGAACGTTAGCGCAAGAATTAGGGTGTATTGCGCAACAACCTGTGTCAGCACGTACCGTTTGACGTCGTCTGCAGGAGCGGGGACTTGTCGCACGGCGCCCAATGCTCCGATTACCATTGACGTTACACTACCAACGAGTGCGGCGGCAGTGGGCCGTTGAGCCCCGCACCTGGACTACGGAATGTCACGACATTGTCTTCTCCGACGGATCCCGTTTCTGCCTGCAACACTACGATGGTCGGATCAGCGTGTGGCGGCACCGCGGCGAGAGACTGTATGACGCCTGCATTATGCATTGGCATACCGGTCCGTCGCCTGGCGTTATGGTTTGGGGCGCAATTGGATATGACACCCGCACCCCTCTGGTACGCATCGCCAGTACACTCAACAGCCACCGCTCCATCTCCGACGTTTTGGAGCCTGTAGTCCTCCCTTACCTGCAGGACCTGCCAGCGGCCACGTTTCAACAGGACAATGCGCGCCCGCACGCATCGTGCAACAATTCTTCATGACCCACCAGGTGTCACTGCTGCCGTGGCCCGCGTGTTCTCCCGATATGTCGCTCATCGAACACGTCTGGTCGCTGATCGGCAACCGAGTGACCCGGCAAGCACCACCCGCGGCTACGCCTAATGAACTGTGGCAACGTGTGGAAGCAGCCTGGACCGACATACCTCAAGCCCACATCCAAAGCCTTTTTCGTTCGATGCTGCGGCGTGTAGTGGCCGTTATTGCGAGCCATGGGGGCCACACGAACTATCTTTGTATCTGTTGTTATGTGTCCAGTAAATCTGGCTTTGCTATCTCGTGTCCTTCTTGGTGTTGCATTTTGGGTGGCCACTCAATTCTTCATTCTATGAAGAAGCATTTCAAATTGTGCATATTAAATTAATGATGCAATAAAAATTACAGACATCTTTAGTGGGATGATCTGGGGCTTGGAAAGCACGTGATCATGCGCTATGAGTAGCTTCATTTCCATCCTTTGAAAGATTGATCATCAGATCATATGTAGGGGATTTTAGGAAGGGAGTGTCTGACCCCAGGTCTTAAACAACTCTTAGAAATAGGAAGCTAAGAGATTTAGGCTAGAGTGCCCGATAGGAAAGTGACACGGAGGCGAAGTAGGAAGACGCCCTTATGTATTACCGGGAGGAGGGGGTTACCCGGTGTCCGACGGCTTAACGTGCCCATCCGACGCACGGCGGATGTTTGGTGGTTCGAGTGTTCGTACCTGCTTGGGATCACCAGGTCTTCTCCGTGGCAGTCACGAACGTTGACCACTAGGCCACCCGCAGCCCCCCTTTGAAGGATTGAACTCATAGCTCATGTGTACACCACTCTCCTACCCTTTACGGTTCCCACACAGGCATTTCTCAAGGGTACGAAACACTAAAGATTTCTATGTTTAAGAATGCGTGCTCGTATAAGTCTGACAAAAAAATCATTTCTACGGTTCCCATTACTAAAATTAGTGCCGGTATGAAATACTAGGAGAAACAGTAGCACCGGTATGCCATACCGGCGTATACCGACCCATTTCGAGTTTTGCATGTAATACAGCATGGAACAGTGATCCAGTGGTTTTTCTTTACTCTGGCTGCTCTAAATAAATAAATTATATAAAAATGCAAGTACAGCACTGAATGATTCACAATGCAATACAGTTGTTTGTGCTATGTGTATAAAATTCTAGATATCCTGGATGTTAGATATATATAGGGGTTGGACAGAATAATGTAAACACCACGCTCAGAGGCGTGACTTTGCATGCAGCTGCGTACACCGCAATATGCAAAACGTATCCACCACTTTATGGTGGTAACAGCTTCGTTTAGAACCTCAAGGTCCTGTTTAAATGCATTTAAAGCGTCTTGTTGCACAATTTCTTTCAGGGTGACGACGAAATGAGCGACCTAACAGATTTCGAAATAGGGGTAATTGTTGGTGGGGTGCTAGTTGGTGTCTCCGTGACAACAGTCACCGGGGTAGTGGAAGTATCGAGAGCTACAGTGTCTAGCGTCATGACGGCATACTGTGTTCGGGGCAAAACCTCGTCTGCGAAACACAAAAGCGGCTGGAAAACGACCCTGACTGTTAGAGACAGGAGAGCATCAAAGCGGATTGTTACCTGCAATAAGACCATGGAGCCGAAAATTATTGCAGAGCTCAAACTGCATCTCCAAGCCCTAGTATCAACGAAAACAGTGTTCAGGGAACTGCATAAACATAATATTAATGGCCGTGCTGTTATTACAAAACCTCTGGTGACCCGGGTGAATGCACAACGGCAGTGGTGCCACGAGCCTACCACGTGGACTGCCGATGCATGGAAGCGTATAATGTGGTCGGATGAATCCACATTTACACTATTTCCCACCGCAGGACGTGTTTACATGTGGAGAACACCGTCAGAATCGTACAACCCAGACTGTCTGCTCCCAACAATGCAGCATGGTAGTGGTTCTGTCATGCTCTGGGCGGCTATATCTTGGTTTTCAGCAAGTCCCCTGATCACCTTTGAAAGGACAGATGACTGACAGGGCGTATGAAACCATTTTGGCTGACCAAGTCTATCCAATGGCACAGGCATTGTTTCCTGCAGGGGATGCCATCTATCAAGATGATCCTCTGATCACCTTGAAAGGACGGATGACTGACAGGGCGTATGAAACCATTTTGGCCAACCAAGTCCATCCAATGGCTCAGAAATTGTTTCCTGCAGGGGATGCCATCTATCAAGATGATAACACCCCAATTCACAGAGCTCGGAATGACCAATCATGGTTTGAGGAACATGAGGACGAACTTTCACACCTTCCTTGGTCTTCCCAATAACCAGACTTAAATATCATCGAGCCACTGTGGTCTGTGTTGGAAAACAGAGTAAGAGTGAGTTGCAGAGTATGTTGTCTCGGATGTACGAGGTTTGGATGAAATTCAAACTGAGTATAAATAAGGGAAAAACCAAAGTTATGGGTTTTGAGAGATGAACTGATAGTACTGAATGTAATATATGTCTAAACAGTGTTGCATTCAGAGAGTTTTTTCCGGGGGGGGGGTGCAATTACAAATTTCGAGGGGGCTAAAACTTGTTGACTGATTACATAGATAGTGAGGAAAGCAATTGAAAACAACAAAAGCCTAAAGATAGCAAAGGGACATCTCAGTAAGGGAAGAAAACAGATTATGGCTCTGAGAAAAGAAGATGGTTCTGTAACAAGAAATAGAGGCGAAATTTTGACAAGAGTGAAAGATTTCTACTCCAAATTATATGAAAGGGATGATACATGTACTCCACACATCATGAAAGGTACCAGAGTTCTTCCAGTCCTCCCAGCAGAAGTTGCTCATGCAATCAAGAACATGAAGCGGGGGAAAGCTCCAGGAGAAGATGGAATTACTGTAGACATCATACAAGAAGCAAGTGGAGAAATTGAAACAGTACTCGCCCAAATTTTCACTCGATGCCTTAATGAAGGGAAAATTCCTGAGGATTGGAACAATGCTACAATGATCCTGCTACATAAAAAAGGTGACATTGAGGATCTCAGGAACTACAGACCTATCAGCCTCCTATCAGTGGTTTATAAAATCTTCACTAAAGTTCTTTCACACCGCTTGAAGGTAACACTGGACATGGCTCAACCGAGAGAACAAGCTGGATTCAGGAGTGGCTACAGCACAATAGATCATATCCACGTACTGAGAGAACTAATTGAAAGAGCGAGGGAATATGAACTTCCATTGTGCATGGCTTTTATCGATTATGAAAAAGCCTTTGATTCGGTGAAACCATCAGCAGTTACCACGGCTCTGAAATCCTGCGGTATTGAAGATGCATACATTAATATTATTAATAACATCTATGAAAATGCAAGTGCAAAGATTCGGCTGTTTGAAAATACAACACACATAAAAATTGGAAAGGGAGTGAGACAAGGTGACACCATATCTCCGAAGCTCTTTAATGCCACATTGGAAAATGTCTTTCAATCACTGAACTGGGAAAACAAAGGGATAAAGATTAATGGAGATTATCTAACCCACCTTCGTTTTGCTGATGACATAGTCATTTTTGCAACTACCCCATCAGAGCTGCAGAGTATGAACCAGGAACTTGCTGACAAGAGTAAAGAAGTGGGATTAAAAATGAACTTTCAGAAGACAAAAGTGATGTTCAATGCTTTTACAAGAAATGAAGATTTATCGATTGATGGAGAACAACTGGAGATAACAGATACGTATGTTTATCTTGGACAGCAGATATCAAGTGAGGGTCACATTGATGAAGAAATTAATCGGCGTACAAAACTTGCCTGGAGAGCTTTTGGAAGAAACAGCATAATTTTCAAGAGCAATATGCCATTATGTCTTAAAAGAAAAGTGTTTGATCAATGCATCCTTCCAGTGCTTACGTATGGTGCAGAGACGTAGACCTTAACTAAAAGAGACATACAAAGGCTGCAGACAACTCAAAGAAGCATGGAGAGGTGCATGCTTGGTATAACCAGGAGAGATAAGAAGAGGAACTCGTGGATCCGAAAAATGACGAGAGTGGAAGACATCATGATCAGAGTTAAATCCCTGAAATGGCAATGGGCTGGACATACTGCCAGAAGGACAGACCATAGATGGACAGCCGAAATTTTAGATTGGATTCCAAGGGACAGGAAAAGACCCAGAAAAAGACCACATGGGAAATGGGTGGATGAAATTCGTAAATATGCGGGAGTGACATGGAGGAGACTGGCACAAGACAGACCGTTGTGGAGGAAACTTGGGGAGACCTTCGTCCAGCAGTGGATTGATAATGGTTGACAATGATGATGATATATATATATATGGCTTTTATCGATTATGAAAATGCCTTCGATTCGGTGAAACCATCAGCAGTTACAATGGCTCTGAAATCCTGCGGTATTGAATATGCGTACATTAATGTCATTAATAACATCTATGAAAATGCAAGTGCAAAGATTCGGCTGTTTGAAAATACAACACACATAAAAATTGGAAAAGGAGTGAGACAAGGTGACACCATATCTCCGAAGTTCTTTAATGCCACATTGGAAAATGTCTTTCAATCACTGAACTGGGAAAACAAAGGGATAAAGATTAATGGAGATTATCTAACTCACCTTCGTTTTGCGGATGACGTAATCATTTTTGCAACTACCCCATCAGAGCTGCAGAGTATGATCCAGGAACTTGCTGACAAGAGTAAAGAAGTGGGATTTAAAATGAACTTTCAGAAGACAAAAGTGATGTTCAATGCTTTTACAAGAAATGAAGATTTATCGATTGATGGAGAAAAGCTGGAGATAACAGACACGTACGTTTATCTTGGACAGCAAATATCAAGTGAGGGTCACATTGATGAAGAAATTAATCGGCGTACAAAACTTGCCTGGAGAGCTTTTGGAAGAAACAACATAATTTTCAAGAGCAATATGCCATTATGTCTTAAAAGAAAAGTGTTTGATCAATGCATCCTTCCAGTGCTTACGTATGGTGCAGAGACGTGGACCTTAACTAAAAGAGACATACAAAGGCTGCAGACAACATAAGATAGCATGGAGAGGTGCATGTTTGGTGTAACCAGGAGAGATAAGAAGAGTAACTCGTGGATCCGAAAAATGACAAGAGTGGAAGACATCATGATCAGATTTAAATCCCTGAAATGGCAATGGGCTGGACATACTGCCAGAAGGGCAGACCATCGATGGACAGCCGAAATTTTAGATTGGATTCCAAGGGACAGGAAAAGACCCAGAAGAAGACCACATGGAAGATGGGTGGATGAAATTCGAAAGTATGCGGGAGTGACATGGAGGAGACTGGCACAAGACAGACCGTTGTGGAGGAAACTTGGGGAGACCTTCGTCCAGCAGTGGATCGATAATGGTTGACAATGATGATGATGATGATGATATATACACTGGCGTGCAAAAATTAAGGACGAGACGGTTTTTCGAATGTAACGTCGTGCTGAAGTGCTCCACATCGATTCAAATCACACCATAAAATCCCCAAGATGTAAGAATATGGGACAAGTGAGCAAAACTGTCCAAACAAGGAATCCAAAGGATACAAAGGCACTTTATTCAAAAGGTAGCTTCGAGCACAACTGGACAGAAGACAGAAACGTCCATGTGACAGGCGGCTGCCAAGAAAAGTCCACTCTTTAGTAGGGAATATGATCACCCCTGACTGTGTTGCAGGATTTACAACGTCTGTCCATGCTGAGGACGAGGTTGTCAAGGAGCTGTTGAGGCATCGTGGCCCATTCCTCTTGTAGCGCCAATCGCAGCTGCGGAATCGTTGCTGGCGGCGTGCTGCCAAGCGTCTCCCGAGAAGGTCCCACACGTGTTAGACTGTATTTAGGTCCGGGGACCTTGCGGCCAATCCATGCGTTGAATATCATCAGTCTCCAACAGCTCTGCGACAGCCACTGTACGATGAGGTGTAGCGTTGTCGTCCATGAAGAGGAACTCAGGACCCACAGCACCTCTAAACAGACGCACGTGAGGCAGGAGAACCTTGGTACAGTAGCGGACACCAGTGACTGAACCTCCTTGGAAGATGTGGAGGCCAGTACGGCAACCAAGCATGATACCGCCCCAAACGAGAACTCCGCCACCTCCAAACCGGTCCCTTTAAATGATGTTGGAGGTGTGATTGCGTGTTCCCTGCTCTCTCCAGATGTGTATACGTCCAGAATCGCTCGTCAGACTAAATCGGCTCTCATCCGTAAAGAGAACTCGACCCCATTGCTGATGTGTCCAGTTCTTGTGTTCCTGGCACCACAGAAACCGCTGTCTCCGATGAGCAGGCGTTAATGCCACACACCGTACTGGTCGTCGTGCAAATAGTCCACCTTTGTGCAGCCTCCTAGCCACGGTGAAACGCGATAACGGACGTCCAGTTGTCTGTTGCATGTGCCTTGCGATTTCTCCCGCTGTCTGCAGTCCGTCTCTTCTCGCCTGTAGGACAATATACCGGTCGTCCGCCGCCGTGGTTGCTCGTGAACGACCACTGCTAAACTCTTGGACAGCTGTTCCTGTCGTTTGAAATGCTCTCCAAGCTAGTGAAACGATGCTGTGAGCGTTCCCGAACTCCTCGGCCACACTAGTCACACTTCGACCTTCTTCCAACTTCCCAATGACGCGACCTCGGGTAAAGTCATTCAGATGTCGTCTACTGGATCGCCTGTTGGCCATATCACACGGTGGCTGCAACTCGACGTCGTTCAAAACGATGTATACCGTGCAATGGCTTTCACCGAATTGCTGAGCGTACACCGCCAGTGTGCTTTATACCCTTCCGGCAACCCCCCCCTACGTCATGCTGCATATATGCGCATGCCCTACCGTACCGGACCCTAGTCTATCTCCTGAGTGTCTTTCGGTCCGTTCTGTCTGCTCGTTCCGCTGTTATGCTATAATTTCTCCTCTTGGTCCTTAATTTTTGCTCACCAGTGTATTAATATATATAAAAATTTTAAATAGAGTACAAAAATGTTCTCTTATATCGCAAATGCAGATTCCAAGAAATCGACACATAAAAGTGATTAAAAATGTAAAAATGTTATACTTTGCTTTAATTCAGTAACGGACTATGGATTTCAACATGGGGTGGTGTAAAATATTGAGGACGCTAGTAAAGGAAGGGTTGTGCTGGAGAAAATCCCCCAAGACATTAGGAGTGGTAAAAATGTCCTCGCCTTATTACGAGCGTGTTTCTGATTATTAAGGAATCATTACAGTGTTACCTGAAAACGTATGGTGTAATCCATTCCCTTGCTATTTGGTTTCAGCCCCTTTAGATTATTTAGATTAGCAAATAGTAGTAAAAAAAACAACAACTAACTAACCATTTATCGATGACAGTTTGAGGTGCCTCGATTTTTTTCTTTGTCACAGAGTGTAAAACCACCACCACCAGAAAAAAACATCAACCTTATTATGGGAACAATTTCTAATAATTTTGCTATTGTTAAAAATTAGATAGCAAATATATTGTTCCATTATAAGCACTAACGCCACGTTATCTACACTAAGTCTTAACCGTATACATGGAATGTCGGCATCCAGAAGACTAAAATAAAACTGAATGCCAGCTTCCAAAATATGATGATGTATTGAAGTGCAAACATCTCTAATATGTGGAATTTAGTTTTTATTACGGAAGTAGTTCGAGTTGTCAGTGAAAAATTCACTCCTTCAACAAGGACTGTTTAATGTTTTGTTAAAGGATGATAGAAACTTCACATTGAAGTCCATGTGGAATTTTTTGTATTATTATACTAGTATTTACCCTTTATTTTCTTATTTTTTAAGAATTAGTTTCTCTAAATATTCAGGCCGCCCCGGTGGCGCAGTGGTCTAAGCGATGGCCTCTGATCATTCGTCTGAACGGAGTCCGGGTTCGAATCCCGGTGAGGCATGGATGTTGTGTTTGTCTTACGGCACTGGCTCTCTCCCTTCTCTGGAACCAGTGACCCTAAATTAGGGACGGGCGACTGCTTATAGCCCATTGAGTTGCTCACGGTGGTCGTTAAACCTCCAATAAAAAAATATATATATATCATCATCATCATCATTGTCAACCATTATCAATCCACTGCTGGACGAAGGTCTCCCCAAGTTTCCTCCACAACGGTCTGTCTTGTGCCATTCTCCTCCATGTCACCCCTGCATACTTTCGAATTTCATCCACCCATCTCCCATGTGGTCTTCTTCTGGGTCTTTTCCTGTCCCTTGGAATCCAATCTAAAATTTCGGCTGTCCATCGATGATCTGTCCTTCTGGCAGTATGTCCAGCCCATTGCCATTTCCGGGATTTAACTCTGATCATGATGTCTTCCACTCTTGTCATTTTTCGGATCCACGAGTTCCTCTTCTTATCTCTCCTGGTTACACCAAGCATGCACCTCTCCATGCTGCTTTGAGTTGTCTGCAGCCTTTGTATGTCGCTTTTAGTTAAGGCCCACGTCTTTGCACCATACGTAAGCACTGGAAGGATGCATTGATCAAACACTTTTATTTTAAGACATAATGGCATATTGCTCTTGAAAATTATGCTGTTTCTTCCAAAAGCTCTCCAGGCAAGTTTTGTACGCCGATTAATTTCTTCACCAATGTGACCCTCACTTGATATCTGCTGTCCAAGATAAACGTACGTGTCTGTTATCTCCAGCTTTTCTCCATCAATCGATAAATCTTCATTTCTTGTAAAAGCATTGAACATCACTTTTGTCTTCTGAAAGTTCATTTTTAATCCCACTTCTTTACTCTTGTCAGCAAGTTCCTGGATCATACTCTGCAGCTCTGATGGGGTAGTTGCAAAAATGACTACGTCATCCGCAAAACGAAGGTGGGTTAGATAATCTCCATTAATCTTTATCCCCTTGTTTTCCCAGCTCAGCGACTGAAAAACACCCTCCAATGTGGCATTAAAGAGCTTCGGAGATATGGTGTCACCTTGTCTCACTCCCTTTCCAATTTTTACGTGTGTTGTATTTTCAAACAGCTTAATCTTTGCACTTGCATTTTCATAGATGTTATTGATAATATTAATGTATGCATCTTCAATACCGCAGGTTTCAGAGCCATTGTAACTGCTGATGGTTTCACCGAATCAAAGGCTTTTTCATAATCGATAAAAGCCATGCACAATGGAAGTTCATATTCCCTTGCTCTTGCAATTAGTTCTCTCAGCACGTGGATATGATCTATTGTGCTGTAGCCACTCCTGAATCCAGCTTGTTCTCTCGGTTGAGCCATGTCCAGTGTTACCTTCAAGCGGTGTGAAAGAACTTTAGTGAAGATTTTATAAACTACTGATAGGAGGCTGATAGGTCTGTAGTTTCCGAGATCCTCAATGTCACCTTTCTTATGTAGCAGGATCATTGTAGCGGTGTTCCAATCCTCAGGAATCTTTCCTTCATTAAGGCATCGAGTGAAAATTTGGGCGAGTACTGTTTCGATTTCTCCACTTGCTTCTTGTATGATGTCTACAGTAATTCCATCTACTCCTGGAGCTTTTCCTCGCTTCATGTTCTTGATTGCATGTGCAACTTCTGCTGGAAGGACTGGAGGAACTCTGGTACTGGTATCTTTCATGATGTCTGGAGTGCATATATCATCCCTTTCATATAATTTGGAGTAGAAATCTTTCACTCTTGTCAAAATTTCGCCTCTATTTCTTGTTACAGAACCATCTTTTCTCAGTGCCATAATCTGTTTTCTTCCCTTACTGAGATGTCCCTTTGCTATCTTTAGGCTTTGGTTGTTTTCAATTGCTTTCCTCACTAGTTCACAGTTGAATTTCCTTACGTCTTCAGTGATACTTTTTCTTACTGTCTTGCATAGCTCTATATATTCCACTTTGGAAGTCACATCTTCTTTAGTTGTCCTCATCTCTCTTCTTTTTTGCATCAACATATATATTCAGCTATAAACGAACACAATTAGACTGAATATAAGGGGAGATCACCCAAAAACTTACGGGTGGGGTGGGTGGCATTCAAAGATTTTCGGGGGCTAAGCACCCCCGAGGAGATGCCTGAATACATCATTGTGTCTAAATGGAACAGTGATTGACCAGGTGAATGAGTTTGTGTATTTAGGAAGCATGTTTGACAGAGAGAACAAATTGAATGGTGAAATTAGTAGGCAGGTGAATTCTTCATTGAAAGTCATGGCTGCATTGGGAGGTTTTCACAGGAATGATGGGTTCTCAAGAGAGTCCCACATGGCTCTGTAGGAGAGTGTAATTGTTCCTACTCTAATGTATGGCAGTGAGATCTCTGTTCTGCAGAAGAAACATAGGAGTCGTTTGTGTGCTGGTGAAATGCGGGACTTACGGGGGGGAGGTTCTGGCAAGATTTGTGTAATGTGAAGCAAAATGTTGTTAGCAAGGTGGAGACTAATATGCTTCAGTGGTTTGGCCATGTTGAAAGAATGAGTGATGAGATGTTTACTAAGGAAATCTTTTTTGGCCAAGTGGCTGGAAGGAAATGCAGTGGAAGACCAATAAAGTCATGGGAGGATCTGATTCAGGAGTGTCAGCATGAGAAAAAGGTTATGAGTATGAAGTGAAGAAGATCTTGTGTACGGCGTGTGATGGATGTCAGTGAAGCCCGAGTTGTATGTCAAAATCGATGTAAATGGAGAAGTTTGATATGACAACAGTAAGTAAAAATTATCTGGTAATTTGTATTTCTTTGTGGGGCAAACCTCTGAATATCAGAGAACAGCTTAGTAATATGTATGTATGTATGTATGCGTCTATCAAGGACCTCGAGCAGTTTCGGCATGAAGAATGGTGTAACATCCCACTTATAACCACCATCCAACATTTGTATGCATCTATTCCAAGGAGGATTTAGCTGGTTCTAAATGCCAAAAGTGGTCCCACTCCGTATTAGGAAAGTAAAACCTTCTTTTCCTAGGTGTTCACATTATTCTGTCCAACTCCTGTATATTGTGAAAGCGAAAATTAACTTGAGCCCGGGCTCGTAAGGCCCGACCGGCCCGGGCCTGGGTTGGGCCTGGATCCATTTCCGTGCTTATTGTCATATCTCTGGGCCTGTGGTCATCTCTTGAGGAAATTCACTTCTCATGTGTTTCTTTATAACCTTGAAAGGTTCTTTTTTTTTTTTTTTTTTTTTGATTGGATTTTTAACGACCACCGTGAGCAACTCAATGGGCTATAAGCAGTCGCCCGTCCCTAATTTAGGGTCACTGGTTCCAGGGAAGGGAGAGAGCTAGTGCCGTAAGACAAACACAACATCCATGCCTCACCGGGATTGGAACCCGGACCCCTTACGGATGAATGATCAGAGGCCAGCGCCTTAGACCACTGCGCCACCGGGGCGGCTTTTTTGATTGGAGGTTTAACGACCACCGTGAGCAACTCAATGGGCTATAAGCAGTCGCCCGTCCCTAATTTAGGGTCACTGGTCCCAGGGAAAGGAGAGAGCCAGTTCCGTAAGACAAACACAACATCCATGCCTCACCGGGATTGGAACCCGGACCCCTTACGGATGAATGATCAGAGGCCAGCGCCTTAGACCACTGCGCCACCGGGGCGGCTTTTTTTGATTGGAGGTTTAACGACCACCGTGAGCAACTCAATGGGCTATAAGCAGTCGCCCGTCCCTAATTTAGGGTCACTGGTTCCAGGGAAGGGAGAGAGCTAGTGCCGTAAGACAAACACAACATCCATGCCTCACCGGGATTGGAACCCGGACCCCTTACGGATGAATGATCAGAGGCCAGCGCCTTAGACCACTGCGCCACCGGGGCGGCTTTTTTGATTGGAGGTTTAACGACCACCGTGAGCAACTCAATGGGCTATAAGCAGTCGCCCGTCCCTAATTTAGGGTCACTGGTTCCAGGGAAGGGAGAGAGCTAGTGCCGTAAGACAAACACAACATCCATGCCTCACCGGGATTGGAACCCGGACCCCTTACGGATGAATGATCAGAGGCCAGCGCCTTAGACCACTGCGCCACCGGGGCGGCTTTTTTGATTGGAGGTTTAACGACCACCGTGAGCAACTCAATGGGCTATAAGCAGTCGCCCGTCCCTAATTTAGGGTCACTGGTTCCAGGGAAGGGAGAGAGCTAGTGCCGTAAGACAAACACAACATCCATGCCTCACCGGGATTGGAACCCGGACCCCTTACGGATGAATGATCAGAGGCCAGCGCCTTAGACCACTGCGCCACCGGGGCGGCTTTTTTGATTGGAGGTTTAACGACCACCGTGAGCAACTCAATGGGCTATAAGCAGTCGCCCGTCCCTAATTTAGGGTCACTGGTTCCAGGGAAGGGAGAGAGCTAGTGCCGTAAGACAAACACAACATCCATGCCTCACCGGGATTGGAACCCGGACCCCTTACGGATGAATGATCAGAGGCCAGCGCCTTAGACCACTGCGCCACCGGGGCGGCTTTTTTGATTGGAGGTTTAACGACCACCGTGAGCAACTCAATGGGCTATAAGCAGTCGCCCGTCCCTAATTTAGGGTCACTGGTTCCAGGGAAGGGAGAGAGCTAGTGCCGTAAGACAAACACAACATCCATGCCTCACCGGGATTGGAACCCGGACCCCTTACGGATGAATGATCAGAGGCCAGCGCCTTAGACCACTGCGCCACCGGGGCGGCTTTTTTTGATTGGAGGTTTAACGACCACCGTGAGCAACTCAATGGGCTATAAGCAGTCGCCCGTCCCTAATTAAGGGTCACTGGTTCCAGGGAAGGGAGAGAGCTAGTGCCGTAAGACAAACACAACATCCATGCCTCACCGGGATTGGAACCCGGACCCCTTACGGATGAATGATCAGAGGCCAGCGCCTTAGACCACTGCGCCACCGGGGCGGCTTTTTTTGATTGGAGGTTTAACGACCACCGTGAGCAACTCAATGGGCTATAAGCAGTCGCCCGTCCCTAATTTAGGGTCACTGGTTCCAGGGAAGGGAGAGAGCTAGTGCCGTAAGACAAACACAACATCCATGCCTCACCGGGATTGGAACCCGGACCCCTTACGGATGAATGATCAGAGGCCAGCGCCTTAGACCACTGCGCCACCGGGGCGGCTTTTTTGATTGGAGGTTTAACGACCACCGTGAGCAACTCAATGGGCTATAAGCAGTCGCCCGTCCCTAATTTAGGGTCACTGGTTCCAGGGAAGGGAGAGAGCTAGTGCCGTAAGACAAACACAACATCCATGCCTCACCGGGATTGGAACCCGGACCCCTTACGGATGAATGATCAGAGGCCAGCGCCTTAGACCACTGCGCCACCGGGGCGGCTTTTTTTGATTGGAGGTTTAACGACCACCGTGAGCAACTCAATGGGCTATAAGCAGTCGCCCGTCCCTAATTTAGGGTCACTGGTTCCAGGGAAGGGAGAGAGCTAGTGCCGTAAGACAAACACAACATCCATGCCTCACCGGGATTGGAACCCGGACCCCTTACGGATGAATGATCAGAGGCCAGCGCCTTAGACCACTGCGCCACCGGGGCGGCTTTTTTGATTGGAGGTTTAACGACCACCGTGAGCAACTCAATGGGCTATAAGCAGTCGCCCGTCCCTAATTTAGGGTCACTGGTTCCAGGGAAGGGAGAGAGCTGGTGCCGTAAGACAAACACAACATCCATGCCTCCCTGGATTCGAACCCGGACCCCGTTCGGACGAATGATCAGAGGCCATCGCTTAGACCACTGCGCCACCGGGGCGGCCTTGAAATGTTCAGCCGACCTCACAATTAGCTGTGCAACACGCATTGAACACCATAATCTTTTTTTTTCGAAAAATATTTTTTTTAGTGTTGGCTATTAATCAACCAGCATCACTCAATAACGATCTGTACTTATTTTCGTCATTAGAATAAATATAAAACCTTATCATTTCCGCGATTTACATTGCGTTTTTTCAGTCACTTGTTTCTTCGCGAAAGCGTAAGCTTGGCTGCACTCGTGACAGGTGCTAGTTACCTGCTCTCTCCCCCTGCTAAATTTTCCGTGGGGACCTTCCTCCTCGAACAAGATCAGGCTACCTTATTCTGACCTGCGCTGCACTCTTCCCCCGAGGTGGCGCTGCGGGCTCTCCGTCTGGGATCAGAGGCTCAGAGCTGTGGAGTGTCTGCTTCGGTGGGAAACAAGATGTCGGGATAAACAATGGGAATCGGAGGAGAATGACCCTCGAACTTCGGCAATCTCCATGGCTAAGTCCGACGATGACCGCAACAGTCTCAATCTCAGCCTCCGTCTTCGACGCGGCTCCAGCGATTCCAGGGAATCGTCTTACATGGATCTGGACAGAGGCATTGATTCCGACATTGAAATGGATTCGGCGACTGTCACACAAAGCCTGCTCGGGGCGAACTCGGCTGCTGCGACCGTTAACACCAATGGGCTTTCCATCGACATGTCGGCGAGAGTTGGAAATGCAAGCAGCGGCAGCACTAGCGAGTGTTCCAGTCATGCCTACCTAGAAGGGAACCTGCCGACGGATGAGTGAGTTTTTATTTTTACATTACTGCACCTGAAAAAAATGGTATTTATTTGTAAATATACTCTTAACTGCGTGAGTCGACTTTAGCAAAACTTTTAAAATAGACTTCTCTTTTTACCTTCTCTAAAATAACCTGAACTTGGTGGTATATCTAGAGCGTGGGGAACCTTGCCCCCTGAAAGTGTTTCATTTTTTTGTTCTTTATTTTTTTAAAAATGTTTTAATTTAATAAAAATGCATCAACTTTTAATTTAAAATAAATTTTCTTCTATTTTTCATTAACTTTTTTGTTCTGGATTTCAAAAACTTTCATTTTTCGTTGCCCCCCCCCCCAATGTATATACGCTCTTGCCTGAATCTACTAGTTTGCGTTGAGCCAACTTATACGAATGATGATATTGTGATTAAAATTGTATGTTTTTTTTTATTTTTTAGCGGAAAATCTATATGCACCAAGGTAAAGCACATATACAGTTTTAGTTCTATCTAGAGTCTTGAATTTCAGGTTGGCTTTTGTGTGGTTAGATTCACGACCCCTCTGTTTTCGAAGTCTAAGAGAAGCTGTTAATGCCAAATTAAGAATTTGTATGTGGTTTACCCCTAGTAGAAGGAAGACATGGGCAAACAGAAAACATGATATCGGTATTGCAGATATAGATTCGTTGATTTAGCATCCGAATTGCATTCCCACCTGCCAACAAAATTTGAAAAAAAAAAAAAAAAAAAAATGGCCTTTTCCTATTTAATAACCCTGTCTGTTTATGATGATATATAATTTATCCAGAAAACAAGTTCGTATTTCTCTAAAAAGTCGCAAGTAACAATTTTCTATTAACATTAATTTGAGTGGCATAAAAGGGTGTCAAGTTAACAAACGAAAACTGAATATTGAATTTTATATGTGTTGAGTGTTCAGTCTCTAGTTTCTGGTCATCATAGAAATATATGAATGATTCATGCATCTTTTGGGTGTAGCATCTGCACACGGAATGCGCTGACTGGTTAATAAAAGTTTTTTTTTCAAATTCGACTGTGTGAGAGCTCTTTTTTAAAGGGTGTCAAGTTAACAAACGGAAACTAAATATTGAATTTTATGTGTTAAGTGTTCCGTCTCTTTAGTTTCTGGTCATCATAGAAATATATAGATGATTCATGCATCGTTTTGGGTGTAGCATCTGTACACGGACTGCGCTGACTGGTTAATAAAAGTTTTTTTTTTCAAATTCGACTGTGTGAGAGCTCTTTTTTAAAGGGTGTCAAGTTAACAAACGGAAACTAAATATTGAATTTTATGTGTTAAGTGTTCCGTCTCTTTAGTTTCTGGTCATCATAGAAATATATAGATGATTCGTGCATCGTTTGGGGTGTAGCATCTGTACACGGACTGCGCTGACTGGCTAATAAAACGTTTCAGCGCAATCCGTGTACAGACTGTGATTCAAATTCGACTGTGTGTGGAGCGTTTTAGACGTAGGAGGGTTTACACCTCTTTGTAAATTCCTCCAGACGATGGAACAGCCATCCAAAAAATGCTTAAATAATTCTCAGTATATTCTGTTTTTGTTTGAGGGAACAGTACTTGAAGGATTACAATTACTAAACGGAGAAAAAAAGTATCGTGTTTTTCGGCTTATAAGTCAAATCGATTAAATTTTTCGATTTCCTAATCTTTATTCACAGTTAAGTCGATCCTCAGCATAAGACGAGGCTAAAAAATGCAGTTAGCGTTTCGTGTTTGTAATTTATTTTTTAATGTCTCAGTTAATATTAAAAGGAAGATATAATGAGACAACCAGCATTTTTTTTTTTTTTTTTTTTGGCAAAAAGTTGAATTTTGTAAGATTTTTTTCTTGAGAACTGGCGTTACTCCTTCCCTCCGATCGACCAGTCGGAAAATCGGCTGAGCAAATGTGAAAAAAAAAGAAAAAGATAAAAAAGAAAGAAAATAAAAAATCACACCAATGTGTTAAATAATAGCGTGAGTTATCGTTCGCTTCTCACAGTTCCGATTCAAATCAGAAATCAAGAAAAACAAAAGAAAGCTTTTAATTTCAATTGGAAACATAAAATAAAGATAAGCATTATACTTAGAAGCAATAGCTGATTTTAATTCAGTTGAGCTACGCAATTGAGAAATTGACACAGCGAAAAAAGAAAAAAATGCCTTTGCTAGCCGTTGGTGATTGCTGTTCTTAAAGCGAAATTGCCGCAGGCAGTCGACACGATTTTCACCAGCCAATCAATGACAGCGCGGCAGCGAAGTGTTTCAGAGGTTTAGTCATCGCGAGAGGTGGTGCATCCATTGTAGTTCTGGCGGTTTTGCAAAATCAGAAGTGAATGCCACCCACGGGGGCCTTGGAGGGGCCGCGGAGTGGAGAGTGTCTGTTAACATAAGACAGCTGCCACTACAAACCGGTCCCGGCGATTTTAAAGATGTTTCAGGGTCGTAGCAAGCTTTTGTTATCTGGGAGGGCGAGACTTGAAATTACGCCTCTTCGAGTTCAAAATTACGCCCTTTCAAGTTCCACTCAAATAATACGGGGTTTTTACTTTCTCGCTCACTGTCGTTATAAAAAAGTATGATCATTCAAAAATCACACTTTAGGTTTTTGACATAATTATATTAAAAATGTAAAAACTAGGTAAATATCATCCAAGAACCACACGTTGTGAATACCTAGTAAAATATAAACGTTATGTGAAAGCCGAGAACACAACACTCCACAGAAATGCAGAACGAAAAACAAACCTGCGCAGAACGAATGGGAATCGGATGGTGAACGTTACAAGAAGAAGAAGCTTTAGGGGTAGGCCTTGGAAAAATTCCGTTCAAGGTTCAACGTTCACAGAACTTTCTGCGACAGAGAACAAATGATTAACTAGCTCTTCATCCCAATGACATGTTCGGAAAGGTCATGGAGTTTAGGTATTTCTATGCCTCCATTCACTGTTTAGGAAAATTCCGTTCTTGGATATGAGATGTTCACACCTCGTAGTTTATGTTATTTTGCCACTTGGTTAACTGCATGAAATACTATATACTAACTAAGGTCTTTAAACCCCTGGTTAACTGAATGAAATGTATGTTGTTAACTGCACGAAATGTATGAGACTAATTAAAGACTGTACGAAGAAAATACTGAAAGGTGTAACTTCCTTTCTTAGGTGCAATTTCTATTTTTTTTTTTTTTTTTTACATCCCCCAGAGCCAGTGGCGTAATTACCCGCAGCTGCGGGGGAGCGCAGGTAAAGAACTACAGTGACAGTTACAGTTTTATGAAAAAATTCGAACACGCACAAAAATAAACAAACAAATAATTAATTTACCCAAAGATTAATATTTTCCTTTAAGATATATTTAGCATTGCAGGTAAATAAATGTCAAGTTTCACTTTTCAAACACTGAATTCCGTACAGATTGAAATTATTCCATCCTTTGGCTCCGGCATGTTAATACGATCACTCTGCAATGGGTTATAAATAATACGATCGCTCTCCAATTGCCCTCCCTCTGTACTGCTGAGGAAAACTTCGAAGCCATACGGGAATCCTCCGTGAAGAATGTGCGAAAACAGTCAGTCACCTAGGATTGCGAACAAGACCGGCGCATTTACTCACAGCAGCTGCAGATCTGCAATGTATAAGTGGGTGATTTCTTCAAACGATTTGTTTTATTTTGAACAAAACAATTAAACGTTGTTATTGCTTTTAGTGCTTCTTTATTGTTGGATGTTAGCTTCCTTTGCTCGTTTCTTTTTATTTTTCATCGGACACCTGCTGCAAGTGTTTACGCTTGCGAGGATGCAGAACAGAACAATCAGCGGTGCGTTGCAAGGAATTATGGGAGCACGACCCTTGACAATTGAGTGAAGAAGAGATGATAGCTTCCCTTCACTGTGTGTGAACACGCTGTGTTGTTGTTCTTACAAAAACTGCTCTAAAAGAGTATTATCATTACCTAAAAGGATTCTCGAGGGATTATACAAAGTGTTTTCCGCAAACTCCTAAAAGAAATATTAATCATGGTAAGACTGTTTAAAAACAGACGAAATAACCTTTTAAAGCACGGTGTCATTATTGTTAATAATAACTCATTCATTCTATGTTTATTATATATCCGTCAACTTTCATTAGCGTCTTAATTGTGTGTTTAATCAATAATAAATAACAAAAAACTGAAATCAGGAGTCTGTCGATTATGAACACAGTTACCGTTGCAAATCATTTCTTAGTTTTTAACTTACACCATCATTTTATAGGAAGCATGTGTATCTGATTCACTGTGTAAAAACCTTAATATACAAGCGAACGACATCCATTTGCAAAATGTCACAAAAATGTCCAAGTGGAGCACAGTTTCGGAGAAAAAAAGTAGGAGAGCACGCGGAGAAACTTCCTAAATACACGCAGTTCTTTTTTCGCTTAGCCTGTTAAGCTCAAGTGGACGTTTCTCATGAAAAGAGTGATGATTTGTTTAGCTCAAGTGACGTTTCTCATGAAAAGAGTGATGATTTGTTTAGCTCGTCAATTGTTCAAAATTTAGAGGCAGTCATTTGACAAAAACAGCACTTTAGAAATAAGTGAAAGTAAAACGAATGATTATGAAGTCTTATAATTCTTAACCTTAACCATTTAAATATACACTATCTACCAACAAGTAATTGGACACCTGTGATAGCAAAGAAAAACAAAGTTTATTCACCTTCAATAGTTGGTGGAGCCTCCACGAGCGGCGAGTACAGCTGCGACCCTCCGGGGCATACTCTCAACCAGGCGTTGTACGACGGCTAGCGGTATTTTCTTCCACTCGGCTTGGAAAAGACAGGTCAGTTCCTTCACCGATTTCGGACGGTGGGGGCACCCCTTAAGTCGACGCTCCAACTCGTCCCAGAGATGCTCGATAGGGTTAAGGTCCGGGCTGTGCGCAGGTCAGTCCATTCGATTAACCCCATTGTCACCATACCAAGCCATGGTGGACCTCGCAACATGACAGGTGGCATTGTCATCCTGAAAGTAACATGGGTCCAGTACGTAAAACTGCCACAACGTAGGAAGCGCATGGTCATCCAAAATGGTGCAGTAGGTCTCGGCGTTGAATCTACCATGAATTGCTACCAAGGGTCCCGTGCCATACCAGGAGAAACACCCCCATAGCATAGTTCCACCGTCGCCGAATTTCACAGTTGGCACAATACATTCCGGCAGGAAGCGTTCTCCAGGCAGACGCCAAACCCAGACCCTGCCATCCGAACGGTAGAGGGTGAACCTTGATTCGTCGCTCCAGAGAACCTGTTTCCACTGTTCAACGGTCCACTGTCGACGTTCTTTGCACCACGTTAGCCGAGCAGCGCTATTGGACTTGATGATCAAAGGCTTGTGGGCAACAACACGTCCGTGACAACCGAGCAGATGGGCTTCCTTACGGATGGCATTCATCGAAAAACACTACCGGATGCCTGTTGAAACTCCTCGCGGATGTGACCCATCGATTTGGTTCGGTTCTTCCGAATTTCTCTGGCCAGTACCCGTCGGTCTCTAACTCCCAGTTTTGTGGGTCTTCCGGGTCGGGGCACATTCCGACAGTCACCTCTCATCTTCCATTGGCCAATCACGTAGGCCACTGTCGATTTTGGGTACTTCAACTCGCTGGATATGTCACGAATGGGTCGGCCATTTCTGTGATACCCGACGATTACACCTTTCTCGAAATCAGAGAACTCCGAACTGCGTGGAATCTTGCATGCGACTGGTTGCGTTGTTGTTTCCCACACGATATTTAACGGCGGCGGCCGTGACGTGTATCAGATCCGCAGATATCGTCGATTGCATGGATGTCCAATTAGTTGTTAGTAGATAGTGTATTTTGATGAATTCGTTCCTTGCGATAAAATGTATATTCATGTTCATGCATTGGTCCGCACACCGTGTTAATCATCATTGGCTGATTAATAACCTTACACAGTATTTCTGTTCCAAAAATAATTCAAAACTAGAGGGCTTTAGGTAACCCCCTTACTTTTTCAGACACTCTCCCTATTTTCTGGCACCCTCCTCCTCCGAACCACACATACACCGCAAAAAACACAACCTTCCTCGTGTTCCAAATCCTGGGAAAATTTTTGTACTTAGAGGCGCCGAAGTAAATCTTGTGGAATGAGGGGCGCACATTGTGCTAGTTACGCTGCTGCCCAGAGCATGAATTTACGCCCCTGAAATGACCCTTCCTGTAGCTACGGCCCTGTATACAGGGTGATCTGTTTGGGAAAAGATAATTTAAAAATGCTGTGGTATGGCTTGTAATATAATAAATCAATATTTGGCAGAAATTACCTTTATGGATGGAAGTTTGTTTAGGCCTCTACATGAGCCCCTTTGCAGACTTGGCAGAGTTCAAAATCCCCCTGCTTTCTACGAAGTGGAAAGAGCAAGCCCCAGGATAAATGGGTGGTGCGGGGTGAGGCGTCACCAGCAGTACGGTCCATGTTTCTCCTCCGAGGGTACTGCACGATCAGGATCATACCTGAACTGAGCATGCTACAGATCTTGGTACCACAACTGGATAACGATGTCATTTGACAGCAAGACGGGGCCCCACCCCACTGGAAGTCAGAAACTTCTTCAACAACACATTCAATGACAACTTGTGTGGCCGCGATGGCCCTGTTCTTTGTCCTACAAACTCCCTGGATCTCACTCCACCCAAGTTTTTCGTGTGGGGGTTTTTGAAAATCGTATACGTGCAACGACCTCAAAGCCTGGATGACTTGAAGGTGAAAATTTCTGCAGCGTTCGCACAAATCACTCCGCAGATGTTAGAAAACACGTGGCAAGAATTGACCACACTGTATGAACTCTGCCGAGTCCGCAAAGAGGTCATGTGGAGGCCTAGACAAACTCTCATCCATGAAGGTAATTTCTGCCAAATACTGGCTCACTAAATCTGTCACAAGCCATACCATAGCGTGTTTAGATTATCCCTACCCAAACGGATCACTCTGTATTATTTTTTATTCCTACTTACTCGTACGTTAAGCATTTAATTTGCGGCAACACTGTCACACGTGTGTGTGTGCAAACAGATCAGATCATAAGTAGAGAATTTTAGGGAGTGTCTGACCCCAGGTCTTAAACAACCCTTAGAAATAGGAAGCTAGGAGATTTGGGCTAAAGTGCCCGATAGGAAAGTGACACGGAAGCGAGGTAAAAGGGGAGGAAGACGCCCTTATTCATTACCGGACGACCGGGACCCGACGGCTGAACGTGCCCATCCGACGCACGACGGACATTTAGTGGTTCGAGCTTTCGTACCTGCTTGGGATCGAATCCAAGGTTTTCTCCGTGGCAGTTACGAACGCTAACCACTAGGCCACCAGCACCCGTGTGCAAACAGAAATAATGTTTCCCGATTTTATTATCTCGTTGTTACCCTACTCGATATTTGATCCCGATAGGCTGATGTAGTTCAATAAGCGAAAACGAAAGGTCTTCGAAAACCGTTTCTTTCCTCTTTTTCGTGATAATTTCTTCCCTTTGACGATTTCGTTTTTGTTTTACTTATTAAATTCTACCATTGATACCAAAATCATGTTAGTCTAACAAGTTCTAGTTTCTTTTTTAATCGTTTTCAGATTGGGATTATTAAAATAAATTTTATTTTTTGAAGGTACAACTGTTAGGACTCTCGTAACACGTATTAACAATAATCCGAAGTTTTTTTTTTTATTGGAGGTTTAACGACCACCGTGAGCAACTCAATGGGCTATAAGCAGTCGCCCGTCCCTAATTTAGGGTCACTGGTTCCAGGGAAGGGAGAGATCCAGTGCCGTAAGACAAACACAACATCCTATGCCTCACCGGGATTCGAACCCGGACCCCTTTCGGACGAATGATCAGAGGCCGTCGCTTAGACCACTGCGCCACCGGGGTGGCAGTCCGAAGTTTCAAATACAGTCATTTTATTTTTTATTTTTTCGTGGTTAAACGACCACCATGAGCATCTAGCGATCTCCCGTTCCTAATTTAGAACCATTGGTTCCAGGGAAGGGAGGGAGCCATTACCGTAAGACAAACACAAGACCCATGCCTCACGGGATTCGAACTCAGACCCATCTCGGATGAATGGTCAGAAGCCATTGCTTAGACCACTATACCACCAGGTTGGCCATTTCTTTTCTTGTACATATTTCATGTTACACTGTAAGAAAATCTGAACTTTATAAGATTTTATTTTAGGAATTACTTCATTTTAGATTATTATTATTATTATTATTTTTTTGGCCTGCAGAATTAAGTTTTTTGAAATTCATAATACAGTCCGCGATCATAGTTGGTAAATCAGTTTGTAGTTATTATTATTTTTTATAATACACGTAGCTTCAGCAAATAGAAGTCATCGCTCTTTCCACGTTTATAAGTGAGTCACGGAAAAATTCTCATCGGCCGCCACCGGGAATCGAACCCAGGATCTTCCAGTTACGCGCCGGATATGCTTCCACTGCACCACAGCGGCCTCGAAATTTTCCAGACTCACAAACGCCAAACTGCCAAACCACATGACAGGGTTGCTTCTTTGGAGCCCCGCACAATGCTGGGGATTCACCACAGATGAACAGCAGCAACTGAACAAATAACTGAAGTTTGGTAGTTTGTCGTTAGTGAGTCTGGAGAATTTCGAGGCAGCTGTGGTACAGTGGAAGCATATCCGGCACGTAATTGGAAGACCCAAGTTCGATTCCCGGTGGTGGCCGATGATAATTTTTCCGTGACTCACTTTTAAACGTATAAAGAACGATGACTTCTATTTGATGTTCCTGGTCCACGTCAACTGTGAATTTATCATTCATTCGCCTTCTAGTTATTTGTTCAGTTGCTGCTGTTCATCTTTGGTGAATCCCCAGCATTGTGCGGAGCTCCAAAGAAGCAACCTGCCATGTGGTTTGGTAGTTCGTCGTTAGTGAGTCTGGAGAGTTTCGAGGCCGCTGTGGTGCAGTGGAAACATATCCGGCGCGTAACTGGAAGACTGGGTTCGATTCCCGGTGACGGCCGATGAGAATTTTTCCGTGACTCACTTATAAAACGTGGAAAGAGAGATGACTTCTATTTGATGTTCCTGGTCCACGTCAAATGTGTATTTAACACGTAGCTTCTTTTTTCTAAATCTAATAAACATTATATTAAGCTTTAGATTTTGTTCTGCACACATCTACGCCAAATTTAGTTTGGAAACAGCTTTTCTGCAACTTGTCCGAGCGGAAAAATGGGATCTCTCCTTGATGAAATCGACGTGAAAGTCAAAATGGGTAACAAAATGCACCTTTTCTGTGATCGTCCTTTTCTTAGCGTCGAAAGCGTGCAATTGAGCAACTGAAACTTTGTATGTGTGCGCTATAAACAAGTAAAGTACAGAATCACGGACATTTATAGAGCATTATTATATCCATAATTTTCATTTATGGAGTTATGCGACAAAAGCGTCCTCGTAGTTACTAGGAAAGGCAAACTAGGCCTTCATCTTGAACAGGACATGACTGTGAATGGAAATTGGTTGGCTGGTGTGCACTACGGAAAGCAATTTCTTGGAAGATGTCGACGAAAAAGCAAAATTTTATCTAGTATTAACTGCAAAGTAGGATTTTTTAAATAATTATTAAATTTAAGAAATTCCTAATCGTGGGAAATTGCTTTCCGTAGAGCACACTAGCCAACCAATTTCCATTCACAGTCATGTCCTGTTCAGTCTAATCACAAGATGAGATTCATGTGATCAGACCGAAATTTATTCAGAAAACAGCAAATCTATACTTTGCGATTTTCTTTTCTTTTTTGTTTTTCCGTGCATACATTTTTAAGGTTTGTGTAATTTCTTTTCCATTATTTTTTTTAATTTCACATCTGCGATGTTTTTGGTTATAACAAAGAAAACAAATAGACAACAACAAAAAAATAATTTAGTTAGGAACAATGCCTCTATAGCAGCTTTTTCTCAAATTATGGGTCCCAGGTCGATTTCTGGTGAGTGGCGAAAAGTCTTTGAAATGTGAAAATTCGGTAATTATTTGAAAAATCCTACTTTGCAGTTATTCGAAAATAACTCTTTGCGTCAGGAAAGTGCTAGCTCGACTCTTCAATCAATGTCATCATCGGCTGAAACAGGAAATAAGTGCATTCTTCCTTATAATTACAAACCATTGTGACCACAAACATAAAGATTGCGCTTGTTTCCGGTATCGGTTGAAACCGGAAACAAACGCACTCTTAAGCCAAAACATTATGACCACCTAATATGATGTTGGTTCTCCACGTGCCGCCAAAACAGTTCTTTCCCGGCAAGGCGAGGACGCTACAAGATTTCTAAAGGTGTCTTGTGGTATCTGGTACAATATTTCTAAAGGTGTCTTGTGGTACTAGGTACCAACAAGCTACCATTCCCGGCAAGGCGAGGACGCTACAAGATTTCTAAAGGTGTCTTGTGGTATCTGGTACAATATTTCTAAAGGTGTCTTGTGGTACTAGGTACCAACAAGCTACCAGCAGATCCTTTAACTCTTGTAAGTTACGTGGTCGAACCGCCGCAGATCGGATTTGCTGTTCCAACAAAAACCGCAGATCGGATTTGCTGTTCCAACAAAAACCGCAGATTCTCGATTGGACTGATGTCTGTAGAATTTGGAGGCCATGGCAATACCTGGAAGTCTTCCTCATGTTTCGCTAATCATTCTCGAACAACCGGGACAGTGCGGCATGGCACATTATCCTACTGAAAGAAGGCACAACTAGAGGGGAATACCGTTGCCATGAACGGATATACCTGGTCTGTAATGATGTTCAGGTAGGTGGTAGACGTCATAGTTTCCTGCACATGAATGACTGGACCCCAGGGTTTCCCAACATAACATTGCTCAAAGCATTGCATTTCCTCTACTGGCTTCTTTTCACTACACGGTGCATCACTTCCCCAGGTAAACTACCCGGCCGTCCACATGGTGCAACAGAAAACAAGATACCAGACGACCTTCTTCCAATCATTCAAGGTCCAATATTGATGCTCGCGTGTCCATTGTAGTTGCTTTAGGTTAACAGAGGTTAGCATGGACACATGGAGCGGCCTGCGGCTACGCAACCATATTTTTAGCAAGGTTCGATGTACTGTGTGTTGTGACCCTCTACTCCAGTCACTAGCCTTTATATTACCGGTGAGTAACGCCACAGTATTTCGTCTGTTGGCTCGTCCGTTGAGCCGTGATCAGCGCACTTCTTGGCGGAGGTTCGCGGTTTTTCCTCCTCGGACTACTTTTTGAAGGCTGCTTGTGGGGTGCTTATCGCTGACCGTAAGCCTACAAGCCTTGCCATCTCGGAAATGCTTAGACCCAGTCTTCTGGCCTTTACAATTTGGCCTTTGTCAAATCAAACTCGTTTAAGTCCGCTGCCTTTCCCCTCTGAAGAACAAGAGTAACACTGATTAACAGAGCCAAGTATCAGGTGTTATTTATACTTTTTCATGATTTCCACAAGCGCGATTTTCACCTGCAGTTGCTTCGATTTTCATAAAGACGTGCTGGTCATAAAGTTTTGGCTCTTCGATGTATATTTACTTTGATAAACCGTTTCTTGTTATTTTTTTGTAAGAGTAATTTCAAAAATAAATTTTAAAAAAATAGTTCAAAAATTAATTAAATAAAAAAATTATTGTTTCATATAATTTGTACAATTATATGAAACAATAAATTGAAAAAGTAGTAATAAAAGATAAGTTAAAAAATACCCCCCATGTCCATTGAAGCGGTGGTATGTGAAAATTTGTCGTTTTAAAAATTAGATCGCATTTCTAAAACGTTCGGGAAGCACTACTCTAACGTATTATTTTAAGGGTAAAAATCAACATTAATTGCCTTCGACGTTCAGTTTTTTTCAAACCTCACTCTATAAGCACTTAAAAAGTATTGTAAGATTTTGCGTATCGTACAATACATACATGCATGCATATCACCAAACTGCTCTGTGAGATTCAGAGGATAGATCCTCAAAGGGAGCTCATATGCCATTCAGATTAAAATTTAAAACTGATGGAACTAGATTTTGCTTACTGTTGATATATCAAACGGCACCATTTACAGCGAGCTCAGCACACAACTCGGGCTTCGCTGACATTCATCGCACATCTCATTCAAGGCACTTTGTACTTCATTCTCAATATTATTTTCTTATGCAGGCATTTCTGAATCTGGTCTTCCCATGATTTCCTTGGCATTCCTCTGCCTTTCTTTCTAGCCGTTTGGGCTGAATAAATTCTCTTAGTAAGCATTTCGCCACTCATTCTTTCAACATGGATAAACCACCTAAAACATCCAAATTGAAAAGAAAAACAAATAAAAATTAAGAAAAAAACTTGAAATGAACTTGTAATTTATCAGAGGCTCGGTGAAAATAAATCATGTGCTTCTGAAGAAAAACAAACTGTTGGAAGGAGATTACATTGCTGATATAATAACACGTGGCATCGTATAGAATATATTCTCTATTCTAGCGTCTTTTAGCTGTCGTATCGCTTTATACTAGAACTGCAGTTCCCAAACTTTTATTTCGCTTACCACCATTTTAATTCTAGGATACAAACATATGTGTGTGCGCGCGCGCGTGTGTATCAATGATTAATTATGTTAATTAACAGTAAAAAAATATATTATCAAATTATGTTAATTTGTTTAATTACATGAAAATAAGAAGAAGCTATTGTTTTATTGTTTGTATAAGAGACCTTTGAAAAACACAGTAACATGAAAATCTAATGCGAAAGATGAGCTTGCAAATTTTAGTTCATTTTCCAAGTGTTTTAAAGTTTTAAGCGAAGATCTGGTTCAAAGTTTGACTTAGTTCTATATTTATTCTTAACGGACAGCGTAGCTAAAAATCCTGTTTCACAGGCATAAGTTGTGAAACACGCAAAAAACTTCAAAATTTTGCTCGTCATAGAGGGTTGTCGCTTCCGCCAAAGTTTTTAAAGTAATTCATTGGGTTGAATCTTTGTGACAGCATGCATATCAACAAGGTATTGAAACGAAGCTATTACAGCAGCGAGAAAAGACAACCCTTAAAAAATTGCGCTATCAGAATAGTGCTGCCAAAATGTGGGCTTAAAAAGATGTAGATTTAAGCATTTTATGACGCGTTTTGAGGACAAATCACAAGACACGAGGATGATCAAGTGAAAATATTGGAAGGCAGAAACGTTGTATTCACACCTTGCACAACAATCGCATTCGCTTTTCCACGTAGTGTCATCCTCTTGCTATGCACGTTCGTCGTCGCGAAGCCAACACTTGAATTCTGTCCAAGGAAACACTCATGTACCGCATGTTGCAGCGTGAAGGAAACAGTTTCATGCGCAGTACTTATATGATCGGTTGAAAAAGCCAGGAATCATTCGGAGCCAGATCCGGGAAGTGAGGGGGAAAGGATAGCGCTTCAAAACGTAGTTTCTGAATGGTTGCAAGATATCCACCAGAAAACTGGCTTTACTGCAATACAGAAATTCATGACAGCAAAGTGAGTCTTAAAAGCAGACCCTGTTACTTTTGTCATTTTGTGGTGAAGCGGTTTGTATGTTGCAGTGAAACTTCTTTTTGCCACTTTTGTTGTTGTCATTTGAATCATTTAAGTATGCTGGATGTTTGTTTGTTTTTTATTATTATTTGAGATTTAACGACTACCGTGAGCTACTTAATGGGCTATAAGCAATCGCCCGTATCTAATTTAGGGCCACTGGTTCCTGGGAAGGGAGACAGCCAGCGCCACAAGAAGACAAACACAACATCCATGCCTCACCGGGATTCGAACCCGGACCCATCTCGGACGAATGATCAGAAGCCATCGCTTAGACCACTGCGCCACCTGGGCGGCGGATTATCTGTGCGTCTTCTATGTTGACACAGAAAAACAGAGTATACTGTATAGAGAAAAGAAAAGCTTTGTAACTAAAAACAGTTGTGGGAGGGGAAACTTTAAGTGGAAAGGAATTAAGGTAGACTAGTAAGGTAGTATAAAAACAGAACATTAAGTGTTCCTTTTGGCTCACGTTGAACGTAGGACAGATACAAGTGGAGACGTTTTTACATAGACGAAATTCTTTTTATAGAACTGTGTAATTATTTTGGAAGTAAGAAGTATCGTGGAGCTGTGGAAAATCATGAACCTGCAGTTTATTCCTGTCAGGCATAAAAAGCGTTTTTATAGTATAGGTCTACAAAAATACCATACTCAATTGAAATGTAAATTTTCGTCATCCTTCGAGAAAATTGTGCACCAAAGGCAGATGGAATAAACACGAGAAATCTTTTTTTATATTCAGCGAGTTTTTTAGTCTTCTGGAAACAAGGATATTGCAACAAAAGCAAAATATATTTGTGCCACCTAATAGTATAAATTCTGCTTCACAAAAGGCTGTGGAAACTCATGGGCATAAACTTATTTGTTTCCTTGAAACGTAATTTTTGATATTCGGCATCTTGAAACACAGATATCGTTTTCCCAATGGACGGACAAAATGATACAGTAAGCAGGTTTTAGCTTTCAAAAATCCATGTAAGAAAAGCAAAACAAAAAATAATTGAAAAATTAACAGAAAATAAATTTCGCCAAACTTTTAAAAGTGTTTTTGTTATGTAGATGTAAGTATCATGGCTGATATAGATTTAAAAACAAAACAAAAAAAAACAACCCTGAAAAGATTTAGCAGAAGAAACAAACATTGTAGCATTTTGAAAGGAGAGAGAACTGTTACTTCAGTGTGGAAAAATAAAGATAAAGAGCGCAAAGGGAAGATAGCGCAGCAATTCTCTTTTCCAGGAGTGCTGCATGTATATATATAATCTGATTTTTATTTTTTCCGGGAACGGTTTATGTGTTATCGATTGGCAGGGTGGTTTTACTTCTTACGTGTATGTCTACCTGATCTTTGAGTCCCTTCACGATCGAGCTCCTGGAGAAGGCGGAAAAGGCCTTCCTTTATTACCCTCTGGAGGCAAGTAGAATCTATCGATCCATGTCCGCCGGGCAAGACAAGTATGAAAGTCTTAGTGAATTATCTCTCCTTTTCTAGAAGCATAACTCAACGTGATCTCTAATTGTACGCAATGGAACACACCAGCAAAAGCTTCAACGTAGAAGACTTTCTTCTAACAGGCACTGAGAACTCTTTGATTTTTCAGTTTTATATTTTTACGCCTTAAATGACGTGCATGTATTTTTATAACCATGGCCGCCTTATCACGCCCTTTGCCAGAACATTTTTGGAAGCCCTTTTCACATTTACAGTTTTTTTTCAGATTTTTTTATAGTTTTTCGGTTCAAATTACAATTTTTATGGGTACAGTGTGCTATAAAAATAATAGACTAAGTTGATAAAGAAGTAAATTTTTCTGAAAAGAAAAATTAAAGAGAGGGAAAGAGGAAAGAAACTCAAATCGAAACAGGAATTCAGGGTAAAATCCATACAAGTTTAATGCACAGAAAAATAGAATAGCATCGAAAACCAGTAACGGCAATTTGTTTACTAAATGTAGGAGTCATTCATTCAGCATACCGAGAGAAAAGTATTAATAAAAAGGCTATAAATTAATATATGAACATACCTAAATGTCAGTGCGTCGCATTTGTTTTGTTTCCTAAGTACATTTAAATTATCTTAAAACATATACAATAAAATATACAAATGATCTTAATAAGTTAAAAAAATTATAAATACATTTAAAAAATACAAATGATCTTAATATGTTAACAAATATGTATAAAATTACTAAATACGTTTAAAACACGCTAAATAATTAAAAAAAATATTTCCCTAGCTCAATTGCTGGGTCATAGAAGTCAGAGATTGGAAACAGTTGTTGTTGTTCGGTATTAAAATAATGCTTGACACAAACATTTTCGCACAGAGCAGGATACTCAGAGGTAAATCTTCCATAGAGGCTGATGGCAACAATTTGGCCCCGAAGATCTCAATAGAACAGCGCGCCAGTGGACGGACATGGAACTAAAGGTTCCATGTCCGCCCCGGTGGCGCAGTGGTCTAAGCGATGGCCTCTAATCATTCGTCTGAAATTGGACCGGGTTCGAATCCCGTGAGGCATGGATGTTGTGTTTGTCTTACGTCACTGGCTCTCTGCCCTTTCCTGTAACCAGTGACATTAAATTAGGGACGGGCGACTGCTTATAGCTCATTGAGTTGCGCACGGTGGTCGTTAAACCTCCAATAAAAAAAAAATAATAATAACGGGATGCTTCGACTAGCGCATATCTGAGGTTGTTCAAATTCCTAAGCTACGATTTCTTAGGTTCAGTTACTTGGAACTTCATTGCCTTGTGTGATATAATGGTAACGTGTCCGAACGGAAACCGGAAGTACGGGTTCGATTCTAGCCCAAGGCAATGCGATTTTCAAGTTTTCTGAGGAGATGTTACATGGAGAACAGTGAGCGAAAAGCAATTTCAGTCTGAGATCTGATTGCTGAGAGTAATGTACTCGCTCGCGAACTTCCCATCTGTTTGTGAAGAATATTTCTTCCTTAATTTCAACGATCATATGTCATTCTGTTGCATCAATTCGCAGCAAGAGAAAAATTCCTGCAAGACGCACATTCTCTTCCGAAAAAGATCTGTTATTGCGCATCATCCATGTTCCACAGAAAATCCATCTCTGCAGTAATAATGGCTTTCAACTGAACCTTTCTCACGCTGTCCTTCACGTTTTTTCTTTTTTTCTCGTTCTACTCTTTATAGTGCCGTACTGCTAGCCTTGTGGGCATAACGCTGAAGCTCCCGAGTTCTCGTAACATACGAATGATGCGCATTTATGCGATGCAGAGGCATGAGTGGTGCGGTACGTTTGTACTACATACAGTACGTATTTAGAGACATGAGTGGTACGGTGTGTTTGTACTATATAGAGACATGTGGCGCGGTCTACCTGTACTATGTAGTGATATAGTACAGGCAGACCTCTCCGAAAAAGATCTGTTATTACGCATCATAAAATGTAAAATGTAGTGACATAGTACAGACACCGCAATACTTATGTTGCTACTTTGTACAGGAAGACCGCACCACATGCGTCTATATTCTGAAGTACAAATACACGGCACCACTCATGCTTCTACATATGTAGTATATGCTCATCATTCGTCTATTATGAGAACTGTGATATGAGTGTGTAACGTACCAGGAGATGTGACGTACCTGCCCGAAGGACGCACACGACATAAAGGCAGATAGGAATCAGAATAAAATGTCCGCGTAGCTTAATTGGTAGAGCAACTTATTCCGGAATGAGTGGACCCGGGTTCGAACCCCGGCGCGGATAAAAATGACGGAGAAATTCACTTCGATATAAGTGGTGCGGTGTGTTTGTACTATGCAGTGACATGAGTGGTATCGTGTGTCAGTACTGTGTAGTGACATGAGTGGTGTGGTGCATTTGTACAATGTAGTGACCTGAGGGCGCGGTGCTTCTATTCTATGTAGTGGTATGAGTGGCGCGGTGTGTTTGTACAATGTAGTGACATGAGGGTGCGGTGTTTCAATTCTATGTAGTGACATGTGTGGCATGGTGTGTCTGTACTATGCAGTGACATGAATGGTATGGTGTGTCAGTACTGTGTGTGACATGAGTGGTGCAATGTATTTGTATTATGTAGTGACATGAGGGTGAGGTATTTCTATACTATGTAGTGACATGAGTGGTGCGGTATGTCTGTACTGTGTAGTTACAGGAGTGTATGATGTGTATGCATTGTTTAATGCCATGCGTGGTGCAGTGTGTTTGTACTATGTAGTGATATGAATGGTACTGTGTCTTTAAGAGACGTGAGTGGTGCCGTGTGTTTATATTCTCATCTGTAAAATAATAGTTGATGTTAGTTGTTTAAATTGAACTTTCCGTTAAATTAACTTCTGTGCAACATAGTAAAAGTTTAGAGGTTGTTAAGTTTAACTTTAACTTCAGCTTTACTATAAAACACCTAACAACTTATCTCACGTTATCGTTTAACTTCATGACTTGGCTTCACTGTGAAACCTCGGATTTCTTCTCAATCTTAGCCACTGAAAGTTTTAAATAACGTATACAAGTCACTATCATATAAAACGGCTGGATTTCAAAAACAAGCTTACTTACAAATTCAATATTTTATTATCCTGGAATTCAGCACGTCATCCAATTGGCACACACTTAACCAGAAAACTTATTGGCTTGAATCTGGTCAAAATAATACTCGGCGTCCAACATCTAAATATAATTATCCTCTCAGTTCTTCACATTCTTGAGCATACAACTTTCGCTCGCTCGTGAGTTAGTTTACAAACATTAGTCAAGAATCAACTATTAAAAAAGGATTTCCTATGAATCGTTTACGAAAACACATAAATATTGCCTTTTGCAAATAGCTCACAGAAAATCCGCCTAAGCATAGTCAAACCAAAATTGCCTCACTAATATTGAACAAACAAGTCTAACTACGTAGGATGTACTGTATCCTGCTTTAGGTTGTTGCCAAATCAAGTTCATCGGGAAGGAATCTGTGTCATTAAGTAAGAAAAACGTTTAACGAGAAGAAACCAAATTTACATAAGAACGCAGGAACTCAACAGGAATGCACAGATGGTGAGTCGAGAGTTTTGCAATATTTGCATAAACGCATGTGCTGCGGCGGGTATGTCACGTGTTTAAACTAGTTCAAGTCGCGCACTGCAGTCAGTCGAAAGGGATATAAAGTGGTAGTCGTTGCTGTGAACAGCACTGCGTGCCGTCGTTCTGTCTGTGGTTGGGACGCCTAACAAATGAACAGCCACAACCTGTGGTTCGTCGCCTTCAATTAGGGAACTTTTGCTTTACGAGTTTGAACTCGGTCATAACGCTGCTCAAGCAACACGGAACATTTTTCATGCGAAAGGAAAAGGTTCCGAGGACCACGGCACCGCAACCAGATGGTTCAAGAAATTTCGCTCAGGTGACAGAAACCTCGCGGATCAGCCAAGGGCAGGTAGGCGGCGAACCGTGGATTCCGAGGCCGTGCGCCAGGCCGTAGAAGCAAATCCGACAATCAGCATTCGGAGATTATCAGGCGAGCTGGGCATATCACAGACCACTGTGGTTCGTCGCCTTCAGGACCTTGGCAAGGTCTACAGGAGCTGCCGCATTGTTTCTCACGAATTGACGCCGGCTGAAGCAAACCGCCGAGTGCAACGGAAACTCCTAGAAAACCCGCGCGATGTACGTTTCATCAAAAGAATTGTCACGTGCGATGAAAAGTGGATCCATTTCCGTAATCCTAACACACAACGGCAGTGGTTGATCCCCGGCAAACTTCCTGAACCAGTTGCCAAACGTGAGCGCTTCGAGCACAAAGTGATGCTCTGTGTCTGGTGGAATTTCGAGGGGATAACCATCAACGCCAAACTCTACTCTAAACAGCTGGAGCGGATGTATGCCGTTTTGGAGGAGAAGGACCCGGTAATGGTGAACAGAAAGCGCGGTCTCCTACAGCAGGACATAGCTCGGCCTCATACCGCCCGAACGACCAGGGCAAAACTCCAGGAACTTGAGGACATCGAACTGATGCCCCACTCAGTATATAGTTCCGGACCTTGCGCCGTCGGATTAACACTTGTTCCGGTCCATGGGCCACTTCCTTCGCAGGCGGCACTTCAACAACCAGAAGGAGGTGCAGCTAGGGTGAAGGAGTTCTTCTCCTCGAAGGACAAGAACTGGTATCGCCGTGGAATCGAAGAACTGGCAGACAGATGGCTGAAGGCGGTGCAACACGATGACCTATACTTTGAATGCTAGTCAGTTTTCGTCATAAAGGTACGTATGAAGACATAAAGTGATCCAAATATTGCAAAACGTTCGACTCACCCTCCTTAGAATCGAAGAACTGGCAGACAGATGGCTAAAGGCGGTGCAACACGATGGCCTATACTTTGAATGCTAGTCAGCTTTCGTCGTAAAGGTACGTATGAAGACAAACGTTCGACTCACCCTCTGTAGAATCGAAGAACTGGCAGACAGATGGCTAAAGGCGGTGCAACACGATGACCTATACTTTGAATGCTAGTCAGTTTTCGTCATAAAGGTACGTATGAAGACATAAAGGGATCCAAATATTGCAAAACGTTCGACTCACCCTCTGTAGAATCGAAGAACTGGCAGACAGATGGCTAAAGACGGTGCAACACGATGGCTTATACATACTTTGAATGCCAGTCAACTTTCGTCGTAAAGGTACGTATGAAGAAATAAAGTGATCCAAATATTGCAAAACTTTCGACTCACCCTCTGTAGAGGTATAGCTTACACTTCCTTCCCTTGACTTGCTCGACCAAAAGATAGATAGCTGACTCCAAATTCTGGTCCAGTTCAATAGGTCTCGCTTAAGATTATTTACTGAGTAAGAATGATTTGTTGGGAAGTTTCGCTGATTTCTCTCCTAGTCCATGATGTGGTTGCTCTCAGGTTTCCATTTAAATATACTATTTTGCACTCATTGATGTTGAGTAAAAATAATGTTCCATCTCTAAATTGAAGCTTTTTTTTAGAAAAACATACTAAATTAGCGTTGCCGTTTTGCAGTGTTACATATCGTACTTTTTTTTTTTTTTTTTTTTTTTTTGATTGGAGGTTTAACGACCACCGTGAGCAACTCAATGGGCTATAAGCAGTCGCCCGTCCCTAATTTAGGGTCACTGGGTCCAGGGAAGGGAGAGAGCCAGTGCCAAAAGACAAACACAACATCCATGCCTGACCGGGATTTGAACACGGACCTCTTACGGACAAATGATCAGAGACCAGGGCCTTAGACCACTGCGCCACTGGGGCGGCCATATCGTACTTTACCCTATCGCCGAAAAATAATTCGCAGAGAACGCTAGACTTTTTGACATCTTGCATTTTTCGTTTGTAGTTCCTCATTAATACGACTAACAAGATAGAAAAACGTGTGTAACTTACAATTTCTGTCTCTTTGTCTTCATATTCTCCTTCACTTTATTTCTTCCCTTTTATCACCCTATCGATTTCGTTCTTTCTCTTTCTGCTCTTCAAACTCCATTCTTTTCTTTTTTGATCACTTCCTTTTCGTATATCCTTACCATTTTTCTTTCACCTTTTCGATTTGTCATTTCCCCCCCGGTTTCATTTTTTGCCGCTCATCTTTCACCGTCAACCCCCCTCTCTTCCTGGCATTTTCTGTTTCCCTGCCTTTCATATCATCTTCGTCACTCTCCTTCTGTCAACCCATCTGTCACGTGACCCAGAATGTCTTCACATCTTTTCGATTCTGGTACTTCCGTCATCTTTTTTTCTTTATTTTATCTCTGTTAAAGCGCCCATGTGTCGGCTTAAACCTTTGCTACTGTTGTGTGCGAAAAATCTATGAGGATGATCGTTTGGGAGATGCCGCAATCGGCATGCTTGGTGCCAACTATCATGCTACGTTAAAAGTTTCGCAGATCACTTGTTTTGCCCATTCAGAGCCTCAAAAGAATAATGCTGAAGATCAACAAGCTGGTTTACCTGATCTTAACCGCACATGGCGCTCACGTGACGTCTTACATGTTGGAGTGAGTCATTTATGTGATGAGGACAGATGTACCTAATATATTGACATCTCAATAGATACAAGGCCTGACTAAGACACCCGGGGGCCCAGGGCTAGAAAAATGCAGAGGTCCCCGTCCAAACAAAATCTTTTACCATGTATAGCGCTGAAGGTGTCACGTGATACAAGGTGTGATCAAAAAGTATCTAGACTGGATTTATTTAAAAAAGAAATATAAGACTTACAGGTTTGAACCTTAATCGCGTTCGAAGTAATTCCCTTCCGAAGCCAAACACTTAACCCATTGCTGTTTCTACTGCTCGAAACATTTTTTGAAGTCATCTTCTGAAGTAGCGAACAGCTGCTTCGTCGCATTATGTTCTATCTCCTCAATATTTTGAAATCTTTTTCCTTTCAAGTGGTATTTGATTTTTGAGAAGAGAAACAGGTCTCAGGGAGCGAGATATGACAAATAGGGTGGCTGTCTGATCTGCTTAGCAAGAAACTGCTGCACAAATTGCGATGCATGGGCAGGCTCTTTGTCGTGGTGGTGTTGCCACTCGCCACTTTCATGAAATGCCGTCCTTGCGATGAACTGCGTCCGTATATTTCTTAAATCGAACTGTGTCCTTATTTAAGGAAAAGTTTGTGACCTCGATGTTGAAATAATATTCTATTAGCATAAAGATCTTAATAAGAAAGTCTGTTCGACTTTTAAGTAATTACGTGATTTGAGTTCAGACCGGCGTAAGCCAGGTCGGTTTCTGTCTCCTCCCTCTGACAGTAGTACTCCTTGTTGATTATCTGACCTGATGGAGCTCATTTATGATGTACAATTCCCTCATGATTGAGAAAAACAGTTAACATCGTCTTGACATAGATGCGGCTCTGTCATGGCTTTTTTTTTTTTTTTTTTTTTTTTTTTGAGATGTGGCTTTGCCGTGCTTTTTTTAGATGTGGCGCTGTCATGTTTTTTACGCTTTCCAACCGTAGGTTGAATAAATGTATATGCTCCAGCTTTGTGTGTCTGTCTGTCCGTCCGCACGATAACTCGCGTAGAAATGGTTCGATTTCGATGAAATTTTAGTATGTGGTAGGGGACAACCTGGGAAGGGACCCTATTGAAAATAGGCGAAATATAGTCAAAGGTCAGGACATAGGAGGGGATCCATTCCATCGCCCTTATGCGTCATAACTTGACTAAAAATGCTTCTATTGCTACAAAACTTTAGTATGTTGTTCCAGAGTTATACTGAACCGGTTCTGTTTAATATAATCGAAATGAGGTCAAAGGTCAGGGCACAGGAGCGAGTTTTATTGCACAGCCATTATCCTCATAACTTGACTAAAAATGCTTCTATTGCGACAAAACTTTAGAATGTTCTTCCGGAGGTATACTGAACCAATTCTGTTTAATATCATCGAAATGGGGTCAAAGGTCAGGGCACAGGAGCGAGATTTATTCCACAGCCATTATCCTCATAACTTGAGTAATGATTTCTGGTATGTTGGAAAGCTTATCATAATCAATGCATTGCATGATTTTACTAACTTGTTAATAATAATCTTAGAATTTGCAATAAATTCTAAAGCAAAGTTAATTTTGATCTTGAAATGAGGCAGCAATTGCAGGGAAGAATAACAAAACATTTTGTGAAAATTGAAGCTGCCTTTTTAATGAAAGAGTGGAGATTGACCAATAAGAGGGTGCAACAAAACCTCGCATAAAACATTACTTTCACAATAATAATAATAATAATAATAATATTAATAATAATAATAATAATATAATATGATAATAATAATAATTGGAATTTTTGAAAATCCTTCTAAAATTTCAACATTCTTTACAAAAGGAAAAACCTTTCTTTTACTGAAAGATAATAATACAGCAAATCCGTCAAAATATAGGCCTATTACATGTCTGCCGACAGTCTATAAGCTTCTGACATCCGCTTTAACTATGAAGATTAACAATCACTTAAGAGGTAATGGTGTGATGACAGAAGAACAAAAAGGTTGTTATACGAGATCTAAAGGATGCAAAGATCAAGTTATTATTGATAGTATTGTGGTAAATCAGGCTGTTAAGAAGAAAAGAAACTTGATCATGGCTTATATTGACTACAAGAAAGCACTTGATTCAATTCTGCATGATTACCTCATAGAAATACTGAATATATATATAAGATGAACAACAAAGTCATTCAGTTGCTTAAACAAGCCATGTGTCAGTGGCAAACAAATCTCTATATATCAGATGGAACGAAAATGATTAATTCTAGAAATATCAGAATAAGGGGACTCTCAGTGCTCTTTGGTTTTGCATAGGCCTTAATCCTCTCATTCACATACTAGGCAGCACTAAATATGGATTCAGTATAAACGGGATTAGAACACAAAGTCATACAATCAATCATTTATTATATATAGATGACCTTAAGATATACTGCAATTCCAAAAACACAATTGAATAAGCTTCTACAGATTACTGCCACATTTAGCAGATAAATTCATATAAGGTGGTGCATTTAGAAAGAGGAGTTTTGGTTAAGTCTGAAGGTTTCTCTTTAGACAACAATGAAATAATTGAAGATTTAAATGCAGAAAGTGGATACAAGTATCTGGGATTTTTACAAGCACGTGGCATTAAACACAGTAAAATTAAGAATGATATAAAAATAAAATTCCAGTATCGACTTAAAATGATTCTAAAGACATACCTAAACACAGCTAATAAGGTGAAACCAATTTAAACCTTTGTGGTCCCTGTTCTAACTTATTCTTTTGGTATTATCAGGTGGTCGAAAACAGATCTTGAGGAATTTAACAGAGCTGGGGGATCAAGTATGACCCATCATCGAATGAGACACCCAAAGGCAGGCGTAGAGCGCATCACACTTCCACAAGAAGGAGGATTAGGCATCCTTGATACAAAACGCCTTCACGATGAGCAAATTTGCTCACTGCGGAAATACTTTCACTCTAAATGTAATGAAAATAATTTGTTTGATGTCATATGTGTTGCAGACAAAGAGAGCACTCCACTGATGTTAAGTAAACCAGGTGCTAAAATAGAAGAATCGTCTACGGAAGACCAGATTCGAAAATGGAAGCAAAAGGAACTCCATGGGGATCATCCAAACCAGTTAGACGGACCAGAAGTTGACAAGAAAGCCTCAAATCAGTGATTGAAGCGAGGAAAATTATATGGAGAGACTATTGGGTTTATGATGGCTATTCAAGACAAAGTGATTACAACCAAAACTTACAGAACATACATTTTAAAGGAGGATCTGCAAAGTGACAATTGTAGAAGATTTGGTATGTGCAGTGAGACCATTGAACACATCTGCGGAGGATGCACAACGCTAGCAAACGTTAATTATATGCAGCGATATAATAATTTTGCTAAGATGATACATTTAAATGGAATAACAACCCACTGAGGTACTAGATAATAAAGAATACAAATTATATTGGGACCGTGAGATTAAAACAGACATAACCATCTCTGCCAATCGTCCAGACATAGTGTTATATGACAAAAGGCAGAAGGAAGCAGTCATTATCGCCATATCCGTACCATTGGACCGTAACATTCAGAATACCTATGCAACAAAAATCAACAAGTATGTGGAACTGGCTGCGGAGATTAAACAGATGTGAAAGCTGAAAACAGTTCACATGCATCCGCTGATTATCTCTGCAACTGGTATAATTCCTCAGACTCTTACTCAGCTTGATGCTTTAGGTCTACAACACCTAAGGCCCAAAATCCAAGAAGCAGTAATTCTGGATATGTGCCACATCGTAAGATGATTTTTAAACCATGGTGACTATGTCTTTACTTGACTTCATGTCTGCATTGACAAGTGGACCATGCTACAGATGCCATTACTGTAGATGAGAAAATTAAATAAAATATAATAATAATAATAATAATAACGAAAAGAAGTTCAATATTGATTAGGTCATTTCTAAAAGCAACTTTTAAAATCGGGGATGCTGCTAAATAGGAGGCCCTGCAAGCCGTGTGGTAATCAGGCCAGCTGCGTGTCGGAACCGCGGGGGCAGAGGGGGCAGTGGCCCCCGCACCCAAATGAGTGTGGAGGCAAAACCATATTTGCCCCCTCAGTTTTCTTCCTTTTCAAATTACATATGTTCATGATTGGAAATCTCAAACATTCGCGTTTTTTTTTTTTTTTTTTTTGAGGTTCATGTTGAAAAAAAGTATTGCTCTTCATTTTTTTCCATAAACTATCTAGAAATCAGAATTGTTTTTAATGCCCCCATTAAACAGTCCAGAGCGCTGGGTCCTGTTTGAAGACCAGCAACGTTTTGTGTCTTACTAGGTGTAAAAAAATAGTCTTCCTCTAAAAAAATAAGAAAAAATAAATGGGGAAGTGAAAGTAGGGTGCGAAATGAGATATAAGTTCCTTCAATATTTAATAACAGCGTCTACGGTTACAATTCCTGTGGAATTCGTACCAATCCGGAAGTATCAAAATCCATAGTGTAATGCAGTTTGTATATACGGTTAGTTTACACTGAGAAGCTACAGTATATATGAATATGAAAGTGTTGTTTTTTTTGTAGATCAATATTTAATCGAAAAAAAAATGTTCAGCAAATTTTTCTAATGAAGTCAGCACGTCTTCTTTTACAATAGTACGATAAATTTTGTGCCATGATAAAATATATTTTGTTCTCCGACATCGTGCCTCCGCTGTCAAAAAAGAGTTCTGACGCCATTGAATCAGGCTCAGAGTGTACATGCATATTTCACTTTGTCGCACTGTCTGTCTAACTTTCTTTCTGTCTTCGTCTCTCTCTCTCTCTCTCTCTCTCTCTCTCTCTCTCTCTCTCTCCGTGTCTTTCTTTCTTGACTTCCTTTTTCACTTTCTTCCTATTTCTGTCTAAATGTCTGTCCTTTCCTTTTCTCACCCTCTTTCTTTGTCTCTCTGTTTCTCTTTATCTTGTATCTCCGTTTCGTATTCTTTTTGTATCTCATCCTCTCTTTTTATCTCTTTATGTTGTTTTTTTTCACTGTCTCACTGAATTTCTTTCTGTTCTCTTTCCTTTTTTATCTGTTTTCAGGGTCGTTTCGGTCTGAAAACTATGTCGATATTTGACGATCATTTTTACCTCGCTTTTTTGTTTTTTATCGCTAACACAAAACTGTTTTCCTTTCAACAGAAATCCTTGACCACGACAAAATATCATGGCGACTTTGTTGAAATGTTCACCGATCAATAAGACCGGGAGTCTTTCAGACGTTCTTCTAAAACTAGTGGAGAAAAAAATTTAATTTGGTTGCTGTCTAGAAAAATATTAGACTCCTGTAGGAAAAGAAATCAAGCTTGGGCAAAATGGAACGCCTAGGTTGACCCAGACATACCACAACACACTTGCAAGTCATTTAAATTGCAGTCACGATTCAGCATACTTTAATCCACTTTCTAGACTGACTGAAATATTTGTTGGCTTTTGACCATTTTCGAGTGGAAAATGAAAGGACATGCAGGTCACGGATTTTGGATGTCGCATGGGTAGGCGTATTTAAACTTTTTTACCGTAATTCATTTAACCTTGACATACATTTTGTCAAAAAAAAAAAAAAAAAAAAATGTAGAGTTCTACAAGTTGAGAGTCGGAAAAGTTTAAAATAAATTTAGCTCCAAGCTTTGCGAGTGATGTACGGGCATCCGCAAAAAAAAAAAAAAAAAAAAAATTGGTACTAAGCTTCTTTGTTTCATTCGGTTAAAGATACCTCCAAAACAAATTGCTTTTCGCTCGATTTCTCTCCGCATACCAAACCAATGTTCGTACTATAGGGACACAAAAATAAAGAACGAAAGATAGAAAGTAAATTATGATAAATGCTACTACAGTGGATGTTCCCACAATTTTAGAACGATTTTCGTGCAATATAATTAAAGTAAAATTAGTTCTTTCTTAAATGTTCTGTCTGATAGCCCTTTCTCTGGAACCTACATCTACATTTCCAAGGTAACTTAGTATTTCTTAAAATTGGTAGTGGTATTTTATTCCACTCCTGTTCCACTACTTTCCATAGTCCATTCATTTTTTCAGGTCTGCGTTTTGAAAGCGTTCTTTTTCCCAGTGCGAAGGCACAGTAGTCCATTGGTGACTTAAGGAATATGAGCAAAAAGTATAGAATTGATACCAGTCTCTTTTTTTCATTTCTTCAAGAAACAAAGAGGTAGATTTGGATGTATGACTGGTAGCCTTATCTTGATGGAGTTCCACTCTTTGAAGGCTCTGTGGATAAAGGAATGGTATTTCCCCTTTAAATATAAGAGATAAAACATTATTTTGGTAATATGCAGAATACACTGTAAAAAATTGCCGTGAATAGTCAGTGTTTCACCCGGATTAAGACGGTTTACAGACTGTAAGCACTCCACTTGGCAGTCAACCACAAATTTTTGGTAGATAAACTACATGTTCACGGTGTTTCAACTGCTACTGTATTTTAGCCTTGACAACCTGGCTTCTTAAAGTGGTTATATACCGTTTTTTTTTATTTTTTTCATGTGCAGTCAGTCGACTGGCAACACTTATATGGGCAACACGTTTTTATTTCCTGGTCATTAGATTGTTAGTGAACATTACGGTATCAACACTGTCAAACATATTCAATCCACCGCTGGACGAAGGTCTCCCCAAGTTTTCTCCACAACGGTCTGTCTTGTGCCAGTCTCCTCCACGTCACTCCTGCATACTTTCGAATTTCATCTACCCATCTCCCATGTGGTCTTTTCCTGTCCCTTGGAATCCAATCTAAAATTTTGGCTGTCCATCGATGGTCTGTTCTTCTGGCAGTATGTCCAGTCCATTGCCATTTCAGGGATTTAAATCTGATCATGATGTCTTCCACTCTTGTCATTTTTCGGATCCTCGAGTTCCTCTTCTTATCTCTCCTGGTTACACCAATAATGCATCCACGTCTCTGCACCATACGTAAGCACTGGAAGGATGCATTGATCAAACACTTTTTTTTAAAATAAATAATGGCATATTGCTCTTGAAAATTATGTTGTTTCTTCCAAAAGCTCTCCAGGCAAGTTTTGTACGCCGATTAATTTCTTCATCAATGTGACTCTCACTTGATATCTGCTGTCCAAGATAAACGTACGTGTCTGTTATCTCCAGCTTTTCTCCATCAATCGATAAAACTTCATTTTTTGTAAATGCGTTGAACATCACTTTTGTCTTCTGAAAGTTCATTTTTAATCCCACTTCTGTACTCTTATCAGCAAGTTCCTGGATCATACTCTGTAGCTCTGATGGGGTAGTTGCAAAAATGACTACGTCATCAGCAAAACGAAGGTGGGTTAGATAATCTCCATTAACCTTTATCCCTTTGTTTTCCCAGTTCAGTGATTGAAAGACATTTTCCAATGTGGCATTAAAGAGCTTCGGAGATATGGTGTCACCTTGTCTCACTCCCTTTCCAATTTTTATGTGTGTTGTAATTTCGAACAGCCGAATCTTTGCACTTGCATTTCCATAGATGTTATTAATAATATTAATGTATGCATCTTCAATACCGCAGGATTTCAAAGCCATTGTAACCGCTGATGGTTTCAGCGAATCAAAGGCTTTTTCATAATCGATAAAAGCCATGCACAATGGAAGTTCATATTCCCTCGCTCTTTCAATTAGTTCTCTCAGTACGTGGATATGATCTATTGTGCTGTAGCCACTCCTGAATCCAGCTTGTTCTCTCGGTTGAGCCATGTCCAGTGTTACCTTATAGTACTGTAAAATTACGGTTTATTGACTGGCCACTCAGCTGCCGGTTTATCTACCGTAATTTGACCCTGCAATTTTTTATAGTATAGATTTTAACATTCTTTTCAACTTAACTTTAACTTCCCATTGTACGAGAAACTAGCAATAATTATGAATCCTTTACTGAAACTTTCTTTGGTTTCTTGGAACCAAGTTTGTAAGTCTTTTCCTGCTCTTTTACGATAGTAATTCGACCTTTTTTTCGTTATAGTCGTTTAGATATATCCACGCTTCATCAATAGTCACAATAAATTTCCATCTGTCTCCAGCTAAGTGATTTTCATAAAGAAGTCTACACCGTGTTCTGCGCGCAGCCACGTACCTGGGCTAAAGGCGATGGAAATTAAATTTATGTATATACGATTCAAATCTTCGTTTATTAGTTTGTTTACAGTTGATACAAAGATTTTTAACGAATGAGCGATTGCTCTTTGGGTCGGTGGATTTTCTTTTAAGACCAGAGACCTTACTTTTGAAATAGTCGTAAAACTACGTACCTCCTTTGAATATTTCGTTTGGTGTTCTTTTTCCTGTTAAAAGCAATGCTTGAATTTCCTACCTATTATTAATAATATTGCTTATTTTACGTTTAGAAATGCTACATAAAGATAAAAACATAACCTTCTATCCACAGCTTGTTTACGTCCGCTGTTTCCTTAGCAGACGATATTTAACTGCAGAAGATGTTTGTTTCGTGTTCATCTAACATGCTGTTGCCAGTTTCAATTCTTTGAACTTATTTTATTTTCTGTAATTTCTTCAAAAACATTCTAAAAATGTGTGAAGTATAAAACAAAAATTTGTGTCATTATCGTGGTGTAGAATAACAATTTTTAGAACAATCTGTTTGCTAAAATCTGCGAATTACAGATTTCAGCTTGTCCTTAAGCATAGCTGAATATGTTGCACTGTAAACAGTTTGTCTGTTTTCCTGATAATGTTATAACCATTCATCCGTAAAGGGCCCGGGTTCGAATCCCCCGTGAGACATGGATGTTGTGTTCGTCTTACGGCACCGGCTTCTTCCCTTACCTGGAGTCAGTGGCCCTAGATTGGGGATGGGCGACTGCTTATAGGCTATTGAGTTTCTCACGGTGGTCGTTAAACATCCAATTAAAAAAAAAATTCTGATAATGTTCCAAGATCGGCCCATGCATATCCCAAAACAATGGTTGCAAATTTTTTTCGATAGATAGGGACATTTCTGAACTTATTTTTTGGATGGAGACCAGTGGCGTATATTCGAGGCTAGCTGCGAAGCCCAGAGAATGCACAACTAAAAGTCAATTAAATATACACAAATGAAAGTCAATTATCAACGGTATTAAGATGTGTCGATGCTTTCGCTGCGAAAAAAACACGTGCGGATTCACTTCTTTGACTCAGTCTGGCGAGAGAAGAACAACGGCTTAACGCATTCCAGCTCTTCCAGAGTCTTCGTTGTTCTGAATGGAAGACCTTCCATACGATCGCCTGCTGGCGTTTCCATGACAACATGAATGAGCGCATGGAGAGGAATGGGCCATCCCTTTGCGCAACGGTTCGCTCAGAAAAGAGAAGACTTAGACTACCTCATCACTCGCATGCTGCCGCCCGTGTTTTGCAAGAGTTGTGTTAGCTTGTGTGAAGTATCAATGAATTAAAATCAGGGATATTATGTCTTAAATTCGTGGCTTTGTTGGATTTGGACTATTTTGATAAATTTTGTGAAAGCTTCCTGAACATCTATTTAATAACTCTTTGCTTCAAATTTTGATACAGCTCTACTACAAAATCAACTGCAGGTGTTTTATTCCCTTGGTGAATACAAAAACAAATCAGTGAGATACATTATTTGTTACATAAATTTGAATAAATTGGACATAGTGTTTAATGAAGTGTCCAAATTAGCATACCTACTATTAAACTTTCCATCAACAACTGCAACTGCCGAAAGAAGATTTTCCACATTTAAAGGAATCAAGACATATCTTAGAGCCACACAAGGACATGTACATTCGAGCAACTTGGCTGATTTGTCAATAGAGAAAAAACATTCTTTTTAAATATGAAAAAGTACTCGGAATAAACTTTTATGAAAACGTAACATTCAAGTTCACACAAAAGGAAAGAAGAGTGGAGTTTTTGTACAAATAAAGTATTCAGAAGAAGAATAGAGTTCATGTACAAATAAGTGTTCAAATCCTAACCATCATAATTATTTGGTATCATGTTAGCAATAGCATGTACTTCAAATTTAGAAAAAAGTTACTTCTATTATAATAGACAATTAAAATTAAACTTCGCAATAAAAAACAAGAAAGATGACACCGAATTTTCGGGTGTAATAAGCACGTCTTTTGAATCCGTTCTGACGCAAATTAAATTTATCAAAGCTATTCAAAGTCAATGGAACCGGTATGGAAAACAATGGCATCTGACGGAAGAAAGAAGTTTTTCAAACGGGTATTTAAACCCTCAGATATTGCTGTAAACGGAATCGTGAGCTTACGCCCTCTGTTTGCAGACTTGTGCGTTAAGAAAAACATGAATTTCTATGAGAAATATTTCGCACCGCAAACGCTCTCCAACACCGAAATAATTTTTCAAATCGGACTCTTAGAAACAGAGTTATCGACAAAAATAAGATGTGAGTTTACGTCCCCGGTGGGAAAACCATGCATTATTTTAGGAAGAAAGTATTCTCAAAAGGTTTTTCCATATGAGCAGTAACGGTCCAAGAAAAAAAAAATTTAGTCTAGTTTTCAGGAGCGCAGATTTTGCTACAAATACATCAGAAGCAGAAATTAACACTTATGCCCCCTGGTGGCCAAACCATTCTTTACCAAACATTAGGAATTATGTGAAAAACATTTTCCATCAGGTCTTGTATGCGATACAGGAAGAATTTTTCTTTACCAAACATTAGAAATTATGTGAAAAATATTTTCCATCAGGTCTTGTGTGCGATACAGGAAGAATTTTTCGAATAACGCAGAAAACGTAATTTACTTATGTTCCCCTAGCGGAAAGTCTATGATTTACTTGAAATTTTTTAATTTATAGGGAAAACATTTCGCATCGGAAACACTATCCAACAAAGAAAAAAATTTTCAAATCGGAGTCCTAGAAGTAGAGATATTGACAAAAATAAGATATACATCAACACCCCCTGGCGTAGAAACCATGCATTATTTCAAGAAGAAAATGTTCCTAAAAGATTTGTCGACATGAGTAGTATCGGTCAACAAACGACTTTTTTTGCAATCGAGATTTTAGAAGCTCATATTTTGCTGGAAATACATCAGAAGCGGAAATTAGGACTTACGCCACCTGGTGGCCAAACCATTTTTTACAAAAATTAGAAATTACGTGCAAACGATTTCCCATCAGGAGCTGTATCCGGTGCAGAAATAATATTTTTAAATCGGATATTTAGAAGCAGAGATATAAAGGGAAAAGCAATTTACCTTTACAATTTCTAGCGGAAAGTCTATGAATTACTTGAAAATTTTGAAATTATATAAAAATAGGTCACACTGGAAACACTATCCAACAAAGAAGGAATTTTTTATATCGGACTCCTAGAAGTAGAGATATTTGACAAAAATAAGATATACATCTAAACGCCCCCTGGCGTAGAAACCATGCGTTATTTTAAGAAAATGTTTCTAAAAGGTTTGTCGACATGAGTAGTATCGGTCTACAAACGACATTTTTTTCAATCCAGAATTTAGAAGCTCATATTTTGCTGCAAATATGTACATCAGAAGCGGAAATTAAGATTTAAGCCCCCTGGTGGCCAAACCATTTTTTTTTTCAAAAATTAGAAATTATGTGCAAACGATTCCCACCAGGAGCTGTATCCGGTGCAGAAAGAATGTTTCAAATCGGAGATTTAGAAGCAGGGATATAGGGGGAAGCGCAATTTACCTCTATGCCCCCTAGCGGAAAGTCTATAAATTACTTGGAAATTTTGAAATTATATGAAAAACATGTCACACTGAAAACACTATCCAACAAAGAAGGGATTTTTTCAAATCGGACGCCCAGAAGTAGAGATATTGACAAAAATATGATATACATCTACGCCCCCTGGCGGAGAAACTGTGCAATATTTTAAGAAGAAAATAGCGCGAAAAGGTTTATCGATGTGAGTGGCATCAGTCCACGAAAGAATGTTTCAATCGATATTTTAAAAGCTCAGATTTTATGGCAAATACATCAGAAGCAAAAATTAACACTTACGCCCCTTGGTGGATAAAGTATCCTTTACCAAAAATTTGAAATTATATGCAAAAGATTTTCCATCAGGAGTTGTATCCGCTGAAGAAAACATTTTTCAAATCGGAGTTGTAGAAGAAGAGTTGTCGGGAAAAAGACAATTTACTTTTACTCCTCCTAGCGGAAAAACTATGCGTAATTTGAAAAAGTAACTATTTCTAAAATACTCTTCGACATAAATGGAAGAGAGAATCTCTTGCACAACTCGCTTGTTGAACATTTGATATACTCTTTTCCCATTGCTTTTATATCAACATTCTTCCACTAGCACACCAGGATTTTCTGTGCTTTTTGCTTAGGAGTAGGTGAGCTGTTTTCGTATCTGCTGACGCGATACACTCAAGACATAGTCCTTTGAATGGGTGGCAGAGAGAATCTCTTGCACAGCTTGCTTGTTGAGCATTTGATGTACTCTTTTCCCATTGCTTTTCTATCAACATTCTTCCACTAGCACACCAGGATTTTCTGCGCTTTTTGCTTAGGAGTAGGTGGGCTGTTTTCGGCGATACATTCAAGACATAGTCCTTTTAGTGGGTGGCAGAGAGAATCTCTTTCACAGCTCGCTTGTTGAGCATTTGATGTACTCATTTCCCTTTGCTTTTCTATCAACATTCTTCCACTAGCACACCAGGATTTTCTGCGCTTTTTGCTTAGGAATAGATGGGCTGTTTTCGTATCTGCTGACGTGATATACTCAAGACATAGTCCTTTGAGTGGGTGGCAGAGAGAATCTCTTGCACAGCTCGCTTGTTGAGCATTTGATTTACTCTTTTCCCATTGCTTTTCTATCAACATTCTTCCACTAGCACACCATGATTTTCTGCGCTTTTTACTTAGGAGTAGGTGGGCTGTTTTCGTATCTGCTGACGTGATATACTCAAGACATAGTCCTTTGAGTGGGTGGCAGAGAGAATCTCTTGCACAGCTCGCTTGTTGAGCATTTGATGTACTATTTTTCCATTGCTTTTCTATCAACATTCTTCCACTAGCACACCAGGATTTTCTGCGTTTTTTGCTTAGGAGTAGGTGGGCTTTTTTCGTGTCTGCTGACGAGATACACTCAAGACATAGTCCTTTGAGTGGGAGGCAGAGAGAATCTTTTGCACAGCTAGCTTGTTGAGCATTATGTACTCTTTTTCCATTACCTTTCTGTCAACACTCTTCCACTAGCGCAGCAGGATTTTCTGCGCTTTTTGCTTAGGAATAGGTGGACTGTTTTCGTATCTTCTGACGCGATACACTCACGACATAGTCCTTTGAGTGGGTGGCAGAGAGAATGTCTTGCACAGCTCGCTTGTTGAGCATTTGATGCACTCTTTTCCCATTCCTTTTCTATCAACATTCTTCCACTAGCACACCACAATTTTCTGCGATTTTTGCTAAGGAGTTGGTGGGCTGTTTTCGTATCTGCCGACGCGATACACTTACGACATAGTCCTTTGAGTGGGTGGCAGAGAGAATATCTTGCACAGCTCGCTTGTTGAGCACTTGATGTACTATTTTCCCATTACCTTTCTGTCAACACTCTTCCACTAGCACACCAGGATTTTCTGCGCTTTTTGCTTAGGAGTAAGTGGGCTGTTTTCGTATCTGCTGACGCGATACTTTCAAGACATAGTCCTTTGAATGGGTGGCAGAGTGAATCTCTTGTACAGCTCGGTTCTTGAGAATTTGATGTACTCTTTTCCCATTGCTTTTCTGTCAACATTCTTCCACTAGCACACCAGGATTTTCTGTGCTTTTTGCTTAGGATTGGGTGGGCTTTTTCGTATCTGCTAACGCGATACACACAAGACATAGTCCTTTGAGTAGGTGGCAGAGAGAATCTCTTGCACAGCTCGCTTGTTGAGCATTTGATGTACTATTTTCCCATTGCTTTTCTATCAACATTTTTCCACTAGCACACCAGGATTTTCTGCGCTTTTTGCTTAGGGGTAGGTGGGCTGTTTTCGTATCTGCTGACGCGATACACTTATGACATAGTCCTTTGAGTGGGTGGCAGAGATAATCTCTTGCACAGCTAGCTTGTTGAGCATTTGATGTACTCTTTTCCCATTGCTTTTCTAATAACGTTCTTCCACTAGCACACCTATGCTGTTGGGTCTTCAACTGTCATCCCCCCTCCGCCGTGCTGTTGCAATTTCGTCTTGTATGCCACCATTTCTATTCCTCTATCTAGGACAGTGCGCAACAGATTTTCTCTGCCGCGTTAAATGTAGAATTTCATTAAATTTCGTTACTTTGTTTGTTGAAATTAATCATCTTTATTTTTCTCTCCCTCGCAAATCCTGAGACCATTAAATTTTGTTCGTTAAAAATTATGAAATTAGCTTTGAATTAACAATGTGACAGTTCCTATTTTGCTCGTTAAATCAGAGATCTCGCTAAATCCGGCCTCGTTCTGAAAGGGTTCTACTGTACTATGCTGGACACCAAGGGACAAAAAAACACCAAGAAGACCACGTGGGAGATGGGTGGATGAACTTCGAAAGCATGCTGGAGTGATACGGAGGAGACTTACTCAAGACAGTTGTTGAAGAAACTTGGGGAGACTTTCATCCAGCAATGGATTGATAATGGCTGTTGCTGTTGATGATAATGATTTTTTGGGGCTTTCTTGATGGCCCTGATTTCACCATTTGTAGTCCTGAAAATCTTCTCCCCGGAACTGCCAGTACGAGGAAATTTCATTAAAATAATTCCTTTTATCCCCATTCACTTTTGCTCTGAATGAACTAGAAGTTTGAATGAAATGTGTACGAACTGGATAACATCGTACATTTAGAAAAATTCGGGAAGGAAACAGTCAAGAGAGACCTTGACCTGATCTTCATTGTGGTATTACTTAATCACACTTTGAAATAACGTTGTGCTTGTAAGATGAAGAAATCAACGGATGGAGAAACAGAACTGATATTTATGTTTTGCAATGTTTGGTGCATTCCGACACTACTCACGGCCCTTAGCGTAAAAGGAAAAAAAAAAAAAAAAAAAAAAAGACAGAGAGAGAGAGAGAGAAATGTGTCGCTTCTTGAAAGATAAAACTCGCTGAGTCATTTTGTTCAGTTAAATGCTACATACGAGATATGTGTGATCACAGTAGTCAAAGAAGGACCAGGTTCTTGCTACTAACAATTAAAAGTTGCAAATGAAGTTAATTAATAAGTTATAAGATTGCAATGTAGAAAAGTCAGCGCAAATAATAAAACACGACAACAGGTGTCCTAATTGTGAAGACAGAAAAACGTCTGTTTTGAGTCATGGGAATCTTAAGGTTGGAGTATTTTATTTCATTCTTTCCGCTTTTATTTTTTGATGTTCATTATGTGATCATTACATTCAGCAATTCAGTGGTGATAATATTTTTTTATTTTTGTAAAAACAGGCAATATCCAGCATATAAATGTTACAGTTTCGTGAAATAAGTGATACCAAAGTCACTTTCTTCGACATATTCGGTAAAAGTGACAAATAAAAAGTACGTTTTACTGAATCTATTGAAATGAATCAGAAGTTTGACTTATGTGGAACGATTTCTAAAACCGAATCTGAGATATGATTTATTTAATGATTCGTTTGAAAATCCGTTTATTTTTAGTAATAGACAGTAAGAGACGTGCGAGCTTTCGCCACCAACGGGTGACTTCTTCAGGATGGAATAACGTCTAAAGAATATACAAGATTTAAATGCAATATAACAATGATATAAACAGAAAACTAAGCACAATGCTAGAAATTGAAATATGCCTCGTGCAGGCAGGTGAAGGACATATGTTAGGTGCGTGCTGTACGTAGAAACATACGCCATGCAAAAGGTAAGTCAAATGAAAGTTCTTCATTGCACGTGATCGGGTTGGTTAAGATCTCAATGGATTCCCTTATAGCAGTGGCCTTGGCATTTGTGTAAGAGGCGACTTTCTTCATGTTGTCCCATTACGGAGTGGCTGAATGGGTTGCGACTTCTTTCGCTAATGATGTGTTTATTCTTTCCGCTGCAACGTTTCTCTTGTGTTCCGCTAGTCTTACCTTGAAAGAGCGCTTTGTCATGCCCACATATTCTTTCGTGGATCCGTCGGGTTATTTCTATATGATTTATTTAATTTAATTAAAGTTTAAATAAATTCAAAAATTGAACAACTTTAAAATCTACATATATTTTACGCCGCATCATTCTGTTTAAAAAAACACACCTCATATTTGAAATAATCGAATACGCAATAATTAAATGAGTAGGTTATAAGGAAACGTATTAGTTCTTTTCATTATTAATCATTCCTACCACTGTATGAACCTCAGATCTCGTTCATCGCATGTCTGGTGGACAGTTTGCGATTATATTAACATATCTATCTATGGAACCTCGGTTATACGTTTTACGGTTATACATTTTACGGTTATACACTTTTCACTTTTATACGTAATTCTGCGCTATAGTCCCAATAGTTCACTGTATAGTTTCTATTGCTTTTTCAATTCCGTTATACATAATTCATTTGTACGCTTTTTGCGATTATATACGTTGAGTTTTGAATTTCAAATTATCAAAAACACACGGTTCTTTTATTTTTTTATACGTGACCCTAAAGTTTACAACTTCGAGACAACTGAGACAGCGGCATTTTTGCAGACATGAAATAGATAATGCATCTAAAAATTTACTATAGGTTTGCATTTCTCCATTTTTTCCGAATTCAAGAAATTTGAAAGAAGCAAAGATTAGTGAATATTTTACTTGGCACTAATATTAAATCACATAGTATGCAAACTACTTTGAAAAGGGCGATGGATGTGAGTGAAAATTTTGTGGGTATTGAATATTGAACAAATCGTGTTCGGATTTTCTACCTAGTATTTCAAAGGTAAGGTTTTTTTTTTTTTAAATTTTCCTTTCATGTACAGTGAAACCTCCCGCCGCCCCACGAGCGCAATGGTCTAAGCGCTGGCGTCCGAATCCCGGTAAGGCACGGATGTTGTGTTTGTCTTACGGCGCTGGCTCTCTCCTTCCCTGGAACCAGTGGCCCTAAATTAAGGACGGGCAACTGCTTATAGCCCATTGAGTTGCTCACGGTAGTCGTTAAACCTCCAAAAAAAAAAAAAAAAAAAGACCCTCCAAATAACGGTCGCTGCTATAACCGGGAAAAAGTGACCCGTTGTTGGGAGGTTAGCCCTATTTTGGCATTGTTAGTCCCTTGCTCTGGTACAAAAAAAGAATAATTGTACAAAGCTTACGCACGAAGAAAATAGTTTCAGAGCTTTCTCCGAAGGTAGAATGGTGAATGAAACTCAATATAGCAATTTAAAATAAAATCCTGGTGTAGAGGATTTTAAGAACGTGGTGTGTGACCCGTTGTCTCGAAATTTCCTTTTAGAAATATCAGGCTAGGAGGTTAAGTTTAGGGTACGCGCTAAGGATAGAAAAAAATGCTTGACAGTGAAGTGGTACTGAACAGTTAGCTGGCCGAGCGCCGAAAAATAATAACAGAACCTACAGAGACTAATGAAAGATATACCGGATATACCGCCGCCAACAGAAAACATTTCACGCACCAGCAACTCCCCCCCCCTCCAGGTTAAGAGCTGGAGTTCGCCTCACGTAAAACTAAACTTTAACTCCTTTCTTTTTACTTAAGAACACCGTTGTGCTTACCATAATCCAACCCATTGAGCTTGGGGCGCAGTACGATTCTTAACTCTTAACAGCATTTTTTATTCCTATCTGGCCGCGGATGGCCTAGTGGCCAGCAATCGTGACTGCCACGGAGAAATCTCAGGTTCGATCCCAACAGGTACGAACGCTCGAACCACTAAATATCCGCCGTGCGTCGGATGGGCACGTTAAGCCGTCGGACCCGGGTACTGGCCCCCTGGTTTTAAATAAGGGCATCTTCCTTCCCCTTTCTACCTCATATACTTGTGAAAACTGGTGTTGCTGTGAAATATATTCTGAAGCTTGTTATGTTATCAAGAAAACAGCAAAAACTGAAATTAAACATGCAAGAAGTTACTTAATTCAGAAAATTTTGGCTATAGCGTCATCAAAATTAGGTGGAACAGCCTTAAAGTTACTGCAGAGAGACTGTTTTGACTCTCGCAGATGTGTTTGAAAACATGTGTAAAACAAGATAAGCAGTAATCCTCACAGCGACATCCGCATGAAACGATACTGCTTCCGTGACCTGCACCCTCTGTGGTCGGATTTCTTGAAATGTTAAGACCGAGTTTTCACTATGTTCTATACTTCCTTTGTTGAAATTTTTTCTCGCGCTTTTCCCGTTCTGAACAATGTGAACTTAATGTAAATATATGTACGTATATACGTAGTGCGATCGAAAAGTTCCGAGACTACTTACGTAGCGCGCCAACAGATGGCAGTACGCGGATGCCCGAGCAGCTGTCGAGGGCAGTGACCTTCATGAGTCATTGTACCGCGAAGCGTCGTTCTGTGAACATCGGGAGCTGTACTACACGGTATTTGGTGACCACAGCTGCGATTTCGGTATGGACTGCAAACTAGAGCAGCGAGCGAACATCAAATTCTGCGTCAAACTGGGCAAATCGGAAACGGAGACGCATGAAATGTTCCTCTCGCGGGTCATCACTGGGGACGAGACTTGGGTCTACGGTTACGACCCCGAGAAGACCAAATAACTGTCGTCGCAGTGAGAGAGTCCGGCATCTCCACGATCGAAGAAGGCACGACAGGTCCGGAGCGCAACCAAAAGCATGCTCATCGTGTTCTTCGACATTCGTGTGCGGTTGTGCACCGTCCTTGGGGCCAGACCGCCACTGCCTTTTTTTACTGCGATGTTCTGAGGCATTATTGGGAGGACATTCGCAGGAAACGACCTGAAATGTGTCGCAGGGTCGATTTCTTGCTCCATCACGACAATGCAGCAGCTCACAGAGCGTTAGCAACAACCCATGTTTTGCAGACGCAACAGCCTGACTACCCTTCCTCACCCGCCTCACTCGCTGGATTTCGCCCCCTGCGCACTTCTTTCTGTTCCCGAAGATGAAGCTGAAGCTCAAGGGTTGCCGTTTTGAAACCGCGGACGAGATCCAGCGCGAATCGCAGACGGTGCTTTACACGATTCGCGGAGAGGACTTCCAGGGAGTGTTTTAAAAGTGGCAAAAACGCTGGCAGCTGTGTGTCGCTGCCCAAGGAGACTACTTTGAGGGAGTTCATAGCCAGACTTAGGTAACGTAAATAGTTTGTTGTATATCGGCCAAGTCTCGGAACTTTTTGATCGGACCTCGTATATTTTCAAATGTTAACGATCACTATTGATTTTCTCCGCATCAGTTAGATTTTAATCAGCCTTGACAAAGCCACATGTTTGTGTGCGAAAGCTCGGCTATACCAATTTGTTTCCTACAGCTATAGAAAAACCTACGGAAATCGATCCTACGTTCAGTTAGGTTATGTCATGCAAATGATGGACGACAGTTTCAATACTTCCTGTAAGTAAATGAGTAAATTATACGTTCCTATAATACATTTGTTTGATTTCCATATAACCTAAGACACTCACTGCGAAGAGACTTTTTGAACTCCCTGAGCGAATAGTTCAAAGCAAATCCGTCCGGGTCGGATCCGGGTCAGTTATAGATCCAGGTTGGGTCCAATTATCTGACGTTCGGGTTCAAAATGTTTGACCCGTTTCCAACTCTGATGGTAGACATAAAATGCTGGGAATTCTAAGACGTAAGAAACAAAGACGATTTTTTGAAAATAACGCGGGTGACATCACGAGCAGTTATAACGAAGTTAATTTCTCCGTCATTTTTTTCCGCGCCGGGGTTCGAACCCGGATCCCCTCATTCCGGAATAAGTCACTCTACCAATTGAGCTACGCGGACGTTTTATTCTGAATTCTATTTGCCTTTATGTCGTGTGCGTCCTTCGGGCAGGTACATCACATCTCCTGGTACGTTACACAGTATTACCTGAATTTTTATTACGATGTGTTATTTTATTAATTTTATTGCTCAGCCGCTTCTGTATGGAATAATATAAGAAGAATTACCATTTTCACGAACTTTAAAGAAACCGCCATCAGGGAAACAGTCGAAATCCTCTGCAGCAAACTAGCATGCGATAGTCTCTATGGAACTACTAATGGCTTGGCATACGTTATTAAAAGATGGAAACACATTGCAGCACACCATATAATTTGGTGATAAAAATTCACGCAATACTGCTCGTGATGTCACCCACTTTATTTTAAAAAAATTATTTTTGTTTCTTACGTGTTCTAAAATTCTCTGCATTTTACTGTATGTCTACCATTGCCTTCAAAAAAGCCTTCTAATGGAGATTGAAAGCTTGGAGAATATTTATGCTTCTTATACCAGTGATTAACGGATTTACTTCTCTGTAAGCGCTTTTTCAGTGTTATAAAAACTTTTACGAAAATCTGTGTATTTATTACTATAATTTTACAAAAATGAATATATTAATTATTTTGGCCATTTAAAAAGACAAAGTCTGTTGTGTGTGTGTGGGGGGGTCATCCCAGTCGCCCCCTGCGTCCGCTACTGGGAACGACGCTGAGAAAGTATATGCTTTGTCTAACTACTTAAAATAGAAAAAGTTGTTTGCAATTACAAATACAACAAAGAAAATTGGAAGGAATACTGCAAAATGTTTTTCAGATATGTTGATAAAATTTTAGTGTATCTTACACTCGAGTTCAAATACTTATTCTGACTGAACCCTATAACCTCTGAAGGAAGAAGTTGGGAAAGCAACAAATGTATAAATCCCCGGTTAAATGACGTCATCTGCGATGAACTGATTAACGAAACTGGTGAAGCTGGGATAGGAGCATTTCGCGTAGTTATTATAAATATTTAGGAAGCCGACGGTGTCCATCTGATAGGACGAGGTCATTCGTTTTTCCTTTGTCAGAGAAAAATGACAAAAGAAACGGTAAAATAATTTCCGAAACAATTTGAGTAGTGAACCTAACACTTTTAAATTTCTCACCTTACATAACGTAGCAATCTTTTGTGATGAAAGAAATGCGATTATTTTTTCTCCCATTAATTGCTCATGACTTGAAACGTTAATTTTTTCGAGCACAGATGGCAGCACATGCATTGCGACGTTCCTGTTCCGTTTCGTGGTCGTAAATCACGCATTTTATCTAAAGATCTTTCTCAGGCATGTATGTTTGCCGTTTACATAGACTTTTTCTTTCTTATCCGATGATATTTAGAATGATGGAGACGTAACAATCTGTAGTAATTATGGAAATTAAAATACTTTGTAAATTTCTACCCTCAGATTATAACCCCACCGCAGATAGTCGTAGAATTGATATATTTACATTTGCTCTCTCCGACTGAAACACTGGTCCTAAATGAATGGAATGATTGATATTTTTACATTTGAACGCTGGTTCTAAATGAATGGAATTCGCAAGCTGAACTTTGCATCACTTGTATGAACTAATTCTAATCCCCAAAAATGGTGTTGCTGGGAAACTATCCATTGAGTACTCTATGTTTTGATGAATAGTAAGAACATCCACATACACGACACTTCGAATCTACTGTTTTCAAGGTGTATTTTATCATAAAAACACTGTTTTTAAAATAGAGTGACGTCCTCTTCGTGTTTGATTCGAAGCCTCGTGGTTCAAGCGTGGTGTCTCCCCTCTCTGGTTTCGGAATTTGTCATGCTTTCTGCGCATCTTGTGAAACGAATGTTAAAATCAGGGTCCGGTCGGGTCGAAACTTACATCAGGGGGTGGAAGCAGACGCGACGCTACGGGTGGACTCGGATGCGCTTCAGCCCGGCCAACTTTTCTTTGAGCCCTCCCTTTGGTACCCCCCCCCCCCAAAAAAAAAATTAACAATTCGAACACATGGCTGGTGCAACCGTCTAAGATTTTGGGGAACTTCGATAAACGTACTTGAATTTATCGATACCACAGAAATTTGTTATATGAAATGAATTTTTTGTTAAATTTCGTACTTCTGCTTCTGGGATATGGAGGGAGTCCTCTGAGCGAATTTCTAAGACAGTAGTAAAAATATACCATTTTTGTAACTATACGTACTTAGTTCAAAAAGATAAGAGAGAGAGAGAGAGAGAGAGGGGGGGGGGGTATTCCTTGTCAGGTTACAAATTAAAATTCATAAACAGCCTTATGACAGTAAAAAAGAAAAGAAAAACGACATAAGAAGTAAGCTAAAATTTTAAAGAAACAGTAACTTGCCGTAGAGATTCATATTTATGGTTCCCATATTACATACTGTACGTTGAATAAATTCTACGTACAGTATACACCTGAAAACTTTTTTGACTAGGGATAACATTATCAGCGTGAGGAAAAATCTACATGAACAGAATTTTTTACCAAAATTTCTGCCGAGCATTTAAAAATGCGTGCCCCCCAAATCATTCTTACCTTCCTTGATGTCCTTGTGCCACGCTCTGAAGGATCCTTTAGTACAACAGTTTATCGAAAACCATTTGCTGTCTCTTTACCCCACGTGCAAAATTAAATCACCCATGGAAACGAAAAATCTCTGCTTTCTTCACATACGTATATCGTGCAATAGATGTATGCTCAACTGAGAATTCCTTGCAGAAATATCTAATCTTGCTTTTCTTAAACGAATTTCGGTACACAGAGGATATAGCCCTTCCGTAAAAGCTGTCCAGAAATTTAGAAAACCGATGCCTGTTTGCTCACTCACGCCAATAGGCCTCCCAATAAGAAAAAATTGGGTGGTTATCCCATTTGCTCCTCAGATTTACTTCGGAATAACAAAAATTCTCAAAAGTTTTAATTTTGAAAGTTATTTTCAAATCCATAAACGAGGTGAATTTTTACGGATTAAAAGATTACGTCGAAGACTTAAAATCAGAAATCTTGTGAATGTAAACTTTCATATATAGGACAGACCCACAGGGATTTAAGTTTCTGTGTGAAGGAACACAAGACTTACGTACGGAACTTTGAACTGAAGAAGTCATCTGTAGCCCAATATTGTCACAAAAATAACCATAAATTTTTGTTTGGATATGCTACGCTTATTGATTAACACGTTCGCTGCGGCGACGCTTTTCGGCGATTTTTTTGTTGTACGTTACGACCCAACGGTGGGGTCGTAACTGTTTCAATATAGTGCTGTACGACACATCGGTGGGTCCTTTAAAGATATATGCATGAAGTGATTGATATCCACTACATGTACATAAACTTTTTTTCCTCCTGTGAAAAATGTAGAAGTTAACGCGTTACGACTCAAGTTAACACGTTCGCTGCGTTACGACCAAGAGCGTTACCACCCACTTGGGTCGTAACGCAGCGAACGTGTTAACTTGATTCGACTATCAAGCTTAATGTATTAGAAGATTTCTACATATGTCGGAACTCTTCACGGCTGGTCAATGACATGACGTCTACTCCATTTCTTTCAAGCGCGTGGAAACAACTCACCAAAATACTTGACCATATATATACAATATATTGACAAAAGTCACCGGACACCTAGAAAAGAAACACAACATAGCATTTGTTGACATACATTAGTACGGTGTCGGTTCACCTTTGGCCTTTATGCTTGCACTCACCCTTCGAGATATGCTTACGACAAGGTTTTGGAACTCAGCGATAGGTATGCGCTTCCATTCAGTACATAATGCTGCCGCTAACTGTTGCTTAGTAGTAGGCCTTGGTTCCAAACTCTTATGCGGTGCTCTAATTCATCCCATAGGTGCTCTATGGGATTAAGATCAGGCCTCTAATGCTGGCCAGTCCACACACGATACGGAATTATCGTCAAGCCACGCCGTAACAGTCCTTACTTTATGGCTCGGTGCATTATCCTGCTGGTACCAACAAGGCTCAGTCCATATATTGCCACAGAGTTGGTAGGGCATAATTGTCCAGAATATCAAGGTAGACGTGTTGGTTAACAGGTTTGTCCACGATAACCAATGGGTCGGGATCATACCACGAAATACACCCCACACGAGTACACTGCCAGCTCCAAACTTTACCGTAGGAACAGTACACTGTGGTAAATAGCGTTCTCCCGGCTGCCGCAATACCCACACTCGGCCATCAGACTGATGGATCGTGTATCTGGATTAATCAGTCCACAGGACCCGTTTCCATTGATCTACGGTCCACGATAAATGTTCTTTAAAACACCACGCTAAACGATAAGTAGCATTCCGAATGAAGATGAAAGGCGTATGAGAAGCCGCACGACCACGGTAACCCATAGAATGAAGTTCCCTGAGAATGGTACGTGTACATACCGAGGTTCCAGCATTTTTACTCACCTGTACACTGAGGTCTTGTGCAGTACTCCGTCGATTAGCTGTAACGACTCTCCTGAGGCTTCGACGTCCTCTATCACTGATTTTCTTTGGTCTGCCGGTACTTTTTGCTGCTTCAGGCACGCCATGCGTCTTCCACTTATTCAGTACATCCAAAACGGTTGACTTGGGTATGTTTAAACGTCTCTCGGTTTCTCTTAGGGACAACCCACTAATATAATACCCAACAATATTTCCTTTCTCAAAGTCAGTTCTCTTCCGCCGCGACATTTTCGCTCAACCTCACAGTGCGATATGATCGCGGTCAGCTTCAGGTTTGTTTTTGTACCGTTTGCCACTGAACCGCGTATCTTAAAAACGCAGCGGATCTGTTCATTTGCTTTTGAAGGGGTGTCCGGTGACTTTTGTCAATATAATGTATATCATCATCATCATCATTGTCAACCATTATCAATCCACTGCTGGACGAAGGTCTCCCCAAGTTTCCTCCACAACGGTCTGTCTTGTGCCAGTCTCCTCCATGTCACCCCTGCATACTTTCGAATTTCATCCACCCATCTCCCATGTGGTCTTCTTCTGGGTCTTTTCCTGTCCCTTGGAATCCAATCTAAAATTTCGGCTGTCCATCGATGATCTGTATATCATCATCATCATCATTGTCAACCATTATCAATCCACTGCTGGACGAAGGTCTCCCCAAGTTTCCTCCACAACGGTCTGTCTTGTGCCAGTCTCCTCCATGTCACTCCCGCATACTTTCGAATTTCATCCACCCATCTTCCATGTGGTCTTCTTCTGGGTCTTTTCCTGTCCCTTGGAATCCAATCTAAAATTTCGGCTGTCCATCGATGGTCTGTTCTTCTGGCAGTATGTCCAGCCCATTGCCATTTCAGGGATTTAACTCTGATCATGATGTCTTCCACTCTTGTCATTTTTTGGATCCACGTGTTCCTCTTCTTATCTCTCCTGGTTACACCGAGCATGCACCTCTCCATGCTACTTTGAGTTGTCTGCAGCCTTTGTATGTCTCTTTTAGCTAAGGTCCACGTCTCTGCACCATACGTAAGCACTGGAAGGATGCATTGATCAAACACTTTTCTTTTAAGACATAATGGCATATTGCTCTTGAAAATTATGCTGTTTCTTCCAAAAGCTCTCCAGGCAAGTTTTGTACGCCGATTAATTTCTTCACCAATGTGACCCTCACTTGATATCTGCTGTCCAAGATAAACGTACGTGTCTGTTATCTCCAGCTTTTCTCCATCAATCGATAAATCTTCATTTCTTGTAAAAGCATTGTACATCACTTTTGTCTTCTGAAAGTTCATTTTTAATCCCACTTCTTTACTCTTGTCAGCAAGTTCCTGGATCATACTCTGTAGCTCTGATGGGGTAGTTGCAAAAATGACTATGTCATCAGCAAAACGAAGGTGGGTTAGATAATCTCCATTAATCTTTATCCCTTTGTTTTCCCAGTTCAGTGATTGAAAGACATTTTCCAATGTGGCATTAAAGAGCTTCGGAGATATGGTGTCACCTTGTCTCACTCCTTTTCCAATTTTTATGTGTGTTGTATTTTCAAACAGCCGAATCTTTGCACTTGCATTTTCATAGATGTTATTAATAATATTAATGTATGCATCTTCAATACCGCAGGATTTCAGAGCCATTGCAACTGCTGATGGTTTCACCGAATCAAAGGCTTTTTCATAATCGATAAAAGCCATGCACAATGGAAGCTCATATTCCCTCGCTCTTTCAATTAGTTCTCTCAGTACGTGGATATGATCTATTGTGCTGTAGCCACTCCTGAATCCAGCTTGTTCTCTCGGTTGAGCCATGTCCAGTGTCACCTTCAAGCGGTGTGAAAGAACTTTAGTGAAGATTTTATAAACCATTGATAGGAGGCTGATAGGTCTGTAGTTCCTGAGATCCTCAATGTCACCTTTTTTATGTAGCAAGATCATTGTAGCGTTGTTCCAATCCTCAGGAATTTTCCCTTCATTAAGGCATCGAGTGAAAATTTGGGCGAGTACTGTTTCGATTTCTCCACTTGCTTCTTGTATGATGTCTACAGTAATTCCATCTTCTCCTGGAGCTTTTCCCCGCTTCATGTTCTTGATTGCATGTGCAACTTCTGCTGGAAGGACTGGAAGAACTCTGGTACTGGTACCTTTCATGATGTCTGGAGTACATGTATCATCCCTTTCATATAATTTGGAGTAGAAATCTTTCACTCTTGTCAAAATTTCGCCTCTATTTCTTGTTACAGAACCATCTTCTTTTCTCAGTGCCATAATCTGTTTTTCCCCCTTACTGAGATGTCCCTTTGCTATCTTTAGGCTTTGGTTGTTTTCAATTGCTTTCCTTACTAGTTCACAGTTGAATTTCCTTACGTCTTCAGTGATACTTTTTCGTACTGTCTTGCATAGCTCTATATATTCCACTTTGGAAGTCACATCTTCTTTAGTTGTCCTCATCACTCTTCTTTTTTGCATCAACATTTTGGTTTTTCCTGATAATTTGTTCACATGCAATTTGTTCTTAGACCCAGCTAATTTTGTTGCTGTTTGCATAAGAGCTTTGGTTACTTTTCTGTTAACTTCAGAAATATCCACTTCTTCCGATGTTAGGCCTTCTAAAGCAGAGAATCTGCTCTTCAGTTCCAATTTGAAGGTATTATGGTGTTTTTTAAGGTTGGTTATGTCAATACATTTTGTTTGTCTTATGAGCTTGCTACGTTCGAGTTTAGTGTTGAGGTGCATCTTACATCTCACCAATCTATGGTCACTGCCTGTGTTGAACTTGTTTAGCACACTGTAGTCTTCTATGACGAATTTTTTGTTACACATAATAAAATCAATTTCACTTGTCGTCCCATTTGGATGTCTCCATGTCCATTTCCTGTGTGGCTTTTTCTTGAAAAAGGAGTTCAAGATGAAAAACCCTTCTGCCTCTGCAAACTCTACGAGAGTATTTCCACGCTGGTTTCTGTTGCCGTGACCGAATTTACCTACTGAAGTTTCATTCTGTTGCTGTTGCCCTATTTTTGCATTGAAATCTCCCATAATTATCTTCAAGTGCTGCTTACCTTTATTATTTAGATCACGAATTTCCTCATAAAATTCTTCAATTTCTTCTTCAGCATGACTTGTGGTGGGTGCATAAGTTTGAATAATCTGAGCCTGGTATCTTCTCGAGAGTTGGATAACGAGTCGTGCAGCGCTGTCAGTGGAACTTTCAACTTCTACAACTTTATCCTTCAGTTTCTTGTTTATTATAAATCCAACACCACTAGTTCTGCCAGTATCTGTCCCACGATAGTAGAAGAGATTTCCACTTTTCAGTTCAATGAGATCTTCTCCTTTTCTCCTTACCTCACTTAGCCCGACGATGTCCCACTTGATCCTTTGTAGTTCCTCTTCCAATTCAAGAAGCCTTGAATCAGAAGATAGGGAGAGTCCGTTGTACGTAGCCAAGGTCAGCATCAGATGGCAGCCTAGTCCGGTCCTCCGGGGATTCTTAGCACCCTCTGCCTTCATGTCGCACTGGCCGCTGCCTTGGCCAGGTGCATTCCAGCTGCCGGAGACTGAGGGCCAAGATTTAAGTTGTGGAGTCATTTTGGAAGGGTTTGGCCATAACTCAGCACGCTGGCCAAGCGGTTTGGTGAGTGTGGGATAGCATTTCCTCTAATCCCGATGGTATAGGTATACCGCTCTTGGCGGTCGTCAGAGCCCTTTTAGTGGGAACAGGATGTACCACGAGAAGGCGGGGTTGACATTTGTCAAGGAGAGGCTGTGATGTTACGCATCACCTGACCTTACATCCCGATCTGTATATACAAGTATATATATTCTATAAAGAAGATACCTAAGAAAAAATGCAAATATAATTTTGACTCACACCTAGTACAACATAGACAAGGTTATGTATCTACCTGTGTGAGTAAAAGGAGAAAAGACAAAAAAAATAAAATAAAACAACTGAATGTAGAAGGTGTCGAGAATACTGAGCCTTGGCTTTATCAAGGACCAGCAAAAACTCTGCATTTTCTCACTTCCACAAAGACCTAGTTGGAAATGGGTTTCTGCAAGGCCATAGATGCAAGTAACATTCCCACCTAATATAGTTTAAAACATATATATATAAGTCATGTCCTCCGTAGAGTTGCATGACCTAGCACTAGTTAACAATTTCGCTTGCATCCATTAACCTTCATGGCCCGACCCATGCTCTTCATCTGTTACTATTAAACAGAGAGAAGAAGATTAAAGAGAACTCAAGCTGTGAGAGTGACATAATAATTAGAAATGATTTTCAGCCATAACGAAATTCCAAGTTCGTTTGAGAGAGAATTTAAACCTGAAAATCAATGCAAAAGAAATCCAAATTTTACATTGCAATTAAAAAAGGAAATGTTAATTTTTAACGAACAGATTTTTGAAAGAAAACTTGAGTCTAAAACCCCTACTCTACAACTTATGACAGCACGAAAACGAGAATAAGTTTAAGATAATAATTAACTAAAGAAAACTTTGTGAAAGTTATATACCTTAAACAGTTAGTTGCAATATGTACAAAGTATTTCAGCAGTGCTTTAAGTGCATAATTAATTAGTTATTAAGAACTTAACTACTTTGAAAAAACAGCGCAGAGACAGCGCATAGAAAAGGAACAAGCTTAGCCATCTTCTGTTCCTAGGTACCCCAAAAGACGCTCAAAGTTACAAAGAAAAGAAAGAGTTAACCCGCAAAAATGTTAACAGACAAACCAATGCCTAAAAGCTGAAAAGCTAAAAAACGACAGAGAATAAGTACAAACATTAAACTTATAAAACCTAGAACCCAAAAACAAGGAAGAGAGCTTACCTCTTGTGTGACAAAAACTTTTCTCCTCATAAGAGAAGAACATGGCTGACCTCTTCCGCCACTCCCTAGACGCTGGGGGGCAGTGAGGGTGGGGCTGATGGCCTCCTCATACAGCAAGAAAACAACGCGCGGAGATTTTAACTAGAGAAAAAAATATATATATATATATATATATAAACTTAAGACTGTGGATCTGTATGATCAGAAAGAGCAGAATTAACTCTCCAGAATACATGAGAAATATTATAAAATACACGAGCAGTTTATTTAATAATCTTTGCATGTATTAAATCACCTTAGTGAGCTTCTATAGATTAATCAGAATCTTATTAATTTTAATGTTGGTTTTACTATTTTTAGTATAGCTATCCTAGTGATGAATAACTAGTTTTCTTTTTATTTGTTTTTATTTTCTTTTATAAACAGATTTTTAAGCTTTTTTTGTGATTTTGCTTATATTATTTAATTTTTTTGTTTTAATAGGACCGTCATATCCATAGCACTAAGGTTCCTTTAGGTAGTTAATAGGCATCCTCTAGCCAACTTCCTTACGGCTTTGATTGGTCAGAATCATATTATTAACTGTGTAGAAAATTAAAGCAGATCTGCCAACCTTACTCTATTATTCAGAATAATTTTTCTTAAAGTTCTTTTGATGAAAGAAGAAGGAATTTCGTTCTCTAGAAAACTTTCTAATAGTATATTAATGTGGTAATTGAAGTACAAATTGTTGCTGCAAATTCTTGAAATTCTTAGGACCTGAGAAATTAGTACATTCTCAATTACTTTGGTTGAAATGTTATTATTCCAGTGTAGATATTTAATTACTTTGAAAGGAAAATTAACTCTTTTATCAAAGAGGCTAATAGATGGGTTACCTCTGTTGAGCTTAATGCTTAAGTCTAGGAACTCAAGTTCCTGATTACTGTGGTTGGTTTTACATAAGTTAAGAGAGCTTGGATATATATTATCAAAATCACTCTCTATAACTTCTGAATTATTGATACACAGCAGATCATCAATATATCTAAAAGTGTAAAGGTAGTTATCTGAGCAGGTGGGGTGATTTTTAATGAATTTATATTCCTTAAAGAACAGGAATAGATTAGCGATATTCGTGGACGTTGATGTCCCCATTGGAATACCGTTCACTTGCTTATAGAGAGTATTATTATATAAGATATGGTTATTTTTTATGCAGCAATTGAGATAAGAGTTCCAAGTTCCTACATCAACAAATTGGTTAAGTTTAAATTCTGCATACAGCTCTTTAAAGGTAGTGATTATATCTGATAGAGGCAGATTAGTATATAGGTTTTCAAAATCATAACTATTAATATCTAGGGGACAAACTTTGAGTATAGTAGAAATTACTTCTGCATTATTATTAATTATCCAAAAATCTCTGTTCATCAAGTTAGAACAGTTTCTAATGTGTTTCAAAACCTTCTTTAAGACATCTTCAAAAGCAAGATCTATTTTCTTTTTATGACTCCTTACTCCACTAGCTATGGAACTCAATAATAGAGTAACATACGAGCCCGTAAGTTATTCTACCAAGCAGTTAGAAAATCGGTTTAAGGCATTCTTCAAGAAACTTAAAATTCCACAAACTAGAAGATATGGGCCTGAATTTCCATTTCTTTTTGCAACGGTTAAGTTTCATAAGGATCCTGTGAAGTTCAGGTTCATAGCTAGTGGAGTAAGGAGTCATAAAAAGAAAATAGATCTTGCTTTTGAAGATGTCTTAAAGAAGGTTTTGAAACACATTAGAAACTGTTCTAACTTGATGAACAGAGATTTTTGGATAATTAATAATAATGCAGAAGTAATTTCTACTATACTCAAAGTTTGTCCCCTAGATATTAATAGTTATGATTTTGAAAACCTATATACTAATCTGCCTCTATCAGATATAATCACTACCTTTAAAGAGCTGTATGCAGAATTTAAACTTAACCAATTTGTTGATGTAGGAACTTGGAACTCTTATCTCAATTGCTGCATAAAAAATAACCATATCTTATATAATAATACTCTCTATAAGCAAGTGAACGGTATTCCAATGGGGACATCAACGTCCACGAATATCGCTAATCTATTCCTGTTCTTTAAGGAATATAAATTCATTAAAAATCACCCCACCTGCTCAGATAACTACCTTTACACTTTTAGATATATTGATGATCTGCTGTGTATCAATAATTCAGAAGTTATAGAGAGTGATTTTGATAATATCTATCCAAGCTCTCTTAACTTATGTAAAACCAACCACAGTAATCAGGAACTTGAGTTCCTAGACTTAAGCATTAAGCTCAACAGAGGTAACCCATCTATTAGCCTCTTTGATAAAAGAGTTAATTTTCCTTTCAAAGTAATTAAATATCTACACTGGAATAATAACATTTCAACCAAAGTAATTGAGAATGTACTAATTTCTCAGGTCCTAAGAATTTCAAGAATTTGCAGCAACAATTTGTACTTCAATTACCACATTAATATACTATTAGAAAGTTTTCTAGAGAACGAAATTCCTTCTTCTTTCATCAAAAGAACTTTAAGAAAAATTATTCTGAATAATAGAGTAAGGTTGGCAGATCTGCTTTAATTTTCTACACAGTTAATAATATGATTCTGACCAATCAAAGCCGTAAGGAAGTTGGCTAGAGGATGCCTATTAACTACCTAAAGGAACCTTAGTGCTATGGATATGACGGTCCTATTAAAACAAAAAAATTAAATAATATAAGCAAAATCACAAAAAAGCTTAAAAATCTGTTTATAAAAGAAAATAAAAACAAATAAAAAAGAAAACTAGTTATTCATCACTAGGATAGCTATACTAAAAATAGTAAAACCAACATTAAAATTAATAAGATTCTGATTAATCTATAGAAGCTCACTAAGGTGATTTAATACATGCAAAGATTATTAAATAAACTGCTCGTGTATTTTATAATATTTCTCATGTATTCTGGAGAGTTAATTCTGCTCTTTCTGATCATACAGATCCACAGTCTTAAGTTTATATATATATATATATATTTTTTTCTCTGGTTAAAATCTCCGCGCGTTGTTTTCTTGCTGTATGAGGAGGCCATCAGCCCCACCCTCACTGCCCCCCAGCGTCTAGGGAGTGGCGGAAGAGGTCAGCCATGTTCTTCTCTTATGAGGAGAAAAGTTTTTGTCACACAAGAGGTAAGCTCTCTTCCTTGTTTTTGGGTTCTAGGTTTTATAAGTTCAATGTTTGTACTTATTCTCTGTCGTTTTTTAGCTTTTCAGCTTTTAGGCATTGGTTTGTCTGTTAACATTTTTGCGGGTTTTAACTCTTTCTTTTCTTTGTAACTTTGAGCGTCTTTTGGGGTACCTAGGAACAGAAGATGGCTAAGCTTGTTCCTTTTCTATGCGCTGTCTCTGCGCTGTTTTTTCAAAGTAGTTAAGTTCTTAATAACTAATTAATTATGCACTTAAAGCACTGCTGAAATACTTTGTACATATTGCAACTAACTGTTTAAGGTATATAACTTTCACAAAGTTTTCTTTAGTTAATTATTATCTTAAACTTATTCTCGTTTTCGTGCTGTCATAAGTTGTAGAGTAGGGGGTTTTAGACTCAAGTTTTCTTTCAAAAATCTGTTCGTTAAAAATTAACATTTCCTTTTTTAATTGCAATGTAAAATTTGGATTTCTTTGCATTGATTTTCAGGTTTAAATTCTCTCTCAAACGAACTTGGAATTTCGTTATGGCTGAAAATCATTTCTAATTATTATGTCACTCTCACAGCTTGAGTTCTCTTTTAATCTTCTTCTCTCTGTTTAATAGTAACAGATGAAGAGCATGGGTCGGGCCATGAAGGTTAATGGATGCAAGCGAAATTGTTAACTAGTGCTAGGTCATGCAACTCTACGGAGGACATGACTTATATATATATGTTTTAAACTATATTAGGTGGGAATGTTACTTGCATCTATGGCCTTGCAGAAACCCATTTCCAACTAGGTCTTTGTGGAAGTGAGAAAATGCAGAGTTTTTGCTGGTCCTTGATAAAGCCAAGGCTCAGTATTCTCGACACCTTCTACATTCAGTTGTTTTATTTTATTTTTTTTTGTCTTTTCTCCTTTTACTCACACAGGTAGATACATAACCTTTTCTATGTTGTACTAGGTGTGAGTCAAAATTATATTTGCATTTTTTCTTAGGTATCTTCTTTATAGAATGTGAATTCTGAATTTTCAAAACTGCTGCGTTGCGCGTTTTGATTTTCAGGTTTTTTTGCAACCTTCGTTTTAAATTCTAAAGTTTTTCCTTAGTCTTCAGTTTTGCTCTTAAGCTACAAGTATATATATATATATATAATAGAAAGGGGATGTAAGGTCAGGTGATGCGTAACATCACAGCCTCTCCTTGACAAATGTCAACCCCGCCTTCTCGTGGTGCATCCTGTTCCCACTAAAGGGGCTCTGACGACCGCAAATAGCGGTATAACTATACCATCGGGATCAGAGGAAATGCTATCCCACACTCACCAACCCGCTTGGCCAGCGTGGTGAGTTATGGCCAAACACCTCCAAAATGACTATACAACTTAAATCTTGGCCCTCAGTCTCCGGCAGCTGGAATGTACCTGGCCAAGGCAGCGGCCAGTGCGACATGAAAGCAGAGGGTGCTAAGAATCCCCGTAGGACCGGACTAGGCTGCCATTTGATGCTGACCTTGGCTACCTACAACGGACGCTCCCTATCTTCTGATTTAAGGCTTCTTGAATTGGAAGAGGAACTACAAAGGATCAAGTGGGACATCGTCGGGCTGAGTGAGGTAAGGAGAAAAGGAGAAGATCTCATTGAACTGAAAAGTGGACATCTCTTCTATTATCGTGGGACAGATACTGGCAGAACTAGTGGTGTTGGATTTATAATAAACAAGAAACTGAAGGATAAAGTGGTAGAAGTTGAAAGTTCCTCTGACAGAGCTGCACGACTCGTTATCCAACTATCGAGAAGATACCAGGCTCAGATTATTCAAACTTATGCACCCACCACAAGTCATCCTGAAGAAGAAATTGAAGAATTTTATGAGGAAATTCGTCATCTAAATAATAAAGGTAAGCAGCACTTGAAGATAATTATGGGAGATTTCAATGCAAAAATAGGGCACCGGCAACAGAATGAAACTTCAGTAGGTAAATTCGGTCACGGCAACAGAAACCAGCGTGGAAATACTCTCGTTGAGTTTGCAGAGGCAGAAGGATTTTTCATCTTGAATTCCTTTTTCAAGAAAAAGCCACACAGGAAATGGACATGGAGACATCCAATTGGGACGACAAGTGAAATTGATTTTATTATGTGTAACAAAAAATTCGTCATCGAAGACTGCAGTGTGCTAAACAAGTTCAACACAGGTAGTGACCATAGATTGGTGAGATGTAAGATGCACCTCAACACTAAACTGGAACGTGGCAAGCTCATAAGACAAACAAAATGTATTGACATAACCAACCTTAAAAAACACCATAATACTTTCAAGTTGGAACTGAAGAACAGATTCTCTGCTTTAGAAGGCCTAACATCGGAAGAAGTGGATATTTCGGAAGTTAACAGAAAAGTAACCAAAGCTCTTATGGAAACAGTAACAAAATTAGCTGGGTCTAAGAACAAGTTGCATGTAAACAAATTATCAGGAAAAACCAAAATGTTGATGCAAAAAAGAAGAGAGATGAGGACAACTAAAGAAGATGTGACTTCCAAAGTGGAATATATAGAGCTATGCAAGACAGCACGAAAAAGTATCACTGAAGACGTAAGGAAATTCAACTGTGAGCTAGTGAGGAAAGCAATTGAAAACAACCAAAGCCTAAAGATAGCAAAGGGACATCTCAGTAAGGGAAGAAAACAGATTATGGCTCTGAGAAAAGAAGATGGTTCTATAACAAGAAATAGAGGCGAAATTTTGACAAGAGTGAAAGATTTCTACTCCAAATTATATGAAAGGGATGATACATGTACTCCAAACATCATGAAAGGTATCAGAGTTCTTCCAGTCCTCCCAGCAGAAGTTGCTCATGCAATCAAGAACATGAAGCGGGGGAAAGCTCCAGGAGAAGATGGAATTACTATAGACATCATACAAGAAGCAAGTGGAGAAATTGAAACAGTACTCGCCCAAATTTTCACTCGATGCCTTAATGAAGGGAAGATTCCTGAGGATTGGAACAATGCTACAATGATCCTGCTACATAAAAAAGGTGGCATTGAGGATCTCAGGAACTACAGACCTATCAGCCTCCTATCAGTGGTTTATAAAATCTTCACTAAAGTTCTGTCACACCGCTTGAAGGTAACACTGGACATGGCTCAACCGAGAGAACAAGCTGGATTCAGGAGTGGCTACAGCACAATAGATCATATCCACGTACTGAGAGAACTAATTGAAAGAGCGAGGGAATATGAACTTCCATTGTGCATGGCTTTTATCGATTATGAAAAAGCCTTTGATTCGGTGAAACCATCAGCAGTTACCACGGCTCTGAAATCCTGCGGTATTGAAGATGCATACATTAATATTATTAATAACATCTATGAAAATGCAAGTGCAAAGATTCGGCTGTTTGAAAATACAACACACATAAAAATTGGAAAGGGAGTGAGACAAGGTGACACCATATCTCCGAAGCTCTTTAATGCCACATTGGAAAATGTCTTTCAATCACTGAACTGGGAAAACAAAGGGATAAAGATTAATGGAGATTATCTAACCCACCTTCGTTTTGCTGATGACGTATTCATTTTTGCAACTACCCCATCAGAGCTACAGAGTATGATCCAGGAACTTGCTGACAAGAGTAAAGAAGTGGGATTAAAAATGAACTTTCAGAAGACAAAAGTGATGTTCAATGCTTTTACAAGAAATGAAGATTTATCGATTGATGGAGAAAACTGGAGATAACAGATACGTATGTTTATCTTGGACAGCAGATATCAAGTGAGGGTCACATTGATGAAGAAATTAATCGGCGTACAAAACTTGCCTGGAGAGCTTTTGGAAGAAACAGCATAATTTTCAAGAGCAATATGCCATTATGTCTTAAAAGAAAAGTGTTTGATCAATGCATCCTTCCAGTGCTTACGTATGGTGCAGAGACGTGGACCTTAACTAAAAGAGACATACAAAGGCTGCAGACAACTCAAAGAAGCATGGAGAGGTGCATGCTTGGTATAACCAGGAGAGATAAGAAGAGGAACTCGTGGATCCGAAAAATGACGAGAGTGGAAGACATCATGATCAGAGTTAAATCCCTGAAATGGCAATGGGCTGGACATACTGCCAGAAGGACAGACCATAGATGGACAGCCGAAATTTTAGATTGGATTCCAAGGGACAGGAAAAGACCCAGAAAAAGACCACATGGGAGATGGGTGGATGAAATTCGTAAATATGCGGGAGTGACATGGAGGAGACTGGCACAAGACAGACCGTTGTGGAGGAAACTTGGGGAGACCTTCGTCCAGCAGTGGATTGATAATGGTTGACAATGATGATGATGATGATGATAATAGAAAGTCATATTTTGTGGTTTGCATCGGTTGCATAAATACCTAGTTACGCATCTGTGAACCTGGTTTGAGAAATGAAAGCAAAACTAGTGAATTAAGAAATATTTTAATGTATGTATATGGAACAAGTAATTAATAAGATCATTTCTGCACGCGCGCGCACACACACACACACACACAAAAACACAAACACACTGAAGAATATCTAGGTTCCTCGACCCTTCATCGGACCAGAGCCGTTCGACAACAAAACGTGGAGCGACGCCGTTTTGCTCTTGTGTCTATTCGTCGGAGATTCGGAAAAAGAGGTAACGAGGGGCAGGGGGAGGGGAGGGGGCAAGACGCGTCCCACTCACCGAGAAACGCAAGCATAAGAAAAGCTACTACAATCGCGCTCCTCAACACAAGAAAAGAAGCTGGGTGGTGACGATGGTGGTTGTGTGTGTGTGGGGGGGGGGGGGGGGGGCGCTTATGTATAAAGGGAGAAACCGATAGTTTCCCTATTGTTTGGCCTTGGGAAGGAGAAACCGTGCTATACACGGCTATATAAGTTTTTATGAATGGCAAGAACTAAAGAAAGAAAGTTTGGGGTGAGAGGGAAAAGTAAAGCAGTGGGTGGTGTGATGTAAAGGAAAATGTTCGAAAAAAATAATAACAGTGGTAAAAAGAAAGCAAAACGTAGGGGAAATATTCTGTTAATATAACTATAGCCATTCCTATAACTAGATATACCATCTGTAAGGATATGTTTACAAATCTAACTAACTAATTAAATAAATAAATACCATACTTATAACTTCATTATCAGCAGAGAACCCAGCAATAGGGAGGAGCTCAAATTCTGAAATCGAAAGTGTGGTAAAACGATTTTAAAAGCATTTTCAACACTACTTTCGAAGACAATAAGTAGTCGTCACATTATGTACTATTTTCACTTTGCTTCCTTCAATTTCTTAAAGGCAAAGCAGTGTAAAAGCCTTAAAAATCTGAGTTCCAGAAAGCAAGAGCAGAAAAATAGGCATTCTGTTTTACAAACGATCTCAAATCGGGTTTGGAGCGGATCAATAAAAGATGTGTTTTTTAATTTCGTAATTTCACGGTTCCTAAGAGCACAAAAAATATTAATGTTAATCACCCATCCCAATTTAAGGGTGATGTCGTCAAGAAATGGACAGGTCACCAACCGAAAAACTAACGCATGGATGAAACCAAGGCACACGCTAAGAAAAGTATATATAGACCCCCCCCTCCCCACCTTCCACACAATTTCAGTCAAAAATAGTGTGGGCGAAATATAGTATGTGTAATGGTATTCTGAAACTAATAAGTTACAATCATATTACTCAGTTCACTTCTCGAATTATTTGCTGCCAAGAAAAGCAATAAGAAATATTTTCTTTGAAAATATAGGTACAATTCCTTTTTCGAGAGCTTTTTCTTTGAAGAATTTTTTATGATATAGTCGAACCCGTATGTATGTAACGAAGTCGAAGGGAGTGTTAAAAACATTCGACATACGCGAACTTCGTTAAAACCGGCAAATAGAAAGGGGGCTATTTTTTGCAAATTATATTATTTGAGGTTTAAACAAGGCTATCGTAAACTGTTTATCAATTAATCAAAGGTAAACACATGACTCATGTGAATCTAAGATCTTCATTCATGGCGTAAATAAAAACACTCACTCAATAACTGCCGAGCTTACATTTACACCATTTAATGGAGATTTTAGACTCACATGAGTTGTGTGCTATTTTATAAAGATGGTGTAATCTGCTCGGTAAGCAAAGGTAATTGATAAAAATTTTATTAAAAAATGCAGCTAAGGAAAACACTTAAAAGCTATAAAAATTAAAGTAGCTGCCGAACAGTGGCGTATCATGGTTCCTAGACCTGGACTATCTCACCCCCCCACCCCCACCCAGCACTGTTTTTTTAATTGCGAAGTTTAATTTCTAATTGTTAAGTAATAGAAGTAACTTATTTTAAGTACATGCTATTGCTAACATGATACCAAATAATTATGAGGATTAGGATTTGAATACTTTATGTGTACATTAACTCCATTCTTCTTCTGAATACTTTATTTGCACATGAACTCCATTCTTCTGAATACTTTATTTGCACATGAACTCCATTCTTCTTCTGAATACTTTATTTGTACATGAACTCCATTCTTCTTTCCTTTTGTGTGAACTTGAGTGCTAAGTTTTCATAAAAAGTTTCTTCCGAGTACTTTTTCATATTTAAAAGGAATGTTTTTCTCTATTGACAAATCAGCCAAGCTGCTCGAATGTGCATGTCCTTGTGGGGCTCTAAGATATGTCTTGATTCTTTTTAATGCAGAAAAACTTCTTTTGGAAGTTGCAGTTGTTGATGGAAACTTTAATACGTATTAGGTCTGCAAATTTGTACACCTCGCTAAACACTATGTCCAATTTATTCAACTTCATGTAACAAGTAATGTCCCTTACTGATTTGCTTTTGTATTCATCAAGGGAATAAAACACCTTCAGTTCATTTTTTAGTCGAGCTGTATCACAATTTGAAGCATAGAGTTCTTAAAGTTATGACAGTAGACGTTCAGGGAAGCTTTCACAAAATTTATCAAAACAGTTCGAATCCAACAAAGCCACGAATTTAAGATATAATATCACTGATTTTAATTCATTGACACTTCACACAAACTGAAACAACTCTCGCGAAACACATGCTGTACAGGCGGAAGCATGCGAGTGATAGAGGTAGTCAAAGTCTTCTGTTTTCTGAGCGAACCGTTGCCCAAAGCAATGGTCCGTTCCCCTCCATACGCTCATTCATGTTGTCATGGAAACGCCAGCAAGCGATCGTATCGAAGGTCTTCGAATCAGAACAGCTGCTTGCGTTAGGCCGTTGGTCTTCGCTCGCCAGACTGAGTCAAAGAAGCGAATCCGCTCGTGTGTTTTTTTCGCACCGAAAGCATTGACATGTCTTAATACCGTTGATAATTGACTTTTATTTGTGTATATATAATTGGCTTTTATTTGTGCATTCTCTGGGCTTTTCTGCTAGCCTCTAATAAACGCCACTGCTGCTGAAAATTTGAGATATCACCTGCTACATTTGATTTGCTGTTTGTGCGTTGCGTCGGAAATACAAGTCAGTTTTTGCTTGCTTTGTGTTCGTCCTTATAGCTGTTTTAAATGTTTTCAAACTTCCTGTGACGCCATAGTTAAGATGTTTCCAGATGCAAAATAAACTCTCAGATTTCCTAAATAGAGATTAAGTGATAAAAGAGTGGTAAGGGAAGGGGATGAGAGGCATTTGTCCAGGAGATGAATGTGTGGCAACAAGGCAGGAACGGGGGGAGGGGGGTTATTTGCTGAGGTAGTAAAAAAGAAAAAAAAAAGCAAATGAAACAGTTTTGTCTTCTGTCTGCAAGGGTAACCAAGGGGTGTTGCCAACAGCAGGTAATTCCTAATTTTCCAGTGAAAGAGAAAAGGTTAAAAACTGGGTGAATATCACTTATTTTGTTTGCTGATAATCGTGAAGAACTTCGATATATGCGGTTTCTCCAAAAAAATATTAATCATATTATGCGGTTAAAATAACAATAGAGAATAATACGAATTTCGGTTTATGCTGAACGTCGTATTATTCAAACTCGTTATACAAGTATGTGGGTTCCACTATATGGATTATTATTTCAAAATATACTTTATTGGCAAAAACATAGGGAATACAGGCGTACCACATATGGCAAAATACACAACAAAACAATGAGCGATACTGATGAAATATTACAGGTGAATGTGATACGGCAGTCAACTAAGGATGACAAAATGTTAAAATCGTTAATAAGGAACAATACATGCTTGAGGAAGATGATGCACAAACAAAAGTAATGATTAATTAATGAAGCATGTGATGACGTGCACAGTGAGAACAGAGCACAAAACAACAGGTAAATATATTTACAAGAATATAGTTGTACAACGCAGTGCACAAAAAGAAGGGAACATGTAAAACACAACAAAAGCATATACTACGATAAAGGTACAGAAGTTCCCACAATCGAGGAAACCACACGATATGTGACAAAAACATGATAAGTATTACAGAACATAGTGGAAACTTGGGCAAACTCCCCAAGTGAAACACAAGGATACACAAAATACAAACAGCAAGCCGTGCAGTATTGCATCGGTCCAAAAAACAACGACATGGGACGAGCAAAAAATACATGACGTCAAAGAATGTGAAAATGCAAGACAGAAATAAGGTATAAATTAAAAGATACAACACAATGCAGCAAGAAAAAACAGAAAGAACAAAGTCTCGCAGGGCAATACCTCTCGTATTGCTCCTAGAGAACAAATACACGGTGCGCAACTCAATGAAGGTACAGGCAGCAAAAGCAGACACATGAGTGAAGAACAAGTAGTAAGGACAGGTGCAACGAAGAAACAAATACAGCACGGTACATGCACACGAATTACACAAAAATTGCAGAAAACCCCTACAATGCAAATCATAAGCAGTTACATGACAAACACTTAGTAGACGCTGTAACGAAGCACCAGGAAGAGAGAACACAAAATCTCGACTGATGCATTCAGATCTTCGAAGCTGGAAAAACAAAAAATCAGAAAGAAAGATGAATGGAAGATCCAGTGATTCCGAACCAACCGGTCCCCTGCGCCCAGGTAGACCGGAAAGAGGCTTGAGATTCAGGGGTGGAAGCAGCGAAGTTCTCCAGGCGTAGTCGAGACACGATGCGATTCCTGAAAATCGACCGTAAGGCCGCGCCAGCAGAGAGAATACTAGGTGTGGTAGCAGGAGAGCGGAGAGATTGATGATAAAGAAAAACGACATGTTTGACAAGTACGAAGAGATAGGCACAGGCATCCGGCAAAATAGCCGGGGGATGTTTGATAAGCAATAGCCACTCGTACGCTTGAAAAGGGATGTCTCTGGAGCAAATGGTGCCTACAAGACGAAAGGCAGTATTGAAAAGTGGAAGGAGAACGGGACAGTGACAGTAGACATGAGGAACATCACCTTCAACACCACAAAAGCAGCAGAGAGAAGTAGAAGAAATAGACATGTGAAAGAGAGAAGAAGGAACAGGAAGGCGGCGGTGAAGAAACCGCCAGTGGATGTTTCGCTCTAACGGGGTAGAAAGGGGAGAGAAAGAGGCAGACCAGATAGGCAGCAGAAGAGAAGGAGAAGCATCAGGAAGACCATGCGGAGAAGTGAGGGGCGCACGGAGGAGCGCATAGATAGAGGCAGTGGAAAAAGAAGAAATGGGAGCAACAGAGTCCCGAAAGGGAAGGAAGAAAGGAAGAGAGAGACTCAGTCCAGAGACAGAAACAAGGCCAGTGTCAGAAACCAGAAGTGGGAAGAGGGTACGGAGAGCGGAGCGAAGAAGGTCATACTCCTCTTCCAAGGTGGAAGAAGGGTCAGGGAAAAGAGAAGAGAGGGGTTTCCAGGTCAAATCGGAAGTTAATAAAGCTTCGACAGTGAGAATTCCTGAGTGGAACCAAGGGGGGAAAAGAAAGTATAGTTGATCGGGAGAAAGAAAAGAGGTTCTGCAAGCAGGTCCAGGGTGGTAGAGGGAGGTTCTTTGCTAGTGCGTATCAGAGATGGAAACGGGCCATTGGTTGACAATTTCTAGCGGGTCAAACGGGTCGGGTCAAGGTGTTCCTGGCCCGATTTCGACCCGGTTTTATTTCCATTTTATTTTTTCAAAAGTAAAAAAAATATTTTTTTTCATAGAGAAATGCGCACTGTGGAATTTTGTGCTGTGTGCTGGTGCCGGCGGACTGAAAAATGATTTGTCATGCAATATGAAGGAACAGTGTCCGTTCCTTCTGAGGGATAATGATGAAAACAGCATCTACATACTGGAAACTTTCACTCTTAACATCATAATCGCCGTCTTACGCACGATAAAACGATGAAGACAAAATAGATGATATATTAAACCTAAAAAGCTAAAAGAAACATGAGCACTTTCGGTTCCTACTGGAACCATCTTCAGATGTGATTAAGAAACAGCAAAGCAGCATATTTATAAGCAGGCCTAATACCTATTGCGCTTGCGTAACAAGAAACTGGGTCTCAGTGTTTGTTGTTGTGTGGGCACGCCCATGTCTGGGTCGGTGATTGGTCGATCGCAACGATCATGTGTTTCTTTTGATATCACAGAAAGCCAAAGTGATGGAACACACCTGGCCATGTAATTAATCACAATGCTTTCGGCAAGTGAGAGGGCATATTTATTATTCGGGGTGGTTACGATGCTGCCCCCCCCATTATGGTATGTAACTTCCCTTAGTAACGATTCGTGAAAGGGCGGTCTTGTTGTTATGCATTCTAATGTCATGCATGTGCTCCTTTTGTCTTATTTTGTAACTCCTCCACTTGGATCCCACGTAATTGGTGTTTTATCCCTCCGTGTCGTTACCAAGCAAAGGTATCACGTATACACCATGTCGGAATTCCATGTTGGTCAGATCGCGGTCTTTTCTTACCAGTTGAAAAATGCTAGTAGTTGTCAAGCCAAAATCTAATCTGAAGCGGCTGCAAATCTTTTTCAAAGTACGGGTAATTTGTGGAACATATCTAATGGAACCTACAAATGTCATATTCTTGGTTTCACGTGGCAAAGCTGACATCATGGTTTTATTAAGTTTCTTGTAAATGGAGTCAACGATCCCGGAACCATATCCATGTGTAGTTGCGATATCCTTAATCTTGCGTAATTCCTGTTGTTTTAAGGCACAGTTCGATGAATGTTAAATCGCACGCCGAACCAGGTATCAAAAGGCTGCCAGTTGATGACAAGGTGGGTGGTTTGAAGAGTGTGGAATAATGCTTGGGTTCGACGTGGGTTTCTAGTAAACTGATTTTTGAAAACCGTTGTACATAGGATTCTTGGAAATGCAGATGTCAGAGAACGGTAAAGAGCTGCCCCTTTGCCCCTTTCTGCTTCAAGAGTCAGCTTTATGGCCGGGTGTATATAGAAGAGAGCTGATTCCTAAATTCCAAAAGGCTTTCGTGCGTGCCATGCCAGAATACCAGAATGTCACAATCCCAGGCTCGCTGGTCTATGCTGGAATGCTAACTCTATGACGTACCTGCCAGCAGGACGCACATGACATAAAGGCAGATAGGATTCAGAACAAATGTCTGCGTAGCTCAGTTGGTAGAGCGACTTGTTCCGGAATAAGCGGCCTCGGGTTCGAATCCCGGCGTAGACCAAAAATGACGGAGAAATTTACTTTGTTATAATGGCGCCCGAACTATCCGGATGACCGGGCCGTTCAAAATCTCGCATTGGTGTGATGTTATTTCCACACCGCGAGACAGGAAAAATCAGAGAATTCCTTCTCCAGCGCTTCGAAAAATAAAAAATGTGTGATGTTGCATTCCACACAGCAGATTGACTGGGAGTTCTCGAGTGCACGTTCTTCAGTGGTTGTCTGCCTGCAACGATTCATGGTCACGGCTGACCCGTAGGCCATGCCCCCGGCCCTCTTTCGGGGGGGGGGAGATGTGACGTACCTGCCAGCAGGACGCACATGACATAAAGGCAGATAGGATTCAGAACAAATGTCTGCGTAGCTCAGTTGGTAGAGCGACTTGTTCCGGAATAAGCGGCCTCGGGTTCGAATCCCGGCGTAGACCAAAAATGACGGAGAAATTTACTTCGTTATAACTCCTCAAAGTACACCATGAAAATTTCCGCAGGAAGTGGGGACAGTAGCGTTCCTTAGAAACTTTCAGCTTATCATAAACTTGTGAAAATTGGCGTTGCTGTGAAACATATTCTGAAGCTTGATGTGGTATCAAGAAAACAGCAAAATCTGAAGTTAAACATGCAAGTTTCTTAATGCAAACATTTTGACTGTAGCGTCATCAAAATTAGGTGAAACAGCCTTAACATTACTGCGGAGGGACTTTTTGACTTTCGCAGTTGCGTTTGAAAACATGTGTAAAACAGTTACGTTATATCTTGAAAATGAAAGACGACAGTTTCAATACTTCCTCTAAGTGAGTAAATGATACGTTCCTATAATGAATTTGTTTCATTTCCACCTAAGACACTCACTGCGGAGAGACTTTTTGAATGCCCTATATAATGTTATAGTTCAAAGCAGATTTGTCCGGGTCAGTTACAGATCCGGGTTGGATCCAATTATGTGACGTCGGGGTCCAGGTCGGGTACAGGTTCAAAATTTTTGACCCGTTTCCAGCTCAGATACTTATATCAATGAACTCATAGCCATTGCAGCTAATCAAATTTACAGCTGTGTTGATGATAATTCTATACATGCACATTGTAGCCAGGGATATTCACGTGACTGCATTTGTAAAGGACTTTTTGCGTAGTATTATTATTATTGTTTGGCAGTGAAAATTAATAGTTTTCTTTTCTGATTAAATAATGTAATAAATTTCAGATAACGTTTTACAGACTGATATTTATTAACCAGCATAATGTTTGGGGATAGACTTTTTCCCACAAGACCTGCGGAACACCGGACAAATGCTAGTCACACATAGGTTAAAAGGCTAAGGTGCGATTGGTTATAATAAGACAGAGAGGGGAAATCGAAAAGGAAGAAAACGCTACAGCATAACAGATTGTGGGATAAGCGACGAAAGGTAAAAGAAATATCAAGAGGTTGAATAGCCTTTTCCTTTTGAGGGCGTTGGCCAGACGTCAGACCAGCCATACTCTTTCATGGTGGCCGAAGATTTTTGCATGCCCCATTGCTCCCGATTTACATTTTTATTCCGGATCGTTTCTCAAAGTCACAGGCGCTGTGGCATGTCGAAGGGCAGCTTTTCCAATAGGCAGTGCAGGTTCCAGTTTTGCATGTTACTTCACAGCAGGTGCAAATACTTGCCCTTCTCAAACCTTCTCCAAACAGGGAAGACGGACAGAGAGAGAGAGAGAGAGAGAGAGACTAATGAAGTAGCTGAACCTGACTTGCATAAATATAGTAAATCAGTTAATGAAGAAACGTTGCATACTTAGCTGCCATAGGTTAGCCTTTAATTAGAGACTCGGGCGCTCCAGACACTCTGTTGCGTCTTTTTCTTTATCTCTCTTATATTAACCTCCTGAGTTACGAAGGACATACTGAAAAGAATTTGTAAGTATAGTTTAGGTGTCTCTCCGTTAGTCAAAATTATGCTATATGTATGTATACCCTGTGAAGGAGAGCAATCCCATGACCAGGGCCGCATTAGGGGGGGGTCTATCGGGGCTACAGCCCATGGGCCCACTATTATTAAGAGTCCACGAGGTATACCGCTACATCCCAAATGATACACAGCTTACATACACTATATTGACAAAAGTCACCGGTCACCCCTTGAAAAGCAAATGAACGGATCCGCTGCGTTGATAAGATGCGCAGTACAGCTGCAAACGGTATAAAAACAAGCCTGCAGCTGACCGCGATCATATCGCACTGTGAGGTTGAATGAAACTGTGGCTGAACTGACTTTGAGAAAGGAAAGATTGTTGGGTGTTATATAAGTATGTTCTCCATAATAAAAACCGGGAGGCGTTTAAACATACCCAAGTCAACTGTTTTGGATGTACTGAATAAGTGGAAGACGCATGGCGCGTCAGAAGCAGCAAAACGTACCGGCAGACCAAAGAAAATCAGTGATAGAGAACGTCGAAGCGTCAGGAGAGTCGTTACAGTTAATCGACGAAGTACTGTACAAGACCTCAGTGTACAGGTGAGTAAAAATGCTGGAACCTCGGTATGTACACGTACCATTCGCAGAGACTTTCATTTCATGGGTTACCGTGGTCGTGCGGCTGCTCATAAGCCTTTCATCTCCACTCGGAATGTTACTCCTCGTTTAGCATGGTGTAAAGAAGATTTATCGTAGACCGTAGATCAATGGAAACGGGTCCTATGGACTGATGAATCCAGATATACGATCCATCAGTCTGATGGACGTGTGTGGGTACGGCCGCAGCCGGGGGAACGCTATTTACCACTGTTTACTGTTCCTACGGTCAAGTTTGGAGCGCCGCCCCGGTGGCACAGTGGTCTAAGCGATGGCCTCTGATCATTCGTCCGAACGGGGCCCGGGTTCGAATCCCGGTAAGGCATGGATGTTGTGTTTGTCTTACGGCACTGGCTCTCTCCCTTCCCTGGAACCAGTGACCCTAAATTAGGGACGGGCGACTGCTTATAGCCCATTGAGTTGCTCACGGTGGTCGTTAAACCTCCGAACAAAAAAAAAAAAGTTTGGAGCTGGCATTGTACTCATGTGGGGGTGTTTTTCGTGGTATGGTCCTGGTTCATTGGTTATCGTGCACGAACCTGTTAACCAGCACGTCTACCTCGATATTTTGGACAATTAAGCCCTATTAACTCTGCGGCAATACTATGGAACCAAGCCTTGTTGGTACCAGCAGGATAATGCACCGAGCCATAAAGCAAGCACTGTTACGGCGTGGTTTGACGATAGTCAACTTTTTGTTAGTCAAGTCAAGTTACTTTGATGATGTTGTGAATGATTCAGTCACTGCAAAGAAAATCGTCTATTTGTATTATTTATGCTCACGTATTGTCCCATTTTTTGGATGTGCTTCGTCGTGAGAGTTCAGTTCCTCCGTCTGCAGAGACAGAGGTCAGCACAAGTTTGTTAACATCAGTAAGTTGGATTTAAAAATTCATGTATCATGTTGGCGTTGAGATTTGTGTTAAATATCTCCTACGAGTGACGTATTTGTACTGACTGGACTGATTTCCTGATAGGAGAAATTATCGTCTGCTGTTACAGCTCGTTTGCTGTTGCCAACTGACGTTGTTGTTGACGTTGTTGCTCGTGTCGTCTGCTGTGCTGGGTCGACTTGGCTGCTAGTGTCGTCTGCATTACTGAGTTGCTGTGCTGTCTTGTTGCTTGATCTGCTTGTACACAGAAAATCAGAAATATCATGTCTTCGTTGAAGTGCTCCGCTTGTTCTGACAGATTGCTTGAAGATGGCTGTATACATTGCTATGGAAGATGTGGTGGAAGATTCCATTTCGACTGTTCTTCGATTGGCGAGTCTTCCTATCGAAAAATGAGCAAGGAAAGAAAATTGAAATGGCAATGTAATAGTTGTCGGTGGGGCATTTCTCCCGGGGATGTGAGGACCCGGGGTGGATCTGATGGCAGTGGGCGACCGATGAAGTCCTCCGTGGATATAGCTATACGGGATACAAGTGTTTCTGAAGAATTTATAGAGCGTTTAAATGAGAAGTTGGATATGGTCGTGAGCTTGAAAACTGAGATATCTGATTTGCGTAAGTCAGTAGAGTATTTTTCATTAAAATATGACGATGTCATGGATAAAATTGGACAATCGCATGCATTACTGAAGGAATCATGTAAGAAAATTGCTTTTTTGGAGGAGAGAGTGCAAACTCAGGTTGCTGATATAAATACATTAAAGGAAAGTTTGAATACTTTGGATCAATATGTTAGAATAAAAACTTGGAGATCCACGGAATCAAGGAGGTGCAGGGAGAGGGAGTTGGTGATCTCAAGGACTTGGTACATCGCATCGCGGGTGAGTTGAATATTGATGGGTTTTCTGTGACTGGCATTGAGGTAATTCACAGGCTGCGTGGAAGAGAGTCCCGGAAAGTGTCGCCAATTATTGTTCAGTTTAAAGGTAGAGAAATGAGGAACGAATTCCTTGCGAGGGGTAGGACTGGTCTGAGGGTGATGGATGTTGTTAAAAATTGTACGGATGACAACAGGGTGTATATTAATGAAAATTTAACTGTTCATAATAGATAGCTCTTTTGGCAGGCACGTGACTTTTCAAAAACCAACAATGTTAAATTCTGTTGGTACAGAAAGGGGAAAATCTTCTGCCGGTTGGCGGAGGGTTCAAACCCAGTTCATATAAAGAGTAAGCTGGATTTGAATTTGGAGCGGGTTTAGCGCTCTAAATTGGTATCAATATTTCTTTTATTGACTGTATTTCTTTTGATTATATATTTTGTGTTTGATGTCGAATTGTGCACCGGACTATGTAACAGTTGCAGAATTGGAAGGTTTGATTTCATCGAATACTTACAGTTTGAAATTTTTGCACTTGAATGCCCTAAGTCTATATAGTAAGTTAGATGTTTTGGTTTGCTTGCTGCATGATATAAATTACCAATTAGATTTTATATGTGTCTCAGAGACCTGATATGATGCTGATGCTGGTTCTGTATGTAATATACCTGGTTACCAGGTTTTCGCGGCTTCCCGTTCTGGGTCCCGGGGGGGGGGGCGATATATGTTAAGCGTTCCATTACCGCATTATTACTTGATAAATACACTTTCATAACTGAAGATTATGAAATACTATCAATTGTGTTACACCAATCCATAATAAGTGTTATGTACCGTCCTCCACACGGTAACATTGGATCTTTTTTTGACTTTTATTCTGGTTTGTTGGATTACATAAATTTCACTGGTAGGACATTGTACTCTTTTGGTGACTTTAATGTGGATATGAATTCCTCTGGAACGGGTGCTGCCTTATTTAGAGATATTACATTTAACATGCCAGAAGAAATAATTATAACTATTCCCACCAGAGTTACAGATTCAACTTCTTCTTTATTAGATTTGTGTATAACAAATAACTATAGTACATGCTCGGGAGTTCTCTTATTTCATATCAGTGATCATCTACCGATTTTTTTTTTGGCGGACTGTGCAGTAGTACCCAGATCTAATTCATGTTCTATGTTAATAAGAAATTATAGTTATGATAATTTACTTCTGTTTCGTGGGGCTTTATCACTAATTGATTGGACTTCTGTACTTCAGTTGGATGATCCAGTTAAGTCATATAATGAATTCTGGAGAATTTTTTGGAATTCTTACGATGTTGCGTTTCCATTTCGTAACTTACGTCGTACGTCGCGTTGCAGGAAACCTTGGTTTAACCGGAGTTTGTTACGTTGCTTAAATAGAAAAAATAAATTATTTGCTGTTTTCCTCCGTTTCAGGAACCCGATTCATTTGTCTAATTTTCGTAGGTAAAGAAATTGGTATAATTCTAAATTAAGACTATTATTTTAATTATTTCGGTACTACTACTTACGGTAGGAAAATCTGGCGTTCAATTAATAAACTGTTGGCAACCTCGAGGGATGCCCAATCATCAACTATAATTGAATATAATGGAATTAGGACGTCTAATTTAGGAGAGGTTGTTGATATTTTTAATAAATATTTTTTAGAGTTTCCGGACATTCTGTTGTCTGGAATTCCTCATTATACTAACCATTTCTCTGATTACCTACCTCCGTCGTCTGATTCATCATTCTTTTTTAAACCAGTGGATGATGACCTCTTGAGGGTAATGAGTGAATTGGACCAGTCCAAAAGTGCGGGGCCTGATAACGTACATCCTAGGGTTATAAAGTTTGTTTCAGGGAAGCTACTTGTTCCGTTGACCCATATTTTAAATCTTATATTGTATACAGGGTGTATCCCGTTGCCATTGAAATTAAGTCGTGTTACTGTTATACATAAAAAGGGATCAGTTGCAAATTATAAATGTTGCAAATTATCGACCAGTATCTGTAATTCCTGTGTTTGCTAAAATTATGGAGAGATTAATACTGATACAGTTGTTATCTTATATTGATAAAAAAAATATTTTAAATAAAAGCCAACATGGGTTTCGTAAGGGGTTTTCGACAGAAACTGCTATTTTGGATGCATTAAAGTATTTACATTTTAGTCTTGATAATGGCACTAGTGCGGTGGGGGTCTTTTGTGATCTTTCCCGCGCTTTTGATACCATTTGTCACGACACATTGTTATCTAAGTTAGAAAATATTGGCATCAGGGGTTGTTAAGACTTTTTTCCAAAATTATTTAACAGGCCGGAAGCAATTTGTACAAATACAGGTTGTTCGATCTTCTGCTCTTATGGTTCGTCATGGTGTTCCTCAGGGATCGGTTTTGGGCCCACTATTATTTTTAATTTATGTTAATGATTTATTTACTATTACTTCAAGTGCTACTCCTATTTTATATGCTGATGACACAAGCCTATTTTTTTCCGGGGACACTCTATCTGAGTTGATCCTACGTGTGAATCTGGAACTTCAGGATTACTTTCGTTGGTTTTGCTGTAATTCCTTAACAATAAATTTTTCCAAAACTACTAGTGTACTATTTTCGCGATGTAGGCGAAGAGTGGATATTGCAAATGGGATATTATTTAATGGAGTGCCCCTTGACTTTCAGGCTGTTGTAAAGTTCTTGGGTGTATATTTACAAGATAATTTGAGATGGGATGCACATGTTAGGGAAATTGCGGTTGGGCTCAGATCCCGCATTGGGGTCATTTATAGGATTTCAAGTTTGTTGCCTGCCAGGGTTAAGTTGCTATTGTATTTTTCATTTATTTATCCCTTTCTATCTTATTGTCTCTTGGCTTGGGGTCGCACAACTATTGGGAATATTAATAGAATTTATGTTTTACAATAAAAAATTTTACGTTTGGTGAATCCGTCTTTACAGGTACATTCTCTTTTTCTCAGTTATCAAATAATGCCATTTAATAAATTATACAGTTTTCGATTATTACTGTTTATGCATGAACGTATATATGCTAAGAAATATTCAGATCTAATTACCTTGCATTTCCGTTCCCATTATCACGACACTCGTTCGTGGAAATACTGGTTTTTTAATACCTAGAGCGCGTACTAATTTATTATTTAATAATATTAACTTGATCTGCCCTAGGTCCTGGAATGGGTTGCAGCTTCGAATCAAGACGATTACACACTTTTCGGTATTCAAAAGACAACTAAAAAACTTCAAAATTAATAGTTGATTAACAATTGGTTGTATATTACGTATCATAACTTTAATTTACTGCATAATGGTTAAATTGTTCTTTGGCTTGACTATTTAGATTCCATTTTGGGGTTGGGGGGAGGGGGGACTGAGGGCCCGTCAGGCTATTGTTAGCCTTTTTGCCTGGTTCCCTTGCCACAATCACAGCGCACCGCACTGATTTGTTTCAGAACCTGTAGTGGTGCTTCAATTCACTCAAACTAAAAACAAAATTATCGATGTTATCATACGTGTTTTTGTATTTCCTATTACTTCATTTATACTTTTCAATATATGTATAATATTATTGTATAATATTTGTATTTGCATGTTTTTTTGTACAGAAATTGTATCTGTGATTTGATTGTGTGGTGAATGGTGTAGTGTGGCAAAGAAAATTAAAATAAATAAATAAATAAATAAATACATAAATAAATAATTTCGTATCGTGTGTGGGCTGGCCAGCACAGAGGCTTGATCTTAATCACATAGAGCACCTATGGGATGAGTTAGAGCGCCGCATAAGAAATTTGGAACCAAGGCCTACTACTAAACAACAGTTAGCGGCATCATTATGTACTGAATAGAAGCGCATATCTGTCACTGTGTCCCAAAACCTTGTCGAAAGCATGTCTCGAAGGATCAGTACATGCATTGAGGTCAAAGGTGGACCGACACCGTACTAATGTATGTCAATAAATGCTATGTTGTTTTTCTCTTCTAGGTGTCCGGTGACTTTTGTCAATGTAGTGTATTTATATGTAGACAGAAGTTAATAAAGTAGTTTTAGTTTTGTCTCGTATGATTTCCACTCGATCACCAACAGTGGCAAGAAGCTAGACGAACAGATTTCAAGGCAGTGACTCACTAAGTGTAAATTTTTCATGTGGCTGTGCACAGAGGGGTCCGTAAGACTGTTTCATCTTTTTCACTACCATCCACCACACCTCTCTGCTTGCACTTGTAACCGTTAATGGGAGAAGTTCACTGTGATTTCACATTGCATAACAAAAGGGATGCACCAAGAAAAGTATAAAATGCTAAAGTATTAAAAATTCCAAGACAAACTTAATGAATCTTACGCTTTTAACTCATGTTCTTGTGAGAACAGTGGAAAATACAGTGATTTTTTATGAAAACACTGGAAGTAATTTATTAGTTTAAAGAATGCACTGAGTATTCATTCTCACAAGCATATATATACAGTTTAGTGTTTTAACGTACTTCATACTGTTTCTGTGTCAAGTTCTTGGGGGGCCAACTCACGTGTCTTAGCCTTGGCAGCCCACTCAGATGTATTAGCGTAGGGGCACACTAAGGTTTTACTCCGGTACTTCCCATGGCACAAGCTGGCTTTGTTGCTCACAACCATTTTGGACAGCAACTTGAAGCCCACTTGGCAGCAGGTGGAAATCCACTGATAAGGCCAATGAACAGGTGGCTAAAAGCAAGTAGACAACGATCGCACTATAGTCAAGAACTTTAAAGACAGTTGCCTTAGGTTTACAACTTTAAAGGCAGTGTACTAATGGTTTTCAGCTTTAAAGACAGTGAACTATAAGTTTACAATTTTGAAGGCAATGGACAATAGATTTCCAACTTTAAAGTCAATGGACTATACACTGAAGAGCACTTGAATTAAAGATACCTGTCTAGTAACGTGTAGCACCACATTTCGCCCTGATGATGGCGGCGATTCGTCTCGACAAGACACCGGAAGCGTTGGGAAGCCATACGGATCCACGATCCCTGAACAAGCTCCCACAGTTCACGAAGATTTGATGGAGGGGGGTCAGAGCCTCGAACATTTCTCTCGTTGGCATCCCAGATGTGCTCAATGGGATTGAAGTCAGGTGACCTGGCTGGCCAAGGAAGCGAGGTCACGTCGGTGGAGTGTTCATCCAACCATTCGGATACAATTCGGGAGCGATGGCACGGTGCATTGTATTGTTGCAGGATGAGGTCCCCAGTAGAATGTTGAAGACGCACAAACGGGAGCAAATGGTCGTCCAGGATATCCCGGTAACGTTGACCTGTGAAGGACGATGTCACACGTACCAGAGGTCCCATTTCAGTCCACGTAAACAGTCCCCAGACGAGAATGCCACCCCCACCAGCTTGAAGAGTACCCTGCTGGCAAGAAGGGTCCATCGCTTCATGTGATTTGCGCCGTACTCGTATCCTGCCACCGCATTTACCAACGTGAATCTCGACTCATCAGTCCAGGCAACATTTTTCCACATGCTAGGGTCCAGTGGCGATGTTCCCGCGCCCATGCTAATATTTGCACCCTGTTATGTGCGGTCAGCAGCGGAACCCTCGTGGGACGATGGCTTCTGTACCCCATAGCGAGGAGATGGTTCTGGATGGTGTGGCTGCTTACACGTGTTTGTGCACCAGCGTTAAATTGCCGAGTGATTTCTTGCACTGTGGCCCGTCTATCCGCTGTTACAATGCGAGCTAGCCGACGATGACCCCGCTGATCCACACGCTATTGTCCACGGCAGTTGGTCCTTGCAGAGATGGTTTTACCGAATTCGATGTACTCACGGTGCACCCGTGACACAGTGGCTCGTGAAAATCCCAGTGTCTGCCCAACTTCCGAGACGGAGTGACCCATCCGTCGGGCCCCGACAATTTGCCCACGATCAAATGCGCTTAGATCCTTCGTCTTACCCATACTGCGTCCGACTCTTACTGATACCCGTCGTATCACTCCTTATATTGTCGGATCGCTTCATACGTCATGTCGTTTCCGTTTACAAAGCCGCCCACAGCGTCACATTTGCATAACGTCAGCTGTCTCTAATCAATTGCTCTTCAGTGTAAGTTTCCAACTTTAAAGGCAGTAGACTAATCGACAAGTTCAAAGTAAAGAAACCATATAAAATTACAATTGGAAGTGAGTCGGCTAGGTTAACTAGTTAAAAGGGAATTAACAAGTCAAAAAATTTACAGCGAGTTGACCGTATATCGAGGAGTTGAACCAGGGGAGAGACATAACTGTAGCTGACTGAAAACAGACAGAGGGACAAGGTTATGACCAGCAGCGCCGAAGTGCAAAACTCTTTGGCTGGGAGGATGGGGGAGGGGGTAAGTGATAGTGACTAGAATTCTGCAGTTTAGAGGCCTATCTTTCTTTGCCATAAAAGACCGTTCCGTTTTGCTTTACTTTTCTTCTTTTTTTTTTTTTTTTTTTTTTTTTGCAAAATCTGAGAAGACAATGCCTGAGTTTTTTTTCGGGGGAAGGGGGGCGAGGTTTAAAGCTACCCCCGTTTCCGACACCCTTGTTTGGTGTATTCTGTTGTCCTAGACATACTATAACTTTGAATTTGCTTTAAATCACTACACTGCTTTCGTTAACGCATTTTGTGCTGTGTGGTATACCTGGCGCTTGTATCATTAAACCTTGAGAAAAAAATCGCACCCTCATACTTATTACCGTTTTTTTTAATGGAATTCCTAAACTCCTAGTCAACCTAACAGTGTATGAATGTGGAAGATATGGAACAGCTGGCTCCGCTATGAAAAGTAATCCCTGGCGTTTTAAAGCGAAAAGCAACAGAATTGTTGCTCAGAATCATAATTTTTGTTTGCTCAGCAGTTTGTCTGGTAAAACTGCTATTTAAGGCAAATTATCGAGATGGCGGAGAGCGTTTTAGAAATAGATTTGATTACTCAATCAAGAGTGCCTTGCACTTTTGGACGCTGACTGTTCAGCTGGGAAATGTACATAACTTGGAAATGGAGGTTGGGGTTGAAATCAATATAAGACCTCTCTCAACATTCGCAATCCAGAGACAATAAATTTACAATCGGGGAAATGCTTGGAATGTGTATCTAAGCAGCCATAACGGAGCGGGGTTCAGTGGGTGAAGTATAACACGGATTTATCCCGTTCTTGCGTTCCTCCGGAGATGCTGTGAGCCGGCTATCCCAACTTCAACAGGCTGGCTTGGAGTACATTGTTTCGATCAGCGTAATTAAATAACAGTAGAATCATATTGTGTTCCATGTACAAACGCATTGTGTTAAAAGCAAGTATATTTTAGCGCCACCAAAAAGTTCAGGGAAATCTGGTAAATTCATTGAAAATCCTCGTCAAACGAAACTTTGGGAATCAATGGTTCTTACTGTGCTTTACGATTGAATATTTTTTTCTTGATGTGGTATAGCCATTTTTTTGTTTCTCAAAATCTGCAACAAAATATTTAGGATTTCACATTCCAGTTAATAGCTATTCTACAACTTTGGTTCCAGTAGAAATTCTAACTTTGCCCTATTGTGAAGTAACGTATTAAGATTTGGTGTAGTTCCACCGTATCAACAACACTACAAATTCTCGATGCTGTACAAAACAGAAAAGAGTAGTTCGCATGACGAACAACACTACGCCCATTAACTCTTTCTTTTCTCGTCCCATTTCATACAGGAAGTTGGTACTACACTGGTGTCCAAAATTTAAGTCCGGAAGGCATTCGCAGGGATGAAAAGGAAAACAAGTAACAGCAGTTGAGACTTTTGTCATATAATAAAAAGACACAATCATAAGCGTAACAAACATTTTATAACAACAGATAAATATGTACACATTTTGTGTATACCGAAAGGGTCACATACGCAAATGTCTTCAAGGTGAGGTGTAAAAATGAAACCTAAAAATGTCATAATAAGGAATGTGATCACCTCGTACGGACAGACAACACTCACAACGGCAATACATACGCATCACCAGGTTGCTGATGAACTGTGGAGCCAAATGAATTCCATTCCTCGATGAAGGCAGTGCGCAGTTCAGGAAGGGTTCTGGGAGGGGGCTGACGAGCTGCTACGTATCGTTCCATATCATCCTAGGCATACTATATAGGACCCAGATCCAGAGACCTGGCTGGCCAGTCCGTACGATGAGTATCCTTGCTCTGCAGAAAATCATCGAGAAGCTGAGTCCTATGCGGACAAGTGTTATCATCCATTAGAAGGAACTGAGGGCCAACAGCTCCCCGAAAAAGTCTGTATAGGGCTCTAGGATCTCGTCGCTATAGCCCTCAGCATTCAAATTACCTCCGGCGAACACGTGGAGTTATGAATGAAACGTTTACGAATGGTCCATCACTAGTTGGTACAATTCATACAGACCCTGTCATAGATTTTACTTTAGACCACAGAGATTTCAGCGCTTGTTCAATTTTGTGTGGCTTTATTTCGCATTACATAATACACTGGACAGCACGTTTCACGCGTTTAGTTGAATAAACACTGCAGCGAACACCTTTCGTTGCTGCTATATCAAGCGGTCGCGTTCATTTCCTCAACAAATCATTTAATCGACACTCAATTTGTCGAAGGCCATTTCGTCGACAATGAAAAACCCCTCTCACAACACCCATCAGCGTTCGAATTACCCGGTGGTCCGCTGGCCATTGGCTAGTAAAATTTAAATCGGACCACTGGAAAATTTATTTTACTGGCCAGGGTGACCAGCAGTTTCTTTCTTTTTTTTTTTTTTTTTTTTTTTTTGGCAGTTTATTTTGAAATTTGTAAGTTTATAAAGAATTGAACCAGATTTCGAAATATCCAGGTTTCGCCATAACAGTTTTTTAAAAAATAATACAGATTTTCCTATGGATTTTTTGAAATTCGGATATTTACTATACTCAAAACCTGAATATCGGATTTGCAAACCATATTTAAGTTATATGAACATTTTGGATTCTAAGAAACCTGAGGCTCCGATTCAAAATATTTGGATTAAGACAGCGCTACTTTTTTGCACAAGTAATAACCGCAGAGTATGGATCTTTTATAATGTTTCCCAACTAGAGGTTGAAGAATCATTTATGCTCTGGCTTTGCCTACCTGTCTTTCTGTCCACATGGGAAAACTTCCTGTCTTTCACACTGAAGCAAGATGTTCCATTAAGGTTGCTGTTGGTATGTTGCAAGGGCAGCGGATGGCCTAGTGGTCAACGTTCGTTACTGCCACTGAGAGACCTCAAGTTCAGTCCCAGGCAGGTACAAACGCTCGAACCACTAAATATCCGCCGTGCATCGGATGGGCACGGTAAGCCGTCGGACTCCAGTTACTGTCCTCCCGGTAATAAATAAGGGCGTCTTCCTCCCCCTTTCTACCTTTCTTCGTGTCACTTTCCTATCGGGCCCTCTAGCCCAAATCTCTTTGCTTCCTATTTCTAAGGGTTGTTTAAGACCTGGGGTCAGACACTCCCTTCCTAAAATCCTCTATACATATGATCTCTGATCTGGTATGTTGCCAAGTGCTTCATTATCAGTGCACTGATAGTGGATAGTGTTTCATATCAGTGCTGTTATAACCAGTGTACCATCCTGCATACTAGCACCAAGTGCATACAAAATGTATTAAACTTTGTGCCATTTCTGGACCAGTGAAAAATGAGTGAACTACAAAGTTTTGGTATTTACTGGTTCTGCAGACCGGTGAAGTCCTTTTCTTTTTTTTCCAAATTTCAACCACTACATAACATAAATTCAAGCAAAGCAAACAGAATTTGCTTGTACCACTTACTGGTCATCCATGTAACATTTCTCAGAAAACTTGAAAATTTCAATTGTCCTGAAGCGGGAATCGAACCCCGGGAGCATCCAGTATGCAGTAAATGCAGAATTTCCGAGCGCTCAGAGCAAAGGGTGTCATTTTCATCTGTGACAATCAGTTTGTAGGCAGGTTCAACCATGTGACGAGACTTTGTCTCTTCATACGACAAATACCTGCTCTAGCATTTTTGAGTGCACTAGAAATACCAAATGCATTTGATGAATTAAAAATTATTACGCCAAACGATGTGGGACTGATTGTTAAATTGTTTGAAGAAAATTATTTACATGGACGTGTGCGCAGAACTCTTAAGAATGGGCAAGTTATAAGAAATCCGCCTCTTTTCCTACCAGAAATATGGTCTGTTTTTGAAAACAATGCAGTTTCATTTTCCCGTACACAAGACAAAGTCGAAGCATGACATAGGCGGTGGAAAGCGCTAGTACGTCGTGCGCATGTTGGAATCTTTACGATCATTTCTGAAATTCGCAAGGAACAGAATTAAATTGAATCAGAAATCGAGAAAATTATAGGTGACGAATAATCACACACACACACACACACACACACACACACACACAAATCAGAAGAAACCAAAGAAAATAAAATTCAAAATGTCATTTACAATAGAAATGATATGTCTACTTTGGAGTTTGTTAGGGGCATTGCACATAACCTTTCTTTGTAATCATTTCTTTATTATCAATTTATTGAATGTATTTTTATTGTACTATTTCTATGGTGCCTTTATTCATTGTATTTTTATTTTCATGTATTTTTAAAGAAATAGAAACCAGGCGAGGTACTAGCTCATACACCTCCTCGTGGTGTGTTCTGGAAACGAATTTGTTGGCTGAGATATGAGCAACATGATTTTTCAGTTTTTTTTAGGAATCGACTGTTTGCAATAATGTCGACGAAATGTATTATACCTGTGGACGAAACGAGTTGTCGACGAAATGATTTGTCGGCGAAGTGAACCAGACCCATGTCAAGGCTGGGGGATTACTGCCTCTTGAACAAGTACATGGCTGTTAAACGGGCATACAGGTGCTTTTTCCGTCAGTTCTGGCTTTCTTTTTCCTGTGTGAATTAGATATGACCAACTATTTCTGCCCTTCGATGCTGATAGGGAGGGCTGTTTAAGGTTCGAAAAATAAAAATGGGGGGGGAGTTAAGGGTCTCTTGTTCTCTTGGGCATTGAAATTTATAGTTCATAATTTAAATCAAGGGCAAAGGAGCTTGTTTTTACAATTTAAAAAGTGTCATGATACTAAGACTATTAAAGTTTCGTGATTAGATCTTAAGAATTAAAAAAAAAGAAAATCTAGGACTGCACAAGCTAATCTCCTTTAAAAACCATTCAATGTGCTCTTTAAGCCTTATCGCACTTTCTGTTTATTTTTCGGTTGTCTGTATTCGGTAGATGTGTTAAAGAAGCTTTTTCTCTCGCTTGACCTTAAATTCCCTTTCAACAACTTTCAGACGAGTGCGAGGTAAGGAGATCTTTCAGTCGCACTTATCACTGGCGCCGAAAATACCCGACGAAAAATGGGCTTCTTGAAAGGTGTGTGTGTGTGTGGGGGATATCGTGAAAGGAATGGGTGGTAGAATGGTTGTCTGCATCAAAACATGCTTATTGCATCTGTTTGCCAGCACTTTATTCCTATATTATCGACTGATCGATATCTTTAATTATGCCTCCCTATCGATTTGGGGGCAAAGCAGTACAGAAATCGGTTCATGGAAATGCATGCAACTTTCGTAAGGCTTATGAAATTAGGGTCAGTGTTGCATTTATTTTGGCGAACTTTTGCTTCAGAAGCTGAAGTCTGTTAGATTGCAGTTTCCAGTAGTAGGAATATCGTCATGGATAAAAGCCGCTGGATAATCTTAGTCCAACAAGGAAAAAGTTGTTTGCCAAACTCTTAGGCACTCTGAGATGGAATGATGCAACCGTTTCCAGTTCCATGTTTAACTGAAATGACGCAGTCCAACTCAATTCCATCTTCACTCATTCTCGAACCGTTGTTGAAAATGTTGAAAATCTCCTCAAGTCGTTTTTCCCGCAGCATTCCGTCCGGAGCAGTTTTTTTATCGTGGTGTCTGAAGATCACTGCAAAAGTAATTGTAAAGACCTGCTTCTCAGGTCTGCCCTCCAGTTCTCCTAACTTTTGACTACTCTGTTGCAGACAGTTTCGAAAACGCTGTACCGGAAAATACATCCAGATCTTATTTAAATACTACCAGCTTTCTAATCTTGCGATTTATTTGGTACTCGGAACATTGCTTCAAATAGCACCCTTTTTATCAGTACATTCACGATCGCTCACTTATACGTAAGGACATATCCTCGTTCCTCAGACGTCTTCCCTAAAATCTCTCTTCTCTCCCTCTCTCCTGCGCACTCTCGGGTGGAAGTTGAATTGTAGTTTGTAAACACCGAAAATCTCCCAATCGGACCAGAAATTATTTATATTTTATATTTTTAGTATTAAGCCCCCGACCGGTTTCCTGCTTTAACACATGTCCACAGAGAATTTGTTGAGTTGTAATTTGTAGACGCCGAAAATCTACCGATCGGACCAGAAATTCTTTATATTTACGGCATTGCCCCCTTCCCCCGACAGGTTTGCTGCATTAGCACATGCCCGCAGAGAATTTGTTGAGCTGTAGTTTATAAACCTTGAAATTCTTTTGTTGAGCTGTAGATCATAAACATTTTCTACAAGGAATTACATTAAATATCACAATTAAGAAAATACGAAATTACGGAAACTTTATGTAAGTCAGATAACCAACCTCTGAAGACGTGCCACGGAGTAGCCAAGAACGCAATTTTCATACGGTCCTTTAACATTTGTGCGGCGAATTCTCCGTGTGGCCACTTCTCCGATTGCCATTTCTCCGCATTGTTTTTATCCCAAAAATCATGGAAATGTCTAAATTTCTTATTGAAAATGAAATATAAAAAAATGTTTTGTGAACAATAGTTGCTCGAGTAATGGGAAGTATAGCCACACGATATTTATTATTCACGTTATTGTTTATTTAGAACAATTTTATGGCACTGAAATTGCAATATGGCCAGTTCTCCGTACCCGTTTTTTCCTCCCTTTCCCCTCGACTTATGTCCCTGGTCAATTCGCTTACATACCACCCTTGCTCTTCGTTTCTTACGGAGAAATCTTCGTCCAGTGTCAACTCGTACTTACAGTCTGTGCTTGGGCTTGGATGACAGCTGCGTGGAATACCAGTGTCGCCTTAAACGCTACATGCTTCATATTTACAATGAGCCTTTTTATGTAAACGAAACATTCGCTAAGCAATCCGTTTAAACACCATTAAAGAAAGAAAAAATCCGTAGAGCGGTGGTTCTTACAGTAATGACACACTCCTCTTTTACAGTACTGTTACCACTAAATACCCGCCGTGCGTCGGATGGGCACATTAAGCCGTCGGACTCCGGGTACTGGTGTCCCGGTAATTAATAAGGGCGTCTTCTTCCCCCTTTCTACCTTGCTTCCGTGTCACTTTCCTATCGGGCACTCTAGCCCAGATCTCCTAGCTTCCTGTTTCTAAGGGTTGTTTAAGACCTGGGGTCAGACACTCCCTTAAATTCTCTACATATGATCTGATCTGATCTGATATATATATATAAGCATACGAGAACGACTTCGAGGAGACTGGCTCAAAGCAGACCGTTGTGGAAGAAACTTGGTGAGACCTTCATCCAGCAGTGGATTAATAGGTTGACAATGATGATGGTGATGATATGTGTGTGTGTGTAGCAAAAGTTTTGCGTTATTTAGAAACAGAAAATCGGTGCAGAATATTCTTCGTAAAGAAAATATGCGTAGAAATTTTCAGAAGCTGTGCAGAAAACGAGAATGTTTCAAAAACGACCTCTGGAAGGGGAGATATCAAGAAAAGAAGTTTCTGCATTTAGGCCTCCCCCTTTCCGTTCAGTGAGAAAGCTGTATATTATTTAAAGATGATAATGTTATCAATCATTACTGTAGCGAATGGCATACAGTAAAAAAAAAATTCCAAGATTCCGATTTCATTTGTGCCAGTTGATATACTGTACACCAAAACTCAATGCTGTCGAGACACGATGCAAAAAATATGGAAATAGTTGCAGATTTTAAAAGATGAACTTTTATTTACGATAAAACCAGATTAAAATCTTCGCAAGATCTTTCAGACCCACTATGGGTCAAAGATCTTGTGACATAGTTCTGACACTAGGTGGGTCCGGCATCAGATCATAGTTGGTCTGAAAGATCTTGCGACGATTTTAATCTGGTTTTAATTGTAAATAAAAGTTCATCTTTTAAAATCTGCAATTATTTCCATATTTTTGGCGTCGTGTCTCGACAGCATTGAGTTTTGGTGTATAAGAATTTTTTCGATAGGAATTTTGGAAGCTGAAATACAGATTCAAACAAAAATACGCTCTAATCCCATGTAGTGTCAGAACTATGCGCTGTAAAAATCCAATGCACAATGTTCCACTAAAAAAAAAAAAAAAGAAAAAAAGAGGTAAAGAAAATGGTACCCGGCGTTCAAATAATTTTTCAAATCGGACTTTAAGAAGTAGAGATATCGAGAAAATAGATTGGACGTGTGCCACTTGTAGCGGCAAATTGTAACTTTTTTGAGGGGTGGGGAGGCAATAAGAAATGTGTTCATAAAATGTTTTTGTAGTTAGTGGTGTGTGGCCGAAAAATAATTTTTTAGTAGGGTTTTTAGACACGAATACTGCAGATATACTCTAAACAGAAATATGAACTTACGCACTCTAATGGCGAAGAAAAATAAAGAACTATGTGCATAATATTTATGAGAAACGCTATTCGACGAAGAAAGAATTTTTCAAATCGCACAATTAGGATCTGATATATTGACAAAAAGAAAACGATGTACATCTACGCCCCCTGGAGGAAACACTGTGCATCATTATGTGCAAGAAATGTACGCAAAATGTTTGCCATGGTGAGCGATATCTCAGCAAAAAATAATTTTTTCAGTCGAGTTTTCAGGAGCGTGGATATTGCTGCAAATGTATAGGAAACATGCATTTACGCCACCTAGTGGCAAAACTGTTTGCTACAAAAAAATTAGAAATAAATCGCACGCAAAATATTCTTCCAGAAACTCTATTTGTCGCAAAATAATAATAATAACAAAGTCCTACACGGAGAAAGTCCACACGGAAGGCACTACAACGATCTGCAATCGGACCATGTGGATAAGACTGCCTCCAATACATGGCTAACAAACGGATCACTCTTCGGCGAGACAGAAGGGTTCCTGATGGCTATAAAAGATCAAGTTGTAAGCAGCAGAAACTACCGGAAGCATATCCTGAAGGACACGTCAGTAGAAAGCGACACATGTCTGCAATGCCATCAACGCCAGAGACCATCCAACATATCACAGCAGGGTGCAGAGTCCTCACACAAACAGAGTACACGAAGAGGCACAATCAAGTCTCCATGATTATCCATCAGAAATTGGCAAGAAAGCACCACCTCATTACAACTGAACCTGTCCCCTACTACAAGTATGAGCCAACAACGCTTCTGGAGAACAAACAACACCTACAAGATGTACTGGGACAGATCGATCAGAACAGATAAGACCATCCCACACCATTGGCCCGACATCGTCCTGGTCGACAAGTAGAAGTCAACATACCGAATTGACATAGCCGTGCCCAACACGTACAACATTCAGAAGACGCACGGAGAGAAGCTGTCAAAGTATAACGACCTACGATACGAAATCAAGGAAATGTGGTTTATGGAGAACGTCACCACAGGAGTTGTACTTAAGACCATTCGCAGCTATATACAGACACTAAACCTTCAACCAAACACCTACATGGAACTACAGAAGGCAGCTATCCTGAACTCTTGTAGGATAATAAGAGAAGTTCCTGGACAACTGAAAGAAATACCACTTCCCAGACTTGGTCCGTCGTACCCGTCCCGGAAGGAAGAGAAGAAAAACCTTAGGAAGAAGTGAAACCTTTAGAATTTTTTATAATAATAAAATAACTTTTCGAATCAGACTTTTAGAAGCCGAGATACTGGGAAAAACGCAGTTTACATTTACGCTATGTAACGGGGAAGTTGTGCATTGTTTGAAAAAGAAACTGTACCCAAGATATTCTTCGAAGTAAATGGTATTGAAAGAAAACAGGAATTTTTTAAATCGGATATTCGAAATCAAAGATGTGAAATAAAATGTATTTTGAATTAAATAGCATCTTCATTTACGGCCCTCTAGTGGCAAAATTATGTACCTGACCACTGGTTCCAGAGAAGGGAGAAAATCAGTGCCGTAGGACAAACACAACATCCATGCTTCACCGGTATTCGAACACGGAACCCTTTCGGACAAATGATCAGAAGCCATCGGCTTAGACCACTGCGCCACCGGGGCGGGGAGGGGCGGGGCGGCTTGATTGCCTTGTGATACATGCGTCTGTATAACTATCCACGTCGCTCTTCAACAAGCATGTGCGTTATCGGATGTGACGTCACGAAACTTTCGGTACGTATATATCTCCGGAATGCGACGTCCGATCGGGCAAAGGACAACGGTTCTCGGCTTCTTTCTCCACGAGGAATTGTCCGGTAGGTTTATTGTGTGGTCGATTTTGACCACTCTGTAGATTCGCCAAGCTTTCGGTCTCCACTGGGAGGCTTTTTCAAGGCAATAGATACATAAAATGCAGGTGATTAGAACACGTAAGAAGGGAATTGGAACACAAGAAGGTAATTAAAACATGTTCTTAAGTTTCTTAGGTGTTTTAATTCCCTTCATTTTATGTCTATCTTTTTGTCTTGAAAAAGCCTCCCGGCCGTGGCGCAGTGGTCTAAGCGATGGCCTCTGATCATTCGTCCGAAAGGGGTCCGGGTTCGAATCCCGGTGAGGCATGGATGTTGTGTTTGTCTTACGGCACTGGCTCTCTCCCTTCCCTGGAACCAGTGACCTTAAATTAGGGACGGGCGACTGCTTATAGCCCATTGAGTTGCTCACGGTGGTCGTTAAACCTCCAATCCAAAAAAAAATCCAAAAAAGCCTCCCAGTGGAGAGCAAAAGCTTGGCGAATCTACATACTTTTGAATAAACGGATTTTACTACGCTATAAGCGCATGTTGGTTGTGCACAGTCTGTTGTATTTTGAACTAAAATGTATGGTGTTTTTATCATTTTTGCGTCTACCAGACGATAAAGGAAAGTTTCACCAAAGGTTACAGAATCGCAAAGGCGTGACTTGGGAAGGGCAGGCGTGGTGGCTGCCCAGGGCGCAGCTCGAATGCTGGCGAAAAAATCACAACTTACAATCAGATTAAAATTGGAATTCAAACTTTGGCACCAGTTTCTGGTACAGTTTTTTTTTCGCCATACTTTGTCCATTTACAGAATTTGCTTGTATTGTGTTTCGTCAGTTTCGGTAGGCACCTTAAAATGCGCATTTCTTCCTCAAAATATTCAGGGCATGTCAGTTGCTCACATTCATAAATAAAGTCGTAGTTGTAGTGTAGTTCATCCAACTAAAGAAAAACCATAGTCTTTGTTGACAACTATGAGGTGCATGGGTTTCTTTAGTTGGAAAGACTGTAGACTATACGTAGCCTACGTTGCAAGATAAGAATATCGTTCACATTGTTGACGATTCTTTAGGGGATATTCGATCATTACTGCGATTGCGAGCCACGACTGTCAGATGGCCGTATTCTCTCTGTTTGATGTAGAACCAACGGTCCGAACTCCGAAGCAGTAGAGAAAAGCTGTACAAACAGTTACAGTTTGGCTGTATCCCCTCATAAAGGTAACATTTGGATATGACGTTAATTCTTTTTTGTCGAGTAGTGTATATACAGTATTGTATTAGCAATATAGAGGGTGTCCCATAAAGAGGTAACCAATTTCAAATAATCATAACAGTTTTAATATAAATGATCTCAATGCACAACTTGTTTTAATTGATAGAACAGATCATGAAGTTTTATAGACATTCGACACATGCACCATTTGTCACCCGAACAATGTATAAACGGTATTCCAGTTCCAACCATGTTCGTTCGAGAATGCCCGCGTTAATTTTCTGCAGTGCGTGTGTAATCCTCCTCTTTAGGTCAGAAATTTCTGCAACAGGGATGCTGTAAGCCTCACCCTTGATGAATCCCCATAAAAAAAAAACAGTCACAGAGTGTTAAGTCCAGCGAACGTGGGAGCCATGCAATTGGACCACCATGCCTAATCCATTGATTGGGAAATTTGGTATCCAGGGACCTCCTCACAATCAAAGCCCAATGGTGGATCCCCATCTTATTGGAAAATGACCGGAGTTGCAATTTCATCCAACTGTGGATACACAAACTGCTCAATCATGCCGAGCTCTCACGGTCGACCATTATGCCACACCAAACATTCGCTTTTGGGGTAGCATGTTGATGTTCCATTGTGCACTGCGGGTGTTCAGTTCCCCAAATTCTCAAATTCTGTTTATTAATCTTTCCAGAAACATGGAAAGTGCACTCATCCGAGAAAGAGATTTGTCTCAGGAAAGATTCAGCACTTGCAATGTTCTCCAACATCTCTTCTGCAATCTGTTTACGTTTCACGCAATCATCTGGGTTTATGTGATGGGTTATTTTCAGTTTATACGGGTGCATTTCCAATCTCTGACGTAACACTCTATGCACTGACGACTTGGGGATGACCAGCTGTCGTGCTGCTTGTCTGATTGACTTTCGAGGGCTACGAATGAATGTTTGTCTCACAACCTCCTCTGTTTCTAGAACCAGCGATAGTCGTCCAGGGCTTTTAAGATGAAACAAGAAAAAACAAAAACAAAGAAAAAAGACGCTACCAGTTTTCTTGAATGACTTGTACCATTTTCTGATGCTGTTACGTGTGGGCGGTTTGCTTCCATATTTTGTTTTGAAATCCCGCTTAACCTGCGTTTCGGATCAGGTTTCAATAAACCACTCCACAATCTTGCTTTCGTAGCAGGATCCATTGGGTGCACTTCTAGAAAACTCGATGGTATTCCTTACCACCTATAACAAACAGAATGTTGATATTAGTTTTGTGTGCGAAGTTATGATAATTTGAAATTGGTTACACCTTTTTGGGATACCCTGTATAGTTATATATCATTACTGTCAATCACTATCAACCACTGCTGAATGAATGTCTCCCCAAGTTCTTTCCACAGCGGTCTGTTTTGAGCTAGTCCCCTCCATTTCCCTCTGGTATGCTTTCGAATTTCTTCCAACCGGCTCCCACGTGGTCTTCTTTTGAGTCTTTTCTTATCTCTTGGTATCCAGTCTAGAATTTCGGTTATCCATCGGTGGTCCGTTCTTTTGGCAACATGTCCAGAACATTGCCGTTTCAAGGATACTTTGTTTATGATATCATAAGCTCTTGTCATTTTCCTTGTCCACGAGTTTCTCTTTTCATGTTTTTTGGTTACACCAAGCATGCATCCTTCCAGGCTTCCTTCAGTTTTCTGCTGCCTTTTTATGTCTTTCTTAATTAAAGTCCAAGTTTCTGCTCTGTACGTAAGAACTGGAAAGATGCATTCATTGAACACTTTTTTTAAAGACATGATGGCATATTGTTCTTGAAAATAGTATTGTTTCTTCCAAAAGCTCTCCAAATAAGTTTTATACAGCGATTAATTTCTTCATCGGTCTATAAAACTTGCTTGGAGAGCGCAAAAGTGTCTAGGTACGGCTTTGCAAAAGCGAAGATATTGTATTTGTAAAGCGGATCGTGATGGACAAAGCACATGCATTTACCTTACCGGAAATTCTATAAAACTACGGAACTGACAATGTGTGCATTTATGGGGTACGTAATTAACTGTATAATCGCAAAGTTTTTCCAATTTAGGGTGTGGTTCTGCCCAGTTTCTGTTGGACAAGAGTTAATGGATATTTAATTCCGCTGCAGTGCAGATGTTTGCATTCCAGATGAAGAAAGCATAAAACCAACGGAATTGCAAGGAATGATTTATATACAGCTAGCGGAAGTCAACAGTCCTGCCAGTTACCTACCGCTTGCTGCCTTAAAGGCAAAATGCGTAACCTACAGATGGAAATAAAGATTACAATTTATGAATTTTCTATTGATTAATGACGGTCGTGTGGTGAAACAGTGTTTAGTTAGTGTGAAAGATTCATCCATTTACTTTATCCAACGACGTATAATCGTATGTAACTCGTCATGTTCTGCATACTGAATTATGTCTTATAATTTTTCTTGACAAGCTTCCTTTCAACCCACTTTAATTCGAAGAATGTCTGCTGTCGGTGTTAAATAAATTCAGACTTCCATGCATTTTAATGGCCATTCACTTCCTACCCTCCCATTAGCTCTTATGCATATAAGGTTTCGCATACTCTTCAAGGGTATGCGTGCTCTCTTGTATTTAGACCTGCTTCTATTCATGTTTCGTATTTTGAGTTGCATAATCACTGATCATTTTTATTCGTTTTTCTTTTCTTTTCTTTCTTTTTATCTGTCTACTTGTAAAGACTGTCTCATGGCATAAAAGATACGCTGTGATCCGTTCCTGAGAGACTGTGTGTAATTAAAATGAATCGGTGTTAATTTGGCGCTTGAAGGAAAGTTTTAACTGTCTGTCAGGTGCTGTGACGTCTTTAGGGTAGACGAGATTAAATGATTAAGCAAAACTAATTTACGGCACAAGCGTTTAATAATATAAGCATACATCAAAAAGAATGTAATTAAATCTCTTTGAAAATTTATGTTCAAAGCTCGTACAACCTCTCAGCCACCCCACACTAGAGATGTATCATTCACGAACGATATGTTCGAAACAGCAAACTGAGTCATTTGAGGACGAATCTTTCCTGGAAAGAATCAATTCCGCAAAAGAGCCGAATTCCTAAATGAATCAGTCTTACTTGACATCAAAATTGTACTAAAATTAGTACTTTTTACTTGACATCAAAATTTCACCATGGTGTCTTGGTGATGTTCATGTTCTGGTCATAAAATCTTACTTTGTTCAGAAGCGTACAGATGCAATAAATTACGTGAACGTTTCAAAACGAACTTATATGAAAACCGAGGAACAATTTTCCCGTAAGAATAAATAAAAAAACCCACATTTAAACTTAAAAATCTTCCACAAAAGCGGAAACTGTCAACGAACGAAAGGATCCGACTCGGAGTTGTTTCTCTAGACACAAATCGTAATGAAACAAATCGGTCCGAACAAATCTTTTCAGTGAGAAATGAACAAATCGGTCCGAACAAATCTTTTGAGCGAGAAATGAACAAATCGTTCGGAACAAAACTTTTGAGTGAGAAATGGACAAATCGGTCTGAACAAACTTTTGAGAGTGTAACGTACCAGGAGATGTGACGTACCTGCCAGAAGGACGCACACGACATAAAGGCAGATAGGAATCAGAATAAAACGTCTGCGTAGCTCGATTGGTAGAGTGACTTATTCCGGAATGAGGGGATCCGGGTTCGAGCCCCGGCGCGGATAAAAATGACGGAGAAATTTACTTCGTTATAATGGCGCCCGAACTATCCGGATGACCCGACCGTTCAAAATCTCGCATTGGTGTGATGTTCTTTCCACACCGCGAGATAGGAAAAAAATAAAAGAATCCCTTCTCCAGCACTTCGAAAAAAAAAAAAAAAAAAAAAAAATAAGGGGGAGATGATGTAACGTACCAGGAGATGTGACGTACCTGCCAGAAGGACGCACACGACATAAAGGCAGATAGGAATCAGAATAAAACGTCCGCGTAGCTCAATTGGTAGAGTGACTTATTCCGGAATGAGGGGATCCGGGTTCGAGACCCGGCGCGGATAAAAATGACGGAGAAATTTACTTCGTTATAAGAGCGTCGAATTGAAAGAATCGGTTTTCCCATCTCTACCCCCCCCCATACACAATTCACGACCTTGGCACGTGTCGCTGATTGGCTGCGCGTCACGTGCCAAGGTCGCGAATGATACATATAATATCTGGGTCGGAGCTCTTTCAGTCAGAAAGGCCGCGGGTGGCCTAGTGGTCAACGTTCGTGACTGTCACGGAGAAGACCTCGGATTCGATCCCAGGCAGGTTCGAACCACTAAATATCCGCCGTGCGTCGGATGGGCACGTTAAGCCGTCGGACCCCGGGCACTGGCCCTTCCGTGTCCCTTTCCTATTGGGTACTCTAGCCCAAATTTTCTAGGTTCCTATTTCTAAGGGTTGTTTAGAGACCTGGGGTCAGACACTCCCTTCCTAAAATCCTCTGCATATGATCTGATCCGATCTCAGTCAGAGAGCTTCGACCAATAATACGCATAATCCGCGTATCGTGAAATTCAGCATTTTTTTTTCTTTTGCTCGTACAATCAGTGGTGTAGGTATATACTGTATAATCCACAGGTCGTGAAATTCAGAAACAAATTAAAAAATAAAAGTGTTAGGCATAATTTTCGGCGGCGTATAATCCGAAAATTCAGGGGGAAAAAATCTTCCTATAATCCGCAGCTACGTATCTGTGACCTTGAAAAAAAAAAAATCGTCAAGTTGGCACTGGTTGTGTTGATCACGAACCGCATTTTCCGACAGAAAAGTGAAATTCACAGGATGACCCAAAAGTCCAAAGCAGTTAAAAAGAAATGATATTCTTATGAAAAATAGAACTGTCATTTTTTAAAATGCTTTTGTATAAATTTCAAGTAAATAAAGAACAAAAATGCATAGTTTTTTCAGCATTGCCGCCATTCTTTAGTTACATCTAAAACTCCATTGAAACTGTGGCCAATCCGTAGTTTTGGGCATTTCCGAAAATGTTTCTGCAAACAAAAAGCCTTAAGAAACGAGATTAGTGCAGCAAAACTAACGAATCCGATTCGCAAAATGATTACTTTACAAAGATTATATACCATGGAATAGCTCACTGGCTTCCTTCCCATGTAGCCTTCAGCGAGCACAAATAGCACCGCCTCCGTTTCATCATATTTTCTGTCAAAATGCTCGAAAGAAAAAAATAATATACTGTAAAACCTCGAAAATCTGGCATCGACACTACCGGACGAATACCAGATTTATGAAAATTCCGGATTTCTGAAGCAATCCCAAAATGTGTAACTGGCTTTACGTAAAGCAAGTACTTACACATAACAAGTCACTTTAACAAAAATTTGCGCGCCTACGCCTTATAAATAAGCAGGGGTAGCGCTGCCAATCGTATTCTTCGCGATTTGCGAAAAAAATTTGTTTTGGCGATGAAAAAAATGTTTTGGCGAAAATATTAGCGATTACCTTTTTGTACTATTTATTATAAAACTCTGTCGAAAAAATTTAATTTGGCGAATGGTTAGACAAAAACTTGAAAAAAGGCAGAGCAACCGCTAGGGCTGGGCGATGTATCCATACATCGCGAAAACCTGATGTGAATTTTACATCGATGTTACGGTTTTTCTGCTGACGAAACTACGATAGGCGAATACCGCGATGCATCATTAAGGCCGATGTTGATGTCATTACACGATCGTACCCATATACTGCCACCACCAAACACAGATCATCATCACACGTTCGACACGCATTTCAAACATACATGCCAATTCGTCGCCTCGTTGGTCCGCGTCACTTCACCGCAGCCCAATGAGATGAGGAATTTCAGAAACCTCCCGATGTTATATGTTGGCGGCTATCGTCAATTCGCACGCTGACAGTTGCACTTTGGATTCCGTGCAGGAAGGTCGCACATCGTGTGAGCTCCTGCGAGTGAACTTCAGTGCAAGCTTTTCGTCGTCGTCGGCCGTTCGTCTTGTTCTGCGATTAGATAGTTTCTGGGTTACCAGTCTATCCGAATCAGTCCGGTTAGGGATCTTTTAGTTGTTAAGCTTTTTTCAAAGCTCAATTAAAATTTTCTCGAATCCACTTCTCTTCGTTTCAGCTTCAAGCCCATCGAAAAAATTAAGAGAATTTCAAGTTCTGATGTTGTAGAGCAAAAGCCTGACGCCAAGAAAAGCGATGCCGTTTCCCGTTCCACATCTACTTTCACGGGAAATCCGGAGTCAACTGAAAAGTCAGATCCAAGAAGATCTAGAAGAATTAAGAACCTTCCGCCGGAACTTTGTAATAGTATCCAAAAAAGAACAAGAAGAAGGTTGGCAGGTAAAAAAATTTCTTATTCTGTGCCTCAGAAAAATCTAGGCACGTCATTTGACAAAAAAGTTGTCGATGACTCTTGTATGTCTGTGCCAATTCCAGACATAATATCTGAGAAAATATCAGATATGAAAGAAACACCGGTGAGATGCCCGGGCGATGGGATTTCTGAAAAAATTACAAATATCATTAAAACACCGAAGAGATGCTCGAGCAATGGGATATCTGAACAAATTACAAATATCATTAAAACACCGAAGAGATGTTCGGGCGATGGGATATCTGATAAAATATCAGATATCATTAAAACACCGGAGAGATGCCCGGGCGATGGGATATTTGTAAAACGTTCAGATATCATTAAAACACCGGAGAGATGCCCGGGCGATGGGATATTTGTAAAATTTTCAGATATCATTAAAACACCGGTGGGATGCCCGGACGATGGAATATCTGAGAAAATACCAGATATGATTTATGAAAAGTCCGAGAAAAATCCGGACAACCTTACCCAAGAGGAAGGTTTTATGGAAAACAGACCTGAGACGGCTTCGGCGTCAGGCTTTTGCAAGGAATCTGGTGTGAATCCACGTCAGTTTGTAAAAAAACGGCCCTTTTTGGGGCCGAGTACTTTTTCAAAAAAATAACTGTGCAAATACAAAACACAAAAAGTGTTGAAAAAAAGGAACAACCTCAGTCATCTTACGAGCATAAGTTAAGCTCAAAAGTAAAGAATGCTGTAAATGACACAGAATTAATGAAAAATGATACAAATAAATACCTGCGTAATATTAATTTATTATACAGAGAAAAAAAAAGTTGTCCTTAAAAGCAATGTACAGAATTCTGTGCTAAAAGAAAGAATTGAAAAACATCGCAAAAATTTCCAAAACACAAATGTCACAGAGAAATTGATTGCTGATGTTGACAAATATCTAGGCGAGAAGGAAAAACAACAAAAAAAAAAGGCCCTTTTAGGAGCATTTCTGTTTCTGAGGAAAGAAAAAGAAAGGCTCTTTTAAGAGCATGGTACAGAATTCTGTGCTAAAAGAAAAAATTAAAAAACATCGCAAAAAAATTCCAAAACACAAAAGTGATAGAGAAATTGATTGTTGATGTTGATAAAAATTTAGATGAAAATGCTAAGCATAAGCAAAAAAACTGGTTACTCCAACCGTGGAAAAACCAAAATATTTCGCTGGCAGGCTTAGCAAAGAAATTAAAGAGGCAGAAAAAATTAATTGTAATGAAGATGCTCAATTGCAGTATGCTTTTATCAACGTTGAAGAAATGCTTTGGTTAAATGCTGTTACCAATGCCCAAGACAGTATTACTGTTAGCAGCATTGCCGTAGAGAAAGACGTCTTAAAAACAAACAAGGAAGAGAACAGCGGAATGCTGCCTTGTGAGTACACCACCTCGTTACCCTTGCCCATTTTCTCTGCGGAAGATAAAAAAGACAAAAACGGCCCGTTTAGGAGCCTTCCTTTTTCTGAGGATGAAGGTTGCAGTATGCTAATAAACCAATTGCAGTATGCTAATAACAACGAGGAAGAAATGCTTCGGTTAAATGCTGTTACTAGTGCCCAAGATAGTACTACTGTTAGCAGCATAGCCGTAGAGAAAGACAGCTTAAAAAAAGCAAAGGCCCTGTTAGAGGAACCTTTCCCGTTTTCTCTGCGGAAGACAAACACCCTCTTAGTGGAACCTTTCCCGCTTTCTCTGAGGAAGAAAAACACCCTCTTAGTGGAACCTTTCCCGCTTTCTCTGAGGAAGAAAAACACCCTCATAGTGGAACCTTTCCCTTTTTCTCTGAGAAAGAAAAACACCCTCAAAGTGGAACCTTTCCCTTTTTCTCTGAGGAAGAAAAACACCCTCAAAGTGGAACCTATCCCTCTTTCTCTGAGGAAGGGGAAAAAACCCGGCCCATTTAGGAGCCGTTCTTTTTCTGAGGATGAAGGTTTAATAACGGAAACAAATGGCCTTAACATTCTAATTTGGAATGCGCAGGGTATCAAAAGACAACACAGAGAATTTTTAGCCTACCTAAAATACAAAAAAATTGATATTGCGCTAATTAATGAATCCTGGCTAATGGACAGAATTAAATTCAAAATTCCCAACTACAAGGTTTACAGAAAAGACAAAACCTCACAAAGTGGGGGAATTTTGATTGCAGTGAAAGATAAACTAGAGCAAAGTGAAGCGACATGCGACACAGAGGATGGCATGGAAGCGCACTCGGTTATTATTAAAACAAAAAATAACCCGATTAAATTTATGGCGCTATACAATCATCCCAAACACACTATTACCAGGGAAGCTCTAGATAATCTTTTCGAGGAAAATATTCCTACGGTCATAGCGGGAGATTTTAATAGTAAACACCGCTATTGGTACTGCCCTAGAGCTAATAAAAGTGGAAATAATATCTTCAGATATCTCTTAAACAAAAACATTGACTTGGGGGCGCCATCTGAACCCACAAGAACGGCGCTTAGAGGAACTAGCAACATACTAGATTTTGCACTCCTGAAGAATAATAAATATTACTTTGAAATTTACACTGAGGCGGCGCTCTCCTCTGACCACAATCCAGTTCACCTCCAGCTTTATACTGACAAAACTGTGACGGTAGCACCCAAAATGGTCACTAACTTCAAGCAATTTGAAGAGAAAATTAAACTAGTGTCACCCCCAGTAATTGGAGACTGTAATAGCAAAGAAGAAACTGACAGAGCTATCAAACTCTTTAACCTCGCCATTAAAAAAATTATGGAAGAATGTCAAACTCCTGCTAAAGAGAAAAAAATCCGTACTATTTACCCAAAGAAATTTTGGAACTTATAAAAGAAAAAAATAGGTACCGAAGAAAGTGGCAAAGAACCAGGAATAAAACGTTCTATGACCTTTATTGCTGCCTAAATAGACAAATTAAAAGAGAAATCAGAAAATTCGAGAATGGGTCATGGGGTCAAGTATTAGAGGAAGCTCATATTGACTACTCTGAAAATTCGGATAAAAAAAACAAAATGACTCTATGGAATCTTACGTCGAGCTTACAAAATAAAAATGTCAAATTACTCCCACCCCTTCAAAAAGAAGATGGGACGGTAGTTAGAACTGACGAAGAAAAAGCAGAAATTTTTGCAAACTCACTAGAAAAACAGTTTAAAATAAATGATATTCCTGACACTGATGTAGCCATTAAAATGAAAAAGGCCCTGGATACTTATTTTAAACATGCGGAGGATGTAGAAAATTCTAGAGTCATCACCCAAAGTGCACAACTCTATGAAGAATTTACTAGTAAAAAAAAACCTGTGTTAACATCCCCAATTAAAAGCAAACAGAGAGTCTCTTTTAAAAAAATAGAAGCACAAGGCATAGAAAACAGCAGCCAAAAGTTGTAAAAGCTACGGCCTCTTTTACGTCCGATAGACAAGTTAAAGGTGCTACGACCTCTCGCGGGTCCGGAACGCCAGAAACTGAAAAGATAAGAAATAAAAAAAGGCCTTCTTTTAAGGGCCAAAAAAAAAATTTTGTTCCTCCTGACTTTGAAAAACCACTACCCATCAGTGAAAGGGAAGTTAGGTTTCATATTAATAATCTTAAAAATAAAAAGGCACCAGGCAATGATGGCATAAATAATAAAATTATAAAAACGTTACCGGAAGAGTATATGCAAACCCTTACTAAAATATACAACTGTGCCATTAAATTAAATTATTTCCCTGATGTTTGGAAGACAGCAGAGGTAATACTATTACCCAAGCCAGGTAAAAACCCGGCAATTCCTGAAAATCACAGACCGATTTCGTTGCTCCCGAACGAAATCGGGAAAAATCCATGGGAAAAATCTTTGAAAAAATAATTCTTATTAGAATGCAACAATTCTGTGAGGAATTCCCAGTAATTCCATTTTCTCAAGGAGGTTTTGGAGATAAACACTCCACGGTGCACCAACTCTCTAGAATAACTGAAAAATGTGCTGAAGGAATTATAAAAAAAGAACACACAGCAGCCATATTTCTGGATGTGGCAAAAGCATTCGATAAATGCCCACATGAGGCAATTATCTACAAGCTAATAGCACATGATTTCCCACCCTGGATTATACATATAATCAAATCATACCTCACTAACAGAACATTCTGTGTAAAAATCAATGGGAAAAAATCGTTAAAAAAAATCGAAGCTGGTGTACCGCAAGGCAGTGTACTCGCACCAACGCTGTACTTCTTTACGTCAGGCTTTCCCAACTATAATAACAGGAATCTGACTACAGCTCTCTATGCTAATGACACTGCACTCGCTTATACTTCCAAAAATAAAAATCAAGCAACTTTCATGTTGCAACATTATGTTGAACAACTTGAGAAATATTTCTTAGATTGGAAAATCAAAATCAATACCGAAAAAACTCAAGCAATTCTATTTTCTAGGATTAAATGCAATCACAATCCAGACTTTGAAATAGAAATGTATAAAAAAAAAATACCTTGGGTAAATGATGTTAAATATTTAGGACTTTTTATGGACCACAACCTAAACTGGAACAAGCATATTAAAGAAACTCTGTCCAAATCTCTTAAGATCAGAGGAAGTCTCCAGCCAATAATAAAAAATAAAAGGCTTAGCAGGAAAAACAAAACTTTGATATGGAAAGCCTGTATCAGCCCTGTTATTACTTATGCCTGTCCTATCTAGGGTAACTGTAAGAAACAGCAGAAAAATAAGATTACCTCATTTCAAAATAAAACCCTACGATATATGGTTGGGCTTGATGGAAGAACTTCAAACCATGCTATCCGAAGCATGCTGAATATTAATTCTATCCATTACACGATGTATGACTTAGCTAATAGATACTATGAAAAAGCTAAGATTCATCCTAATCCTCTAGTCAGAGAGGCCATTAACTATACTGTCAATGAAACTGACAGTTATAAAAGGCCAAAAACTATCTTGAATAAAGTTCCAGAAATGAACCCAATTCACAGCTACCCTAGCAAAAAAAAAAAAAAAAAAAATAACAATAATTGGGACTAGTGTTTAGAGGGTATTTCTCACCTAAGAAGAATTTCTGTTAAAAAAAAGAAAAAAAAAGGGCTCTTTTAAGGGCCGTACTCTGATTTGCAAACATACTTCACACATGTGAAAAAATCTTGTTAAATAAAAAAAAAAAGGGGGGCTCTTTTAAGAGCCGTACTCTGTTTTGCCAACATACTTCACACATGTGAAGAAACCTTGTTAAATGAAAAATGAAAAAAAAAAAAAAAAAAAAGGGCTCTTTTAAGGGCCGTACTCTGATTTGCAAATATACTTCACCCAAGTGAAAAAATCCTGTTAAATAAAAAAAGGGGGGCTCTTTTAAGAGCCGTACTATGTTTTGCAAACATACTTCACACATGTGAAGAAACCTTGTTAAATGAAAAATGAAGAAGAAAAAAAAAAGGCTCTTTTAAGGGCCGTACTCTGAGTTGCAAATATCCTTCACCCATGTTAAAAAATCCTGTTAAATAAAAAAGGGGGCTCTATTAAGAGCCGTACTCTGTTTTGCAAACATACTTCACACATGTGAAGAAACCTTGTTAAATGAAAAAAAAAAAAAAAGGGCACTTTTAAGGGCCGTACTCTGATTTGCAAATATACTTCACACATGTGAAAAAATCTTGTTAAATAAAAAAAAAAAAGAGGGGGCTCTTTTAAGAGCCGTACTCTGTTTTGCCAACATACTTCACACATGTGAAGAAACCTTGTTAAATGAAAAAATGAAAAAAAAAAAAAAAAAAAAAAAAGGGCTCTTTTAAGGGCCGTACTCTGATTTGCAAACATACTTCACCCATGTGAAAAAATCCTGTTAAATAAAAAAAGGGGGCTCTTTTAAGAGCCGTACTTTGTTTTGCAAACATACTTCACACATGTGAAGAAACCTTGTTAAATGAAAAAAAAAAAAAAAGGGCTCTTTTAGGAGCCGAACCTGTTTTGCAAAGAGAAATATTGCAGTCCACATATATGAGACTGGCCCAGAAACACGGTACTATGGTTTAAAATAATTATTAAAGTACCAAACTCCCCTCCAGCCAGTGAAACCCCCCCCCCCCCAAAAAAAAAAAGGAAAAATTCCTGAGAAGCTAGGTGAAAAGCCGACTCCTACACGGGAACTGAGCAAACGATAACTGTGTGATTTAAGGTGCCTTGCAACACAGGGTTTTGTGAGAAAACTGGGTGTTTATCTGTAGGATTTTTCTTGTGGTTCTACTTTTTTTTAGGCACCCCTTTTCCCTGGCCTTTCCGCCGTTTCCCTGGGGCCTGGCGTTGTCTGCGGGACAGCCTGCTTTGACTGATTTGCTGCAGGTAAGTATGTAGGGTAGCTTGCAACTTCAATACTTAACGGGTAACCGTCTACTCCTTCTCCTCTAATATTTCCATACTTTCCTTTCGTACTATTCTATCAGGGAAATCTGTTCCCAATTATCTTATCTTCTTTTTCACCTGACAAAAGGCGCAGAGCGCTGAGGGTTCGGGTCTCTCAACCTCAGATAGGAAAATTCGCACGCTGAGATCGGATGATATCGCGATGTGTTGCTGAGACGGTACATCGGGAGATTTCTATGGTTATTGGGGAAACATCGGATGTTCTCACGAAAACGAAATCAGAAAAGTGCCGGATTTCTGAAGTTGCCGGTTTTCTGGGTGCCAGATTTTCGAGGTTTTACTGTATTTCTGTTTCTTTGCAGCTTTCTACCTGCGTTACATTTCTCCCGTAGTTAAAAAACGCACTTCAATACTTTTCCAATACCACCAGCTACTTAATATAACATTCACGGATTATATTTCTCTGTAAATGTCATCCGAATAGATCTCTAATATTCTCTCTTCACGTAACACATAGCATAACGTAACAGATCATGATAACACAGCTCTTGCACCTGCTTTATTTAACTTTGAGTATCTTCCTCGAGTACTTCATCCGTTTCGGCGTTAAGGAAAGAGCATGCCTCTGCGGAGCCGAAGACCGCAGACATGTTTCATCTCCTCTTTCAGTTCTCTTCCCTTTCAGGAAAGAGAGGCGTTCTTCTTCCATAGGCACAGATGGCATAGGATATAGGAGCTCTACTGAGATAGCCGAGGGCGAGGCTGTGCCTCATTGGTATGATGAAAAATATCATCTCGTCAGAAAAATCCATCTTCAGGAGGATCGACGTAGACGCATATGAAGACATCCAGGATACAGAGTCAGAAGATGGACACTTCAAACCTGGATTCTGGCAAAAGGAGCATCTTCAGTGTACCTATCATCTTTTCTCTGTACCATACCCATAGTCAACTGTCATCCTTGTGTATCAATCTCGATGTTTAATGCATGCATTAAAACCCTATAAGGGTACATTTTTAATGAAACAAAGCTTTGCATTTTTGTCTATCATTGAATACATGCTATTACATATCATTAAGCTATTCTCTGAGATTCAGAGGTTAGCTCCTCAAAGAAAGATCACGTGCCAAGTACACATTTAACGGATAGAACTAGAATTTGCCTATTGTTGGTGTATCAAATGTCTCCATTTACAACGATCTCTGCACACCACTCGAGCTTCATTAACATCCATGACACTGCGCACACAAGACCTTTTATACTTCATACTCATAATCTTTTTCTCACGCAGACATTCCTAAATCTGGTCCTCCCACGACTGTTTATTTTTTTAAAAACAATATTTCTTTTTATTGTTATTATTTTACTTTATTCACATTTAGACGAACGTAAGAAACTACCAGAGGCGTGACTAGGCATTTCTGCGCCCGGGGCAAAGCACAAAATATTGCGTCCCCACCCCCACCCCACTGAAGCCGTTATGACAAAAAAGTTTTACCGCCTGAAATATTATAATTCTGCTTGTTGCATGAATTTTTAGGATAGTAAAACTGGTCTTGTATGTGGCCTAAATTTGTGTTGTTTAATATTCTCACGGATATGCAATAATACATTTTCGAAAAAATTTGCACTGGCCACAAGAGTTGCTTCTGACATTTCGCTTTACATTGAATTGTATGATTTCCTTCGGTTTTTTTTTCATTCTTTTACACTTGATAATAATAATCACTAACGGCTGTGCAATAGGTTTTAAGAACGGGTTAGTTTTTCGGTGGATCAGAGGAAGACCATTGCGAAGTTATTTCCAATTTAATTCTGGTTCAACAACCTAACTTTTGAATATTTTTATTAGAGTATGACACATCAAATGGGATATTAGGGAACTAGGTCTCATTTCTTAACGCAAACGGGAAAGGCATTTTTATCCTCATTAATTGCGTAAAAAAATAATAATTAAGAAATGGGGGGCTGCACTCAGCTGAAGGGTTTCGTGTATTTCTTTTATCCTTACTTACATCAAGGATGTTCTGAGTAGGGAAGCTGAACTGGACGTGGGACCCCTTTTACGGCTGAAACACAAAATGTGAAGAGAGTGGTAAGATTCTCAACTAACTACTCCGGAGTTCCGACCTTTAGTACCGAATGCAGCACGCAGTAATGGCAGTAATGATAGAACTGCCCCGAGAGAATCTTCGAAAATATGAACGACATCCTTATCTTGTAAAGTACGAACAACCGCGCCGAAATTTCTGATTGCGAACAACTTACATCCCCTACACATTTACAGGAAGAAACGCGAATTTTAAGAAACCAAGTTACCGCACCTGGCGAAAGAAATTACAGGTAAATTCTGTAATTCTGTACCAGAAACTGATGCAAAAGTTTCAGTTCCGATTTTAATCAGATTGTGCGCAGTGACTTTTGCGCACTCTCTCGAGCTGTAGCCCGCCCTAGTTACGCCTCTGGAAACTACCCTAACGCCGATGAAATGTGATGTAGTTATGAAAGTCCATTTCCGGGGGTGAGAGGGGGGGGGTTAGGAAATCAAGGAGAGTGTCTGCAAAACTAATGGTAGTGGTACCTACAGCCCTGTAGTTTTAACCTTGAAATAGATTTGACAATACGTGTATTTGCTTTGTCCAAAACTAAAATAAATCACTTGAAGAAATCATTCTCTTACATATAGAAGATCGGTGGCTGCCGTAAAAGATGTTGACGCCCGTCGTGCACGTAATCCTACGTAACTGACTGTTTTCTCACATCCTCCACGAGAAATCCTGCTGTGGTCTCACGCTTTTCCTCAGCAGCGCAGAGAGAGGGCGATTGGAGAGCGATCGTATTATTTACAACCCATTGCAGAGCAATCGTATTACAACCCGAGGTCAAAGAGCAGAACACTTTCAATCTGTAGGACATTCAGTGCTTTAAAAGTGAAACTGAACATTTATTTGGGCAAAGCTAAATATATCTTAAAGCGAAATATGAATCTTTAGGTTAATTGCTGTTGTAGTTACGTAATTGTCTATGATGTCGCGTGTATTTATACGTCATGTAGCGCACGCGATTGCTGCGTGCTTTGAGGCACGTAATGTTTCAAAAAGAACAGTACAAAGCAGAGAGTTCGTGTACAGCGGACTAGGCAGACGTATCTTGTTGTCAGACTAAAGTTTATGTATATGTTATGTTTATAGACGTTGACTAGCTGTGTTCCTAGTTACGTAGTGATGTACCATTCGAGACGATTAAATGTTATGCCTTCACACGTAGTGTATTTTGAGTATTAATTATGCATATAGAAGAACATAACAATTAGTGTACCTGTTAAATTTGTTTCCGAAAAATATAACTGGCAGCTGCAGTACGCCCCTTCGTCACCTACGCCCCCTGCAGCTCCGGGGGCAGTAGTTGCTCTACTGGTCCGGGTTCGAATCCCGGTAAGGCATTGGTGTTGTGTTTGTCTTACGGCACTGGCTCTCTCCCTTCCCTGGAACCAGTGGTCCTAAATTAGGGACGGGCGACTGCTTATAGCCCCTTGAGTTGCTCACGGTGGTCGTTAAACCTCCAATACGAAAAAAAAATCCTGTTTGTATAGCTAGAGAGCTAATGAGGAGGGTGGATAGGAATTCACTGAGACAACCATTACTAATTGCTCTGCTGTTTGAAAAATAGGGGATTTCAACACGGAAAGTGGAGTCTAAAGCTACATAAGTGCTCTTAAGACTGCCCCGGGACAGTAAAAGTGCAGGAAGTGGCCTAAGACTGCTATGCAGGAGAAGAGTGCAAGGCAAAGTCGCTGGCTTAAAGGGAGAGGAGAGAGGAGGTATTGTGTCTGCTTGGCACTACGTTAAAATTTGATTTAGATAAACGAAAACGACATTTTCCTTTAAATTGTCCAAGTACAGTACTACTTTCGTAAGCCAAAATGCAAAATTTTGAAAAGGAATTTAAGACAATGTATTCAGAGCAAGCAAAAAGTCGAAGGCGACGTTCTAGTAACATGCACTTGTATCTTACACCAGTGGCGTTACTAGTCCGATCCGTGTATGTGTGTGTGTCCAGGTCAAGGGGGTGAGGATTGCTCGAATTCCTTTATATCGTGGTATTAGACTACTGAGTGTGCCAAGGAAAGTGTTTGGTAAGTTCGTTATTGAAAAAGTACGGGGTCTTGCATCAGAGAAAGTGTGGGATGTTCAGAGTGGTTTTAAGCCTGGAAAAGGATGCACTAACCAAATTTATGCATTACGCATGATGATTGAAAAGTATCTGGCTGTTGGTAAGAAAGTTTTTGTTGCCTTCATAAATCTTGAGAAAGCTTATGACCGAGTAAATAGGACACTTTCGTGGAAGGTATTGAATGAATATGGTGTTACTGGGAATCTACTTAATAGTGTAAAAACCATGTATGTTGGCAGTACAGCTTGTGTAACAGTGAATGGTGTTTTATCAAAATGGTTTTCTATTGGTGCAGGAGTCAGACAAGGTTGTGAAATGTCACCATGGCTGTTTCGTATATTTATGAATGTGTGCGTGCGTGATGCTGAAATAGATAATACTGGTTTATGTCTTGGTGATATTCGTGTATGCAGATTTCTGTATACTGATGACACTGTCCTATGGGCAGAGAGCAAAAGTGAGTTGCAGAGTATGTTGTCCGAAATTCAAACTGAGTATAAATAAGGGAAAGACCAAAGTTATCGTTTTTGAGAGAGGAACTGGCAGTACTGAATGTAATGTGAGTCTAAATTGCGCAATGATTGACCAGGTGAATGAGTTTGTGTATTTAGGAAGCATGTTTGACAGAGAGAAAAAATTGGATGGTGAAATTAGTAGGCGAGTGAATTCTTCATTGAAAGTCACGGCTGCTTTGTGAAGTTTTCACAGGAATGATTGATTCTCAAGAGAGTCCCACATGGCTGTGTATGAAAGTGTAATTGTACCTACTCTGATGCATGGCAGTGAAACCTGGGTACTACACAAGAAACATAGGAGTCGTTTGTGTGCTGGAGAAATGCGTTACTTACGGGTGGGGGGTGGGGGTGGCAAGACATGTTCCGATTGTGTGAGGAATGAAAATGTGTTGCAGTTGTGTGATGTGAAGCAAAATGTTTTTAGCAAGGTGGAGACTAATCTGCTTCGGTGGTTTGGCTATGTTGAAAGAATGAGCAATAAGATGTGTACTAAGAAAATCTTTTTAGTCCAAGTGGCAGGAAGAAAAAGCAGAGGAAGGCCAAGAAAGTCATGGGAAGATCAGATTCAAGAGTGTGTGCATGAGAAAAACATTGTGAGTATGAAGTTTAGAAGATCTTGTGTACGGCGTGTGATGGATGTCAGTGAAGCTCGAGCTGTATTTCAAGATCGCTGTAAATGGAGAAGTTTGATACGGCAACAGTAAGTAAAAATTATCTGGCAGTTTGTATTTCTTTGTAGAGCTAACCTTAGAGAACAGCTTAGTGATATGTACTGTATGTATGCATGGATAGTGAAAGCATTAAAAATTCGTTCTATGAAATTTGCTATGAAACTTGCCCACTTAAAGCTTCATAGTAAGTTTTTTTTTTAATTTACTGTGAAGCTTGTCCTACTAAAACTAATGTTCGCCGAGGCCGCGGGACTGCCACGAAAATGACCTCAGGTTCGATCCCCGGCAGGTACGAACGCTCGATTCATTAAACATCCGCCGTGCGTCGGATGGTCACGTTCAGCCGTCTGATCCCGGGTACTGTCCCCCCCCCCCCCGGTAATAAATAAGGCCGTCTTCCTCCCCCTTTCTACTTCGCTTCCGTGTCACTTTCCTATCTGGCACTCTAGCCCAAATCTCCTAGCTTCCTATTTCTAACGGTTGTTTAAGACCTGGGGTCAGACACTCCCTTCCCAAAATCCTCTACATATGATCATGATCATCATAATGCTCGCCCACCCGTCGCCCATCAAAGTCTAGCGACGTCCGTGCTATCCGTTACCGATTTTCGTTACATCGCAATTTTTTTACTTAGGATTAACTTTACTACTGTCGGGAAAGATGCATGGCTTCTAAAAGGATGCAAAACATTGCTTCATGCTGATGAAGACGAATGATGTTTTACTGCACATTGTGAGCGAGGTTCCAAGCAAAGCCGGAATGATTAAGCGACACGTGTGCTCGAGTCAGATCAAAGATTGATCAAAATAATCCCAATTTTTTCTTTTTACTGCAGCGTGTCGTGAAATTTATCATCATCCTGAAGACGTGAACTGAAAAGGGAGCGTAGCGTGTAGGTGCTGGACACTGTCATTCAGCTCCTCTTTGGAACCAGTTTTAAATCTTCGGTCGCAGCAGCAACCGCGCGTGTTTGCGAAGAGAGAAGAGAGCACGCGCTTTTCCTTAGCGTTTTTCGTTGTTGTCAACATAGAGTCTGTCTATGAATTTGAATTCCAAGTGCAACAAACATAAGTGACACTAGTGAAGTGCATATGGCGGTATCTCCTGACCTATCTTATGCCCGATGACCTTGTTACGCTAACCCTTCGGTCTCCGATCGTCCATCACGCGATACCAACTGAAGCACCTCGTGTTGCACTGATCTCTTTCATTGGATTTAACCGTCATGTCAGCAAGCCCACTTTTCCGAATGCTGCATCTACAGAAAAGGTACGTGTGCATTTAATTGTAATAAAACGCACAGCACTACATTTTGTTATCAGCATGCCTTAGTTCCTCAAATTTAAGAGAATCTTTTTGGTTTTTAATGTACAGAATTGATTGTAAAAAAAGAAACTTCTCGATCAGAGCTAAGCAAGAAATTTTTGGCATACTGTATAACACCTTTTTCTTTCTCAAAGTACAAAAGTTGGTTGCTTAATTTATTTCAAATTGTGTTCACGGAAAAATGTATAGAGAATTTACTTCAGGGAGCAGTCGGTACCGTCAGTTACTTGGGAAGGGGGTTCTATCCCTGCTGATAGAACTCTCACTCTCTGTTTCATAACATGTGGAATTTCCTTGCACTGTTAAATCCTAATCCATATGCAGCTACTCAAATGGAATTCTGAAATTTTTATGTGAAAAGACGAGAATAAGTGACAAACGAAATTGCAGCTCTTATTCATAAAATAGTAAAACTAGTAATCGGATTTATTAGCGTAAGAATATAAATAAACGTTTCCACGTTTTCGCACATCAACCAGATGGCTTTTTAAAGAAAGACAGGCAGAAAATTTCTGTCTATCTTTCTTATAGATGGTTTTTTTAAGGAAGATAAACAGAAAGTTTGTGTCTATCTTCCTTAAAAAAGCCATCTGGTTGATGTGCGAAAACTTGAAAACGTCTATTTATATTCTTATGCCAATAAATCGGATTACAAGCGTAGTTTTACTACTTTATGCATAGTTGGTGTAACGTTCCTTGTTATTAATTAGCTCTTATTCAGTCAGCCGAGCTTGGAAATTTTAGAGAATCAAAAGCAGTTTGGAAAGAAAATATCGTTCAGCTCATAATAGAAATTTTGCTTCCCCGAGGAAGGTGTTCTTATATTAAACAATGCAGTTTATTATCGTTAACCACTCGCGGTCCACTGCTCGATGACGGTCCTCCTTTTCCACAACTCTCTGTCATGAGCAGTTCTCTTCTGTGACGTGACTGCACCGCAGGACGCACACGAGATAAAGGTAGATAACAGTGAGAGCATATGTTCGCATAGCTCAGTTGGGAGAGCAACTTACTCCGGAGTGAGGGGACCCGGATTCGATGGCGGCGCGGGCAAACTTGTATTTTCACACTTCCATGTCATTACAGCATGCTTTCACATTTCATCCACCTATCTCAAACTTGACTACTTTCGGGTCTTTTCCTATCGCTTGGTACCCAGGTGTAGTATTTGAGTTGTCCAACTGTGGTCAGTTCAGTTCATCTAGCAGTATGTCCAGCCCATTGTTACTTGAGGGTCTCTACTTTCATTATGATGTCACCCACTCTTGTCATGCTCCTGATCAGTGAGCTTCTTTTCCTTTTTCTTTTTTTTTATTTACATCAAGCATGCATCTCTCCATGCTTCTTCGAATTGCCCGCAGCCAGTGCATTTCGTTCTTACTCAAGATCCATGACTCTGATCCTAAAGTAAGAACTGGAAGGATGCATTGATTAAACACTTTTCTTTTAAGACCTAATGGCAAGTTGCTCTTGAAAAATAATGAAACGCATATGGCGTATTAAAACCGTTTATTTTTGTGGTGTAGTCGACACAAAGATTCGCCAAGCTTTCGCACTCCACTGGGAGGCTTTTTCAAGGCAATGGTAGACATAAAAATGCAGAGAATCGGAACATGTAAAGAACGAAGGTGATTTTTGAAAATAACGTGGGTGACATCACGAGCATATTACACGTATTTCTTATCACGCAACTATACAGGGCGCCGTGATGTGTTTCCATCTTTTGATAACGCATGCCAAACCATTAGTAGTTCAGTAGAGATAGCATGCCAGTTTGCTGGGTAGGATTTCCACTGTTTCCCTGATGGTGGTATCTTTTAAATTCGTGTAAGGGGCAATTCTTCTAATATTATTCCATACAGGAGCAGCCGAGCAATGCACGACTTTGTGAAAGCACAGGTTTTTACACGCCGGACATCGAATCCGGTTCCCCTCACTCCGGAGTAAGTCGCTCTCTCAATTGAGCTACGCAGACATGTGTTCTCGTTGCTATCTGCCTTTATCTCATGTGCGTCCTGCGGCGTAAGCACGTCACATCTTCCCCGCCCCCGAAAGAGAGCCGGGGGCATGGCCCAAGGGTCAGCCGGGCCCATGTGTCGCTGTAGGCAGTCATCCGCTGAAGAACGTGCATTTGAGAAATCGCAGACAATTTGGTGTATGGAACGTAACATCACACGCATTATTTTTTTTTTTTTTTTCGAAGCACTGAAGAAGGGATTTCCATTTTCCCTGTCTCGCTTTGTGGAAAGAACATCACACCATTGCGAGAAAATTAACGGCCAGGTCATCCTTGAAGTTCGGGCGCCAATGTGAAAACACAGGTTTGTCCACTCCGGTGTAAGTCGCTCTCCCAACTGAGCGACGCGGACATGTGCTCTCATTGCTATCTGCCTTTATCTTATGTGCGACCTGATGCGCAGGCACGTCTGGCGAGGGCTGTATTTTGCATGTCCTGGTTCACACTTCGTACGTGTTCTTTACATCTAGTGTCCAAGGACCGCTTTGCCATTCCGATATATATATTTTCCGTGTTGTCAGGATATATAAGTGTGACTAGGATATGCAGAATATAGCCCTCGCCAGAGAAGTCATCCGTTGCTCGGTCGCTCCTGTATGAAATAATATTAGAATTGCCCCTTACACGAATTTTAAAGAGACTGCCATCAGGGAAACAGTCCGAATCCTGTCCAGCAAACTGGCATGCAATTATATAGTCTCTACCGAACTACCAATGGTTTGGCATGCGTTATTAAAAGATAGAAACACATCACTGCGCACCGTATGATTGCGTGATAAAAAATCATGTAATATGCTCGTGATGTCACCCGCGTTATTTTCAAAAATTATCTTCGTTCTTTACATGATCCGATTCTCTGCATTTTTATGTCTACCATTGCCTTGAAAAAGCCTCCCAGTGGAGTGCGAAAGCTTGGCGAATCTTTGTGCTGACCGCACCACAAAAATAAACGGATTTAATACGCTATATGCGTTTGATTATTATTCATGTCTGGTGTATTTAAAATAAAGTTTGCTCTTGAAAATTGCACTGTTTTCTCCAAATGTATTCCAGCCAAATTTTATGCGCTTCTTAATTTCTTTTTGGATTTAGTCCGCGATAATGCCATGAAAAGTGGAATAAAAATTCATATTAAATACGCCAAATGACTTCCGATGAAAGAGTTCTGTTAGTTCAAAAGTAGAGTGCCTCTTCATCAACAGCCATCCGAAAAATTAATTGTTACTATTTTTTACCGTAAGGTTTTCTTTGCACAAAATACAAGGTGCGGATGCAAGGAGACGCATGGGAGCCGTGGCCCTTGAGTATTTAGTGAAGTAAAATGTGCAGTTTAATTGCCCTAAAACTATTTTGATTTCGGGGGTGTGGGATTTGATGTAATTGTTGATGGTTCTTCCTATTTGATGTAGATTTTTACCCCCATTAAGTCGGTTTTATTTATAAAATTTGTTGTTTATAATGTTGCATCCGCTTTGCCCCCTCTGCACCATAGCTTCACTTTTGTAAATTTGGTTTTCATTGTTATGGACTCATCCTTGTAAATTTTCTGGTTCCTTCCCTGCAAAACAGCCACAAACGAGAAATCTCTCATTAAATTTATTGATTCTAGATCTACTGGAACACTTTATAAAATACTTTTTTTATAAGAAATAAGAGCTTTAGTTCGTAGGAGACTGGTAGACAGAGCTAAGAGACGTGTTGACAGTAGAACAAAACACAGAGTATGGATTGGACCATATGTACAGGGTGTTTCAGAAAATTTGATATCATTTGAGATGTAAATATCTGAGTAACTAAATAGTCTAGGCAAATGAAACTTAACAGGCTAAATGTTGAGCAAAATAAGATTTATTCATCAAAATTTGAATGAGAAATTCAAAGGTATGTGGATTTCATGAACGATTTCACAAGTTTTTAATATACCTGTGATGCGGCACACGTCAAGTCGGTAGTCCAGCTCCTGCCAAACTCGATGCAGCATGTCCCTCATGTGGAATGGGGATTTTCTTCTTCGCCCCAAATGCGAACATTATGCTTGTTGATTTTGCCATTCGTATGAAATGTGACCTCATCACTGAAAACAAGACGATTTTCAAACTCGTCTTCTTCAAGTTTCGCTTGCATATCGACACAGAATTACTTACGCTTTTGCTTGGCATCTGTCTTTAAGGCTTGAACGAACTGTAGGGTGTCATTCGCAAGCGTTTCCTTGCAACACACCAAACTGTCGTTGGAGGAATCTGGGTTTCCAGACTAGCTGTTCTTCACTGAGAAAAACGTTTTGTTAATTCAACAAAATTTTTTGTCGATATACAGTCAACAAAAAATTTTGTTGAAAGTTATTGTTGATAACAAAATTTATTGTTTTCACGACAAAACGTTTTGTTCGTTTAACAAAATGATTAGGTCGATTTTTGCGAATTTGTTTGATCCAACAAAACATATTGTTATAGCAACAAAACTTATTGTGTCACGATTACAATATGTTTTGTTGCAGCAACAACACATTTTGTCATGATAACAATATGTTTTGTTGGATCAAACAAATTCTCAAAAATCGACCTAATCGTTTTGTTCGTGTTAACAATAAATGTTGTTAAATGAACAATAATTTTCAACAAAATAATTTTGCAGATTCGACAAAATTTTTGTTGACTGTATATCGACAAAACTTTTTGTTGATTCAACAAAATTTTTGTTGAACTAACAAAACGTTTTTCTCACTGTATGGACTTCCTGTGGCTTCGCAGAAATATTTCCCGAACCCGCTCGGTCATCTCTTCCGCTTCTGGTGGTCGTCCAGATCCTTTTGCCCTGCACAGACAGCCTTCCTCTTTGAACTTTTTGTGCCATGTTCAAATCTGCATTGCAGTTGGTACAGCACATGAGGTACATTCTGCATCGTGTTTGGCAGGAGCGACTGGACGTGTGTCGTGTCACAGGCGGTGCGCATATTGAAAACTTGTGAAATCGTTCATGAAATCCACATACCTTTGAATTTCTCATTCAAATTTTGATGAATAATTCTTATTTTGCCGAACATTAAGCCTGTTCAGTTTCATTTGCCTAGACTATTTAGTTACTCAGATATTTACATCTCAAATGATATCAAATTTTCTGAAACATCCTGTATGTATGAAGCTTTTTCTCTATAAATCCGCTTACGCGCATCTTGTTTGAAAAGACATGCTATGGGTTACAAAACTGAAGGATCACACAAAAGTTTTTAAAATGGTTCAAGAACATGCCGCGGAAAATGAAAGAATGTGGCATAGGGACCCACTGTTTTTGAAGCAGAGTGCATTCTAAATAAAACAAGGGCGTTTCCAAATCAAAAGGTTCCTTTACCTTTTAGCTTGTTTTGATTTCGTACTGAAATAGACGTGCATTTTCATTCTGATGATGTTACACTTCTCCTCGTTCTTTTGCCTTGCATTCCGTAAATCATGAAAACAACACTTTTTCCGTGTTTTAGATTCATTTTGATATCACCAATCCACATTATTAAGAATTATGAGATACAGTAAAACTCCCTTACAACAAGCTCGGATGCTACGAGCACACGGCTGTAACAGCCAAAAACTGTTGGTCCAGGCGAAATGACCTTTAACCCAATGATAAATGAATTCCATTGTAACGAAGATGGAAATAAAGACGAATATGTCGGTCTATAACGGCCATCTCAAGTCTAAAAATGAAGGCTTTAGAATCAGTTGCAATTCTACAACAATTTTTCGAAACGAATATTGTAGAAGATGAACACCTTCTCTTTCATGTACTACTATATTCAGCAGGAAGAACTCTACAAAAAATGAAACTTAAAAAATGGGAAGCAACTGACAATTTGCGATTTCTTTAAGTGATTAAAACATGTAGTGTTTTAATCTCTCGGATTAAATTGGAAAATTATGGGTGTATGTGTATTAATCAATACGTACAGTGAAAATATTTATCTGCACTGTACAATTATTGGAATAATTAATACCTTACTACAGCTCTACAAAAAGTAGGCAAGATACTTTTACTAGATGCAAAAAAAAGTATAAATTGTTTTTCAGTATTACCTCAGACCGTATATTTAACAGCCACTGGCTATAACGACCATTATTTTTAAGTACCTCGTAGGACGTTACAATAGAGTTTCATCGTATTAATGATAGTTGTAAAAAATAAGTAAATTCACTCTAGTGGGATCGAGATTTTGATTTACGGGGTTTTTTTTCCGACATTAATTAGCTTTTTGTTGGTACGAGTACGGTCTTTTTCCATAAGAAAAAACAAGCAGCCTAAAAGTCTTAAATCTTGAAAACATGCATCCCAGAAAAATTTGAAGAATTATTTAAAACGTCGGGTTTTTATTATGTCACGACATATAATACATGCTTAGTTATACGCAATGATTTCTGGACTGCGGTATCGGTTTCTAAAGGAGTTACATATAACTTGCTCTCTTTTTACTGAGTTCATTTTACAGCGATAGAGAAAATGGACCATAATAATATAGAGGTTTGCCAAAAATTCTGGCAGAAGCCTCTGGAGAAGAGTAATTTCAACTCATTGACGGACAGTACGAAACTCGTTGACGGACAGTACGAAACTCATTGACGGACAGTACGAAACGTTGTTGACGGACAGTACGAAACTCATTGACGGACAGTACGAAACTCATTGACGGACAGTACGAAACGTTGTTATTTAAATTGCTCAAGAAAGGCAGCTTGTTTGATCGCAGGCAAACAAGCTGCCTTTCCTGAGCAATTTAAATAACAAGAAAGATGACACCGAATTATCGGGTGTTATAAGCACGTCTTTTGAATCCGTTCTGATGTAAATTAAATTTATCAAAGCTATTCAAAGTCAATGGAACCGGTATGAAAACAATAGTATCTGACGGAAAAAAAATTCAATTGGGTTATAAATCTCTCAGATATTGCTGTAAACCGAATCGTGAGCTTACGCCCTCTGGTTGCAGACTTGTGCGTTAAGAAAAACGTGAATTTATATGAGAAACATTTCGCACGGGAAACGTTCTCCAACACAGAAAGAATTTTTCAAATCGGACTCTTAGAAACAGATATATCGACAAAAATAAGATGTGACTTTACGTCCCCTGGTGGAAAAACCATGCATTATTTTAGGAAGAAAGTATTATCAAAAGGTTTTTCCATATGAGCGGTATCGGTCCAAGAAAAAAAAATTTACTCGAGTTTTCAGGAGCCCAGATTTTGCTAGAAATACATCAGAAGCAGAAATTAACACTTATGCCCCCTGGTGGCAAAACCATTCTTTACCAAACATTAGAAATTATGTGAAAAATATTTTCCATCAGGTCTTGTATGCGATACAGGAAGAATTTTTCTAATCGGAGTTTTAGATGCAGAAATAACGCAGAGATTTACCTTTGTGCTCCCTAGCGGAAAGTCTATGATTTACTTGAAAGTTTTTAATTTATAGGAAAAACATTTCGCATCGGAAACACTATCCAACGAAGAAGCAATTTTTCAAATCGGACTCGTAGAAGTAGAGATATTGACAAAAATAAGATATAAATCTATGCCCCCTGGCGTAGAAACCATGCATTATTTCAAGAAGAAAATGTTCCTAAAAGATTTGTCGACATGAGCAGTATCAATCAACAAACGACTTTTTTTCAATCGAGATTTTTGAAGCTCATATTTTACTGCAAAAAAAAAAGAAGCGGATATTAAGACATACGCCACCTGGTGGCCAAACCATTTTTTCAAAAATTAGAAATTATGTGCAAAGGATTTTCCATCCGGAGCTGTATCCGGTTCAGAAAGAATTTTTCAAATCGGAGATTTAGAAGCAGAGATACAGGGGGGAAGCAATTTACCTTTACGCCCCCTAGCGGAAGGTCTATGAATTACTTGAAAATTTTGAAATTATGTTAAAAACATGTCACACTGGAAACACTATCCAACAAAGAAGAAATTTTTCAAATCGGTCTCCTAGAAGTAGAGATATTCAGAAAAATAAGATATACATCTACGCTCCCTGGCGGAGAAACTGTGGAATATTTTAAGAAGAAAATATTCCGAAAAGGTTTATCAATGTGAGTGGCATCAGTCCACGAAAGAATTTTTTCAATCGATATTTTAGAAGCTCAGATTTTATGGCAAATATATCAGAAGCAAAAATTAACACTTACGCCCCCTAGTGGAATTATATGATTTAAAAGCAAAAATTTGAAATTATATGCAAAATATTTTCCATCAGGAGGTGTATTCGCTGAAGAAAAAAATTTCAGATCGGAGTTTTAGAAGAAGAGTTATCGGGGAAAATGCAATTTACTTTTACGCCCCCTATCGGGAAATCTATGCGTAATTTTAAAAAGAAACTCCATCTAAAATACTCTTTGACAAAAATGGAATCGAAATTTTTTTTCAATCGGATGTTTAGAAGCAAATATGTGGATAAAACATATTTTTGAATTCGACATCATCTGCCATTACGCCCTCTAGCGGCGAAATTGTACATCGTAAAAAAAAAACGAAATAGAGGATCAGCATTCGTATATTTCGAGCTTCCCAACGCAAAAAGAATTTTTCAAATCGGACTAATAGTTGCAGAGATATCGTGGGTACAGACGGACGGACGGACGGACAAACCGATAACAGAAGCACGATCTTTTTTACAAAAGACGTGCTAAAAACTAATACAATTCGACTAGAATTATCCAAGGTAATAGTCTTTTGGGTACTTAACGACTCTGACTATTTAACCGGTGATCTTCCATTGTGTTTAAAAAGCAAAATCATCATCAATGCATGTATTATCCCCATGTTTACTTGTGGAAATGAATCAACAGAGCGACAAGGTAAAACGATAAGAGCATCGGTAAGAAAGTTAGAGAGAAGAATGTTAGGAATAAGAAGAAGAGATAGAGTTAGAAATTAAATTATAAGAGAAAGAACAGGAATAATAGTTATTATAAAAATAATAAAAGAATGAAAGTGGAGATGGACTGGACATGTCGGAAGACTGAAAAATAGACACGTTTAATAACAGAATGGATACCGAAAGATGGAAGAAGACGAAGATGGCGCCGGAGAATAAGATGGAGAGATGACCTTCAGAAATTTAGAGGTGCTAAATGGTGGACTGAAGCTAAGGATCAAGGAAGTTGGAAAAGACTGGGGAGGTCTATACCCTGCAGTGGGTGTCAACAGGCTAAGAAGAAGAAGACTGGGGGTGGCCTATACCCTGCAGTGGGTGTCAACGTGCTCAGAAGAAGAAGAAGACTGGGGGCCGCCCCGGTGGCGCAGTGGTCTAAGCGATGGCCTCTGATCATTCGTCACGGGGTCCGGGTTCGAATCCCGTGAGGCATGGATGTTGTGTTTGCCTTACGGCACTGGCTCTCCCTTCCCTGGAACCAGTGACCCTAAATTAGGGACGGGCGACTGCTTATAGCCCATTGAGTTGCTCACGGTGGTCATTAAACCTCCAATCAAAAAAAAAAAAAAAGGATGGGGGAGGCCTATACCCTGCAAAGGGTGTCATCAGGCTAAGAAGAAGAAGACTGCGGGAGGTCTATACCCTGCTGTGGATGTCAACACGTTAAGAAGAAGAAGAATACAGTTCAACTACAGTCAAACAAACGCATCACACCTGGGCTGTATATCAATGGAAATTCGACTTATGGAGTGACGAGTGAGGCTACATCTCGCAGTTTTACTCACGTGTTACGCTATGGAGAATGCCTGGAGAGTCTACGTTTGAGGGCATGACCCTCTGAGGAAGAAAGTACAGCTCACGGCAGCTTTAAAGAACGAGAGGAGAAAGTGTTTCACGATGCAATGCAGAAGTCACTGAGATAGTTGATATGCCAACACAGTATTCATTTTTTCACTGAAGATGTCTTTCATTATGAATGCAAGTGTCCCATGGCTTTTTGCAGGATAGTGTACATGCATGCACGCATGCTTCTTTCTATCCATACACGTACAAACTCAATGGTCGGCTTATTTGGCACACTCTTACTTAATGGCTAGAGAAAGGAAGGCTCACAATCGGGGTAATAATTAAGTATCAGTTTCCCAAGAAAGAATGCGATTGGGATCAGGGGAACTCTTGCAAAATTTATTTAAAACGCCGAAATAGATTAACATGACAATTTATTATGCACACCCACCTAATGGGACTTACAATGGCAACAACACGTTGTGGCGCAGATTGTGCCAGGTGTTAGAAACGTTCATGTGAGATTGCTGCCAATGATTCCAAGACAGCTGTCCGGAAAGCGGCAATAGTTGTCGATGGTGGATTTCTGTCCTGAATGCACCGCTGTGTTTTGTCCCACTGTCCAATTGGGCTCAAATCCGGAGAGTGAGAGGGTCATTAGAGGTTTGCAAACTCACTGGAGTGTTTCTCCAACCAGTCTTTCACCAAGCGGGGCCGATGAGACGCGGCGTTGTCTTGTTGAAAGAAGGCATCCTACTGTGGGAAATGGGAAGCCACAAAATGGTGTAAGTGGTCGGTGATTGCGTCAGCATTGCCTTGTGCGGTGATGGTGGTCTCGGTAAGTACAAGGGTCCCCAAGATGGCCAACGAAACACGCCGCAGAACATTACACCACATCTACCGGCCATTAACAACTCCGACTTGAAAGTTGGGGTCAGTGGCCTTGTGTGGTCTAAGTCTTACACCCACACTCTCGTCAACATGTTGTAGTTAGAATTTCGATTCGTCGGACAAAGCTACCCGTTTTTGTCTTCCACGTTCCAGTGGTGTCGTTCGTTCGCTCAGTACTGCCTAGTAAACACGGTGAAGTGTTATTAGCAAAGATACTGAATGTGTTTGTCGGCAGCTATATTCCAGTCGTGTCATCGTACGTAGAATGGTCTTTCCACAAACTTTTATAGGTGCCCCATGATGATGTTATCCTCCCCACCGTAACCCTTCGTTCCGTTGTTACGATACGGAAGAAACGGCACTCACCTCGAATATCAATGGCTCGTTTTCGGTTACCTTTTTCTCCGGCGGCTACCGGCTTATACACTGTTGGCCACCCAAAATGCAACACCAAGAAGGACATGAGATAGCAAAGCCAGATTTACTGGACACATAACAAGAGATAGAAAGATGAAACGATTGAGCTTACAGGCCTTTGCGACTTGCGGAACACGCAGACATCAATAGTTCGTGTGATCCCCATGGCTGGCAATAACGGCCGCTACACGCGGCTGCATCGAACGAAAGAGGCTTTGGATGTGGGATTGGGGTATGTCAATCCAGGCTGCTTCCACACGTTGCCACAGTTCATCTGGCGTAGCCGCGGGTGGTGCTTGCCGGGCCATTCGGTTGTCGATCAGCGACCAGACGTGTTCGATGGGCGACATATCGGGAGAACAGGCGGGCCGCGGCAGCAGTGACACCTGGTGGGCCGTGAAGAATTGTTGCACGATGCGTGCCACGTGCGGCGCGCATTGTCCTGTTGAAACGTGGCCGCTGGCAGGTCCTGCAAGTAAGGGAGGACTACAGGCTCCAAAACGTCGGTGATGTAGCGGTAGCTGTTAAGTGTACCGGCGATGCATACCAGAGGGTGCGGGTGTCATATGCAATTGCGCCCCAAACCATGACGTTAAGCGACGGACCGGTATGGAGATGCATAGTGTAGACGTCATACAGTCTCTCTCCGCGGTGCCGCCACACGCAGATCCGACCATCGTGGTGTTGCAGGCAGAAGCGGCATTCGTCGGAGAAGACAATGTCGTGCCATTCCGTAGTCCAGGTGCGGCGTTCAGCGGCCCACTGCCACCGCACTGGCCAGTGGTGTAACGTCAATGGTAATCGGAGCAATGGGCGCCGTGTGACAAGTCCCCGCTCCTGCAGACGACGTCGAACGGTACGTGCTGACACAGGTTGTTGCGCAACACACCCTAATTCCTGCGCTAACGTTCGTGATGTGGCGGTGCGAGCCGTCAATGCCCGCCGCACAACATGCCGGTCCTCTCGTTCGGTGGTGTGCCGCGGCTGCGGCAATCGCTCGCATCGGTCCGTCCGTCCCTCCTGCACCCACCGAATCCATACTCGCCTCACTGTGGCCGGATGTCGTTCCACACGGACGCCAATGTCTCAGTACGATAAACCGCTGTCGCAATAAGCCATTATTCGTCCTCTGTAGAGCTCCGAAACGTGCTGGAATGACTGCCGTATTCTGCGACGAGGCATCAGGAAGCTTTCCCCCACGCACAAGTCCGGCAGCACAATACACTTCCACTACTTACACCCCGCTTTCTGTGCACCCTTCTTATAGTGCTTCTTGGTGGCGTGCCGGGCGCACATGATTTGCATATGCCCTGCAATGTTAATCGTTTGCATGTCCTCTCGCGGGCGACGCATCCTGCGAATTTCAGGTCAATCGGATGCCTCCTTCTTGGCGTTGCATTTTGGGTGGCCAGCAGTGTATATTCAATTAAGAACAGGGAAACACAAAATGGAATTCAAACTAGAGCGTGTGTGTCACAATGTAATGTATGCTGCCCAACGTACATCGCCGAGCCGAAACATTAAGGCCAGCGTGTCTTTATGCAAATCGAAACAACTGCAGGTAAGTGACTGCCCGTGTGGAGGTCATGAAACGGTATAAATAATACCTAATACTGAGCTCTGATAAGCAGTGTTATTCTTATTATTCAGATGGAAAGGCAGCTGACTTAAGCGAGTTTAACAAAGGCAAAATTATAATGGTTAGACGACTGAGTCGGAGCATTTCCGAGACGGCAAGACTTGTGGGTCTTGCCGTCTCGAAATAACCACGGATAGCCGTGGTTAGTGTCTTCAGAAAGTGTCCCGAGAAGGGCCGGTGACGTCTCGTCGATGCTAGAGATGAGCGAAGGCTATCCTGTAAAAAAATACTTATAACCAGTGGGAAAAGATTAAGCTTTTCTCATTGAAGTAATAGTAAAGCATTATACTATCCGGTATGGTATGAGGCAACAAAAGGGTCGCAACTTACTGGTAATTTGAATGTTGGTGACGGCAGTGATGTGTCATCGAAGCCTGCTGAAAATGGGCTGTATAACCTCAGGCCGTTCCGACTGCCCATGCTAACCTAGGTTCACGGTCGAAGGTTCCTACAACGGGCACGCGAGCATCAAAACTGGACCTTGAAGAATTGGAAGAAGGTCGTCTGGTCAGATGAATCTCGTTTCCTGTTCCATAATGTGGACCGCCGGGTAGGTGTGCGTTGTTTACCTGGAGAAATGTTGGCTGCAGGATGCTCCGTGAGACCAATGCAAGCCAGTGGAGGAAGTGTTCTGCTGGGAAATCCTTGGTCTAGTCATTCACGCCAATAAACTTTGACGTCTACCAACTACCTAAACATCATTGCAGACCAGGTTCATCCTTTCATGGAAAAGGTATTCCCCTCGAGTAGTGCCTTCTTTCAGCAGGATAACGCGCCATGCTACTCTGCCCGGATCGTTCGGGAATGGTTTGCGGAACATGAGGTATTCGGGAATGGTTTGCAGAACCCTGGCTTCCAAATTCCCCAGATACCAATCCGATCGAGCATCTCTAATATGTATTGGAACAGCAAATCCTATCTGCCGCGGCTCAACCGCATAACTTACAAGAGTTAAAGGATATGTTGATCACGTGTTGGTACCGCATACCACAAGACACCTTTAGAAACCTTGTAGTGTTCATGCCTCGCCGGGTAAGAGCTATTTTGGGTTTACGTAGAGGACCAACTTCATATTAGGCAGGTGGTTATAATGTTTTGGCTCTTCCGTGTTTGAATAAAATATTTGTTCTTTAAATTTTTGGTGTTCGTCCCTGTGTCTAAGCGCTGGCTTTTGACCATTCGCTTGAGGTGGGTCGGAGTTCGAATCCTGATGAAGCATAGATTTTGTGTTTGTCTTACGGCACTGGGGCTCTCCCTTCCTTGGAACCAGAGGCCCATAGAGAAGTTTGGGACAGCCAACTGCTTATAGGCCATCGAGTTGCTCACGGTGTGGTCGATAACATCTATCCCTTCTCCCCTAAAAACTTTTGCTGTTTGTATTTGAACCTTCCTCGTGGTTTTAATTTCAGCGAAATTTCACGCCTGTGAAAGAAAAGTTCTCAGTTCCGTAACTGCTTCGAACCGCCTACATTATTATTCATATAAATGAATGTTATTGGTCAAGATGATTTCTTAGGGACGAACTGGCATCAAGAATCAAGGATTGTGCTTATTCAGAATATCACTAGTTGCTTATTTTTTAACTTACATGCTCATTCGTAATCCCTCACCCTTCACTGGTTGGTCCATCTTAGTTGGCATTTACCCAGAGAATTATTGGCATGAATATGAGAACGCAGGCACCACGAAAATCGAGGTCTTCCAAAGCCAAAACTTGTTCCGAGACCATAAAAAAAAAGGCGATTTCACAATCCGACATATTTTTTTCTTTTTCTACTGAATATGGTGATGTTTTACCTCCCACTTTCTTTAAGTAAAAAGAATAAAAACTGTCAAGGTGAAGATACCAGCAGCTGCAGTAATCCCTGATGTGATGAATGTGAACACATCTAGTTTTCTTTCTTTCTGGAGTATTTCTGTTGATATACATGAACCCCCACCTGTATTAAAGCACTATTTGTTGTCACTGCTACTGATAATCCTTGACGTCATTTGCGAAGGTCTTGACCTCTATACCATAGTGGGAATTCAACAGATGTCAAAGAAAGGGGAAAAATATATTATTCTGTTTCCTATCTGTTAACAACAAAACAGTTCACTAGTGTTCTGAATTTTAAAAACCTTGTTTGAAATTTAGAAGCCATGTTTTGATCTGAACATAAACCTGTTGGAGTTATTGTTTCGCTGATCAGCCTTACAATTGCCCTTCACATAACCTCTCACTCTCAACAGTTCCAGAATTTTGTTTTGTTTCCCTTTGTGTTCAGATGAATCCGTTTTGAAACAACATGAATGATATGTTATCTAAAGTCCCAAACCGGAAAATTAAAAATGTCGTTCCGATATTCCCCATGTAAACATATCCACATTGTAACCTCCTTTTGATGGTGGTGGAATTCGAACTTGCATTTTATAACTACAGTGCGGTTGTTCTTCCGATTGTACTACACCGATCGCTACTTCATTGTCGATTTGACTCATACGTCACCGCAGTATAACGTCATCTACGTCATGTGACGTAGTACGTCCCCCCCCCCCGAGAAATGCGGGGGCTCGAAATCTTAGATTTCGGGTCAGCCGACAACTATGCTCAAAGGACCATCTCATTGTAGAAGGATTTTTATTAATTCCTTACGTTGCATGGAAGAATCATCACCCAAATTTTCGAACCTCACTGTTAGGACACTCATTTTCGTTCGGGGGCCAATATGACATACAGGGGAACCTCGGTCATACGTTTTTGAGTTATACAGTGGTGTGCAAAAGTATTGCATCATAGTTATTTCATCATTTATATGTCAGCCACCCCGGTGGCGCAGTGGTCTAAGGCGCTGGCCTCTGATCATTCGTCCGTAAAGGGTCCGGGTTCGAATCCCTGTCAGGCATGGATGTTGTGTTTGTCTTACGGCACTGGTTCTCTCCCTACTCTGGAACCAGTGACCCTAAATTAGGGACGGGCGACTGCTTATAGCCCATTGAGTTGCTCACGGTGGTCGTTAAACCTCCAATCAAAAAAAAAAAAAATTATATGTCATTAGATGCGAAATTTAATGGAGACTTCAAAAATGTCTTAGTTTTTCATGTAGCTACTTCTGTTCTTAAGATACGACATAAAATATGGGGTTTGACAAACTCATTGAAATTCACGTCAGCTGCGTATCAGTTATTACAGCCAATTATAGACATTCTTTTACCTGCTGCTTCTTAATCGTGCTCCAGCCTTTATAAGGGTTGATGCGGAACTAATAAAGCATTATAATAGTAGCTTCTTGTTGTTATTAGGGTATAATTTGTGTACATTCTCAATAGTAGTTAAAACTGAGGAATTGTCCACAGCGGACAGAGTAAAAATAGTTGTTCTGCATAAAGAGGGATATTCTTCAAGGTAAATCGCTGAAAGAGTGGGCTGTAGTCAATCTACAGTTATTAGGCTACTGGAAAAAGTAAAAAACACTGCATGGTGATATTAAAAACATGTGTCGCAATGGGAGGCCCAGATCCACTAAAACCAGGCAGGACAGAATGCTTAGAAAGCTAAGCTTAGAAGACAGGAAGCTCAATTCACCTGAATTGCTTCAAAGATTGTCAGAAATGACTGATGTTACTGTTAGTGCATCTACTATTAGGAGGAGGCTGTAAACCACTGCTAACTGCAAATGAAAGACAGCGTAGACTTCAGTGGGCAAAACAGCATGTCTCATGGACAATCAAGCAATGGGAAAATGTTTTTTTCAGTAATAAATCAGAATTTTGCCTTAATGGTAATCGGAGTAGTGCCTATTGTGACGTATATTCTAAATTAACTTTCCTTTTTAGTTTCTTTCCCTATGTAATCTTGAGTTTATTCTCAGTATTCTTCACGCTTAACGAAATATCTTTTCTCTCAAACGAATACGTTTGGCAACACAATTGAGGTTGAATGCACGTGACGTATGCCTGAGTTTTGATAAGAACAAGAGATAAAAACGACGACTGATCTATTGCTTGAGAGCGTTGGGTTGTAAACTGATTATTGATAGGAGTGTTGTGATAATGTGTGGGGTGTGGAGCGTTCACTACAATATGCTATGTTACGATGTGTGTGCTACATCCTGAATAAAGCATCTTTCCCGTAAGTTGACTTCTGTTATTTACATGTTTCGTCTGGCCGTTAAGGTTTCTTTCATTTAGGAACTATTTCTTAGTATATTGATGTGTTAAAACAACGTAGAAGTAAGAAAAGACTTTTACGCTATACTATGTAAGGAGATTCAAGCATGAAGAATCCCATCCAAGTTACTTAGTGATTACTGTTAAGCATCCGGTGAAGGTCATGGTTTGGAGCTTCTTGTGTGCACATGGCGTTGGGAACCTCCATATTGTCAACCGTACGGTAAATGCCCAGAAATACATCTGGATATTAGAAAACAAGATGCTACCATCATCTAAAAGATTTTATGGCGGCAATTTCATTTTTCAAGATGACAATGCTCCCTGTCATCGTGCTAAAGTAGTGAAAAAGTGGCTTAGGAAAAAAATTTCAGCATCTTGATTGGCCACCATAGTCACCGGACTTAAAAGCCCGATCAAAAATTTGTGGTTCAAAGTGAATGAATTATCAAAAAAGAAGCCAACAACCAAAATTCAACACATTGAAGACGTAATTCAAATTTGGAGTCGTATTGTTAAACCCAATTTTTTACAAAACCTTATTCACGGTATGCCGTCAAGATACAAAGCTGTGATTAAATCCAAATGCTGGGCGGCAAAATATTAGGTATATTTTATAATTTTGCTTCATTATATTTCTGTATTAAAACATTATTTCATTACTCATGAATTACAAAAACGATTTATTGCGGTAAACCTAAGTATTCGATAAACGATCCTTTTCATAATAATTTCGACTTGGTCATGATTTTTGTAATGTATCTTAAGAACAGAAATAGCTACGTGAAAAATTAAGATATTTTTGAAATCTCCATTACATTTCGCATCTAATGACCTATAAATGATGAAAAAACTATAAAAATTATTTAGTTACAAAAGGAGTTAAAGTTAAAATTCACGGTTTTTGCAGGTGACGGAATACTTTTGCACACCACTGAACGTTTTTCACTTTTTTTACGGAATTCTGTGTTAGTCCCGATATTTTACTGTAATAGCTTACGCTTCTTTTAACTCGGTTATACATCGCAATTCATTTATACGTTTTTTGCGATTGTACGTTAAAATCTGAATTTCAGATTATCAAAAATACACGAATAATATCTGTTTTCAAGAACTGCAGGTCATGCAGGTTATTTCGATAAACACGATCTTGTAAATATCCCCACAGTGGAAAATTAGGAGGTGAGAGATCCGGGGATACATGGAGGCCAAAGTGCTTTAAAAATAATGCGGCCACCAAAGAAACTTCTTCCGTTGTCGCACTAGCTGTGTGACATACTGACAGTGAGTTGAAGGTAAAAAGAAGCCACGCCGATGGTAAAGAGATATGTGGTGTGATGGTATGATGAAGTATTATTTACTGATTGAATTTGGACTTCATTTTATGTTAAGTTCTTTGTTAGTTTCATTTCTTGCTATATACAAAGGGCATTATGAAAGTAATGCCTCGTCTCTCATAAGATTTTTATTTGTAGCAGCAAAAATGTGAAAATTGGTGGCAAAATACTTGGACATATAGTTAATAATGCTAGCCTACTCAAAGTATTGTTCATCACTTTCTATACATTTCAAACATCTTTGAACCCATTGGTAAAATACATTTTGGAAAAATTTCTGAGGCTGTCGTTTCACCCATGAGTTTACAGCCAGTTTAACGTTTGTCACATCGTCGAAACGTTCCCCACGAAGGGTGTTTTTCAAAGAGGCAAACAGGAAAAAGTCTAAGGGAGCTAAATCAGGACTGAAGGGGGTTGGGGGATCACTGTCCACCCCATTTTGGCAATAGCCTGTGAAGTCTCCATTGAGGTGTGGGGACGTGCATTATCATGGTGTAAAACAACACTATGAAGTGGAATGTCACGTCTTTTCCTTCTGATAGCTTCCTTTAGCTTCTTCAATGTCTGCACATAGTGAGCTCTGTTTATTGTTGCAATTCCTGGATTGTGACACGGCGATCAGCTGTGATGAGATCTCTCATGCGTTGCCTGTTGGTATCTGTCACTGCAGTGGCGGGTCTTCCACTCCGTTGTTTGTCCGACGCTGAACTTTCTCAATCTCGAAACCTCTTCATCCATCTTTGGACATTACTGATATCAAATGTGGCAGCTCTATACACCTCCAGGAGTCTTCTGTGGATTTCTGGAACCTCACATCCCTCATTTTCCAGGAATTCAGTTACGGCTCGCTGCTTTTCTTTGGCATTCATGATCTTTATTTCCGATCCTGAAAAAAATTATTCCCACATTGATAATATATCGTAGTACATACATGTCAGCGCAGTTTCATTAAAATCACTTCAAAATTCCAAGTTATTAAGGAGGAGGCATTACTTTAAGATTGCCCCTTGTAGATCCCTGAGACCATTAGTGGCCGTTTAAATTACGGGCGTAGTATATGGGGACAGGAGGACGTGCCCCCTCCACTTTTTATTAAGTAGGGACTGCGCCCTTAACTTTTGGCTTCAGTTTGCAACCCAACATGCTATGCTTTCCTAAATTTTTCAATTTCAAAAGCTCATTATTCCTAGAATTTAAATTGAAATTTAGAATAATTGAGGACTACATTTGTCTAATACCACAAATGTATCATTGTTGGATTATTTTTGTCTTCTTTGTGTGTGTGTGATATAATCACATGGGAACGGGTTTTGCTGGGTGAAGTGGGTTTGTAGGGTATGATCAGAGCTTTGAGCCTTGCCTTCTTCGGATGTCATATGCAACCTGCAGACCCAGGGCGACCCTATTTTATGGCATGCCATTCAGTTAGCTCCTCCGTTCGATGATCTTCTCACCAGGCCGCGGACGGCCTAGTGGTCAACGTTCGTGTCTGCCACGGAAAAACCTCAGGTTCGATCCCAGGCAGGTACGAACGCTCGAACCACTAAAATATCCGCCGTGCGTTGGATGGGCACGTTAAGCCGTTGTACCCCGGATTCTCCCCCCCCCCCCAGTAATAAATAAGGGCGTTTTTCTCCCCATTTCTACCTCGCTTCCGTGTCACTTTCTTATTGGGCACTGTAGCCTAAATCTCCTAGCTTCCTATTTCTAAGAGTAGTTTAAGACCTGGGGTCAGACACTCCCTTCCTAAAATCCTCTACACATGATCTGATCTGACTACCATACTACGTTCGAAATCGCTTAAATCCTGATAAGCTGCCATCTTAACTGAGAATGCTAGTACCTGAGCTTGCGGAAATATCTGACTGTATTTCTTCGTCATTTGCGGACGATATCATTCACCACATAGGTGTGATGGCATGTAATGGAAATGGTATCGCCCTTACCAGTTGTTTTTTTTCTCCTCAGTGCAGTTTTCAGACATCACGTGAAATTAGTTATTCTAATGAATATCCGAGGTACGACCGTGTAATTAACATTCGAGGAGATACGTGCTTGAACATACTAAGTACCAGCTTTTCAGTAATCATTATGATTATCCAAAAGACGAGGTTTCAGTGATCGTAATGAATATTGAAAACTACAAACATATAGTGACCGAATGAATAACCGAGGTACGAACGTGTTGATTCTTATAATGAACTAGCTTGCAGCCCATCTTAGGACGGTTGCTTTTAAGCTTTAAATAAGTATTCAGATATAGGGGATTTTGCCCGATCTAAGACGGGGTGAAATTTTTAATTGAAGCAGATTGAAAACATGTCAAATAGACGCTGGATTTCTGTAAGAAAATATAGTAAATATTCATTCATGTAAGAGTGGGAAATGTTTTTAAATGCGATTTTGTTCACATTGACATCTCAAAATTTCAGTTTTTATTATAGGTTAGAACGTGTTAAATAGATCTGGGTATTTACATTTATAATAACGCTGATTCCTTTTTAGGAAATTACTCTGCAATGCGAGAAAATGAAATAAAACACGACATAACACCTACGTAACAGAACAAAAGTCAAAGACAGTTGTTCGAGCTCGTGCGTGTTGCCACAGATGAAGCCATTTGTCTTATTAACTTTATTTCATTTTCCGGTATTTCTCCTTGATTTTACGTATTGTGAAATAGTTCCGATTTCGGCCACCGAATAAAAGCAGATGGTGCTGCAAGTACAGATGACGTCAGAGCGTTAGGATCAGTCGTAGCCTATTATATAGGTTTTATTTATAATCAGAGACTTCGTTTTGTATCCACGTTGCTGTTCGTACACAACAACTGCGAGCGGTAATCAAATAATGTACGTATATCTGATTAATTCTTCTCACTCTCAAATAAGAATTTATTGCGTTGACTGATTTTTATTCTTCCACAGGCAGAGACACAAGTCTGATGAGGTCACAAGTCGCTCTAAGCGAACGAGTCGGGCCAGGTAAGCTTTTGCTGTAACTTCATTTTGTGTATGGTTAGGCTCTTAAAGCACACAAGCCATTACCAGTTTTTAGGTCATGTTCACAAGCCTTGGACAAATGTTAGGGTTAATAATGGCTATGCACCCTTACCCTTTCCAGGGTGCTAATTTTGTTGAAACACTGTATTGAGTTTCAGAGTATTAACTACACGAGAATATGTATAAACAAAAGTCACTCTTCGAGTAGTGTTACGTATATAAGACTCGGCCAGTTTTCGGGTACTAATGCACACAGTCGTATCAGAATAATATGATCCCCCCGGAATCACAGTGTACCCGCCCAGGCGCGTCACAGAGGGCACGTGACAAGGTGAACCGCACGGAGATATACGCGTCCGGACAGGACAGATGAGCCATAGTGCGTAACGTTAGCACTATGGGCAGAGGGAGTGATTTGACGGACGTTAAAAAAAGGAATGATCATCAGCTACCGCGCCAAGGGTGGAATCATCTCAGAAACAGCAGACTTCGTGGGCTGTTCGCGAGGTGCTGTAGTAAGGGTGTACCAAGAATGGACCGCTGGCACACCAAGTACCTCCCGATGTCATAACTGTGGAGCCCCAAAAGGTCATCGACCCCAGAGGAGAACGTCGCCTCCGTCTACTGGTAAAAGACAATCGACGCGCAACAGTGCAGCAATTGACAACGCAAATGAACGCTGGGGCTCCCGGATACGTGTCCCCGATAACAGTAGTCGAACCCTGTTACGCATGGGTTTCCGAAGTGGACGCAGCGTCAAGGCGCCCATGTTAACCCAGATGACGCCTACAGTTCGCGTGGGACTACCGTCATTGGGCAGTGGAAGAGTGGAAAAAGGTTGTCTTCTCCGACGAATCAAGGTTTCTACTCCACAGAAGTGACGAGCGGTGGCGGATATGACGTCACACACACGAGAACCAACACCCGGACACGCTTGTCGGTCAAGTACAGGCCGACGGTGGCAGTGCGCATGTCTGGGGGATGTTTTTCTGGTATGACATGGGACCGCTGGTACCACTGGATGGGTCCCTGAACACCAATGACTACCTGTCCATCTTCGCTGACCACATGCATCTTTTCATGTTGGACGTTTGCCCTGGTGGTGATGGTGTCTACCAACAGGACAATGCGCCGTGCCACGTCGCTAAGGAGGTGCGTGACTGGTTCCAGGAACACGACAGCGATGTCTCTCCGTTCTCCCTTGGCCGGTGAAATCTCCCGACCTCAATCCAATAGAGCATTTGTGGGACGATTCGACGTGCCAACCCACAACCACGTCATTTCCTGGACATTCATGCTCTGCTGCAGTCCGAATGGTCACGTGTGCCTCGGGCAACTTTTCAGGGCCTCATTACGGCCATGCCACGCCGTCTTACAGCTGTCATCCGGTCCAAAAGTGGTTATTCCCATTATTTTCCCATTATTAGGTATGTGGTCATATTATTATGATACGGCCGTGTATGTAAATAAACAGAATCCAGAATCCAGCACAGAAGCTGTAACAAAATTCGGGATTCTTGTTGTTATTCATTTACAGGAACCACTTTTGGAGTATATAACTTTCCTTTCGCTGACATTGGGATTCGAACCCACATATAATTCTGGGGTGGCTGTTCTTCCAATCGAACTTCGCCGGCAGGCTTATCGCTGGTTCGTCGTCGATTTGACTCAAGCGTCACCAATAGTACGTCATCTAAGTCATGTCACATAGTGCGTTACAAGTGCTGATACACTAAGCACCAACAACATTTAGGATATTGATATACGAGTACATAAAAACGGAGCCATTGTGCTATGTGTAATAAAACATATACAGCGGTGTTTACATAGCACATATGTCGTGACCAATTTTGGGGTACTAATAATGTGTGTAAGCCATAACAAACTTTAGATATCAATGTGCGTAAGCCCTAATCAGGTTTAGAACACTTATGCACATTGGAACAGATCGGTTTAAGAGTACTACTATATATGTATCCTTATGATCTAAACAATTACGGAATACCAACATCAGTAAGATTTGGTCATTTGTATGGTAGCAATGCTCATGAAAGCATGGCAGTTTTAGTTTATGGTATGCAAGCATAACTCTTGAGCAGGGTCACATAAGACTTGACCAATTTTCCGTTATACTGTGCACTTATGCCATCCTTGATCAGTTATGCTGACTTATATTACTACCTCTCTCATAATGATGTGAACTTACGCTCACCAATGTATTCATACATTAGCTGATGTATCAACAACATTCATTTTTGATGTGTACAAGTGCTAACTAATGTGTTCATACATTAGGCAATTTATGGATACATTCATTTTTGATGTGTACAAATGCCAACAAATGTGTCCATACATCAGACGATATATGAATACATTCGTTTTTGATTGTAGAAATGCGCGCCTAATGTGTTCAATACATCGCCTGATGTGTTCATACATTAGGCGATGTATGAAAACAATCATTTTGATGTGTACAAACGCTAACTAATGTATTCATACATTAGACGATGTATGAATATATTCATTTTGATCTGTACAGTCGCTAACCAATGTTAGGCGATGTATGAACACATTTATTTTTGATGTGTGCAAACGTTAACCAATGTGTTCATACATTAGGCGATGTACGAACACATTCCTTTTTGATGAGTGCAAGCGCTAACCATTGTGTTAATATATTAGGCAATGTATGAACACATTCATTTTTCATGTGTGCAAACGCTAACCGAAGTGGTCATACATTAGGCTATGTATGAACACATAAATTTTTTGTGTACAAATGCTAACCAATGTGTTCATATATTAGGCTATGTGGCGTCACCAATAGTACGTCACACGTTCTTTCTCATGGGTGCAAAGGCTAACCAATGTGTTCATACATTAGGCGATGTATGAACACATTTATTTTTGATGTTTGCAAACGTTAACCAATGTGTTCATACATTAGGCGATGCACGAACACATTCATTTTTTATGTGTGCAAGCGCTGACCATTGTGTTCATATGCGCCCCGGTAGCGCAGTGGTCTAAGCGATGGCCTCTGATCATTCGTCGGAAAGGGGCTCGGGTTCGAATCCCGGTGAGGCATGGATGTTGTGTTTGTCTTACGGCACTGGCTCTCTCCCTTCCCTGGAACCAGTGACCCAAAATTAGGGACGGGCGACTGCTTATAGCCCATTGAGTTGCTCACGGTGGTCGTTAAACCTCCAATAAAAAAAAACATTGTGTTCATACATTAGGCGATGTATGAACACATTCAGTTTTTGTGTACAAATGCTAACCAATATGTTCATACATTAGGCTATGTATAATATGAACACACTACTGCAATTCTAATACCTTTGTCATTATTGTTGTTCTGTAAATGATTGCGGAAGTGTATTCTACGTTTTAATGTCTTAAATTCTCTTATATTTATGTATCGTAGTTTTCTCGTCATTTTCGATTGTTTTAAAAAGTCTTTGGAAAAATAAAAAAAAAACATGTCTTCCCACACACATAAATATTGTGACCGATTCACACCAACTTTTGTGTGTGAATGTGGGGAGGAAATCAGTCCAACTTTTCGTAAGTGTGGCTTAGTAAATAAAGATGTAAGGTGTAAAGCCATTTTACGATTTAACTTATTATTTTTCAGCGGGTAATTGAAGATGCGAACCAGATCATTCCAGTTCCCATAAATATTTCATTGTCAGGCATTGGCGTGACAATGAAATATTTATGGGAACTGGAACGATCTGGTTAACCGTGAAGTGATCAATACATTGTTTTGCTTAATCAATGAAAACATTGCTGCATAATTTGGTAATCGACGATAAGAAATCGAGAGCAAAAGCCAATTTGTAAATTAAGTCTATTTTCGGATATATCACTGGAAATATCCGTACACGTGTTCTTATAAATTACATGGATAATTTTTGCTGATTGTTTTTAATGGAGGGATGTTCGTGTTTGAAAAAAATTTGTTGTTTCATGTGATTTACGTTGTAGACAACGTAGTGGACACTTTATCTTCATCTTGTTCTTTCACTTCCACTGCTGTTACAGCTAATGATAATAAATCCAAACAATAAACAGTGTCATGGACGCTTCTACCATGTTTGCTGTCTTCTCTAGATGCATAAATTGTAGTCAAACTCCATAATAACGTCACACGAAAGCACATCACGAAGAAAAAATAACAACATTATCAGCAGATAATAATAACTGTTTAAAAATCGACAGATTTTTTCCTTTACTAAGGACAAAATACTTAATGTCGCAATCCAAAGTCAGTCAGTCTTACCGCGCGCATCCCGATGTACTTAGAAGCATTTCTAGAAATCACTTTGTGCTTGTCTTTTCAGAAGCAAATAGCTTCTAGTATCTTTAACTGATTTCAAACGTATTTCTTTCAAGGAATTCTTTAGTTCGGTTATCGTCCTTTCACTGGAGCGAGATCGAACAAGTACTGTGTTTGAAGTTTTAATTCTTTTGTAGCCGTAGTTTTAAATGCATTATAGATGATTAACTGACTAATTGGATAGCGTTATTGAATAGCTGCATTGAACATAAATTGAACATGCACCTTAGAGGGCACTTTGGAATAAATAATCAAACTGTCGGATAAGAATTAGCATGAGAGAAAAACTTACGTTATTTCCGCTAATTAATCTCTTCACTCAGTGAAAGTTCAAATACACTGATACCACGTGACTCTCAGGTCTTCACACTGAATGCGATCCAATTACAGCAAGAGTTAGTAACATATAACTCTGCAAGCTTTGTATCAAAGTTTTACAATCTCAACGTTTAGCAATCTACTCTTAATCACTACAATTCTAAGTACATAAATCTCAACAACTCTACAATCTGCTCTTAACACAAGGTTCGTACGGCCCATGAAATCCCGGAAAAGACCTTGAAAGTCCTTGATTTTCATATGTTTGTAAAAGGCCCTGGAATAGAATTAGAATTTTTTTCTTGAAATGAAAAAAAAAAAAAAATGGTCGAAATGTTTGGATTCAATGCAACAGTTCGTTTTAGCTCCCTGTAGCATCTGCTCGCAACGACGTCACTTCCTCTGTGGAGTGTGGAGACATGTTTTACTCTTTACCGCAATTACGCCTTCACCTTCGCCTCTTTTTTTTTTTTTTTTTTTTTTTTTTTTTGTAATAATTTTCTTCCAAATTTCTCTTTTCTCTGACCCTTGACCCCAAGAAATCCTGTGCCATGTGGTAGCGAATTATTGGCACAGCCGATCCTACTGATTCACTTCGAAAAGTCATTTCTTTTGAGATATCTGTCGCTCGCCCTATAGCATCTCATTTTTTAAACAAAAGTACAATACGAGTAAAGTATTTTTGCTTATAATAAAATACAAAGGTGGTTTTTATGAGCCATCAATTAGAGGATTTACAGCAACAAAAAAAGAAAAGGAAGGATAGGAAAATTAATAAAAATAAAATACCATAGTATAAATTTTGAAGATGGCGATCCGTTTTTTGGTGTAAATATGACCAGGATTACCAGTAAGTCAGATAATATCTGAAAACTGCGTCTTCCTGATAGGCCGCGAGTATGCTAACCACTCAGAGCAACCAAGTCTCAAGTTTCCGATTACTTTGAATATAACCATCACAGGATTCTCTAGTCGAATCAACCGGCATTCATCTTTAGCGAATCTGGAGGTTAAGAATTCTATCCCATGATTACCCGGAGGAGCAGAAAAATCATGGATAGAATGGTGTAATCCCGTATTCTATTCATGATAACATAGTATCAAAAATCACTCTAACAAAGTAGTCGCAGATTCAAATAGCTCTGATTATTATGTCACTACTGGCAATTCCAAAAAATGACGCAATATATTTGACGAGAGCATTCACAAGCGGCTGAATGGTAAGCTGTTTCATTTTATCATGTGGTCTTTGGAAGCAAATTTGTCTACTAAAGTTTGATTTTGTAAGAGCAACATCATGTACACAGCCACTATGTTGATGTACATCCGTTATTGCGCTGCACAAAGCTTCCTTTTAGAATAACGCTGAAGCACAGTATCAATGCTGAACCAAACACTGAAATCCTGTTTGAAAATTGTAGAAAACAGTATCTTATCCTTGTCTTTACATCCTCAAAACTTTGTCCTAGGATAGTTTGTCGCAAAGCCGAAAAGCTGAAAATCTAATGGTGTCACATCCAAGCTGTATAGGATATGTTTTATCACAGAGAAGCCCATTCTTGAAATTTCCTGATTTGACGCAAACGACGTATGTGGAAGTGCGGGCTTTTTCATGATGAGGAACTCGTTTGGCACACAGTTTCCTGCACTGTTAAAATTTTGTGGGAGGTTGCACCAAGAAGTGGTATTACACCAGCTGCACCATTTTCTGAGAAAATATACACTATTGTGTGGTGCAAACGAAACCCAACAACATGGTGCAACTTTGCACCGCGTTGTGGTACAAGGTTTCACCACATTGTGGTACAAGGTTGCACCACATTATGGTTCAAGGTTGTACCACGTTGTTCTTTTTGTTTACCCCAAGCAATGGGGTATCTTTTCTGAGGAGCTCGGAGCCATGGAGCGAGCATCACCGAAACCGCCGCATTCGTGAAATGTTCCAGAGCAGCTGTTGTTAAAGTGTTTAAAGACTGGACTGTCAGCCAAAAAACTGGGTCTCTACGTGCAACGTGTGGACGTCATTGACTAGTGACTGCTCGGGCGGAACGCAGAATGTCCAAACTGGTAACACATAACAGAAGGGCAACAGTGCAGAAAATTACAAACCATCTTAATCAAGGATCCCGTCAAATGATCTCTGCAGGCACTGTTCGCCGTACACTGCATCGGATGGGATATGGCAGCCGAAGGCCTGTTCGAACACCGTTGCTGTCTGCAGTTAACAAGAGAAAACGTCTCCAGTTCACACAGGAGCACAAGAATTGGACAGTCGATAATTGGAAACAAATTATGTGGTCCGATGAATCACGTTTTCAGTTGCACCATGCCGATGGCCGAGTGAGAATTTAGGGGAAACAACACGAAAGCATGGACCCCAAATGCATTGCTACAACCCTTCAAGCTGGTGGAGGCAACGTTATGGTTTGGGGAATGTTTTCCTGGCATGCTTTGGGCCCTTTAATTCGTGTTAATCAACGTCTGACTGGCACATCATATCTAAACATCGTTGCGAACCAAGTGCATCCTGTCATGTGGATGGTTTATCCCAATGGCGAGGGCTACTTTCAACAAGATAATGCGTCCTGCATAGTGCTCGTATTGTACAGGATTGGTTTCAGGAACATGTCGATGAGTTTACTTTGCTTAGGTGGCCCCCCACAATCTGCAGATCTCGACCCCATTGAGAATTTGTAGGATGAAGTTGAACGAGCCATCAAACAGCTGGATCCACAACCCTGCAATCTCACACTCCTGGAAAGTGCTATTCATCAAGCATGGTCTCAGATTCCACAAACCACCTATCAACATATCGTGGAATCCATGCCACGAAGAATCGACGCAGTATTAAAGGCAAAAGGTGGCCCAACGAAGTACTGAAGGGGTGGTCATAATAAAGTGGCCACTCACTGTAAAATGCAGTAAAAAATTGCTACTGACGTAATTTGCGATATGATAGGCCGGTATGGCATACCGGCGCTTCTTTATTCCTAGCATTTCACACCGGCACTTTTTTTTTACCCGGAATTTACATACCGGTACTACTTTTAGTAGTAGGAACTTCAGGATTTTTTCTTGTTCCTGGCTTACAAGTGCGTATTCTTAAATATAGAAACCTTTGTGCCTCGAGCCTTTGAGAAACAGCTGTGTGGGAATCATAACAGGTAGGGAAGCGGTGTACACATGAGGTATAAGTTCAATCCTTCAAAGGATGGAAATGAAGCTACCCACAGCGCATGATCACATCTTGCCCAAGCCTCAGATCATCCCGCTAAAGATGTCTGTGTTACCCCGCCAAGCCCCGTTTGGGAACTTGCGGGCATAAATTTTGTTAATGAATTCCGATCGACTAAAGTGGCAACAATGACATTGGGTTTCCTAGTATAGGCGACCCAGTCTCATCGTTGGGACTTAAAAGCGTTCTGTTTCATACGAACTCGTACGAGGTTGTCGCAAGAACTCATATGCCTTAAAGAAATTTAGTTTTAAAAACTAACCTTTCAGTATCACGTTTTGAATCGTGGTATCTTCAAAAAATAAAAACTGTTTACTTTAAAATAAACCAAAACCCGACACTCATACTCATTTGCAGAGCAGCCGCGAAGAAAAACACGTTTGTTTAAGGAAACAAATATAAAATTTATTTTAACATTTCTTAATTTATGCACACATTAATGGTTGGACCAGATTAAGTTACGCATATTAAAACATCACTGTAAAAATAACGGTTAAGGTTAAGCCTATAACGTTTCCCAGCAATCCAACTAGTACGAGGTAAGCAATATTTCATTTTCAAATTTCAATTACTCAGCATGCAAGGGATTGAAATATTTGGATGATGTCTTAGCCTGAAACTGCTACTGTTCAATACGGATCCGAGAGTTGATGATGGGTCTTCTCACTCGTCAGCGGTTTCTTTTTGCGTCCGCGATCTTGTGGCTGGTATCCTCCATGGGTAAAACGCAGCCCAGAAGCCCTTGACAACTGTGCAACCTCTCCAACCATCAACTTGGCATCTTTCACTACCACCTTCCAATGGCACCAAACATACTACGAAATTTGTGAGTCCGACTTTGTGACCCACGCACGGACAAGCATTTTTGCCAACCAAAAACCAACAACCAACCAACTCTGACTTTTCCAAGTTTTCGCAATTTATTTTCGCTTTCGCCTTTGGCCGTGCTGCTGGGCGTGTCCTCCCCTTTTGGAGGTGTAACCCTCATCTTCATTGGTTTCTGGGAACTCCCCCCCTCGTCCGACAGTGGTCCGCAGTTCAGTGGACGTTAACCAGTGGCTATTTCGAACGGATGTTCTCCTGGCCAGCTGACCATATTCCGAGCTAAGCACTTAAAAATTTTATTTGGTCCTAACTATTACCCTGTTTCGGGGTTCTGTTATCAGACCATCCGAGGAACCCTTTTTGAATCTTTAAGTATGCTCGAAGGCACGTATTCCCGACTGAATTATGTTCCCCGACACAGAGCTTGGGTGCCAGTTATTACATAAGCTTTACCTTCTTACCAGACTTTGGCTTATTTCTTGGACTTTTGCCTTATAATCATCACTGGCTTATTGTTAGCTAATGCTGCATTATGCAATCCGCAGTGCTGGTTCTTCGCCAATGCCTGGCAATGAAAATACCTTTCACTTCGTTTGCGGAATTTTGCACCTGGCCTGGCGTTTGCACTCCGATCTCCTTCACTCGTAAAAGGAAAAGCGAGAAAAAAAAAGAAAAGAAAAAGAAACCAGCAAATCCTTCTCCGACCTGGGGCGGGATAATACTCCTTGCAAACCCAATCAGGAATTACCCCAATTAAAGAAATTATTAATTAATTATGTTAATTGATTAACATAATCAATATAATTAATAAGGTAATTAAATCTCGAATTTGGGTATTTCTTTACCAGAAGCAGTGTGCCCGAAATTAGAAGAATTTTCGCGGCAACATCTGTAATTTTTATTATATCATTAATCTAACATGTTCAATTTGTAGTTTCTTAATAGAATGAAGAATTGGGAGTAATAGATTAAACACACATTTTAGTTTTGCAGCAATGAGTATTAACTTTTCCCACTTGGGACTTTTCTTTCTTTTTCTTTCTTTCCGTCTTTTTTTTTTTTTTTTTTTTTTTTTTTTAGGGTAGTGTGATTGCTATTAATTTAAGACTCAATATTCATTCTGATTGCGGTGATTCTAATTGCCCGATTTCCTATTTAATGAAAGTTCTTATTGGAAGGGGGCTGCTTTGTCAGCTCGGGACCTTAAAGTTCTGGGTTCAAGTCCAGCTGAATCACCAATGATTAGCCGAGGTTCGGAAGTCCCGTTAATCCGTTGGTCCCGAGGTAGAGACTCCTCGTTATAAACAAGTCTAACCCCAGTCTTCGATGTCGCATAAGTAGTGCCCCTGGATCCCCAAACCAACCAACTGAAATCGACCGCCATCGTTTCTGAATTATGGCAGCCCCCTTCGATAGGGACTTTCATGAAATAGAAAGACGGGCAATTAGAATCAAATACGAAATAGCAAATTACATTTTCACTCGAAGGAAGTTTGCTTTCAGGGATTTTTTTTTTTTTTACTTTTTGCTTTGGATATTTTCTAGCAAAGGTATTTTTTCCGAATGATTTTTAGCTAAATATGAGCATACCGGCATTTCAAAATTTCCATTTCGAGTGCTGGATATGAAGGCATTATGTGCTCACTGTAAGATTTCAGAGACTGTTGGAATTGAAAGGCATATACAGATTGATAAAAATATTGCTCTGATGGAAAAAAGAGAAAATAAACGGGACAGGAAGATATACTCCGCAACTGATGCTTTTCCATTGAAAAACATAGGGAGAAAAGGATTGCTCTTCAAAATGAGACATGAAAATAGCAGAATAAGAGGAAAAGAACGAAGGAAATGATAGTTGAATGTTATTTAACTTTGTCCATTGCACTCAGAGAAAAATATTGTCCATTGCACTCAGAGAAAAATATCTGTGTTTAGATCTTTGCGCATGAAGTACGCTTGAAAACAAATTACATAAAAAAAAAAAAAAAAAGTTCTAGATACTCCATGGTTCGCTTCCGTTCATGAGCATTTTCTATAATTAACTTTCCGCGCGTTTGACTGCACGGTCAAGGCCAGATTAAAGGCGAAATAATGAAACAATTGCTTCCGATATCCAGTTTGAAGCTCAAGTAATTGTGCAGTCGATAAAAGGGAACATTTTAAAGAACTAAATTCCATTCAGAAACAAAAATTAACGCATAACCTAAAGAATTTGGGTCACAAAAAGGGCAAATTAGGATTATTTTTCGTAGAATATATGGGCAGTACAATGTTTGTTCTATTAATATCTCGTGTAGTCGGTAGCTGCGAATTTAACTCGTTGTAAAACACCGTAGAATTTTCGACAAAATCGATAAAATAAATTCTCCCCACACAAGCGAGGAAAAATCCTCGATTGATAGGATACTCTTTATTATGAAGACTATTTTGCGCCCGTTTTTCCCTTTATGTAACGCACAACTTTCCCGCAATTTAGTTATGGTTTTTGAGCGAGGAACTGTGAGTACTGAATGCAAAATAAGTCTAAATGGCACAGTGATTTACCAGGTGAATGAGTTCGTGTATTTAGGAAGTATGCTTGACAGAGAGAACGAATTGGATGTTGAAATTAATATGCGAGTAAATTCTTTATTGAACTCTGATGTATGGCAGTGTAACCTGGGTATTGCAGAAGGGACATAGGAGGCGTCTCTGTGCTGGAGAGATGCGTTACTTACGGGAAGTTTGTGACAAAACACTCTCTGTTCATGATGTGAGGAATGAAGTTGTGTTGCAGTTGTGTAATGTGTGGCAAAATGTTGTCAGTAGGTGGGCACTAATATTCTTAGGTGGTTCGGCCATGTTGAAAGAATGAGTGATGAGATGCTTACACTGAGAAAAACGTTTTGTTCATTCAGCAAAAAAATTGTTGAATCAACCAAAAAATGTTGTCGATGTACAGTCAAGAAAAATGATTGTTGAACTTACAATTATTGTTGATTCCACAAAATTTATTATTATCATGACAAAACGTTTTGCAGATTTAACAAAATGTTTAGGTCGATTTTTGGGAATTTGTTTGATCCAACAATATGTATTGTTATCGTGATAAAACGTTTTGTTGCTGCAACCAAACATATTGTTATTGTGATAAAACGTTTTGTTGCTGCAACCAAACATATTGTTATTGTGATAAAACGTTTTGTTGCTGCAACCAAACATATTGTTATTGTAATAAAACGTTTTGTTGCTGCAACCAAACATATTGTTATTGTGATAAAACGTTTTTGTTGCTGCAACCAAACATATTGTTATTGTGATAAAACGTTTTGTTGCTGCAACCAAACGTATTGTTATTGTGATAAAACGTTTTGTTGCTGCAACCAAACATATTGTTATTGTAATAAAACGTTTTGTTGCTGCAACCAAACATATTGTTATTGTAATAAAACGTTTTGTTGCTGCAACCAAACATATTGTTATTGTGATAAAACGTTTTGTTGCTGCAACCAAACATATTGTTATTGTGATAAAACGTTTTGTTGCTGCAACCAAACATATTGTTATTGTAATAAAACGTTTTGTTGCTGCAACCAAACATATTGTTATTGTGATAAAACGTTTTGTTGCTGCAACCAAACGTATTGTTATTGTGATAAAACGTTTTGTTGCTGCAACCAAACATATTGTTATTGTAATAAAACGTTTTGTTGCTGCAACCAAACATATTGTTATTGTAATAAAACGTTTTGTTGCTGCAACCAAACATATTGTTATTGTGATAAAACGTTTTGTTGCTGCAACCAAACATATTGTTATTGTGATAAAACGTTTTGTTGCTGCAACCAAACATATTGTTATTGTAATAAAACGTTTTGTTGCTGCAACCAAACATATTGTTATTGTGATAAAACGTTTTTGTTGCTGCAACCAAACATATTGTTATCGTGAAACAGTAATTTCTTGCTCCAACAAAATTTTGAGTTATGTAGTTGGTCCACTTTGTCCCTAAACTGTTTTTCCGATGGCAACCCTTTGCCGGTGCAGTAAATTTAGGCGGTGCCCTTTTTTTTCCTTTGATTTTTTTTCCCTTTGCAAAAATTTGCTTTGAAAAATCCGGGTGTTCCACTTAGACATTTAATTAAAAAAAAAAAAATCTTAACATATAAAGTACTAGTTCAAATAACAGAAGGTAGGAGCCATTGTAAAGAGCAGCTGTGAAATTTATAAACCAGACGAAATTTGGGCGCGCAGCGCATACGCATTCTCTACCTATTTCTGCCGGAATGAAGCTACCTATTTCTGCCGGACGTCTACCGTCACTCCAAGGTGGAACTCGCGGCGAAAAAATCGCTGTACAACAGAGCTGATTTCGGGCTCAATTTTCGAAGCCCGAGCCTGTCGTATATTGGCCCGAGTTCACCCTAGCCTTGAATTTTATATTGCGAGATGTTTTTTTATTAATGGTTGAACAGATTAGCTAGTTTTGGGGCTTGTTCGGGCTCGGGTTCGGGCTCTATCTCGCAATATAAAATTCGGGTTAGGGTGGGCTCGGGCCAATATACCACGGACTCGGACGGGCTCGTGCTTCGAAAATTGAGCCCGAACTCAGCTCTGTTGTACAGCGGTTTTTTCGCCGCGAGTTCCACCTTGGAGCGACGGTAGACGTCCCGGCGTACGTGTCCATTTATGAAACGGGACAAGCAAGGGAAGTTTATTACCGATGCAAGGGAAATTTATTACTGATGGTAAACATGCTTGACATACGGTGTCTGAAGAAATCGTTGAACGCATACCAAAGTCATTTTAGAGAAGCCCGAGGAAACAAATACGAGAGGCTAGTGTGGAGCTAGACATCGCACTAACAACAATGCATCGAGTACTCCATAAAAGGTTGCATTTACATGTGTACAAGATTCAACTACATCAACAAGTTAAACCGCATGACAGGACGGCGCGGAAAAAGTTGCGGAGACAGTGTTGGCCAAAATTGTTGCCGACGATACATTCTTATACCGGGTGTGCTTTTCAGACGAGTCAACATTCCACGTGTCTGGAAAAATAAACGTACATAACTGCCGCATCTGGGGGTTCGAAAATCCGTACACTGTTCATGAACACGAACGGAATTCTCCAAAATGCAATGTTTTGTGTGGAATCATGATGGACAAAATCATCGGACCCTTTATTTTTGCGGAGGTCACGGTAGCTACACTAACATACCTGGACATGTTACAGGAATACGCTGTGCCTGAAGGAACAATTTTCCAACAAGATGGGACTCCCCCGCACTTTGCCAATGATGTCCGCTCATTCTTTAATGACCACTTCTCTACAGGATGGATAGGGAGAGGATTAACGTTCATTGCATGTCCCTACCCCCAGATCACCACACCTTACTCCACCTAAGTTTTTCCTGGATGGGGGGGGTAAGGACCAGGTGTATGCTGCACCAGTGCGTAATCTGGAAGACTTACGCGACGGAATTTGTGCTCCAATCAACAACGTGATACCACAAATGCTTCTCCACACGTGGGCTGAGGTAGAATACCAGTTGGACGTTTGCCACACCACCAGTGGAGCTCACGTTGAAGTTTATTAGACAAAAATAAATCTCAGTTTATGTATCTGAAACAATACCTGTCGCTAATAAATTATGGTAGGTTCAGAATTTATGACACTTGCTTTTACTGCACGTCTAAGTTGAACATATAACGAAGTAAATTTCTCCGTCATTTTTTGTCTACGCCGGGATTCGAACCCGAGGCCGCTTATTCCGGAACAAGTCGCTCTACCAACTGAGCTACGCAGACATTTGTTCTGATTCCTATCTGCCTTTATGTCGTGTGCGTCCTGCTGGCAGGTACGTCACATCTCCCCCCGAAAGAGGGCCGGGGCATGGCCCACGGGTCAGCCGTGACCATGAATCGTTGCAGGCAGCCATCCACTGTAGAACGTCGTGCACTTGAGAACTCCCAGTCAATCTGCTGTGTGGAATGCAACATCACACATTTTTATTTTTCGAAGGAATTCTCTGATTTTTTCCTGTCTCGCGGTGTGGAAATAACATCACACCAATGCGAGATTTTGAACGGCCGGGTCATCCGGATAGTTCGGGCGCCATTGTAACGAAGTAAATTTCTCCGTCATTTTTGGTCTACGCCGGGATTCGAACCCGAGGCCGCTTATTCCGGAACAAGTCGCTCTACCAACTGAGCTACGCAGACGATTATTCTGATTCCTATCTGCCTTTATGTCGTGTGCGTCCTGCTGGCAGGTACGTCACATCTCCCCCGAAAGAGGGACGGGGGCATGGCCCACGGGTCAGCCGTGACCATGAATCGTTGCAGGCAACCATCCACTGTAGAACGTGCACTTGAGAACTCCCAGTCAATCTGCTGTGTGGAATGCAACATCACACATTTTTATTATTTTTCGAAGCGCTGGAGAAGGAATTCTCTGATTTTTCCTGTCTCGCGGTGTGGAAATAACATCACACCAATGCGAGATTTTGAACGGCCGGGTCATCCGGATAGTTCGGGCGCCATTATAACGAAGTAAATTTCTCCGTCATTTTTGGTCTACGCCGGGATTCGAACCCGAGGCCGCTTATTCCGGAACAAGTCGCTCTACCAACTGAGCTACGCAGACATTTGTTCTGATTCCTATCTGCCTTTATGTCGTGTGCGTCCTGCTGGCAGGTACGTCACAAACACCCTGTATTTTTACGTGCCGGTAAGGATTCGAAAGACGTGCTCATTACACCCGAGAACTCGGTGTCACCGTTCTTGTTCTTTGTTACTTGTTGTTATGTTGGTAGTAAAGATGTATTTGTTTATTCTCTGAGCTATTTCTGGTCCGTAATTTCGCAAGAAAGCAGATAATTTCCACCTTTGTTCTTCTTATCACTGTTAGCTGATTTTCGAATGTCTTACTCGGAGTGATATTGTGAAGGAAGTAAAGAAACTCAGACTGTTTTGGACTAGAGCTTTTCATGAATATGTAAAACAAGTCGGCTTTTAGCATCTGACGTGGATGCGTCAGATGTGTTAGTTGTATGCGAGGAATTTCGAACCGCTCCTTTAGAGAGAAAGAAAAATAAAGCGAAAACACCCATGGATGTTTTCAAGGTTAAGGTAGTCATCTCAAGGTTGCGATTTCTTATCAGTTGCCTAGATGCCCCAGCATTTCACCTTCTGATCTTTATCGAGTATTTTAGCTCACACTGCCTGTCGGAAAAATAGAGATAGGTCATTTCAGGTGACACTTACTTCTGTCGCTTCGGATTTCCCGTCTGCACCCTACCAACAATAGGAGAATATTAAGCTGTTGCAACTTTAAGCTCAGCCGTTGTCGCAGACTGCATTGAAGAGATCCCAGAGTCAACGCTTGATAAACCTATCACTTCAAAACCAACATATACAGTATATCATACTTGTGTCACTCTTTAGCGACTGTTTATTACCAAACAAATAAAAACTGTGTTTCTTATAAAATCGAAATCATCAGTTCCCTTTATTACCTCAGAAGCAAAAGAGCTCTTTATCAACTTATTTCATTTCATTCTAATCGATACTTCTGCAATTGATACCCAATATCTAACATTTTTTTAAAGAGGTATAATGAATTAGCTTTATAATTTTTTGCTAAGCTAATTATTATGAATGAATAATGCTCTAAGCTTCAAAATAATGAATTCCCAAAAGGGTGTTGTTACTCGTTAATTATGAACTTAAACAAAGTCTCAACGCTGGTTATTTATATTAAGTAATCAAAGTCATAAACCTAACAGCCAGACAGAGGTCTGACAAAAACTATGAATTGAGAAAGACTGAACTTACTGAAAAAACTTGTTTATTTCCAAGACTCTTGGTCAACTAAGGCACTCATATATCTTGTACATAATAATGAATAAACTTTTCTCTTATAGTACACACACTCTCATAACAACACCTCGCAACGCCAACACATCAACCTCAACAACTCCAACGCCCAGTCTCGATGAACGCGCCTATATACTAGCTACCACCACGTCATGACTTACACTCATTGCCAGATCTCATTCAGCGGGTGAAATAATATTTCGTTCAGTAGGAAGATAATTTACATAGTAAAATAAAATAACCAGAGATAGTAAAATCAAAAGGAAAGTGAATATAGAGTATACGTTACAGAGGTTTAACGACTCCTATGAACAATCTAAGGCTATAAAGGACTCGCCCGTCTCTAATTTAGAGCCACTGGTTCCGTAGAAGGAATTAAACTAGCAACATTTTTGCTTTTTTATATTTAGTAATGCGCAATTCTGACGTTAGGTGGCGTAAGTGTGAATTTCTGGTTGGAACTGTACCTCTCTCTTTTGCACTGTATGATGAAGATTGTGAAAGTTATTCACTTTCAGTAATGCACGTCCCCGCTAGGGAGCGTATACATATAAACAGTTTCCCGCCCCGGTGGCGCAGTAGTCTAAGGCGCTGGCCTCTGATCATTCGTCCGTAAGGGGTCCGGGTTCGAATCCAGGTCAGGCATGGATGTTGTGTTTGTCTTACGGCACTGGCTCTCTCCCTTCCCTGGAACCAGTGACCCTAAATTAGGGACGGGCAACTGCTTATAGCCCATTGAGTTGCTCACGGTGGTCGTTAAACCTCCAATCAAAAAAAAAAAAAAAAGTCATAATTGCAAAGTTTATTTTTCACGCATAGCTTCCATTATGGATAAATTTCGCTTATATTCTCTACTTTTAAAATAATGCACAGTTAGACGATAGTGTATATTTCGAATTGCTAAAGTACCTCCCCTTCTAAGTACCCCATCGAAAAAAAAGTTATTGGTCAGATACCTGAAACTATGAAGAATATCTTGCCCCAGTTTCTTTTTCAAACATCGCATAGTTTTCCCATTAGTGGTAGTTAAGTTATATTCCCTTTTCCTCCATATCTGTGTTTCTAAATGCTAGCTTTGAAAAATTTCCTTTTGCTTAAGATTGATTTTTGTTATTTGTGTACCATCTGAGATTTTTCGTAACGCAAATTCCGACTGCTAGCGGCTTAGAGTAGCTATTTTTGCTTGCAAATGTTTAGATTCTTTATATTTGCGCCGTGCAGGTTAAAATAACCCTCAATTTTCCCGCAGCGTAGCAATTGAATAGGGTATTTGTATGAAAAATAATAACAATATATATACATATTGTTTATATTTCACCTGAAAAGGTGAAGAAAAGTCCATATCATGTAGAAATTAATCTTGCGAATTCTGAACTCCCGCATTATTGCAATTGAATAATACACACACGCGTCTCGCTCTGCGCTGAATATATGTAGATAGCAGGGGAAGGGCGTGTCACAGTTCACTATTAGGAAACCCGCCCAAATGGACAAAAAGAAGACTTGTTGGAGATTATCAACGCAAGGAAGGCAGGGAACCAGCCAGCATCTCAGCAACTGCAAACATTGTTAGCTGTTCGTCGGGCTGCCATATTGAAACCGTAAAAGTAATGGTCAGATGAGAGACACACATCCACCAAACATGAAAAAAAAAAGTCATCACTCACTTAACGGCAGGCTCAAGGATGTTATAATAAATGGAGTAAGTCCCATAATAAATGGAGTAAGTCCCAGTAAGTTCCCCTCGTGTAATCAAAATGAAGCAACCGAAACGTCACGATCATGACGTCACAGCCAATCACAGACTCTGCGCCATGTTGATGAGACGATTGATATATTTTTTTTTATTGGGTGTTTAACGACCACCGTGAGCAACTCCATGGGCTATAAGCAGTCGCCCGTCCCTATAGTTTAGGACCACTGGTTCCAGGGAATTGAGAGAGCCAGTGCAGTAAGACCAACACAACATCCATGCCTCACCGGGATTCGAACCCGGACCCATCTCGGAAGAAAGATCAGAAGTCATCGCTTAGACCACTGCGCCACCGGAGTGGCCGATTGAGGATTAAAAATGATATTGGAAAAGTACAAACAACGATGCACTGGGCGTGGCCATCATCTCCGCGTCGTCTGCTCAAAGTGCTTCAGGTTTGTGACGTCATCCTTACTCCATCTATTCTAAACTCCTTGGAAAGACTAGATCCAGAGCGCACAAAGAGAAACTTAGCACAGAGAAAAGTTTGTGAGCAAGCAATCCAGCGGACACCCTTGAAAATGGGCCGAAGGAGGAGTTACTAATATCACTTACTGAAAATTGACGTCACTGCCATGTGACTTCAGCTCCTCCTGAAGTTGGCACGGGAGCATTGTGACGAAACAGACAACTGGAAAAGGCGCGTATGGTTCATTTGTGGCTCAAGAGTGTATCTGTGTGTGTCTAATCCGTGTTATCGCTTTGACCGACAATCTCTTTGGCGGCAGAATATTTTAGCAGTGTGGACGACGGAAATATTGTGCTACACAGGAAAGCATGTCCATTTGTTTGCTTCTCTGTCTCTGCATGATATCTTCACTTCAGAAAATGTTATTTCTCTCTCAGATGCACTTGCCATGTCCGTGATTTTTACTTTTCAGTAAGTCTATAATATCACTTACTGAAAAGTAAAAAAAATATTACATGACGTAAAACAAAGGTTATCAAGCGTTTCGTCTTTTGACTGCTGTGCATCTGTCTGTGGATTGGAATCTTTTCATATCGGATAGAGGACATCATGTTCAATATTTCCGGTGTACTTTGCCCCTGATGCGGTAATTTTGGCTGGTGGCATAAATGTACACTGAAGTGCCAGAAAAACTGGTAGGTCCCCCACGGGAGCGCAGGACTGCAAAATATACGACGGGGCATGGACTCCACTAGCTTCTGGAAATATGCTGTAGGCAATGCACATCACACTTCCTGCAGAGCGTTCCACAATTCGGGTGTATTCCGAGGTCTCGGATTCCTGTGTTCGATAGCGCGTTGCATGGCATTCCAAATGTGTTCTATCACGTTCAGATCTGGGGACTTGGGTGGGAATGACAACAACTTAAACTCAGATGAATGCTCCTATAACCATAATGTGGCGTCCCGACACTTGTGTGGAGGTGCATTGTTCTGTTAGAACAGGCCCAACCCATCAGCATGAATGCAGGACATGAACGGGTGTACCTCGTCAGAAAGGATGCGCACATAGCGTTGCCCGGTCACAGACGTCTGTAGACGTACCAGGGGTCCCAGTGAAGTCCAGATAAACACACCCCATACCATTACAGAACCCCCACCAGCCGGTACAGTTCCCTGTTGACAGGCAGGGGATCCATCATGCCTTCATGGGGTTTGCGCCACACACGAATCCTTCCATCTTCCCGATACAGTTGGAAACGCGACTCGTAAGCCTAGGCTACTTGTTTCTAGTCATCAAGTGTCCAGTAGCGGTGTTGCCGTGTCCAAGCGAGGCGCATAGATCTGTGTCGTGCACCAATCAAGGGGACTCGAGTTGGGCGTCGGTTCCCAAAGCCCATATCCTGCAGGGTACGTTGCACAGTCCGGACGCTGATGCTTGTTGAGGATCCAGCATTTAATTCCGATGATAAATGCGAGAGTGTTGCACGCCTATCGCATGAAACGATTCTTGGCAGCCGACGATGATGACGTTCACCCAATGTCTTTTTACGGCCACACTGGTATCGTAGGTTTGAGGTTTTGCCGGAATTCTTGTAGTCACGGTACACCCTTGCAATGGTCATCCGTGAAAATCCGAACTTCGTTTCTATCTCCGAAATACTATGACCCATCTCATGAGCGCCAACTATGACACCGCGTTGAAAATCGCTTAAATCGTTATTACTTGCCATTCTCATGCCGAAAACAGCTCTGACAGTTGGCAAGGATGTCTATCGCTTTATATACGCACTGACGGACGCAACCGAGTACGCGCATAGGTGACGTTGCTAAGCTCGTCTGTACCAGTTTTTCTGGCACTTCAGTGTACTTCGTTTTGGTCATGATATCTCAGTTTCAAGACGACGCATTCGAGTGTACTTTGTATATACTTGAATTTGCATCAAAAAGAAGTTAAATTGCTGTTGTTGATTGCATCAAAGTTGTGTTGTTGGGATTTTTTCACTGGTTCATATTGATTGCGGCAGAAGACAATGCTTGATTTGAGGAAGTAAAGTTTTACTAAAGTAGAAGTACATTTTTATCTATATGACTGAGGAGATGGAGATATTTCTTTGGAGGTTTAACATCACCGTGAGCAACTCGATGGGCAATAAGCAGTCGTCCGTCCCTAATTCAGGATCACTGATTCCAGGGAAGGGAGAGAGCCACTGCAGTAAGACAAACACAACATCCATTCCTCACCGGAATTCGAACCCGGACCCATCTCGGACGAATAGTCAGAAGCCATCGCTTAGACCACTGCGCCACCGGGGCAGCACAATGTAGGTACACTCAGAATGAACCCTTGAGATCCCAATAAAGGTATGATCAGCATATATATTTCCTGTGTTTTCTTTATTTTGAAAATAGAATTGCATATTACAGCTGACAATTTGTGTGACATCACGCGTTTTCCCGTGTTCACTGAGTTCAGCTTACTGTAAAAGGTTGGTTTTTTTTTGTCCTTCGTTTACGTAACGACGTTTGAATCTTGAGTATACCTTACACCGAGATAAACTTTTGTCAGTGCTAAGAGTAATTAATAATTCCATAGGGGACATAATTCATTGTAACGCCCAAACTTGATGTGACGGTCTTTGATAAATCGACTTTGGATTGTTGCCAGATCTGGATTGGACGCTTCCGTGTATAACCAGCTCCTGAACTAACTGCCTCGAACTGGCATTTTTTGCTACGTTCTTTGTCAAGTGTCCTGCGTCAGTTTTTCTTGACAGAAACGTAGCATCGTATGTACCCTCCACTCTTCAATCACATTAGTTTTCAGTCACCAAAGCGAAGGACAGAGCAACACCTTCTTTATCCGTTGACATCATTGGAGCAAGTTCTCAAAATAAGTAATAACACGTGATTGCTTTCTGATCCTGTTTGTCAGTGAATGAATGCTAAGAGGTGTGTGAGGTTTAACAAAGTTGGTGACTTGCTTCACTTTAATGCAGAGTAAGTGCTAATTTTAATTTTTTGAAACTTCATGTCATCATTTTGTTGTAGTTGTGGTATTACAGGGCTGTTCACTGGATTTCTTTCAGTGTCCTGTCGCGTGAGTTCGTCAGGTCTTTGCTTGTAAGGAAATCAAGCAGTTCCGGAGTTTTAACCACTTTCTCTGATGATGAAATGAATGAACTACTAGCTAAACGAGAGCTCGCTTTTCTGCATTAAATCTCTTTATTCAGTGCAGTATAGAAAGAGGGTCATAGGTCTTCTTGTCCTGATTTCAACTTTGGTTGCACATTAATCTGTCCCTGCTCTTTCTATATAGAAGAGAAACAAAACATAGCATTTACTGACATAAATGTTATGTTGTGTTTCTATTCTAGGCGTTGGTCCACCTTTGGCCTTAATGCATGCATTGACCCTTCGAGACATGCTTTCGACAAGGTTTTGGAACACAGCGATAGGTATGCGCTTCCATTCAGTACATAATACTGCCGCTAACTGTTGCTTAGTAGTAGGCCTTAGTTCCAATCCCATAGGTGCTCTATGGGATTAAGATCAGGGCTCTGTGCAGGCCGGTCCACACGCGATATGGAGTTATCGTCAAACCACGCCGTAACAGTCCTTGCTTTATGGCTCGGTGCATTATCCTGATGGTACCAACAAGGCTCGGTTCCATAGTATTGCCGCAGAGTTGGTAGGGCATAATTGTGCAGAATATCGAGGTAGACGTGCTGGTTAACAGGTTTGTGTACGATAACCAATGGACCGGGACCATACCACGAAAAACACCCGCGCACGAGTACACTACCAGCTTCAAACTTGACCGTAGGACCAGTACACTGTGGTAATAGCGTTCCCCCAGCTGCCGCCATACCCACACACGGCCATCAGACTGATGGATCGTGTATCTGGATACCTCAGTCCATAGGACCCGCTTCTTTTGGTCTACGGTCCACGATAAATTTTCATTACATCATGCTAAACGAGGAGTAGCATTCCGAGTGGAGATGAAAGACTTATGAGCAGCTGCACGCCCACGGTAACCCATGGAATCTGCGAATGGTAGGTAAGTAAAAATGCTAGAACCTCGGTATATACATACCGAGGTTCTAGCATTTTTACTTACCTGTACACTGAGGTCTTGTACAGTACTCCGTCGATTAGCTGTAACGACTCTTTTAAGGTTTCGACGTCCTCCATCACTAATTTTCTTAGGTCTGCCTGTTCGTTTTGCTGCTTCAGGCAGGCCATGTGTCTTCCACTTATTCAGTACATCCAAAACAGTTGATTTGGTTATGTTTAAACGCCTCTTGGTTTCTCTTATGGACAACCCACTAATATAACACCCAACAATCTTTCCTTTCTCAAAGTCAGTTCTGTCCCGCCGCAACATTTTCACTCAACCTCACAGTGCGATATGATCGCGGTCAGCTGCAGGCTTGTTTTTATACCGTTTGCAGCTGTACCGCTCATCTTAACAACGCAGCGGATCCGTTAATTTGCATTTGAATGGGTGTCCGGTGACGTTTGTGAATACAGTGTATATGGAAAGCAAAAGGTCGACGTATGGGAAGCAAGATTCTTCTTGAAGTAAATACCATAAGTTTTTATTTCCTGAAAGTTATGCCGACATGTTTCATTCCGTGACAGTAACACTAGAGAGTAAAACATTTGAGCGAGGAGAAGCTAAAGGTTTTAATTCTCAGAGTCAAATAGTTGAGCCATTCACCTTGCTATTTTTTAAAAGAGAAATTGGAAGGTCTCCCTTACCTTGCTCTGTCATGCACCAGTACTGACCTTACGGCTGGGCCGATTATCTTCCTAGGCGGTTGTTATCATAGATTCATCAACTCATGTTACTCACCGTGTAACCCCCCCCCCAAAACCCATAGTAATTTCAATCCGTTATTTATTGGTATAGATAAACATATCTACACAACGCGGGGTTTTCGCGCGTATACCGGTGCTGTTTCAATTCTATAAACTTATTTACACAAGAAACAGTGCAGAATAAACAGAACTGAAATTCGTTAATATACTTACCCTTTTGAAAATACTCATTTGATGTAAAGCACGCGCCATTGCGTTCAATTAGCCCCGTGTGTCACGGAATGCGGTTTACACAATCTAAACATATACTAGTCCGTAACCTGTGTCATGCACGGTTGAAAAAGCTGTGACTGAAATGTTTTCTTGTCATATAACACGAATCGTAATAAAATGCATAACTATCATAAATGGTTGAATTGTTTATGGGCAATGTATAAGATGGGTCACCAACAACAAAATGTTCGTAATATTCGCATTAATTTTTAATTTTTCCAACTACTCGTATACGAATTTAACGATGACGTTCCTCATTATTGCATAAACATGTACTCACCCGTCGTTGATGGGATTACTTTGGAGTATTGAGGTATTCTTTAAGTGACCTGAAATGATATCGTGTCTAGACAACTACACGATGGGGTTAAAAATGTGTTTTATTTTGTCAGTTTGGTTTGAACATTTTTTTTCTGTATCATTATATAATCTATACCAGTGGTTCTCAAACTTTCCTTTACCACGGACCGCTAGGTGTAGACTGCCAACCTAACACGGACCACCAACCTCGGCATCTCTTCTATTCAAATACCAAAATGTTGGAGTAATGATTTAACAACTCATTAAAATGCATTTTCATCATAAAATCTTGATATTAAAGTTATTTCCTTGTAGAAAAGTTAAAAAAATAACAAAAATGTACTGTTTTTTTATTTATTATATTTTAAAACCAAAAAAAAAAAAAAAAAAACATTGCCAGTCACTGAACACCACATTAAACAGAAAAGAACAAACCGCATTATCAAGATTTAGAACTAGGCATCTCAAATTAATTAAAATACTTAATGGCACAAAAAACTGTACAAAATGTAACGCAGAAGAATCAACATCAAACCACATCTTTCAATATATAGGCGTCAATATAAGAAAGTAAATAAACAAATGTTTTACTCTCCATTTCAATGTGAAAAATGGTGTTGCTTGCAATTTTTGACCAGTTTGGTTACTGCAGGTGCAATGGAAGATAGTTTTAGTCTTAAGTCAGGCTCAAACTTTTCACACTTTTTTGTCCAACCAGGGCAGAAAATTTTATTTCACAATTGTACGTTGCGAGAAACTGTAACAGGTGCTTGATGGGACTGTTGGCGAGTTCAGGGTACTCGGATTTCACATGGATGCAGAAGTTTGTGAGGGATTTCTCACTAAAGAGGATTTTTAGTGCTTCCTCAGACGCCAATTCAATAAGCCGATCATACATACCAGCTGAAAGGCCGAAGGAATCAATCACAGATGTAGCACTGAAAGGATTCCTAATCCATTCCTTACTTTCATCAGGTTCTGTAAAATATTTTTTTATGCTATCTCGCAGAATTGTAATATGGTTCTGAAATAATTACACTAATTCATCATCAATTAGTTCTCCCAAAGACTGCAAAAAATTAAAAGTGCAGAAAATGAATCATTCTCCTCATGACCAAGCTGTTTACTCCAAAGTTCACATTTCTATAGAAATGCTTTTATTTTATCTTCCACTTTAAATATGGTTACATTGCGTCCCTGAAGTGACACGTTTAGGCTCTTCAGGATGCTGAAAATATCGCTGAGATATTCATTTGACCTTGATGGCCTGAGCCGCATGGCGCTGGAGTATAGGTACACTCCCATCTTAGTGCGACAGACCGCTACACACGCCGCTTATCTTAAAGTTGCATTACTTGCGTGTTACAAATACAGATTTTCCATAGAACATTTAGAAAATTTCGCGGACCACCTAGGACCTAGCCGCGGACCACAGTTTGAGAACCACTGATCTATACTAATATATAAAAAGAGAAAGTTTGTGTGTTTGAGGTTATCTCGAAAACTACTGACCCGATTTGGTCACCCTTGGGAAGCTTATTTCTTCCCGGTGGACATACGCTATTTCGTTTATTTTTTATTATAGGCTGTACTACCGAATCAGATAGCTTTCAAGTAGTTCCCGATTTCCAGTGTATCGTTCCGCTTTGTTTACATACAACCTGATCACAGCCAACCTGTAAGAAAGTAGTTCACTATGATATACAGGATTTTTTTACTGGTCTCGAAAACTACTAAACCGATTCGGATAATTACAACTACGTAGTTGAAAGCGGAGGGCTTAGTTCGAAGTCCGATCAGCGCAGAAAGGCAGATGGCGCTGCAAGTACTGAAGCGAGAACAAACGCCAGAATACCGAACGGCGGATTGTACAAAGAAAATGGCATGGTAACATAGAAAAAAATACTTATGACAATGAAAATTACCGATGACAGATCTGTGGGTCAGTAGCTTTCATTTTTAAAAAAATCATGAAAATTGCTCCAGTGGGTGGCGCTGGCGGATTGTAGAAAGAAACTGCCTTTTATTTTAAATATATAGATAATTTCCTTTGTCTGAACGTTTGTCCTATTTCGTTGGCGCCTTCTCGTGCTTGCATGTTTTAATTTTTGAATCTTTACCTCAAACAATATACTTTTTTCACTGTCGTAATGTTCATTGTTTCACATTTGAAGCACATCTGTTTCGCTTTGATGAAACATTGTTTCGTGTATTTGTGTCGCATTCCATATGAAGGTAAGATTCTTTAATTGCAGCTTATTAGTCAAGCAGGTGGCCAGCTTTATCATATCCAGTAATAAGCTCCAAATATTGAACCGCAGATGGCGAGCTTTCTAATATCCAGTAAATGTAATAAACTCTGAATATTGAGTTTTCATGTAGAGAAATTTGCTACTATCATACATAAAGCGCATTTCATCCCATTTACCTGCTATGATGAATTAGGGTATACAATTACCCTAATTCATCATAGCAGGTAAAATGAGATTAACTATAGTCGATATAAAACAAATGTTTCATTGTGAGAAACGTTGGTATTTTTATTCTTTATTCAAAATTTACATAGGTGAAAGTTCAACAAAAACAGAAGGTTATAAAAGCAGTGTACGTCACACCGATGTCTGTTTGATAATTTTTTCCCGAAATTTCCAAGTCGTTGTTGCAGAATGATAAATCTCCTGATTTTCTCATTCCAAGTTCGCTATAAATCAAGTTTTCTTGAATGATTTCGTACTAAATGAATCATGACTCATTTTATTTTAGGCTGATTACTTCGTTTTTCAGAATCTTAACTTCAGAGTTTCTGGTTTAGGCAATATTGGCTTGGTTTTGGTTCACATGTAACGATAAATTTACATGTAAAAATATTTTATAGTGTACACCATTACATATTTCTAAAATATACACTGCTGGACAATTGCTAACGACGGATCATAAACGGCTATATAGCGCATAAAAAAGTAAGTGTGGTTGGATGCCAAGTGAAATAAAATAATGTCAGAATGCCAGGACATTACCAGAAAGACAATTTATTGTGCTCTGAAATCCAGAAGGCTTTGGAACGTGTTCAAGGGACAAACAGGCCATTTTGTGCAGAATACGTAAACGTGAAAAAATGCAATTACCGTCCGCTGGCGTTCCGGCGTAAGATGTCAATACGGGATATGGGCACCATGGAGGGCGATGCAAGATTCCAGACGTCGTGTCATGCTTTGCACAACATTATCAAGCAGCTGTTGGGGTAATTTATCCCATTCCTCTGTCAGTGCACGGATGAGGGTGTCCTTGTTTATTGAAGGGCATTGGCGACCAGCAAGACTCCTCCCTAAAGCATCCCACACATTTTCAATGAGATTCAGATCTGGAGAACGTGCTGGCTATACGAGGCGTTGAATATCCTCGCTCTCAAGACACTCCTGGACAGCGACTGTTCGATGACATGTTGCGTTGTCGTCCATGAAAATTAATCTATCACCGACAGCATCACGGAACATGCGAACATGAGGTAGCAGAACATCATTAATGTATCGTTGGCCAGTCATAGTCCCAGTTGGAAGCACATGGAGAGACGTACGGCCATTGATCATGATGGCAGCCCATACCAGGACACTACATGTCGGATATCGGTCCCTTTCCTGTATGTTTGCTGGACAATATGCAGTACCACTACCACGCCAGATCAGTTGTCGTCGACAATCAGACGATAGACTGTATCTACTCTCATCTGAGAAGAGGACAGCAGACCAGTCGTTATCAGTCCAATTGCGATGTTGATGGCACCCTTGCAAACGGGCAGTACGGTGACGTCTGGACAATGGGATGCACACAACAGGACGGCGGGCGTATAGTCCTCCTTCATGCAAACGTCTGGCGACAGTTTTTCGGGAGATCCGCTTGCCAGTAGCAGCCATAAACTGATTTGCTACCTCACTAGCTGTGCTGCGCCGGTGTCTTTTTGTTGATAGCACTATGTACCGAACTTCTGCAGGTGTCGTACTGCGAACACGACCTCCCCCGTGACGTTTGCTACACTCTCCATTTGTTTGAAATGATTTCCAAAGCCTTGAAACAACGCTATGGCTGACGTCGAACTCCCTGGCAACATCTGTTATTTTTCGCCTTTCTTCAATCTTGCCAATAATACGGCCACGCGTAAAATCATCTAGGTGATGTCGGGAAGACATACTGAAAATTGCAAGTTCGTCAATTGATTCTTTCCCTTTCAACTTTGCGTTTGAACAACAACGGTCAATACGCGTCAAATCCTTTATATCTCTTATCAGCGCTATGACGTCACGAACAAGTTCGGCAATCCAAAATTTGCATACGCACAACACGCCTTACTGTATCCCGCACTTATAGTAATTTCCACATTTTCCTGCCTTCCATTTTATGGTTGCTATCGTTGCTATTGTCATCCGTCCTTAGCAATTGTCCGGCAGTGTACTTATATGTTTGAAATATGTCAGACTGCAGTCTTTTAACAGCAGTCAATGACTGCGTCAGAACCAGACATAGCATGCTTTTAGTTATTGAATAGTTATTTTTTCTGTGGCAAGTGTCACGCATAAAATCATTTATCTTGTTGCATTTAACTTACAACCGCATTAATTATTTTCTTCCTTTTCGTAGCTGGGCAGGCCTGCAGTCGTTGGAATGTGGAAGCCCTGATTCCCCGGTTGGAGAAGAGACCGCCCTGGTTTGCAACATTACTCGGACGCCCAAGGTGCTAAACCGCAGTGCTTCCTTCAGTAACGTCGCCAAACTGGAGACGCCACTAATTACTCTAGATGCAGTGGGTAAGTTGGCACCCTTCTTTGATCAAGTACTTTTGTACCTCCAAAGTGCGCAGTCTCAGTGGGATCAGATCCATCCCCTCCACCCCACCCCCTCCCCTTTTTTAGAAAATTTTGTCTTTAAATAAAATATTGGGCTTATGTTTATACACTATCTACCAACAAGTAATTGGACACCCCTGCAATCGACGATATCTGCGGTCCTGATACACGTCACGGCCGCCGCCGTTAAATATCGTGTGGGAAACAACAACTCAACCAGTCGCATGCAAGATGCCACGCAGTTCGGAGCTCTCTGATTTCGAGAAAGGTGTAATCGTCGGGTATCGCAGAAATGGCCGATCCATACGTGACATATCCAGCGAGTTGAAGTACCAAAAACAGACAGTCGCCTACGTGATTGGCAAGTGGAAGATGAGAGGTGACTGTCGGAATGTGCCCCGACCCGGCAGACCCACAAAACTGGGAGTTAGTGACCGACGGGTGCTGGAAAGAGAAATTCGGAAGAACCGTAGCAAATCGATGGGCCACATCCTCGAGGAGTTTCAATAGGCATCCAGGGGTGTTCTTTCGATGAATACCATCCGTAAGGAAGCCCATCTGCTCGGTTATCATGGACGTGCTGCCGCCCACAAGCCTTTGATCACCAAGTCCAATAGCACTGCTCGGCTAACGTGGTGCAAAGAACTTCGACAGTGGACCGTTGAACAGTGGAAACAAATTCTCTGGAGCGACGAATCAAGGTTCACCCTCTACCGTTCGGATGGAAGGGTTTGGCGTCTGTCTGGAGAACGCCTCCTGCCGGAATGTATTGTACCAACTGTAAAGTTCGGCGGCGGTGGAAATTTGCTAGGGGGTGTTTCTCCTGGTATGGCACGGGAATGTTTGGTCGCAATTCCTGGTAGACTCAACGCCGAGACCTACTGCACCATTTTCGATGACCATGCGCTTCCCACGTTGTGGCAGTTTTACGGGGTGGACCCATGTTACTTTCAGGATGACAATGCCACCTGTCATGTTGCGATGTCCACCATAGCTAGATATGGTTACAATAGGGTTAATCGAATGGACTGGCCTGCGCAGAGCCCGGACCTTAACCCTATCGAGCACCTCTGGGATGAATTGGAGCGTCGACGTAAGGGGTGCCCCCACCGTCCGAAATCGGTGAAGGAACTGACCTGTCTTCTTCAAGCCAAATGGAAGAAAATACCGCTAGCCGTCGTACAACGCCTGGTTGAGAGAATGCCCCGGAGGGTCGCAGCTGTAATCGCCGCTCGTGGAGACTCCACCAACTATTGAAGGTGAGTAAACTTCGTTTTCCTTTGCTATCACAGGTGTCCAATTACTTGTTGGTAGACAGTGTAGAATCGTCCCCGTTACTTGAGTCTGCCAGATACGGCAGTAGATGTCGCCACCGTTCGCTAACTCAGCGTAATCTAAGAGAGACGTTTCTGTTCTCGTTTTTTTAATTTTTTAAATTGACTGTTAAAAAACATTTTGTGTGGTTACGAAGCAAAGTATTTCTTCTGAAACAAAACGGGTATTTCGCTTCTTACGAACGCAACATGGCAACTCTTCTCTTTGGTAATGTGCAGAATCCTTCTAAAACAAACAAACAACAACGACAAAAAAAAACCCCGACATTTTGTTTCTAGGTGCCGACTTTATATCAGAAAAAGTATCTACTTCCCAGATCAGGAATGACGAACATCTCCCCATCAACCTGTGACTACTCCTGTCTGTCGGAGGCATAACTATACTTCGATTCACCGTAAGATGACACTGAAAGAGAAGGTACGTGTCGCCGCGACTAAAAGTAGTTCCCAACATTTTCAATGAAAACCAACGCATTTATTGCTTAGAGTCATACTTTTTTTGTCCTAGCTGTTTACTTATAAGTACATATAGTTATTTTAGACGAATCTAAAAATGATCTATTTTCAGAAATTAAGTTTTAAAATTAGACCAACACACGCATGCGTAGATATGCAGTGTTTGGCAGACAAGGATGTCAATGAGTTGATGGGGGAAGTGATTGACATCTGCTAACAGCAGGATACAGTGGGGAGTGAGGCGGATGAACATAACTCTCGGCCGTCCCCAAAGGCTCAGTGAGTGCGTAGGATCTTGTACCTTAAACTGCAATGTCATCTTAGGGTGAATCGAAGTATAGGCATTTCTGCGCGCGGGACAAACCACAGATTATTGCCTTTCTGTACTCCTCTCTTCTATATACACGGTCTTATCAGAATAATATGACCACTTCCAGAGTCACAGTGTACCTGCTCAGGCGCGTCGCAGAGTGCACGTGACAAGGTCGACCACGCGGAGACATAAGCCGCCGGCCGGGACTGATGAGCCGTAGTGCTTAACGTGAGCACAATGGGAAGAGGGAGTGATTTGACGGACGTTCAAAAAGGAATGATCACCGGATACCGCTGCCAGGGTGGAAGCATCTGAGAAACAGCAGATTTTGTGGGCTGTTTGCGAGGTGCTGTAGTAAGGGTGTAACAAGAATGGACCGCTGGCACACCGAGTACCTCGTGACTTCATAACTGTGGAGCCCCAAAAGCCACCGACCCCAGACGAGAACGTCGCCTCCGTCGACTGGTAAAGGGCAATCGACGCGCAGCAGTGCAGCAATTGATCACACAAATGAACGCGGGGGCACCCAGGTACGTGTCCCCGATAACAGTAGAGCGAACCCTGTCACGCATGGGTGTCCGGAGTTGACGCTGCGTCAAGACACCCATATTAAGCGGTGGCGGATACCGCATCAGACACACGAGAACCAACAGCTGGGCACGCTTCTGGGTCAAGTACAAGCCGGCGGTGGCAGTGTGCATGTCTAGGGAATGTTTTTCTGGTATGGTCTGGGATCTCTGGTACCACTGGATGGATCCCTGAAAGCCAATGGCTACCTGTTCTTCCTCGCTGACCACATGCATCCCTTCATGTTGGACGTTTACCCTGGTGGGGATGGTGTCTACCAACAGGACAATGCGCCGTGCCACGTCTCTAAGGGGTGCGTGAGTGGTGTCAGGAACACGACAGCAATGTCACCGTTCTCCCTTGGCCGGCAAAATCGCCAGATCTCAATCCCATAGAGCACTTGTGGGACTATTTGAATCAACACGTTAGACGTACCGACTCATAAACACGTCATCTCTGGGACCTTCGTGCTCTTCTGCAGTCCTAACGGGCACCTGTGTCTCGGGCAACCTTCCAAGGCCTCATTGCGTCCATGCCACGCCGTCTCGCAGCTGTAATCCGGGCCAGGGGTAGTTATTCCCATTATTAGGTAGGTGGTCATATTATTCTGATAAGAAAAAACACCTAACAGCAAGTAGATACGTTTGTCATGTAAAGAGACACCATCATAAGAGAAATGCGCGTTTTATAATAACAAACAAATAGGTACACCTTTTGTTTGTGCAGGGTCACATCCGCAAATGTCGCCAACGTGAGATGTGAGAATGCACCCTAGAAATGTCTTAATAAAGAATCAACTCTCACAACGACGATATACATCATCACCAGGTTGTTGATGATCGCTGAAGCCAAAGAATTCCTCTCGTCAATGAAGGCAGTGCATAGCTCGGGAAGGGTACTGGAAGAGGGCTGAAGACCTGCAACATGACGTTTCAGGCATTTCCTATAAGGTTCAGGTCTGGAGACCTGGCTGGCCAGTCCAGTCCGTATACACCGATCGCTCTGCAGGAAATCATCGAGAAGCTGAGTCCTGTTACGGCAAGCATTGTCATCGATTAAAAAAAACTGAGGGCCAACATCTCCCAGAACAAGTCTGATATAAGACTCTAGGATCTCGTCCCTAACAGCACTCTGCACTAACCCTCCTATGAACACGTGAAGTGGTGTGCGGCCGTTGAACAAAATGCCACCCCAAGAGCAGACCACCGCCTCCGAAGGAGACTCATTCGAGACTGCTTGCTGGACTATTACGAGTTGCCTGTACCTTCCACCTCCAGATGAAATGCCGGCAAGAAGAATTCGTTTGTAGATTAAATCTTGACTTGTGTGTAAAAAGAGCACCCCCCCCCCCAAATCTGTGCTCTAGGAACATTGTTGCCTGCGCCAATTCAAGCGAGCTCTTCTGTGAGATGCGGTTAACGGGACAGAAACCATGGGTCTCCTGCATAAAGGCAGTAAGCCTTCGATATATCGTTTGCCTTTTTTACGGTTGTCCGAATGACAGAGTAGAGCTCCGAAGACGATTGACGGGCTGTATAGAACCTATGACGCCGTGCGGTTAAACCGACATACGGTCCTCGCGAGGTGTCGTACGCCTTGGACGACCTTGGCCAGGCCTTAATGATGACGCACTGGTGTTATTAAAGTGCTGCTACAGCCGTGCAATCAGTGTGAAGTGGATATTCAAGTCCCTTGCGACCTGGGCTTGAGGCTAGCCTGCTCCTACTGTTCTTATCACTCTCCGCCGTACAGCGTCGGATGCATGTGCATGGGACATAAGGAAAGCATTTGCAGCCACGCTTCTTACACGCGCTATCAATGAGAAATGCCACTACCGTTCTTTATTGGCTTTAACTATGTAACTCAGTTTATATACTGGACACCATTTCGCTCACTCATATGCGAATATCAGTGCGGAAATTTGTTTCTCGTGTTCGTTTGCATATGTCGTGTGAACAACGCAACAGTTCATTCAGCGCTTTGGATTATTTGCCCGCTATTGCTCTCTGGACACTAATTTTGGGCACCAGTGCAGATATACATTGCTCCGCAAAACAAAATGAGAATCATACCCAATATTATCTCTCTCTATGAGCGAGGTGCAATCAAACTTTGAAGCTTTGCTCGGCGTTTTCAAACCCTTTACATTCGATACCACATCAGAAGGATCGAATGCAGCTGAAAGTTGTGACTAGTCGCAGTGATGATCAAATAGCCCCGAGAGAATTTTCAACAACTTCTATGTCATCCTTATCTCTTGCAATGTGTGTACAACACGGTCTTCATTTCTTAATATGAACAACTCGCTGTATTATCAAAAGTATTCGGACAGCACAATGTTTTTGGGACGACGGCTTTATTAGCGCAATTAGCAGCGGAGCAAGCGGTTATTACGATGAAAAGCTGTCCAACTTGCTATTTATTACCTAAGTGATCCTAATATTTTCGCTCACGAGAGTGTAAAGAAAAAGCACAGTTCCAGCGGTTGTAGTTTTATGTTCTTTTTCTCCGTAGATACTATTGATATTTCCTTATACTCTAGTCACAAAAAGTTAGGAAACTTTTTGTGGTAGGTTGCACCAGAAAAGTGGACCATTGTGTGATGCAAACAAAACCCAACAGCATGGTACAATCTTGCTCCATAATGTGGTGCAACATTGTACCATAACGTAGTGCAAGGTTGCACCATGTTTTTTTTTTGGGGGGGATTGCACTACACAATGGTGCATCTTTTCTCAGAAGCTGGTGCATCTGGTGTAGCACCACTTTTTGCTACAACTTAAAACAAAAGTTTTAACAGTGTATATTGCGGTTTTGAAGGGAAAAAGTGGCGATATGCAAATAATTTAGCGACTACTGGAGATCGGTTATCAGCGTGGGTAGCTACGTTATACTGTATGTACATTAGCATAATGATAACACAGCACGTGGCATGACAGCTCCGATAAAAGTTCCCTGCGAGAAGTGGAAAACGGGGCCGTTTCACTTCTAGGTTTGGAAGTTTGCTGAATATATTTCCTTAAGTGTGGGATTAACCTGAAATGATGTCCAGACGACGTTTAATCATTGACAACAGAAATAGAGCTATTGGCATGTGCGGCAGATCGGCGTGGCTGCTGTTTTAGGAGTTACGCAAAGTGTATGTAGTAAGTCGGCTACACACAAGATTTCTGCTGCATGGAAATGTTGCAGATCGACACAAGAGTGGTCGCCCGAAGATAACCATCAAGAAGCAAGATCGCTAACCGAAAGGAAGTGCTCTGAGAAGCCCTAGTATCACCAGAAGCCAACTCCGGGAATAACTTCGAGCTGCTGATGGTGTCAGAGTATGTTCTCAAACAGTACGAAACCGTCTTCTCTAGTACGGACTCAGATCAAGGAGGCCGCTGGGGTGTATGGCATTGACATCAGTTCACCGTCATCAAAGATGTAACTCAGTCCAAAAGTACATATCATGGAATACAGATTGCAACCATGTACTCTTAAAAGGCGAATCCTGTCTCGCTTTTTATCCTGATACTCGACGAGGACACATGTCGAGGAGATCCGTCCCACGAATGCAACCATCAGTGGCCGTCAGTTCTGGTATGGGCAGGAGAGTGTTTTAATCGCCGTACTGCCTTGTATGTTTGTCAAGGCAACATGAATGCCCCAGTGTACCGAAACGAGACCCTTGTGTCCACTGCGCTACTGTTTCACGCTGCTATTAGACATGCATTCCGTTTTCTTGATGACAATGCAACCAGTCATTGTGCCTGGAGCGTGCTTCAGGAGCTGGAGAATCACGGGATTGAATAGTTGCAGCTGCCTCCGAGGTCTCCTGACCTTAATCCTATTTAGAACATTTGAGACGCTGTACAGCTACGTCTTGATAACTATGCCCCCTACCACAGTACACTGGCAGACTTCCGTAACGTACTGCCTGTAATATGGGACGAGCTGCCCCAGACACTCGTCAATAATGTCATTGCAAGTATGCCTCGTAGGTATCAAGACAGTCTTCGACACAGAGGTGGTGTTACCGGGTACTGAAATCCAGAAGTATGAACATTTTCCGAATTTACCATTTTGTCTATATTGCAGTTCTTCTTTGCTGTGTGCAGAAATTGCACAATGAATTGTTTTCGTAAAGGCACAGTTTATCGTTTGTGTTACATAGCCTCACTGATGTTATTAGACTCACGTTCTCTACCCCAGTACAATGGCAGATCTCCGTAACGTGTTGCCTGTAATGTGGGACGAACTGCCCCAGACACTTGTCAATAATGTAATTGCAGGTGTGCCTCGTAGGTATCAAGACAGTCTTCAACACAGAGGTGGTGTTACCAGATACTGAAATCCAGAGGTATGAACATTATCCGAATTTACCATTTTCTCTATATTACAGTTCTATTTTGCTGTGTGCAGAAACTGCACAATGAATTATTTTCGTAAACGTTCAGCTTATCGTTTGTGTTACGTAGATTCACTGGTTTTATTTCAGTGCATGTTACTTGAGTCAGATACATGCATCATTCATTTCATGCAATATCCCTAATTATTTTTGTGACCAGTGTATTTATGTTTCCATGTATGTACATGCATACATGGAAACATAAATGAAATTGCTGGTTAAAAGTTCCTTGGTTTAAAAACTAATCATGATGCAAAATACTTTTGCATTCGCCCTTAGAGATCAATGCTTTTTTTTTGAAAAGAAAGAGTAAAAAAAAGGAAGATAAGGATGGTAGATATTCCTTTTCTTCTCCTGTGACATGAATTTTTGTGATTTATTTCTTTCCTTCTTGGCGGAGCTCGACCAGACGGCGCTGGCGAAACGGAAACTGAACTTGAAAGCCTCTTCCCACATACTGCATCTGAATTACAAAAGGAGTTCAAAGACTTAACATGAATTATCCGAATAAGTTTTTTGTTTTTTCGTGGAAGCATCTCTTACCTAGTTGACAGAGTTGCTTATCTGTAGACCTTGAAAACAAGTTGTGTGCCGATCAAAAAGGAAGTCGATGAAGATTCCTCGTGGAAGCAGCAATGCAGTGCGCAGAATTAATCATGTTTATTTGCAGAGAGTACTAAGTGCTTCATGTCTCAAGTTTTTATGGCCGAAACGTTTATTTAGTGCGCCTGCAATAAAACACCATGTCGTTCCACGAGTGTTGACTGCAGATCAGCTGTTCTTATACTTCCTTGTTTCACAGGCCACAAAAACATGCAGCATTCGTTATGGCGCGTATTGATGTTCGATATGAGTTCCTACATAACGTACTTTTGTCTTGTATTCTAGCAATACTGTGCCTTTACTCTTTGACGTAGCACCTCTAACTATACATACCGGCCACTGAATTAGAGACTTTTATTCAGTACCAGGTTGGACCTCCTTTAGCTCGAATTACAGTTCTTATGTGATTTGGCATAGATTCTACAAGGCGTCTACAGTATTCCAGGGGTTCGCCAGAAATTCCTTTAAGTGGCTCAGATTTGACGGCAGAAGACTTTGCTCCCAGATTTGTTTTTATAACATGCCCCATACATTCTCAATGGGGTTCATATCCGAGCTTTGTGGTGGCCGAAGAAGATGGGAGATCATACTTGCTGAACTCATCTTGCGCGATGAGCAGTTGTCGTCCGCGAAACAGTTGTCACCTGGACAGTATTGTCCATGAAACAGTTGTCACCTGGACAGTATTGTCCATGAAACAGTTGTCACCTGGACAGTATTGTCCATGAAACAGTTGTCACCTGGACAGTATTGTCCATGAAACAGTTGCCACCTGGACAGTGTTGTCCAGGAAACAGTTGTCACCTGGACAGTATTGTCCACGAAACAGTTGTCCCCTGGACAGTATTGTCCACGAAACAGTTGTCACCTGGACAGTATTGTCCACGAAACAGTTGTCACCTGGACAGTATTGTCCATGAAACAGTTGTCACCTCGACAGTATTGCTCATGAAACAGTTGTCACCTGGACAGTATTGTCCACGAAACAGTTGTCACCTAGACAGTATTGTCCACGAAACAGTTGTCACCTAGACAGTATTGTCCATCAAACAGTTGTCACCTGGACAGTATTGTCCATCAAACAGTTGTCACCTGGACAGTATTGTCCACGAAACAGTTGTCACCTAGACAGTATTGTCCACGAAACAGTTGTCACCTAGACAGTATTGTCCATCAAACAGTTGTCACCTGGACAGTATTGTCCATCAAACAGTTGTCACCTGGACAGTATTGCCCATGAAGCAGTTGTCACCTGGACAGTATTGTCCTCGAAACAGTTGTCACCTGGACAGTATTGTCCACGAAACAGTTGTCACTTGGACAGTATTGTCCACGAAACAGTTGTCACCTGGACAGTATTGTCCATGAAACAGCCATCACCTGCTAGATAAAAAGTAAACATTGTAGGATAGACTTGATGGGTAACAATGTTTAGTCAATCTTTTGAGGACACCCGACCTTTCAGTAATATCAGGGGACCCGTTTCGTGCCAATGTGACAGGGCTTGGTACTGAGTTGTATTTTAGTGTTCTCTTTGAATGGTTCGTTGATGCTTCGCTTGCAGAGTTTTTGTATCGGGAGTTCAACCAGTATTTTACCCGACTGGAGCAAATAAATAGAATACCATCTAAAGTTATAACTTGCTCTTCCAGTGAGGAATGTATTTATTCAGTTGATATGGGGAAGGTCTCAAGCGTTGCCCGAGATTTCTTTTTTTATTGAAGGTTTAACGACCACCGTGAGCAACTCAATGGGCTATAAGCAGTCGCTCGTCCCTAATTATTTAGGGTCACTGGCTCCAGGGAAGGGAGAGAGCCAGTGCCTGTCCGGACCCAACCCGGACCCCTTTCGGACGAATGATCAGAGGCCATCGCTTAGACCACTGCGCCACCGGGGCGGCCCGAGATTTCCATTCATTCTCATGTTATTAACACGTTGATATCCTTCTCTCGCGGCCAGTATTCGCTTTCCTGTTTTTCCATTCCCCCTCGATGATCAGCATTATCTCGGTTTCACACCGACAAGCAAGATTCTCCCGCCTGGCTCTCTACCCACTTCCAACAGACTCCCCCAGAAAAGTCAAATCCTCGGCTAATGAACACCAAAGTGTGCCCCCTTGTTTCTAGAAGGCGCTGATGTTACTTAATTGCCTTCCTCTCACCCCCCAGAGGTCATTATCCAGTTCCTCCCTCGCACAAAACAACAAATCTCATAAATCTACTTTCCCTCAGATGAGACGCTAAGAAAGTGAGAGCAATGCCACTGACCAGCTGCATCGAAGTGGCGAAAAGAGGCATTAAGGAAAAAGAAGATAATTCAAATTCACTATATTCAAAATGGTTACCTAAATTCACTCCTGTCAAACATTGATGCCCAGGTTGCACCAACAGGACGTGTCCCACACCATGACATTACCTCTAGAAACTTGAGTTGTGTTTACAAGGCAAGCTGGGTTCATAACTCTCTGCCTACCATCGGTATATACATAACAAGGTGTATAGCTACCGCGACTCGCCGGACCACATGACTTTTTCCACTGTCCAGCCATAACGTTCCTGACATCACTCTAGGCGAACTTTATTGTTCTTCGCAGAAATCAGAGGTTTCCGTATAGGCATGCGACTGCCAATGCCGATCCTCTTCAATTTCCTGCTCATGATTCGCTGAAAAGGGTCAGGAACAGCCTTCATTGAATGCTTCGATCAACTGCTTCAAACAAGGAAGTCCTGTCTCTCCGTAGAAGCCTTTTCAGACTAGAGCAATCTCGTTCCCGACATATTGTCGTTGCGCTACAGTTACGCCTCTTCGACAAGCAATGTGGGTTATTTTTCCAGATTAAAGGCCCGGGATATCGCACCTTTTGAGGAACCAGTTATCTCTGCTGTTTTCAAATTCGTTGCTCCAGCCAGACAGGCACCTGCATGACCCCCGTATTTTGCATGTACGCTGCGTAAGTGACGTTTACAAACATTGCAGCATATAGGTTTCTAATTCAGAGGCCGGTGTGCGTGAATGCCCTTAGCACATCTTCAGTCCACTTGATAGCGAAAGTTTCTGTTATGTCCTGCAATCCATTCCCGTTTGGCCAGCTGGAGATTTTCTTTTCTGAAAAGTGATCTGTGCTTTCTACGACAGAGTACATCCAAGGATGCCATACGATAGTACAGAATTTTCGAATCCCTATACACACTGTTAAAAATTGTTACTTAGAAATAAGCAAAATGTACGCGCTTTTGAGTACATTCTGGGCTAATAGCTTCGAGTACTTGTATCTCATTTTTGGAAAAGACACATCCTCATTTTTTACGCTTTCCAACCGTAGGTTGAAGAAGCGTATATGCTTCAGCTTTTTCTGTCCATCTGTCGGCACGATAACTCACATAAAATTGGTTCGATTTCGATGAAATTTTAGTGTGTGGTAGGGGACCACCTGGGGACGAACCTTAGTGAAAATGGACGAAATGGGGTCAAAGGTCACGGCATAGGAGCGGGATCCATTCCATTGTTCTGTTGCGTCATAACTTGCGTACATATGGTTCGATATCGATGAAATTTTAGTATATTAAAGGGAACGATCTGGGAATGAACCCTATTGAAAATGGGTGAAGTGGGGTCAAAGGTCAGGACATACGAGCGGGATGCATTCCATTCCCTTTATGCGTTATAACGTATGTACAAATGGTTCGATTTCGATGAAATTTTAGTATGTGGTAGGGGACCACCTGGGGACGAACCCTATTGAAAATGGACGAAATGGGGTCAAAGGTCAGGACATAGGATCGGGATCCATTCCATCGCCCTTATCCCATACTATTAAAGGAGCAATTCTTGTATGTATGTAAATTTTATTTTGAAAACGGCTCTAACGATTTTGATGAAAGTCGTTAACCTACCGTTTTCTGGTACTAGAAATCTATTTAGCTTGATCTAGACTTTAGGAAAATTCGTTTAGTGCATTAAATAACCACCCCGAATTACCACGTTTTGAGTGTCATGGCGTCCTATTAATGTTACCCATGCTTAGAAATCTTATGACGTCACAATCTCGCGATTGAAATGCTGGCGCGCGGTCACGCCATCTGTCTCATTACGTCACGCGTGGTGTGTGGATCCTATTAAACTTTTATGACGTCACACTCTTTCGAGCAGATGGTCGCGATTCCCATCTGCCTCATTACGTCACGCTTTGTGTGCGTATGTCCGTCCGTACGATAACTCGCGTAAAAATCGTTCGATCTCGATGAAATTTTAGTATGTGGAAGGGGAACACCTGGGAAAGAACCCTATTGAAAGTGAACGAAATGGGGTCAAAGGTCAGGACATAGGAGCGGGATCCATTCCACTGCTCCTATGCGTCATAACTAACGTAAAAATTCTTCGATTTGGATAAAATGTTAGTATGTCGTAAGGGCCTGCCTGGGGACAAATTCTGTTGAAAATGGGCGAAATGGGGTCAAAGTTTAGGACACAGGAGCGGGATCTATTCCATAGCCCTTATGCATCATAACTTACGTAAAAACGCTTCCGTTGTGACAAACTTTTATCATGTTATTTCGGAGATATACTGAACTGGTTCTGATGAATATCATCGAAATGGGATCAAAGGTTAGGGCACAGAACTGAGATTTATTCCACAGCTATTATCCTTATAACTTGAGTGATAACTTGAGTAATTATTTCTGGTATGTTGGTAAGCGTATCATAATCAATGCATTGCATGCTTTTACTAACTTGTTTACGCTTTCCAGCCTTAGGTTGAAAAAGCGTATATGCTCCAGCTTTGTCCGTCCGTCTGTCTGTCCGCACGATAACTCGCGTAAAGATGGTTCAATTTCAATGAAATTTTAGTTTGTGGTAGGGGACAACCTGGGGACGAACCCTATTGAAAATGGACGAAATGGGTTTAAAGGTCAGGACACAGGAGCGAAATCCATTCCATCACCCCTATGCGTCATAACTTACGTAAAACTGCTTCGATTGCGACAAAACTTTATCATGTTCTTTCGGAGATATACTGAACCGGTTCTGTTGAATATCATCCAAATGGGGTCAAAGATCAGGGCACAGGAGCGAAATTTATTCCACAGCCATTATCCTCATAACTTGACTAAAAATACTTGTATTGAGACAAAACTTTAGTATGTTGTTCCGGAGGTATACTGAACCAATTCTGTTTAACAACATCGAAATGGGGTCAAAGGTCAGGACACAGGAGCGAGATTTATTCCACAGCCATTATCCTCATAACTTGAGTAATGATTTCTGGTATGTTGGAAAGCGTATCATAATCAACGCATTGCATGATTTTACTAACTTGTTGAGTACATACAGGGGATCAATTGTGAGTGTATCTGGTATTTCTAATTTGAAATATATGTACTAAACAAAATCCAGATATTTCAAATATATGTGCTCTAACTTAATTCAGTTTCTCTGCTTTTTCCGGCAGGGCGCAGAAACTGAAGAAAGTTAGAGCGAATCTAGAGATTCTGACAGGATAGTTTGTAAGTGAGAGAGAGAGCATACTAGATGTCGCCACCGTACATTTTTGCACATAAAAGTCAGGGAGAATTGAAAATCCTCCAAATACGTGGCGTTGGTGAATAAACAAAGACATCGCTCTTTCCACGTTTTAGCAACCAATAGCAACCGAAAAATTGTTATTCGGTCACCGCTGGGGATCTGAATCCCAGACCTCTCGATATCTAGCCGAGCGCGTTAGACTTACACCACGGTGGCAAACAATCCACGGCGCTAAGTGTGTTTTTGTGTCAGCTTCTGACATCATAAATCCGTAAGATGGGCTCAGCTACTGAGACGTCTTCATCTGGTGGGCATTAACGGCACTGGCTATAAATTAATTATAGCAAATAAATCCATAGGGCGAGATCCAAAGTGAAAATCCTCCAAATAGGTGGCGTCAGCGAATAAACAAAGACGTCGTTCTTTTCAAGGCATTGCTTCTGACATCATAAATCCATACCTGAGCCCATCTTAAGGATTTATGATGTCAGAAGCTGACAGAAAAACACACATAGCGCCATGGATTGTTGGCCACTGTGGTGTAAGGCTAACGCGCTCGGCTAGATATTGAGAGATCTGGGATTCGGATCACCAGCGGTGACCGAATAACAATTTTTTGGTTGCTATGTGTTGCTAAAACGTGAAAAGAACGATGTCTTTCTTTACAGTCAGAGAGAAAATAGGGTTAGAGGCTTAGGAATGAACACTTTTATATGTAACCGGGGGATTCCTACCCGTGGGCAGTCACTTAACGTGCTCGTCCGATATACAGCGATTGTTAGAAATTCACTCCTGCACGGAGAGCCACCAGGTTCAAGCCTATCAAGCTAGGTTCGAACCTGAGATCCCTCCATCAGTAGTCTGAATCTCTAACCACTAAGCCACCCGCGGCTCGATTTCAAATTTGGAATACGTGTACTCCATACATACTCATTTATTTATAGAATCAACTGGAAGTATATTATTCGGTGGCACATGTGGGATAATAGATATACTCGTTGTCACATGCTATGCAAATGGAACGCACAATTTTACAACAAATAAGTGATGAAGCGACAATATATTATTTATGAGATTGACACAAATATAGTTAATGTAAAAACGTACAGAAAGATACTTTATGCATAATTAAATTACTTATGATCAGTGACTTTCTTATACTGATTATTTATGTGTGTCACTTTACATATTTATTAAACAATTTCTCTTGAAATACATACATCTTGTTGACTCCAAGATGACTTCGAAACACTAACCCTGAAATTGAGCATTTAAATTCCCACAGCATTTATCTTGATCAAAACGCACATTTTTTTTTTATTATTGGAGGTTTAACGACCACCGTGAGCAACTGAATGGGCTATAAGCAGTCGCCCGTCCCTAATTTAGGGTCACTGGTGCCAGGGAAGGGAGAGATCCAGTGCCGTAAGACAAACACAACATTTATGCCTCACCGGGATTCGAACCCGGACGCCTTTCGGACGAATGATCAGAGGCGATCGCTTAGACCACTGCGCCACCAGGGCGACATTTTTGTATTTAACAGAAATTTGGCGAAGTATGTTAAAGTATATGTTCACACATAGTTTTATAAAATTCTGTGTGAGCTTTATTGAAATGTTATGTTTAATTCCTTAATTTATGCACATACTGGACTAAAAGAAGGCTGACATTTTGTGTTGTAAATGCGTGGTGTATGTGGAACTAAAAGATTGCCAAATGATGGATAGTGATCGTTTATTTAATTCAAGTGAACGAAACGTAAGAAAGGAGCAGATACAATAATGTATGTTAGAGTAAAGAGAGCTTAGTATTTTTGTCTTGTAACAGGGAATTATAAGCAAAAATATTGAGCATAAAATGGTGCGCTATTCACAAATTTTAATCCATCAAATTCAATATAAGCAAGTGGTTTTAATTTTCTTCTATTCTGTCAAAGTATAATTACTGCCATCTTTTAAGTGTGAATGTGTAATTCGTAAGCATATATTCAGCATACATGTCTGTATTATATGTTTTTTTATCGAAGTGTAATTTGGAATGCAAAGGTCACTGTGCGATTTTACTTTAATCCCTGCACCATCTCAAACTGTAAAGCTTAGAGACCACTGTGGCGCAGTGGTCTCTAAGCGCTGGCTTCTGACCATTCGTCCGAGAAGGGTCCGGGTTGGAATCCCGGTGAGGCATGGGTGTTTTGTTTGTCTTACGGCACTGGCTCTCTCCCTTCCCTGGAGTCAGTGGCCTTAAATTTGGGACGGGAGACTGCTTATAGCCCATTGAGTTGATCACGGTGGTTGTTAAGCCTCCAATAAAAAAAACAAACTGTAACACTCGAATTCTAATTTTCAGTTCACATTTGACTCATGGGATGTTTTTGCGTGCTAATAAGGATTTTTACACTTTCTTCACCCATGCCAACTGGTAATTTCGACTACCGAAACTCAGACGTTAACAAAATCGGGCTGTTTTGGGGCTGCTTTGTTTCCTTTAATAAATAATATGTTTGAACAGAAATTTTCAATGTTCTTGGGAGTTCCAGATAGACGGCCGCGCGAAAAGTGTGCGGAAGAATTTCGGATAACCTACTTAAGTAAATCAGTTCCCCTGTTTGAACCCCCTCTCGCTCTTTCATGATGATAATTGGTGGTCAATGACATCAAGAAGGCATCAGCGATTGCTCGACGCTGATAAAAACCGGTGCGAACTGGATACAGCAGCATTCTACGAGACTACGTTTCGAAATTACATTCTGGTCAAAGACTACGGCAATGGCTTTTAAACTGAACAAATTCGTAATGTGATTGAAGTGACACAACTTTTGTGTTGTAGAATATGGGCAATGAGTTCTTCTTGGTCTTTAGATGGTAATATACCTTGGTATTATGTACACTACTTGGACACTTTACTTGAAGCATTCTCCTATATTTCATGCAAAAATGAACTCGCACATATCTTAATATTAAAATAGCAGTTGTATGTAAGAACTGTGTTGTGCTTGAACCAGATGAATTATACGTAAAGCTCCCACATTTGCGCTGCTCTGTCATTGATAGCCGGACACCTGCGTGTCTACAAATGATCTTTATTCACAAAAAATTTAATCTTGAGTGCGGAAACTGTTGGCCCCTATGACGGCCTCTGGTCTTTGTGTAATACTTTCCATCATTTTTTTCTTTTCCGAAATGTCCGTCGATATGTTTCGTCACTGTTCCTTTCAGCTAGTTCGTTGGGATATCTCTTCTTTCATGCATTCTGCGTTCCAATTAGTTCCAGAGATTCTCTATGGGTTTAAGGTCAGGTTTCTGGGTTTGCCAGTCCAACTTTTGGACAACTATGTTCTCAGACGAATCTGTAAACAACGTTAGCAGTGCGATATGGTACGTTGTATACCATACACCATTATATTCTATTGTCTAGTGCAAAGTTACTGTTCAGTATTTCCGTAAATTTCGTATCAGAGATGAGCGCATACTTAATCTGGAGAAATAGAAAAACCGTTCAAGAAAACCATCCTGCTGCACAGAAACGCACGTCCTTGTGCGAAATGAGTTGTCGTTGTTTCTGCCAGCTAAAGAACACAAACAGGGCAGAAATCAGCTCCAAGTAAATACACTCATTGCCATAAAAATCCGCGCACCGAAAAGGAGGCGTCGGATTGAAATGAGAGTTTAGTAGTGAGATGTTACATACCAAGGACAGAAGTTATTACAATATCGCAGCAGCAGGAGGATTTCCCGCGGACATACGGTACACATTCCGGTCAGCGTTAGTACCCCGTCGGACCACCTCGTGCTCTGATACATGCGGTGATATGGTCCGGCATGGAGTCAGAGAGACGCCGTATGTTTTTCTGCGACAGATAGGTCCGCCCTTCTTGCAACTGACGCTCTAAATCGCGAACAATGGGGCATGGGAAAAGCTGGCGTCCCATCTGGTCCAGCACGTGCTCGATGGGCGAGAGATCAGGCGATCTGTAGGCTACGGAAGCGTCGAAGTATGATGTAGACAGTCCTGGTAAACCCGAGCTGTGTGCGGACGGGCGTTATTTTGTTGGAAAATGGCTCCGGGCCGTCCCGCCAGGAAAGGCAGCACATGGGGCCGCGGGAACTCCTGTACGTAGCACTGGGCTGTCACTGTCCCTCGGATCACTGCGAGAGAAGTCCGGCTGTCATATGCGATGGCTCCTCAGACCATCACGCCCGAAGTTTGGGACGTGTGCCGCTGAACAGTGAAGTAGGGATTGTAGCGCGCTATTGCGGTCCTCCACACTCTGACACGGTGGTCGTCCTTTCCCATACAGAAGTGGGATTCGTCGCTGAACACTATACGTCGCCAGTCCGTAGCGTTCCACGTTGCTCGCTACTGTCACCACTTCAATCGACGCCGACGATGGTTAGGTGTTAATGGCAGAAAACATAAGGGCCGTCAAGGGTGCAGATTCGCCTCTGCCAGGCGTCTGGAAATGGTTCTGGCGGACACAGGAGTCTCTTGTACAGCCGCCACATGTCTCTGGGTATTGGACAAGGACAGTCGTTGCATCTGTGCCTGCCGCTCTCACGGTCTTACGATCCTCTCTGATGGTGGTGTGTCTGGGTCTTCCAGAGAAAATCCGCCGGGTCTGGATGCCTTTCCGTGTCCATTGCTCACAACACGATCGCACCGTACTGTCCGACCGGCTCAAATGGCGGCCGATACGGTTTCGTTCAAACTCCGTCAGTTGCCCGTGTGCACATCTACGGCGGCTCCTCGGCATGTCTATCGCTCAGGGATCTTACCTGACTCTTAGCGTGCACTTCGGCACGAATGTGGAATCCCCTGCGAGGCGCTTTATAAGCCCCAAGGATTGCGATTGCAGCGCCGGACTTGGACGCGCGGGCATGCGGAATCGCACGAAACTTTGATCATTTGCATGTCTGCCCTCCCCGTAGCTATTCGCCGAGTTTCCCGATAACCGCACAGTGTTTTTTCTTGGTGCGCGGATTTTTATGACAATGGGTGTAATCGTTGTGCATTGTTTTGTGCTACTGAAGCAGTTCGCAGAAGGTAGACATAAGCTTTAAGTCTCCTTGCTCCTTGTGTTTGTTTGTGTGTGCGAGTGCGCGCGCGCGCGCGTGTGTGTGTGTGTGAGAGAGAGAGATGTAGGGCATAAATGAGCATCTATTGAATTATCGCTTTTTTGTTCTCAATTTAAGGGCACACAAGAGGACGCAGATGAACTGCAAGTGAATTATCGCTTGTTTCTGATTGTGGAGCACATAAGAAGGCAAAAATAAGCTCTTTCAAGTTAATGTTCCCTGGTTTCTGCAAGTATGTGAAGGAGGACAGAAATGAGCTGCTAGTGAATTGCACTGCTGGCCACCGAAAATGCAACACCAAGAAGGACACGAGATAGAAAAGCCAGATTTACTGGACACATAACAACAGATACAAAGATGAAACGATTGAGCTTACAGGCCCGTGCGACTTGCGGAATACGCAGACATCAATAGTTCGTGTGGCCCTCATGGCTGGCAATAACGCTACACGTATCGACATCGAACGAAAGAGGTTTTGGATGTGGGCTTGGGGTATGTCGGTCCAGGCTGCTTCCACACGTTGCCACAGTTCATCAGGCGTAGCCACGGGTGGTGCTTGCCGGGCTCCTCGGTTGCCGATCAGCGACCAGATGTGTTCGATGGGCGACATATCTGGAGAACAGGTGGGCCACGGCAGCAGTGACACCTGGTGGGCCGTGAAGAATTGTTGCACGATGCGTGCCACGTGCGGACGCGCATTGTCCTGTTGAAACGTGGCCGCTGGCAGGTCCTGCAGGTAAGGGAGGACTACAGGCTCCAAAACGTCGGAGATAGTGCGGTTGCTCTTGAGTGTACCGGCGATGCGTACCAGAAGGGTGTGGGTATCATATCCAATTGCGCCCCAAACCATAACGCCAGGCGATGGACCGGCATGGCGATGCATAATGCAGGCGTCATACAGTCTCTCGCCGCGGTGCCGCCACACGCGGATCCGATCATCGTGGTGTTGCAGGCAGAAGCGGGATTCGTCGGAGAAGACAATGTCGTGCCATTCAGTAGTCCAGGTGATGCGTTCAACGGGCCATTGCCGCCGCACTCGCCGGTGCTGTAACGTCAATGATAATCAGAGCAATGGGCGCGTGCGACAAGTCCCCGCTCCTGCAGACGACGTCGAACGGTACGTGCTGACAAAGGTTGTTGCGCAAAACACCCTAATTCCTGCGCTAACGTTCGTGATGTGGCTGTGCGAGCCGTCAATGCCCGCCGCACAACATGACGATCCTCTCGTTTGGTGGTGTGCTGCGGCTGCGGCAATCGCTCACGTCGGTCCGTCCGTCCCTCCTGCACCCACCGAATCCATACTCGCCTCACTGTGGCTGGATGTCATCCCACACGGGTGCCGATGTCTCGGTACGATAAACCGCTTTCGCGATAAGCCACTATTCGTCCTCTGTCGAACTTCGAAAAGTGCTGGAATGACTGTCGTATTCTCCGACGAGGAATCAGGAAGCTTGCCACACACAGGTTCGGCAGCACAACACAATTCCACTACTTACACCCCGCCTTCTGTGCACCCTTCTTATAGTGCTTCTCGGTGGCGTACCGGGTGCACATGATTTGCATATGCCCTGCAATGCTAATGGTTTGCATGTCCTCTCGCGGGCGACGCATGTTGCGAATTTCAGGCCAATCGGATGCTTCCTTCTTGGTGTTGCATTTTGGGTGGCCAGCAGTGCATCTTATGTTTGCTTCCCAATAAAGGAGGACATAGGGGGATACAAATTAGCTCTAAGTAAATTATCGCACATTCTACCAATGAAGGGGCATATAGGAGGACCAATATGAGCTCCTAGTGAATTATCTCTTGCTTCTGCCAGTGAAGGAGCAATAGAGAACAGAAAATCAAATCCAAGTGAATAATCACTTTATTTTGTTTTCTGCCAGTGAAGCAACATACGGAAGGCAGAAATGAGCTGAAAGGTAATTATCGTTTGTTTCTGCCACTGAAGCAGCACACGGAAGGCAGAAATGATCTGAAAGTTAATTATCGTTTGTTTCTGTCAGTGAAGCAGCACACGGAAGGCAGAAATGAGCTCAAAGTTAATTATCGTTTGTTTCTGCCAGTGAAGCAGAACACGGAAGGTAGAAATGAGCTGAAAGTTAATTATCGTTTGTTTCTGCTAGTGAAGCAGCTCACGGAAGGCAGAAATGAGCTGAAAGTTAATTATCGTTTGTTTCTGTCAGTGAAGCAGCACACGGAAGGCAGAAATGAGCTCAAAGTTAATTATCGTTTGTTTCTGCCAGTGAAGCAGAACACGGAAGGTAGAAATGAGCTCAAAGTTAATTATCGTTTGTTTCTGCTAGTGAAGCAGCTCACGGAAGGCAGAAATGAGCTGAAAGTTAATTATCGTTTGTTTCTGTCAGTGAAGCAGCACACGGAAGGCAGAAATGAGCTCAAAGTTAATTATCGTTTGTTTCTGCCAGTGAAGCAGAACACGGAAGGTAGAAATGAGCTCAAAGTTAATTATCGTTTGTTTCTGCTAGTGAAGCAGCTCACGGAAGGCAGAAATGAGCTGAAAGTTAATTATCGTTTGTTTCTGTCAGTGAAGCAGCACACGGAAGGCATGCCAGTGAAGGAGTTTGTCAGTGAAGAAGTTTGTCGGACAAAAGTGAGCCCCACTTCAGTACTATTCCAATGAGTTTCTCCCTTCTATGATTCTGCTATTTTCTTCGCCAGTAATCTGTCAGCACTGGTTGCAAAAGTTAAGTTACAAGTGAATTAAGGCTTGCTTCTGCCAGTGACAGAACACACAGAAAGCTGAAATGAGCTCCTAGCTAATTTTTGATTGTTTCTACCAGTGAGGGGGAACGGAAGTGCGCTCCTAGTGAATTGTCGCTCTTTCTGCCAGTAAAGGAACACATACATAGAATGAGAGATATGGGCTCCTAGTGATTTATTGCTTTTTTTCTACCAAGAAAATAGCTCATAGGAATAAAGGGAGATCCAGGTGAATTATCCTTTTTCTCTGCTGGTGAAGGAGGACACAAATGGGCTTCTACTGAATTGCCACTCTTTTTTTTGTCAGTGGAGAAGCACGTAGAATGACAAAAGTGACCTCCACTTCAGTGTTTCAATTACTTTCTCTCTTCCATGATTATTATATTTCCTCTTCCAGTAACTATCTGCACTGGTTACAAAAGTTAAGTTACAAGCGATCTATAGTTTTCTTCAACCAGTGAAGGAGCACACGGGAGAATAGAAATGTGTTCCAAACAAATTTTCATTTGTTTCTTCCAGTACTAGTGCTCCTAAAAAACCAGCAATCCTAAGAGACTGTTCATTCGAGCCTGGTGACCTGAATTGTGTACCTGGTCACCTGTCTTTCTGAGCTCTTGACGTCAGTGCCTTGATACAACGAGATGGTGGAAAACGGGTAATGTAGTATAAAGATGTCTTGAATAAGAGTAGTAATTTGGTTATTCTACTGAGTATGTATTTTGCAAAGAATAAAATCATCTGCGAAGCAATTCCTTCGTTAGTTAATACTTCCAGATATACCGAAACGGTTTTAACTGAAATTTGTCCTGAAACTCATAGGAATGCCGAACTGCATAAATTGCGATTCCCGCATCAATAAATTTGTATTAGGAGTCTTTGCTTTACTAATGTGCCACTGAGACGCATTGAAATATTATAATAGGTATTCACCTAATTAGTAAAATGCTCCCGAACTCGGAAGAATTATTTTAGATATTATGTGCTTTCCTTGTAAATGTCAACAAGCAAATCGAAATGCATTGGTTGAAAATCTGCTCATTAGTTGCAATGGCGTAACTATAAAATTTCGACCCTTAAGCGAAAAAAAAAATGCTCCTCTGCGCTTTCTTTGCATTCGCAAAACTAACAAAGAAACTCAAAATACGTACGCTTTAATTTGTAAAAACATTGATTGTACCAACAAAAAAAAATCTTATATTTTTATAGATAGTAAATTATAGATGCTCAAATAAAAAAGCTTTCTACCTTTTGCATTGAAAAAGTCTAATTAAATCCTTAGTATTGTTTAATTTATCTGCTCTTTGTGCTTCAATAAAAATTAGTAAGAGATATTACGGAAACGTTGTATATCGCAAATAATTTTTGACAATTCTCAGCTTGCTGAATGGCCTTTTAGAAAAAACTACATGACCAACTGTTAAACTTTATTATTAATAATTCTGTGAGTTCTTCTATTGAATCTATTGGTTTAATTTCTTCTTTTACATATGAAGCTATTTGAAACTATTTGTAATAATTGAACGGAGAATTTTTTTTACTTCGATCTTTGTCACATATTTTGTGCAAATCATCAGCATATTTAAAAATATCTCTTCCCGTTAGTGTAATAAGCAAGTTCTGAGGCTCCAAAAATGAGAAATTGTTGGCAGTTATTTGCATGCTGATAACTCTTTCTGTTATTTGTGCTAAAATAGGTCTAAAATTCTATGTAACATATTTACCTTGAATGCGTCTTCAACTCTTTTAAATCTCAAACCTAATGTTTGGCATCGTGCCAAAGACGTCTCCTGCACTGCTAATGCCATAGAAGACGAGCAAACTGAATAGAACCCTGCTCTTCCTGTAGCATGTTGGGCCGCGGATGGTCTAGTGGTCAACGTTCGGAGCAGTCTCAGGATCGATCCCAGGCAGGTACGAACGCTCGAACCACTAAAAATCTGCCGTACGTCGGATGGGCACGTTAAACCGTCGGACCCCGGATACTACCCCTCCCCCGGTTTTAAATAAAGGCGTTTTCCTCCCCCTTTCAACCTCATTTCCGTGTTACTTTAATACTTTCCTGTCGGCCAGTCCATCCCAAATCTCCTAGCTTCCTACTTCGTAGGGTTATTTAAGATCTAGAGTCCGACACTCCCATCTTAAAACCGTCTACATAAACCTCTAAAATCTATATAGCCTGCTATTTGAAGTTATGTTTCTTTACCCCGGCAAATCTCTGATCAACCTTCGTTGTTGGTGGATTTGAGTTTAAAAAATTTTCATTCTTAACCTCCTTTGGGCTCCCCTAACATCGCGGGCCCTTAAGCACCGCTTAATAGTAATTACGCAGCTGATTAGCGGGTGCACACACAGACACACCAAATTCTCATAGTTAGCTCGTGTTCATGAAAAAGCATGTGGAGAGGTAAAGAGTTTAAACTACTGATTTTTTCATTAATAAAAAAATTATGGACTTACCAGTCTTTTAATTAACGCCACCTGAATTCATGATACACCGAAGTGCTTTAACTGAAACTCCATCTCATTAGTGGTCTCATACAGACACAGATATGTTAATTAAAACGCCGAAATGTCTTACTTTGTATTATTTTAGTTATTACGCGGAAATGCTTAACTAACACTTTCCGTGTAGCTCTTATACGTGTAAACAAGTGATTGAAGTGCTGCTGTAGACAGATAGCGCAACACAATGTTTTGCGAAAGCACGGATGATCTTAAAAGATAATCTTTTCATTTGTGTGTTGCACTGTCGGGGGAATATATGGATGATAAGAGATATTTATCCTATATGGATACTTCGTATGAGTATATTTACACTAGCCTTTTTATCGATGCAAGGTCAGGATTTCGGAGGACATCGCCTTATGTTTGTTTTTGTCTTTTTTTTATTCTACACCCCCCTAGCCTATCGCCGAATTGCGGAAGGTCGACGCGAATAAGTCAAAGGTTAAAATCAGTAGACCAATCCAAACAAATCATAGTGGAGGATCTTTTCAGGGGTGACGTCTGTAGTGAAGTGGGACGTTCTTTGCACTGTGATAGTGGCTTCGCTCTTCCGTTTGATATCATTCGGTCAGCGGAGTCTGTTGAATATTATGCAAAACCGTAACATAGAATGCAGCTGAACGAACGAACATGGTCCTTCCAGCGGTACTTTATGTGAATCGAGACATGCAGTCCTCCTTGAATAATCTCAATACTAGCAATCGTGAGGCCATTGGGAATTCCGTCAGTAGTACAGCCACCGGAACTAAAGGTGAGCTCAGTCTCGTGACTGAGAAAAAGAAAATAATATTACTTATTTCATCCTTTAAGATGTGTAGTTTGAATTGAGTTATTTGTTACTGACTGATTTGTTAGGCTTTTTGGCTGCTGTGTCTTTACTTTTTTATATGACGTGTCAGGTACTTTCGCCATGCAAAATCACCGATACGATTTTACCAAGTTTCGCAAAAAGAAATTTGATTTACTGCTTTCCTTTTTTATTATATAAAGGTAAGCAGTCCATTTTAAATTGAAAGGCTGTGAGTTATAATAACTCTTTGTTATTATTATTATTACTATTATTATTATTTCTCTTTTCGGCTTTCTCGGCCAGAACCTTTTAGCAAAATGAGAAGATTTCATCTCAAGCCTAGAAAATCGGGAATTTTCTAATGATGTGGCAGGTTTGTAGAATGACTGCCTTTGGATTGAGTGAAGCAGTATCTGTGGCAATCCCAATAATAATAATAATAATTATTATTATTGTTATTATTATTATTATTATTATTGTTATTATTTCTCTTGTGGTCGACCTTTTCGGCCAGAGCGGTGAGCAAAAGACAGAGGTATTCATCATCTCAAGCCTGGAAATTCAGTAATTTTCTGTGAAATGGCAGGTGTGTAGAATGACTGCCTCTTGGATTGAGTGAAGCAGTCTCTGTGGCAGTCCTAATTATTATTGTTATTATTATTATTATTATTATTATTATTATTATTTATCTTGTGGTCAATCATGCCTAGAAATTCAGTAATTTTCTGTGATGTGGCAGGTTTGTTGAATGACTACCTTTTGGATTGGGTGAAGCAGTCTGTGTGGCAATCCTAAATATTTTTATTATTATTATTATTATTATTTTGAAGCAGTGCTTCGTTTTCGTAAGGAATGGTTCCCGGAGATTGCATGTGTTATCTAGGATTTTTTTATTTTTATTTCAAGACCCCAATCGTTACCGGCTGACATCAGAGTGCTCGCGCCTGTGTATTTTCATTTGTTCCGGTTCTTGTCTGTGTTAGAGGAAGTGTAACCCTAAAATAGGGTTGAATATTTTTCAGTATGTATACCGGAAGTCAGATTAAAAAAATTAGGAAATATATATTCGAGAAGGACAAAAGGATAAAGATTAATGAAGATAGTTTAATCCACGGTTCTTTTTGCTGACTACAAAGTCATGTTTGCAAGTACCCTTTCAGAGTATGATTCAGGGACATGCTGACAACGGTAAGGAAGTAAGATTGAATATAAACTTACAGAAAACAAAATGTTTGTGCGATGCTTTTAAAAGAACTGAAGAATTAAAGGTTGATGGGGCAAATTTAGAAGTAATTTATGCGTACATCAACCGTGGACAACAGATATCATACGAGAGCCGCATCGAAGAAGAAATTAATAGGTGTATAAAACTTGGTTGGAGAGCCTTTCGAAGGAACAGTACAATTTTTTCAAGCGTATATTACTATTATTTCTTAAAGGAAAAGTGTTTAATCAATGCAACCGCCTTGTTCTTACTTGTGTATCAGACACATGGACTTTAATTAGAAAAGACATTCAGAGTCGATCAACAACTCAAAGAAACATGGAGACTCAAAGAAGCATGCTTGGTGCAGGGCTTGAAAAATAACTGAAAAGTTGGATGCCCAGGAAAATTTCTCTTTTATACAAATGTAATAAAAAATCTGAACCCTCAGTTTTTTTAAGTTAAAAAATATAAACTTTCACATGCTTTGCACTTCCGTTTTAAGGGTCTGTATTCAAAATGTTCTATGCGCAAAGGCATTATTTCAAATTTTAAGATGGTGATGCTGGAATGAAATGGTATGATGATGAAATTGTTTTTTGAGAAATTTGGCGATTCTGCCATGTTCCTTTTGTTAAAATTTTCGCCGTTCGTCACTGAACACCGGAGGCTAATTCTATCAGACGCATACATCCCTTCTGGTTATAAACAACATTTGGAGCAAAACTACATATGGTTCTAATTTCGAGACCTGGAGCATAATATAATTAAAGAAGTGATATTCTTCCATCCTTAGCACTTCGTAACAATAATACAACTTCCGGTGATCAGCAGTAAAATGAAACACGACATGCGACGACTTCTTGTAGTAGGAAATTCTATTGTAAACTTTATTTTTAAATGAAGTTGCCCAGACCGGGCAACAATTTTTTTTTTATTTATATGCCCAGGACATCTCCGGCATGATATTTTTCAAGCCCTGCTTGGTGTAACCAAGAAAAATAGAAAATGAACTCTTAAATTAGGAAAATGACAAAAGTTGATGACATCATGACCAAAGCAAAGATCCTCAAGTGGCAGTGAACTAGACATAATCCTAGAACAGATCACCATTGGACAGATGAAATGCTAGATTCCAAGGGATGCGAAAAGATCCAGAAAAAGATTCCACCTGAGATGGGAGAATGAGATTCGAAAGCATGCCCGCAATGGGATGAAAGAAAATTACTTAAAAGCGGGAGTTGTGAAAGAGACTTGGGGAGACCTTCATCCGGCAGTGGATTGAGAATAGCTGATGATAAATTTGATGTATATTCGACTGCAGATCTGTTGAAAGAGTCATTAAATTTCTCTGTTGCATCATTAAATTTCTCAAAGAGTCATTAAATTTCTCCAACCTCCACGGAGAACCATTATTTACATATGTAGAGATTTTATTTTTTAATTGTAGTTGTTTAATTAAGTAACTAATATTCTTAGCTAACTCTGAACTTGTTAAACATATATTTCACCTGTGCAGTGAATAATAATGACAACGACCAAGGCCCAGAGTCAAAGAATCAGTACTTACGTGTAACGACAACTTGTTCCTTTATTGTTCCACTTAATAGAAGTTCAGGTCATCAATATAATCCACTGATACAAAATATTTTTTGTATCAATACAGATTTCAATCGTACAACAACACGCATTCGCGATTCACATGGATCTATAGTAGGCTTTATTCTGTTTATTTTTTTCTCGTGTCCGACTTTATTGAAAACCGACCATGAGGGATTAATAAAGAATTGGTAAGCTTTTATGAATTGTTTTCCTATTTCATCTTTATACACAACTTTTACACTCTTTTATAACATTTGTTTATTTAGTAATCTAAATTTTATAGAGACCTTTGTTTAGATAAAACTATCATAATTATTTAAAAATAAAAGGTTTTAGGTTAAAAAAAAAAAGACAAACTGAAATCCAGTTTTCATCCAATACAAAATCCAAGTTCCTATGGATCCAAAAACAATTTACATAAAATATGTCATAATTATTTTAAATTATTCATCCATACATATCAACTAGGGGGGGGGGCTGACCAGGAAGAACTGCCCGGAACAGTTTTTGTACAATTAATTTAGAATCATTCCTTTAGGAGGCACTAAAAGAAATAAAAACAATTTAGAAAGGTAGTAAACATTTGAAGACAAGTTGCAACAGGAAAATTAAAGATTTACGACATGAAAGTTTGATTTTGGATCCTCTTTTAAAATTCAAGTTTTGTACTATTTTTTACTATTTACATTATCATATTCCAATATTTTATTGAGAACATTATTTCCTTTTCTGTAAACTATTGGTTTTAATGATATCAATTTCTTAAAAGTCTCATTTACTCCGTATTTTCTAGTTTCAAATTTTAACACACGACGAAAATCACATTTAATTGCTAGTTTTATATGTTCTGCATTTCGACATTTTTGGTTGTAAGACATTAAGTTTCTATTTTTCCAAAGATAATATTTTGTTATGGCTTAATAATAGTGAATCGCATTATTTTTTAAATTACTGTATTTTAATGGTACGTGATATGGAATTTGATTGTTATTTCTCTTTCGCTATATCAACTCTCCACAATCTACTTCCAATCTCTACTATATATATATACACTTTAATCCTCTCACATTCAACCTTGTCATTTATTTTGCTCTGACTTATTGTCAGCGTTGCCAAAAATGAACATGTTGTTCGGAAAAATAGCTTGCCCTTTAGTGAGAAAATGTTTAATCAAGCAGTAACACATAAAAAAACAGAAATTCATAAGGAAGTTTAAATAGAGATATACGTCACACATAACAAAACTTCGTACGGTGGGTTCAGCAAGAGTTTTAAAAGCTGATGTTCAAGATTTCATCCTTTAATATAGTTGCTAGATTACCTTCATTAGCTCCCCCACTTCATTTTTTTCATTCCAGTATTAATTTTAGTGAAAAGTTTTCAGGTGTTATTAATTTCTTCAGCAGCCACTTATTTCGTTTTCACTGCAGCATGCTAGAAACGGATATTTTTTCAATAGCATTGTATGCCAACTATTTCGAAACTATCGCATTAGTTTCTTATAGGCTTTTATTAATTGTACCAAAAGTAACTACGGAGAAAATAATTCAATCTGTACTTAAATAGTATAACTATACTAGTGATCCGAATTTCTTGGCGTAGAATAGAAATCAAAGTTTCCTAGCTTTCGCACATCAACCAGATGGCTTTTTCAAGGAAGGTAGACAGCAAACTGAATAATAGAACGCTTCAACAATTCAGTTGGCAGTTTGCTGTCTACCTTCCTTGAAAAAGCCATCTGATGGTTGATGTGCGAAAGCTTGGAAACTTTGATTTCTATTCTACGCCAAGAAATTTGGATCACTAATATAGTTATGCTATTTAAGTATAGTTGGTGTGCAGTTCCTTGTTATTTAATTCAATCTGTGTTCATCAGCATTATCTTGATAAAAACCCCATCTTTTAATAACTCCGACAATCCCTCCACAACGATTTAGTTATAGCTTGTTTTTTTCGTTGTGTATCAGTTGCGTATTCTCGACACTGAGTGATCAAGTTTTTCAGTTTCGTCCTCTCTTTCAGCTTAAATTTAAGGGAATCGACACTCTCACCTATATTGACCTCACGTGGCACGACTTAATGTCAGAAGTCTTAATTCGCACAAATGAAATCACTGTCTCGGGTTCACTCGTCGACAGAAACACATGATCCAAAACTGATTCCTGTGTTATTAATGATCGCTTCTTGACTGCGAATGATCGAAGTCCAGAATAAATAAATTATTTGTTGTTTTGTTTTTCATACATTAAGGAAATTCGTTATTTCCCAAACTGTAGTAGTATCCAAAATTTGGTGTCGCATCTTTCTCTATTTCGGGACTGCCGGTTTTGCATAAGACAGAGTTGATAATCGAAAAAACCGTAGCCATGTTCGCATCCACACCATATACAGGCATCCTGAGCGAGTGGCCAACCTACTAAATTCTTAGTCATCAAAAGATCAAGTTTACTTTCATGAATATTGAAAAAGTACCAAAATATTACCAGCATGCTATTCATGTTCTTGTGTGCAACACGAAATTTATGGAGGTGAAGAAAACGCTTCACGTATTCGATTAAACAGCGCAGTTCAGTCACAAATCACTTCCTTCACTTTCTCTTAAGGTTTATGGTTAATAACTGGCTCTAAAAAAATAATAATAACGTGTTGCCAAACAACAAGTAAATATTTAAACGTTGATATGCTAAACAGCAGAGTGGTGCCATCTTTCGAAGAAAAGTGCTACGAAGAATGCTTGGTAAGCGACTTCTGATACATCGGAGTACTATACAGTATCCGCTGGATCGAAGTCACAATTTGAATATCGATGCTTTTGTTCACCAATTTCTGATCCTCTGACTTAACATACAAAATAAAGGAGAGCGCGAATTTATTGCATGTAATTTATAATGATCTGGGATATCTCCTTTTTTTTTTTTTTTTTTTTTTAGGATTCTGGAACTGCAGATCTGGGGATGCTTAGGCATACGAATGCCCAAACTTCACCGTTTTCACTGATCGTTGCGGTCACACCTGCGTGGTGTGGGATGTATTGTAACATATGATAATTCCATTGGAAATTTCAGCAAAGGAAAAAAGCTGCATACAAATATCTGCAAGATTTTAAAAATATGGCTTTTTTTATTCTCTCACTTCGAGAAGATAATATGCATTTTTATTTTGTGTTCGGAAAGGTGCGAGGGTCCTTCCAGGGGCGAATCCAGAAGTTTACTCTAGGGGAAGGGCGGTTTTTCGGGTATAAGAGGGGGGAGAGGGTTAAAAAACATTACCGAAGGTTTTTTAGGTATACATTATAGCCGTTCCTACCTGGTGTTCCTTTGCAAAGTCTTTAAAACACTTTCACTTGCTCCAGAAATGTTAAATCGTTAAATACCTGAACGAGAGCAAGTAATAGGTGAACAATCGCAATTGTTTCACTGCAGCACAGACTACGTCTGAATGAAATCCTTCAAAATAAAGTCCAAGCCCTTATATTCAGAGTTGGTTAATTTAATGTAAAAAAAGACTGGAATGTTGCTCTCCCCCCCCTGTTTTGTGTATTTTTACTGTGCCAGATGGCGACAAAAAGAATTCGTGAATGGAATACGGGATTACACCATACAATGCAGATTTGGAAGGCTACTCTGGCGCAATGGTCTAAGCGATAGATTCTGATCATTCGTCCGAGATGGATCCGGGTTCGAATCCCGCTCAGGCATGGATGTTGTGTTTGTCTTACGGCACTGACTCTCTCCCTTCCCTGGAACCAGTGACCCAAAATTAAGGATTGGTGACTGTTTATAGTCCATTGAGTTGCTCACGGTGGTCGTTAAACCTCCAATCAAAATAAAAAAAAAAATTCTTTATTAAACAATGATTGATTGACATTGCCACCCCGGTAGCTCAGTGGTCTAAGCGATGGCTTCTGATAATTCATCCGAAAGGTGTCCGGGTTCTAATCCCGGTGAGACATGGATGTTGTGTTTGTCTTACGGCTCTGGCTCTCTCCCTTCCCTGGAAGCACTGACAGATAATATCCGAAAACTTGAATGCCGGTTGCTCCGACTAGCGAATCCTGTGATGGTTATATTCAAATTAATCAGAAACTTGGTCGTCCTGGGTGATGTTGTGGTTAGCACACTCGGGCGCTATCCGGGAGACTCAGGTTCGATTTCCGCTCCAGGACGACGAAATTTTTAAGTTTTCGGATATTATCTGACTTACTATCTAGTCATATTTACACCAAAAACGGATCAACATCTTCGAAATTGAATCATTTTCGACTTGTCATTGTTAGTGAAATAACGAAACTCTTTGTCCGTTGGAAATAAACGTAAAAAAGGAAAAAGAAATCAGTTCTGATATCAGTTACTTTACGTACATGAATGGAAACTGCAATGAAGGACGGTAGACACACGGGCGTACTCAGTGTGTGTTACAATCACACTCGAACAAAAATGAGGTGAAGAGAACTTAGTTTTCCTTTTGAAAAACAAAATTACTGCCGTGGTGGCGTAGTGGTCTAAGCGATGGCCTCTGATCATTCGTCCGAAAGGGGTCCGGTTTCGAATCCCGGTGAGGCATGGATGTTGTGTTTGTCTTACGGCACTGGCTCTGTCGTTTCCCTGGAACCAGTGGCCCTAAATTATGAACGGGCACTGCTTTATAGCTCATTGAGTTGCTCACGGTAGTCGTTAAAACTCCAAAAAAAAAAAAAAAAGCTTCCCTAATCTCGTTTAAAGAACTGAAAACTTCCTTTAAATGAGTACGTGATGGGAAACCAAGTAAACAGTACCTCCTAATATTCGACGATTACCAAATTTAAACAGCTTGGAATTTTTACGATATTATTAATCTTTTCTTGCGAAAATTTTGTAGCACCGAAATTCCAAAAAGCTAATTGAAAGTTAGAAAGTTTCCGTTTTTATGGTGGTTCAGAATAGACTGCTATCTTAATTGCAATTTAGAGACATATTAACTTTCATGAGAAAAATGAGTAGGTTTGAATTATGGATTCAGGTTTGTTTTAAATTTTCCACAGACCGTTTTAAGACGTTACAGACGCAAGACAATGTGACAATAGCAAAGAACTAAAAAACTATACCCCCATGCTTTTTCCCCAGCTATCCCTGTCTTCCCTTTATCTTTTGCGCTCTCTCTCTCTCTCTCTCTCTCTCTCTCTCTCTGTCTTTATTATATTTCCTTCTCTTTCTTTCTTTACTGAAACTAAATCACTGTAATACGTATTTCAAATCAAATTCCATAGTAAGTTTAATTGTTAATTATTTTTAAGAAACTGAAAACAAAATATGCAAAGTTAAGCATTTACGATCTTCTCTATTTTAATATTTTAAACGTCGAAACTTCATTAGGGTTTAGCGGGGGGTCGCCCCAGTCGCCCGCCGCTGGATCTGCTTCTGGGTCATTCCGATATATTGCACTTTAAAAAAAGAATCGATTTAGCTTTTCTGAACACTGATAACGTCCAAAGGATTTACTTATGTGTACCCACCAGTAACGCTTCTGGAGAACGAGTTTTTTATGTTTGGAAAACCATCCATAATTACATAATTATTTCAGGATACCTAGTTCTAAGGAAAGAACGAGTGAACCAGCTTTGTCATTTAATTCAAGCTATACAAACATTGACATTCAATGATTTATTATGATATAGTAGAAAATTTTGCTACAAACAAATCGAGATTTTTTTTTTTTTTTTTACTTTAAGTAATTTTACTTATTTATGCTTGGTTTCCTCTTTCTTTCAGTCATTCAGTCGATTTACAATAAACATTGATAATGCTTGGCTTCCTCTTTCTTTCAGTCATTCAGTCGATTTACAATAAACATTGATAATGCTTGGCTTCCTCTTTCTTTCAGTCATTCAGTCGATTTACAATAAACATTGATAACAACATTATATTAAAGAAATCCTAAATATGGTATTACTTACATAAAAAATTTAAATGCAAAATCTGTAGGAAAATTTTCGTAAGTATGTTAAAGTCAAGATGTTTCTTTTCTAAATATGAAAAACGAAGGTGAAATGAAGTTTCAAAATTGTGCAAATTAAACTTGTGAGAAAACTATTTTTAAAATTTTTATTCCAATGTCCAGTTTTAAATACTACTTTTGTTAAAAGTTCTGCAGAGCTGTTCTCAGTGCCGTAGCTAGCAGGAGGCTAGAGAGAGCTCAGCTCCTCTGCAAGGCAAACAAATCCCCCCCCTCCTCTCGGAAAATGAAAGCTGTAAATTCTTTGAACTTTTATTTTCGGTTGTTATTTCATTATAAGCATAAGTACTCTGCCTTATTTATTCGAATGTTGCACGTTTTAGAACAAAGCAAAATCGAAATGATACAGCACGTGCGAAGGATAACTAAAATGAAATTACTTCTTGGGGTGAATCAGTAGGAATAGTTGCGCCAATGATTCGGCGCCGGACTTGTTGCTGTTGAAGGTCAGGAAAAAGATAAATCTTTTTCCTCCTTTCTTTCTTCCTTTTTTTCTTTTTAGGGGTGGGGGGTGGGGGTGAAAAGCAAAATGTGAAAGAACGTTACTGTGATGCAGCGGGCCCTTAGGAAAAAATACTGGGTGAGATTGTAAACATTTATTGAATTTTTGGGAAACAATTTTATTTACACAATATTTACATTTTGACGTTTACGCGGATAACCATCCGCTGAACATAACTCTCTTTCTCCTCCACATAGCAACTTCGAATGCCCTTGTCGTCTCTCCTTTTCTCGCTATCCCCTCAACAGTTTTGGGGGTCGCATTCTTGACACCTCGTTACGAATGTCACTTTGGTTCCACCTCCAAGCACGTAAAAGCCTATAGAACATCACCATGGTATTTATGACAACTCTCTTAAACAGTCCGATCAATATGGCGTCTTTTAGGAGAAGTTTCACAAAATGTCCAGCAGTGTTTTATAAGAATAAATTGTCCGTTCTCATACAACATATCTTTCACTGCCATTACTTGAACACACACACACACACGCACACACATTCATCACTGTAAGGCATATTTGAATAAAACATCAATTGAATACACATAAAACATATTTAAATATTTATAGAGGCCTCTCGTCCGCAGAGATCCTCGCAATTACCAAAAAAAAAAAAAAAAAAAAAAAAAAGTAAATAAAAAACACGTAGAGATAGAGAAGCGAAGGTGGTAGAGTATGGTAAGTGACAATGAAGATGCTAAGCTTCTATTTAAAAAACTCCCAGATGGTTAATTGTCTACTAAGAAGTATTGTCGTGGGAACGCTTTAGCAAAATGTATCTTTCTAGGCGATGTAATACAATGCTAAAGAGAAATCTTTGTGCGTGTGAGAGCGAGAGAGAGAAAGTTTTCGACATCTTCCTGTTTATTGTTTTGCAGTCAATGTTGTCTGTTACCAGTCTGGACACTCTCCGTTCCGCCCGAGCAGTCACTAGTCGATGACGACTACACGTTGCACGTAGAGACCCAGTTTTTTGGCTGACAGTCCAGTCTTCAAACACTTTAACAACAGCTCCTCTGGAACATTTCACGAATGCGGCGGTTTCGGTGATACTCGCTCCGCCGCCCCGGTGGCGCAGTGGTCTAAGCGATGGCCTCTGAGCATTCGTCCGTAAGGGGCTCGGGTTCGAATCCCGGTGAGGCATGGATGTTGTATTTGTCTTACGGCACTGGCTCTGTCCCTTCCCTGGAACCAGTGGCCCTAAATTAGGGACGGGCGACTGCTTATAGCCCATTGAGTTGCTCACGGTGGTCGTTAAACCTCCACTCAAAAAAAAAAAAAAAAAAAAAAAAAGATACTCGCTCTATGGCTCCGAGCTCCTATAATCATCCCACGTTGAAAGTCCGTCAAATCGCATTTTTTACCCATCTCGTCACCCAAAATTCTACTACTGTTGCAAGCACTAAGCTTTCCCTTTTTATACTAGCCTCGCCCTCTGGCGGCAACAGCATGTAACCATAGCTCATTTGCTTAAAACTGTCAGGTTGTCATAATAAAGTGGCCACTCAGTGTGTAAGTATTAAATTACTAAATATGTATATTATATTAGCAATAATTCGGGGCAGTGTAATACTTTTCTCGACAAAACAAAATTAACGTCATATCCCGCAGTTATCTCTACGCGGTAGGTGCAATCTAACTGCGACTGTTTGTGTAGTTTTTTTCAACTGCTTGGGAGTTCGAACCTACTGTACCACATGAAATGCGCCGAATTCAATTCGTAGCAGTGGCTCGCCACCACAGAAATGATCAAATAGCCCACAGAGAATCTTCAACAATGCGAGCAACATCCTTTTCTTGCAACGTCCATCCAACTGAAGAAAAGCAGCGGACACTATTGTTTCTAGAATTCACAAAACTGATGATAACGGGATCGAACCTGCGTCTCCTCGCTCCGGAATGAGACACAACATTTCCCTCTAAATTTTTTGAAGCGAAGAAGGAATTTTTATTAATTCCAGAAGATGTGTGGAACAAACATCACGCAGTTTTCGTAGAACCCAACGGCCAGTAGATCCATTTTTACGTTCGGGTGCCAATGTGAAATTCACACATTTGCCGGTGACGAGACCGAAACCACGTCTCCTCGCTCCTGAGTGAGCTGTTTTGACCGGCTAAACTACACCGACGAAATGCATCGCTGCAGATTTGTCGTCTTGATACGTGCTTTACCTCTGTAGTACGTCACATGTTGCTGACGAAGGCCGTAGTTCTTATTACACTGAAGAGTAATTGAATTAGATACAGCTGGCGTTATGTAAATGTGGCGCTGTGGGCGGCCTTGTAAACGGAAACGACATGACGTATGCAGCGATCCGACAATATAAGGAGGGATGCGACGGGAATCAGTAAGAGTCGGACGCAGTATATGTAAGACGAAGGATCTAAGCGAATTTGATCATGGGCAAATTGTCGGGGCCCGACGAATGGGTCACTCCATCTAGGAAGTCGTGCAGGCACTATGATTTTCACGAGCCACTGTGTCACGGGTGCACCGTGAGTACATCGAATCCGGTAACACCATCCCTGCAAGGGCCTACTGCCGTGGACAATAGCTTGTGGATGAGCGGGCGGTCATCGTCGGCTAGCTCGCATTGTAACAGCGGATAGACGGGCCACAGTGCAAGAATTCACTCGGCAATTTAACGCTGGTGCACAAAAACGTGTAAGCAGCCACACTATCCAGAATTATCTGCTCGCTATGGGGTACAGAAGCCGTCGTCCCACGAGAGTACCACTGCTGAGCGCACATCACAGGGTGCAAAGATTCGCATGGGCGTGGGAACATCGCCACTGGACCCTAGACATGTGGGAAAATGTTACCTGGACTGATGAGTCGAGATTCACGTTGGTACATGCGGATGGCAGGATACGAGTACGGCGCAAACCGCATGAAGCGACTGATCCTTCTTGCCAGCAGGATACTCTTCAAGCTGGTAGGGGTGGCATTTTCGTCTGGAGACTGTTTACGTGGACTGATATGGGACCCCTGGTACGTGTGACATCGTCCCTCACAGGTCAACGTTACCGGGATATCCTGGACGACCATTTGCTTCCGTTTGTGCGTCTTCAACATCCCACTGCGGACCTCATCCTGCAACAAGACAATGCACCGTGCCATCGCTCCCGAATTGTATCCGAATGGTTGGATGAACACTCCATCGGCGTGACCTCGCTTCCTTTGCCAGCTAGGTCACCTGACCTCAATCACATCGAGCACATCTGGGATGCCAATGAGAGAGATGTTCGAGGCTCTGACCCCCTCCATCAAATCTTCGTGAACTGTGGGAGCTTGTTCAGGGGTCGTGGATCCGTATGACTTCCCAACGCTTCCGGTGTCTTGTCGAGTCCATGCCGAGACGAATCGCCGCCGTCATCAGGGCGAAAGGTGGTGCTACACGATACAAGACAGGTACCTCTAATTCAATTGCTCTTCAGTGTAGTTCGACAGACCATATAACCACTTCTTCATTCCTGAATGGGAACAGCTAGAATCCTCTGAACATTTTAAGAAACAAATTCGAATTTTAAGTGTACCAAAAACTTGTGTAAAAGTTACAGTTTCAATTTTAATCAGACTGCAAGCAGTTGTTTTTGCACCCTCTCTTGAGCGGCGCCCGGTGCAGCCACCCCACCCCGCTGCCCCGCCCTAGCAGTTACGCCTCTATACTGACGAATAACGTATAACTGAAATAAATTAACGAGTCTGCCGGGACGGCAGCAATTCAATGTATAAATGATAAAAACGTGTAATACAGAAACGTATAATCGGCAAGCAAAATTAATGACATTCACTCAGTCAACCCTTCCCGTTTCATCCCAAGACTAGACTAGGGAATACCTGCCATACTGACAAAACCTCGTGGTTCTCCTTGTACACAGTGTGACGTGTTACAAAGGTGAAACACGTGTCAAAGCGACAAATCTACAGCTATACATTCCGTCGGTGTAGTTTAGTCGGTTAGAACTGGCTCCGGAGCGAGTTGTAACCAACTAAACTAAATCGATCTTCGTTATCGACAAATCTGTGTTTTGGCGTCCTATTGTAGAAAATGGGTTTGCTGGCCGTTGGGTTCTTCGAAAAATGTGTGCTGTTTGTTCTACATATCGTCTGAATAATTCCAGACGATATATGAAAAATTCCTTTTTAGCTTTAAAAAAAAAAAAAAAAAAAAAAAAAATAGGGCGATGATGTGACGTACTACAGAGCTGAAGTACGTGTCAAGACCACAAATTTGCAGCCATACATTCTGTCCATGCAGCTTAGTTGGTTAGAATAACTGGCTCCGTAGCGAGAAGGCAAAAGTTAGATACTGACAAATTTGTGTTTTCACAACGTATCAGTCTGCATGAAAACAGCAATCTTTCAATTCCTTTTTCTTTACTTTCTCTTTCTCCCACCCTTCCACATACACACGTACACGCATTTCCTGGATTAAGGTATCCGTATAACTTGTAGAGGATTTTTTCAAATTATTTGAAATTTGTTTTCTTTTCTGCATTTCACAGTAGAATGTGGCTAAAAACATGGAATAACATTTAAAAAAATAGGTTTTTTTTTTTTTTTTTAGCTCGAAAAATATGTAAAAATAGCAAAAAATTAACATTTCCGCATAACATGATTATTCAAAATCAATATATTTTCATTTTGTAAATTTTATTATGATGATAATAACATCCTCTAGGGCAGTGTTTCCCAAAGTTTCGACATCTGTGTACACTTTCTCAAATTTTTGTAACACCGAGTACCCCCATTAGGAAAATATACCGAGTACCCCCACCTCCCCTCCCCAGTGGCGGCCCGTCAGATGAGGCAAGTGAGGCGCCGCCTCACCTGAAATTCCGCAAAGTGAAAGAAAAAAAAAAAACCTTCTGTCCGTAACAAAGGTATAAGAACTTTGCAGGATAAATGAAACACTGAAATTCACATTGTGATTCATGAATTAGGTTAAAGAAAGGCTTTCGAGAAGAGGAATGAATCATTATTTTTGCAAAGCAGCTGCATGTTTTAAGCGCTGAGAGGCGACCGGCTGAATCGTCTCGATGAGAAGTCGGTTTTGGGAACTGGGGATCAGAGAAGAGCCCTGCAGACTGAACCCCCCCCACCCCCACGGTCCGAGGTCTACCTAAAGAGGTGCCAGACTTCCAGTAAGAGAAAGGAAATTTCTGAGGCGACCCTCCATTTCGCTTAAACTGGAATCGCATCTCCGCTGTTATTGGAGAACCCAAGGATTGTGTATCCAATGGGCGCGGGAAAATGAGCAGATGACCCTTGTGAAAAGTGGTTTCACAGGCGATGACGCCGTTCGCCTCTATAAGCTTTGGAGTACGAAGATTTCTACGTAGCTTTAACTATTCGTCAGAGTGTATTTGAATCTAACTTTTTGTAGTGTGTTTTCAATCCTCTCTTCTGCGGGTGTTTGCTAGTTCATAGTAATGTTGAGTTTTTCTTTTTTTATTTTGTTATTGTTACTAAACAGCATATTTTGATTTTTGTTGGAAAATATGAATGGCCCAACAAACGACGTGATTTGTGTTCTGGAAGAAATTCCTTTTAAACACTGGAAAGATTATGATAACAAGGATGTTCTCATATCTGGAAGACCGACACCTATAATAAGTTCAATATCTAAAGATAAGAAGTGCGGCAAATCGTTTTTTAGGTCTTTCAATAAATCATAGTACGAGATTTTTCCCTGGCTTTCTGGTGCTATTACAAGCAAACTCTCTTTTGCTGGCCATGTTTACTTTTGAGCAATAAGAAAAATGTGTGGAATACAACGGGTTATTTTGATCTAAAAAACTTTTCTCGTAGTGCAAAATTGCACGGAAGCTCTAAAGAGCATAGAACTAACCACGTAGGTCTAAAACGAATGGAAAAAAACAAACACTATTTCTGATATGCTCAAAGAAAATTGCTGCTCTTCGTGAAGTCAAGTTTAATGAAAAGGTCAGACTAAATAGGCTTTTTATGGAACATATAATCGATTTAGTTGTCGTTCTAAGCAAGCAAGAACTGCCTTTTCGAGGACATGATGAAACTATTTCCTCATTAAATAAAGGCAATTTCAAGGAAATGTTCCAAATGTTACTTCGTAGGAGCATCCGAGAATTAAAAGCACATTTTGAAGAAATACGAAGCTTCTTTTCTGGACAATCTAAAACGATACAGAATGATTTAATGGAGTGTATTCATGAATATATAAAAGTCCAAATAAATACCAGATTTGAAGATATGGGAAAGCTCGAGTTTCTGCAGCTAGTTGACAGCTCAAAATACCATAGTTATTCAGAGTCATTTCCATCCAGTGCCCTTAACACTCAAAAAAATTTATCCAAACATTTTTACAGACACACAACGACTAAAAAACGAATTAGATTTTTTATATAATGATCACAACTTCAGGGAACTCAGTTTTCAGAAAACCTTGAAAACAATGAAAGAAAACGAGCTGAAAGATGTGTTACCAGAAGCCTACAAATGATTTTCTCTTGTATTGACACTGGCGTCAACAAGTTCTTCTGCTGAAAGGAATTTTTTCTTGTTTGAAGAGAATTAAGACTTACCTCCGTAATACAACGGCACAAGATCGTTTGTCTTCACTCGCTAAAATTTCAATCGAGAAAGAATTGCTGAACCATCTAATGTCTACTCAACCATTTTATGATCTGATCATAGACAAATTTGCAGCCAAAAAGGATCGCAGAATTGAACTTATTTATAAAAAATAAACTGAAAGCATTCTGTTCGAGCCCAAAGCAAATTAATTTCGTATTCCTCTGTTTTTAATTCCAGGTTTAAATTATTTTATACTTTTTTTATATAGAAATGTACTTCCTTAGCTTGACTTCTCCTGTACATAGTTATCACGAGCCTGGACTTCAGTTTGTGACCCGTGCTAAATGCACCTTCACTAATATGCCAATCGAACTGTGACTTTTATTCAAGCTCAAGAAACACTTCGTGAGAAAAAATTATATTCAAATGATTTACTTTGAATTTTTTAAGAAGTGGATCTCCGATTGGCGTTGGGATGTGAGTGACGCATTGACTAGCTAAAGAAACCGCGCAAATTGCGTATTTTCGCTCAAGTGTATTACATAAAAGAATACTGGTGAAATATTTCTTTCTTTGTTGTAAAATTATCGAATAATTGTCTTCATAAAAATATTGTTGCAAAAGTAGCGTATATTACACACACACATATATAGAGAGGTATATGTACATTTTTTCTCTAAAATTTTTGGATTTTTTCGTGAAGAAAGACTCCCCACGCCGTGTTTCATATATTTCTATAATTTTATTCCATTACTGTTGAATAATATTTGTATATAAGGGCTAAATTCCGAATCTCAGCGGATTTTAATGATTCAGCCGACTCGAACCCAGGACTTCAAAGATATCTAATGGGGGATACTGCCTTTGACATGAAACTTTTTGAAGGGGGGGGGTTCTGCGCTTCTGCTGTATAACTGTGCATAAGTGCATATAACAATTTTGGGGGGGGCGCTTCAACAAATATTTTCCTATTGGTACGTACGCACATCTTGAATATTAATACAAAATGAAGCTAATTTAATAAAATGAAGAAAATGCAATAAATTATAGTTGTTTTAATAAAAATTTAATAAAGCAACTTCTTTGGCCGCTTTGCTTTACTTTCTCTTCTATTATCAAGAAATTATATTGCTTTCCGAGTTATATAAAAATCAAAGAATTTAAATAGGGAAATTATCTATAAAACGTACTTAGAAAAAGCTGTCTCGCCTAATAAGGGGGGTGCAAACCACGACCCCCCTGCTACGCCACTGATATATATATATATATATATATATATATATATATATATATATATATATATATATATGTATATTCGTATAACGTTATACGAATTTATATATTTTTCAATAACATATGTTTTACTGTTTTACATTTACATCAAGACCGTTCGCCTCACCAGCATTTTACACCACGAGCCGCCACTGCCCCTCCCCCATTTTTGTTTGTTGGTGGTTGCTACTACAAACACTGCTTTCTTTCGGTTTAAAAGACCCAGTTTTCAACCAGCGATTTCACATTCTTGAACTTTAACGGCCAAAAAAGATATTATATATTAATTGTCAAAATCTATGGGGCTTATTTATTAACACAAAATAATAACAAACCGTTTCTGTTAACAATTAACAGTTTAGTCAGCAGTAGACTGTTTGTGTTGCATCAAGCGCCAACCTTGATATAACGTGTCTGTATCGTGGCGCCACCTATCGCTGTAAAGTGTGATTAAACGTTAAAATGCCCTTGATTTATAAAGTTCATAAAATCAAAATTAAACGTTAAAATTACCTTGATTTACAAAGTTCAACATCTTTACTATTCAGAACAGTTTTTCTGTTTTTTTTTTGAGGGCTCACAAAACTTTTCTACGTTTGTTTTTTTTTGTTTTTTTTTCAACAGGGGCTGCATGCCGTTTTGAGTCATGGATTCGAATGTTATCTAAATGTCTATAACCCTGCAATATGAAAAATACTGAATTTTCAATGTTCAACTTAGCTAGTACTTTCAATCAGCCTTGAATCCGATCATTAAATTGTATGACTGCATGATATACGCCTAATTTCTAGTTTTGAGGCAAACGAAAATCCCCTTCGGTATTTTATGCTTTATCATAACTTTTTGGTGTCAGGTGCTTGAACAAAACATGGGCCATATGCTTTGTAATTATTTTAAATAATTAAAATTTTAATTTCTGTTTTGATTTGATGATCATATGTAGAGGATTTTAGGAAGGGAGTGTCTGACCCCAGGTCTTTAACAACCCTTAGAAATAGGAAGCTAGGAGATTTGGGCTGGAGTGCCCGATAGGAAAGTGACACGGAAGCGAAGTAGAAAGGGGGAGAAAGACGCCCTTATTTATTACCGGGGAGCCAGTACCCGGGTCTATTTTGATTTATATCACCGCCTTCTATATATACAATGCCTGCCTCGTCGAGCTGGTTTCAGTGCTAAGCCGTGATGACCATCGTTCTGCCATTGGCGGCGAGCGGCGCTAGATACGTTGACTCCCTTGTGCAGAAGATAATCATAAGCTCGTTTGCGCATCAAATTATTATTGTTTTGGAATGAAAACACTTTCACACGGAAGCGTTATTTTCTTATTTATTTAAGTGTCATTTTGTAAATTAATACGTGACCTGTGGACATTGATAAGCACTATACAGTCGTTCTTTTTTTTCAGAACAACTAATCCCATATTTTCATCACATCGAAAGAGCGATAGACAAGTAATGTCATTTTTAAGTGAAGCACAAAGTCAGCGATATTACACATACATGCCATCTGATAAGCACAACGTCAAAAATATGGCGTAATAATCACTCATAGCATTCATAAATTATACCTGGACACGTATAGTGATTTCATTTTACAGTACATTTAGAGTACACATTAAAATGTTTACAAACCATTTTTTCTTTCAGAATATTAAAAGTTAATGTTTATTTGTCGTTTATCTGACGGCCATGAAAATTTAGTGCAACTATTAAGCAAGTTAGGAGACAGAAACTTAGTGAAGCAATATATATATACTATATTTATACTAAAATCAGTTTCTATTGTTAGGATGAACAAAACATATCGTTCCCAAACGAAACAGAAGAATAATTTGTGAAGAAACCACAGGAAAATGATTTTTCAACCTTTCAATGAACTTTGTGGAGAGCAGAAAACCTAGTTTTTTTATAATTTAAATTATCTAAAACAGTTAAAATAAAATTACTGATGTTAAACTACGCAGGTAACCAAATACGAAAGAGGTTAACAAATACGAAAGGCTTTGATTATCACTGAACAACAATGGTTTTGTTACAAAGAAAACTTTAACGGTTTTGTATGTATTTATGGGTGCTGAAACCAAATATGAAATCACAATTGCTCTACTGTGCTCCAATTTCTTGTAATGGAACTCTCTATTGGGGTGAATGTTGTGTTACTTAAATGAATTTCCCTATGTTTCCCAACGGAGACATCTGTCTGCAATCAGGATAGCTGTGTCTCTGAGAGCAGACATACTGGTGCCATTACTTCCTGTTGTGCAATTCCTTCTGGGAAGGGAGAACAAAGCAGGGTTTTTGTCATTCGACTGCATTTAATCGGTATCGAAGGACGTGCATTTTCTCGTGGTTTTAAAAAGTAGTGTGGATTGTGCAAAGTGTACGTTAAACAATGCCGCGTGCTTGTGTGAACCATCGAAAGTTTCTGCTACATTTGTGGACAATTTACTTTAAAGTCTCAAAGGCGACATTTTTTTTTTTTTTTTTTTGGTTGAAGGTTTAACGACCACCGTAAGCAACTCAATAGGCTGTAAGTAGTCGCCCGTCCCTAATTTAGGGTCACTGGTTCCAGGGAAGGGAGAGAGCCAGTGCCGTAAATCAAGCACAACATCCAACAGGTGGCATTTCACACCGTTGATTAGAAAATCATATGAACTTTATTTCCGCAAAATGGCTGATGAAGATAAATATTGGGCTCCTCACATTTGTTGTAATTCATGTGTAACTTTGTTGACTGGCTGGTGGAAGGGATCACGTCAAATGCTATTTCCGGTACCAATAGTTTGGAGAGAACCGAAAGACCACTCAACAGACTGTTACTTCTACATCACTAAGATATCTGGAATTACAGCTAAGACCAAAGACAGGATTCAGTATCCCAGTATTACTTCGCCATAAGACCTGTTCCTGTACCTCCACAGTCATGGAGTTTAGATGATAGTGATACTAATGAAATAAATCCTCACAACGAAGAAGATATTGAAGTACAAGACCCTGATTTCTCGGAAGGTTCTGTGCCTCACCTTATTAGTCAGGAAGAATTAAATGATCTGGTTCTTGACCTTCATTTAGCAAAACGTCATGCCGAAATATTGGCTTCAAGATTGAAGGGATGGAATATTTTACAACCAAGCACATATGAAGTTTTCGTCGACGACAGCAAGAGCTTGAACACTTATTTTCGAAGGGTGATGATCTTGTGTACTGCAATGATGTAGGCTTATTGTTTGAAGCCTTAGGACAGCAACACAAACCTGAAGAATGGAAACTTTTTATAGATTCCTCAAAAATAAGCTAAACGCTGTCCTTCATAGCGGAAACATGTATCCGTCAGTACCTGTTGCATATGCATCATACACGAAAGAAAAAATATGAAAATGTGACAGTTTCATATTTTTATGCAAATATGAAACTGTTGCTTCAAAGTATAGTATACAAAAAACACTCATGGAATATTTGTGGCGATCTTAAAGTGATAGCTTTACTCATTAATCTATAACTTGGATACACAAAATACTGCTGCTTCCTCTGTGAATGAAACAGTAGGGACAGAAATTCTCATTACATTAAAAAGACCTGGCCTAAAAGAGAGTCCTAATTCTAGGTAATAAAAATATTCTTGCTGAGCCTTTAGTAAGTCTCAGAAACGTGTACTTACCACCGCTTCACATCAAACTGGGTTTCATAAAAAAATTTGTAAAGGCATTGAGTAAAGATGGAGAAGCCTTTTGTTTTCTAAAGAACAAGTTCCTCAAAATATCTGAAGCCAAAATTAAACAAGTCATTTTTATTGGTCCACAAATAAGGGAACTTATGCGTGATCTTGCATTTGAAGGCACTTTGAATGAGACTGAAGCTGCTGCATGGAAGTCCTTTAAAGATGTGGTACTGAACTTTTTAGGTAACCGAAAGGCAGAAAATTATAAAGAACTTGTTACTGAGCTTCTAGAAAACCATAAGGCCATGAAATGCAATATGTCCCTTAAAATACATTTCCTAAACTCGCATCTGGACTTTTTCCCAGAGAACTTAGGAGCTGTAAGCGATGAGCACGGAGAACGTTTTCATCAGGACATATGTACCATAGAAAACCTCTATAAAGGAAAATGGAGCCCTAAAATGCTAGCTGATTACTGTTGGACTCTAAAAAAGGGATGTAATACAACCAAAGTACAGAAGAAAATATAAAATAACTTCTTTTTAAGGTAAGTGTAATTAATTGCTTGTAGCGAAATATGCATAGAAACAACAGGTTACTCGAGAACTATGCCCGATAGCAAAATTTAGCGAGCAGCATGACAGATACTGCATGATTCGGCTTATGCAGTCTTTGTAACATAGAGTTTATTTTTGTTGTTCAGAGTTATTGAACTTCGACAGTGTATGAGTAAAAAAACTTTTTAATATTGCTGTGTCATCTACTGTTTGATATTTTCGGGTACGTTAACTTTGGATTGTGGCATAGTCTTTGTTTCAGGCGGCGTATGATAATAAGCATTTCGATGTTTCCTTTTTGTTTAGAATCTGAAAGTCGTTGCAACCTGCCGGCCCGTGGCAGCGAGGATTCCGGGTTGGGCACTACAAGCAGCCCCTTGCACAGTCAGCATAAGAGACATCCTAATCTTCACCTCGATATCCCTCCAACTACCACGGTGTCAAGAACAAGCTCCTTTGCGGAATCCATCAACACTCCTCCAACAACGCCCATCATGGGAAGGAAAGAGGGATTTGTATTCACCAGAAACCCATCTGAAGAAAAGTAAGTTTCACAATTATTATCTCTGGTAATCTCGTGTTTTATGTTTTTTGGAACATTTCAGGTAGAATAGAAAGAATTAAATATATACACTGACGGGAAAAAAAAATCCCAACACCACGAAAAAATAGTTGTAGAGGAATGAAATGGCGGCAATACATTTGTATAGGTAACGTATTTAAGCGATTAAGGTTTCAAGATCACAGCTTATTGTAAGCGCGAGAAGAACCATTTTAAATGTGAAATGCTGGTACATTAATAACCAGTGTAACCGCCAGAATGTTGAATGCAAGCACGCAAACGTTCATGCATTGTGTCGTACAGGTGCTGGATGTCAGTTTGTGTTGATGGAGTTCCATGCCTGTTGCACTTGGTCGGTCAATACAGGGACGGTTAATGCTGGTTGGGGGTGACGCTGGAGTTGTCGTCCAATGATGTCCCATACGTGCTCGATTGGTGAAAGATCTGATGATCTAGCAGGCCACGGCAACATGTCGACACTCTGTAGAGCATGTTGGGTTACAACAGCGGTATGCGGGCGAGCGTTATCCTGTTGGAAAACACCCCTGGAATGCTGTTCATGAATGGCAGCACAACAGGTTGAATCACCAGACCGACGTACAAGTGTGCCGTCAGGGTGCGTGGGATAACCACGAGAGTGCTCCTGCTGTCATAGGAAATTGCTCCCCAGACCATAACTCCAGGTGTTGGTCCAGTGTGTCTCGGCAGCAGACAGGTTGGTTGCAGGCGCTCACCTGGCCTCCTTCTAACCAACACACGGCCATCACTGGCACCCAGGCAGAACCGGCTTTCATCAGAAAACACAACAGATCTCCACTCCGTCCTCCAATGAGCTCTAGCTTGACACCACTGACGTCGCAAACGGCAGTGGTTTGGAGTAAGTGGAATGCACGCTACAGGGCGTCTGGCTCGGAGCTGTCCTTCAAGTAACCGATTTGTAACAGTTCGTTGTGTCACTGTGGTGGCAACTGCAGCTCGAATTGCTGCCGTAGACGCGGTACGATGCTCCACGGCCATACGCCGTACACGGCGGTCTTCCCTCTCAGTAGTGCCACGTGGCCGGCCGGAACCCGGTCTTCTTGAGGCAGTACCTTCCCTTGACCACCGCTGCCAACAATCATGCACAGTGGCTACATTCCTGCCAAGTCGTTCTGCAATATTGCGGAAAGAAAATCCACCTTCTCGTAGCCCTATTACACGACCTCGTTCAAACTCCGTGAGCTGTTGATAATGGCTTCTTCGTCTTCTTAAAGGCATTCTTGACTAACATCAACACCCTACGTTACAGCGCGTATTAACAGCAAACTTGCTTTGCGTGTTCCGAGGGGCGCTACTAGCGCCACACGTATGCGCCGAGGGCGAAATTTGCATAGACGTCATCTTACAGATGTACTCTCACCGCCTACCAACTGTCGTTTATCTAACACAACCCCTTCTTGGTGTTGGGATTTTTTTTTTCGTCAGTGTACATTGCTCCAATTCTTTGGCTTCCATTTTTATTTATAGTTTTTTTTTTAGAAAGTATTTATGACACTGTTTTACTTTTGAAATTATATCTGCATTTTGCTGTCTTAATTTAAAGCCCTATATGTTTTGGGGAATTATACAACGATGAGTCATTACATTATGACCATCTACCTAATAAGCTGTTGGACTCCCTTTAGCCGGCATAACAACGGCCACTCGGCGGGACATCTATTCGATTAGGTGGCGATAGATATCCTGGAATATCTGGTACAGTAATTTCAATAGCAGAAACTCCAGTTTCCGTACATTTCGGTGTGGTGGTAATTTAGCGCGAACCCGCTTTTCCAAATCGAACCACAAATGTTCGATTGGGTTCATGTCAGGTGAATTTGGAGACCATGACATTAACAGAAAGTCACCAGCATGTTCCTCGAACCACTCCTCAACGATTCTGGCAGTGTGGCATGTCGCATTATCCTGTAGGTAATGGCCATCACCAGCAGGGAGAACAGTTGCCATGAATGGGTGAACTTGATCCTCAACGATGTTCAGATACCTGACAGATGTCAGGGATTCTGCTGTTGGGATAATGGGGCCTAAAGTGTCCCAAGACAGCATCGCCCGCAGCATAAGACCACCACTGCCGGGCTGTTTCCGCCCAACAGTGCATCCAGGTGCCATAGCTTCCGTTGGTAATCGGCTTATCCACACTCGGCCGTCTACGTGATGCACCAAGAATCTTGATTCGTCAGACCCCGCCAATTTCTTCTAATCATCCACGCTCCAATCTCGATGATATTGGGCCCATTTCATGCGTTGTTGGCGATGACGTGCAGTGAGCATGAGGACCCGGCTGGGTCTTCGGCTACGCAGGCCCATGCGCAAAAGGCTGCGGTGAACTGTGTGCTGTGACACATTGCCCTGATCACCACTGTTGTAGCTGCGGGTGATTTGTCACACTGTTGGCCTGCGGTCGCTGCGAACAATGCGCGACAGTCTCAGCTCCTTCTCCCCTCTGGCATCAATGAGCTGCGAATGACACACGGCTGGACGATGGTTCTTCGTTTTGCCGTCTGTGCACCACTTTTAATACGTACTCACTGCAGCGGCACGTGAACAATCCACAAGCCGCCTCGTTTCCGAGATCGTAGTTACGAGGCGCCCTGCCATCACAATTTGTCGTTTATCAAACTCCGATAAATCGGCAGCTTTTCCCATTCTGACTCCAAACACTGTACTAACCGAAAGCCGGTCCTCGGACTGTATATATACTGCTCTGTGAACTTCACCTGCGCCACCGGGGCCGCGGGTGGCCTAGAGGTCAATCTTCGTGACTGCCACGGAAATGACCTCGGGTTCGATCCCAGTCAGGTACGAACGCTCGAACCACTAAATATCTGCCGTGAGTCGGATGAGCACGTTAAGCCGTCGGGCCCCCAGGTAATAAATAAGGGCTTCTTTCTCCCCGTTTCTACCTCGCTTCCGTCTCACTTTTCTACCGGGCATTCTAGCCCAAATCTCCTAGCTTCCTATTTCTAAGGATTGTTTAAGACCTGGGGTCAGACACTCCCTTCCTGAAATCCTCTACATATGATCTGATCTGATCACCTGTGCCACCGTTCGGTCTTCAGGCGCGCTCATTTCTCTAGACTGGGGGTGGTCATAATGCAATGGCTCATCGCTGTATATGACTCATCGCTGTATATGGCTCATTGCTGTATATCGCTCATCGCTGTATATACGTATGTAACCCTAAAACATATATTTTAAGCAACTAGAAATGCGCAATATTTACCTGAAATTTTAAAGCAAAATTAATCAATTTTTGTTTTGGATTACAATTGGTTTTGGCCAAATTAAAATATTAAAATTAAATTGTTCCAGATGTCGTAATTTTGCACAAAATTAAAGAGAAAAGACGACAGAGAAAAAATGAATCCTGTGAAAGAAAAACAAAAGTTTTTTTCTTATTGGAAGGAAAATATGAGAAAGTGATAGGCAGAAATATAGATAGCAATTCAGCAAGGCTTTATCAAGGATAAATTATATCAAATGCTCCCATAGTTTCTACCACTAACAAGGAATTTGTGTTTTTGTCTGTGATGTTTGCCAGCAGCTAATTTTTAAATGATGGGCATTTTAAAGCATTTATTTTAAAAAAAATGTCAATTGTGGGGAAACTGAAAAGCAATTAACAAACAAGCAATGAAGCAAGCAGCACAGCCATTACCCAACCCAAAACAAGTCCAAAAATGTAAGCAAACATACTTTTCAAATTTAGAACTCAATTTGTTCAATAATAGAAAAATATAACAAAGCGTAAATTAAGAACGCAAACCAAATAAGATTGAGAGAACAAAAACTGTAAGACAATTTCACAGTGGTTGCAAAGGTGAAAAAAATGTATGAGTTCTGTAAGTAAAGGAAACTTATTTGAAAAGGAATTGTTGTAAATAGGCTATCAAAATTTGGAAGGAATAGGGATTCAGGTGAAAAATTCTGTCTATGTACATTATGTATCAGAATCAGTGGTATATACTGCAAAACCCAGTGAATTCATTTGCTTTGACTAGGAGAATCGAATCTCATTGTCATCATTCCCAGAAGTGCTGACTTCACTAAATTATTTGGGGGAAGACTTAAAGAGATTGGGCATGAAAGGAGGGGCATCATTTCTGCCCTACTATCAAAAGGAAAATAAAAGTAAGAATATGAAAAATATAAACCACCAGATTCAACGTACTTCTTAATAATTGAAAATAGTCCTAAATTATAAAATTAAAAAATAATAGAAAAATAGTTCTATTAACTTAGAACTATTATTTTATAAAAACATATTTTATGAATACGTCATATATTTCTTCTGTTGGATGGATTGGGAAACGAATTTCCCTGAACAAATATTTTAAATAACATGGTCGGGATATAAATATTTTTCACTGTACACCATGTTCCCTTCATTCAGAAAACTTGAAATTCTTTTTTTTCCCCATCGTCCTGGAGCGGGAATCGAACCCACACCTCCCGATTTCCGTTCGATCACGCTAGGCATTACACTACCCAGGACAAGGAAATTCCAAGCAATTGGACAAAGATATCTGAGAACCTTCCGATTTCCGGTCGAGCATGCTAGGCATTACACTACCCAGGACAAGGAAATTCCAAGCAACTGAACATAGATATCTGAGAACCTTCCGATTTCCGGTCGAGCATGCTAGGCATTACACTACCCAGGACAAGGAAATTCCAAGTAACTGAACAAAGATATCTGAGAACCTTCCGATTTCCGGTCGAGCATGCTAGGCATTACACTACCCAGGACAAGGAAATTCCAAGCAACTGAACATAGATATCTGAGAACCTTCCGATTTCCGGTCGAGCATGCTAGGCATTACACTACCCAGGACAAGGAAATTCCAAGCAACTGAACAAAGATATCTGAGAACCTTCCGATTTCCGGTCGAGCATGCTAGGCATTACACTACCCAGGACAAGGAAATTCCAAGCAACTGAACATAGATATCTGAGAACCTTCCGATTTCCGGTCGAGCATGCTAGGCATTACACTACCCAGGACAAGGAAATTCCAAGCAACTGAACATAGATATCTGAGAACCTTCCGATTTCCGGTCGAGCATGCTAGGCATTACACTACCCAGGACAAGGAAATTCCAAGTAACTGAACAAAGATATCTGAGAACCTTCCGATTTCCGGTCGAGCATGCTAGGCATTACACTACCCAGGACAAGGAAATTCCAAGCAACTGAACATAGATATCTGAGAACCTTCCGATTTCCGGTCGAGCATGCTAGGCATTACACTACCCAGGACAAGGAAATTCCAAGCAACTGAACAAAGATATCTGAGAACCTTCCGATTTCCGGTCGAGCATGCTAGGCATTACACTACCCAGGACAAGGAAATTCCAAGCAACTGAACATAGATATCTGAGAACCTTCCGATTTCCGGTCGAGCATGCTAGGCATTACACTACCCAGGACAAGGAAATTCCAAGCAACTGAACATAGATATCTGAGAACCTTCCGATTTCCGGTCGAGCATGCTAGGCATTACACTACCCAGGACAAGGAAATTCCAAGCAACTGAACAAAGATATCTGAGAACCTTCCGATTTCCGGTCGAGCATGCTAGGCATTACACTACCCAGGACAAGGAAATTCCAAGCAACTGAACATAGATATCTGAGAACCTTCCGATTTCCGGTCGAGCATGCTAGGCATTACACTACCCAGGACAAGGAAATTCCAAGCAACTGAACAAAGATATCTGAGAACCTTCCGATTTCCGGTCGAGCATGCTAGGCATTACACTACCCAGGACAAGGAAATTCCAAGCAACTGAACATAGATATCTGAGAACCTTCCGATTTCCGGTCGAGCATGCTAGGCACTACTTTACCTAGGACAAGGAAATTCCAAGCAACTGAACATAGATATCTGAGAACCTTCCGATTTCCGGTCGAGCATGCTAGGCATTACACTACCCAGGACAAGGAAATTCCAAGCAACTGATCATAGATATCTGAGAACCTTCCGATTTCCGGTCAAGCATGCTAGGCATTACACTACCCAGGACAAGGAAATTCCAAGCAGCTGAACATAGATATCTGAGAACCTTCCGATTTCCAGTCGAGCATGCTAGGCATTACACTACCCAGGACAAGGAAATTCCAAGCAACTGAACATAGATATCTGAGAACCTTCCGATTTCCGGTCGAGCATGCTAGGCATTACACTACCCAGGACAAGGAAATTCCAAGCAACTGAACATAGATATCTGAGAACCTTCCGATTTCCGGTCGAGCATGCTAGGCATTACACTACCCAGGACAAGGAAATTCCAAGCAACTGAACAAAGATATCTGAGAACCTTCCGATTTCCGGTCGAGCATGCTAGGCATTACACTACCCAGGACAAGGAAATTCCAAGCAACTGAACATAGATATCTGAGAACCTTCCGATTTCCGGTCGAGCATGCTAGGCACTACACTACCTAGGACAAGGAAATTCCAAGCAACTGAACATAGATATCTGAGAACCTTCCGATTTCCGGTCGAGCATGCTAGGCATTACACTACCCAGGACAAGGAAATTCCAAGCAACTGATCATAGATATCTGAGAACCTTCCGATTTCCGGTCGAGCATGCTAGGCATTACACTACCCAGGACAAGGAAATTCCAAGCAGCTGAACATAGATATCTGAGAACCTTCCGATTTCCAGTCGAGCATGCTAGGCATTACACTACCCAGGACAAGGAAATTCCAAGCAACTGAACATAGATATCTGAGAACCTTCCGATTTCCGGTCGAGCATGCTAGGCATTACACTACCCAGGACAAGGAAATTCCAAGCAGCTGAACATAGATATCTGAGAACCTTCCGATTTCCGGTCGAGCATGCTAGGCATTACACTACCCAGGACAAGGAAATTCCAAGCAACTGAACATAGATATCTGAGAACCTTCCGATTTCCGGTCGATCATGCTAGGCATTACACTACCCAGGACAAGGAAATTCCAAACAACTGAACATAAATATCTGAGAATCTTCATTTGCTTTGACTAAGAGAATCAATGGAATTTCCTTGTCCTGGGTAGTGTAATGCCTAACATGCTCGACCGGAAATCGGAAGGTTCTCAGATATCTATGTTCAGTAGCTTGGAATTTCCTTGTCCTGGGTAGTGTAATGCCTAGCAAGCTCGACCGGAAATCGGGAGGTACGGGTTCGATCCCCGATTCTGGACGATGAAAAAAAAAAACTTTTTTGAATGAAGGGAACATGGTGTACAGTGAAAAATATTGAAAGATATTTTATGAAATAATAGTTTTTTAATAGTTTTAAAAAGAAAATATTCCTACTAAGTATTAATAATTTTTAAAACACATATTTATAAAGTATCTAAACATTTTGTTTCCAAGTGTGTATAGGGACGGCAGCAAACTTGCTGCAACAAAGAATGATATCGTAAAAACAGTAGATATAAATTTTAAAAAAATTAATAGAGGTGCAAAATGGATAAATTCTGTGGGTTTTTTTTTTATTTATTTATTTATGTAGTTTATTTTTGATAATTGTTTTCAACACTTAACACATTTCACATGAACATTTTTTAAAGCACAGCACAAGGTTGGCTATCACGTTGTGCATCATTTATCAAATGAGTAATGCTACAACATGGGACAAAAAGAGTTTTTTCATGGAGGAAGAAAATTCCTATCAGTGTGAATTCGGGCCATTGTCTAAAGTATAAATCTAAATATTATAAAAAGCACCCAGTGTGTGTGATAGCCTTAACACCCTGGAAAACATTCACTATTTTTTAGATATGTTTCAGTTTCATGTCTTTGACAAGTTAGTAAAATTATTCATTGCATTGATTATGATATGCTTTCCAACATACCAGAAATCATTACTCAAGTTATGAGGATAATGGCTGTGGAATAAATCTCGCTCCTGTGCCCTGACCTTTGACCCCATTTCGATGATATTCAACAGAATTGGTTCAGTATACCTCCGGAGCAAAATAATAAAGTTTTGTCGTTCAAATCGTTTATTTAGAGGAAGAATGTGCAGGCCACAGGAGGCACAGAGCATATAGTGCCAAATGAAAACATAAGATGGTATTTACAATGAGAATGTACTACTGTATATAAAGGAGAAATATATACAAATAAAGACACATGACGGAAACAGCAACTATGCAGGAAAGAGCATAAAAGTACTGGTATAATGAACAATACGTGACAGTGACAAAAGCATAGGTACAAAGAATAGATCCGGTGTTAGGAGAAGTGACGGCCGCAAAGGATAAGGCAGCCGGACGTTGCAGCGAAGGTGGAGCATCAACGGACTGTGAGACGTCCATAGCAACCTCTGCAGGCCTAATGAAAGACACTTCATCACCGCCAGGAATAGCAGAAGAGGAAGCTACTGGAGCAGGCAGGGCAGCGATAGAACACTGAGGTGAGGAGGGGCAAGACGAACGAGGTACGTCATTGACGACTGCACCAATAGAAGGAGTGCTCGCTGAATCTGCAATTCCGGAAACGAGGGCTTGAATTACGCCACCTCCGGAAGCCGCCATTTTTTTTTTTTTTTTTTTTTTTTTGATTGGAGGTTTAACGACCACCGTGAGCAACTCAATGGGCTATAAGCAGTCGCCCGTCCCTAATTTAGGGTCACTGGTTCCAGGGAAGGGAGAGAGCCAGTGCCGTAAGACAAACACAACATCCATGCCTTACCGGGATTCGAACCCGGACCCCGTTCGGACGAATGATCAGAGGCCATCGCTTAGACCACTGCGCCACCGGGGCGATGCCGCCATTTGCAATGGCGATAAGAGATCTTGTCTTGGCCAAGTTGGCTAAGACAGAAGAATGAAGATCAGTAAGCAAATAAGTCACTTACCAGCTCGGCAGGTGTATAGAAATGAAGACGATTCCTTCACGGACACCGTACACACAAAATATAAGGTAGAAACTCGAAATATAGCACACACGGAGCAATAATCACGAGCACAAAAAAAAAAAAAAAAGACAACACATGCCCACAAAAGTTTTGTCGCAATAGAAGCATTTTTAGTCAAGTTATGAGGATAATGGCTGTGGAATAAATCTCGCTCCTGTGCCCTGACCTTTGACCCCATTTCGATGATATTCAACAAAACTGGTTCAGTATACCTCCGGAACAGCATGGTAAAGTTTTGTCGCAAGCGAAGCATTTTTACGTAAGTTATGACGCATAAGGTCGATGGAATGGATCCCACCCCTATGTCCTGACCTTTGACCCCATTTCGTCCATTTTCAATAGGGTTCGTCCTCAGGTTGTCCCCTACCACCTACTAAAATTTCATTGAAATCTAACTATATTTACGCGAGTTATCGTGCGGACAGACAGACGGACAAAGCTGGAGCATATACGCTTCTTCAACATACGGTTGGAAAGCGTAAAAAATGACATACGCAAAGAACAAAAAATAAAAAAAAAAATTGTAGAACAGAACAAAAAATATTGGAGTGCAAGAATTGCCTTAACTCCCCAAAGTCGGTTCACACACACACACACACACACACACACACAAATAACAACAATGTATGCATGGGTAAGACTTCACTAAACACTCAGATATAATTTTGAGGTATGAGTTGCAGTGTTGCTATGTCGTGCTATTTTATAGCAAAAATGATATTTTTTCTGCTCTAGTGCTGTATTTTTCTGAATGCTATTTTCTATTTTTTGGGAAAATTTTGCTATTTTTTTATTTTGCTGAAAATTTTGTATTTTTTTAAAATCCAACTTGTATGCCAACAATTTTTCGGCACTTTGTTAACCGCTTGGCTACATAAAGTTCAAATGCAGAGCATGTTAGTTAACCGTAACTTGATGAAATTTAGCTTCCATAACTTTATATATACCTTGAGTAACTCAGTATATTTTTTTACCTCATTTGATTTTTGATATTGCCAGATTACTTTCTGCTTATGTATCCACATTCTTTCAACCATCCTTCAGAGTTGGTCGGTTTATTTCCATTCGCTATCTGTACTGTCGAGCACTTCAAATGATGACTAGGTGAAATTACACAAAAGGATTGTAAATAATGTTGATTACTTGAAACTTCTAGCAAACTGTTGCCCAGGAATATGCCTATTGCAAACCAGATGTCCTGTGACTGATCTTCTTCATTTAAAGACGAAATTACTCAAATGTCAAAATTGAAAGCGGAATACAGTAGTTTTCTGTTTGTGGATTGGATTAATCTCTTTAAGGATAGCATACCAACAAATCCAATTAAATTTTGGGGGTGGGGCGTGTTAGACTGTACCTGTAAGAGGCAATCCATTTACAGTACTTTCCGACACTGTTTTAGCTGCACTTTCTGTACTCATCAGCAATGCAGTTGTTGAAAGAATATTTTCCAAACTGAATTTGCTGAAAAATGTAACTCAAAATTGCATGAAAGTTCAAATGCTCCAGGCTCTACTGAGAATCCTGTGCCATTTGATATTTGAAGCAAAATGTTGCAAAAATTCTCCGTATGAAAAGGAAATAACACATAAAACTAAAGTTCGGGTAGATTACGTCAAAGAATCAGTATGAAAAGGAAATAAAATATCCGTTTATTGACGTATAAATATTATTAATAAAGCGTAAGCTTTCAACACCAACGGGTGCCTTCTTCAGACTTGTTCGTGGCTAGGCAAGGCAAGAGGAATAAACAATAGAAATTTTTGAAATAAACATGAACAGAATTTGAGAACGTGATATGTTGCGTCGAGTGCATGCGACAACGAGAGATGTCAACAGAAGCGTGCTAGGCGTGAAGAAAATTTCTCCGATTACTAGCAAAATACTAAAACAATTTGAAAATTCACTGTACAAGTATGATAAACGCTTGTACTGTTAGGATAGTGATAATGAGGATGATGATATTGACATTATTGAAGAGTTTAATGTTACAAAAAATGCTTAATTATAATCCATTAAAACAAGAATCTTACTTTCATAAACATGAGTTGCTTCATTTACTCTTAAGATTCTGTGTTTTGCATTGCACCCTTAAATTATGTGCCCATATGCGATTCCTTTTTATAGGAAAATGTGGTACTCTGATGCGCTATTCACTTTTATACAATTGAAAGAATGCTATACAAAGTTCTTGTACGGCTGCAATACTAAAGTATAAGAAATGCAGAAAGTTCTTTGAAGTGCTGTCTTTTTCTTCTTGAAATACTATTTTTTAAGCTTTTATTGGAACTCTGATGCCACGTTTTTGCTATTTTTGCTACTTTTCATGGCAAACCTTGCTATTTTTCTAATATCTGACCTGGCAACACTGATGAGTTGCTGCATTTCTTCCAGTTGAGGAAGAATTTTTGTTGTGTGTCATGTGCTGTGAATTAAAATGCGCAATATAGGGCGCACAACATGTTGGGTTGGTGCGAATGAAATGTCCGGCAAAGGACCAGCACACATGGACGGCGAGAACGGAAAAATGGGGCAACTTACTTCGGCAAAATAATCTCCCTCGGCATCGACACATAGTTGCCATCTCTCCGGCAAGACCATGATCCCGGAACAAAAAAACGTCTTCTGGTTGAGACTCGAAGAAGTCATCAACTGCACGTTGAACCTCGTTGTCTGTCGTGAACTGTTTCCCGGACAGAAAGTGATCCAGGCGACGAAACAGATGATAGTCTGTCGGAGACAAGTCATTCTGCAGGGATGGTTTGGCCTCTTGCCAAGAAACTAAGATGAATTATCCCGGTTGTGGATTACCAGACAAGGAGCATCAACTTCTTGGTGTGTAGGGGTGGCTTAGGGTGCCGTTCAGCAGGCTGTGCCTTGCTTAACTATTGTGCAGATCGTTTCCGATTATCATAAAGGACCCATTTCTCGTCGCAGGTGACGATTCAATGTGGTAGAGGTTCCTGTTTGTTCCTGGAAAGCAGCGACATGCAGACTTCCAAACGCCTAGTCTTGTTGGCAGTTGTCAACCCATGCGACAGCCACATGTCCAGCTTTTTGACCTTACCCAGCGCAGCCAGACGCCGAACAACTGTCGTGTGGTGGACACCTACCTCTGCCGCTATCTCATGACACGTTTTTGGGGGTCCGCTTCAACCACACGTAACAGAACATCTTCAAGAATAGCAACTGGTCGATGACCACGTGTTTCGTTTTGCAGGTTCGTATCTCCGCTCGGGAACCTCACAAACCATCGCCGAATGGTTCGTTCGTTAGCTGTGTTCTCCCCAAATGCTTTTGTTAACGTTTCGAGCGGCAATTCCAGCAGAATGGCCCAGTTTAAATTCACACAGGAAGATGACTCTCAAATCCGGCGTTTACATGATTCCTTTGCAAGTCACGTTACGTCTAAACAAACCACGCCTGAACCTTGTTCTTCACACACGTGCTAGCTATTTATAGTAACTCTGTGACGTAATACGCGCAACATCTATGGGTGGTTCCATTCCGCTGTGGTGGGGGACCTGTCTCCACTGCTCGTTCCCGCCGAACATTTCATTCGCAGCAACACAATATATTGTGTGAAATGAGAACAGAGTGAATTAAAATGAGTGATATCATTAATAAACTGTTGAAAAGGCACCCTCCCATTTTCTGAACTTTGATGGGAGTATACTCCAATTTATCCTGAGTGAGAGATCTCAGTATTCATACACTAAGCATTTTCATATTTTCATGTAACTACGAAAAGCATTTGTCCATATATGCAAAATAAATTGTGCTTTCGTCCAGACCAGTTTTTTCCTTTTTTTTTTCTTTCTTTTTTTTTTTTTTTTTTTGCTGAATCGGGCTTTTTTAATGTGACTGACACCAAAAATACCATATTACTATTATCTGATAGAAACCATACTTTCCATCAACAGGTAAAAAGTACATACCTAAAATATCATTTCTATTATGCAATGGAAACAATAATTTTCATCCAATAATCGAAAGCACACACCTAAAATAACATTTCTATTATGCAACAGAAACAATAATATCCATCCAATAATAGAAAGCACACACTTAAAATATAATTTCTGTTGTCCAATTGAAACAATACTTTTTCCATTAACTAATAAAAAGTGCACACCTAAAAATATCATTTCTATTGTCCAGTTGGAATAATGCTTTCCAACAACAAATTGAAAGCAAACTCCAAAAATATAATTTACTACTGTCCAATAAGAAAAATATTTTCAATCAATGGATAGAAAGCACCCACCCCAAATTATATCTCTTGATTACTTAATACACTGCTGGACATCCAAAATGCAATACCAAAAAGGGGCACGAGATAGCAAAGCCAGATTTACTGGACACATAACAAGAGCTACAAAGATGAAACGATTGAGCTTACAAGCCCGTGCGACTTGCGGAACACGCAGACATCAATAGTTCGTGTGGCCCCCATGGCTGGCAATAACGGCCGCTACACGCCGCGGCATCGAACGAAAGAGGCTTTGGATGTGGGCTTGGGGGTATGTCGGTCCAGGCTGCTTCCACACCTTGCCACAGTTCATTAGGCGTAGCCGCGGGTGCTGCTTGTCGGGCCACTCGGTTGCCGATCAGCGACCAGAAGTGTTCGATGGGCGACATATCGGGAGAACAGGCGGGCCACGGAAGCAGTGACAGCTGGTGGGCCGTGAAGAATTGTTGCACGATGCGTACCACGTGCGAGCGCGCATTGTCCAGTTGAAACGTGGCCGCTGGCAGGTCCTGTAGGTAAGGGAGGACTACAGGCTCCAAAACCTTGGAGGTGTAGCAGTGGCTGTTGAGTGTACCGGCGATGAGTACCAGAGGGGTGCGGGTATCATATCCAATTGCGCCCCAAACCATAACGCCAGGCGACGGACCGGTATGACGATGCATAATGCAGGCGTCATACAGTCTCTCGCTGAGATGCCGGCACGCGCGGATCCGACCATCGTGGTGTTGCAAACAGAAGCGGGATTTGTCGGAGAAGATAATGTCGTGCCATTCCGTAGTCCAGGTGTGGCGTTCAACGTCCCACTGCCGCCGCACTCGCCGATGGTGTAATGTCAATGGTAATCGGAGCAATGGACACCGTGCGACAAGTCCCCGCTCCTGCAGACGACGTCGAACGGTACGTGCTGACACAGGTTGTTGCGCAACACACCCTAATTCCTGCGCTAACGTTCGTGATGTGGCGGTGCGAGCCGTCAACGTCCGCCGCACAACATGCCGGTCCTCTCGTTTGGTGGTGTGCCGCGACTGCGGCAATCGCTCACGTCGGTCCATCCGTCCCTCCTGCACCCACCGAATCCATACTCGCCTCACTTTAGCTGGATGTCGTCCCACGCGGGCGCCGATGTCTCGGTACAATAAACCGCTTTCGCGATAAACCACTATTCGTCCTCTCTCGAACTCCGAAACGTGCTGGAATGACTGCCGTATTCTGCGACGAGGCATCAGGAAGCTCCCCACGCACAGATTCGGCAGTACAACACACTTCCACTACTTACACCCCGCCTTCTGCGCACCCTTCTTATAGTGCTTCTCAGTAGCTTGCCGGGCGCACATGATTTGCATATAGCCTGCAATGCTAATCGTTTGCATGTCCTCTCGCGGGCGACGCATGCTGCGATTTTCAGGCCAATCGGATGCTTCCTTCTTGGTGTTGCATTTTGGGTGGCCAGCAGTGTAGCTCAAAAAACTTTGCATTTGTATTAAAAGGATTACATGGAGAGGGGTCAATGGAATAGTCCAGATTTCAGACCAAGGATTCAGCACTGATCGGAGCACAAATTTATCTTTTACAAAAGTTTTCAAAAATTGTATAAACAATTCGCAGATCCATCAAATTAACTCCCAGTTAGAGTAGGGCTGTTTATGTAGATAGGAGAAGCTGATGTGAGAGTAGTAACAGAGTAAGGAGGAAATAGGTGGATTTAGTGGAAGAACGTGGCTTGTACAACTGAGCTGGGTACCTTTTTCATAGAAGAAAAGGTTAATATAGGGGCACATTGAGGTGGTTTAGAAGTGTGTTGCATGGTACATAAATCAGTTCTTAGAAGTTATATTCTATGATATTATGTTATGATACAAACCAAGGAAGAGGCATTAAACACGATGGCTTGAAGGCGTGAATATATACAGGGTGCATAGGAAAGTCCCTTTAGCCTGGAATAACTTGCGAACGAAGAGAGATACAGTTACGCAAGTCAGATAACGGTATAGTAAAGTGACTACGCCCAATCGAATACAACCAATAGCAGCGCCCCTAGTGGCGAAATGCGGAAGTTAGCCATTGCAAATCGAAAACGAAAAGAGATAGAGCAAAATTTCCAATTACAAAGTCGTTGAGCATCAATTAATTAGTACAAAACGACATTTGTTTCACACGGATAAAATAAATTTCCGCCTGAATACCCTAAAATGTCCGAAATCGATGTGCGACGATTCGAATCTGCATATTCACATTTCGCAAATGTAGCCGTATGCAAATGCAGATTGTGACGTTGTACCGTACCTACGATATAAAAACCAGTAGCAGGATGTACTCTGATCAGAAGTTTAGGTCTACGTACGCTGTGTGAGAATGGCGAGCTTGGATTTCTGGGGTGGCGTAAAAAATCAGGTGTATGCAACAGCGCCTACAAGTCTGCTGGATCTACGTCCTCGTGGTACAGATGCTTGCAATAGTGTGACACCTTCCATGCTGAGGAATGTGCATGCAGAGTTACTTTCACGAATACAACTGTGTATCGTGGGCAATGGCGAACTCTTCGAACATACTCGACATTAACTTTTTATCACTGTGCGCCAGTTTGCCATTTTTGTTTTTGTTTTGTCTGACGTCATCAAACTTTTTTTTTTTGATTGGAGGTTTAACGACCACCGTGAGCAACTCAATGGGCTATAAGCAGTCGCCCGTCCCTAATTTAGGGTCACTGGTTCCAGGGAAGGGAGAGAGCCAGTGCCGTAAGACAAACACAGCATCCATGCCTGACGGGATTCGAACCCGGACCCCTTACGGACGAATGATTAGAAGCCAGCGCCTTAGACCACTGCGCCACCGGGGCGGCATCATCAAACTGCATTGACATAAGTACGCATTTATGCAATAACTTGTGTGTATTTGCTCATACCTATGCCTGTTCCCTTCAAACGTTGACACAAATGGCTGCGCATCGATTTCGGATACTTTAGGGTATTCAGGCGACAATTTATCTTATCCGTGTGAAACAAATGTCGTTTTGTACTAATTAATTGATGCTCTACAACTTTGTAATTAGAAATTTTGCTCTATCTCTTTTCGTTCTCGATTTGCAATGCCTAACTTCCGCATTTCGCCACTAGGGGCGCTGCTATTGGTTGTATAAGATCGGGCGTACTGAAGGAACTAATTGAAAGAGCTAGGGAATATGAACTTCTATTGTGCATGGCTTTTATCGATTTTGAAAAAGCCTTTAATTCGGTGAAACCATCAGCAGTTACAATGGCTCTGAAATCCTGCGGTATTGAAGATGCATACATTAGTATTATTAATAACATCTATGAAAATGCAAGTGCAGAGATTCGGCTGTTTGAGAATACAGCACACATAAAAGAAGGAAAGGGAGTGAGACAAGGTGACACCATATCTCCAAAGCTCTTTAATGCTACATTGGAGGGTGTCTTTCAGTCGCTAAGCCGGGAAAACAAGGGGATAAAGATTAATGGAGATTATTTAACTCACCTTTGTTTTGCTGATGGCGTAGTCATTTTTGCAACTACCCCATTAGAACTGCAGTGTATGATCCAGGAACTTGCTGACAAGAGTAAAGAAGTGGGATTAAAAATGAACTTTCAGAAGACAAAAGGGATGTTCAATGCTTTTTCAAGAAATAAATATTTATCGATTGATGGAGAAAAGCTGGAGATAACAGACACGTATGTTTATCTTGGACAGCAGATATCAAGTGAGGGTTGCCGCCCCGCTGGCGCAGTGGTCTAAGCGATGGCCTCTGATCATTCGTCCGAACGGGGTCCGGGTTCGAATCCCGGTGAGGCATGGATGTTGTGTTTGTCTTACGGCACTGGCTCTCTCCCTTCCCTGGAACCAGTTACCCTAAATAAAAGACGGGCGACTGCTTATAGCCCATTGAGTTGCTCACGGTGGTCGTTAAACCTCCAATCAAAAAAAAAAAAAAAAAAAAAGAGTGAGGGTCACATTGATGAAGAAATTAATCGGCGTACAAAACTTGCCTGGAGAGCTTTTGGAAGAAGCAGCACAATTTTCAAGAGCAATATGCCATTATGTCTTAAAGGAAAAGTGTTTGATCAATGCATCCTTCCAGTGCTTACGTATGGTGTAGAGATGTGGACCTTAACTAAAAGAGACATACAAAGGCTGCACACAACTCAAAGTAGCATGGAGAAGTGCATGCTTGGTGTAACCAGGAGAGATAAGAAGAGGAACTCGTGGATCCGAAAAATGACAAGAGTGGAAGACATCATGCTCAGAGTTAAATCCCTGAAATGGCAATGGGCTGGACATACTGCCAGAAGGACAGACCATCGATGGACAGCCGAAATTTTAGATTGGATTCCATGGGACAGGAAAAGACCCAGAAGAAGACCACATGAGAGATGGATGGATGAAATTCGAAAGTATGAAAGAGTGACATGGAGGAGACTGGCACAAGACAGACCATTGTGGAGGAAACTTGGGGAGACCTTCGTCCAGCAGTGGTTGATAATGGTTGACAATGATGATGATGAAGATGATACAATATTTGAGGGAGAAAATCCTCGCAATTGTTAGTTTGCTGTTAAATGTTTTCAGCAAACTAACAATTCAGTTTCTTCTTTTTTAAAGAAATCTGTTCCAGTAACATACACCGATGAACCATTCCAATTATGACCACCCCATTCTAGAGAAATGAGCTCGCCTGGAGACCGAACGCTGGCGCAGGTGAACTTCACAGAGCAGTATATATACAACCCGAGGACCGACTTTCGGTTAGTATAGTGTTCGGAGTCAGAATGGCAAAAGCTGCCGATTTATCGGAGTTTGATAAAGGACAAATTGGGATGCCAAGGCGCCTCGTAACTACGATCTCGGAAACGGCGCGGCTTGTGGTTGTTCACGTGTCGCTGTGGTGAGTACGTATCAAAAGTGGTGCACATATGGCCAAACGACGAACCATCGTCCCGCCACGTGTCGTCCGCAGCTCTCTGATGCCAGAGGGGAGCGGAGAGTGTCGCGCATTGTTCACAGCGACCGCAGGGCCACAATGCGACAAATCATCTGCAGCTACAACAATGGTGATCAGGGCAATGTGTCACAGCACACAGTTCACCGCAGCCTTCTGCGCATGGGACTGCGTAGCCGAAGACCCAGCCGAGTCCTCAAGCTCACTGCACGTCATCGCCAACAACGCATGAAATGGGCCCAAGATCATCGAGATTGGACCGTACATGATTGGAAGAAAGTGACGGGATCTGACGAATCAAGATTCTTGGTGCATCACGTAGACGGCGGAGTGTGGATAAGCCGATTACCAACGGAAGCTATGGCACATGGATGCACTGTTGAGCGGAAACAACCCGGCGGTGGTGGTGTTATGCTGTGGGCGATGATTTCTTGGGACACTTTAGGCCCCATTATCCCAACAGCATAATCCCTGACAGCTGTCAGGTATCTGAACATCGTTGCGGACCAAGTTCACCCATTCATGGTAACTGTGTTTCCTGCTGGTGATGGTCATTACCAACAGGATAATGCGCCATGCCCCACTTCCAGAATCGTCGAGGAGTGGTTCGAGGAACATTGTGGTGAATTTATATTTATGCCCTGGCCTCCAAATTTACCTGACATGAACCAAATCGAACATTTGTGGTTGAACGTGGAAAAGCGGGTTTCGAATCTCAGGCCACAAGATTTAAAAGAAATGTGCACACATTCAGTACATGTAGGTGAATCTTTACTGTTTTAGCATAGAGAGACCTCTATTTGTTCTGTATTGTCATTCAGTTATAATATTTGCATGAAGTAATAATGCCTTCGGCACTTTACATTTTGTCATAGTGATTATGTTATTGGATCACAACTGATTCTGTAGAATTTATGGTTTTGAAATCTGAACTATTTTTCTTTGACAAGGAGGTTGCTTCATGTGCTTGCTTGACAGCTTCTTGTGTGCTGAAATATGAATATGTAATAGAGACTGAGAAAACTTATGTTCATGATATGTAAATATTTAATTAATATTTGTAAGATGTGCATATATTATATTCATTTCTTTCAATTTCTGAACAGTGATTGTTTGGTGATAATGTTGAGTGCTGTGTATGCCAAGCTATTGGTAGTGATGGGAATATGTTTTCCCTTGGCTGAAGTAATCTCTCACAAGATTCCAGCTTCATATTATGAGGTAAGGAGCACTGATAAAATATTATAAATAGTATCATCTCAGTATTGTTCAACCCCTGCATAATTAAGATTGATCATGAAAAAGACCACCACCTATATAAATCATTATGTTCTGAAGATGGAGACCTGTTTGATGCTTCAGCATGGTTGATACACGGGGAAGAAGTTATTGGTCGTAATAGAGGATTAATTTATCTCACATATTATACACTGCTCGCCACCCAAAATGCAACACCAAGAAGGAAGCATCCGATTGGCCTGAAATTTGCAGCATGCGTCGCCCGCGAGAGGACATGCAAACGATTAGCATTGCAGGGCATACGCAAATCATGTGCTCCCGGCACGCCACCGAGAAGCACTATAAGAAGGGTGCACAGAAGGCGGGGTGTAAGTAGTGGAAGTGTGTTGTGCTGCCGGACCTCTGCGTGGGAAGCTTCCTGATGCCTCGTCGCAGAATATGGTAGTCATTCCAGCACGTTTCGGAGTTCGACAGAGGACGAATAGTGGCTTATCGCGACAGCGGTTTACCGTACCGAAACATTGGCGCCCGTGTGGGACAACGTTCAGCCACAGTGAGCCGATTATGGATTCGGTGGCTGAAGGAGGGACGGACGGACCGACGTGAGCGATTGCCGAAACCGCGGCATACCTCCGAACTACAGGACCGGCACATCACGAACGTTATCGCAGGAATTAGGGTGTGTTGCGCAACAACCTGTGTCAGCACGTACCGTTCGATGTCGTCTGTAGGGGCGGGGACTTGTCGCACGGCGCCCATTGCGCCGATTACCATTAACGTTACACCACCGGGGAGTGCGGCGGCAGTGGGCCGTAGAACGCCACACCTGGACTTCGGAATGGCACGACATTTTCTTCTCCGACGAATCTAGCTTCTGCCTGCAACACCACGATGGTCGGATTCGCGCGTGGCGGTACCGCGGCGAGAGACTGTATGACGCCTGCATTATGCATCGTCATACCGGTCCGTCACCTGGCGTTATGGTTTGGGGCGCAATTGGATATGACACCCGCACCCCTCTGGTACGCATCGCCGGTACACTCAACAGCCACCGCTACATCTCCGACGTTTTGGAGTCTGTAGTCCTCCCTTACCTGCAGGACCTGCCAGCGGCCACGTTTCAACAGGACAATGCGCACCCGCACGTGGCACGCATCGTGCAACAATTGATCACGGCCCACCAGGTGTCACTGCTGCCGTGGCCCGCCTGTTCTCCTAATATGGCGCCCATCGAACACGTCTGGTCGCTGATCGGCAACAGAGTGTCCTGGCAAGCGCCACCCGCAGCTACGCCTGATGAACTGTGGCAACGTTTGGAAGCTGCCTGAACCCACATACCCCAAGCCCACATCCAAAGCCTCTTTCGTTCGATGCCGCGGCGTGTAGCGGCCGTTATTGCCAGCCATGGGGGTCACACGAACTATTGATGTCTGCGTGTTCCGCAAGTCGCACGGCTGGTAAGCTCATTCGTTTCATCTTTGTATCTGTTGTTACGTGTCTAGTAAATCTGGCGTTGCTATCTCGTCTTCTTGGTGTTGCATGTTGGGTGGCCAGAAGTGTAATTCATAAAAAAATCATTTCAGTTCTTCTGAGATTGCTTCCTTGCGTTTTCTAATGGTTGGGTTTTTTGTTTTGTTTTTTATTGGAGGTTTAATGACCACCGTGCGCACCTCAATGGTGGCTATGAGCATTCGCCCGTCCCTAATTTAGAGTCACTGGTTCCAGGGAAGGGAGAGAGCAAGTGCCGTAAGACAAACACAACATCCATACCTCACCGGGATTCGAACCCGGATCCCTTTCGGACAAATTATCAGAGGCCATCGCTTAGACCACTGCGCCACGGGGGCGGCATGGTTGGGTTTAAGTTCACTATAAGGCACAGCTGTTATTTTTCATAAGATCCCAATTTTCCCATTTTCTGGCCCCAGTAGCCATACATAAAAATCAGGTGATTTAACTATCTAGAAAAAAAAAATAATAAATAAATAAACTAAAAAAACATTTTATATTTTATTTAAGTCATAAGAAGCTCTCCTTTCTTCACTTACTGATTGCATTTTGATGCTTGAAAACTGTTATAATTTTTTCATTATTAATTATTCAAGCAGCAATTAACCAAACTCAGGCTGAAGAATATTTCTTCCTTCATTTCCACATAATATGCAAGGATTGTCCCAAAACAACTGGGAATGCTTTTATAGCAGAAATATATGTATCTTAATTATCAAGGAAGTGGTCATCTTTTTCGAATTACTCTCCATAGCATCGAATACAGGTGTCCCAACGTTCCTCCCACTTTTTGAATGTCTTTTAGAATTCTTCTTCTGAAATGCTGTTGATGTAACCCTGTGCAGCTACAATAAATTTTTCATCAATCTCAAATTGTCGTCCCCATAATGTATTTTTTAAAATGGGGAACAACCAGAAGTCACGTAGTGACAAGTCTGGACTATATGCATGTTAGGGCATCAACTTAATATTCATTTTCCCCAAATAAGAAACGACCATGTGCGGCCTTGCATTGGGCCGCACATAAAAAGAAATGGGGTACCTAAGTTGAACACACTCGTTTCATGCCCAAATGCTCAGTTAAAAATCTGTGAATTGATTTTGAAATGTGAACCATATCTTCTATATCTCTAATTGATAGGTGTCTGTCTTCCCGTATAATAACACTTATTGTATTGATGTTTACCTCTGTAACACTCGTTGAAGGTATTTCTCCATGCGCGACTAAAGCCGCCGACTCACGACCATCTATAAATTCTTTATGCCATCTGTAAATTGTTCATTTTTCTAGACATTCATCTTTATAAGCCTTTTGCATAAAACGGAAAGTCTCTCCCATTTGTCCCTCCGACAGACCTCTTAAATCGACAGCAAAATTTAATGGCGTATCTTTGTTCCTCTTTCGCATCAACGTTTTTCGAAAAATCACAGCGTGAAAACACGAAGCAACTCTTATTATACTGCAGACTACCGACGGCGCATGCGTGATAAACAGTTGTGACCGCATGCTATGGTTACTAAAATGACTGACAATAAACAATGCTCTTTCCACGTTTTAGCAACAAACAGTAACCAAAAAATTGTTATTCGGTCACCGCCGGGGAATTGAATCCCGGATCTCTCGATATCTAGCCGAGCGCGTTTGCCTTACACCACGGTGGCCAACAATCCACAGCGCTATGCGTGTTTTTCAGTCAGCTTCTGACATCATAAATCCGTAAGATGGGACCAGCTACTGAGACGTCTCCATCTGGTGGCCATTAACGGCACTGGATGAAGAACTTGGTTGTGACGTCATGCTAAGCGACGGGCAACGTCCATTGGCAGCTGAAGACATTGTGAAAATATTCATTATTTGCTTCAAATTTTTTAAATTCATTTTGACTGATGATTGTGAGCAGTTATTCCATGTACAAAATGTAAAATCTCTGGTAAAAAATTAGTGGCAAAGAAGGGTGAAGGGTTGAATGTGGTAAACGGAAAATGTTCACAATGTAATCAAACTAAATTTGAACTGGGACTAAAGTGTGCTTCTGTAATATATTTTTAAATAACTACTCAAAGTTGAAAAATCACTGCTTAAATAACAAGTCAGGGAAAAGAAAATGTGCTATGTTTGCAGTGGCTACTTAGGTTTTCCTGTGTGCCTCACTAACAATGGGAATATCGATCTCAAAATTTTGGCAAATACATTTGATAATCATCATTACAAGGGAACTAAATCCTAACCCCAGTCTAACTACCCTAAACCCCATACAAATAAATATATTTCAATTTTCATTTTTATATATTTTCAATCTTCATTTCATGTGTGTGGGAAAAAATATTAAGTATGCATGTTCTAACACATGTTCGTAACCGGGGGTGGGGGAAGAAATCGGTGCAAGGTAAGTTTATTTTTCATGTATTTATTTCTGTGTGTACATTGTGCTGAGAGATACACATTCTCAGTATCAATTTAGTCCAGTTAGCAGCCTCAAAACATTTTTATTTACATCTGTAAGCTCTGCAACATTATGCAGATAAAAGTAAGATTATATCTCTAATTCCTTCAATTTCAAAATAGACTACAGAAGGGGAAGAGGCTAAGTTGTTAAAATCACACATAAATACAGACTGTAGTAGCATTATTAGCATTTTTTTGTGACTTTCTTTTCCAAATACGTTCTCAGTATTAATTTAGTATATAGTTGGCCTCCCCCAATTTTTATTAATTTTTGTATGTACTGCAACATTGACTTGGTGCATCATTATCATAATTTTTCTTCTTTGTGAATTACCTTTTCATATTCTCAGAATATTAATTTTGGAACAGTTTGCCTCTTCAAATTTATTTATTTATTTATTTATTTTTGAATGAAAGCAATGTTATTTGATCAGAAAAAGTTAGGATCTAAAAACGCAATTTCTGATGCTGTTTTATTAATTTTTCGCCGTTTTTTTACGCTTTCTAAGCGTAGGTTGAAGAAGCGTATATGCTCCAGCTTTGTCCGTCCGTCCGTCTGTCTGCCCGTCCGCACGATAACTCGCGTAAAAATGGTTCGGTTTCGATGAAATTTTAGCATATGATAGGAGATCACCTGGGGACGAACCCTATTGAAAATGGATGAAATGGGGTCGAAGGTCAGTGCACAGGAGCGGGATCCATTCCATTGCTCTTATGCGTCATAATTTCCGTAAATATGGTTCGATTTCAATGACATTTTAGTATGTGGTAGGGGACCACCTGGGGACGAACCATATTGAAAATGGATGAAATGGGGTCAAAGTCAGAACATAGGATCGGGATCCATTCCAATGCTCTTATGCGTTATAATTTACGTAAAAATGCTTCGATTGCGACAAAACTTTATCATGTTCCGGAAGTACACTGAACCGGTTCTATTGAATATCATCGAAATGTGATCAAAGGTCAGGACACAAAAGCGAGATTTATTCAACAGCCATTATCCTCATAACTTGACTAAAAGTGCTTCTATTGCGACAAAACTTTAGTATGTTGTTCCGGAGGTATACCGAACCAATTCTGTTTAATATCATCGAAATGGGGGTCGAAAGTCAGGGCACAGGAGCGAGATTTATTCCACAGCCATTATCCTCATAACTTGAGTAATGATTTCTGTATGTTGGAAAGCGTATGATAATCAATGCATTACATGATTTTACTAACTTGTTCTTTTATAGATGCAAATTGCAATGTAACAGTACGTCAACGTACTAACAGATTGCATTTCAGTTATTTTCTGAGTCTGTTCAAAACTGCATAAGCATTAACAGTTTTTTGGTATAACCGTTTATAATCGTACAGAACAGAAATATCGAGAAAACATAATTCATGAGAAAGGTAAAACAGACGCAATTTTTTTTTTATTATTTCGGTAGAACTGCTGTTTTATAAAATAATTTGCAGAAAACTAAAATATGGACTTTATTAAGCTGTTCCTTCAAGCATTAAGTACGATTCAATGCCCAGAAACGTATAGTGCTATAACCTTCTCGGAGCACAACTCCGTCGCTTAGCGTGACGTCACAAAAACGATGGTCAAGCCAGTAAAGAGAGGAGGGGGAGTCCCGGAGCCCCGGCTGGTACCACTGGATGGGTCCCTAAACGCCAGTAGCTACCTGCCCATCCTCACTGACCACATGCATCCCTTCATGTTGAACGTTTACCCTGGTGGCGATGGTGTCTACCAACAGGATAATGCGTCGTGCCACGAGGCTAATGGGTTGCATGACTGGTTCCAGGAACACGACAGCGATGTCTCCGCTTTTCCTTGGTCTTCGAAATCGCCCGACCTTAAATCCATAGAGCACTTGTGGGACTCTTTGGATCGATAGGTTCGACATGCCGACCCACAACCACGTCATCTTCGAAACCGTGTTCTGCTGCAGCCCGAACGGGCACGTGTGCCTCGGGCAACCTTTCAGCGCCTCATTACGTCCATGCCATCTGGTCTCAATGCTGTCAGCCGGGTCAAGGGTGGTTATTCCCATTATTAGGTAGGTGGTCATAGTATTCTGATACAACTGTGTAGGTCTTAAGTCACCAGTATTTTAGACATAGAAATTAAGGAAGAATATTCCTCAGAAATACATGGGAAGTTCACTAGAATTTCAAAGCAAAGTTTTGCTGGTCTTCCATGTAACATCTCGGAAAACTTGAAAATTACATCGCCGTTGAACGAGAATCGAATCCGCATCTCCCGATTTCTGCTCCAGGGCGATGTGATTTTCAAGTTTTCTGACGAGATGTTACATGGAAGACCAGTAAAACTTCGCTTTGAATATTCTAGCGAATTCCTCATGTATTACTGAGAAATATTTCTTCCTTAATTTTTAATGGCATAATAGCTGCATGGTGAAAGGCCTTCTGGTTTGCATATCTCTCAAATGGCTGTCCATCTGGGCTTTTCATCCACATCCGTAGCAAGGGTTTACCGCGAATGGCGTTACGCGTAAAATACTTCCAGCAATCGACAAAAACAACTTGTAGCGAGAATCATGCAATTGAATAAATGAGCCATAACTTAGCAAATCACGGCAGAATTCACCATTGGTGTGATGAAGTTCATCTCCGAATGCGTCACGTGTCTTTCCCCATCACAAGCAAGCTACAACATCCAATAACCACGCCAGTTGCCGATGTTGCCTCCACAGAGCATGAAATTACCCCTCTACTGGGCGTGGAAGCATTGACACTGTACCATTGAGGACTAGAAAAAAGTTTTCTGGATGAACGAATCAAGGTTCCTTTACTTCATGTGCAGAGGGGTTACCAACTATACTCCAATTTACTCTGAAAGTGTACTACTGGGAAAGGCGGGACATCTCGTCGTGGAACGAAAGAACGGTATCCATCCGCGTTAATGTGCTCTTCTACTGTTTCCTTTCTCACCCCCCCCCCCTTCCCACACACACACACATCTCACAAGCAGTGGGGATTGTGTCAGTGGGTGTCTGGTGGAGGCCAGACCCCCACTGTCGGAACATCCTCAACTGCCTTTTAGTTTCCTCGATTGTCAATTTATTGCCTCTGTGTTGTTAATGTTGGGAGAGGTTTCCACCCCTTCCATCTCTCCGAGTTGTATCCCAATAGGCAGAAATAGTCGAAAGTGCGAAGTTCTTGATTCAACAACTTCTCAGAACAAATTTATTTCTAAAAGCGCTCTAACTTCTAGAATTGTTTTATTTTAGATAGCAATTTTGTCTGATGAACTGTTGAGCAAACAAAACTGGATTCTAAGCAATAATTCTGATTCTTTTCGCTCTAAATGCTAGGGACTATTTTTCGTAGCGGAGGTAGCTGTTTCGTACCCTTCATAGTGGTTCACTCTTAGGTTGACTCGGAGTATAGGCATTTCTGCGCCCGGGGCAAACCACAAAATATTGCGCCCCCTCCCCTTCTGAAGTCACTAAAACAAAAAGCTTTACCGCCTGAAATATTATATTCCTGCTCGTTCTATGAGTTTTTAGGATAATAAAACTGGTCTTGTGTGTTGATTACGCACATATTTGCATTATTTAATACCTACATGCATATGCAATTTCAATATTTCAGAAAACCTTACATTGGCCACCGGGAGTTGCTTCTGGCATTTTGCTTCACACTGAATTGTATACTTTACTTTTTTTTTTTTTTTATTGATATTCACTTCCAGTAAAGTGATAACTAATAATCACTAACAGTTGTGCAATAGAGTTTAAGAACTTGCTAGTTTTTCGGCGAAGCAGAGGGAAACCTATGAGAAGTTAAATGCTGCCCTCATTACCATTGTAATTGTAGTTTAACAACTGAAACTTTTAAATGTTTTTATTAGGAACACCATCATCATCAACCATTATAAATCCACTGCTGGATGAAGGTCTCTCCAAGTTTCTTCCAGAATTGTCTGTCTTGAGCCTGTCTCCTCCATGTCACTCCAGCATACTTTCGAATTTCATCTCTCCCATGGGATCTTCTTATGAGTCTTTTCCTGTCCCTCGGAATACAGTCTAAAATTTCGGTTGTCCATCGGTGGTCCGTTCTTCTGGCAACATGTCCAGCCCATTTCCATTTCAGGGATTTAACTCTGATCAAGATGTCCTCCACTCTTGTCATTTTTCTGATCCACGAGTTCCTCTTCTTATCTCTCCTGGTTACACCAAGCATGCACCTCTCCGTGCCACTTTAAGTTGTCTGCAGACTTTGTATGTCTTTTTCAGTTATATTTTATTAGGGTATGATACTGCAAATAGAATAGTCGGGAGCTAAATGCCATTTGTTATTATAAAAGGGAACGCCATTTTGTCCTCATTAATTGCGTCGGAAATTTTTAGGAAATGATGTCCTGTATAGTCAAACTAAACTGGATGCGGCACACCATTTAGGGCTGTAAAATACAAAATGTGAAGAGAGCGGTTATATTTCCAACTGCTCCAGAGTTCCGACCTTTGGTACCACTTTAAACGGACCAGATGCAGTAGTAGCAGTAATGATAGAATTGCCCCCAAAGTATCTTCAAAAACATATACAACATCCTTATTTTGTAACGTACAAACATCCGCACTGCCATTTCTGATTGTGAGCAACTTTCATCGCCTGCACATTCTGACGAAGAAATGAATTTTAAGCCGCCAATCTACCCCAACTGCCGAAAGAAATTATAGGTAAATTCTGCAATTCTGTCCCAGCAACTGTCACCGAATTATAGAATTTATCTACAATTTCCGATAAGTCCGATTTTAATCAGATTATAGGCAGGGATTTTCGCGCCCTCTCTTTGGCTGTGCCCAGGCCAGCAACTCTGCATGCCCCTCCCAAGTTACGCCTTTGATCATGTGTAACGACAGGATCCGAATTTGGCCCAAGTAGCAGGGAGCCATCCTTACAGCTGCCAGCAGTGCAGACCGATGGCAGCAGTGTGCTAGTGTGGGAATTATTTTCCTGGAACACATTGGCATGTTCCTGGAACTATTCCATGATGAATGTTTCCAGGAATATGATAACAAGTTTTCCTTGTTTCAGCGGCATACACCGTACCTGGATTGAAACTTCCATCAGGCATCTCTGGGATGAGGTGCAATGTGCGTTTTGCTGCAAGAATGTACCACTGCCCAGTTTGCAGCAATTTTGACTAAATCATTTCCTCATGGTACAACACCCCTGCATGCCACTTCCAGTATCTATATGTTCCACGTTCTGATTAATTCAGACTGTTTTGAAGGCTAAATGTGGCACAACACACTACTAGGTAGGTGTAGCTAATGAACAGGCATCGTTGTGTTTATTGCATATATTCAGTGTTGTCCAAATATCAGTGTCGTTTTATCCATAAGTGATTGGAGGTAATACAGGTGTTTCATTTATGTCTGTTATTCATACATTATTCAACCATCTATGTGTACTTTTATCATGCATTGTATTCCAGTATTGCAAAAGCTTGTATGTTTGTTTTATTAATTTTGATTTTGTATCTAAATATTTTCAGGCATTCTATCTGTATTTGTACCTTGGCAGCATTACTTTCCTCATATATGTGTACCTTTTCCTTCTGAGGAATGAATCCAAACACAAAAAGCCAAAAAAAACTCCATACTTCATCAAGCAAGTTATTAAAAGGGTTGGCTCCTTTTCCAACAGTCTCAGTGGCATAGAACAAGGGACAAGCACTCCTAATCCAAATAAAAGAAAATTTAGCGATGCCACCCACTGTGGAAGTTTCTATCTCAGATTAGGTGCAGTTGGTGAGTAAAGCATTTACTGAAGTTCAAAGAAATCATGTACTCTTCTCAAATATTCATCATCTGTCTATACAAATGAAGTACAAGTACTATGCCGTAAATGCACGATAAAAAAAACTCAAAGCTACAGAAGAAAGTAAGATATTTACTGATGATGTACAGTTAAAAAGTTAAAACGCCATGAGATCTTTCGCGGATGCAACAGCCACATCTTCAGATGGAAAGACCAATATATTGATCTTTCCATCTGACTTTCCATCTGAAGCCACATCTTCAGATGGAAAGATCAATCATTGTATTTCTATTTAACATTTGCTACAAAACCACACACCTGCTCACTGCAACACAATCTTAAATAAATAATTACATGAAATACAAATACAATGACGACACTATCGTGGGGCAAGAAATATAAAATAACATGGTACAAAAAATAAAAAGTCAATGATCTCTCTTGTTAAATAATAATTTCCACGGTTGATGTAAGGAGGTAGGAAATTCTTCATTACAACTAATATTGTAATTATGAAATATATACATACTTTCAGTGAATGGCAATGAAGTCCTGGAGGGGGAACAGCAAGAACAGTAGTCTCCCTCCAAATGGGAGAGTGTGAACCCTTATTGACTAGGCGGGAGAGGGCTGTAGACTGTGAACAAGTTTTAACATTATACATATGTTCAGAGAGCCAAGTTTTTAATCACCTTGATGTCGAACCAATATAAATACGGCCGTCATCTTTCTCCTCTCTCGCCTTAAGGGAATTCAGTACACTCCATATCTGTCATGTGCATCGACTTCGTCTCGATATACTCGAAGTCGGAACGTCCTCAACAGAGTCAAAAAATATCGAGACGAAGTCACTGCACATGACAGATATGGAGTGTACTGTATTCCCCTTAAGGCGAGAGAGGAGAAAAATGACGAGCGTATTTATATTGGTTCGAGATCAAGGAGATTAAAAACTAGGCTCTCTGAACATATGTACAGTGTTAAAACTTGTTCACAGTCTACAGCCCTCTCCCACCTAGTCAATAAGGTTTCACACTCTCCCATTTGGAGGAGACTACTGTTCTTGCTGTTCCCACCTCCAGCACTTCAGTGTCATTCACCAAAAGTATGTATATATTTCATAATTATAATATTAATTGTGATGAAGAACTTCCTATCTTCTTACATCAACCATGGAAATTATTATTTAACAACAGATATCATGGAACTTTTACTTTTTTTGTACCACCTGATTTTATATTTGTTACCCCACAGTACTGTCATCATTGTATTTGTAATTCATGTAATTATTTATTTAAGATTGTGTGGTAATGACCAAGTGTGTGGTTTTGCATTTAACTGGCAAATATTGAGCACTCGGGTGTTTCCGTCTGAAGATGTGGCTGTTGCAGCCACAAAAGATCTCATAGCGTTTTAACTTTTTAACTGTATCTCATCATTAAATATCTTACTTTCTTCGGTAGCTTTGAGCTTCTTTTATCATGCATTTACGGCAGAATACTTGTACTTCATTTGACTTACAGCACGAATATGTTTACTACATTACATCTATCTGTACTGTTGCATGCACAGCATAGCCCTTATGGAGAGAAAGGGAAAGAAGAAATACACCTCCTTTGGAGATCTGAATGTGTTATAAAATGCTTTTTGGTTGTTTTGTAAAAATAGGTCTGTATAGAAGTACTTCTAGAAACTGAGATTACAGGAGGTCACATAGAAATTTCATGCTGGAAGATAGGAAATATGAAAAATAAATGGAGTGTGTTTATGTATATTTTAAAAAAATTTTCTTGATGCATTATTGGATGGGTCTTTAATTTCTCCATTGTGTGCAGTTTTTTTTTCCATGTGGTTCTGTTTATGTTCTTTATTAATATCATCTTCAAATTGTTTTTAGTCTACCTATGTCGTTATTTTTCCATTTTTTCTTATCTTTTTAGTATATAGCAAACAATTTCTCTTTTTCACAGCTTGTCTATTCTGCTAAAAAGTGAGTTCCGAATCTTGTGAGTCCTGGTGACCATGGTAGTAACCGTCCATGAGTTTCTGTTCTTACATCTTTTCTTGCACTAAGCTTTCATCCCTGTAGGCTTCTTGAGCTGCATGAAAGCTGTATTAGTGTCAATGTATCTGCTATATAAGTGAAAACTGATAAGAAGCACCAGTTGAAAAATAAAATGAGTGTATAAGCTTGAATGATCTCTTAACTGGCTTAAGTTTTATGAATTTGGTGACAGCAACAAACCATGCTGATCCATCTGAGAAACTATGTAATCCCCAAAACCAATCATTAAGATTGAATTTTTTTGTTCACTCAGTCATGCCATCTATTAACATTATATAAATATTTATTTACTCATCTATTCTTGTGAACCCTCATGCATTTCTACTTGTCTTTTTAAATCAGTGTCTGTGTAAAGATTGAGTAGACATGAGTAAGGATCTTTTTGTCAAAAAATGTCTGCTTTTCATTTTACTTAGTTGTTCATCCAATGGGTTACTCAGAGAACTAAAAAAATTGGTTGTGTTGTTTATTTTAAAATACTGATGCACTTACCACAAGTGTTTGTATCATATTTCTAGTGGTTAGACTTCTATTGTATGAACGTCAGTTAAGTCATAAAATTGATCATATAGTAAAAGTAATGTTCTTAGGGGAGAAGAAGCTGGGTTGTTTTTTCTCTGGGGAGGAGGGGATTTGAAAGTTCCTTGTGCTGTTTTTGTTGCTATCTTTACAGATATCTAATTAGCATTTTACTGAAATTTTCCAGGAACACTAAATCTGCATATATTTGAGAAAAAAAAATGGAATTGTCTATGTGTTCTAGCTACATTACATTGTCTCTGCTTATTAAGGATGTCTGAATGTGGCAAACGTCTTCAAATCAAAAACCTAGAATGAATTACTAAAATTATGTCTGGGCTCTTTCACTGAAGACACTGTAACTTACATTATTTATGGAATGCCATAACTCAAAAAATGTTGCATTTCTACCAAATTAGTGGTGGGTTTTCTTATCACACAAAGTGGGAAAAAAGGCTTGCAGCTTAGTGTGAGTGTTATATAATCATGTAAGTTAAAGAACTAAATGACTTTCTGTGGAAAGACAGAGAAATAAGATTCACCACAGATAGGAACATAGTACTTCTAAAACAAAACAGTATTTAAAATAACAAAGCAAAAGAGTATTTAAAATAATTACTGAGTCAGAACTTAGATAAAGGATTCATCTAAGAAATATAGACACAATATCATTTTTTAGCTTCAAAAATTTCATGAGGCTCTTTCTATATTTCAGAAATTTAAACAATTAATTTTTTTCTCTTTCCCACATCAAATCCTTTCAAAAAAAATTTTACTTTGTATACAGTTCATTGCTTTTTTTCCCTAAAAGTTTTCATTTTTTATGAATTTCTTTGAAAGGATTTGATGTTCAGTTGATTTTTAACTCAATAATCCCTTTCAACAGCAATCATTTCCCTAAAAATCTGTAATCTAGAAATTTTGGGAAATATAAAAGTATGGAGTGAAAAAGAAATTAAAAAAAAAAATTCTGAGAATTAGTAAAATTAGTTTATTTGAAAGAATTTATAAAGAACTAATAATGTAGCTATATATACAAAATTTAGAAAGCATGGATTTAATAAAGAAAAGGTAGAGACGAAATGTTCATAAAATAAAAAATGGTGTCACTCGATAAAGTTTCCAAAACCAACTACTTTCCTGTCATTGTGAATAAAGTTCTCATGTGCTTTAATTTAAACAAGTAGATGAACATACTGACAATTTCAGTTTTCTGTATGGCATTACAAATTAAAAGAAATCAAAGAAAATATTATTAGAACATAGTGGATGGGTTTGCAGTTTGCCTTGTCTAATGGAGATTATGATGGCATCAAAAGTGAGAACCACTTCGGATAATGCGTTTTTTTTTTTTCTGTGTATTTTTGTAATAACAGGAAGTTTCTTAAAAGGTATATATTCTGCACTCGAGACCCTTCAGTATCTAAATTTATTAGGGACCCACTTTGCAATCACAAAAATGACTATGCTTCTAATTATGATAATATTGGGAAGGAATTTTTTTTTAATTTATTAATTATTTGGGAACGGTTTAAGGTTCACAAGATGTGTGGTAAACTGGTTTTATAACCAATCACAAAATAATTCGTGTACAGCAACAATGATCTTAGAGCAAAGTATACAGCAAGAAAATTGAACATGCATATTTTGAACTATATTGATTTTTTCAATGTATTTAGTTGTATTTGTGTACTGCACTTCATAGTAGTTCCAGAACACTGATCAGAACACGATATGCTACAAATATAGTTGAGTCCAGTAATGTGAAGCATAAAAGTTACCATTTTTGAACTTGTACAAATTGAAAAACCTTGCACAAACTGTTTCCCTTGAGATCTGCTCACAATGCTTTTAATGCTAACATATGGAACTGGTGTACTTTCAGAAACTGGTTTGCTTTCCTAATTTTTGTTTGTAATATACACTACCCTGCAATTGATATATGGGCACATGTTTCTACAAGTGACTTTTACTTACAGGGAAACAAATAATATGCACTGAAACAAACCTTTAGCCTGTATGTAACAGCTTCTACTCTCTACGAACGCTCTCCTCCAGTTAATTGTAAATATTCTCGGGCATTATCTTTCATGTAGCTTTCTAAGCATGTTTCTTGGGGGATCTCTTCTTATGACTTCCACCAATCCACTTCATCCTAAAGATAGTTTATGGATTGAAGTCAGAGGTTTGAGCTGGCTACCAGTCCAGTTTAACTTTTGGGTGTCCCTAAACCAGTCCATCACAATCTAATCAGTGTAGTGTGGAGCAACCTCCTGCTACAAGATAAATAGGCATGCCCTGAAGTGCAAGGACAGTGTAAGTAACAAGTCACTGTTCAAAGTATCTAGACAGACCTTGGCAGTCGTGGTTTGCAAAAAACAACAAACAGCATTTGCCAAACCATAGAGAGCAGCACAAGTCCTTCACCTCCATCAAACTTTATTTCTCGCAGGTCACACTCTTCAGGCACAAAACACATCCAGACACAAACCCCATCAAGGCACAAATCATATCATGCACACTGGTAGATCATGTACCATCTATTTTTGCTCCAAATCACAAATTTCCATTGATCCACAGTCCAAAAATGATGGTGCACACCTGCCTCTCTGGCAGATCATGCACCAACACTTGTTGCTCCAAAGCACAGCTTTTCATTGGTCCACAGTCCAAGAATAGTGTTCTCGGCACATGTACCTCTTTTCTAGATCACATACCATTGCCTGTTGCTCCAAAGAACAGCTTTCCATTCTATTACAGTTCCAGAATTGTGGTTTTGGTATACATGCCTCTCTGGCAGATAATGCACCATCACTTTGCTCCAAAGAGCAATCTTCCATTGGTTCACAGTTCAAGAAGGATGATGCACACCCATCTCTCTGGCAGATTATGAACCATCACTTGTTGCGTCAAAGCACAAGTTTCCATTGTTCTGCAGTCCAAAGACGATGGTCTTCGCATGTATGCCTCTTGGGTAGATCATGACCCATCACTTATTCCTCTAAAGCACAGTTTTCCATTGGTCTGTAGTTAAATAATAGTTGTCTGAGCACACCTGCCTCTCTGGTAGACATGCACTATTACTTGTTGCAACGAATCACAGCTTTCTATTTGTCTGCAGTCCAAGTATGATGATGGTCTTGATACATCTGCCTCTCTAGCAGATCATCCAAAAACACAGCTTCCCATTGGTCCAGAGTCCAAAATTATTGGTCTTGGCATACATGCCTCTGTGTTAGATCATACACGAGTACCATTGCCTGTTGCTCCAAAAGATAGCCTTCCATTGGGTTACAGTTCCGGAATGGTCTTGGCACACCTATCTCCCTGGTAGATCGTGTCATTACTTGTCCCAAAAAGCACAGCTTCCCATTGGTCTGCAGTCCAAAATTATTGGTCTTGGCATACATGCCTCTGTGTTAGATCATACACGAGTACCATTGCCTGTTGCTCCAAAAGATAGCCTTCCATTGGGTTACAGTTCCGGAATGGTCTTGGCACACCTATCTCCCTGGTAGATCGTGTCATTACTTGTCCCAAAAAGCACAGCTTCCCATTGGTCTGCAGTCCAAGGATTATGGTCTTGGCACACCTGCCTCTCTGGTAGATCATGTGCCATTACTTGTCCCGAAAAGCACAGCTTTCCATTGGTCTACAGTCCAAGGATGATGGTCTTGACACACCTACCTACCTTTTGGGCAAATCACGCACCATCACTTGTTGCTCCAAAGCATAGCTTTCCATTGGTCTACAGTCCAAGAGTAATGGTATCAGCACACATGCCTTTCTGCTAGACCATGTACCATTGCCTGTTGCTCCAAAGCTCAGCTTTCCATTGGTCTGAAGTCCAAGGGTGATGGTCTTGGCATATATGTCTCTTGGGTAGATCATGCCCCATCACTTGTTGCTCCAAAGCACAGCTTTCCATTGGCCTGTAGTTGAAGAATAGTGGTCTTGGCATATCTGCCTCTCTGGTAGATCATGTATCATTACTTTTTGCTTCAAAGCACACCTTTCTATTGGTCTGCAGTCCAAGTATGATGATGGTCTGGATACACTTAACTCACTAGTAGATTATGCACCATCACTTGTTGTCCCAAAAACACAGCTTTCCATTGGACTGCAGTTCAAGAATAGTGGTCTTTACATCCAGCTAAATGGCTTCTTCCACTGATCAGGGTATTAGTGGGTTGTGGATAACTGCACATCTGTCGTATCCCACGTCCCATAATGTCTTGTGTTCTGTATAGGTTCTGACATATGTCCCAGTACTTTTCCTGAAGGTTTAATGTGTTGTTACAGCATCAACCACTGTTTCAAACAGATGGTCCTTTGTAAAGCTCTGCAGTCATAATATGTCAGTTTTAAACATTTCTAGTGTGTTCTTCACAACAGTTTCATCAGTAGTCTTCTATTTTTGACCCCATCACCTGTCATTGTCCTAGACATCCACAGAAAAGCTGAAATGTCAAGTGCAGGCAAAATCTTTATGCTAGAACTTGTAATCATTCTGCACTGGAAATCTATTAACAATGTCAACAAAGTAATCTTTTATACACCATCATATTGCTGTCTCATCAACTCTCTGTGAGGATATTTATGGTTGTGATAAAAGTGTAATGGCTATTCATAGCATTTATTAATCTACAAAGTTTAAACATATCATTTGGTTTTGCAGGAATATAAGATTAGCTGCCCCAAAATTTGACATTTAAAAGCTCATATTTGTATGAAAACCCATAATATATTTAAAGTTTATGAAGTTCCATAATTGTGTTGAGCACTCTGGTAAGACATAACCACTATCAATGAGGGATGTTCTAGTATTAGTGGCAGAACAGTGTACATGACGTGTTTAATTTTGGTAACAATTTTGAAGTATACGAACTACAAATAACTCAAAATTATGGGGTTTTACTAAGAAATAAAAGGATATTTGTAAGTCAGATCTTCGGGTAGTACCCTTACCCTTCCTCACGATGCAGCTATAGTAGGTGTTGCCATTCATGAGATAAATTCCAACTTTTTAAATCATTTAATGTGTTATACCTCTTCTACTTTGTTTCCAGTTCTAACAATTTTCTTTTGAAAAAGAGCTGTTGATATGTCAGAACTTCTACAGTGTCCCAAAACACTTTATGTCTTGTATTTTGAACATTTCTAAAGGACTGGAAATAGAGAGATAAAGAGGTAAAACATTAAATTATTTGAAAGGCTGGGATTTACCTCATGAATGGCAACACTTGTTATAGCTGTAGTCCTGAGGAAGGGTCGGGGTACTACCAGAAAATCTGACTCATAAAAATTATTTTATTCCTTAGTAAAAACCCATAATTTTGAGTAATTTATAGTACACTACGTGGGTAAGTCTAGGAATAGCCATGCCATCAATTATTACCAAGTTGAAGTATATGTTTTTGACATCTTGCTAATGGTAGTCATAGCTATTTTTAACCTGGGACTTAGAGTAAAGTCTGATATTATTGCCACTATTTACAAGAGATCAAAATCCTCTTTCTTCTTTTTCCTGAAGTTTTCCAAGAAACTTTTTTTAAAAAAGAGAACATCAACATTTTCATTAATGTAATTTTTGCATTAACATATCTATCATTATAGGACATGGTAAAAAAGACTGGTAAAATAACCTTTGAATTCATTATAAAAGTGATCACTATTCCTTAAAGAAAAATGAAAAAAAAAAAAAAAGTAGAACAGGTTCTAGTTTCCTTGTGGATGTGATTTGTCATGAAGTTTTAAATACCCATGTACTAATACTTCTTTTTCTGTAATTGCTTGCACAGACATGAACCTAAGAACTTTCTGTGATTGCAGCATTTGGGATTGGAAGTATGATCTACTCAGGCCTGGAATTCGGTCAGTTTTTTGAGCTCGAAGCAGACTCACATTGCTACAACATCCTTTATGGTCTCACTCCTAGTAGCAGGATGGCTTTTACATTTATTCAGCTGTATTTCATCTTTCTCAACTCCAGGGTAAGTTCATTTTAATTCTAGGAACATCCTATGATCTTCTGATACCACAAATAGTACACTTTTGTTTTTTATATCCTATGTTTTCTGTTTTTTTTTTTTAAATATTTAAGAACACCTGACATTAAGAATGTCCAAAAGAGTGTTTACTTCATGCTAAAAGTATAAATCAATGCACATGGCATAGAACCGTCTTTGCACGATTTAAACTTGCGATTAAAATACCACTAAGTCAAGAACACTAAATGACTAAAAATAGAAGATGTTAAAAGCCTTAAGACAAAACTAAAAAACTGAACTACTAAAAATAGAAGATATTAAAGCTTTATATTAAAAGCTTAAAAAACTTTAGGGAAGGCCTTAATGCTTTTAATATCTTCTATTTTTAGTCATTTAGTGGTATTAGTGGTATTTTAATCGCAAGTTTAAATCATGCAAAGACAGTTCTAAGCTAAGTGTATTGATTTACACTTTTAGCATTAAGTAAACACTCTTTTAGATTACCTGTAACCACTTTGATGGTATGTGTCAATTAATTGATATTTAATCTCTGTGCTGCATCATGGAATTGGTTACTAAAACGTTTCGTTAGCTGAAACAAAAACTCGTTGCAGAAGAATCCCAGGCAGCTTTCTTGAATAACTGTAGAGATCTCAATGTAACACTTTAAAGACCCACCCTGTACACAAGAAAGATGCTTCCATTTTACACACAGCATAGCACAAGAGACTTAATTCCGAAATCAGATTAAAAAAAGGATTTCTTGACTACTTACACCATAAGGCCTATGCTGCGTACCACCATCTGGCTCAATAAACTCACCCCATTGTTTTCGACAGACATCTCATCATAATTATAGCTGTCTGCACTTCAGAGGTGGAGCACCATACCGTGATTCACATAAAAAAACTATGAAATGTAGTAATCCTCAGCATGTCAGATACAAAAGCCTAACGGGGACCTAGGACTACACTGAGAACCTTTTGGGGTGTTCCGTCCTATATCAACTTGAGTGACTTTCAACTCAATGCTTTACAGGTGAAGGCACTGAATCGTGGTTTGAAGTTTGCCTATCCAATTAAGCGCATAGACAAGGCTCAACTGATTCCACAATTGGAAGGCATTATCAAAATCTTGCCTCACCAAGAACAGAACCCTGCTAGATAAAATATTTTGAATGGTTTTAAATCTTTCATTTCGAGTCCGAAACCTTCATGGAAGAATGTAAACAATTGAGGTTACTACGAAAAAAACTCTCAGTTATCTCTTGTAGCAGCAGATAAATCCAACCAAGTGATAATCCTCAACTCTGAGGATTATAACACAAAAATGCGGGAAGCGATCAACAAAATTCCACATCAGATAATCCACCGCTACCCAACTTCAGCCACAATTTCAGCCCGTAGTAGACTAAGTACTCATGGCTCCCTACTTGTTTCTATTTCCACTAACATGCACCCACCTCTAGGCCAATGAGTGCCTGATCTATTCGGAAATAGGAAGTTACACTAGACTGGTAACCCAGAGAGTCCTCTTGTGTCTACCTATGCTAGTCCTACAAGACCACTTGAAAATTCCTTGCCCGGATATCTGCGGGACCTGATAGGCTCATATTGGTACTCAGTTTCGAGCTCAACTCAAGCTCTTGAGAAAATCAAGACTTTTAGTATGTGTAACACCTCTTCCTTTATTATGGCATCTTTGGATGTGGTCTTTCTTTTCCCTAGTGTACCGGTTCCTGTGGTTCTCGGACTCATAGAATCTAAACTTATTCCTTGGGGTCCACCCCTCTCCCAGAAATCCAGGCTATTATTTCTGCACTCAGACTGATTCATCAATATCCTACTTTAAGTTTAATCATCTTATCTACTGCCAATGCGATGGAGCTCCTACAGCCCCCTCCCCTTTCCTCCTTCTTTGCAGAATTACTTCTTCAGGGCTTGTGAAATAAAATTTTGGAATCATATCCAGTCAAACCACTTCTTTACCTACGGTATATAGATGAAGCACTCATCTTCTGTCCCTCATCTTGTGGAAAACTAAACAATTTCGCTGAATGCTTATCTGCTCAATATCCCAGCCTTAAATTTACAGTCGAGTTTGAAGAAAACCTGTCTTTACCATATTTAGAATTTTTTTTGCAACGTTCTCCGGATTTGTCGAATATCACCTTTTTTGTTTATTTCAAACCGACCACTTGTCCAATTTAATACTAGCTACCATGGCACACACCCTCAATCATAAACTTTCACCCATTTACTTTCTTGTTTGGCATGCCTTTGCCTATTCCTCAAGCCTAAAACTTCGCAAAGCAGAAGTTCTGCGCATAAAAGACTTAGCTACAACATGCGGCTGCTCCCTCTCAACTGTAGATCACATGTCAAAAAAGTAAAGAGAGCGGAATCCCCTATGTTATCCAGAGACCATACTTCTCCCAGATTTGTGGGCTCTGTGGACTTTATTCCTGGCCTGTACCGACCTCTTAAAAACATTTGTCAGTGACACAACATGGACTTTGTACTAAGGACAACTAACATTTTTTCCATTATTTAAAAGTGACCATGATTGTGTTGAGAAGCACCATAAACACGGGATTTACAATATTCCCTAAAAGCAGTGCACCCGGAGCATACAGACCAATGTTATATAGGATCAACTGCTCGTTCACTAAAAACTAGGATGGAGGAGCACAAATACAATGTAAAAACCGGCGCCATGACTACTGCTCTGCCTGACGAAGTATAATAAAGCTGTCTAGGTACAATATATCAAACTCACCAAGTTGAAATTGCGATGTTAAAAATACTTTATTTACAATTAAAATGAAGGTAAGTTAAAATACTTAAAAGCAAGATCTTTCGAGACCACCTTCGGCCTCATCATCAGGTTTGGTGCCACAGCATACAGTGGAAGCAAGCAATAAATTCACTAAAAAACAATACCCTCATGCAATAGTCACATAAGTCCTCGTTACCAAACGTGGTATAACGAAGTGAATTTCTCCGTCATTTTTATCCGCGCCAGGATTCGAACCCGGGTCCACTCATTCCGGAATAAGTTGCTCTACCAATTAAGCTACGCGGACATTTGTTCTGACTACTATCTGCCTTTATGTCGTGTGCGTCCTGCTGGCAGGTACGTCACATCTCCTGGTACGTTACAGTGGGCAGTGGGAATTGCCAAGTACATGAAAAATTATGACAGATGTTCTACTTCCGCTGTGGGAAACACTTATTCGATGAATAGGTTCCAGGGGCGTGGAACAAAACTAGGAAGATCTACACTTCTGGCCACTCAAAATGCAACACCAAGAAAGAAGCATCCGATTGGCCTGAAATTCGCAGCATGCGTCGCCCCCGAGAGAGGACATGCAAACGATTAGCATTGCGGGGCATATGCAAATCATGTGCGCCCGGCACACCACCAAGAAGCACTATAAGAAGGGTGCACAGAAAGCGGGGTGTAAGTAGTGGAAGTGTGTTGTGCTGCCGCACCTGTGCCTGGCATGGGAAGCTTCCTGATGCCTCGTCGCCGAATACGGCAGTCATCCCAGCACGTTTCGGAGTTCGACACAGGACAAATAGTGGCTTATCGCGACAGCGGTTTATCGTAGCGAGACATCGGCGCCTGTGTGGGATGACATCCAGCCACAGTGAGGCGAGTATGGATTCGGTGGGTGCAGGAGGAACGGACGGATCGACCGACGTGAGCGATTGCCGCAGTCGCGGCACACCGCTGAACGAGAGGACCAGCATGTTGTGCGGCTGACATTGACGGCTTGCACCCCACATCACGAACGTTAGCGCAGGAATTAGGGTGTGTTGCGCAACAACCTGTGTCAGCACGTACCGTTCGACGTCGTCTGCAGGAGCGGCGACTTGTCGCACGGCGCCCGTTGCTCCGATTACCATTGACGTTAAACCACCAGCGAGTGTGGCGGCAGTGGGCCGTTTAACGCCGCATCTGGACTACGGAATGGCACGACATTGTCTTTTCCGACGAATCCCGCTTCTGGCTGCAACATCACGATGGCCGGATCCGCGTGTAGCGGCACCGCGGCGAGAGACTGTATGACGCCTGCATTATGCATCGCCATACCGGTCCGTCGCCTGGCATTATGGTTTGGGGCGCAATTGGATATGACACCCACACCCCTCTGATACGCATCTCCGGTACACTCAACGTACACCGCACCATCTCCGACGTTTTGGAGCCGGTAGTCCTCACCTGCAGGGCCTGCCAGTGGCCACCTTTCAACAGGACAATGCGCGCCCGCACGTGGCATGCGTCGTGCAACAATTCTTCACCGCCCACCAGGTGTCACTGCTGCTGTGGCCTGCCTGTTCTTCCGATATGTCGCCCATCGATCACGTCTGGTCGCTGATCGGCAACCGAGTGGCCCGGCAAGCACCACCCGCGGCTACGCCTGATGAACTGTGGCAACGTGTGGCAGCAGGCTGGACTGACATACCCCAAGCCCACATCCAAAGCCTCTTTCGTTCGATGCCACGGCGTGTAGCGGCCGTTATTGCCAGCCATGGGTACCACACGAACTACTCCCAGCAAAAACAGTCTTGCTGGGCCATTGCTGGCAGCCAGCACTGCCAGCAATGGCCAGCACTATGTTGCCACTGCTGAACCGTCAATAAAATGTCCGGGCGGCCAACAGAAGGGCCAGCATTTCAGGCCAACAGCTGGCCAACAGTTGGCACCCCATCAGTTGTCATATGTCACAACAGGGCCATCAGTGGTCCATCACAGGCAATAGCTGCCACAAGAGGCCCTTCAGTGGCCCTGCAAGCACGTGCCAGAAATGATGGCTAGCCTAATGTGGTCTGCTAGTGTGCCGTTAGTGGCAGCCAGCAACCACGTGACGTAACTGGTGGCTTGTCGAATCTTGTCCGCCAATTTCCCAGTAGTAGCCATAATAATAAAAAAAAAAAATGCAAGGATAAACGCAGTTTCCCAAAGCTACAATTTTTTTTCTACCCGTACGAAGCTTGTGAAATAACGCACTGCGCTGGGAAAATTTTCTCAACAGACCGGAAAATCACCCGCTTACATCTGAGTAGATTTGAACCTGGGCCGTTCGCGTGGTAGGTCAGCACTCTACCGACCGGACTAATTTGCCACGTCGAGCGCATGCTTAAAGCTGTCTGTTTGGTATGCAATGTGTAATCGAATGCTTCCCTCTTTCATTTTACAATATTGCGAGGTATTTTTCATAAAAGTCAGTTTCATATAATTCATAAACTTATTTTTTCAACGTAACGATAGTTTTTTTGTTTGTTTTTTTGTTTACCTTAAAGGAACTTCACTCATTTTCAAGGCGTGTACATTCTTAGAGTCGCTTTCCAAAGTTTTGTACTGTCTTGCCGTCTTGAAAAGAGATTATTGAATTAATATATATTTACCCGGGTTCATGTCACATTCTGTTACATTTTTAACGTTGTGTCTTTCCTTTCCGTTGTCCAAAGCTACATTTGTTTTAAAGAGTAAAAGATATTTTATTTTACTTCTCGTTATTTTTAGAAGCGAATTCCTCCCAGTGTTGTGTATTCAACCCATGGATGAGTACCCCACATAGCGTTGCTTTTTTTTCTTTCAAATGATTAATAAATTTTGTAGGCGTTTAATTTTTTTTTTCCAACAAACGTTGTTTTAATGGTTTTCCAGGATATTTGTTTCAAGCGGTTTCAAATTTTGTCTTGTTATTCATCTACTCCATTCCATGAATTGTTATTCATGGGAATGGAGTGGGTGTATTTCATGGCTATAATCTAGTATTTCACGGCTTAATCTGATATCTTCGTCGACGTAAAATTTCATTAGGAAATTAATTTGCCTCTCCACATATGGATTTTTTTCTTAACATCCACTAAAATAACACGATGGCAATAGCGTCGTCTTCAACTTACTGGTACCATGAGAGACACAGCAAGTGTTGCTTCTGCGCATGCGCAGTCCTGTTGCTTCCACCGGCTGTTGTGGGTTGCATTGGTTGCCAGCAACGGGCCACTAGTGGCACTTGCTTGGAGGCCCACAATTCACGGCGATGCTGCAGGGCCATCAATGGCTCGCCAACTGATAGTGCTGCCACCAACGGACCACTACCGGGCTGTGAGCGGCAGATTTCAGCCGGCAGTGACACATCACTGCCCACTGCCAGCTGGTGGCCAGCAGTTTCCCAGCACTTGTGTTTTTGCTGGGTTGATGTCTGCGTGTTCCGCAAGTCGCACGGGCCTGTAAGCTCAATCGTTTCATCTTTGTATCTGTTGTTATGTGTCCAGTAAATCTGGCTTTGCTATCTCGTGTCCTTCTTGGTGTTGCATTTTGGGTGGCCAGCAGTGTATATTGCAACTCGAATTACCAAATTTAATTATATGTAAGCTTTCAGATAAAAGTAATAAAGGCCTGTTACTTGCTGAAGCCAGAATCCTTGAGTTGTTCCAGTCTGGTGAGCATTCACCTTGGTTCACAGTCCTGGTTAAGGTGGTGGATGTGGGGCCAGTCCTAAGTGCATATTTGTGTTCAAACACACAAACATTTAAAGTCCGAAATGTAGAACCGATATAATATTTCACGGCTAAGACTGGATCACGGGGTACAAAGGGATACTCCAGGTTTATTGGAAGTTGGGACTAAGTCATGGTCCTTTCTAACAATTGAAAAAACATTCTGGGTGCGAATCCCAAAATCAAAGTTATGTTTTTTACAAAATTTCTTTAGAATAGAGACAGTGGGTGGAAAAAACTCAATGGAATCAACAAACTGGGGCTTGAACGCCTCAGAGCGAAGTGTAGTAAAACTGATTCGCCGAACGCTGTGCAACAGCTCAAAAAAGGTATTTGAAGAAAAACCAAAGGCAAGTGCAATCTGCAAAACGTTCGAAAGTTCGGTTCCTCGAAGCCTAACTGACGAGGAATGTGAAAAAGCACGTTTTATTAAAAAACGCATCACCATTACTAAAATTCAGCTATCCAGCCACCTCCTACCAACCTTTACGTATTATTCCACAAGTCGAGAACATTATTTCAGCTTCACCAGATGGAGAGCAAGACTTTGCTAGACAGTTCATTATCCGAACGATCTCGGCACCAATCTAATCTTCACCATTACTAAAATACGAAAGGGAACAGTTAATAATTGCCTTTTCAAAAAACCCAGAGTTAGTATTATATCTGCTGACAAGCAGGGCCCGATTTACTACATGCGAGGCCCAGGGCACAAAACATTTTCGGGGCCCCCTCCTTATTCTCTATCGACCAAATAATAGTCACTGTGTGCAGAGTAGCAGAATGTAGACGTACATGCGTACGCATGATAGTTTCCAAATCCTTAGCAGGTTTGCAGATAGTTTTTTCATGTAGATTAAAAAAATAAAAATGCTAGGCCTATATACAGCAATTAAAACACTTACTCAACACTTTACTCAGATTAATATACTTAATTCTATTTTAACTGAAGAAAATTATTTTTCACATCTTCTGAGTTCTTTTGTTTTTACAGACATTTCTGGCCTCTAGATTTTATCAAGGCCTGTTCTCAATGTATACGAACTGTATTAAAAGTTTTGTTTACACAGAATTTAAATTTTATTGCCAGGTTCCTCTTTCAGTTGCCAATTAAATAAAAATATTTCCTTATGCATTTTGTAAGTCCAGTATTTTTGAATGAACTTGTTGAAAATCATATTTATAATTTTTGAAGGTTCATTGATAGAACTGCTTTTCTGGATATAAAAACTTTCTTTAATTAATCTCTTGTTTTTATGAGGTAGGTAGTCCAATATTTTAATATTTTGCCATAAAAGTCCATTTTACACACATTGCTGCACATTCAATTAGAATGTACTATTTTGTCCTCATTGGAATCTGTAATGTTCTAATAATTATTTGTTTTATTAATTTTCCTTTAAATTATCTTATTCTATTATCATGGTATGCAGGTTGGCAGCGAGTCTTCTGTTTCAATAGCTGTGCATGCAGATGCATTTTATTTTTATACAACTCTGGCTGTGCGGGTACAACTAGTTGATCAGTAGTTTGTGGTGTTAATGACCCCCATAGACTCTAACTATAACAACATATTTATGACAAAATGGATGGATATCTTAATTTTAGTGAATATTGTGGTCTTGCAATGTACTGATTCTTGCGTCTAGAACATGAGAGCAATGCATCCAACAAAAAATGTGAACTAAAACAAGAAAAAAAAATCCATGGTGACCTCCACTGGACTTCCTCATAAATAGAGGTGTGAAACTGCATAAAAAATTGAAAAAGTGCTATGGGCTTCACGGTTTCTGCTAAGATCAAATCAGCGCATCATGATCAATATATCAGAAAACTGCAAAACATAAAATTTTGTGGAATAACTCTTTTACGGGTCTTATAGAGGTTATTTTTCTTCAAAGTTGGTTGTCAAATTTTCGAACTAAAGCCTAGTTCGTCATCAGGACTATGTCACTGGAGTAGTTGCTGCCACTCAATTGGAAGAGTCCATCCGCAATTATCATTAATTGTGGTACTTCTTCTTCTTGCTATTGTGTTTATGAGGAAGAGTCTGAGTTACACACAAAAAAAAAAAAATAATAACAAAACAAAAAACATAATAATCTGAAAAGCTGAGGGGAACACCTAGTCCGGTTCAATTTTTGGTAAATGTGTTGTACTTCGGCATCCTAAATTATTTGGTCAGAAAAGTTGTAAAATTAAAAAAAAAAAAAGCATATTAAAGATGTTTACCGAAACACTTACCACCAAGTAGGATGAGTAAACACATGCTGCGGCGACAACCTGAAGCTTTGCTCCATTGAGAGGAAGGTTTGCTGCGGCTGGGAATTCATGGGCAGAAGAGTACAACAGGAATCAGGTACGCTCTTGTCAGGAAAGAGTAGCAGAATATACTGCTATGCTAAAGAATGAAGTTTGTAATTTCTGTCTCACTTTTTAAAAAAACATGCAGAGACTGTCTTCGTTCTTTGGTATGTAATTCCGTGATACGAAATAGTAAGTATGCACATGCCTTTCTTGTTTCTAGAAAAGCGTTAGAGTAGGTGTCGCATTCTCTCTAACGGAAGTTAGATGGCAAGTCTCAAAGTGAAAGTTTGATTACTAAAAAGAAAAGCTTTCGCAGAGAAATGAGTTCATACATTCAGCATCAAAGAATCCCATGTGAAAAAAACAAGAAACTGTCCGATTGCGATGTCAAGAACTGACACCGAAATTAACTATTTTCTGTAGCGTAGCACTACACTCTTTCCTGACAACAACGTACCCGGTTCCTGTTGTACTATTCTGCCCGTGAATGTCCTGGCTGCAGCGATCCTTCCTTTCAACGGAGCACAGCTTCATGTCAACGCCTCAGCGTTGTTTAAGGCCTCCCGCAGTGTCTGCTGACTCGTCATACTTGGAGTTCAAGTTTTTCGGTAAACATCTTTAATATTCAATCTAACGATGAAATTTTTTCACCATTTCCCCTTAAATTGCATATTTTAGAATCTGTACGTCACACTTTTTAGAAATTTTACAACTTTTCCGACCAAATAATTTACCACGCTAAACTACACATTTCCCCAATTTTTACCAAAATCTAATGAGCACATAATGCCATGAATGTATAAATTGTCCAATGTCAAACAAAACTGACAATACGATGACAAAGTGCTGTGTTTGGGCACCAGATCTTTTTATTTGTAATAACTCGTTTACTATTCTTTATTTTTAGGAATGAATAAAAACAATTGAAAATTTACCTCCTATATCAGGACGAAACAGTTGGGTTGAATATTTTTCTTCTACATTTCCTAGATGCAAAGTCATGTATCAGAGAATCATAATTTAAAGACTGTGTCACATCACTCTCCAAAGACAGCAGAGCTAATGATGCCAGTTTCGTTTGTCTCGTGGTTGATCGTAAGGGATTTTTCAGTCTTTTCAGCAAAGAAAATGATCTCTCACTTGTACAATTTGAAATCGGTAATGTCATGAACATTCTAAGTGCAGTCTCAGTGTTCGGAAATGTGGCTTCTAAATTGTTTACCTTCAAAGTTTGCAACATCTGGGGAATGGTTGCATGCTCCCCAATCATTGAGGAGAATTGCAAAAACTCATCTGCAAACTGGTCGTCAAGGTCATTGTTATAGTATTCCTGCAATGCTTTTGCACCTTCAAAAATTTCAGATCTTGATTTTTTTGTAAAAAATTCAAATTTTCTCATGATATTTTCATAAGCACTTTTTCTGCTTGAAAGCTGAGTGACTAAAGCATCACAAAGCACATAATAAACTTGAGTTCTAAATATATCCCTTGCACTGAGTTCTATAAGTTCAATGTTACATTCATCTAGGTGTTTATTCTGGGGCACCTTCTTTCTTCGGGAATCATGACCATGGTATTGCACATTTTCAGACACTAATGTTTGAGCTTCCTCTTCATAGACTTCAAAATTTTCCCTCACGAACTGAATGAATTCAATTAACGACTGGAAAATTTTAGGTACTTCAGAAATATTTCCTTTTGGATTCTGGCAAGTTTGATTTGCACAGTTTAATCTCTGAAGTATTGTGTCCCAAACTACTGTGCTGATCGATATTTCCATTGTTCTCATTTTCTTCAGCAGTGATTTTGCTTCATCTCTTGTTTGTGGAGAATCATCAACATTTTCTGACAGAAATACTAAAACTTTCTCTATTTCACGATAATTTTTCCTCACTGATCGTGTAGCTGCAGCATCTGCACACCATCTGGTAACTGACCGACTCTTCAGTGTGAGTGATGAATTTCCATGTGCTTCCTGGACTTTCGCCTGAAGCATCTTCCAACGGTGAGTTGATGCAGAAAAAAAGTATAGAGTTTTTGCAAAAATGTGAAAAAAGAGAGAACTTTACCACAACTATCTATGCTATTCACACCAACTAAATTTAAAGTGTGAGCAGAACATGGCACATATTCCGCTAGTGGATTGATTTCCCTAATGCGTGTTTGAACACCAGAATACTTCCCAGACATGTTGCTGGCATTGTCATAGCTTTGGCCTCTGACATTCATAATATCCAAGCCAGCTTCTTGTAGAAAAGATATCATGGTATTTGTAATGTTTTCTGCAGTATGTCCATGGAATGGAATAAATGTCAAAAACCGTTCTTTTGCTTCAAAATCTTTGTTGACATACCTTATGATAAAAGCCAGTTGATCTATGTGTGTAATGTCTGGAGTAGAGTCGACTATGACAGAAAAATATTTTGACATTTTTATTTCATCAGTGATGGCATTAAAAACACGTACAGCCATTAATTCAACAAATTCATCCACACATGTTGAAGATAAGTAATTGGTGTTACCACTTCCTGGATTCCCACATTTTTCCAAGTGTTGAGCTAAGAATGGATCAAATTCTGCAATTAATTCTAAGCAGCCCAGGAAATTTCCATTCTGAACTGATCCAATTGTTTCATCATCACCATACATTGGCAACCCACGAACTGAGAGATACTTAACTGTTGCAACAACTCTATGCAAAACATCTTGCCAGTACTTGGATTCATTCCGATACTGCACAACTATCTCACAGTCAATGCGTGCAGAAGCATTCATGCGTGATGAATAGTCACATACTGCTTGCCTGTGTATGTGTGAATTTTCATGCTCTGTAAGACGTTCACTTGCATGCTTCCAGTCAGAAAAACCTGTGGATCCTAATGCTGTAGTGCTCCTAGCATACAATTTGCATATCCAGCAGAATAGTAAACAAGTTGATGGGGATAAAAGAAGCCAGTCGCGTTTTACCTTCTCATTATTTTTTTATTCTGAAAAAATTACCTTCTGTTAGAAAACGTTTTTTACCACATATATCCTTCCCTGTGAATGCCAGCAACTTCAAATCTTGGACTGGTGGATCGCTCAAAAAGCATTCGCGCATTTCTTCTGTAATTTCTCCCCATAAGGCAGGATCCACTGCATTCATTGTGGAACTTGTGCTCTCTTCATTAGATGAATTCAAAAGATTTCCCAAATTATAAGCACCTGTGATGTTAGATGATTCTGAAGTCAGATTATGCTCAAGAGACTCACCAGTACTAAAATTAGATGAATTTGTAGAACGTTTGGGACCAAGTGAAATATCCAATTTTTTAATGGCAAAACGTTCAATGCTACCATGCTGCAGGTCATCATCCTTCAGTTTCAATTGTTTGGCTTTCCGTTTAGCGCTGCCTGATAAGTATGTACGTTTTGACATAATTTAACTGTTAAATAATTCAACTTAAATATATTGTTACAACTAACTAAATTTGATTATATATAAATTTAACAAATATTCAACATTCCATCAGACTACAAGAAACGCAACGCAAAATACAACCAAACCTTCGTGGTTACAGTTACGACAACGACAAGCCATGTGCAGGAAGTTGAAGGATCAGTTGAGTTTAGGTGCGTTCGGAAACGCAAGAAAAGGCACGTGACTCAATGGAAGCGATCCTTCTTCTCACTGGCCACCTGAAGGCTATTAAACCACTGAAACTCATTAATGGCCACGTGTTTACGTGAAATTCGAACCTCAAACTCACTGTGTGTAAGTACCACATCTATAAACACATGACTCATGAGCATGCAAAAGTAAAAATAATAAATTTTGAATATACACACACAAAATTCCCATTAACTAAGTACACATTTAATTCAAATTTGGGGGCCCCCAAAAATCGGGGGCCCTGGGCACGTGCCCCGTGTGCCCTCCCGTAAATCGGGGCCTGCTGACAAGTACAAGCAAGTCGTCTTACTTAACTGATGTGACTACCATTCCAAGATGATTCAAGCTATCAGTCAGGTTTCACATAAAGTTATCAGGTTCAACCCCACTGCTGCTACTTTGACAGCGTTTGGGAAACTAAGGAATCAGGGCTTCCTTCCTACCTGTATCTCTTCCAAGGTGAACCTTTTCGGGAAGGTAAAGACCCACAAACCTAACTCAACCATCTCTATCCAAAGTTCCACTCAAGCTTTGGGTTGTATTACAGCTATTGAGAACCATAGAACCCAGTTTGTTATGGCGTCTTTAGACGTAGTGTCCCTTTAGAGCAAGTTCATGCCATTATTGCTGATAGGTTGTCTACGAACCCGTCTTTTTCCCCTTTGGAAGCAGAAGCTATGTTGTCTCTGCTTTTAAAACTAGTGGCCAGTCGTTCCTACTTTCGATTTGATGGTGTGGTGCACCAACAAAGGGAAAGAGCGTCCATGGATTCCCTCCTTTCCCCAGTTTTAGCCGAATTACTACTTCAGTTTTTGGAAGAAAAAGTCCTAATCAACCATCCTTAATTTTAAGGTATGTTGATAACCTTTTGGTTTTCTGGCCACACTCTGTTAACCTACTTCACTCGTTCACTGAAACCTTGTCGACACAGTTTCCTTCAGTTAAGTTCACGCTAGAGTTGGAAACAGGGGGTATTACTACTTCAGTTTTTGGAAGAAAAAGTTCTAATCAACCATCCTTAATTTTAAGGTATGTTGATAACCTTTTGGTTTTCTGGCCACACTCTGTTAACCTACTTCACTCGTTCACTGAAACCTTGTCGACACAGTTTCCTTCAGTTAAGTTCACGCTAGAGTTGGAAACAGGGGGTATTACTACTTCAGTTTTTGGAAGAAAAAGTCCTAATCAACCATCCTTAATTTTAAGGTATGTTGATAACCTTTTGGTTTTCTGGCCACACTCTGTTAACCTACTTCACTTGTTCACTGAAACCTTGTCGACACAGTTTCCTTCAGTTAAGTTCACGCTAGAGTTGGAAACAGGGGGTCATTTGCCTTTCTTTCCTCGACTTTCTTCTTTCTCGGGATCATATCTCTAATAAAATTTCTTATTCAGTGTACAGAAAACCTACCAGTTCCCGGTTATTATACCGTTTTCGTCTTCTCATCCGCAGAACTACAAGCTTTCAGCTATACGTTTTTTAATAAAATGTATTTTTTCACATTCCTCGTCAGTTAGGTTTTGACGAACGGAACTTTCGAATGATTTGCAGATTGCACTCAACTTTGGTTATTCTTCGAATAACTTTGAGCTGTTGCACAGCGTTCAGCGATTCAGTTTTACTGCACCCAGCCCTGAGGCGTCCAAATCCCGGTTTGTTGGTTCCATTGAGTTTTTTCCACCCACTGTCTCTATTCTAAAGAAATTTTGTAAAAAACATAACTTTGATTTTGGGATTCGCACCCGGAATGTTTTTTTCAATTGTTAGAAAGGACTGTGACTTAATCCCAACACCCAATAAATCTGGAGTATACTGTATCTCTTTGGTTACCTGTGAACCAGTCTTAGCCGTGAAATATTATATCGGTTCTACATTTCGGACTTTAAATGTTCGTGTGATTGAACACAAATATGCACTTAGGACAGGCTCCACATCCCCTGGCCTAACCAGGACTGTGAACCAAGGTGAATACTCTCCTAACTGGAACAACTCAAGGATTCTGGCGTCAGCAAGTAACAGGCGTTTATTATTTTTATCTGAAAGCTTACATATCATTAAATTTGGTAATTCAAGCTGCAATATAGATCTTCCTAGTTTTGTTCCATGCCCCTGGAAGCTATTCTTCGAGTCAGTGTTTCCCACAGTGGAACTATAACATCTGTCATAATTTTTCATGTACTTGGAAATTCCCACTGCCCACATTTGACAACGAAGACTTAAGTAACTATTGCTCCATGGTATTGCTTCTTAGTGTATTTATTGCTTGCTTGCTCTGTATACTGTGGCACTAAATCTGATGATGAGGCCAGAGGTGGCCTTGAAAGATCTTGCTTTTAAGTATTTTAACTTACCTTCATTTTAATTGTAAATAAAGCATTTTTAACTTTGCAATTTCAACTTGGTGAGTTTGATTCATCGTACTTAGACAGATTTGTTACACTTCCTCATACAAGTAGTATAAAATATGTTTACTCTTCACTGCTCTGTGTTGCCTAAATACTTGCCTTGTCCCAACTCTTCAATGTTTGGGACAAGGCAAGTATTTTAGGTAACCCTCCATAAAATCACGAATGTTATTGCATTTATATGCATAAATTCGCACATACATGCTGTAATAAAGGTAGCCCACTGTGCATTCCTCATCCTTGGAAATTATTACTTAATTGTGACTAATTTGATGTGTCCTCAATAACTTTATTAAATTATTGTTCAACCATATTCTCAACCAATTCTGGGGCAAACCGGGGGTCTATGCCTAGGGAGTTAGTGAGAATGTGCATTAACACGTTATATGTAATTTCCTTTGATGAGTTATATATAAGTGTAACTTCTGTTCGCGGCCACTGTTTCCGAAGATGGGTCTATTGTGGATTCTGAAGGTCTTAAAGTTTTTAATATCTTCTATTTTTAGTCATTTAGTGTTCTTGACTTAGTGGTATTTTAATTGCAACTTTAAATCGTGCAAAGACGGTTCTACACCATGTGTATTAATTTGTTAAGAATACCCATTCCAGAGGTTTACTGATAGACATAGACCCAGCAATGCAGGGGTGTCTTGTGGCTAGAGGGCCACTAGCCTCAGCAAAAGATTTTACAAAATCTTTTGCGGAAACTTCGTATGAAACTACACTATCTACCAACAAGTAATTGGACACCCCTACAATCGAAGATATCTGCGGTCCTGATACACGTCATGGCCGCCGCCGTTAAATATTGTGAGGGAAACAACAACACAACCAGTTGCATGCAAGATGCCGCGCAGTTCGGAGCTCTCTGATTTCGAGAAAGGTATAATCCTCAGGTATCACAGAAATGGTCGATCCATACGTGACATATCCAGCTAGTTGAAGTACCCAAAATTGACAGTGGCCTACATGATTGGCAAGTGGAAGATGAGAGGTGACTGTCGGAATGTGCCCCGACCCGGCAGACCCACAAAACTGGGAGTTAGAGACCGACGGGTGCTGGCCAGAGACATTCAGAAGAACTGCAGCAAATCGATGGGCCACATCCGCGAGGAGTTTCAGCAGGCATCCGGGAGTGTTCTTTCGATGAATAACATCCGTAAGGAAGTTCATCTGCTTGGTTATCATGGACGTGCTGCTGCCCACAAGCCTTTGATCACCAAGTCCAATAGCGCTACTCAGCTAACGTGGCGCAAAGAACATCGACAGTGGACCGTTGAACAGTGGAAACAGGTTCTCTGGAGCGACGAATCAAGGTTCACCCTCTACCGTTCGGATGGCAGGGTCTGAGTTTGGCGTCTGCCTGGAGAACGCCTCCTGCCGGAATGTATTGTGCCAACTGTGAAGTGCGGCGGCGGCGGTGGAATTATGCTATGGGGGTGTTGCTCCTGGTATGGCACGGGACCCTTGGTCACAATTCCTGGTAGACTCAACGCCGAGACCTACTGCACCATATTGGATGACCATGCGCTTCCTACGTTGTGGCAGTTTTATGGGGTGGACCCATGTTACTTTCAAGATGACAATGCCACCTGTCATGTTGCAAGGTCCACCATGGCTTGGTATGGTGACAATGGGGTTAATCGAATGGACTGGCCTGCGCAGAGCCCGGACCTTAACCCTATCGGGCACCTCTGGGACGAGTTGGAGCGTCGACTTAAGGGGTGCCCTCACCGTCCGAAATCGGTGAAGGAACTGACCTGTCTTCTCTAAGCCGAGTAGAAGAAAATACTGCTAGCCGTCGTACAACGCCTGATTGAGAGTATGCCCTGGAGGGGCGCAGCTGTAATCGCCGCTCGTGGAGGCTCCACCAACTATTGAAGGTGAATAAACTTTGTTTTCCTTTGCTATCACAGGTGTCCAATTACTTGTTGGTAGATAGTGTAGTTGAAGAAATAGCTAGAAATTTTTGACACAGCTTTATTTATTTACTTGTTTTGCAGTTTTACTTTTAAAAAAGTGGATAACATGGAAAAGGTGCTATTCCAGCTGACTAGAGGCCCTTTTTCACAGCCATAACAATAGTTCCTATACATGCATATTAACAAGAGAATGTGAAAGAAATATCAGTTCAACGAATGAAATTTTTATACCATTGAGTGTTATGTATTACACTTGCTTGCACATAATTACGCATCCTTCAGAATGTAATGAACTGAAAGGTGTTCTTCATGAGGTCAAAGAAACAGATGCCTGTGCTATTTCTTTTATAACAGTCAAAAGAAAAAAATTCACTATGTGCTAAACTTTGTGGCATGAAGTTAAGTGTTTTTTTTTTTTTTATTCAAGAGTAAATAATTTAAGTAGCTTTACTTTTTTGGTGCCATAATTCCTAACTGTAACTTAGTTATATGCTTATCTACGTTTAATATTTTTGCATAAATCAGAAAAGATCATTAGACTCTGTCACATGGCAATTATGTATTTTGTGTGTTTGATCATGTGGCATTAAAAACTGGATGGCCTTAAAAAGAATAAAATTTACGGGATATGATCAACTGTGGCGTAACTGTTTTGTAGTACTTTCTATTGGTATAAAACTAGGGCAACCATTTTAATTACAATGTGCCTATTTGTGTTACACACATTAAAGGGCAATAATTTTTGGTTTTGTGAAAAATATGTGTAGCAAAGAATTGGAATTATTAAAGCACCCATAAAATGTAGTTAATAATATTGAATTTAGAATTTTCCGTAATTGAAAGCTAACAGATTTTTGCAAAAGGGCCCTGAAGATAGTTTTTTTGGAGGGCTGTGAGTTTTCCCAGTATGCCGTTGATAATACTGTATAAGGTCGCTGCTTACGTATAAGTGATAAAATTAGCCTAGTAGGAACAAATGCAGAACCCATATCTTACCTAGAATTTGAATCTAGGACAAGAGCATCAACTGCTAAAAGCTTACACAGTACAGCCTTCAAATAACTGTGCTATGCTTATGGAGAATGAAATGTGTTGTGCAGGTTGAAAGTCAATGGGAAGCCATTATAAGCTGGAACTGTTTGTAATTAGAAATGTAAAGTTTACCTCACTCTCTGCATTAGTTTGGTGTCTTGCGTCAATGAGAGTTGGCATGTTGTTTGCCACGCATCAAAAAATGCTGAGTTCAAGTATTGAACAACAGATAAACATGAAATTTGTGGTGAAATTACAGAAAATGTCTCCTGAATCTTTTTGTATGGTAAGTGAAGTATTCAGCGAAGAATGTATGTCATATGCATGCAGTGGCGCCCATATGAGTACTTTTAGTGGGGGGGGGGGCTAAGAAAAATCCTTACCTCCTTCAAGGCTGTCAAATATTTTAGTAAATGTACAAGATACTAAAACACAACAAAAATAATTGATACCATCAATCATTAATATCTTACTATTTTAAAAAATGCTTTAAAAAAAGGTTGGGAGGACATTGATGATGAATATCCAGGACACCAAGCATTTCAAAACCAGAAGACAATGTGGACAAAATCTACGCAGTTGTTCAAAATGATTGACAACTAAGTATTCAGGGTGACAAGATTACTTTTTGGAATGGGAGAACATTTTCATTAAAAAAGGAGGAAATTTCAAGAAAAAGGAGGACACAATAAATTTGTACAAAAATAAATACGAATGAACATACTCTGTATTTAATTTTACAGTTTGAGAGTTTGTTTGTGTAAAATTTTAATTAAGAAAGAAAGATTTCAGTCTGCTGAATATTTTTATTTATAATTTTCTCTGGAAGAGATTTTCTTCAGTAGATGGGGTCTCTTTAACAAATATTTGTGAAATTCAGAGCATGAAATGTCTTTCAAATTGTATTTAATTAGCAGTTTACCCCTCACTGATTGATTAAGAAACTTGAATTATAAATAGAAAAAAAACTCACAGCAATGACTCACAACACACAAAACAAGCAGTATGAGCTGAATGTTTACATGACTATACCACATGGCACCATCCACTGTCAATGTGTGATGAATGACAGACGGACAAGCGCACAAAGGTGCAGTTTCTCTGTGCTGTTGGCTCAGAAGTGAGGCACTGCAGTAGGCAGCTGCAGGATTGCAGGAATAAACTGACTGGGGGGAGGGGGGCACGAGCCAGAATCCAGAAATGAATGAATACATTTTAGTGGTGGCTTGATATCACATATGATTAAAATAGAAGAATTTATCAAAATGTATTATTTGAAATTTTTCCTTATTGAAAAAGCCAGACATTTGGGCTATTTCCCTTAATGCCTGGAAGACAGGAGGACATGGTAAGAAATGGAGGACATGTCCTCCAAAAGCCGGATGTCTGGTCACCTTATGAGTGTTAGAATGATAGAAGAAATACGTATTAAACATCTATAAGAGGCAAATTTTATATGAAAATCTGAACATGACAAATGCTTGTGCAAAGATGGTTGCAAATTTAGACAAACCCCTTAACCATTTCAAAAGTGTTACTACTTTAGTTGAAACCTAGATCTCCCAACATAGCATATAAAACAAGTAACAGAGCAAAACTGATATGCCATATTGCTTGCTTTTACAGATATCACCAGTAGCTAAGGGATCTAAAGAAATCTAATAAAAATAATAAAAATTCATAAGCTTATGATTTCTAGCATGTCTTATTGACTATCATGATTTATTGTGGTGTGCAGTTGTCCAATAAAATGTAAGTCTCAGGCTAGTCCTGTGGTATGTAAAGAATGATCTTGATTTGCTACATGTTGTTAGGAAACTGAAAATAATATTTTTATTTCTTAGATAATATATTCTTTGAATAGACACTGAAATTTTTGAGTAGGTAAGACTTTCACAAAATTCACTAACAAGAAAAATACATATTTTCAAATAAAGAGTATGAAGAAGGCAACATGAGTTAGATATTACCTTATGATGAATTTTTGTCGTGAAACTAAATTTCTGAACTGATTTACTATGTAATAACATCCTTTGCTTTATATTAAAGGAACACATTCTAGTGCTCCGTAACCTATTTATTACAATTTTTATTGTGCTCTGTCTCCTTCACTGGGTTCAATCCTCTATATAGATGTTCAAGTCAAGTATAATGGATCAATAATGAAAACAAATTCAAGCATAATTTATTATGTATTGAACATTAGGAGTAATAAGAAATTTTGGCTGAAATGTCAGCCTTATTCACACTAGTAGCAAGCACTCAACTTGTTGACATCGTTTCTTTAGCTGTTGCCAGTAGAGATTTCCAAATAATCAAAATATTGAAGGGTGCATCCGAATTACAAGAATTTTCATTGAAGAGAATTTCAATACTTTCCCTGTAGTGTAATGAAAATTTGTTTGAGAAGGGTGCAATCCTTTTGGTGAAAGTCCAGTTTGGAAAAGCAAGGTATCTGCTTTTGTCAGAAGAGAAAGTGCAGAAGTAGGAAGACTTTTTCTAACATCTCTTTTATGTTGCAAAATTCTGTAGTTGGTTGTACAAAAAGTACTACCAGTATAACATTTTTTGCCAGAGGAAGTAGACACAGGGATGAGGTATATCCCAGGGCTGTATAAAGGATCTCTGTTTTTAGATATTGATCGGATGCTAGTAGGAGGAGGATTGATTACAAGCCTGTGCCCAAAATTTTTGAAAATTTTGAAAAGTTTGTAAGTTAAGGAATGATGGTAGTGGATTGAACCAACATAGGATAAGGATGGTTTCTGCAGAGAAGAGAGGTGACAGACATTGTTTGGCATCAACCTTTTTGAAAAGCTTGTAATGTTTAATATGTATGTAATAAATTATGCATGATTTTTTTTTCTTCATTATTGATTTCTTCACATTACATGAAATGGCCTTTCTACGGATAAAATGGATCGCTGTTATCAACGTATTATCTAAAATAATTTGTCAGAAATGCTTTTAGCTTTTTCTTTTATTCCTCATTTGGTTTCTGTTTATAAAACATACTGTGTGCCATCATGAAACAAATAATTACTCACAGAAAGTTGAGTAAGAGCACTTCCTACAAGTAACTTGTGTTACTCTTAGGAAGTGCCAATAATGGGATTAGCAAATCCAATGTTTCCCCATATATTGGATTGCTTCCAAAGCATAAATCTGAATGGTAGTCGAACCTGTATTTAATGAAGTTGAAGGGAAGCATTACATTAGGTTAAAACTAGACAATCATAAACTATTGATCAATTAATCGAAGGTAAATAATACTTGTTTACTAAAAACTATAGTTAGCAAAATAATATGAGATCTGTTATGAGAAATACATTTAATGAAAGTAAACATTAAAGTAACTGCCAAAAAGTTTAAATTTTATGTGTTACATCTGATATATGAGCTAATGTTTGCTTTTTTTTTTGTGGTTATGATTGCTGTTTTAAATATTTTTCAATTTTGTCTGACTCCGTGATTAAGATATTTCAAGAAGCAAAATAAAGTCAAAGATTTTCTTAAAAGAGATTCAGTGATTGGAAAGTGGCAAGGACAGGGAGAAAAATACAACAACTGCCCCGTGTGTGTTTTTAGCAAACAGGGATAGAAAAAGAGGAGGAGAGAAGCTGGAGGTAGTAAAAAAAGCAAACGAAACATTGTCTTCATACAAACTGACCTATCTGTAAGGAGAATTATGGGTTGTCAGCAGTAAGTAATTCCTTGTTTTCCAGTGAATGCTAATTACAGTGGAACCTCGTTTATACGTTTTTCAGAGGACCAAGTAAAATTAGCATGCAATTGAAAAAAACATAAAAATGAAGCAGTGGAAATTTAACTTCAAAGGCAATCCTAATTTTTGGATCGGCAACATTTTACATATAAACTGAGAAGTGTATAAATGAGGTTCTATTGTATTTTATTTGCTGACAACCTTGCTGAACTTCGACATATGCAGTTTCTCAAAAAATTATTGTTTGTAATATGTGGTTACATTAACAAGGAGGAATATTTTGAAGTTCAAGGGATCTATAGAAACTTTGATTTATGCAGAACTTCATATTATGCGAGTTTATGATATGTGGGTTTAAGATTCCTAAGCTGCATCTGGTTAGCTTCAGTTTCTTGAAAGTTCATTTTTCTGAGTGCTGTACTGGTAGCATGCTTGAATGGAAATCAGGAGATGCAGTTTCAATTCCTATTCCGTGATGATATAATTTTCAAGTTTCCTAAAGAGATGCCCACATGGGAAATAGTAAAAATGTGAAATCTTTGTGCCAATAATGAAATTTGTACATGTCTTCCATGTATTTGAGAAGAAATCAGAGGGATTCATTTCCTACTGGTATCTATAATTATTACTGTTATATTTGAATTTCCTGTTCTGCAATTCACTTTTGCATCTTTCTGTTTGCATAAATTTCAATACATATTGGAACTCATGAAAAAACATTCCACGAAATATTAAGAATTTTCTTTTTGAAGATATCCAGTTTTTTTATTTTATTTATTAATTTATTCTTTGTAAATCTACATGTAATATTCAGTTTTATTGTGACAAAGAGAATGAACTTCTGCATAAGTCTAATTTTTTTATAGCTAATGTGCACATTTGTTTTCAACAGATGGCAATTAGCAAGTACCGAACTTTGGCTCGATTTGGACTGATGCACATGATTGCTACAAATATGTGTGTTTGGCTGCATGTGCTTGTGCAAGAGACAAAGCATGAGATCCTCACACTGATCAGTCCAAATGCAACAAATCTTATTCCTGCTTTTGTATTAGAAGCTCAGAAAGCTGAAAGTCATCACAATGGTAAGTACTTCTACAAATGTAATTAGTAATCAGTGCAAGGTATTTATAAAATAACCCATAGTTTTTGAATGGTGATTTAAAAAAAAGTAAGGCTACACTACAAAGGATATATCCCTTCCATTACAGACAAAGCTGTCCCAAAACCTAAGAAACCAAAGCCTGTCTGCATAATCCATACAGTATGAGAGAATTAGACTGTTACCCATTTGCTTTGAAATTTCTAAAGTTCTCAAAAGTTTTAATTTCAAAGTTATTTTGAAACACGCAAAAAATGAATTTTTACGTATCAAAGGACTATTAAAGATGTAAATTTCTAAGGAATTTATCAGATCTCGTGTGAATGTGGACTTTCATATACAGGCCAGACCCATAGGGCTATGAATACATTTCCATTTGAAAGAACACAAGACATACTTATGGAACTGTGAAATAAAGAAATCATTTATAGCACAATGTAGTTCATGACAGGACAATAGGCATGAATTTCTGTTTGAAAATGTTAAACTTACTGATGAACCTGATTTAACTGTCAAGTTTCATATTTCAGAAGCTTTTCATATGTATCACAACTCTTCACAAATTGTCAATTACATGGCATCGACTCCATTTCTTTCAAGCACATGGAAAAAAAACCCACAAAATCCATGACCATCAGAATGCTCGTGATGTCACAATGATGCTCCATTTTGTCCTGATGCAGTCATGACAATTGCTCAACAAAACTACAATATACCTTAATATAAAACATAATTGTGAATTAATATTGATATGATCCATCAAGGAACTATCCAAGTTTAGATTTCAGTTACAGTATCCTTCAGCATGGATGCTGTTTGTTGCTTATCCAAATAACATAATAACAATTATGATTTTTATTGTCAAACATGAAGTTTGAGCATTTGAAGTTTGAATTCCAGCTTCAATATCCATCAGTGTGGATGTGACTTTTTTTCCTTAGTAAAAGCTCAGACAACAATCAACATCTATCCAGACTGTTATTTCTGAAGTAACTGCTAAAATGACTGTGGTTATTCTTTCCCCAAAGTATAGTTAACATATTTTTTGTTTGAAATACACACTGTTTGTTGTATGCATGTTAAAAAAAGAAGTAAAGTTAAGAATACTAATAAAATGTGGCCAGTTTCAGTCCCTCTGTTTTTTATGTCATAATGAGTGCAGCGCATTTAGATGCCCAGTAGACTGCCTTAGAAAGATGACACGCACTACAGAAATTCAAGAGATTAGTTTTTCTGGTGAGGAAAGTGTAGGAATTTTTAATTTCTAAGTTCAGTAATTACTGAAATCCACATACTTATTGCCCTGTTGATGAATTAGTTCATTTTAAAGTGCAATTTCTGCACACTCTACTAAACTAGGCAAATATGAAGTAAAAATTAGGCAACTTTCTACCCAAAATTATCACTTCCACAGAAAATTGGTATGTCTAAATATTGCATTTTATGCAGCAAGCTGTGCTCCTTGCTCGACCTTTTTTTTAGATAAAAAAGAAACAGTTTTGGACAGCTGATAATTTTCCAACTTTGATAATTCTGCCGTCAAACCCTTTGATCTTTTCTTGCATCCAGATATGGATATAAATCACAAGATGCAGTGCTTCAGAGAACATCTTAGGCATCAAAGGGAACGAATCTCCCTGAAGAAATAATTCTTCATAACCCTTTCATGAATCCTCTTGTTTCAATTTTCAAAGATATTATATGTATTTATACTACATGCATGTGCGATTATGCGTATATCACTAAGCTGTTTTTTGAGATTCAGAGGTTAGCTCCTCAGAAAAAGCTGATCTGCCAGATTAAAGATTAAGACTAATGGAACTACAAATTACTTACAGTTGATGTATAAAATGTCTCCATTTACAGAAATCTCGGTACACAACTCGAGCTTCACTGACATTTATCAAGGCTTTTGTACTTCATAGTCTCTCACAAGAACTTCTGTGCTTCATACTCATTACCTTTTTCTCTTGCAGGCATTTGTTAAGTTGTTATGTTAACTTGAAAAGTCTTGCGTGGTTGAAAACAGTAAAATAGATATAACTAATAATTTTTCACAATCCTTTTCAAACTCTTATGAAGCACTTTATTCTTTTCTTTGCTTATCGCAGAAAGGTTGCCCTTAGCTTAATTATTTTTCCTCACTGCTCCTCTGAAATTAAGAAATCCTTCCCTAAATCCTCCTGCGGTCATTCCTTCATGCTGCCGAGAATACCTCCAATCCACGAGTAAGCATAAGACCTGCTTCCCTAACACCTCAGGCCTTTCCTGCCCATGTTCTGCTGCGACCGTTTGCTTTCAAATCCTAGAAGTGATTACCCTAGCCCCCTCCTTTGTTTCCACGCAAATTCACCCCTTTACCGCCACAAAGCCCCTCTGCTCCCAAGTTCCTGGGAAGAACATGCCTGCTTTGGGTAATACAAAGCATCAAGGTAAAAATTAAGAGGGCTTGCGCCTTAAGTTGGCTGCTTTGAAATGAAGAAGGCAAAGGATCAAACAAGCACGACAATACTAATCCGTCTAAAAAGATACAAAGGTGCAGACTCTAAAATGAGACAAACTTGCGTCTCTAAATAAACCGCGCCTCCTATATTTTAATGCGGGATGAGACAGCAAAATCTATCTCACGCTTTGTGGAAACAAAGGAAAAGGAGCACCAAAGCAAAATAAAACTTGTGAGATGAGATTTAATATCTTTGCCTAAATTCTAGAATTAAATCTCTGTAACTAAGGCATTCCTGAATTTGGTCCTCTCATCCTTTCCTTGGTCTTCCTCTACCTTTCTTTCCTGTCACTTTCGCTGAATAAATTCTCTTAGTAAGCAACTCAGTACTCATTCTTTCAACACGGCCAAATTTCACCTCAGAATATTTTGCTCCACCTTACTAACAACATTTTGTTTCACATTACACAACTGCAACACATCTTCATTCTTCACACGATCAGAATGTGTCATATCACAAACATGTTCTTGTAAAGTAAATAATGCATCTCTCCAGCACACAAACATCTCCTATGTATCTTCTGCTGTACCTAGGTTTTACTGCCATACATCAGAGTAGGAGAAATTGCACCTTCATACATTGCCATTCAGGACTTTTTCAAGAACCCATCATTCTTGTGAAATCCTGCTAAGGCTGCTATAACTTTTAAAGATGATTTCAGTCACCTACTAATTTCACCCTCTAATCTGTTTTCTCTATATAACATGCTTTCTAAGTATGCAAATGTATTTACCTGTTCTATTTCTATACCATTTAGATTGATCTTGCATTCAGTACTAACAATCCCTTGCTCAAAAACCATAACTTTGGTTTTTCTCTTATTTATACTTTGTTTGAATTCCATATAAACTTTGTACATCCGGGGACAGCATACTCTGCAATTCACTTTTGCTCTTTGCCAACAAGACTGTGTCATCAACATACAGCCATCAGCTCACATGGATATTACCAGGATATAAATCAGTAGTGTTTATTTTGGTATCACACATGCACATATCCGTAAATAGCCATAATGATATTACATAACCTTGTCGGACTCCTACACCAATAGAAACCCATTTTGATAAAACATCATTCACTCATATACATACTCTACTGTCAGCATACATATCCTTCACACTATTGAGCTGAGATTTTCAGTTTTACCCTTTTTATTCAAGACCCTATTCTGTTTACAGTATCTTATTTGCTTGATCATAAGCTTTTTCTAAATCTATAAATACAGCAAAAACTTTTTTACCAACAGACAAATACTTTTTGATCATCATACGTAAAGCAAAAATTTGGTTAGTGCTGCTTTTACCAGGCATAAAACCACTCTGTACATCCCACACTTTCTCTGATGAAAGACTTCATACCTTATTAATACTTTCTCTGAAGTAAGACCTGATCTTTCAAACACTTTCCCTGCTACGCTCAATAAACTGATATCATGATTGTCCTTGCATTCTGTCTGATCACCTTCTCTCTTATACAAGAGAACAATGATAGCATTCCTCCAATCCTGAGGGACTATATCTGAATCCTAGAACAACTGGCAAAGTTCAGTTAACCAGCCAATCACATAGTCATTACCAATTTTTTACATTTCAGAATTTATTGCATCTACTCCCAAAGCCCTGTAACTTTGAACTGATTTTAGAGCTTCACAAACCTATTCTCTTCAGATCCCATCCCTGCCGTGCTTCCTTATCTTCCTGCAGCATCATCTGCTTCTGCCTCAAAATCACCTTTGCTTTAATGTTCCAATATACCCCTCAGAAGTATTCACTCCATCTGCCACTTAACTCATTAGGCTCCTATATAATTTCTATGATACTATCCTTCATACAACTTAGAACTTTATTTCTCCTATTTTCTCTACATCTTGTAAACTTTCAAAAAGTTTTCCTATCTTTCCAAAAAGCCAATCCATGCCTTTCCACTTTATCTTTCCTAACTTTAACCTTACTCTGATGAATCAGCTTTGTTGCTTTGTGCTTTTTACAGCAATTTTCGTCCTCAGAAACTATCTTGTATCACCCCCAAATGTTTCTCCTTTCTCTCTACTGCTTCTTTAATCCTGATGTTCCACCAAGCATCACGTTTGTAACAAAGCAGTACTACAAACCTTCTGAGCAACAGTGACAGCACAGTTCTTAAAGCATGTCCACTTCTTTTTTATATCCCTATCACATATCTCCAACTCAATTTGTAGCTATACTAGAGATACTAAATTAATTATTTATATAAAATTATGTGATTAGCATAATTTGGGATTGTTTTATTGGCAATACATGAGATTTGGCATTGGTGCTGGCAGTGTCTACACAAGATCAGGGAAAAGAACTAATGCAAGTCTATATGTAGCTGTTAGTTCCTGTTAACCCAGTAAGATCAATAAGGGGAATACATCTAATGCTATATTTGATTACTGCTGGTTGAAGTTACCCATTCTCTACCGAGGCGTAATTCAAGTTAGTCATCATTTACTGCAATTCTCACTATCTCAATGAAGAGCGTACATCCAGGATTACCTTTTACAATTATAGTCCTTAAATTAAAAACTTATTAGATCAGTGAGGAAAACATATTTTGAATCATCTTTGATCACTGCAGTTTTGAAATAGTTCAAAGGATCAATGAGGAGGTTGTGTCAGTAGTTATTTTGGAGTAACGTAGTCTGTAACTGAAAAATTCAGATGACGGACGAGACTGTCCTGAATGGTTTGCAGACTATTTCAATTATTGAACTCTATGCCCCATAATATTATTTTTTCTTTCACTTAAAGATGTTTTAGAATACATATCTGTACCATAGTTTGACTGTCTTCTATCTGAAGACAGAAATTGCTTTTCTGTTTTAAAGTTTTTAATGTGCTAGAGCTCGAGTTAATTTCTGTTGCATTTTATAATGGTTGTTTTTTCTCTTTTATTTTAGAAGTTGGACATGTGTCTTCTATGTCAGAGTCTGAAAGTTTTAATAACCACAGCAGTGTCTTGCAAAGACATCACCGTTCAATTGATATGCACGGCATTTACATGAGCCATGGGTGCAGACGTCTTAACATCATGGGGGAGCTAGTCCAGAATGCTAGTCCTTTTCTGTTCCCTTGCACCATCGAGTACAGTCTCATCTGCGCTGCTATTCTTTATGTCATGTGGAAGAACACTGCAAAGCCTCAGTATCCAAACAACACTCCAGACACTGCCAGCGTTCACAACTCCAACATAAGTGGCAGACACCGACACTATTACCAAGTCGATTGTGCCAAAGCCAATAAAGGTCTGTTTACAGGCATTTTGGTGCTTGTACTTTCCATCATTTGCTTAATTCTGTTCTTTGTGCTCATCAACAAGCCTCAGTACAAAGAACTCGCTGTCTTGGAAGCTCATGTAGCAGAACTGGCTCTCTATCTGCTGACCACCATGGCTGTGATGGTGGCTGTCATACAGGTGCGTGAGCTGAAGTACAATCCAAACCAGAATATGGAACTGGACAACATCTTGCTGGTTGTTGCTCAAAGTGGACTGTATCTTTTTACCATGTTTAGTGTCATTGGAGGTCATTTTACAATGGATCAGAACACCATACTTGTACTCTTGACTGCCTTGGTTTGCCTCATCCAAGGAACATTTCAAACCATTTTCATTCTAGATGCATCACGAAGATGTGCAGGCAACAGTGATCAAGCCCACAGAAAGCCTGGAAGAGAGATGGTCACTTTTCTTCTGGTATGCAATTTTGCCATGTGGGCCATCAACACACTGGAAACACGCCGAGCTGATTCAAATCCAGTACAAATGGAATTCTATGGCTTCTGGGCGTGGACTATTATCACCCACGTAACTACTCCTTTAACCATTTTTTTCCGTTTTCATTCCACTGTCTGTCTTTGTGATATATGGAAAAGAACCTATAAAGGGAAAGCTGAATATGTGTAATGAAATAATCTAGGCTGATTTCCCTGGGCCGCGATCTAGTGAGCTGAGCATTAATCCTGATTTTTGCCAAATGAATGTTGGTTAAATTGCATCAACAGTAAAATATCTGTGTAGCATTTAAGTAAGTTCTCCATTGAGCTGTGGCTTTGTTGTGTGTGCAGTTTACTACTATTGTATGTGCATTGTATGAAATATGTTTCAAATGCAGGAAGGACCTGTGCTTTGTTACACCCTGCTCACCTGACAAAATTTTGCAATAATGAGGTTAAGTGACTGATTCCTTTTATGATACATTAGCTTCTGGAATGGTGTATGCCATTTTTTTTAAGAAATTAAAACAAAGTAAAAAAATAGAAAATTTCTGATCAATGCACCTATAAAAATGTCCCATTAGGTTAACTGTAAATCATCTAATTTCATAATGGTGAGAAAAAGAACAGAATGTTACTATGGATTTTTGATAGTACAGTTAGATTTGTCTAGCAAAGTCATCAATGGTTCTGTGGAAAAGCTACCATCTTAAGAAGTGACTGCCAAATGGTGTGTTTGAGTTTGCCAAAATATCGCCCTCTCCACTTGAAAAAAGAAAACTTATGTATTTTATTTTTCATTGCAACCTGTTATGAAATGTTTATTATTTATTTTCTTCTTTATTACCTGCTAGGTTTTTACTTTTTTTTTTTTAATTTGGTGAATGTACATTTCCTGGTGTTTTAATTCCAATTAAAACAATTATGCACTCAGACACATTAAAGATGCACATATATGTCCGTATTCGCATTTCATAATCCCTAAATCACTCATTTCTTTTGAAAAAAACTGTTTTCAGTTTGTTTGTTTAGTTGTTTTGACTTTCTTGCCCAATATGATATTTTCCATTTCATCTTCAGTAAAGTCCAAACCGTTGTAAGAATGGTTGTTTCAAGTTGATATTCCTGAAATGCAGGTCCTAGACAAGCAGTCACATTTAAAGCATTATTTAAATGAAAAGGTGTTTTCAGGGTTTTGTTTTATTCTTCATCATCATCATCATTTTCACAATCCGGAATACTGATTGCATTTGCATTATTGTAGTACAGCAGGTCTTCATTTGTGACATAGTTGTCTATGTAGGCTACTTCACAAACCCAATAAATACCCATAAGTAAGAATTATCTTTGGGGATGGCTTAATTTTCAGGCAATATTAAATCATTTTCCTGAGATGCTCTGAAACCACATCTTTTAAAACATTTTTAGATTACTAACTTCATTCCATGAGCTTTCTATCCATTGCATAGCATCCAAAATCATTCCCATCAAACGCTTGTGGTAAAGAAGTTTAAATTGGTATAACACCTTGATCTAAAGGCTGTAAACAGCTTGTATTTAGATGGGGAAGTAGGAGCTGAATGTTCAAAAATGTTGGTGGCATGCTGCATTGTCTGATTACAAAAGGATTTTTTTTCATCTTCATTTCTTCACTTAATTTTTTAGCTATTCAATAAATATTTAGTGGTCATCCAAGCTTTTTTGTTTGCAGTCAAGGTGATGCCCATTGCCACAGTGTCCACTTCCATGAAACACCTAGGACATGTTGACTTCAAAATGATTGGATGCTTCTTCCTCACTAGTTGCATTACAACACGAGGAGACAGTTAGTCCATCTTTAGGGAACTTTCCTCTTGAGCATGATTTTCATTTTTCAGTTCATATTTCATCAGGAATTGCTAAAAAAAAATTCCAGTTTCATCAGCATTGAAAATGTTACAACAGTTATAATTGCTAATGATAGATGGCACAATTGTTCCTGTATCAACATTTACCCATTTCTCACACATTGCTCTGTAAACAATGTATGTTGTTATATTTTCAAAAACTTTCCAGTCATCCACTGCTTACACTAAAATAGGTTGCAGTTCCCAGCTGCTCAGCTAATTTGCATTCTTTTTCTTGAAGAGTGGGACAACTTATTTGTTTTGTACTATTAATATCATTATAAAACCAGTTAAGGGTCAGGTTACTTACATTTTCACGCGCTTCTTGGAACTTCCTTTTTATTTCTTTGTTTTAATTCAATTCACAGTCATCTAGATCTTTTTTTCTCCAAAAATCTCGCTATTTGTATTCATCCACAGTTGAACTGGGCCACCAACTATCTATGCAATAAATAAATAAACCAGCAGAACTTCCGTTTATAACTTCTAACTATTTTGCTAATGATAAAGCTTTTATGCTTTTGTTTTCTGCCATTTTGGAATTTAGGGAGGTAATCGTCACAACAGATTCACTAAACCTCTCTCACTAAAAGCCAGAAGTAAGACTGAGGAGTCGGTAAAGGTGTTCAGAACATACATTTGTTGTAGCAAATCGGTTGCTCATACCACATATTCCCGTGAGGGAAATGCTGAATGCAATAATAGCAGCACTACACAGTTGATAGAATGATAATAGCAGCACTACACAGTTGATAGAATGATAATAGCAGCACTTCTACCCTCATCCTCTTTTCTCTTTCTTCAGTATAGCGATGTGCTCTTTTGGCATCTGGAGTGAGTCATCAAATATGCTCAAACAGTATGTATGGCTGCCACGTGCGAAGACTGGGTTCAAGGGGATGGGGGATCATCCACTTCCATAAAATGCATTTCTCGATTGGAAAATACTGGAATTAAATGCAAAAAAATTAGATAGACAAAATTCGTAACGTACCTTTTAGCTGTAACAGTTGTTGGCCTAGTCGTCAGGGCGTTATCTTCTTTCACTCAGTTCTTGAGTTTACACATTCCAAAAAACAGTAGGTGTATTTTTAACGTAACTGTCCATATTCATTGATTAAGAGATTTAGAAAAGAGGGGGGATGTAAGAGCTTTCTTCAAGTCTACTTTGGACTAGAATACCTTTAAGTCTGAAATTTCAAAGGCCAACAGGGGCTCGAGGGCTCGGAAATCCATTAGACCAGTATAAAAGTTTCTCTTTAAAAAATATTATTAATTACAAGAAGGGTAGTCATGACAAAAAAACAAAGGACTAAAATGAACTGTAAAACGTTAAAATACCTTAACTCTCGTAATCGATGAATACGGACACCTACGTGAAGGATATACCTACTGTTTTTTGGAATGTTTAAACTCAAGAACCGAATGAAAGATGATGCACTGACGACTAGGCCAACAACTGTTACTGGCAAAAGGTGCGTTACGAATTTTGTCTATCTAATTTTTTGCATTTAATTTCAGTATTTTCCTATCGAGAAATGCATTTGACGCAAAAGAAAAAGAAAATGTAAGAAGGTACAACAGTTAAACCACTATCAAAAGATGAATACGTTTTTCAACATGTTTTTTTCCATCTCGATATATCGAGAAATACTTATATTTTAGATATTCTATACGTTCTGCATGTTGGTGAGCATGAAATGCAGGTATATTGTCATGCACACTGCAAAAATGGCTTCCTGTGGCCCCATTCTTAAGTTTGCTGCCAAATGAAGGTTTTGTTTCAATGGATGATGGTATCTGTGCCATACAAAGTTGGTTCACTTGACAGGTGACGGCAGAGTGCATGTGACTGCCAACAGAGGTTTCACTGTACATCTTTGTTTATCAGTCTTCTATATCCATAAAATATGGGATGTCCTGAGAACTTAACATTTCGTATACATTTAAGTATATTTTTCAAAAAAAACTTTATGTAGAATCAAAATAAATTCAGAAATGGAAGGAGTAACCTCAGCAAAGAAATGAAATTAGTTCATCTACAATACACTGGTAAACAGAAGTTAAGTAAAATAGCATAAAAGTAGACATAGCAACATAACAAGTGCATTAACTTTGATGAAATTTAGGAAGGATGTGTATGAAAACATAACAAACAACATGTAAAAGCATGAAATGCACAGGAATAGATAATGTTAATGAGTCAAATAAAAAGTCTTTCATTGGTAGCAGGAGAAATGCTTTGTTTCATTGATCAGTAAGGACTATTATTGCCCCTGCCCACAAAGCAAGATGCACATTGACTGTGCATGCCAGAGACAGTATTATAAAGAAGATCAGATGGCAATGAACACCACTGTTCTGTTAGCACAGATCACAGTTTTATTAGGCTCCTTGGATAGGGCTGAAGAGTACAGCATGTCTCCCCAGAGTGTTTAAGACATTCTCGATAGGACTGAAATTCAGATAGCTGGCTGGCCACTCCATCACATGGTTATCCTCAGACTCGAATTAATAGTCGACCAGCCAAACCCTATGAGGACAAGCATTACCATGCATAAAACTGAAATCGGGGCTTGCAGTACTCCTGAAAAGTTTTATATAGGGTTCAGTGATAGCTCTGAGTACTCATTGTGCCACCTTCAATTGTGTGGAGACCTCCTTCTATATATTGGATGTGTTCCAGGATGTTGTGGGGATGGCTGCGCATTTTGTGTTACCTCTGATGAGGACACACCAAAAAGGACGAGACTCATCCACTAATGAACATATGCTCACTGCTGTTTGGTCCAGGTGTGATAGATCCTGAAGAATAACCTTCAAGCTCTTCTTTGCAAGAAGGGGCAAACCATCAGTTTCCTAGCAGGCAGACCAATCTCACAAAGTCATGTGGATACAGTTCTCCTTGACACCATTGTGCCTGAAGTATAAGCTTTTTCCTGTGTTTTCCCACTGTTCAGGTCAGATATTGATCCTCCTGGAATGTACTGACCCTTGTGTGGACCCGAACTGGTCACTCACACATTGCACTCTGGCTACCTCAGCTTGGGTTTGATGAACTCAGAACAACATCCTGCTAATAGCTGTTCACCTCTTTGTATCTTCTGGGCAACTGTGGGTGTTTGTCTGCATGTTCTTTTATGCCTCGTGTAAGTTTACAGGCTTTTGAGCTAGCTGGGTATATGACAAGAGCTCTGTATCTACACTCACTTTTATAGCATGCCTTATGTGCATGGCTTTGTGCATGTGTCTGCACAACTATTGTTCATATGTTATTTTTTAGAGAATTTTTTGTTATGGCTGATGTATCACTCTGCTAAATTTCAATAAATTTTAGTCAGTCGTTATGTTGATACTCCAGCCATTATATTCCTAACTTAGCTTTTGTCACCAGCATACATTCATTAAATTAATGACAAATTACAATGCTTCATAATATAAGGAAAGGATATTGGAGAGATAGAGAATTTTGATTGTACATCTGTGAACATTTTGTCTCGTAATCATTATTCCACATTTTGTCTTATCATCAATTCCAATTTTCTCCACATCCTTATCCAATAAAGAAAGAATAAAGAAAGTTATGTATCACTGTCTGTCACAAATCTCTGAAATAAAACCATACTTATATATTATTTTCCATATGAAATAGTTGAAAGGGGAAGTCATGAAACAGATCTATTCCTGAATTCTGGAAAACTATTTTTAATTATGCAATTTATTTTATGAATAAGTTTATGTCATATTAATGACAATAGCAAGAATCAAAAGGTATAGGTGTCATCACTATTTTACCCAAGCTTTCTTAACTTTTCGAGTATTGCTTCTTCAGTTGTTTTGATTAAGAAAAGCATGGCAAGAAGTGATTTTTTTTAATAACGGGAAATACATGTTCTATAGTTTCAAGTTTCTTGGATAAATGTTAGGTGTTATGTGTGTTTGGTCTGCACCTAAAATACATTTCAGGTCACAGTATGTGCTATTTGTGCCAGTGTAAAACATATATTCTGAAGCTATACGAATAAGCAGTTTCCTGCAGAATATTAATGGACACGAAAATGAATTCGTTTTCCATTGATTTCGGTGATGAATCTTTTCATAATCATGTTTCTAATGTTAACGTGGTTGACGTACTTTCATATCACTTTTTAACGTGGAATTTTATGCATTGAATTTTTCAGAACTTTTATATATAGATATATGTTTGTTAAATTTTAACAGCTTGATGTTTTAGAAAGGAGTGGACAATATTGCAAAATGAAATGAATATTTAATATTGTGGTGAAATTTGTTGGTGTTAACTTTCTCTTAGTAAAGTTGATAGCTTTTCATCCTCTAACATTGTTTTATTTATTAGTTACTGCAGAATCAATTTATTCTATTTAAAATTTATATTGATAAAGCGAATTAAGCTCAAGCATTGATCTAGTTACTGCACAGGTATCATCGCGTGGGTATTAACAGCTAAGAACATATCTGTAAAAATAGTAACTATTGTAGTTAAAATGAACTGAGAACTGTGTAGACAATTTGTAATGTAGTGAAATAAAATTTGTTTTAAATTTAGAATATAACAGAATAACACGTTGGAAAACTTAAAACAGAATGTAATATTGCCTTCAACGATTCTACCCTCAAAAGTCTTCAGATTATTCCAGAGATTATTAGTTTGCCAGTTTAGTTGGATAGTGCTTATTAAGTGATAAAGGCCCATGACATGTGTAGATTTTAACCACTAGATATCTTCTGGGCCAATTTAAATTGTAATGGCCGTCTTTGTTGCATGTCCAAACATGCCCTTGAAACATGAAATCTGCCTAAATAGTCAGTGTTGGTCTTTATCTGCACATGATCCTTAAATACTGAAATAAATCCTTGACCATATTTGTATACATGAGACCTAGAAACAAGGTATTGAAATAAATCTTTGGCAAGTCTGTCTGTCAGTATTGAGACTTACATAAAAGAAGTGCAGTATGGCATTGGGATTAGCAAAATTTTAAAATTTCATCATCATCTCACACCAGCATGTCTCTCTGTCTGTCTGTCTCTCTCTCTATCTATCTATCTGTCCTCTCTCTCTCTCTCTCTCTCTCTCTCTTGTAGGATGGACTACTAAAATAAGAAAAAGAAATTAAAAATTTATATTGGTTTGCAACACAGTTTCTCCATCACTTTTGGCTTATTTCCAAATTTCCCAATTCTAATATACACATTGCTTCTTCAATATTTATTGGCTGCTTTTGCACCTTTAACTCCAATATTTTTTTCAGTCTGACCCTGGAAGCCTTGGATAATTATATGCTTTGTATATCAATATTGGGATGACATTTCTTAATAATACATGGAATACACTTGCACTATGATTTGAAATGTAATACCTACTTCAAATTTAAATTTTATTCGCAGAAGTAGAAAGCAGTGAATTTCTGTTTTTCACTTAATATTACTCATACTAATTAGAATATGGGAAAAAAATGTTTTAAAGAGAACAAGATTAGGATTGGGACTTTGCAGTTATTATCAAAAGCATTTGCTAGTTAACGTATCGGATTTTTAGGTTTGAGTTTTGAATGTAAAACTTTTGAAATAAATGTATGCTTTAGCAGTGAGAAGCTCCTTCAAGTGTTGATTTGTAACTCTGGCAGAATGTTTTGACTTAACAAATTGCATTGTATGGCATATAGGGATTTGCAGTCAGTTAAAATCTATAAAACAATTGAATTAAATCAACAGCTGACTTTTTTAAGTTGTGATACTTAGTTTCTAGCACAAGGTTTTGAATTTAAGTTGTAAAAAAATTGATCTGTTTTCTTACATTGCATGTTAAAATTCATTACAGAATAGTTGCACTTTTTATCGGTTTTGTTAAACTGTCTGGAGCTGGAAGGGTTTATTGGTGGATGATAATTGTAAAATGTTGCCTAATGTATTTATTTCTTCTATTAATTTCAGACCCATGTTTTATTTAAGTTTGTGCCTCAGCTGTTTGGCTACTTTAGCACTCATCTTCTAGGATAGACTTCTTTAGCAGATAATGTTACTTATCATTCTGTGTTTCTTTCTGGTTCATTGGTGTAGTGGATATCTTTCCATAAAACTGTTCATGTTATGTAAGTTGATAGCACGGTATATTTCTTCTACTGCCATGGAATTTTGATAATTTTTTCTTCATTGTAATTTGCTTTCTAAATTTTTTTCTTTCTTGTTTGGTTTGAACTGCAATTGGTAATATCCATGGCTAGGTCAAGGTTTGATAAGTATTGCTGTTGTAATTTTTCTTGATAAATAAAGTTGTGAATTGTTTATTTATTTATATGAATATAATTGTAGCAGCAGTACCAAAAAAACCTTGCCCAACTCATGAAAATTGCAAATTGCAGCAGAAACCAAACAAGAAGGAAAACTTTTAGAAGGCAAGGAAACATCAAAGTTCGAAGGCTGTATAATAAATAGCACTATGGTAGTAAATTACATAACATAAAATAGCTTCCTAGGAATAACTGATCACAACAATGAACCCCTGAAAGCATAGAATGACAAATAACATCACCATTTCATCCATTAAAAAGACTGCCTCAGGAGATGATTGCTGAACTAGTTGGAAATTGTAGGCTCTGACATAAATGAAACCTAAATTTGGAACTACTGAAAGAAGACGTTCGTCGGAAATATTATTTCATCTTTGTGTTCAACTATCTATAACATCTGTAATATCTACAACATCGACACGAAAATGAACTTGGAGGGAAATCTTAAAAATATAACTTTTTAATAATACAGGGATTATTAGGATGACACTTGTTTACCATTTTAACATTATCAAGTACATTAATGTGTGAAATACACATATACTCACGCTACAATCATTGTAGGACTAACACATTCACTACAACCATTGTAGGACTTTATCGTTGTTCATCAAATTTTTGAGTAGCAAAGTGGGGGGCACATATAGATTTTTTTTTCAGGGGAAAAGGGCTTACAAAAGAGTGAAAGTTTTTTAAATCCACCGGAACAAAATTAAATTAATGAAAAATAGAAAAAATGAAATCATCTTTTTTGATGCATTTTTATTAAATTAAAGAACTTTTTTTCTAATGTAATAATGTAAAGTGCATTTTAACAGAAATCATTAAAAAATGAAACACTTCTGGGAATTCAAGCCCCCCCCCCTAAATATACCGCTGTTGCTCAGCAATCCATCATTGGGACTGACTCTGGACAATGGGTCGGTGTGCAACCCAAAAATTTAACAAACAGTTAATAAGTTTCACACTAGCAATCCCCATATTACTAAATTATATTTTTAAGATATGTATTTCATCACTGAAATTTGCCATGACTTTATTAACACACAGGACTGAAGGAAAAGTTAGCACTGGCAAATGTTTAAAAATTATCATTGAGCAGCTAACATCTCAGCTAGAACCAGTTCTAATTGATTTAACAAAAAGTGCAGTTGCTCTGTAACAAATTGAAACATTGAGAGTAAGGAAATAGCTTCAACTTTTTCAAAAGTACATGTTTAAGGAAACATACAAAATAAGTTTTGCTATGCAGAGTTTTCTAATTCAATTATAGACACTGAGATTTATATTTCTTCTGGTCGTTTTGGAATTTTAGGGGTTTCATTTCTGTGACAGAAAAAACGGGGAAATAAACTGAGGTTTAATCTTTAAAACATATTTAAATTAAATTATTCTTTTTTATTTCATTTAATCATTAAATTGACAGTTTGTAAGAGGTAAAATATAATGATCAACTTAAAAAAGTCATTTCTTGAATGCATCTGTCAGTTTCTAATTGTATAAATATCTATTCTTTTGTTTGCTTTTCTCTTGAGTCACAGTGTGGAAGTTTCTGATCTGTGATAACACCTTAGTGATAACAAATGCATTTATAAAACTTCAGACTTTTAAACCAGCAAACTATCATAGAATATAATAAACTATAATTTTCAAACCCAAAAGTAGGATTCAAAATGTCTGATCGCTTTACTTATCATTAGTACTTAAAAAAATCAGCTGTTGTTTTGTTCCTTGAAAAGCGGGGAATGAAGTGAGAAGAGGAATTTCTAAGCTTCCTGCAGGAATAACTGTGTTAAACTGAAAGTTTCTGCGGTAGCTAATCACTTGTAAATATTTTGTATGTAATTTAAGTTGTATATTTTTGTACAATTTCATATTTGTATTTTACTTGTATTTCCATAGCTCTTTTTGATACTAAAGTTGTTAATGACTTTTTAAACTTTTTGATCAAAAATTGACATCTTTTTTAGAACCATTTTTGTAGCCCTGATGCTGTGCTCTCAGGTTACTTTTGTACATTTATACTTTGATGTACTTATTAGAGGTTGTGAATAAAAGGTTTCACGTAAGAGTTTTTGTGTCACTTGTACTGTGAAATTTTGTTCATATTCACTAGTCCAAAAATGAATGCAAGAAAATTAGAAAAAATTCTTAATCACATTTTTGGTTCAACTCGTGGCAACATCGTTTTGCACTAAGCCAAATGCATTGGTTTCCTTAAAAGTCGGGGTTTTTTCCCAAAAAAGTAATGCCATGAATTAAAGTGTCATGTCAAATTATTGGTGCATTTTCCTGAGCCAACATTAACATACACCGAAGAGCTAAAACATTATGACCACCTGCCTAATATGATATTAGTTCTCCACATACTGCTAAAACCGCTGTTACCTGGTGAGGCATGAGTGCTACAAGATTTTTTGTTGTTGTTGGAGGTTTAACGACCGCCGTGAGCAACTCTGTGGGCCCCAGGCAGTCGCCCGTCACTAATTTAGGGCAACTGCTGTAAGACATCAATAGTGAAAACAGCCGTCGTAGCACGATGTGTGATAGTGAAATCTAAAACCATATGATGTTTAAAACAGCACATGGGTGATACATGAACATAAGATCAACATGAACATAGATGCTGTAAGACAAACATAACATCCATGCCTTATCGGGATTAGAATCCGGACGAATGGTCACAAGCCAGCGCTTAGACAACTGTGCCGCCACCAGGGCAGGGCAAGATTTCCAAAGGTGTCTTGTAGACTTCATCAAATGGAAGTCATTGCTCTTTCTACGCTTATAAGTGAGTCACGGAGAAATTCTCATCTGCCGCCACCGGGAATCGAACCCAGGGTCTTCCAGTTACGCACAGGATATGTTTCCAGTGCACCACAACGGCCTCGGAAATTCGCCAAACGACAAACTGCTAAACCACATGACAGGTTGCTTCTTTGGCGCCTTGCACAATGCTGGGGATTCAGATGAACAGCAGCAACTGAACAAAAAACAAAAAAAATATCTTGTAGTATCTGGTATGCCCAACCACTATGTGTTATAACGAAGTAAATTTCTCCGTCATTTTTGGTCTACGCCGGGATTCGAACCCGAGTCCGCTTATTCCGGAACAAGTCGCTCTACTAACTGAGCTACGCAGACGTTCATTCTGATTGCTATGTGCCTTTATGTCGTGCGTCCTGCTGGCAGGTACGTCACATCTCCCCCGAAAGGGGGCCGGGGGCATGGCCCACGGGTCAGCCGTGACCACGAATCGTTGCAGGCAGCCATCCACTGTAGAACGTGCACTTGAGAACTCCCAGTCAATCTGGTGTATGGAATGCAACGTCACACACATTTATTTTTCGAAGCGCTGGAGAAGGGATTCTCTTATTTTTCCTATCTCGCGGTGTGGAAATAACATCACACCAATGCGAGATTTTGAACGGTCGGGTCATCCGGATAGTTCGGGCGCCATTATAACGAAGTAAATTTCTCCGTCATTTCTGTCCGAGCCAGTATTCGAACCCGGATCCCCTCATTCCGGAATAAGTCACTCTACCAATTGAGCTACGCGGACGTTCATTCTGATTGCTATGTGCCTTTATGTCGTGCGTCCTGCTGGCAGGTACGTCACAGTGTGGGCCTTTTTTTATAGTATTCTTTGTCGTGGGTGATGTACCTTTTTGCCAAACATTAGATTCTAGTCAATCGTTATACTGATGCATCAACTATGATATTTATAACTTGGCTTTGGTCACCAGTGTAAATTCATCATATTCATCACAAATTGTATAACTTCATAATATAAGGAAAGGATATCCAGGAGATATAGAATTTTGATAGTATATCTGTGAATATTCTGCCGTGTAATCATTATTCAACATTTTGTCTTACTGTCAATTCTAATTTTACCCACACCCTCTCCCCAAAAATAGAAGGAATAAGGTTGTTTATTACTGTTTGTCATGAATCTCTAGGATAAAACCCTATACTTACACATTGTTTTCCACATGATTTAGTTGAAAAAGGGAATGATTTTAAAAACATCCTGGTAAAAGTTACCGCAGTGCTTAGACCACTTGCTGCCCCGGTGGCGCAGTGGTCTATGCGCAGGCTTATGATCATTCGTCCGTGAAGGGTCCGGCTTCGAATCCGGTAAGGCATGGATGTTATGCTTGTCTTACGGCACTGGTTCTCTCCCTTCCCTGGAACCAGTGGCCCTAAATTTGGGACGGGCGACTACTTATAGCCCACTGAGTTGCTCACAGTGGTCGTTAAACCTTCAATAAAAAAAAAAGTCAGGATATTTTCAGAATCATCGAAAGTGCGCAAAATTAATTTTTAACTGAGGAAGAGGGCCCTAAATTTTTCGCGTCCCCTTTCCCTGCAGCTTTGTGCTACACCACTGTTAATCTCCAATCGAAATGAATTTAGATGCCATTAAATACACCTGCCCTCGTAGTATAAATGACTCACTCCAACACTTAAGACGGTACGTGAGCGTACTGTGCTGTATAATTCTAGATGCTAATTCGAACATCTAAATAGCTGTTCTCCTGTGCTTTCTATGCACAACCGTAGCAGCAGTTCCGGCGATTGGCGAGCCTGTGGACGAAACAGCTGATGGGTCACAGATGTCGAAGGAGACTTGTCACATGGTCGTCGGCTGTTATATTCAGCTGTATTCCTCCACAGGATGGACGATTCCTGGAAATGTTTTGCATCCAGTGTCCTTTGGTCCAATACGTGGTGAGTTCGGAGATGACGTTTGGCAAATCAGTATTGAGTTCTGATTTGCCGGGTTGTGTCCCTTTTGTTCGCTTGCACGATTCTCTCCAGTCTCCTTTGGTTCCTCTGATCCATCAGCTGTTTTCGTCCAGAGGGTCGACGATTTCTGAAAATATTTTGCATCCAGTGCCCTTTGATCCATCAGCTGTATCGTTCACAGGATCGACGATTCCTAGAAATGTTTCGCATCCAGTGTTCTTTGGTCCCTCTGATCCATCAGCTGTATCGTTCACAGGATCGACGATTCCGGGAAATATTTTGCATCCAGTGTCCTTTGATTCATCAGCTGTATTCGTCCGCGTGATCGACGATTCCTGGAAATATTTTGCATCCAGTGTCCTTTGGTCCCTCTGATCCATCAGCTGTATTCACCCACAAGATCGACGATTCCTAGAAATATTTCGCATCCAGTGTTCTTTGGTCCCTCGGATGCATCAGCTGTGTTCATCCGCAAGATCTTTGCATCCAGTGTCCTTTGGTCCATCAGCTGTATTAGTCCACAGTATCGAGGATTCCTGAAAATATTTTGCATCCTGTGTCCTTCGATCCATCAGCTGTATTCGTCCGCGAGATCGACGATTCCAGAAAATATTTTGCATCCAGTGTCCTTTGATCCATCAGCTGTATTCGTCGACGATTCCTAGAAATATTTTGCATCCAGTGCCCTTTCGCCCATCTGATTCATCAGCTGCATTCGTCCACCAGATCGATTGCTGATTTCTAGAAATATTTCACATCCAGTGTTCTTTGGACCATCTGATCCATCAGCTGTATTCGTCCGCGGGATTGACGATTCCTAGAAATATTGTGCATCCAGTGCCCTTTGGTCCATCTGATCCATCAGCTGTATTCGTCCACAAGATCGCTGATTTCTAGAAATATTTCGCATTAATTGTTCTTTGGACTTCTGATCCATCAGCTGCATTCGTCCGCGGGATCGACGATTCCTAGAAATATTTTTCATCCAGTGCCCTTTCGTCCATCTGATCCATCAGCTGTATTCGTCCACAAGATCGCTGATTTGTAGAAATATTTCGCATCCAGTGTCCTTTGGTTCCTCTGATCCATCAGATCTTTTCGTCCACATGATCGACGATTCCTGGAAATATTTTGCGGTTCGCACCATTCACAGTAAACTCTGGCTACGGTTGTGCTTCAAAATCCCCGGAGGACGTCCCTTAGGTGTTTCTCGAATCCGCATGCCTGGCGCCAACTATCATGCCACGTTCAAAGTCGCTCAGATCACTCGTTTTATCACTTCCACCTTCAATCCAGCACTGAATGATGCTGGACGAGCTAGTCATCTGGACTGATATCGCACACTCCGTTTATGTTTTTCCTTACGTGCTGGAGTGAGGCGGAATGTGTTAGATACACATTGCGCTTTTGTTCCCAATTTATTAAGTACAGTTGCCTTCGTTACATAATGAGTCATTTATGTGAAGAGGACAGGTGTACTTAATAAACTGGCAGCTCAGTGTATATATACCAAACAGTCAGAGCATTAGAACCACCTACCTAATATGATTTAGGTCCCCCTCTCTCCGCCAAAAGAGCTCTCACTCGACGAGGCATAGATTCAACGAAACGTTCGTAGTTGTCTCTTGATATTTGGTACCATGAGTGCAACCGAAGATTCCGCAGCTCCCGAAAATTACGTGCTTGGGGTGATGCCGCTCGTACCCGTTTCTCTAACTCAAACCACAAATGCTCGATAGTATTCGTGTCCGGCGAATTTCGCGGCCATCGCAACAAATGAAATTCCTCTTCATGTTCTTGAAACCATTCCTGAACTTTCTTCGCAGTATGTATGTCATGGAGCTTTTTCAAAGATGTCATCTCCACCAGGAAATAAGTCGCCATAAGGGGTGTACTTGGTCAGCTACGATGTTCAGGTAAGTGACAGCTGTCAGAGTTCACTCTACATGCAGGAATAATGGGTCCAAGCATAGGCGCCGACGTGAAAAATTATTGGGGGTTCCAGAAATTTTTAATCGAATTACCCATGCATTTTTCAAAGTATTTAAGTCTAATTTAAAATTTAAATTTCATTCAGTCAGATTATCTGGTACAATAAGACGCCTGAAGTACTAAAATGTAGCAAATTATAGTTAATTACAGAAAAATATTTTTTCTAGATAATTATTTTATTTCATTTATTTTGCTTTTGTAGGCGCAACATTATTATATACAATACACAGATATTGTGAATTTCCAACTCACTTGTCTTTATAAAAGTAACAAAAACATGTAAAATTTCATGAAAGAAATACGGGATTACGCCATATAATACAAGTTTTGAAGATGACAATCCGATTTTTGGCGTAAATGTGACAAAAATGGTAAGTCAGATAATATCCGAAAACTTGAAAATTTTCATCGTCCTGGAGCGGGACTCGAATCCGCGTCTCTCAGATAGCACCCGGGTATGCTAACCACTACATCACCCAGAACGATCAAGTTTCAAGTTTCCGATCTATTTGAATATAACCATCACAGAATTCGCTAATCGAATCACGGGATAGGATTCTTAACCTCCAGATTCGCTAAACATGAATGCCGGTTGCTTCGACTAGCGAATCCTGTGATTGTTATATTCAAATTGATCGGAAACTTGAAACTTGGTGGTGTAGTGGTTAGCATACCCGGGCGCTATCTGGGAGACGCGGGTTCAAGTCCCGCTCCAGGACGATGAACATTTTTTTTCAAGTTTTCAGATATTATCTGACTTACCATCCTTGTCACATTTACGCCAAAAATCGGATTGTCATCTTCAAAACATGTAAAATTTATTTTAAGGTTTTTTTACCAATTTTAGAAATGCCAGCAATTTTTCTTTTCAAATGATTTCTGAGTTAAAATAGGAGGTTAGAACTGAGAGGACATGGCGTCAGCCACATGCCCTGCGTTTTCCGTGGGCTCCACTTCGTATCAGCTGTGAATGCCCAGTATGCCCAACTCGGGCTGCTTCTGTATTTTCTATGGAGAAATCGTCGACTTTGAAAAGGTTTTAGATGCACTTGTGCAGCATGTACAGTCAGAAAAAAATGAGGCTGAATACATGCACATAACTAAAAAATTGCAAAAATTTACAGAAATGCTGTTTAGTATATTCTAAAAAAATAAATAAACGAAATTATGAGGGTCTGCTGCAGAGAGTAAGAGACGGCCGCTATCAACCTTTAGGTCTTTAGGAAGTGACGTCACGTCACTGAACCCTCCCCAACCGGAGGGCGCAAAACACCAGATGATCAGATTTGGCTTTAGCAGCGGCTGCTGTGCCATCTCCTCTCTCTTCTAACCTCCTTGGTCCCCGACTGTCCGAAGATAGGGTGGGTCAACTGACTGTACAACATATTTCCGCCTTTATCACTATGACCTTGAATAGGTTCTCGTCTCGGAATGTAAAGCTAGACTTTTGTATTGTGTGGGAACCCAGACAAACCGGGGAATTTTCTTTTATAAAAGATGCAGTTTAAATGCTCTAAAACAACGGTACTTGAGCCATTGTCTGTCGCGTTAAATTTGATGAGCGTGAACAAACACTAACTTTTTTAGGCACAATAAACAGTCTGAGGGGTAGATTTCTATACACACTTTCTATATCTAGTAAACGGGGAATGAATAATAAAACACTTGAAGAATTGATAACGAAAAACAAAATTTATACATATATACGCGTATTTTCCCCACGAAATACGTACAAAAATATTAAGCGTTCGAGGAACCCACAACAAAATAATTAGGAGTTCAAAAAGTGTCTCGAACCCACGAAGTCGGCGCCTATGGGTCCAAGTGTTCCACAAGAAATTGTTACCCAGAACATCACACTTCCTCCAGCCGCCTGGATCCGTCTCACAATACATCCAGGTGAGAAGGCTTCTTTGGGTAAACGTCGCACACGAGCTCGTCCGTCGACATGATGAAACAGAAAACGGGATTTGTCTGACCATGAGACCCTCTTCCAGTCTTCTCTGGTCCAATGTCGATGATTACGTGCTCATTACAAGCGTTGAGGACGTTAAACGGCTGTGAACATAGACACACGAACGGGTCTGCGGTTGCGGAGACCCATATCTAAAAGCTTACAACGAACTGTGTGTTCTGATTCATTGAGCCCTTCACCACAACTGAAATTATTGGTAATGTCAGCCAGAGTACCCTTCCTGTTGCTGTGAACAAGACGAGATAGCCTGCGCTGGTATCTGGCATCAATGAAGCGTGGTATGTCCATGCCTTGTCGGCGGCTCAAAGTGTCACCTGTTTCGGACCATCTTTGATAAGTGCTAATTACTGCTGAGCATGAATAGCCTACCAGCTTCGCTGTTTCGGAGGTGCTCTTACCAAGGCGTCTTGCCATAACGATCTGGCCTTTGTCGAAATTAGATAAATCCTTTGCTTTTCCCATGTTCAGACAAAACGAAATACACTGCGGACATTAAAATTTGCGCACCTTGAAGAAAACATTCTACAATCGCAAAACTTTGCAAATAGCTAGAGTGCGTGCTGGTATGCACATGATCCACGTTTGGTGCGAGTGCGCATGACAGCACACCGTGCTGTGGCGCTGCAAGCACCAACCGGCAACCTTATAAACCGGAGTGTAGTCGATGCCCCATCAAAGCGAAAAGCACCGTCCGACGCAAGCAAGAGTACAGAGTTACAAGAATGCCGGGTGGACGCCAGAGACGTCGATTTACGCAACGTACGGAATTTGAGAGAGGCCGGATCGTCGGGCTGAAAACCGCAGGGTGGTCGGCTTGTCATATAGCCAGACACGTAGATCGTTCTGACCATACCGTCCGACTGTGTTGGAAGCAGTGGACACGTGACGGAACTGCCACACGGCGGAGCGGCACCGGACGGACCAGGAGGACCACCGTTAGAAAGGATCGACGGATCGTGCGCCAGGCATAAACGGATCCCACGGGGACCCGGTCCACTATACAGGCAGATGTAGCGGCTCCTGTGTGCCCACGAGCCATTTCCCGATGCCTCACGGAAGCGAATCTGCGATCCCAGCGCCCCTTACGTGTGCTGCCATTAACACCGGAACATCGCCGGCTCCGTGTGCAGTAGTGCCAGGTCAGAGCGACGTGTGGTGTTTAGCGATGAGTACCGCTTCTTTCTGGGGACAGATGATCATCGTGTCCGGTGTGAACTGTGGGGGTCAACGGTACAACCCCAACCTCGCTATCGAGCTCCACACCTCCCCCACTACAGGCATTGTGGTTTGGGGAGCCTACGACAGCCGGTCACCTCTAGTAGTGGTACGTGGATCATTGACGCGCCAGCAGTATGTGGATGAGAGGCCGGTATTCCAGGTGCGCTATACCAGCAGGATAATGCGCGCCCGCACATGTCTCTAGTTGCCCAGGACTGCCTACGTCATGTCCAGACACTTCCATGGCCTTCCCGCTCCCCGCACACGTCCCCTATCGAGCATGTGTAGGGCCAGTTGAAACGCCAGATGCCGCCGTGCCTCGCTATCCGGGATTTGGAGCACACCGTCCAAGACTTATGGGCCAGTCTACCGCAGGACAACAACAGGCGTCTGTTCGCCTCCGTGCTAGACCGTATTGCAGCATGTATCACCTCACGAGGCGGTGCGACGCGCTATTAATGATGACCGGACTTCATGCCTTAGATTCCCCTGTAATTGTCCTGCAGCTCTGTTTTTGCCATCATGTGCATCATTCATCTGTATCATTATATTCATAAATTTGGTCATTCCGCTGTATGATCGAGACAAGCCATCTGGATATTCCAATGGTATCTCATACACCTCAGCTCCAGAATTCACTTCAGGGTCCTTATGCGTATTTGTTGTTGCTGTAGTGATGGACATTGGTGATTTAATTCCAATGCGTAATCCATTGCGCTTTATAAGGTTCTTAAACACAAACGAAAATTTCGGGATGTATGAAATGGATCCAGTAAACTGCAAGTTGTCGATCCCTTACAATTAGGGGAAAAGAACACATAAGGGACATTAAAGCAGGAAAAACACAAACAGCGCTTTGCAAAGAAGTAGCCCAATATGACGCCGTACCGGTATGGAAAAGCATGAAGAGGATCGCTCCATACACAGACTACAAAGGAACACTGACTAGAGAAAGCATCGAAATATCCATGCATCCCAACCCTTGCAACGAGAGCTCTTCCTCGAACTCTCGGCTGCGTGGAACATCTTACTGACATAGAATATTAAGGGAAAATGAGACAGAATGTTTGAAAGGTGGTCCACGAGACACCACCTTCCACGAGACGCAATATCACCTAGACACGTAGTAGATACGCGCTCCAAAATTTCAAATTATCGTCGTTCCTGAAATTATTCTTGTGTTCACTGGACTTGAAAAAGCATCCCGTTCGGAGTGTGAAAGCTCGGCACTTAGTCGTTGTATGTTTTATAAATTGTTACACCATTCAATACGGAATAAATACTTCAAGTTGTATAATACTAAGGTGAAAGTTCCATTATTGTAATTAACTGTACTTTTTGCTGTGTATTATTACTAAATTGTAAAAAAATATTAATTAAATGTGCTTAAATAATACGGGTCCGGGGAGTAATGAATCGATGAACCATGAGTAAAATTTACACCAATAATGTTTAAGAGCCGAATGGGTTTTCGGAGTTCCACATAGAGATGAAATGCGCCGAATCCACATTGGGCAGCTAATTTAAAAGATTTTGTGATGGAGTAGTTTTATGTGGTCGACCACTACTGAACCTTCTGGTAACTGTTCCATGTTCAGAAAAGTGTTTTCAGATCCGTGATACTACGCTCTGTGCAATTCCGAACTCTTTCGGTGCATCTCTCGTTGTCCTTTCTTCTTCCAGTTTACCAAAAATTCACCCACCGGTAAAATCATCCAGATGATTTCTTTTAGATGTACTAAAAGTCGCCATAACAACAAAAACAAGTTAGTAAAATGATGCAATTCAATGATTATGGTACGCTTTCCAACATACCAGAAATCATTACTCAAGTTATTACTGAAGTTATGAGGGTAATAGCTGTGAAATAAATCTCGCTCCTGTGCTCTGACCTTTGACCCCATTTCGATGATATTAAGCAGAATTGGTTCAGTATAACTCCGGAACAACATACTAAAGTTTTGTCGCAATAGAAGCATTTTTAGTCAAGTTATGAGGACAATGGCTGTGGAATAAATCGCGCTCCAGTGCCCGGACCTTTGACCCCATTTCGATGATATTCAACAAAACCGGCTCAGTACACGTCCGGAACAACATGATTAAGTTTTGCCGCAGTCGAAGCATTTTTACGTAAGTTAAGATGCATAAGGGCGATTGAATAGATCCCGCTCCTGTGTCCTGCCCTTTGACCCCATTTTGTCCAATTTCAATAGGGTTCGTCCCCAATTTGTCTCCTACCACATACTAAAATTTCATTGAAATCGAACCAATTTTACGCGAGTTATCGTGCGGACAGAGAGACAGACAGACAAAGCTGGAGCATATACGCTTCCCAACCGTAGGTTGGGAAGCATAAAAAAGAAGATCCACACTACAACACCTACAAAACAAACGATTTCTTCCCACTCATGGTTCAACTTTTATTGCCGATCGGCAGTGCACAGCTGTCACGTAATTCATAAAAATTTGTATATGACCAAGCACACTCTCGTACCTTTAAGTGCAAATATTTACTCGAAGTACAGTCCTCTTTCTCTTAGGGATTTCGATGACTTCAGGATCGTTTTACCATCAGAAAACAGAAGTCATCGCTCTTTCCACGTTTTTATAAGTCAGTCACGGAAAAATTATCATCGGCCGCTACCGGGAATCGAACCCAGGGTCTTCCAGTTACGCGCCGGACATGCTTCCACTGCACCACAGCGGCCGCGAATTCCTCCAGACTCACATACGACTAACTGCCAAGCCACTTGGCAGGTTGCTTCTTGGAGTCCCGCACAATGCTGGGGATTCACCAAAGATGGTAAGCAGCAATTGAACAAATAACTAGGTTTCAAAATCGCTTTATTCTAATTTATCATAAGAAAACATAAGAGGAGACGTACAGTATTGGGCGTCTCACTGGGAAATAATACAAAACTGTTAAAAACATGATGGTATATACACTGCAATGACAATGGGGATGAATAACAAATGCTGCAAGCAAAGCTTATTGAATAAAAATTGCAGAAGTGACAAAGAGAAACACATCGTGTCACATGACATTGGCTGGGCATGATTTACAGGATAACACAGGCGAAACAATAGTACACAATTAGAAAAAGAACAGCACAAACACCGCCGTGAAGGTAAAACATTACATACATGAGATAAAAACACAGCGTGCACAATTGTGCAAGTTATTTAACGAGGGCACCAAAGCAACATAATACAGGCGGGGTGAAAGTAAGTAATGTACACGAGTAAGCATGAAAATACACTGAGATGGCATTAGCATTCACGGTGATTGTTTATTTCACATCCAAAGAGCATGCAGACACGCTTCTAAACTTTGGTCTTGACCTGGGAGACCACCACCTGGAAGCTGAACCGATTTCCAGGCGCCCTGTTCAGGTCTCCTTGCATCCGGTGCCCCCGAAATCTCGGATGCGATGATATGTACTGCACTTAGTAAGTGTGGTAAGATTGTTGGTCCTGTTATCACACATTCAGCTGCGCCCAAGGATCCTGCAAATAAGAATGTTCGTAGTTTTCGCCGGAGTGTTCGACTCATCTTTCCATCAGAGGAGCATCTCCGTAAGTTCCCACGGATCCTAAACGTCCGATGTGGGCAGCTCTCCTACAGAATTGACATGCTAACATCAGAACACTGTGCTAATTGCAAAGAACTTGGGCATCAGCGTGCTCGATGCCCCAACAACCAGTATCCAGCTCCCACGGCTTCTACAGTGCCTACCGCCTCTAAGCAGCTTCCTGCTATATCTCGCTCTCGACCTGCACCGTCTTCAAATGTGCCAACTGCCCCAGGGCCGAGTTACACAAAAAGTACATCTACAACCTCTCGTCCACGAGCGTCTTTTGATGCTGATCTCACCTCCCACCTTCATTTTCCAGTGCTCACCTCACCTATTACTCCTCATCCCGTGGCAACATCGGGAGACTTTGCCGCTGGTTTCCCACCAGTCTTCACTGTTGGTGTCTCCGAGTGTGACGGCGGTGCCGATAACTCCTCTGACTCTGCGTCAGCTTCCCGAGCATCGTCGCTCCCTGGAAAACGAATTTCTGGCACTCGTACAGGTACCCGACGTAAGAGGAAGAAGAAGAAATCTTCCTCTGCGGATGGGCAACCGTTCCGTACTACCAAATCTTCAGGAGATATCTCTCCCTCTCCTGCGCCAACAGAAATTGAAAGGGACACTGATGATGATGGGTCTCCGCCTTCGTTTGAGGTCTTTTCAAGTGTTCTCTCCAAATGTGGTGCTCCTTCAGAACCTCTCAATCTTGGAGATTACTATCAGTTTTGCACCCACACCACGAACCTGGTGTCGACGTATGACTACCTCCGAGAGCGCGAAGACATTCTTCCCGCGCTGCTCCTGCAAGCCGGATGCATTGCTAAGTACCTTCGTGGGTTTGTTCATGACCCCTGCACCACTCATGGACCATTGGCTGCGTAAACCGATTACAACAACTCCTGAAAGTTGCTCCGCGACTCCTCCAACCAACGACTGACCAGTCCATTCAAGGTCACGACCCTTAATTGCAGAGGGTTCGCTAGCCCCTAGCGAATGCTCTTGTAATGGAAGACCTCTCGCCCCTCGGGGCCGATCTGTTGCTACTACAAGAAACAAACTGCCATTCCTCCACTCTGTTTACTCGCTGGCGTGCTAGCGATTATGTGTTCCATCATGCTTTCCGCTACTCATCTCATGGTGGACTTGCTATCGGAATACATCAACATTTCCGATCCACCCTCACTGCACTCTCAGTGCAGAACTTATGCCGAGATTTACTCCAGCAAGTCTCCTTCACAGTTGGCGGAGCTCGATTTCACATCTTTAATGTGTATATTCCATGCACCTCTATTCATTTATCCATCTTGTTCACCAAACTCCGTAAAGCTCTCTCGAAAGTCTCACCTTCGGATCGTGTGCTCTTGGGTGGAGACTTCAATTGCACCCTTGACCCGGCTCTGGATCGCTCTCCTTCGTCACGAGAGCGTCGGACGGATCTCGTCGCACTACTCCATGACCTTGTTGCTGATTTCTCCTTCACCGATGCTTATAGGCGCCTTCATCCACAAGAGACCTCACACACGTGGCGCTCGCCTGGGAGTCAGCTTCCATCAACTGCACGCTTGGATCGGGTTTACGTTTCCACACCGCTTCTTGCGTCTATTACCGAGTTGCAACATCAACCTACTGCTTCCTCAGACCACTGCACGGTCACCCTCACAGTGTTTGTTGCGGCGTCACTCCCTCGGACTGTACGTCCGTGGACATTTGACTCCAATCTCCTCACTGATCCTGAATTTTGTGCCTCTGTCCGTTCTTTTCTCGCTGCTCGTCGCGCAGGGTTGCATTCCGCGCCCTGTACCTTGACGTATTGGCTTCGTGTCAAGCATCAGCTCCTCTTACATATCAAGCAACTTTCCTTCACCATGAAGACTTCTAGTCAGATGCGCCTCGATCACGCCAGGCAGATGCTCACAATGATTGGGTTATCAGATCCGCTTTTTCCAGCATATCAGGCGGAGCTCCAGGCTTTGCTGAAACCTCTTGCGCAGCAAGCACTTTTACGTCTGCGCATTAAACATCTCAATCCGGAGGAATGCACCTATGATTTTCTAACATCAATGGAATCTGCACGTAAGTCTTCTACCTCGCTTCGTCATCTTCGCCTCCCCTCTGGCGAAATCACATCCGATTCGGCAGCGATTTGCTCTCACGTTCGTCAGTTCTATACCACCAAGTTCAGTGAAACTCCTCCCCCTTCTCCCTCTGCTCTCCCCCATCTTCTCAATAACCTACCTCAAGTTCCGTCTCATCTTGCTCACACCCTGTCTCTTGCACCCACATCCACGGAGGTGTCCGACACCTTCTCTTCCCTTAACCCCCATGCCGCTCCGGGTCCGGACGGCCTCTCTTTCCTTTTTACCGTGCGTTCTTGCCTCTTTTGTTGCCTTTTCTCCTCTCCGCTTTTTCTGCTGCATTTAACTGCTCCCCCCTCCCGAGGAGTTTCACGGACGCACATGTGGTCCTATTTCCCAAGAAGGGTGACCCTCTTGACTTGGGAAATTGGCGCCCCATTTCTCTTCTCAATCAAGATTATAAACTCTATACTAAGCTTCTTTCCCGTCGACTAAACTCTATCCTCCCTCACATCCTTGCTGACTCTCAAACCTATACTGTTCCTGGCCGTTCTCTTTCCTCCAATGTTCAACTTCTTCGCGATCTCATTCATCTTGCCAAGACTCATTCTGAACCTCTTGCTCTCCTTTCCTTAGATCTCCGTTCCGCTTTCGATAATATCTCACACGCCTATTTAACACAAACCCTGCTACACTTTGGCTTTCCTCCACAATTTGTCTCCGTTCTTCTCTCCCTCTACCGGGACGCCGTTTTCCATGTTAAGACGGCATCTTTTCTCACAGCACATGTTCCCTTCAAGCGGGGAGTTCGTCAGGGCTGCCCGCTTTCTGGTCAACTGTTTGCGATTGCCGTCGAGCCTTTTCTACGCTCTCTGCAAACATCTCTTCTAGCACAACTTCCACCACCAGTTGCCAGCTCACGGCATCACTCGGTCATTTACTCTGCTTATGCAGATGACATCACCGTCTGCATTCGTAGTGACTCACAGTTCCAACTGCTTCGTCGTTTGTTCTCCGCATATGCTTCATGTTCTGCAGCTGAACTGAATACGTCTAAGAGCACTGGATTGTGGTGCGGGTCGTGGTCCAATCGCTTGGATGCTCCATGGGGGGCCACATGGTCATCCACTACCCAACGCTTCCTGGGTGTGCACTTTGGTGCACCACAAGCTACATCCAGTGCAACTCGCTCGGAACTCCATCCTCGCCTCCTCCGCACAGCTGCATTCTGGTGTCGTGCGCAGTTCTGTACGTCCTACTACCAGCGTGCAAATCTCACCAGGACATACCTTCTGTCCATCTGCAAGCATTCTTGGATTGCATCTACGACCCCGCTTTTCTGTCTCCAGGAGGTTACACGCTGCCTTACTCGAGTAATGTGGGCGGGTCATCACTGGATTAACGTCCACAAGCTCTGTGCTCCTCCCTCCTATGGTGGTGCTGGCCTACCTGATGTCCCGCTGTGCTACAAAGCAAGCCGAGTGATCAACTTCATTCACCTTTTCACGGCTCCAGTGGCTTCCGCAGTTCAGGTACGTGACGTTCTTGCCTCCTTGCGTAACCCACATTTTTCCTTTCTTTCTTTAGTTCTCATGGATTGCTGTCCTTTCCCCCTCCAAACTCCCACCTGCATATTCTGAAGCCCTCATTCACCTTCGCTCTCTCCCCCTCATTCGCTCCCCTCCCTCTTCAACTCTAGAGCTTCTTTCTGAACCCCTCTTCTTCAACTCCCTTGTTCATCCCCCCATCTCCCCTGTTTTTCATTCCCCTCTTGGCTCCGAGCAGGTGTAGTAACTGTACAAGACCTCACTAACTCGGATCTATCCTGGCGCCCTTTCTCTGGCCTCCCCCTGCTATTCTCTCATCCCCATCCGCCCATTTGGTCTATGACTCTCTGCTAACTGCACTTCTTTCGCTTTTCCCTGATCTTGTCTCCCCCACCGGTCTCGTCTCTGTCTTTTCTGCCCCTCTTCCGCTGCCGTTTTTCCTCCGACTCACAAACTCGGTTCTTCCTCTCTCCTCTCTCTCCTCTAAATCTCTTTATCGTTTTCTAGTGCACCTTGCCACCCCTTCACCGCTTTCTATTCTGGAGGTTCCCCCTGCTTCTCTTCCTCTTGTCTGGGCCGCTGCCCGCTCACCCTTATCTGCCCCTCTTGAAATTAATACCCACTGGCTCTTTTTGCATAATCGCCTCCCTGTTCCGTATTTTCTCTTTCGCATGTCTCTTCTCTCCTCCCCTCTCTGCTCCTTCTGCGCACAGGAGGCAGACGTTTCTCACGTCTACCTTTACTGTCCCATCCTGATGCCTCTCCTCCACCAGGCTTTCCGGATTGCCAGTCGCTCTTGTTCTCAAGATCTTCCGTTCACTGCCTACAGACATCTTCTTCTGCGGGCTCATCCACCTACAACTCTTCCTTCAGTATGTGCCTATCTTTTCGTGCTGGTTAAACACGTTATTTACGTATACCTTCAACAACTCCGCAGCATTTCCTCGCCGGTCTCTTTACACCAGGCCAGCGCAGCACTTTTGTGCCATTTTCAAGATCGATTGCTTTCTCGACTCCGCCTGGAGTACCAGTCGGCTTCTTCCAGTCGTCGAGAAGCCACCTTCTATGCTACCTGGGCGCCGGCTGCTCCATGGTTTGCGATTGATTCTGGACTACTACACCTATCAGTACCCTAGGACATTCTACACCTCCTTTGCTGAGTTCCGTGGCACCCTGGTGGCCCTCCTCCACTCTACGACTCGTGCAATCCACAAATAACTAGGAGGCGAATGAATAATTAATACAGGCAAGTGACGTGGACCAGGAACATCAAACAGAAGTCATCGCTCTTTCCACGTTTTCATAGGTGAGTCACGGAAAAATTCTCTTCGGCCGCCACCGGGAATCGAACCCAGGGTCTTCCAGTTACGTTTTTACGATTAACCAACGACTTGCAAGTCCGAAATTTACTCTTTTGTCGTTGATCTTTAATTTTTGAACATGAGTGTAGATGCAGTGGATTTAATAGCTACATTTGAACCATATTTTTAATGAGTTTTTGAACCTGAAAGAGAACTTGAAGAAAGATATTATGGACCCACAATATCTTAAAGCGCTGTTGTTTGGAATATTAGGAGTCCTGGCTGAAAAAAAGAAAAGCTCAGCAATTATTGAGTATTTTTATTAAACGGAGATTTTAGACTCACGTGTGTCATGTGTTATGTTATAAAGATGGTGTATATTCCTTAATGGAATAGATATCTGTTGCGCAATGTCCACCAATGGTATTAAAGAGTAATGATTCGTTGTGTAATGGGTACTACTAATAATAAAGAACAATAATCCTTCCCACAAAATTACGTGTACAAAATAATAATCTGTTATTCAGGTGTGCTCTAATAATAATGAAAAATTATTTTGGGAAAATATGCGCCAGTGCTATTAAAGAGTAAATCCGTTATGCAACTATGCGTACGTAAGAAATAATATTATATGTTACTAGCTTTTAGCCCGTCGCTTTGCTGACGCTGTTGGTTGGTGTTGGCTTTGCTTAGCTAAAGAACGGAACTCAATGTTAAGCTTTGTCGGCGACTCATCATGGTTTTCCATCAGATAAATCCGAGCAAAAAAAACCACTTGTGCTGAAATAAATTTGATTTTGTGTTTATTAATTAACTGCAAGAAGTTTTCTCTTGGATGATAGAAATATTTGACCGTGAATCGTAACGATGTACGTAAGTTAATTAAATAAAGAAATCTTTTTTCGTATTATTTGAAATTAATAATTATACGTGAACTGTAATTTGATGAAATGCAAGAGCTTGTCCACGCCATCTTCTGAGAACATGTTGAACGTCATTTTTTACGCATTTCATTACCGTAGCCAGACGTTAGCATCAATGCAATTCAAAACTGTGACGTCAGAAGTGAATGAATTAACGTTATCTGTAGCTCACTTTCCTTGACGAAAATGCTAATTAAATTATAGAAATACGGCTGTAGGCCTACTACCGATTCAGAGCGCTTTCAAGTAGTTTCCGATTTCCCATGTATCGTTCCGCCTTGTTTACATACAACCTGATCACACCCAACGTGAAAGAAAGTAGTTCACGATAATATACGAATTTTTTTACTAATTTCATCGAAATAAATCTTATTGTAATGGAAATAATCATTGGCAATTACTTTATTATGGAAAATAATACATTTATTTTCATATCACAAATTTATGTGTCATAACTCCGTCTCGTGCCCTTCTGAACATAATTTCCCTTTCGGAAGAAGGTCATTACTTCAGCCCACTTAATAGCTGTCTCCGAATCTTTGGCTGCCTCCCGCAGCAATCGCGACCAATTCCACATCGGCAAAATTTACAAAATCCGAATAAATCCTATTGAAAAATGAGGCGTCAGTCTTAGCCACTTTGATTACTTGAACAAAAGTACGAAATAGTTTCGCTTAAAGAATACGCTCCGGATGAAAACAAAGCAACGACAACAACAACAAAAGCCGCAGCACTGTTATTCGAAATATTTCCTTGGTAAAATGTATTTACAATTTTAAAAAACAAAAATAGTTATTAAGGCGTCTATTACACAGAAACTCTGAAAAGGAAACGTGTAAAATGTATCATCATGAATTACTTTCCTTCACTTTGGGTGTGATCTGGTTGTTTGTAAACAAAGCGGCACAGTAACGGGAAATCGGGAACCACGTTTTTAATTTTTTGAAATATCTAAAACTCAGAAATTCGAAAATCTAAGCATAAGGTGTACATCCTCTGTATGTAAGCTACCTTCGTGCAAAATTTCAGGTTTCTAGGTTGAGTAGTTTTTTTGTATCGCAAAGGACACACACCTTTTTTGGAATCGCGTTTTCTTGTTATACTGTCCTTGCTGCCGTATGAAGTTACTGATGTACGAGCCGTTCTATCAACTTCAATGTTTCTCTTTTGCATGAAATAATATAAAATATTAGTGTTCCGTTTCTGTTTGCAGAATGCAGTGGGGTTTTCCGCCGGCCAACTGTCCAATGGAAACAACTGGTCGGGGTTTGGACAGAGGCCTTTTCAATAGTTTTTTTCCAGCGATGTCATATTCATAACGTTTGCATATTAAATCAAGTTAATAATATTGCGCTTTTACTTAAACACGAAATATTAATTCATAGTCCATAGGCCTAGGCCTTTTTAACAGTTTATATTCTACCGATGTCAGATTCATAACGTTTACATATTAAATCAAGTTAATAATACTGAGCTTTTACTTAAGCACGAAATAGTAATTCATAGGCTCTAGGCCTACGTCTTTTTAGGACTTTTTATTCTACCGATGTCATATTCATAACGTTTACATATTAAATCAAGTTAATAATATTGCGCTTTCACTTAAGCACGAAATATTAATTCATAGGCCTGCGGCCTAGATGCCTTGCAAAGACCTCAGAAATGATACGATGAATGACTTTTATAAAGTTTTATAAAATGTTTACAAATACCAAATATCTAGGTTGTAACTAAAAATCTTCTAAAAAGGCCCGCGACCTAGGTGCCCGGTAGATAGCTGAGAAAGGATTCGTTGAGTGCCTTTTATAAGGTTTTATAAAATGTTTACAAATACCAAATATCTAGGTTGTGACTCAAAATCTTCTAAAAAGGCCCGGGGCCTAGGTGCTTCGTAAAGACCTGAGAAATGATAGGATGAGCGCCTTTTATTAGGTTTTATAACATATTTACAAATACTAAATATCAAGGTTGTAAATTAAAATCTTCAAAAAATGCCCGTGGCCTAGGTGCTTTGCAAACGGGCTGAGAAATGCTCCATTGAGTGCCTTTTACCAGGTTTGTGTAAAATGTTTACAATTACCAAATATACGGAAATTATCTTTCTAAAGGATATAAAGAGGAGAATAATTTAAATTATTATTCCTTTCTGGAAAATAAAAAAGTTTACCGTTGGTAAGATGATACCATTGGACGAATCGGTGTTGGGCCAATCGCACCACTGGACGAATCGGCATTGGACCAATCGGCATTGGACCAATCGTCCCTTTGGACGAATCGGCATTGGACCAATCGTCGTTGGACGAATCTTCCGGGACCGGTTTTATAATTACAGAAGATAGAAGAAGATAAAACTTATATAATAGGCTACGTCTGTCAATAACGCACTGACATCATTCAGTCCGTGCAGCGCCATCTGCTTTTATCCAGTGGCCGAAATCGGAACTAAACTCACCGCTATCGCACGATACGTAAAATGAAAGAGAAATACCGGGAAATAAATTCGTAAGACAAACGACTTCAACTGTGGCAACGTGTTCGAACAACTGTCTACGACCTTTGTTCTGTGTCGTGTTTTATTTCATTTTGTTCGCATTGCAGAGTAATTTCACAAAAAGGGATCAGCGTTATTTTATTTCATAGAAAGGAATCAGTCTCATTTTATTTCATAAAATGGAACAAGTAAAATTGCAATAAAGTAACTGCAGGCTTAGTTTTGATTCACTGTGTCGCAAATTTTTAAAAAATATTGGTTCCGTGGAATTTTTTCTTTGTAGTACATGACGGAAGAAGCTGAAGCTGAAAGGATTACGAACATTTTGTTGTTGATGACCTAACTTATAGACTGCCCATTAATAATTCAACCGTTTATTATAGTTCTGTATATGTATTTCACAATTTGTGTTATAAAAATTTCAGTCACAGCTTTTTCACCCGTGCATGGCACGGGCTATGAGCTAGTAAAGAATAATAATTTGCAGTAAGCCTGTGCATCAATAACAATAAAATTTTACTGAACAGTTAACTTCCGATTCCTGCAAGAAAAACATGTTATCTTTAAAGCCTCATAAACAGGTCTAACTATTAATACCATCTGCTAGTCGCAAACACAGAAGTTCTCTGCTATTTTACGATGATAGTAGCTTAACTTTTCTCTTCCGGAAACAAAAATTCGATTTGTTTGTCACGAACTGAGTTTAGCTATCAGATGTCCATTGTAATCACGGGAATTCCCAGTCGTTTGTTTTTATTGACATCAGCTAACGCAAGAAAACAAGTGTTTTCTCTTTCTCTTTAACGGGAGGCAATGCCATGTTGTATCGCAGGAGGCTGGGAATGAGTGAGGAAGTGTCTTTTCTCTGTGTCTCCTCCCTCGCATCCATCGCGTTCCTTTGTACCTCCTGCCTTTACCGCCCTCTGGGCAGAATGGGAGCTCCTACGCTCCTGATGATGATGATGATGATGGTGGTGGTGATGGTGGAAGCGGCACAGCAGGACACATGAGTGGGTGCGAAGAAGAGAATGATGCTTACGAGAAAATCCGAATGTCAGCTTTGAATCTTGACGGGGTCGAACCTGGAAAGCCACACCCGGTAGGTTTCCTCTCCTCCTAGATCTGTCTCTTTCTCTGATTGCGTACTTTTCATCTTAAGATCACCAAAAGAAAAGGGATTATTAGAGGTCGGAAACAACCATGGCGGCTCTGAGGTCGTTACCCTAGAATGTCAACAGACAGGTCCATGCTCTCCGCCTCTCTCTTTCTCTCTTTCATTTTCCCCCGTCCTTACATCTTCCTTCTGTATCCTGGATTCCTTAATATTTCTTTTCTGTTCTTCGCCTGATTATTTCCTTATCTGAGTTCAAAAACTATCACCCGTTTTAATTTCAGCAAAGAATTTAATGCAATATGAAGTCATATCTCCATGGACAAAATCATCGGAGCCATTTCCTGTTTAACTTGAAGGCATTTCAGCACTTGATTTAACACGTGAAGTAGTTTAGTTTGAATATGCACACAAAATTGTATAACATGTTTTTTATTAGCAAACGTTTTCGCCAGTGCACGTTATTTAAAGCATTGGTCTGTAGCAAGCTGGAAAACGAAGAAGAGCTCATTGTCTGAAATTACAACGAAATGTCTGCTTTTGAAATTTTCCTCAACACTACGTCAATAGTATCATGAAAAATTAATTTGTTGCTTTATTTTTTTATTATTTATTTTTTATTTGGTTTGGGGCAGGTTCACTGCGTTTATATGACTGAAAAACTGCATTGGATTTACACTTTTTGTCGTCATTCCGTCTACAATTTTGTATGACAAAAACGAACAAAAAAGCTGCTATGTTAGTTTCAATGAATTAATTTTCTTCCCAAAAGCATAATTTATTTTATTAAAATTTTCTTAGTTCGTGGAAAGGAGCAGTCACGTGTCTTGTGTCATACAAAGAGAATTGCTATAAAATCACTATGGTTGCGAGTTTGCGCAATTTTTATTTAACATTTGCCTACGAACTTTATATTTTCTTAAAGTTAGAGCCGTTTCTTTAGCAAAATGATTTTGAAACGACGTCGTGTTTGTTGACAGACGAGATGTTAGTCTCTTAAAAGGGTTGCTTGCCCCTTTAATAAAAGTTGCTTTTTACTCTGAACTTGATTTGCACATCATCTGAAAAGTGCAGAAATATTGTATGTTAGCATATGATCATCACACTTCAAAGAAAAAATGTTATTAATTTCTACAAAATTAAATGGATGCTTAGACAATAGTTCTGAATCATAAAGGCCAGGAAGGCATCTCATAAACAGATAGTCTAGCATAAAAAGAGAGCGTAATCTAAAAAAAGGCTTTCAAGATGTTACTGAGAACTCATATGTATGAAAAATACATTCTTCCCTTCCTTTCACACATTGGCTTAGATCAGTGCTTCCCTAATTTATTTGGCCGCGAAACAGTTACTTAAATGTCTTTTTTTCTTTTTTAGAGCCAACTGTATTTTTAGTAATAAAACATAATAACTCCACAGTTAGCAACTAATAAGTCTCGAGCGATTTGTATTCGTTTGGTATTGGGTTTTACACAAAAATTTGAATATTTAAGCTCAAATATATTTTAATTTACAAAACGAAAATACAAGTATAAAATTTCAGATAAAGACAACGGACAAAAAATATTCACCTGTAGCAATATATATGTAATGATTTAATATAATATATATATATATAATTATAATTTTGTTTAAATATTTCTGGGTAATATAATAATACAATATGTGTTACTTGTTTCTACAAGCAAAATTTTAAGCTGAAGTTTTTGAAAAATTAAAATCAATGGGTCAAAAGACAGATGTAAGTGACTGGCAAAAAGGTGTCATAGTTTTTGCCCGGTCAAAAGGACACAGCATCAAGAAACTTGCTGAATTTGCAGGTGTTAGCAAAAGAACAGTTCTACGTGGTGATAAAAATTGGTGTAAGTAAAACTGGACTGAAAACAACAAGTTAGTAAAATCATGCAATGCATTGATTGTGACACGCTTTCCAACATACCAGAAATCATTACTCAAGTTATGAGGATAATGGCTGTGGAATAAATCTCACTCCTGGGCCCTGACCTTTGACCCCATTTCGTGCATTTTGAAAAGGATTCCTTTCCAGGTTCTCCCCAACCACATACTAACATTTCATCGTAATCGAACCATTTTTACGCGAGTTATCGTGCGGACAGACCGACGGACAAAGTTGGAGCATATGCGCTTCTTCAACTTACGGTTGGAAAGCGTAAAAAAGAACAAACTGTGGTTAGCAACTAATAAGTCTCGAGCGATTTGTATTCGCTCGAGACTTATTAGTTGCTAACCACAGTTTGTTCACCATTTTTACAAGTCCTGACAGGCTCAGAATTTCTCTCCTGGTCAACGAAAACAGAGTTCAAACTAGTCAAGAACTCCTCCAGTCTCTCCCAAACGTCCATATCTGAGCGAACATTGCATAGGGAACTTCATAAAATGGATATCTGGAGTAGAGTTGAGCGACTGAAACCAATGTTAACTTTGGCTCACAAAAAAGGTCCATTAGCTTGGGCCAAAGCCCACAGGACATGGACTACTGATCAGCTGTGATATGGTCTGATAAATCCATATTTTGCCTATACTCAAATAACACAAGGCGTAGTGTCAACAAGAGGTCTAAAGAAACATTCAATCCTGAGTGTATTCAAAGATTTCTTGCCAAATGAGGTGGGTATGTAATGGTATGGGGTTGTTTTAATGGATGTGAATTAGACCCATTAGCAGAGGTGAAGAATACGATGAATAAGCATGCTTGCAGAGAAATTTTAGACAATCATGTGATTCCTTTTACACAACATTTGCAGGATTCTCACATAGTAAATTATCCGATTTATCAGGATGACAACGGTAGGATTCATAGAGCTAAAACCATGACGGATTGGTGTGAACAGCATGATACAACTTTGGAACACATGAACTGGTCAGCTAAATCGCCAGATTTAAATCCCATCGAGAATTTATGGGACCGCCTTGAACGAAGTGTAAAAACCAAACTTCATCATCCCAGGAGTCTCAATGAATTGCGAGACAAGCTGTTCTTAGAATGGTCAAAAGTTAACTCAAGTTATTTAAATAATCTTGTTGAATCTGTTCCAGCAGGAATTAATGCTGTCATTTCTGCACCTGGTGATGTAACTAAGTATTAAATTTCTGGAGGCGACTGATGTTTTGTCCAGTATCTGTATAAATTTCTAACACAAAAGTGCTTATAAAGTCGTAAAAATTCAAATGCAAGAGTCAACATTAAAAATTCTTCAAGTTTCCTTTTACTGTTATGGGAAATAACTCTTTTACAAGAAGTTCTACTTTTGCTTTTATTCTGGATATGTCTTCCAACTTGGCATAACATAGTTTTACAGCTTCCGTTTCAAAATAATCGAAGGAACAAATATTTCTCGTTTGTGTTTCTGATTCGAATGCAATTTTAAACTTAAATTTCACTTTAACTCAGCCCAGGAGATACTTTTCTGATATTTCTAGTGGTGCACCCAAATCATTCTGAAAACTTCTTGATGCTGTGCAGAAAATAAATTTACAGCCCGGTACAGACTAATTCTACTGAGAAAACATTGCACAATGGTGGCCGAAGAAGCTCTGAATGATATACTCCTAAGTGCATATTGCCGCTGAGAGCTGCTAAAGCATCGTTCCCCATCTCTACCTGAGAGTGCAGTATTTCGTCACCCTTCAGGAAATTCCCATGTTGTTTCCAGGTGAATGAGTATCCCACATGTAGCCTTACCAAATTATTCTGTCTTGTCACTTTAATAAAAATCCGGAATTCTCCAACATGGAGGATAAGTTTCACATTTTGTGGTAAAATTGCGCTAAGGAAAAAAGAAGTAAAAAAAAAGGTATGAATATCACAGTTTCACTACATCCGTTACTAATCATTTATCCATAAATCTACGATCACATTTTAGCCGTTCGTCTTCTTGCTGTCCCAATGGTAGAAATCTAACGGACTGAGCTCTGTCTACCACGGTGGGTAATAGTTCGTCAATTTACAGACCGGCTACATTATAGAAAAAGCCGGTTTTGTCGACGGGGAAAATGACTAGACCAGACATGCACAACCCGCGGCCGTCGCTGTGATTGTATGTGGCCCGCGCGCACCAGGGACCACAAAACATAAATTAGTCAAACATTTATAGAAAAAATAAAAAAATATAGGGATATGAAAATTTTAGGGGGACCACAAATACATATAAAGATGTGAAAATTTTAATTTTATAGGGGTATGGACAAATATATGCAGGGATTGTAATAGAGGTCTGCAAGGGCCTAATTTAGTGAGCCTGGCCTGGGCCAAGTTCATGCGTTTAAGGCCCGGCCCGGCCCGGCCCGGCCCGTTTAAAATATTAGACACTCTGCCCAGCCCGGCCCGAGATGTGTCATTTGCTATTACTTTGTCTTCCTATTGTATTTTATTAAAATGTGAAAATTAAATAATGAAATGAGATATTTATTGAAAATATTTAGTTGGATGTAAGCCTAAAAATATTATCAAAACTTTGACAATTATGGAAAAATATAACCTTTAAGGCATCCCACTACGTTGAGGGCACTGTTTTTGAAAAATGCAAGAATGGGTATTTTTTTTTTTAGGAAGGCTAACACACAAAAACACATAAACGTTTAAAAAAATGATATCAATATTAATTTTCAAGAAATTGGGAAATTTGTGAAAGAATTTAAGAAAATATGTCGTTTACGATAAGCGCTCTAAATAAAAACGTTACAGATATATGATGGCATTTTTTGCATCAGTATATGCGTATGGCTATTATCTATGCAGTGAACTAAAAGATAAGTGATGTTCCTAAACACTGCTGAAATACACTCATTCCTACATGCATTAATGTGAATTTTTGACAAATTTCTTCACTATGTTGAATGTAAATAGCTATAACCTAACTTTGAACTGACACACAGCAAAACTTTTAGTTTATTGCATGCACAACATTGTAAGAAATATGTGTACCAAGTTTCATCAATTTATTCACATACCTTTTGCAGTTATTAGGTTTTCCGTAAATAGTTCTGGACGAAATTCTCATCCTGCTAAACACGCGTTCAAGTGTGACTTCCCGTTCGTTTGACACCTGGGTTTAGATATTCCGATTGGTATAACTCTGTATCTATTTACCATAGACAAGAAACAAAGGCAGTTGTGGAATCCTAAAAAATGGGGCTTTAAAATGAACAAATTTTTACAAAATATGAAATTTGGCTCAAAATGACCTTTTCAACGTAGTGGGTTACCTTGAAGAGAGAGAAACAGGAAGACTAAGTGCATTCAAAATCTCCCTTTCTCTGAACTAGTAAGCGGTAGAACTACAAAAGTGAATCTCTATACAGATTAGGGATAGGAGAAAAAATCGATGTCGTCTCACTCTCTCACACAAACACATACATGTCCCCACTGCAGACAACACACACACACACACACACACACACACACACGCAAACACACACACTCGCTCGGTGTCGAATCTTTTTGTGGTCAACGAGCCCCAAAGTGGTTTTACCATCTTAATACCTACAGATTGATAAAAACACTGTGAGTGCCTCTCCTTGCTTTTGTGATTACGCCCCGAGCTATGTCATGGATGTAAGTAAAGCCAGCAAAACAGGTAAACACACCAGGAAATCGGGAACACGATTTTTTTTCTTTACCATTGCGCTAAAAAGAATGGGTCGACTTCGCCCGACCCGTTGCTTTGTTTCTCTAAACTGAAAAAGGCCCGACCCGGGCGTGCAGACCTCTAGATTGCAATACCATCCTCAACTAATAGTGAAATGGTGTCCTTCGATTTTCAGATGGAGCTTGCTAATCTTCAAAATAACTCCGAACTGAAGTCTAAATTTGCAGAAATTTCTTTACTAGAATTTCAAATAAACTACAGTACTTGCATTGTAAAATAAAGAGATTGAAAATCCACGCTAAAAAAACCGGCAACATTGTACAGAACGCACCTACTTATGCGAACAATCATTTTCTGTAATGAAACAGATGAAATCAAGAAGTCGTTCTCGTCTAACTGATGAATACCTGGAGGGAAACCTTCGGATCACTGACTCCAACACTGAACCAGATATTGAAAGACTAATAAAAAACAAACAGTGTTAACTTTCTTACTAGAGACCTACAAAAATAAAGAGGTTCGGGCTGCATATTTTTTAAGCAAATAAATGGTTGTGTTTATTAACATTTCTGTACACGTTTTTTATTTCTTATTTATTTTTTAATATTTGGTTTGGGGATTTTTTTTGGAATCTTTTGTTGGGGGTACCTCATGCAGCCCGCCGTTGTTCACTCAATCTAAAATCGGCCCCTAAGTGTTAAAAGGTTGTGCACCCCTGGACTAGACCATTGTTCATTAATAATAATTATAACAAAACAGATACTGCATATTGAATACCACTGCAGATTAGTAGAAGTTGAGATCTGGATTCAGGTCCCGCAGGACTGTTTAGAGCCGAAGTTAAACTTCTAGAATAAGTGTTGATTTGTTTCAAATTACACACACTTCTAAAACAAGAGTAGGTAATGCATTTATTTATATTTTGGTAAATATGCAAAAAAAACTAGACCAGATAAATTTAGATTTTTGTTTAACGGGAAAGTGCTACAAAGATAGATGTAGCATTTTATATTAATAGTAATCTTTATCTACTAGCCTATAGACCGTCCTAGGACGGTTGTTTTTAAGCTTTAAATAAATATTAATATATAGAGGATGTTTCCCGTCCTTAGTGAAATTTTTAATTGAAGCAGATTGAAAACAAATCAAATAGACGCCGGCTTTTTTTTGTAAGGAAATATAGTAAAAACTTATATAGTAAGAACTCATTCATGTTAGAACTAAAAATTATATGCTATTTATCTCCGTTTTTCAAAAAAACCTCGCGAAAAATAAACAACAACCTGTGCGAAAAATTTGTTGTTTTTTAACAATTTTCCTTGTAGTCCAGTTGTTTTTGTGTAAACTTACATTCAGTTTTGCTTTGATTTTTCGCGTTAAATTACTTTTTTCTCCGACACGCATGTTATTCCGTTTACGGCTTGTCTTATGCTGTCCTCTTCGAAGGTTACTTTGGAGCTTCATACCGAAGCTTTTTCTACAAAATGATGCGACATCTGGCATTGCAAATGGGAAATATCTAAATTATCGACAATGTGCTGTTGGGGCGACATCTGTTTTTAGATGCAATTTTGCTCACTTCGACATCGCAAGATTTCAGTGTTTACTGTAGGTTAGAGCGTTTAGGTAGATCGATATTGTGTAAAATGTATAATATAATCAGCACTAAACTCGAAAAGTTAGTTAATATAAAAAAGTAAAAAATATTTAAAGCATACAAATTAATATTCGAATTGTGCTAAATACAAACGCAACTTGCCACAAACGCAAACGCAGTGATGTTAAGATTTTAATTCGAATTTTGTAGATCGGATAAATAGAACTGGAGTCATTAATAATCCAGGGTTTAAATTAGTACGTGATCACCTTGACATCTAAAAGGGATAGCGTGCTATTATATAGGACGCTATTATTTTGAAATCGCGAGAGCACACACTAATTGATCAATAAGTGATGGTATAACGTACACGTTTAGGCACGGGCAGCCGGGGTTAGTACCTTCAAAGAGTGGTTCGAGGAGGAAAAATCCACAAGACGCCGGCAAGGTGTGGATCCACTACGGCTCATCGATGCTAGATGTGCGCGAAGACTATCCCGTATGATACGAGGCAATAGAAGGGATACTGTTCCGCAACTCGCTGGTAATATGAATGCTGGCGACGAGAGTAATGTGTCACAACACAAATAGTGCATCGAACCATGCTGAAAATGACCTTAACGCTGAAAAACTACCCTGCTGAAAATGACCGCAACGAGTGCCCATGCCAAGTTCGGTTCACCGTCCAAAGGGCCGGTTGAAAGGGCCGGCAGTATGAATGTTGATGACGAGAGAAATATGTCACAACCCACACAGTGCATCGAACCGTGCTGAAAATGACCATAACGCTGAAAAACCATCCTGCTGAAAATGACCGCGATGCTGAAAAACCCTGTTGAAAATGACCGCAACGATTGCCCATACTAACTTCGGTTCACCGTCCAAAGGGCCGATTGAAAGGGCCGGTAATATGAATGTTGACGACGAGAGAAATCTGTCACAACACACACAGTGCATCGAACAGTGCTGAAAATGACCGCAACGCTGAAAAACCACCCTGCTGAAAATGACCGCAACGAGTGCCCATGCTAACTTCGGTTCACCGTCCAAAGGGCTGGTTGAAAGGGCCGGTAATATGAATGTTGATGACGAGAGAACGGTTTTACAACACACACAGTGCATCGAACCGTGCTGAAAATCACCGCAACGCTGAAAAACCACCCTGCTGAAAATGACCGCAACGAGTGCCCATGCTAACTTCGGTTCACCGTCCAAAGGGCCGGTAATATAAATGTTGATGACGAGAGAAATGTGTCACAACACACACAGTGCATCAAACCGTGCTGGTTGGTTGGTTGGTTGTTGGATTTTATTGGCGCAAGGGCCAGGTTTGGCCAAAGAGCGCCAGACAAAGAACTATCAGCCACAGATTTTCAAAAACGTGGAAAATGATTAAGAGCAGACAGGCTTGGTAAAAGTTGAAAAAGAGTATGATGAAGACAGGTAGTTAACTGTGAAGACAAGGTAGTTAATTAGGTTTATATAAAAATTTATTAATTTACTATTATAATTATAATTTTTTTTTCTTTAAACACAACTACACAAAGGATGAGTCACTCTCCTCCCCCCCCCCCACACTCCTCTGCAATGCTGGCAGAGGGCGGGGACGAACTGTCACTCTCTTCCCCCCATGTTCCTCTGCAATGTTGTTTGAGGCTGGGGACGAACTGTCACTCTCCTCCCCCCTATGTTCCTCTATAATGTTGGTTGAGGGTGGGGACCTCGCTGAGGCCGAGACAGTTGGATGGACACTGCACACCTTTGCGGATTGAGGGCCGGGTCTTCCGCACGTGCAGGCTTTCGGCTGGAAACTGGAAGAGACGGTCGGTGAAAATGACCGCAACGCTGAAAAACCACCCTGCTGAAAATGACCGCAAGGAGTGCCCATGCTAACTTCGGTTCACCGTCCAAAGGGCCGGTTGAAAGGGCCGGTAATATGAATGTTGATGACGAGAGAAATGTGTCACAACACACACAGTGCATCGAACCGTGCTGAAAATGACCGCAACGCTGAAAAACCACCCTGCTGAAAATGACCGCAACGCTGAAAAACCACCCTGCTGAAAATTACCTCAACGAGTGCCCATGCTAACTTCGGTTCACCGTCCAAAGGGCCGGTTGAAAGGGCCGGTAATATGAATGTTGATGACGAGAGAAATGTGTCACAACACACACAGTGCATCGAACCGTGCTGAAAATGACCACAAAGCTGAAAAACTGTGCTGAAAATGACCGCAACGATTGTCCATGCTAACCTTGGTTCACTGTCGAAAGGGCCTACAACGGGCACGCAAGCCTCAGAACTGGACCTTCAACGATTGGAAAAAGGTCGTCTGGTCCGATGAATCGAATATCCTGTTGTACTGTGTGGACGGCCGAGTGCATGGGCATCGTTTTCCCGGGGTAGTGTTGCACCGGGATGCACTGTGGGATGAAAATAAATCGGCGGAGGAAGAAGTGTAATGCTTTGGGCAATGTTCTGCTGGGAAACTCTCGGTCCAGTATTTCTGTGCACGAAACTATGACGTCTACCATCTACCTAAACATCATTGTACACCAGGTAAATCCTTCATGGCAACGGTATTCGAGAATGGACTTCCAGGTATTGCCTTGGCCTTTAAATTACCCAGACATCAATAGAGCATCTGTGGTTTATCTCGGAACAGCAAATCTGATCTTCGGCGGCTGAACCACGTAACTTAAAAGGGTTATTTGCTGAAGACATGAGGATTTCTGGTGACATGCAGCAGATCCTCATGTCACCAAAAGAGAGGATCTGCTGGTGACATGTATGCACCAGATACCACACGACACCTTTAGAAATCTCGTAGCGTCCATGCTTCACTAGATAAGAGCTTTTTTTGAGGCACGTGTGTGACGTACTACAGAAGTAAAGCACGTGTCAAGACGACAAATCTGCAGATATATATTCCGTCCGTGTAGCTTAGTTGGGAGATCAACTTACTCCGGAGTGAGGGGGGGGAGGCGTGTTCGATCCACGTCACGGACAAATATGTATTTTCACACGTGGAGGACCAACATCATATCAGGCACGTGGTCATAATGTTTTTTGGCTCTTCGGTGTATTTACTTTCTGGCGATGATTTTCAATTTAATAATGTATTAAGATATAATAATAATTCAATAACTATACTAAGACAGCGGAGTTCAGAAAAAGTCTTAAATTTTTCTGAATTCCGCTGTCTTAGTATAGTTATTGAAGCCGAGTTTTGATTGAATTACGCGAAACTGATAAATATTTCTATGATAGGATAGTAGATATGGTCTGTTGATTAGGCAGTTTACGTTGTGGTAGCAAGAATCTACGTTCGGATGACAGTGACGCCGATCCAGACATATGTCAGCCGGTGGCAAAGGAGTTCATTAGAATCCTAACTTCCAGAACCTTGGAACAAGTCGAGGCTCAGATATATCTAATGAGTTTGCTCTCCGGTTCTGATTCCAACACGCTTCCCCGTAGCCATAGAATAGAAAGATACACTGTCTAACTTTCAGAGGTCAAGAAGGAAAACAAAGGAAACTGGAGGGAAGAAAGACAGACATATATTATAACGTGGAGCCAATTAAAAATGAACGAAACAAGAAATAAAGCAAGTATCTAAAGAAGTCAAATCATCAAACAGAAGTCATCACTCTTTCCAAGTTTTATAAGTGAGTCATGGAAAATTTCTCTTCGGCCGCCACCGGTAATCGAACCCAGAGTCTGCCATTTACGCGCCGGATGTGCTTCCACTGCACCACAGTGGCTTCGAATTCTCCAGACTGACAACTGCCAAACCACATGGCAGGTTGCTTCTCGGAGCCCCGCACAATGCTGGTAATTCACCAGAGATGGTAAGCAGCAACTGAATAAATAACTAGGAGGCGAATGAATGCCATGTGGTTTGGCAGTTAGTCGTATGCAAGTCTGGATAATTCTAGGCCGCTGTGGTGCAGTGGTAGCATGTCCGGCGCGTAACTGGAGGACCCTGAGTTCGCTTCTCGGTGGAGGCCGATGAGAATTTTTCCGTGACTCACTTATAAAGCGTGGAAAGAGCGATGACTTCTGTTTGATGTTCCTAATCCACGACAATTGTGTGTATTAATCCAAAGAAGTAATTCGTTTTGCTATATCGTCATTGTTCCAAAAAACACAGTGAATAGTGAAAAAAAACCCCAACTTAATTAATTTAATAATGGTAATCTTATTACCATTATTAAATTAAAAAACACTATCAGGTTATGTATGAGATAAATCCATTTCCGTGAAAAGCATAATCATAGTCGTTATTAATTTTGAAGAAAATTGGAATTAACATAAAAGAAATACGTACGTGGGCTACTACAATTAATTGAGAAGTAGCAATTAACATTAAAAATTATTTGACTATTTATGAGCTGTTTTATGAGTAATGACGTCAATACTACTTCATGTAAAAAGCACACACACGCGCATAGACCTGAAAACAGCTTACGAAGTAGACAAATAGTTAAATCCATTTACCTCTCCTCCACTTTCCTTAACTTTAAGCGTTCGTAAATCAATCGTATTTATTTATTTATTGTTAAATGCTAAATGCACATAATTGTTATTCATGCTAGAAATGATAAATTTCCCCTCTTGCGAGCGGGTTCTATTCTTTTTGTCGTGGGAAGAATAATAATGACTGTTGACAATTCAACTGTGTGTGTCTGTATGTGTGTGTGTCTGCGTGAGCGCAAACAGAGGAAAAGCGTGATTTAACCCGTTGGTCTGTTGCAGGTGCTGTTGCAGAAACATCGGAACCACTGGGTACTGTTGACCATGGCTCAAGCACGTGACTTTGAGATCGATATTCCACCTCCAGCTTTCGAGGAACGGTGAGTAATCCCCCACTTCATTGCTCTTACTATTCTTCCTCTATTCCTCGGCCTCCGTTGCCATGGCGACAACGATGATGCTCAGAATGACAACGCCGACGCGGCAATAAAACTGCACACGATCAGAAATTTTCATCTCTTATGTTAGCAAAGTGTACCACGTGAACTCCGGAACCAAAAAAGACAGCGGACACGTAGAGGAAGATATCATAAAGTACAAAAACATGTCATAAGTAAATTGGCTAGCGCAGGCTTGTGGAGGCAGGAAAGAACAGCAGTAAAAGATCTTCGTGTCTACTAAAGGAAACTGAAGATGGGGATGATCTTTTCAGCATGAAATTTGGAAATCGTTTGAGATTATAAAATTTGATTCTCACTAAGCTGGAAAACATTCGGGTTCTTTATGAATTAACTGGGGGCTCAGGCAAATGATGGAGAGCCCGTAATGCCCCAGTCTCGTAATATTTCTTATTCTTTTAACTTTTGCATTACTTTCTATGGGTTTAGTACGAATTTTATTTTGTTGTGCGACGTGTTACAGTGGTAAAGCCAGCGATGGGAATGGGTCCCGGGTCAACGGGTCGACAATTTCTTGCAGGCCAAACGGTAGGGGTTAAGGTATTCCTGACCCATTTTGACCCGGTTTTATTTACGTTTTATATTTGAAAAGCACAAAAAACAAAAACAAAAATTCCAAGGAAAAATGCGCACTCTGAAATTTGGTGTTCAATACTACTGCCAGCGGACTGAAAACAGATGTGTCATACAATATGAAGAAAGAGTGTCATCAGAAGGAAAAGTGTCCCTTCCTTATGAGGGGCAATGATGAAAACAACATCCATATTTTGAAAACTTTCAAGTCATCATAAGCTTGTAAAAATTGATATTGTTGAGGAACATATTCTGAAGTTTGATATGTTGTCAATAAAACAGCAAAAAACTGAAATTAAACATGCAACAAGTTACTTAATTCAAATATGTTGACTGCAGCGCCATCCGAATTAAATGGAACAGCCTTAACATCACTGAGGAGGGACATTTTGACTCTCACAGATGTTTGAAAACATGTGTAAAATAGTTAGGTTTTGTCTTGCAAATGAAGGACGATCGTTTCAATACATTTTGCAAGAAAGTGAGTAAATTATATCTTGCATAATACATACATTTGTTGGATTTCCATATAGCCTAAGACACCCACTGTAGAGAGACTTTTTGAACGCCCTGTACACATACACGGTCGAGTCACATTATTGTGACCACCAGCTAATATCCAGAGCAACCGCCGTGTGCAGCGCGGACAACAGCTAGACGAACTGGGAGTGACTCAATAAGGTGCTGGAAGGTGTACACAGGTATGTGGAGCCATGCTGACTGCAGTGCATCTCACAGCTGCTGGAGGGTGCGTAGTGGAGGATCCATAGAGTGAACAACACGATGGAGGTGGTCCCACTGATGCTCAATTGGGTTTAAGTCTGGGGAATTAGGGGGGCCAGGGAAGCACTTTGAAGTCTTCGTCGTGCTCTTTCCACCACTTTCGGACATTTCTAGCTGTATGACACGTCGCATTATCGCGCTGGAAGGCCCCATCCGCCCCAGGGAAGACAATCAGCATTTATGGGTGTACGTGGTCTGCAAGATCGAATTCACAACGAATTCGGTCCATAGTGCCTTCCACAGGAGTGAGTGAACCCAGAGAATGCCACGAGAGCATTCCCCAGCCCATAACACTGCCCCCACCAGCTTGTGTTCTTCCAGCAATGGTTGAAGAGTGTTTGTTCTCCGATGTTTCTCGGTTTACACGCTAACGCCCATCCGTTCGATGAAGCAAAAAATGTGACTCATCGGAGAAGGCAATCCTTTGCCAATCAGCAAAGGTCCAATTCCGATATTGCCGTGCAAATATAAGCCTTTTCTGTCGATGCACCTTCGTTAGCATAGGTGCAGTGACCATCCGTCCCCATACGCAGCAGGGTTCGTTGAACTGTCCTTTTAGACACACTTTTGCTAGCTCCCTGGCTCATTCGGCCAGTGAGTTGCTTCACTGAAGCGTGTCTGTCGGCCCTCACGCACCTTTAAAGCCGACGTTCATTTCTCACATCAACGGCACGTGGTGCTCCGCAGTTTCCACGTCGCTTATTCGCAATGGTGCCATTTCTCCAATCACGATTCACTTGAACCACAGCAGCACGCGAACAGTTCGCAAACCGCGCTGTTTCAGAAAAACTGCCACCTTTGGCCCAAAAGCCGATAATCATCCCTTTTTGCAAATCTCATAAATCGCTCCTTTTATCCATGACGGCAACGAGTGATATCTTTTCAGATGATCATGATGATCATATGTAGAGGATTTTAGGAAGGGAGTGACTGACCCCAGGTCTTAAACAACCCTTAGAAATAGGAAGCTAGGAGATTTGGGCTAGAGTGCCCGATAGGAAAGTGACACGGAAGCGAAGTAGAAAGGGGAGGAAGACGCCCTTATTTATATAAGGGGTTTCAGTACCCGGGGTCCGACGGCTTAACGTGCCCATCCGACGCACGGCGGATATTTAGTGGATCGAGCGTTCGTACCTGCCTGAAATCGAACCTGAGGTCCTTTCCGCGGCAGTCACGAACGTTGTCCACTAGGCCACCCGCGGCCCATGTTTTCGGATTTCCTACAGCACACCTTATATACCCTCCAAGCCAGCTCACGCCACGTGCCTTCTTTAATTGGCTAAGCGCTGTTGATGTCAAAAGTAAGAGATGGTCACAATAATGTGACTCGACTGTGTATATTATAATTCAAAGCGGATTTGTCCGGGTCGGGTCCAATTATGTGACGTCCGGGTCCGGGTCAAAAATGTTTGACCGGTTTTCAACTCTGGGTGAAGCACGTGTCAAGACGGCAAATCTTCAGCGATACATTGCGTCGGTTTAGTTTAGTCGGTTAGAACAACTGTCTCCTGAGCAAAGAGGCGTCGTCACCAAAATATTTGTGTTTTCACAGTTGGTACAAACAGGGAGTGGGCAAAATAATTGACACACGAGTGACAAGAATCCTATAAGCTTATTAATATGGTGATGGGCTACAATTTTCTCGTAATACAGTGTGTGTGGGATGAATACTAATAAATCTTTAATAGCCGACTCGCTGCTCTTTATATCGGAAATCTTTAAGTACGGTAAATGAAGAAAAAGGAGAGAACGTGTTCCTTATCGTATTTTGAACACCACAGTGGTTGAACTGGGTGACTGCGGAAGTCCATTGGAGGTGTCGAACCTCGCCTTTATGTGCTTCCAAGCACCACTTGAGACACCTAGCGGTTTATATAGGAACATTGTCATCTTCAAAGATGGCGTCATGTTCGGTGGGCAATGACTGAACCATGAGATATTCCTGATAACTTAAAAAGTATATGGAGTTACTAGCAGTGATACTATGATGTAGAATAATTATGAGCAGAGCTGGAAACGGGTCAAACATTTTGGACCCGGAACCGACGCTACACGACTCGGACAAATCTGTTTTGAACTAAAATATATACACTTATTGCCATAAAAATCCCCGCACCAAGAAGGAGGCGTCGGATTGAACTGAGAGTTTAGTAATGAGGTGGTACATAGCAAGAACAGAAGTGGGTTCAATATCACAGCAGCAGAACGATTTCCCGCGGACATACGGTACACATTCCGGTCAGCGTTAGTACCGCGTCGGACCGCCTCGTGATCTGATACATGCGGTGATACGGTCCGGCATGGAGTCAAAGAGACGCCGTTTTTTATCCTGGGACAGATTGGCCCCACACTTCTTGCAACCGACGCTCTAAATCTCGAACACCGGGACACGGATAAAGCTGGCGTCTCATCTGGTCCCACACGTTCTCGATGGGCGAGAGATCAGGCGATCTGACAGGCCACGGAAGCATCAAAGCATGAGGTAGATAGTCCTGGTAAACTCGAGCCGTTTGCGGACGGGCGTTATTCTTGTTGGAAAATGGCTCCTGGCCGCCCCGCCAGGAAAGGCAGCACATGGGGCTGCAGGATCTCCTGTATGTAGCTTTGGGCTGTCAACGTCCCTCGGATCACTGCTAGGGAAGTCCGGCTGTCATACGCGATGGCTCCTCAGACCCTCACTCCTGCAGTTCGGGAGTGTGCCGTTGTACAATGAGGTTGGAATTGTAGCGCTGACCTGCGGCCCTCCGTACTCTGACAAGGCGGTCGTCCGTTACCATACAGAAGCGGGATTCGTTCTTGAACGCTATACATCGCCAGTCCGCAGCATTTCACGTTGTTCGCTGCTGACACCACTGCAATCGATGCCGACGATGGTTAGATGTTATTGACAGAAAACGTAAGGGTCGTTGAGAGTGCAGTTTCGCCTCTTCCAGGCGTCTGGAAACGGTTCTGGCGGACAGAGGAGTCCCTTGTGCAGCCGCCACATATCTCTGGATATTGGACAAGAACTTCGTTGCATCTGTGCATGCCGCTTTCACGATCCCACGGTCCTCTCTGCTGGTGGTGTGTCTGGGTCGTCCAGAGCCAGTCCACCGTGTCTGGGAACCTTCCCGTGTCCATTGCTCCGAACACGATCGCACCGTACTATCCGACCGGTTCAAACGGCGGCCGATCATGCGCGCCGGCCACCCTGTCTCTCTCATCCCGACGATACAGCCTTGTTCAAACTCCGTCAGTTACTCGTACGCACATCTACGGCGGCTCCTAGGCATGTCTATTGCTCAAGCCTCAAGGATTGCGATTACAGCGCCGGTCTCGGACGCGCGGGCATGCATAATCGCACGAAACTTTAATTATTTGCATGTCTGCCTTCCCCGGAGCTATTCGCCTAGTTTCACGTTAATCGCACGGTTTTTTCTTGGTGCGCGGATTTTTAATTACAATGAGTGTATATACGGCATTTAAACAAACAGTCTCTCTCGCAGTTGGTATCTTAGGTTATATGGAAATCAAACAAATTTATTATTGGAACGTATAATTTACTCACTTACTTTCAGGAAGTGTTCAAATTTTCGTCCCCGCCCCGGTGGCGCAGTGGTCTAAGCGATGACTTCTGACCATTTGTACGAGATGGGCTCGGGTTCGAATTCCGTTGAGGCATATTTTTATGTTGTGTTTGTCTTATGGCACTGGCTCTCCCCCTTTCCTGAAAACAGTAACCCTAAATAAGGGACGGGCGATTAGTCGCGGCCCATTAAGTTGCTCACGGTGGTGGGTAAACTCATAGCTTAAAAAAAAAATAACGTCCTTCATGTTTTCAAATGCATCTGCTAGAGTTAAAAAGTTCTGCAGTAATGCTAATGCTGTTCCACATAATTTTGTTAGTTGTACAGTCAAACTTATTGAATTAAGCAACTTGTTGTAAGTTTAATTTCAGTTTCTGGTGTCTTCCTGATAACATATCAAGCTTCAGAATATGTTTCACAGCAACACCAATTTTCACAAGCTTATAATGAGTTGAAAGTTACCAAAACGTGGATGTTGTTTTCAACCAGTTTTAGTCATGAAGACGTTTTAGGCATAAACAATTAACCTTGGAAGACAGATTTTTCACTTTTCTTGTTGGTCTTTGTTACTCTTTTGATTATACTAAAAAACAGGCAAAATACCCGATGGAAAAAATAAAAACGACATCAGTTTATCTAAAATATACTGCCATTAATTCACATTTTTTGGTCAAAATCATATAAAACGTAAGGTTCACCCATTCTCTTGTATATACCAGTCTGTCCGATGGAACTCATTTTATTAAAAAAAAATATTATCTGCGTTGATTTGATTTTGTTTCCATATTTATTTCAATGTCTGTTTCCACCTACAATTATTTCAATATCTGTTTCCACCTACTACTTTTGTTTTCCAGAATAACTTTTTAAGTGATAAATTTCTCTTGAAAATTATTTGAGACAACTCACGCACTCTTTTGTTTCATCAAACCTTAGACGGTGGCTAGTTTTCATATCATCACTTTCAGCAATTAATAACTTATAATTCTTTGAGATCTTGTAATAACTTATTACAATTACCTTTGCTTTTGTCGTGATTATACTGATGAAAAAGATTTTTTCCTAATTTACTTATGAATCTAGGCAACGGTTTTGTCTCAAATGCCTCAGATATAGCTTGGCACTTTTCCACGTTTCGACAGATATGACGTACCTGCCAGTAGGACGCACACGACATAAAGGCAGATAGCAGTCAGAACGAACGTCCGCGTAGCTCAATTGGTAGAGTGACTTATTCCGGAATGAGGGGGACCCCAGTTCGAGCCCAGCGTGGACAAAAATGACGGAGAAATTTACTTCGTTATAAAACTCTTAAATAGGATATCTCGTCTTTAAATTCATGTTTGATTTTTCATACAGTTAAATTTCATCACTAAAGGTTGTGTACCCGTAGATGCCATCGATTTTTTGCTTGCGACCCCTTTTTTTAATTCTGAAGCTAAGCTTTCAACGCCTAGTTGGTTCCCTCTCTGTCGCCCAAGAGTCAGTCTTACGAGCATCTCAGTCGGGTTCATAATTAAAGCATTTTTTGACGTAGGACTACGTCTAACTCCGCGTATAGTATGGGGCGACTTACGGCCGACTGTCGCCTGCGACAAAAATAGGTCCCAATTGAAATAATTCTAGCGTTAAAAATACGTGCTACACACTAATCGCGTTAGCATATTCGTAAACAACATGGAGTCCAATTCGCGTACTGCGCAATACATCGTGCGCGCGACGCTCCCCTCGTCCTGTGCGCGGAGGAGATGGTACAATATTTTTGGGTGTGCCGCCGCGTTTGACTCAGTCTATCTCGGCAACCGTGAGCGCAACACGACTATGCGTGGTATCGTTTTAAAGCTCTCGACAAGATCTATTCAACTATGTGAAGAACATTTCGCAGTGGTTTGAACTGAACATTTAAAAAAATTCTTGTGAACAGGTGCACACTTTTGACAATATAGCGGTTTATCTGGACAACCGTGAGTGTAAAACGACTGTGCGTGGTATCGTTTTAAAGATCTCTACGAGATCTATACAAATATATAAAGAACATATCGCATTGGTCTAAACTAAAAATTTCAAAAATTGTTTTCGTGTGAACTCGTTAACATTTTTGACAATGGCGCGGAATTCGCAGAATGAACGCAAGGAAAAGTGGAGAAAATCAAAACGAGAGGCAGGAGCAAGTGACGAGGAATGTAAGAAGCCCAAGACGACAGAGCACCACGTTGGGCGATTCGTGTATCGATCTGCTTTGTGTTCGCAATGTATCCAGCATTATTTGTAAAAATTATGTAAGCTGCTTTTTATATCATAGACCTGTGTTGGCTATAACAAATTAAATTAACGCTTTGAAGCCATACCCGACTAGCTCATTTCAGCTCTCCGATCTGCAAGTCGTAGTCCTAATTTCAAAACTGACGGCTTAATCAGAACTGAGCCTACCAGTATTTTTTTTTTTTTTTTGTCGAGTGAACGGCGATAGCCACCGGATACGTTCTATAGTATCATTAAGCCCTACTGAAGGTCACGTGGTTACATGACATACGAAATAAGGCTTTAGATAATCCATACTTCTCTTTTTGCTTACTTGCAAGGTACCATGTAAGATATATGTATTGAATTACAGGTTCGTATGTTCTGAGAATACGAGTCTCTTCGTTCATTTAAATGCGTACCGTTCAAGCATGTAACTATGGAACAAAAATGAATCAACATAAAACAAATGATTGCAAGAATTTTAAAGGTAATAATCCGGGATTTACATGTGCAAGTGGGATCATACAGGATATGCCGAGCTTTCACTCGCAAACGGGAGACTTTTTCAAGGCACTAAAACAACGTAGACTAATACTGGAAAGTAGAAATAGAACAGAGAGGTAAAAATCAAATAAACAGTGGTCACGTGGGACAGCATTATCTTAATATCCCGCGGTATACATCTGATGTAGTTATTTTGTGTTTAGTCCTAACAGAGTGGTACTTGCACGTCGTAAATCTATCGTGATAAAATCCTTGCACGCCTCTCTACGAAAGAGAACCCGTATGGTCTACCTTAGTAAGGTTCCTTTTGTGGTGGTGTACGAGACAACATTCTTGATATCACTCCAGAGCAGAGTTGCTTCTTCATTTGATGCTTACCTTGATAGTGTAACCGTGAGCTTGCCTAACTTGATATCCTTTTTATGTTCTTCAAGCCTTATAGCAAAGGATCTTTTTGTCATTTCTATATAGATCTTCTTTGATCCATCAGACAGGGATGGAATAAATTCCAGCAAGCTCAGATGTGATAGGTTGTAGATCAGAGCGTACGATTATATCGGAGATACATCTAGACGATTTTATTCCCACATCATAGTTAAACTTTTTTAGAGTTATTGTAAACCAGAATGAGGATCCCAGTATATGTATGTGTTAGACCCGATGAGAGATAGAATCTTAGCGTAGGGTTGTCAATGCATCCATTACTTTTGTTACCCACGTGTCTCGCTTTTTCGATTATCCTGCGGACTCTCTGTTGTTCATATCCAGAGTAAACAGCAGGGTTTAGGAAACTTGTAAAAATCAACTACGTATTCTCAAAAGTATCTATATTTGATATATGGAATTTTCTTTTTCATACTATTAAGAAGAAATTGAGTCGGGCAATCAGAGAAAGAAGGAGAATTGTATTCTGTTTGGCACTGATCCACTAAAATGCTTTTAGATGTTGTAACACGAAACCTTTCATATATTGCTGCCAACCCAAATTGTTAGAGCCTCTCCGTTGACCGAGTAATAAGAGACTCATGTTTCCAGCTAATTACTTGAGTTAGGCACGGTTTGAGTCCCATTGGCAATGTATTTGTTCTATGGTGTCGGTTCTATCCCTTCCTTGAAACCAGTAACCCTAAATTATGCAAGCCAACTAAAAAAAAGAAAGAAGTGAAAAAAAATGCAAACCCAGAAGGTTAATAATCGTCAAATGTTTTCTGCATGAGTATCTCGAATGGAACGAGAAGAGCTTTCATTAAACAAATTCAGAATTGTTCCAGTGTTGGAACAGCCTTCCTGAATGGGTGTATCTAAAGTACATATTTGGGAAACTATGGTATTCCAAACAACGATAAGAAACACCTTCATCCCATACACTCAGTGAGACTGTTCCAGTGTGGTCATACGGAACGTGAGTAAAGCGCATGATTTGGGAACTTTACGATCTCGTCTGGAATGAAAGCCGATTTAATCAAGAACATTCTGGAAGTCTGTTCCACCGTTGCCATGCTCTGGAACTTTCCCTCTCTCTTACTTTTTGAAGATCTGTGTGCGTCAAAGACAACTTCCCTTTTAATCGATCTAAAATTTTAAGCATTCACATCTCAATGACTTGTTTTAAATATCAGTGCCTATCATAATCAACGGTCCTCTTAACCGCTCTAAAAACTAAAAATATTCTCTATCTCTCTCTTTTCTATTTTATTTTATTTTTTAAGAAAAGCATTCGTTATATACAGCTTTTCCTGTAACCATTCAAGAATTCAGAAACGCATTTTTTTCCATTAGTGTTCGTCAAAGACAACAACTCCCCTTCAACCGATCTAAAATTTTGAAACAATCTCTATTTTTCGTAATAGTGTACGTCAAAGACAACTTTCCCTTTAACCGATATAAATTTTTTAAGCATTCACATCTCGATGACTTGTTTTAATTATCAGTGCCTATCACAATCAACGTTCTTCTTTATCACTCTAAAAACAAATAAGCATTCCTTATCTCTCTCTTTCCTATTTTCTTTTCTTTTTTGGGATAAGCATTCGTGATATACAGCTTTCCCTGTACCCATTCTAGAAATGAGGAACGCACTTTTTTCCATCAGTGTTCGTCAAAGACAACTCTCTCTTCATCCGATCTAAAATTTTGAAATATATTTTTCTAAATAGTGGTTGACAAACACAATTTTTCTTTTAACCGCTCAAAAATTTAAAGCGTAGATGCCGTATTTCTATCTCTCCTTCCTACCCCTGTTTTTTCTATTAGTGTTTATCAAAGTCAACTTTCCCTTTAAAATGCTAACAAATTATAACACTTTCTAGCTCTTCTTCTGTTTTTCGGTCAATTATCGACAAAGATAAATTTTTCATTGTTCCAAAAAACTGCAGTACTATTTTTTTATCAATCAGTTTCAACAAAGACTGTTATCCCTTTAGCCACTCTAAAAATTTGTAACACTCTCTCGTTGTCCATAAATTATTGCGAATTTGACGAGTTTGTGTGTCTTTTTTTTTTTTCGGGGACTTCTTAGTGATTTCTTTTTATTAATGAGGTTTTGCTTTGGTAGCAAAACCCCGTTAATAAAATAAGAAAGAAAGGAAGAAAGAAGACAAATTGAAAGAAAGAATATCCAGAACATGTTGTTTTTTTTTGCTCATGTGATAAATCACAAACACATGATCCTTTCCTCCTTGAATGCTTAGAGGGCTCTCTCCGTAGATTCATAACATCTCCTAACGATCTCAGCTCTAGCAGGCTGAGCTATAGACGTGCGCTGATCATGCAGGCAGTGTTATGAAGAAGATGCTCCTCTCCCCTGAAGACGACTCCCTGAGCACCTCTGTTCCCTAATCACGTCTCTGCGGCATGATATTGTTGTGTGGTCATGTGCCAAAATGGCCCTGGTAATGGAATACTTAAGTGAAGCCTCTCTTTGGAGATCAAGGAATGACCCTGAAGTGCCGTAATGTGTGGAACATGGGGTGAGAATGAAAGCGAAAGTGATGAACCCTGTTTTTCCTGCTGGGAGCAATAACACACACCCATGTCCTCGATGGTTCAACCACTACACCCTGACCCATATAATCCGTCCGTTTCATCCTTGAGAGGACGTTAGTCCCTCTTTTAAATTTGTGCTCGCGGATACCTTCTTGCAAATGAGAATAAAGTCTTGAGAACTCCAGATTAAATTGTAGAAGAATCATCCAAGAAGTCATCATGATAACTCCGTGTAATGGTAAGTTCTAGAGCAATTTATTTCATTTATCTCAGTTTTTTCACTTAAAAATTACGTGTATTTAAATTTTACATGTCCGGTATTGTATATATATATATTATTATTTTTTAATTATACTTATAAATTCAGTATCACTCCACATATTTCTTTTAATCACATCGTACTGAATAGTTCCGTAATCTTATATCTGCTTTTGATTGAAAACAAAATTTAAATAGCCTCTATTTATTTGCGTAATAAGAGAGGTTTTAAAATTGGTTCACTATTTATTTAATCGGGTAAAAATTAGAAACTTTTTTATCATCGTTAGAGTTTACTTATACGTAATTTTTGGGAAAATAATTCTTCAGATAAGGTTATTTTGCTCTAAAAATAAATTTCCGTTTTTATCAAGGCTTAGTTTTACGAACTTTTTTCTGTTTTCGTTCAATCGAAAACCTTTTGCAAGAGAAATATATTTCATTGCAAAATTTCACTCATAGTCATGTTTTTTTTATGTAATGTTTTCAATCATTAATTCTTTTTGATGCAAAGTATCATCTTGTAACTATTACTATGGCCCAGTTTCTAAGAAATGTATGATTACTGCTATACATATGTGTGTATATATATTTAATATTTTATCAAAAAAAAAGATTGCAGGTGAGATAATATTTTTGGAATTTCTTATCGTTGTCCAACTTATTTTTAGGTAGTTTATTCAATCAGTTATTATTTTTCGTTTACAGTATTATTTTATATCTCCTAATACGTTCAGTCTTCATCACTTAGTAAACAACAGTGTTCAGTACATACGGTCGGCTGTTATTAAATTCAGGATTTGAACAGTGTATCCTTAGATTCGTTAGAAATGCCGTTAAAAGAAGAAAAGAAGAAACAGAGATATTTTAGCTTGCGTCATCTCATTCGCAGTAATCATACATTTTTAGAAACTGTGAATGGCATAAAACATATATGAGTTCATAACTACAAATTACGTGGAATATTAAACATTTAATTCGGTATCTTAAAAAATAAACATAAGTTTTGCTTGGATAAATTTAACACAAAATTACATAACAAATACAAGAAACGTAAGAGCAAAATATGTTCAACAGTATTTACATAGTTAATCTTAGACATTATGAATAAAAATCCCAATACATTTAAACATTTTATCCAAATTCTAAGAGGCTTTTCATTTCTATTTTTGCTCAGAGAAATTATTTATACCAACATTTGTTTAACTGGATCAGCGGATTATTTCCAGTACAAATATTTACTTGGACTATAGCAGATTATTTCTAGTATACACATTTAGGATAAATTCTTTGCAAGATCTCAAACGAAAACGATATGTTTAATTCACAGAGTTTTAGTTAATTAGTTACCACTTACGCCAGAGATCGGTACATTATCATAGTTTAAAGTTAGTGTTTGATTAAGCTAAAATCAACTAGCAAATTTTAGTCAAATGTGTAACTCAGTGGTTCACGGAGGAACTCAAACATCTCGCTGGAACTGAAAATCAGTGATAAGTATTGGATGTTTTGTGTGTACATATCTTACATTCCTTTATTAAAAGCCTTGTTTAATCATCCTCCATCAGACTATTACGCGAATGCCACTCACTGCAAGAAATTATTTTTATCGAGAATAACCTATTCAGTTATATTACATTTCGTATTGTATTGTTAAGCTACAAAGCATACATATCGGTACAAGACTTCTTCCTCATGAAATTTTTGATTTCCATTTAACATACCCTCTCGAAATATTTCCATTGTTCGAACATTTTTTTCTTTTAAAACTGTAGTATACTTTAATAGTATGGTGTCTTGCATTCATGATGTTGGGCGTTTCACGCTTTTATCCCAGCTGCCCCGGTGAGCGAGTGGTCTGAGGCGCCGGCCTTTGGCCACTCGCCAGATGTGGGCCTGGGTGGCCTAACGAATATGACTCCGCCCCCTACTTGAAACCAGTGGCCCCAATTTAAGGACTGCATACTGTCCATAGCCCTAGGAGTTACACAAGTGGTCGTAAATCCTCCTCCACCTCAACTAGAAAAAAATGAAGATTTTACCCCATGTTAGCACAATCAACAGGTATTTAAAATAAAAGTAAAGTAGTGCATACATATAAATATACTGTATATATACACTGGCGTGCAAAAATTAAAGACGAGACGGTTTTTCGAATGTAACGTTGTGCAGAAGTGCTTCACATCGACTCAAATCATACCATAAGATCCCCAAGATGCAAGAATATGGGACAAGTGAGCAAAACCGTCCAAACAAGGAATCCAAAGGATACAAAGGCACTTTATTGAAAAAGGTAGTTTCGAGCAAAACTGGACCGAAGACAGAAACGTCCATGTGACAGGCGGCTGCCAAGAAAAATCCAGTCTTTAGTATAGGGGATATGATCCCCCTGACTGCGTTGCAGGATTTACAACGTCTGTCCATGCTAAGGACGAAGTTGTCAAGGAGCTGTTGAGGCATCGCGGCCCATTCCTCTTGTAGCGCCAATCGCTGCTGCGAAATCGTTGCTGGCGGCTGGTGACGTGCTGCCAAGCGTCTCCCGAGAAGGTCCCACACGTGTTCGATTGGATTTAAGTCCGGGGACTTTGCGGGCCAATCCATGCGTTGAATATCTTCCCTCTCCAACAGCTCTGCGACAGCCACTGTACGATGAGGTGTAGCGTTGTCGTCCATGAAGAGGAACTCAGGACCCACAGCACATCTAAACAGACGCACGTGAGGCAGGAGAACCTCGGTACAATAGCGGACACTAGTGACTGAACCTCCTTGGAAGAAGTGGAGGTCAGTACGGCTACCAAGCATGATACCGCCCCAAACGAGAACTCCGCCACCTCCAAACCGGTCCCTTTCAATGATGTTGGAGGTGTGATTGCGTGTTCCCTGCTCTCTCTAGATGTGTATACGTCCAGAATCGCTCATCAGACTAAATCGGCTCTCATCCGTAAAGATAACTCGACCCCATTGCTGATGTGTCCAGTTCTTGTGTTCCTGGCACCACAGAAACCGCCGTCTCGGATGATCAGGCGTTAATGGCTCACACCGTACTGGTCGTCGTGCAAATACACATTAGACCACCTTTGTGCAGCCTCCTGGCTACGGTAAAACGCGATAACGGACGTCCAGTTGTCTGTTGCATGTGCCTTGCTATTTTTCCCGCTGTCTGCCGTCTGTCTCTTCTCGCCTGTAGGATAATATACCGGTAGTCCGCCGCCGTGGTTACTCTCGTGGACGACCACTGCTAAACTCTCGGACAGCTGTTCCTGTCGTTTGAAATGCTCTCCAAGCTCGTGAAACGATGCTGTGAGCGATCCTGAACTCCTCGGCCACACTAGTCACACTTCGACCTTCTTCCAACTTCCCAATGACGCGACCTCGGGTAAAGTCATCCAGATGTCGTCTACTGGATTGCCTGTTGGCCATATCACACGGTGGCAGCAACTCGACGTCGTTCAAACCGATGTACACCGTGCAATAGCTTTCACCGAATTGCTGAGCGTACACCGCCCGTGTGCTTTATACCCTTCCGACACTCCCCCACGTCATGCTGCATATATGCGCATGCCCTACCGTACCGGACCCTAGTCTATCTCCTGAATGGTCTTTCGATCAGTTCTGCCTGCTCGTTCCGCTGTTATGCTAATTTCTCCTCTTCGTTCTTAATTTTTGCACACCAGTGTGTATATATGGTCTCTCATTCAGCAGTGGACTGATAATAGTTGACAGTGATGATGATGATAAATATGTATATGTTATCATCATCATTGTCAATCATTATGGTGATATATCATCATCATCAACAACAACAACAACAACCATTATCAATCCACTGCTGGAAGAAGGTCTCCCCAAAAGTTCTTCCACAATTGTATGTCTTGGGGCTATTTCCTGCATGTGACTCCAGCATACTTTCGAATTTCATCCTTCCATCTGCCATGGGGTCTTCTTCTGGGTCTTTTCCTGTACCTCGGAATCCAGTCTAAAATTTCGGTTGTCCATCGGTGGTCCGTTCTTTTGGCAACATGTCCAGCCCATTGCCATTTCAGTGACTTCACTCTGGTCATAATGTCGTCCACTCCGGTCATTTTCCTTATTAACAAGTTCCTCTTCTTATCTTTCCTGGTCACACCAAGCATGCATCTTTCCATGCTGCTTTGAGTTGTCTGCAGTCTTTGCATGTCTTTTTTAGTTAAGGTCCATGTCTCTGCTCCATACGTAAGCACTGGCAGAATGCATTGATTAAGAACCTTTGTTTTGAGACATAATGGCATACTGTTCTTAAAACTTGTACTGTTTCTTCCAAAAGCTCTGCATCCAAGTTCTACACGCCGATTAATTTTTTCATTAATGTGACCCTCACTCGATATCTGCTGCCCAAGATAAATGTAGGAATCGGTTGTCTCAAGCTTTTCTCCATCAATCAATAAATCTTCGTTTCTTGTAAAAGCATTGTACATCGCTTTTGTCTTCTGAAAGTTCATTTTTAATCCCACTTCTTTATTTACTCTTGGCAGCAAGTTCTTGATACGTGTATATATAGGAAAAGACCCAGAAGAAGACCACATGGGAGATGGGTGGATGAAATTCGAAAGTATGCAGGGGTGACATGGAGGAGACTGGCACAAGACAGACCGTTGTGGAGGAAACTTGGGGAGACCTTCGTCCAGCAGTATATTTATAATGGTTGACAATGATGATGATGATGATTATCATAATCCAGCAGTGAATTTATAAAGGTTGACAGTGATGATGGTATATATACACACTATATTGACAAAAGTCACGGGACACCCCTTCAAAAGCAAATGAACGAATCCGCTGCATTGTTAAGATGCGCAGTACAGCTGCAAACGGTATAAAATGAAGCCTGCAGCCGGCTGCGATCATATCGCACTGTGAGGTTGAGTGAAAATGTCGCGGCGGGAGAGAACTGACTTTGAGAAAGGAAAGATTATTGGGTGTTATATTAGTGGGTTATCCATAAGACAAACCAAGAGGCGTTTAAACATACCCAAGTCAACTGTTTTGGATGTACTGAATAAGTGGAAGACACATGGCGTGCCTGAAGCAGCAAAACGTACCGGCTGACCTAAGAAAATCACTGATAGAGGACGTCGAAGCCTCAAGAGAGTCGTTACAGCTAATCGACGGAGTACTGCACAAGACATCAGTGTACAGGCGAGTAAAAATGTTTCAATCTCGGCATGTACATGTACCATCGCACAGACCTTAATTCCATGGATTACTGTGGTCGTGCGGCTTTTCATAAGCCTTTCATCCCCATTCAGAATGCTACTCGTCGTTTAGCATGGTGTAAAGAACATTTATCGTGGACCGTTGATCAATGGAAACGGGTCTGATGAATCCAGATACACGATCCATCAGTCTGATGGCCGTGTGTTGGGTATGGTGGCAGCCGGGGGAACGCTATTTACCACAGTGTACTGTTCCTACGGTCAAGTTTGGAGCTGGCAGTGTACTCCTGTGGGGGTGATTTTCGTGGTATGGTCAAGGTCCATTGGTTATCGTGGACAAACCTGTTAAACAGCACGTCTACCTCGATAATCTGGACAATTATGCCCTACCAACTCTGTGGCAATACTATGGAACCGAGCCTTGTTGGAACCAGCAGGATAATGAATGCGCCGAGCCATAAAGCAAGGACTGTTACGGCGTGGTTTGACGATAGTTCCGTATAGTGTATGGACGGGCCAGCACAGAGCCCTGATCTTAATCCCATAGAGCACTTATGGGAAGAATTAGAGCGCCACATAAGAAGTTTGGAACCAAGGCCTACTACTAAGCAACAGTTAGTGGCAGTGTTATGTTCTGAATGGAAGCGCATACCTGTAGCTGTGCTCCAAAACCTTGTCGAAAGCAGGTCTCGAAGAGTCAGTGCATGCATTAAGGCCAAAGGTGGACTCTCTACATCCGGTACCCTCGGAGATCTCTGATGATTTGCTTTGTGCCGCCCTTAGTCGATGCGGCAGAGTAGTCGGCCCAATGAATACTCTCTCCTCTTCCCCCTCTGACCCCGATGATAAGCATATCTGTGGCTCCCGTAGAATTGCTCGCATCATCTTTCCGTCGGAAGAGCATCTAATAAAGTTTCCGCGGTTCCTCGATGTTCATTGCGGTAACGAGCGCCACCGGATTGAGCTCCTATCCTCTACTCATTGCTCACGCTGCAAGGCTTACGGCCATCAGCAGGCTCAATGCCCCCATTCAGTGCCACTGACTCCTGCAGCTCCAAGAAATCATTCTACCTTTTCCTCCGTTTCTGCTGTCATGCCTCCTCTTGCGTCTGCACCTCCTGGACCCAGTTCTGCCGAAAATCTGATTAAAGCCTTTGATCAATACGCGTCTTCCTATGTTGCTTTCTCTACCCTGTCGGATTTTCCTCCGCTTGACTCCTCCTTGCTTTCCAGTGTTCTCTCTTCATCAGAGGACATAACGGCTGATCCTCAAGCTTCATTCACCGTCGGCACTTTTTCTCCCGGCGATGAGGTGGACCTTTCGTCTGATTCGACATCTCGTGTGTCATCGATCCACGGCAAAGGTCGCTCTACTACCAGTACCGAGGCCCGGAGGAAAAAGAAGTCACCTTCTCCGCCTGGCCACCCACATCGTTCCACCCGTCTAGCAGGATCCAAGTCACCCCTGTCACGTTCTAGCACTTCTTCTTCAAAGTCCAAGGGTCCTCTGCCGACGTTTGGAGATTTATCGACTCTGCTTACCAATGCCTCTCTGCCTTCAGAACCTGTCTCCTTTGAAGATCTTTACGAGTTTCTCACTCGTAAAAAAAATCGGGATGCTTCTTTCATCTTTTTACAGCAGTTTGAAGCAGTTCTTCCCGAAGTCTTCGACCAAGCAACCTCCATCTTCAAATTCCTCCGGCATAATGCCAAGCAGCCCGACTACGTCTTGTGGTGTTATATCATTAATCGGCTCGACTCATTCCAGAAAGCTGCCATAGCTGCCCTTCATCCCACGTTGGACTTACCCATTCAAGGTCGCCACTCTGAATTGTAGGGGATTTGCTATCCCCCTCGCTAACGCTCTCGTTCTGGAAGATCTCTCGCCTTTTGGGGCCGACTTACTCCTTCTGCAAGAAACGAACTGCCACTCATCGACACTTTTTCATACATGCCGCACTTGGGACTTCACCTTTCACCATGCTTTCTGTTACTCTGTGCACGGTTGTACAGCCAGAGTATCAGTCTGCCATCTCCGCATGCCGTGAAAGCTCCTTCTATGCTACGTGGTCGCCAGTGACCTCGTGGTTTGCTGTTACACCAAGTCCGTTACATCTCACGGTGAATTAAGACTCTGCATTAACTTTTTGTTGTCCTTTCGCAATGCGGTGCCTCGCATGTGATCATTTTGTTCTTCTTCAAGCATTGCTCTGTTTGCATCACGTTGTAAATTTGTCATTACTCATTCAATGTACATATCATCGCTTTTATCAGTCTGTATCATTCCTGCTCTTTTATTTTCTTTGACACGATTCCATGTTGCTCGTCTCCTCTGTTTTGTTGCATTAAAGCTATTCTGAAACCACCTTTGGCCTTAAGGCATGCACTGACCCTTCGAGACATGCATTCGACAAGGTTTTGGAGCACAGCGATAGGTATGCGCTTCCATTCAGTACATAATGCTGCCTCTAACTGTTGCTTAGTAGTAGGCCTTGGTTCCAAATTTCTTATGCGGCGCTCTAATTCATTCAATAGATGCTCTATGGGATTAAGATCAGGGCTCTGTGCTGGCCCGTCCAAAAGAAGACACCTTCTCCGGAATTATCGTCAAACCACGCCGTAACTGTCCTTGCTTTATGGCTCGTTGCATTATCTTGCTGGTACCAACAAGGCTTGGTTCCACAGTATTGTCGCAGAGTTGGTAGGGTATAATTGTCCAGAATATTGAGGTAGACGTGTTGGTTAGCAGGTTTGTCCAAGATAAACAATGAGCCGGGACCATACCACGAAAAACACCCCCACACAAGTACACTGTCAGCTCCAAACTATACCGTAGGAACAGTACACTGTGGTAAATAGCGTTACCCCGGCTGCCGCCATACCCACACATGACCATCAGACTGATGGATCGTGTATCTGGATTCATCAGTCCATAGGGCCCGTTTCCATTGATCTACGGTCCACGATAAATCTTCTTTGCGCCATGCTAAATGACCAGTAGCATCCCGAGTGGAGATGAAAGGCTTTTGAGCAGCTACACGACCACGGTAACTCATGGAATCAAGCTCTCTCCGAATGGTACGTGTACATACCGAGGTTCCAGCATTGTTACTCACCTGTAAACTGAGGTCTTGCTCAGTAGTACTCCGTCGATTAGCTGTGACGACTCTCCATGAGGCTTTGACGTTCTCTATCACTGATTTTCTTTGGTGTGCCGGTATGTTTTGCTGCTTCAGGCACGCCACATGTCTTCCACTTGTTCAGTACATCCAACACAGTTGAATTGGGTATGTTTAAACGCCTCTCGGTTTGTCTTTCGGACAACCCACATTATAACACCCAACAATCTTTCCTTTCTCAAAGTTAGTTATCTCCCGCCGCGACATTTTCACTCAACCTCACAGTGCGATAAGATCGCGGTCGGCTGCAGGCTTCTTTTTATACCTTTTGCAGCTCTACCGCGCATCTAAACAACGAAACGGATCCGTTCATTTGCTTTTGAAGGGGTGTCTGGTGATTTTTGTCGATATAGTATATAAGCTGTGCATTATTTGTGTCGTAGCGGCATGCCTCTTGGGCCTTTAGTAATGTTGGGTCCTTAGGCTATCGAGGGCCACTAGGCTCCGTTAGATCCCACCCCCTTAAACCGTCCCTGATGATAGGATAACATAAAAATATCCACTTTTCATCACCTGTGACGATGCGACGCGAAACTCTGTCGTCCTATGGATTTGACAGCAATCTGCGACAGGGAGTTATACGTTGTTCCTTCTGTCGGGGTGCCAATTTTTGGAGAACCATTAATTGGCGCCTGGAGAAGAAACCAAGCTTGTGCACGTGATGAACCACGGTAGATAGTGAAGATACCACCTCAGTTGACAATTGTACAGTATGGGTACCGGGGATCGCTATGATATTTTTAACCACAGTGTCAGCGTTCGTGGTCGTTGAACCTCCTGACCTGGCTTGTCTTCGAGACTGGTGCCAACAGTATTGAAACGCAGAAACCATTTTCGAACAATACTGTCCGCGTGTATTCCACGTCGGCGATGGCGCACGTTTCGCTCAGGAATGGATTCCCAACATTATGTGTCGTCCAAAATGGAGCGGACTTTTGACTCACCCTGAAATATATTTTTTAGAGAGTTAAGCTGGTGTGAATTAACTTTTTTATACATTTATTTTAATGTTTTGAAATTTTACCTCCATGAGGTAGTTGTTGATTTTCAGTTTGTAACCTGAAATAAGTAGTGTCAATTATAAAAACGGTATTACTATAAAATTTAAGCGTACTCGTCCAAGATTGGTGGCATCTAGAAACATTGATCCAGTCATTTGTTTTGAATGTTAGAATTCTTCTGAGATAAGGCCAAAACGGCGGACTGCGGAAAAATTGGAGGCCCAGGAGCAAGGGAGGACTGGCCCACTGGGACACCGGGATATTTTCCGGTGGACCACTCAAGAAATAGCCCACTTTGTCGTATCCTCTTTGTCACGATTGTTTGGAAAGAACGAATAATTATTTTGGCACTTATGAATAAGAAGCATTAACTTCATTTGAGTATCATGTTATCTGTCTAAAACGTTTTTGTCCTGAGAAAAATTTGTTTCCTCCTACAACACTCATTGCCAAAAAAGTAGTTCCACCCAGAAGGAAGCAACCAACAGGAATGAAACTTGGTGGGTACGTTTGACATCGTAAGACGTACAAATCATTCAAGTATAACGCTCGGCCGCGCATGTGACGCCAGCAAGAAGGGGTCTTTGAGCAGTTGGAGGAATTCAAGAGGGGCCCCATTGTCGGGCTCCGGGAAGCGGAATGGTCTTATCGCCGTATTGTGCGTCATTCCGGTCGTGCGGATATCACAATATCACGCTGTTGGCGGCAGTGGATACAGCAAAGCACGCAGAGGCGACAGGAAGGGTATGGGAAACCTAGACGAACCACGAAGAGAGAGGGCCGATGGGTTACCCGACATGCGCGGAGTGACACAACAGCCACGATTGCGGATATTCAGCGAGCAGTGGTGCCCTCCATGCATCGTCCGATTAGTTCCAGCACCACTAGCAGACAGCTGCATGACGTAGGATTACACGCACGCAGACCGTTACGACGACTGCCTTTCACACCACTGCATCGTCGCCCAAGATTGCAATGGTGCCACGCCAGACTGTCATGGAGCCACTCAGAATGACAGCGGATGATATACAGAGGCGAGTCCCGCCTTTTTCTTGGGGGAGACGACCACCGAATCCGTGTGTAGAGGCACCGTGATCAGCACCAAGATGAACGGTTTTGTTGTCCAGCGTCACACATCTTAGGTGTGGAGTGCAATGGCCTACAATGCTAGATCACCTTTGGTGCTCATTACAGGCACTTTGACAGCCCAACTTTACGTTAATGAGGTCCTGCAACCAGTGGCTCTACCTTTTCTGAACGCTTCGGTGCGTTTTTTTCAACAGGACAACGCTCGTCCGCATACTGCTGCTGTCTCGAGAGCTTGCTTTCAAGACACTGACACTCTGTCATGGCCAGCCGCGTTACCAGACCTATCGTTGATTGAAAATGTGTGGGATGCTATTGGACGCGCTATCCACACTCTACCACTACCTCACAATCTGCAGGAACTGCGTGAGAAGATTCAAGCTGCATGGGATGTCTTATCGCAGGACACCTTTAGGAACCTGTACAACTCCATGCCGAGACGTCTGGCATGATGTGTGAGCACACATGTCGGCCCGACGCCATACTCAGAGACGTTACTTATTGGCGTGTAGCTCAATAAATATTGCCCCTATCAGTCTCAATGTTTAATCATTTATTGTTCCTGGTAACCTTTTCTTTCCTCCCGAACAGCATTGCAATTCGACACGCCCTTCTGGGTGCAACTAATTTTTTGACGATGAGAGTGTATAGAAAGTTGTATATATGTTGGGCGTTTGCTCTAAAATGATAAAGCACAATTCTCTTTACTTTAGTGAAAAATTTGCCGCCGGACCCCTAGCATGCTGCTATAAATAATTAAACTTGGAACCAAAGGGACGTTGGTAGGCCCTACCTTTCTTTTGTAATCTTGAAGGAGGCACTAGTAACCATTTTAATGGTACACCATCCCGACACTCTTATCCACGTAAAGACATAGAGCACAAAACGATTCTCCGGCAGAGATGTTTCAAAATCCGTGTCACACCCACATTGATCTTAAAAAGAAACAACGATTTACTCCTACTGGTTCATAGATCAAAATGGTACTTCATGAATCAAAATAATGGGTAAACAAAAAATACAAGTTGAAAATACTCCAAATACGTGGCGACAAGTAAATAAATAAATACATTGCACTTAACCATGTACTAGAAACACACTGCAACCGAAAAATTGTTTTTCAGCCGCCGCTAAAAACAATAAAATAATTTTTCGGTTGCTGTGTGTTTCTAGAACATGGTTAAGAGCGATGTATTTATTTATTTACTTGTCGCCACGTATTTGGAGTATTTTCAACTTGTATCTCGCCCTTTGATTTAATTACTATAATACATATGTAGCTAGTGCCGTTAATGCCCACCAGATGGAGACGTCTCAGTAGCTGAGCCCATCTTACGGATTTATGATGTCAGAAGCTGACTTAAAAGTACACATAGCACCGTGGATTGTTGGCCACCGTGGCGTATATGTAACGCACTCGGCTAGATATCGAGAGTTCTGTTGGTTCACTTCCACAGCAGCGGCTGAAAAACAATTTTTCGGTTGCTGTGTGTTTCTAGAACGTGGTTAAGAGTAATGTATTTATTTATTTAACAAAAAATACGTCTATTGAAGGAGTTGGTACGAATACTGTTGCACAGTAGACGATCAGCAACCAAATAAATATAATTATCTGGTACAACACCCTGTCTTGAGCTTGACTGGACATCCTACATTCAATCATGAGTGGATTTTTTAAATTCTTTCGCTTCAAATTGCTGTTAAAATGTGTTCACGACTGAAGTACAGTAGTTACCATAAATTAAGCAAAAAACAGAAAAATCTCGATAATTGGGCGAAATGTAGTTCCAATTGCATGATATTTGCATATGTTACGGGCGAAAGCACACAGCATCGATATGCGGAAGACAAATCTGTGGCGCTGGCAGCGCTTTATGCAAATGCGCAAGAGCTTAAAACTAGCTGTTCCGGAGGGAGTCGCCAATTCATGTGCAGCGGTGAATGATAAGATTTCGAGACGACGATTTTGTTAACATGGCTTCGAGACGTCATTTACCAGCGGAGTTACGCTACAGAGCGATAGGCCGACTCGAAGCAGATCAACGGCAGGTGGATGTCACAAGATGGCTCAACGCCGATCGTTCTGTGGTCAGAAGGATGTGGAAGCAGTTCCAAGCCACTGGTGCAGCTTCCCAAAGGTACAGTGAAGGTAGATCAAGGGCGATGACCTCCGCGGATGACCGGTATTTACGACTTTCAGCACGGCGGAACGGGACGGCTACACCGATTCATCTCAGATCTGTGCTTGTGGCAGCCACCGGACGGATGCTATCAGCTTCGATGGCACGCAGAAGGTTACATACAGGAGCACTGTATGCTCGGCAATCGATATTACGCATGACTCTCACACCCCGACAAAGGAGGGAACGTTTCTAGTGAGCACGAATGCATGTGAACTGGACTGAAAATCAGTCGATGTCCGTTCTGTTCACTGATGAGTTGCGATACTGTTTACAGAGTTATGCTCGCCGAGTTTACATCTGAAGAGGGACCGGTACTCCCTATCTGGAAAAGGACACCTATGGTGATGTTTTGGTGTGGGCAGGCATATCGTTAGGCTACCGTAGCGACATCTATGTGTTGCCAAATGGAAATCTCAATGCTCAGAGGTATAGAGACGACATCCTGGACCCTATTGTTCGTCCGTGTGTGGCCGCAATTGGCGATACATTTGTACTACCGGTGGGTAACGCCCGCTCTCACACAGATCTCATGGTGCACCAGTACCTGGAATGACCAGCACGCTCTTCCGATCTGAATCCCATTGAGCATGTCTGGTATGCTCTCTGGAGGCGTGTTGCTGTCCTCCAGCCCCTCCCCAAAGCCTGCAGGGTTTCGGCACTGCTTTGCTCGAGCAATGGACGCAGCTACCCACGGAACTGCTGGACACCATTATTAACAGCATAGAACATCGCTGTCGGTACTGTATTTTTGTTGGAGGTAACCACACTCCGTATTGAAGTACCTTTTCCTATTTCATCTTGATACCTACACTGAAGAGCAGTTGAATTAGAGACAGCTGGTGTCATGCAAATGTGGCTCTGTGGGCGGCCCTGTAAACGGAAACGACATGGCGTATGCAGCAATCCGACAATATAAGGAGTGATGCGACGGGAATCAGTAAGAGTCGGGCGCAGTATGGGTGAGACGCATTTGATCGTGGTCAAATTGCCGGGGCCCGACGAATGGGTCACTCCATCTTGGAAGTTGTGCAGGCACTGGGATTTTCACGAGCCACTGTGTCACGGCTGCGTGCACCGTGAATACATCGAATCCGGTAAAACCATCCCTGCAAGGGCCAACTGCCGTGGACAAGAGCTTGTGGATGAGCGGGGTCATCGTCGACTAGCTCGCATTGTAACAGCGAATATACGGGCCACAGTGAAAGAAATCACTCGGCAATTTAACGCTGGTGCACATAAACGTGTAAGCAGCCACACCATCCAGAACCATCTCCTCGCTATGGGTACAGAAGCCACCGTCCCACGAGGGTACCGCTGCTGTGACCGCATATCACAGGTTGCAAAGATTAGCATGGGCGCGGGAACATCGCCACTGGATCCTAGACATGTGGAAAAATGTTATCTGGACTGATGAGTCGAGATCCACGTTGGTACATGCGGATGGCAGGATACGAGTACGGCGGAAACCACATGAAGCGATGGATCCTTCTTGCCAGCAGGGTACACTTCAAGCTGGTGGGGGTGGTATTCTCGTCTGGGGACTGTTTACGTGGACTGAAATGGGACCCCTGGTACGTGTGACATCGTCCCTCACAGGTCAACGTTACCGGGATATCCTGGACGACTAATTTGCTCCCGTTTGTGCGTTTTCAACATCCCACTAAGGACCCCATCCTGCAACAAGACAATGCAGCTCCCGAATTGTATCCGAATGGTTGGATGAACACTCCACCGACGTGACCTCGCTTCCTTGGCTAGCTAGGTCACCTGACTTCAATCCCATTGAGCACATCTGGGATGCCATCGAGAGAGAGATGTTTGAGGCTTTGACCCCCTCCATCAAATCTTCGTGAACTGTGGGAGGTTGTTCAGGTATCGTGGATCGGTAGGGATTCCCAACGCTTCCGGTGTCTTGTCGAGTCCATGCCGAGACGAATCGCCGCCGTCATCAGGGCGGAAGGTGGTGCTACACGTTACAAAACAGGTATCTCTAATTAAATTCCTCTTCAGTGTATATTTCTGTATTTTCATATTTGCATCACTCATACAAAATATAAAGGCTTTGTATCACATGTTCTTACGTATTTTTGTTGCATTTAGGCTGCTAAAGTTTACCACCAAATTTCAACCGAATCGGTTGCCTACTTTTGAATTATCACGATTTTTCCATTTGTTGCTTAACTTATGGAAACGTTTTGCAATGTATATTTCAACAGTTCTCTCCTGTCCAGGAGTTAACCGAATTTCTTTTTCATGAAGGAATTTATGTGGTGTTTCCCTGTCGGTACGTCTGCTTCTGAAGTGGACCGCAAGGGTAAAAGTCGCAGCCTGGTTTCGCCGACCCAATCCGCCCCTCGCCAGGAGAGATTTCCAAACAGCGGCGTCGCGTGTGTACTGCGATGAGCTAACAGAAAGAATCAGAACAAAAATAGCACTCACGTCTAACCAGTAAGTAGGGCCTAGGCTGTTGGCCTTAGGGCGTCAAACCCGTTAATAGCTTGTCTTCATCGGGAGACACAGCTTTCGCTTTGCAGATTTGACTGCAATGGTCATCAATCATCAGTGCGTTATTTTTTTTTCTTCTCCGAAAGACGAAACAGCTCGACTTATTGCACTTCATGTTTGGGACGTTCCTGCCCCGCAGGATGCACATGAGATAAAGGCAGATATCAGTGAGAGCACATGCCAGTGTAGTATAGTGGATAGCACTCGGAGCTCCGGAGCCGAGAGTTGTGGGTTCGAATTCCGCCCCCTGGAATGAAAATGCTGGTTCATAATAATCGGGGATAATTAGTTGTTCAATTGCATGATTCATTTGTCAAGTGAACGACCACCTAATTTGCCCAAATTAAAAAATTGCATTCATGGCTTTTTACTTAAAAATGCTTATGACAGCAGCAGGAAAGGAATCTCACACGAAACAGCAGCAGTTCTACAGTAGTCGCTATGCTAGATTGTTAAGATAAAAATTTAAGGTACAGGATGACACTATAGACTCAGATCTTGTTCGTATTTTTAACAGTTGAACATAACTACATAAACTATTGGGTATATAAATAAGTTCTGAGGGAATTGAGGTGAACAGAACACATTGTTGAAGAACAGAAACAATATTTTAATATTAATGGAAATATGCTCCCTCTGAAGCTACAGCTTTACCCCATCTTTCGGGCAGTGAACGTATGCCCCGAAGGAAGAATTCCGGTTCCTTAGAAAAGATCCAGTTGTCCAGCCAATTTTTGATGTCTTCATAAGAACTAAACCGTTCTCCAGAAAGTGCTGACTGCATCGACCGGAACAAATGGTAATCCGATGGCGCAATATCTGGCGAATATGGCGGGTGGAGTAGAACTTCCCAGTCGGATCCTTCTAAGTACTTTTTCACAGGTCGAGAAACATGTGGTCTTGCGTTGTCATGCTGTAAGATGACTTTGTTGTGTCTTTTCTTCCATTCCGGCCGTTTTTGCGTGAGAGCTCGTTTTAAACGCATTAATTGGGTTCGATACGGATCACCAGTAGTAGTTTCTGATGGTTTCAGCAGTTCATAGTGGATCCCACCTTTCTGGTCTCACCAGATACACAGCATTACCTCTGAACCATGGATATTGCGTTTTGGCATTGAAGGACCTGGTTCACCTGGCTTCACCCATGCTTTCTGCCGTTTAGGGTTATCGTACCATATCCATTTCTCGTCGGCAGTAATTATACGATGCAAAAACCCTTTCTTTTTTGCCTTTGAAGCAGCAATAAGCAAATGGTTTTTCGACGTTCAAGGTCTCTTTCCCGCAAAACACGTGGAACCCAATTCCCTTCTTTTGGCACCATTCCCATGGCAGCTAAACGTTGTGAAATGCATGGTTGACTAACATTTAATGCTGCTGCAAGTTCTTTTGGGATCTGGCACGGATCCTCGTCGAGTAAAGCTTCCAATTCGGCATCAGCAATATTTTGGGTGGTCCAGAACGTTCTTTACCACTGACATCGAAATCGTTCCTTTTGAATCGTCTAAACCAATACTCACATATTTTTATGGATGGGGAATGTTCACCATAGATTTCTGACATTAAGCGATAGCTGTCGGCAGCACTTTTCTTGACAATAAAGTAATGCACTAACACTTCCCGCAAATGCTGTTTTGTCGGGACGAAAGTTGCCATTTTCCATCGAGTAAAACAAATACGTCTTCGCACCTCAATCGAACGTCGTATACTGACTTTGACAGCTGGCGTCTCGTACTGCGATATCGCAGGGTTGCCATCTTAAAATACATGCGAGCAGTAATAAGTACGACACCGAACGGAAATCCTCAAAACTTATTTATGTACCCAATAGTATTCGAAGTATTTCTGATAAACATTCCCCCGTGAAATACACCAATGAGTCCTTCCACTATGATCACCTCCAGTCTAGAGAAATGAGCGCGCCTTAAAGCCGAACGGTGCCGCAGGTGAAGTTCATAGAGCAGTACATATACAATCGGAGGAGCGGTTTTCGGTTAGTAGAGTGTTCGGAGTCAGATTGGGAAAAGCTGCCGCTTTATCGGAGTTTGATAAAGGACAAATCGTGATGGCACGGCGATCCGGAACTACGATTTCGGAAACGGCGCGGTTTGTGGGTTGTTCACGAGCCGCAGTAGTGAGTACGTATCAAACGTGGTACACACATGTCCAAACCACGAACCGTCGTCCAGCTGTGTGTCGTCCGCAGCTCATTGATGCCAGAGGGGGTGGGGTGGAGACTATCGCGCGTTGTTCACAGTGACCGCAGGGGCACAAGTGCGACAAATTACCCTCAGCTAAAACAGTGGTGATCCGCGAAATGTGTTACACCACACAGTTCATCGCAGCCTTCTGCGCATGGGCCTACGTAGCCGAAAACACACCCGGGTTCCCATGCTCACTACACGTCATCGCCAACAACGCATTAAATGAGCTTAAGATCATCGAGATTGGACCGTGGATAATTGAAACAAAGTGACCCGGTCTGACGAATCAAGATTCATCACGCAGACGGCCGAGCGTGGATACGCCGGTTACCAACGGAGGCTATGTTGCACCTGGATGCACTATTGAGCGGAAACAGGCCAGCGGCGGCGATTTTATGCTATGAGCGATGTTTTGTTGGAACACTTTAGGTACCATTATCCCAATAGCAATCTCTGATGATTGACAGGTATATGAACATCGTCGCAGACCAGTTTCACCAATTCAGGGCAACTGTGTTCCCTACTGGTGATGGCCATTACCAACAGGACAATGAGTTATGCCATAATTGTCAAGAAGTGATTCGAGGAACATGATGGTAACTTTCTGTTAATGCCCTGGACTCCAAATTCACCTGACATGTACCCAATCGAACATTTGTGGTTAGACTTGTAAAAACGGGTTCGCGCTAAATCACCACCACCCCGATACGTACGGGAACTGGAGGCCCTGCTGTTGACATTATGGTACCAGATACCCCAGGATACCAGGAACACACGGTACGCAGCGTTCTCGAAGGGCCATCAAGAATCATCACGATGTTCTCAAAGGGCCATCAAGAATCATCAAGATGTTCTCGAAGGGCCATCAAGAATCATCAAGATGTCCTCGAAGGGCCATCAAGAATCATCAAGATGCCATCAAGAATCATCAAACATCTTGATCATCAAGAATCATCACGATGTTCTCAAAGGGCCATCAAGAATCATCAAGATGTTCTCGAAGGGCCATCAAGAATCATCAAGATGTCCTCGAAGGGCCATCAAGAATCATCAAGAATCATCAAACATCTTGATCATCAAGAATCATCACGATGTTCTCAAAGGGCCATCAAGAATCATCAAGATGTTCTCGAAGGGCCATCAAGAATCATCAAGATGTCCTCGAAGGGCCATCAAGAATCATCAAGATGCCATCAAGAATCATCAAACATCTTGATCATCAAGAATCATCAAGATGTTCTCGAAGGGCCATTTCGTCGTCTCTAGCACACAACAAGCACAAAAGAACGTTTGTAACAGTTATGCACACAGTCCGGTGACTTCCGTTCAACCGAGGCTATTGGACTGCGTGAGCGCATTTTGTTCTCACGTCACGCAAACCACACGCCATGCTCCTTCCTTATTACGCATGTGCTGTTGCTCCTGTTCACAGACACTGTCCTGAGTTAATTTGGGTTTGGGTGCTGCTGCTGTTTACAGCGTTTTTTTTTACTTTTTCCACTTCGACCTTAAGTTTTGCCTACTAGTGCATTTACTACTTTTTCATACTAAGAGCGTCAGTGTGTGTTTCTATTTGAAATATTATTAACGATTCTAAACATCTGATGGTAGAAACCCTTCCTCTCCCCCCTCCTCATTTATTTTTTAGGATATCATTCACTATGAAGAACATTTTGCGCTCATTTTCGTTCTCCAATAACGCACAGTTTCTCCGCTAGGAGCCTTTAACTTATATTACGCTTTGCTTCATATTCCTGCTTATAAATGTTAAATGTTCGATTTTAAAAAGTATTTTGCTTCATATATCTTTGGTATGAGTAAGAGTTAGCAAACTATATATACATATATGCAGTATATACACAGTCGAGTCACATTATTATCACCGCTTCCTACTTTGACGTCAACAGCGCGTAGCCTCTGAAAGAAGGCACGTGTCGTGAGCTGGCTTGGAGAGTATGTAAGGTGTGCTGTAGGCATTCTGAAAACATGTCACTGTTGCTGTCATGGATAAAAAGATCGATTTATCAGATTTGCAAAAAGGGATGACTATCGGATTTCTGGCCAAGGGTGGCAGTATTTCTGAAACAGCGCAGTTTGTGAACTGTTCGCGTATTGCTGTGGTTAAAGTGTATCGTGATTGAAAAAATGGCACCATTGCGAATAAGCGACGTGGAAACTGCGGAGCACCACGTGCCAATGATGTGAGAGGTGAACGTCGGTTTCGAAGGTGCGTGAGAACCGATCGACATGCTACAGTGGAGCAACTCACTGGCCGAATGCACCAGGGGGTAACCGGAAGTGTGTCTAAAATGACAATTCAGCGAACCCTGCTGCGTATGGGGCACCGATTCGGACGGATGGTCACTGCACCTATGCTAACGAAGGTGCATCGGCAGAAAAGGCTTTCATTTGCACCGCAGTATCGGAATTGGACCTCCGCTGATTGGCAAAAGATTGCCTTTTCTGATGAGTCACGTTTTCTGATGCGTCAAACGGATGCACGTTGGCGTATAAGGCGATAAACATCGGAGAACAAACACTCTTCAACCATTGCTGGAAGTACACAAGCTGGTGGGGGCAGCGTTAAGGTCTGGGGAATGTTTTCGTGGCATTCCCTGAGAACACTAATACTAGTGGAAGGCACTATGGACCGAATTCATTATGAATCAATCCTTGCAGACCACGTACACCCATACATGCTGATTGTCTTCCCTGGGGTGGAAGGGGATCTTCTAGTACGACAATGCGACGTGTCACACAGCTATAAATGTCCGAGGGTGGTTGGAAGAGTACGATGAAGACATAAAGTAGTTCCCTGGCCTCCTAATTCCCCAGACTTAAACTCAAATGAGCATCTGTGGGTCCACCTCGATCGTGTTGTTCGCTCTATGGATCCTCCACCACGCACCCTCCAGCAGCTGTCAGATGCACAGCAGTCAGCATGGTTCCACATACCTGTGAAGACCTTCCAGCACTTCACTGAGTCACTCCTAGCCCGTCTAGCTGCTGTCCGCGCTGCACACGGCGGTTACTGTGGATATTAGCTGGTGGTCATATTAATATAACTCGACCGTATATGTAATATAATATAATATAATATAATATAATATAATATAATATAATATAATATAATATAATATAATATAATATAATATAATATAATATAATATAATACACTGCTGGACAATTGCTAAGGACGGATCATAAACGGCTATATAGCGTGGTTGGATGCCAAGTGAAATAAAATAATGTCAGAATGCCAGGACATTACAAGAAAGACAATTTATTGTGCTCTGAAATCCAGAAGGCTTTGGAACGTGTTCAAGGGACAAACAGGCCATTTTGTGCAGAATACGTAAACGTGAAAAAAATGCAATTACCGTCCGCAGGCGCTCCGGCGTAAGATGTCAATACGGGATATGGCAACCATGGAGGGCGATGCAAGATTCCACACGTCGTGTCATGCTTTGCACAACATTATCAAGCAGCTGTTGGGGTAATTTATCCCATTCCTCTGACAGTGCAAGGATGAGGGTGTCCTTGTTTATTGGAGGGCATTGGCGACCAGCAAGACTCCTCCCCGAAGCATCCCACACATTTTGAATGGGATTCAGATCTGGAGAACGTGCTGGCCATACGAGGCGCTAAATATCCTCGCTCTCAAAACACTGCTGGACAGCGACTGTTCGATGACATGTTGCGTTGTCATCCATGAAATTGAATCTATCACCGACAGCACCACAGAACATGCGAACATGAGGTAGCAGAACATCATTAATGTATCGTTGGCCAGTCATAGCCCCAGTTGGAAGCACATAGATGGACGTACGGCCATTGATCATGATGCCAGCCCATACCATGACACTACATGTCGGATATCGGTCCCTTTCCTGTATGTTTGCTGGACAATATGCAGTACCACTATCACGCCAGATCAGTTGTCGTCGACAATCAGACGATAGACTGTATCTACTCTCATCTGAGAAGAGGACAGCAGACCAGTCGTTATCAGTCCAATTGCGATGTTGATGGCACCATTGCAAACGGGCGGTACGGTGACGTCTGGACAATGGGATGCACACAACAGGAGGGCGGGCGTATAGTCCTCCTTCATGCAAACGTCTGGTGACAGTTTTTCGGGAGATCCGCTTGCCAGTAGCAGCCATAAACTGATTTGCTACCTCACTAGCTGTGCTGCGCCGGTGTCTTTTTGTTGATAGCACTATGTACCGATCTTCTGCAGGTGTCGTACTGCGAACACGACCTCCTCCGTGACGTTTGCTACACTCTCCATTTGTTTGAAATGATTTCCAAAGCCTTGAAACAACACTGTGGCTGACGTCGAACTCCCTGGCAACATCTGTTATTTTTCGCCCTTCTTCAATCTTGCCAATAATACGGCCACGCGTAAAATCATCTAGGTGATGTCGGGAAGACATACTGAAAATTTCAAGTTCGTCAATTGATTCTTTCCCTTTCAACTTTGCGTTTGAACAACAACGGTCAATACGCGTCAAATCCTTTATATCTCTTATCAGCGCTATGACGTCACGAACAAGTTCGGCAATCCAAAATTTGCATACGCACAACACGTCTTACTGTATCCCGCACTTATGCTAATTTCCACATTTTCCTGCCTTCCATTTTATGGTTTGCTATCGTTGCTATTGTCATCCGTCCTTAGCAATTGTCCGGCAGTGTATAATATAATATATATATGCGCAGTTTCTCCGCTGGCTGTCGTAAATGTATTTTTTCATTAATTAATTTCCTACTCTTTCGAAATCCACTTAGAAAATTTCTTTTTTGTGTCGGAAGGGATTCAAAAGACGTGCCAATTACACCCAAGAATTTGGTGTCATCATTCTTGTTTCTTAATAAATTAAGCTTATGTTTCATCAATCGCTTCTCTCACATTTATTTCAGGCTTTAGAAAAGAGATCTTGATTACATGATGGATCAGAATAAGGTTTTATTCAAGCCTTCACTTTGTAAATGGTGTTTTTCTTTTGTTTTGACTTGGTTTACCTTCTTCTTTTCTTTTACTTTGGTTTCATTTCTCCCTCTCCAGACAACTGGTTATTTTGTTTCGAAAAATTTCTTAGTGATGAAATTTCTCTCTCTGTCTTTCTATGGTTCTGAAGAATGTACAATCAATTTACAAAGAATAATAAAATTTGCATAGAATAGCAAAATTTTAAAAAATAATACATTTCTGAATAACAAATGGGAGAATCCTATGACTCATTACTTATGCGTACAGATTTATTCAAAAATACAACCTCAGATTATTTTCAATCTAACCATTTTGTGTACATTTTGTGTAACTCTAACGCAAAGCAATGCAAATATCATACACACGCACACACAAAAAAAAGCAGGGCAGATCTATGAATCGCACAAGACTGATATGTAATGATTGAAATACCGTTAAGCTAACTAAAGCTTCGAGTTAGAAAATGATTTTAAAAATGGTTCACGAGACTGATATGTACATTTTTTAAAATATACAAGAGACTAACTTCTCTTGTACATTTTTTGATGAAAGAAAAATATTTCTAACTTCTGAATACTCCACAACATTTTACAAACAAGAAGAACCTTGATTCAAGATAACGTAGACAACTTGTTCACACAATGCCATACACTCTGTAACGTATACTCTATATTCACTTTCCTTTTGATTTTACTATTTCTGGTTATTTTATTTTCCTATGTAAATTATCTTCCTACTGAACGAAATATTATTTCACCCGCTGAATGAGATCTGGCAATGAGTGTAAGTCATGACGTGGTGGTAGCTAGTATATAGGCGCGTTCATCGAGACTTAGGGGAGCTTTTGTGTTGTTATGAGGAGAGCTTGTGGTCGTTAAGCGAGAGCGTGTATAATACGAGGAGTGATTATTCATTATTGTTCTACAAGTGTTGTGTGTGCCTTAGTTGACCAAGAGTCGTTGAAATAAAGAAGTTTTCAGTAAGTTCAGTCTTTCTCAATTCATAGTTTTTGTCAGACCTCTGTCTGGCTGTTAGGTTTATAACATTTATTTGATTCCTATAAATAACCAGCGTTGAGACTTTGTTTAAGTTCGTAATTAACTAGTAACAACACCCTTTTGAATTCATTATTTTGAAGCTTAGTACAAGTATATCATTAGCTAGCTGGTAGGAAGAGACTCATTCATAATAATTAGCTTAGCGGAAAGGAAAGAAAGCTAATTCATTATAACTCTACTCCCGAAATAACTATTCTCATAATCTGTGTCCCTAATATCCACGAACTACGAAAAAATAAAAATTGTTGGTATGTCAAGCACAGGCCCTCTCAGAGGTCGAGAGAGGCCAAATCACTTCCATATTTTGATTCCCCAGTATGTTTGAAAAGACAAAAAACAACGTAAAAAATCGAAATTTGAGACCTGTAAATGTAAGGCTTGGCCCAAATTGCCTCAATGTGCCTTTATAATAATAATAATCATAATATTATTATTATATTTATTATTATTATTATTATTGTTATTATTATCTTCTTTATTTGAAATATATGAAACACAGCCTATGACAATCCAACATAAACAACAAAATTATCATTGGCTGGTGTTGTTGAGCTGATACGAGTTTCCATCGTAGACCTAGGTATCAATCACGAATCGGCGTAAAACATATGATGTTCCAAGTAAAGAGCTGTCTCCTGCAGTTCTGTAGGTGGTATATCAGAAAGCTGCATTTTTTCGAAATGATTCATAAAATTTTTTGACGTTGTTCCAAGTGCCCCGACGACAATGGGGATTACCGTTGTGTCTATAATCGGGTAACTTCTATGCTGAGGCCTCTATATTTAGTTATTTTTCCAGTTATTATTATTATTATTATTATTATTATTATTATTATTATTATTATTATTATTATTATTATTATTATTATTATTATTATTAAGGAGTGACCTCAATTTAGCGTTGGAAGCGACTAAACTTTACATTGAAGTTCGGAAAAATTCCAAAACAATTCCATACTATGAAAAACTGGAAAATCTTGGTCACTCACATTTTCTTTGCGATGTAAAAAGAATTATTTCAATTTGTCTTTCAGCAGCAGTGGCATTACGACAGATAAAATTATACGCCATCAAACAGAAAATTTACAGGAAAATCTGAAAAACAAATTGATATGAAAAAATCTTGGTGATGCTTTCTTCCCTTCTATTTAAAAACAGTTCGCCAATGCAGAGACGAGCTGGAAATGCATACATTTACATCGTAGGAAAATATATATCTAGCTTTAAAATATTGTTATAAAAAGAATAGAAAAACTTCGTGCAATTACCAGAGTTCATTATCAAACTGTGTGACCTATACTCAAAGCGACCATTTCCAGGAAAAACAAATTGCAGTTTTGAACGTAGCTCCTAATGCAGACAGTTATTTCCTGAAGCAATCGTCCGTATGTTTAATTAATTCGACTCACCTTGTAATTAGCTTCTTAAGCATCTTTCACTCCTCGGGTATGCGAGCAATTTGGTGTTTCGCCTTCGAACAGGTCAACGACAGTGGTCTTACAGCAAAGCATATCTCACGCACAGGGATGTTTGCCTCGGATTTGTGCAGCGATACGCCCAAACGGGCGTTTGTCCGATTGCACGTATGGCCTTTGACACAGACAAACACAACGCCAGCTCATTGAAGGGGTGAAAGCTTTCTTCTCTTCCAGAGGTTACTTACTCTTGCACGTTCCCACAGGGGTTTCAATCAGGTCAAGGTGTGTTTTCCGGAACACGGCATCTCTAATTCGCATATTTCAGAGGCCAAAAGAATTGAGAAAGACTTCGACTAAATATTTATCTGATAAGGCGAGAAACTGAATCAGAAATCTCTATAGTTCATTTCGCCAGTTTCCTCCTTTGCCTTGGTAATGGAATGTTCATTTAGGGAATACAGCAGAAACGCTCCGCCATCCAAAGTTACAGTGGTTGGCTCAGAAGAATGACGGAATGCCGGCAATTTTTTTAGCACGTCTGTAAAATAAGTTAGTGAAATCATGCAATGCTTTGATTATGATACGCTTTCCAACATACCAGAAATCATTACTCAAGTTACGAGGATAATGGCTGTGTAATAAATCTCTCTCCTGTGCCCTGACCTTTGACCCCATTTCGATGATATTAAACAGAATTGATTCCGTATACCACTGGAACAACATTCTAAAGTTTTGTCGCAATAGAAGCATTTTTAGTCAAGTTATGAGGATAATGGCTGTGGAATGAATCTCACTCTTGTGCCCTGACCTTTGACCCCATTTCGATGATATTCAACAGAACCCGTTCAGAATACCTGCGGAACAACATGATAAAGTTTTGTCTTAATCGAAGCATTTTTACATAAGTTATGACGCATAAGTGCGATAGAATGGATCCTGCTCCTATGTCCTGATCTTTGACCCCATGTCGTCCATTTTCAATAGGGTTCGTCCCCAAGTTGTCTCCTACCACATACTAAACTTTCGTCGTAATCGAATCATTTTTACGTGAGTTATCGTGCGGACAGGCAGACAGACAGACGGACAAAGCTAGAGCGTATACGCTTCTTCAAACTACGATTGGAAAGCGTTAAAAAAGATCCTGCTTAAGTTATCGGTTTGTCCGTTCATCTGTGGGCACCAGATCTCGAAATGGAAAGTTTTGAAGTGCCGGTATACTCATATTTAGCTAAAAATACTTCGGAAAAAATATCTTCGCTAGCAAATCTCCAAAACTGAAAAAGTAAGAAAAAAAAAAATTCTGGAAGAAAACCTCCTTTGCGTGAAAATATATTTCATAATTCCGATGAATAATATTGCACCATAAGTCAGAAACGATGGCGGTCGAGTTTAGTTGTTTGGTTTGTGGATCCAGCGGACGCTACTTATGCTGCACCGAGGACTGGTGTTTAACTTGTTCATAATGAGGAGTCTCTAACAGGGGAACAACGGATTAACGAGACCTCTGAACCTCGGCTAATCATTAGTGGTTCAGCTGGACTGGAACCCAGAACTTTAAGGCCCCGAGCCGTGAAGGCAGTCCCCTTCCAATAGGGACTTTCATGAAGTCGGGCAATTAGAATCGCCGTAATCAGAGTGAATATTCAGTTTTAAATTAATAGCAATCTCATTGCCCTCCAAATGCGTACAGCACTCCCATACCGTTTACTGTTCCCACAAAGCTATTTCTAAAGGGACATAAGATTTCTGTGTTTAAGGATGCGCTCTCGTAAGACAGCGGCAAAATAATAATAATAATAACAAAATAATAATTTTTGCAGTTCCCACTACTAAAATTAGTGCCGGCATATAAATTCCGGGTAAAATATTCCGGCACGAAATTCTAGGTATAAATTCCGGCACGAAATTCTAGGAAACAAGAAGTGCCGCAATGCCATACCGGCCAGCATATACGAGCCCATTTCGAGGTGGGCATCATATCACTGCAACTATTTGTCCGATTTAAAAGTTCCTTTTGCATTGAGAAGTTTGAAATGTGTGAATGATGATCATTTTATTCCGTTTTTTTTTTCATGCACAACTTCTCCGCTAGAGGGCGTAAAGGCAGATGATATCGAATTCAAGTTACATTTTATTCCATATATTTGCTTCTAAATATCCGACAGAAAAAATTCATTCTTCCTTTCAATGCCATTTATAATAAAGACTACTTTAGGAACAGTTCATTTTTCAAGTAATTCATAGATTTTCACCTAGAAACATAAAGGTAAATTGCGTTTTCCCTAATATCTCTGCTTCTAAAAGTCCGATTTGGAAAATTATTTCTTTGTTGGAGAGCGTTTCCGCTGAGACATGTTTCCCAGGTAATTTCAATTTTTTCTGAAAGAACACGTTTGCCACTAGAGGGCGTAGGTTAACGTTTCCGTTTACAAGAATATCTGCGGGTATAAAAAGCCGATGTGAAAAAATATTTTTCGGTTAGATACTACTAACTATGAAACACTTGTCACTCGCTGGCAGAGGTGTGTACCTTCAGAAACCGAGAGGAGGCCGAAATTGCATTCCGGGACTTTCTTGCATCCAGGTAGCCAGATTTCTTCCGGACTGGAATTGAAACACTTGTCACTCGCTGGCAGAGGTGTGTACCTTCAGAAACCGAGAGGAGGCCGAAATTGCATTCCGGGACTTTCTTGCATTAAGGGTACTAGATTTCTTTTGGACTGGCATTGAAACACTTGTCACTCGCAGGCAGAGGTGTGTACCTTCAGAAACCGAGAGGAGGCCGAAATTGTAATCCGGGACTTTCTTGCCTCCAGGGAGCCAGATTTCTTCCGGACTGGCATTGAAACACTTTGTCACTCGCTGGCAGAGGGGTGTACCTTCAGAAACCGAGAGGAGGCCGAAATTGCATTCCGGGACTTTCTTGCATCCAGGGAGCCAGATTTCTTCCGGACTGGCATTGAAACACTTGTCACTCGCAGGCAGAGGTGTGTACCTTCAGAAACCGAGAGGAGGCCGAAATTGCATTCCGGGACTTTCTTGCATTAAGGGTACTAGATTTCTTTTGGACTGACATTGAAACACTTGTCACTCGCTGGCAGAGGTGTGTACCTTCAGAAACCGAGAGGAGGCCGAAATTGTATTCCGGGACTTTCTTGCCTCCAGGGAGCCAGATTTCTTCCGGACTGGCATTGAAACACTTTGTCACTCGCTGGCAGAGGTGTGTACCTTCAGAAACCGAGAGGAGGCCGAAATTGCATTCCGGGACTTTCTTGCATCCAGGGAGCCAGATTTCTTCCGGACTGGCATTGGAACACTTGTCACTCGCAGGCAGAGGTGGGTACCTTCAGAAACCGAGAGGAGGCCGAAATTGCATTCCGGGACTTTTTTGCATTAAGGGTACTAGATTCCTTCCGGACTGACATTGAAACACTTGTCACTCGCTGGCAGAGGTGTGTACCTTCAGAAACCGAGAGGAGGCCGAAATTGCATTCCGGGACTTTTTTGCATTAAGGGTACTAGATTCCTTCCGGACTGACATTGAAACACTTGTCACTCGCTGGCAGAGGTGTGTACCTTCAGAAACCGAGAGGAGGCCGAAATTGCATTCCGGGACTTTTTTGCATTAAGGGTACTAGATTCCTTCCGGACTGACATTGAAACACTTGTCACTCGCTGCCAGAGGTGTGTACCTTCAGAAACCGAGAGGAGGCCGAAATTGCGTTCCGGGACTTTCTTGCATCCAGGGAGCCAGATTTCTTCCGGACTGGCATTGAAACACTTGTCACTCGCTGGCCAAAGTGTCTGGCTGCTGAAGGAGCCTATTTGGAATAAAAAAAGGTGTGTGCTATGAGGTACGTTTCTTTCATTAGCCTTCGAATCCGCAATTATTTTCCGAACGACCTAGTATTACTTAAAAGTTTGTGCTAAATTCTACACAATAAATTTTTTACATCTTTTGAGAAATGAAAAAGCTATTAAGAAAAATGTGAAGGAAAACAAAAAAAAAATTTTTGCTGGTGATATAATAAATTTACTATCAAACATGTAGGTATTGAATGAAAAACATACACCATTTGGAAAGTGTTCAAAAGTTTGCTACTAGATAGCGATTAGTAACACATTTGTATTTACCGTATTTTTCCGTGTATAAGACGAGACCTACTTTTCCGAACCAAAAATTAAGAAATCAATATTTTTATTACAAAAAAGAACACATTTGATGTTTTTTTAGAAATTAGGTAATATCAGAGATAAAGTCTGTGTGATAATATATAAAAAAAAGTTTGGAAATTTATAGTATTTAGAAATTAGGTAATATTTTTAAGATACAAACTATGAAATTATGCATCACTTTCTTCAGCACTATTAGTTCCAGACATCACTTTTCTCAACCTCAACTGCATCACTGCTGTCGTCTGAGTCACTGTCTATATACACTGCTGGCCACCCAAAATGCAACACCAAGAAGGACACGAGATAGCAGAGCCAGATTTACTGGACACATAACAACAGATGCAAAGATGAAACGATTGAGCTTACAGTCCCGTGCGACTTGCGGAACACGCAGTCATCAATAGTTCGTGTGGCCCCCATGGCTAGCAATAACGGCCGCTACACGCCGCGGCATCGAACGAAAGAGGCTTTGGATGTGGGCTTGGGGTATGTCGGTTCAGGCTGCTTCTACACGTTACCACAGTTCATCAGGCTTAGCCGCGGGTGGTGCTTGCCGGGCCACTCGGTTGCCGATCAGCGACAAGACGTGTTCGATGGGCGACATATCGGGAGAACAGGCAGGCCACGGAAGCAGTGACACCTGGTGCGCCGTGATCAATTGTTGCACGATGCGTGCCACGTGCGGGCGCGCATTGTCCTGTTGAAACGTGGCCGCTGGCAGGTCCTGCAGGTAAAGGAGGACTACAGGCTCTAAAACGTCGGAGATGTAGCAGTGGCTGTTGAGTGTACCGGCGATGCGTACCAGAGGGGTGCGGGTGTGATATCCAATTGCGCCCCAAACCATAACGCCAGGCGACGGACCCTTATGGCGATGCATAGTGCAGGCGTCATACAGTCTCTCGCCGCGGTGGCACCACACGTGGATCCGACAATCGTGGTGTTGCAGGCAGAAGCGGGATTCGTCGGAGAAGACAATATCGTGCCATTCCGTAGTTCAGGTGGGGCGTTCAACTGCCCACTGCCGCCTCACTCGACGTCGAACGGTACGTGCTGACACAGGTTGTTGTGCAACACACCCTAATTCCTGCGCTAACGTTCGTGATGTGGCGGTGCGAGCCGTCAATGTTCGCCGCACAACATGCCGGTCTTCTCGTTCGGTGGTGTGCCGCGTCTGCGGAAAGCACTCACGTCGGTCCATCCGTCCCTCCTGCACCCACCGAATCCATATTCGCCTTACTGTGGCGGGATGTCGTCCCGCACGGGCGCCGATGTCTCGGTACGATAAACCGCTGTCGCGATGAGCCACTATTCGTCCTCTGTCGAATTCCGAAACGTGCTGGAATGACTGCCGTATTCTGCGACGAGGCATCAGGAAGCTTCCCGCACACAGGTCCGGCACCACAACCCACGTCCACTACCTATACCCCGCCTTCTGTGCACCCTTCGTATAGTGCTTCTCCGTGGCGTGCCGGGCGCACATGATTTGCATAATCCTTGCAATGCTAATCGTTTTCATGTCCTCTCGCGGGCGACGCATGCTGCGAATTTTAGGCCAATCGGATGCTTCCTTCTTGGTGTTGCATATTGGGTGGCCAGCAGTCTATATTAGATCACCCTCAGTTACATGGCATTGCTGATTCCATATTTCTTCAAGGACTTCACAACCAGTGGCGCACCCAGGAATTCTTGTTGGAGGGGGCTGTATATATAGAGAGTATAAGTATAAAATGTGTGTACATATATAGTGTACATGTATAGTTTATGTACGGTGACATACGTCGCTCTTAAACACTTCGGGTCTTTGGGAAAAAGACACCATTTTATTTATTTTTATTTATTTTTATTTTATTTTTTATTTATGTAATAGAAGACACTATGTCAGACATAGAAGACACCATGCAATAGAAGACACTATGTCAGACCCTATGTAATTTTTTGAACATGTAAAATAATATTTTTGAATGTTTAATTTGTGACGTACGTCCCTCTTAATCTCTTTGGGGCTTTAGGAAGAACACACCAAGTACAGTAATAGAAGACACTATGTCAGGCACTATGTATTTTTTTGAACATGCAACATAATATTGTTGAATGTTTAATTTGTGACATACTTCGTCCTTGATCTCCTTGGATGGGGCTTAAGCCCCCAAAGCCCCCTCCGTGGGTGCGCTAAGGTTCACAACTGCCTCTTGCTTGACTCTACTCTATGAGTTTAGGACCCAGTTGCAGACCTCATTAATGGTTGGTTTTTTCACTCTCCCTGTTGGTATCAAGTTATTACCAACCTTTTGGGTGTCACGTCAATTCGTCGAGCGTCAATTCGTCGTGGACAAATTCGTCGACTACCTCAATTTTTTTTTTTTTTTTATTGGAGGTTTAACGACTACCGTGAGCAACTCAATGGGCTATAAGCAGTCGCCCGTCCCTAATTTAGGGTCACTGGTTCCAGGGAAGGGAGAGAGCCAGTGCCGTAAGACAAACACAACATCCATGCCTGACCGGGATTCGAACCCAGACCCCTTACGGACGAATGATCAGAGGCCAGCGCCTTAGACCACTGCGCCACCGGGGCGGCACTAGCTCAATTCGTCGACTACGTCAATTCGTCGCGTTTACATTTCAAAATTGCCTTTATTCTTCAGTAAAATAACATTTCTATGTACATGACAATGGAATTCTGCCAATAAATACAGCGGTATATACGTTTACAGATTTTGGTTACATACAAAACGAATGCAGGAAAACGTACGATTTAAAATTTTCGTGAAATCTAGTTTTCATTTCAGAACCATCAGATTTGGTATCATGAAACTCTAACTTAGACGCTAGACGGTTTTTGGAAGGGGTTGGAGCCGGGAGGGGGTCAGAGCCCCCCCCCTCATAAAAAATTTCGTAAAATCTACAGTTTTCATTTTAGAACCACAAAATTTGGTATACTATCTCATGGTACTCTAACTCAGACGGTACACCGTTTTTGGAACGGGTCAAGGCCAGGGGGTCAGAGCTCCCCACATACAAAATTTTCTTAAAAACTACAGTTTTCAATTCAGAACCACCAATTCTGGTATACTATCTCATGGTACTCTAACTTAGACGCTAGACGATTTTTTGAAGGGGTTGCAGCCCGGGGAGTAAGGGCCCCCTCATAAAAAAAATTCGCAAAATCTACATTTCAAAATTGCCTTTATTCTTCTGTAAAATAACATTTCTATGTACATGACAATGGAATTCTGCCAATAAATACAGCGGTATATACATCAGCTGGAAAGTTCCAGTGAAACGTAAAACAAAATATTGTTAAAATCATAAAAAAAAACTTATTTCGCCACGTAGGGCGAAGGAGAGCAGACAATAAAGCACGAGCGATACAAACGAAAATGTTTACCTACAGTATTGTAGACAGGGCAAGACATGATTCTATACTATGCACAAATTCCAATTAAGCATTACTACCATACTAAAGATTAAACATTAGGTACTAATTCACAGAAATGCAACAGTGATGCTACATTCAAAATTTACAACATATGTACAGAAGTATTCAGTGACAAGGGGAAATAACGCTAAATGTACTCAGAAGGGCATCTTGTTACATTAAATTATACACACAGTGACTAAAATTAAAAAAAAATATTCAACAAAATGAAGGGGACATTGCGTGGGCAGTAAACTGTGCAGAAGGATGAATTATATACAACAACATAAAACCTAACATTATCGAAGAGAACATGGGAAACATGGTGAGCTATCTTCAATGGCACATTAAAACAGAAAAATCACAAATAGCGAAGCACCAAAATTAATACGTAAAAACATGATTTGTTACAGTGAACGTGGGCGACAACAAAAATCCCACTTATAGGTTGAGATGTAACTGCAAATTGTGGATATGGAACCACCCAGCCGATTGGGCCCAAGTGGATTGAAAAACGCTATCGGTGTTTGTTGAGGCAGCACGAGAGTGCTCCATTTGGAGGCGAGTGGTTAACCGTGCTAGGAAGCGTCTCCGAATGATAGCACTTGCCTCCTGAGGAGGTGGAATAAGAGCAGGGAAGCGTTGTTGAAGATGGAAAGCATAGACAGTGAACTTCACAAGAAGAAAAATGTAACGGCACACAGGAGGCAAGTGAGTAGGTGGATGCTTTGTTTGGAGTAGCCAAGCATATGCAAGAAATGGTAACGATCGAGCACAAATTCGATCAGCAAGACGAAATGCTGTGTTTAGGACTGGCAGGAGAACGGGGCAGAATAGGTATTGATGTTGGACGTCGCTGACTTCAGGGCAAAAGGAGCACTGCGGAGAGGTGAGAAGGGTCATGCGAAACAGTACTGATGGGGCGGGGAGACGAAGGTGAAGAAATTGCCAATGGACATTGAGTTCAAGAGGGGAGGAAAGGGCAGAGGTAGATGCTGTCCAGATGGCGGGGAGAAAGAGAAGGAGGAGCAGAATGAACAGAAAGTGGAAGTGCGGGAGGGGAAAGAAGAAGCCAATAAAGAGAAGAGGAGGAGAGAGAAGTAACTAGAACCGGGGAGCTACGAATGAGGAGAAAGAACGGTAGGGAAAGAGGAGCAGAGGGGACCGAGAAGAGACCATCAGGTGAAGCGAGGAGTTGAAAGAGGCTCCAAAGCGCTGTGCGAAGAAGAAGATATTCGTTAGCAAGAGTAATGGTTGGAGATAGAAACAGGGAAGAAAGAGGTCTCCAGGTTAGATCAGAAGTTACGAGAGAACGGACAGTTATCACACCAGAGCGGATCCAATGAGGAAAGTAAAAGTAAGGGAGGTTAGGAGGGTGAATAAGAGAAGAGAAGAAGAGAGGTTCATCTAGGAGATCAAGAGTTGAAGAAGGAAATGAACGGAGAAGAGGAAGCGAACGAAAGAGAGAAAGGCCCTCTCGCAGGACAGGAGGGAGGTGGGACGGGAGAAGAGAGTATGCATCCATCTTCAGAAACAGTAGGAAGGTGAAAGATGGGTCACGGGAAGAAGCTAGAACATTCAAGGTAGTGGTAAGGGACGGAACAGTTGAAGTGGCAAGGCGAATGAAATGAATAATGCGATGTGTTTTATAAAGGAAAGCTGGATCAGGAAGCTGGATGCCACCCAAAGAGGCTGGCAGATGAAGCGTGGCAGGTTTAACCCAGTGATGTGAAGACCAGATGACGGAAGTTGAGAGGCGAGTGATGGTCATCATTTGTGACACGGGCACAACCGTCGACATCCAAGAGTATTCGCATAGAGAGATAAGTTGACGACGAACAACGGCTGCTCGTTGACGGAACGATGTGAAAGGGCGGGCCTTACTCCAGTAGGCAGCAGTCCGTTGTATCCGGGGAAGAAGAGCAGTCCAGGTGGCAGATGCAGAAGCCAAGGGCAATCCGACATACGCACCGAGGATCTTCTGTGTAGTGGCTGTCCACTGCGCACTCCAAGGAGCATCGGTGCGGGCAGCCCATGCCCCGCACCATGAGCCAGTACTTTTAGTGGCATTCAGCGCTGCTCCAGATAATGCAACATACTGTTGATATACAGAATACAGGCGATCAAATTGAGATTCATCCCGGACGCAAAAGGTCACATCATCAGCATAGGCGGTGAAAATTATTCGATGATGACGAGTACTAGCCACTGTCGGCGGTAGGACATCCAGGAGTGATCTTCGGGCTGCTAACAGGAAAGGCTCAAAAGCGAGAGCGAATAGCTGGCCGGAAAGCGGACATCCTTGCCGGATGCCTCGCTTAAACGGAATTGGAGCGGTTAGAAATGTGGCCGCTCGAACATGGAAACTGGCGCCCTGATAAAGGGCCAAGAGTGCGGAAGAAAAGGTAGGAGGAAAGCCAAATTGTGAAAGGACAGCAGAGAGATAAAAATGAGAAACGTTATCAAAAGCGGACTTTTGATCCAGATTGAGAAAGGCAAGAGGTTCAGAAAAAGAGCGAGCGAGGAAGTGAAGATGAAGGAGAAGAGAAACGTTAGTGGAAATAGTCCGACCAGGCACAGTGTATGTCTGGTCAGGAGAAATAACGAAAGAGAGAACAGAATTAAGACGACGGGATAAGAGTTTTGTATAGAACTTATAGTCAGTGTTTAGGATGGAGATAGGGCGCCAGTTTCCAAGATCCAAGAGGTCACCCTTCTTAGGAAGGAGGATGATGTTTGCCAAAGTAAAGTCGGGCGGTAACGCAGGAGAGGAAAAAGCAGACGAGAAACACGCAGACAGAAAAGGCAGAAGGCACGGTAGAAAAGCACGATAAAAGGACAGAGGAAGGCCGTCAGGTCCAGGAGCGGCATGAGGATTGAGAGTAGCGAACGCCTCACGGAGTTCGCGAAGAGAAAAAGGAGAGAGTAAAGAAGTGGATAAAGTAGAGGGGACCTGAGGAAGAGAGGAGAGAAGAGGAGAAGCTAATGAGGATGAAGACTGCGTTACCGCACTGTACTTGGCGATGAAATACTGTCTGGTGAAAGTGCATAGCTTCGATGGGTTCGAAGTGATGGAACCATCCTGGAGGCGAAGATGACGCAAAGATGTAGCAGAACGATGTTGAGATTCCAAGGCGGTTAAGTAATCGTGAGAATCAGCTGTGGGGAGAGATGCAAGAAATGCATCCTGCAGGCTGCATCGGATGCGCGAGGAAGAAGCAAAGCGTGGAGATCTGCCAGATAGCCGGGGTATTGCGGATCATCAAGAGAGAGCATCGACAATAGAGCACGTAGATTCGCAATTTTCATATCGCTCTCATTCCGAGAGGCATGGGAGTAGCGCCGTACAAAAAGGACCAAGTCATGTTTGACACTGAGCCACAGTTGCATCGCGTCGGACGTAGTATCAAGAAGGAGCTGACGACTTCGGAGGAACTCACGCACAGCAACACAAAATTGATGATCATCCAGGAGCGAGTCCGGAAAAGTCCATACTCGTTGAGTCCTTGAAGGTGAAGGCGAAACACACACCGACAGACTGACAATACTGTGGTCTGAAGCGGCGGAAGGATGATGGGCAGCAGCTGCGATCGACGGGAGAAGAGCAGTCGAAACATAAAATTTATCCAACCGTGTTGCCGTAGTGCTGCCATGGATGGAAGAGCGCCAGGTAAAAGAGATTTCCGACGGGTGTAGATGCCGGAACGCATCAACCAATTGAAAATCATCAACTAGCTGGGAAATCTGTAATACACGTTGTCTGCGGTATTCTCCAACGGTTGAATTGCGGTCAAGGGCCGGCAACAACGTACAATTGAAATCTCCGCCGATGAGAATATATTCAGACGGTGGGATGCATGACAGCTCTGTACGGAGTGTGGAGAGAAGATCAGGTAACAGACGTTCATCACAGGGGACATATATGTTAAAAACATGATAGGTCACGTTTTCAATGCAAAAGACAACGACCTGGAGGTTGTCCACATGTAAGGCACGAATCACTGGCGTCGAAATCAGAGGGAGTAGGCGGTGATGGATCCCAAGTGCAAGGTCACCATTCCGTCCAACTCGATAAGCATGGTGAAAATCGTAGGGCCAAGCCCGCCAACGAGAGAACAAAGTGGTAGCAGAGCAATTGGTCTCTTGGAGCAAGAGAAGATCTGCGTGTAGAGGCGCCAAGTCCTCATACACTAGAGCATTTCTAGGAGAAGCAGAGAACCCTCTGCAGTTAAGTGTGATCACCTTGAATCGGTAGGTCCTTCCCAGGTCGACACGCACGTGCGCTGGAATCTGTTATTTTCTTCGCTTGCTTCTTCATTCTGTCAACACTAAATTTGAGATCGGGATAGGAAAGCACAAGATTTCGATACACAGATATCACACTAGAAACTTGGGTTAGAACAGTAGGAAGATCAAGCAAATGACGTGCAACAAACTGATTAAAGAATCTAGGATGTTTATGAGAGCATAATACTTCATATATTTTATGAAGAGTTTTCAATTTAGAACCACCAAATTTGGTATACTATCGTTTTCAATTCAGAACCACCAAATCTGGTATACTATCTCGTGATACTCTAACTTAGACGCTAGATTGTTTTTGGAAGGGGTTGGAGCCCGGGGGTTAAGAGCCATCCCCCCGTCATAAAAATGCCGTAAAATCCACAGTATTCAATTTAGAACCACCAAATTTGGTATACTATCTCATGGTACTCTAACTTAGACGGTAGACGTTTTTGGAACGGGTCAAGGCCCGGGGGTTACAGCCCCCCCTCTTATAATTTTTTTTGTAAAATCTACAGTTTTCAATTCAGAACCATTAAGTATGGTATCATGAAACTCTAACTTAGACGCTAGACGCTTTTTGGAAGGGGTTTGAGACCGGGGGTGAAAGCCCCCTCATAAAAATTTCGTAAAATCTACAGTTTTCAATTTAGAGCCACCAAATTTGGTATACTATCTCATGGTACTCTAACTTAGACGGTAGACCGTTTTTGGAAGGGGTTGCAGCCCGGGGGTAAGGGCCCCCTTCATAAAAAAAAAAAAATCGCAAAATCTAGTTTTCAATTCAGACCCACCAAATCTGGTATACTATCTCGTGGTATTCTAACTTAGACTGTAGACGGTTTTTGGAAGCTGTTGCAGCCCGGGGGTTAGAGCCTCCCCCTACAAAATTGCCGTAAAATCTAGTTTTCAATTTAGAACCACCAAATTTGGTGTCATGAAACCCTAACTTAGCGGAAGACCGTTTTTGGAACGGATCGGGGGCCGGGAGGTCAGAACCCCCCCCCCCCGCGCTGTACAAAATTACCGTAAAATCTACAGTTTTCAATTTAGAACCACCAAATTTGGTATACTATCTCATGGTACTCTAACTTAGACGGTAGATGGTTTTTGAAACAGGTCGAGCACGGGGTCAGAGCCCATAAAAAATTTTCGTAAAATCTATAGTTTTCAATTTAGAACCACCAAATTTCGTATACTATCACACGAAACTCTAACTTAGACTGTAGATGGTCTTGGAAGCGGTTGGAGCCAGTGGGTAAGAGCCCCCCCCCCCCCCCCACTTACAAAATTTTCGTAGAATCTACAGTTTTCAATTTAGAACCACTAAATTTGGTATACTATCTCATGGTACTCTAACTTAGACGGTAGACGGTTTGCGGAACGGGTCGGGGCCCGGGAGTTTAGAGCCCCCTTCCCCCAATACAAAATTTTCGTAAAATCTACAGTTTTCAATATAGAACCACCAAATTTGGTATACTGTCTCATGGTACTCTAACTTAGACGGTAGATGGTTTTTGAAACAGGTCGAGCACGGGGTCAGAGCCCCTCCCCCATAAAAATGTTCGTAAAAACTACAGTTTTCAATTTAGAACCACCAAATTTGGTATACTATCTCACGAAACTCTAACTTAGACTGTAGACGGTTTTTGGAAGCGGTTGGAGTCAGGAGGGTCAGAGCCACCCCCTTCCATACAAAAATTTTCGTAAAATCTACAGTTTTCATTTTAGAACCGCCAAATTTGGTATACTATCTCATGGTACTCTAACTTAGACGGTAGACGGTTTTTGGAATAGGTCAAGGCGCGGGGTGTAAGACCCCCCACATACAAAATTTTCGTAAAATCTATAGTTTTCAATTTAGAACCACCAAATTTGGTATCATGAAACTCTAACTTAGACGGGAGCCGGTTTTTGGAACGGGTCAGGGCCCGGGGTGTCAGAGCCCTCCCCCTGTACAAAATTTTCTTAGAATATGCCGTTTTCAATTTAGAACCCCCAAACTTGGTATACTATCTCTTGGTATTTTAACTTCGACTGTAGATAGTTTTTTGGAAAGGGTTGGAGCTCAGGGTTCAGAGCCCCCCCCCCCATAAAAATTTCGTGAAACCTACAGTTTTCAATTTAGAACCACCAAATTTGGTATACTACATCATGGTATTCTAACTTAGACGGTAGACGGTTGTCAGAACGGGTCGGGGCACGGGTGGTTAGACCCCCCACACACACACAAATATCGTAAAATCTATAGTTTTCAATTTAGAACCACCAAATTTGGTATACTATATCATAGTAATCTAACTTAGACGGTTTTCGGAACGGGTCGGGGCACGGGGGTTTCACCCCCACTCAAATTTTCGTGAAATCTACAATTTTCAATTTAGAACCATCAAATTTGGTATACTATCTCATGGTAGTCTAACTTAGACGGCAGACGGTTTTTGGAACGGGACGGACACTGGGTCAGAGCCCACCTCATAAAACATTTTGTAAAATCTACAGTTTTCAATTTAGAACCACCAAATTTGGTATACTATCTCATGGTGCTCTAACTTAAACGGTAGACTGTTTTTTGGAACGGGTCAAGGCCCGGATGGTAAGTGACTCCACATACAAAATTCGTCTTGACAAGTGGTCAGAAGCCAGCCCCTAGATCACTCCGCCGCCGTAGCGGCACACGTTGAAATGTATTTTTCATACGGCCCCAAACGCTCTTATGGACATACTAGATTGAACTGGACGTAAATAAATCATTGATATAATTTGTACTAGTAGGGATACCAGTTATTTGCCAGGTACATATTACTATTTGTGGAATCACCAAGTTCAGCGAGTGAAAGTTAATGAATGAAAAAGATATTCCTGCAATTTTCCAGTAAACTTATTTTAAATTTTTTGATTTAGTTAATTTAATTTTGCGAAACAGAAAAGAAAGAAAAAGGAATGGGAATACTTACCTTCTAGGAGACATCTATAGAACTGCAGTACATCTGGCGTGTGCTTCTGTGAATCCCGCAACAAAGAAATGCAATGTACCTATGTGGTGTCGATTGCGTTCGGCTTCACATTGGCATTGATCATCTTTTTCTTACCGTTTTGAATTTTGAATATCTGGAACTCTCTATTTATATTACATTATATTTCTTCCTGATAAGCCGTTCGTTGGTAGTGAAAGCTAAACTATATTGATTTGTGTTTTTAATACACCATTAAACGCATATTTTTGCACTTTATTGTTATCTACAGTCTCTAACTTAGACCGTAGGTTGGTTAGTTAGTTGGTTGATGGTTAATGGTGCAAGGCCCTCAAAGGGCCAAAGAGCGCCTTAGAACGTAGATAGGGTATTCTTAAGAGTAAAAAACGGAGATTTTTATGAAAAATTTGTTTGGGGCTCCCTTGACCAGGGCCCCGACCCCTTCCAAAACCCGTCTATCGTCTAAGTTAGATAACCATGAGATAGTATACCAAATTTGGTAGTTCTAAATTGAAAACCGTAGATTTTACGAAATTTTTATGTGTGTGTGGGGAGGGACTCTCATCCCTGGGCTCCAACCCCTTCCAAAAACCGTCTAGAGTCTAAGTTAGAGTTTCATGATACCATATTTGATGGTTCTGAATTGAAAACTGTAGATTTTACAAAAAAAAAAAAAATTATGGGGGCGGGCGCTCTAACCCCCGGGCCTTGACCCGATCCAAAAACAGTCTACCGTCTAAGTTAGAGTACCATGAGATAGTATACCAAATTTGGTGGTTCTAAAGTGAAAACTGTAGATTTTACGAATTTTTTATGAGGGGAGCTCTGACCCCCGGGCCTTGACCCGTTCCAAAAACGGTCTACCGTCTAAGTTAGAGTACCATGAGATAGTATACCAAATTTGGTGGTTCCAAATTGAAAACTAGATTTTGCGATTGTTTTTATGAAGGGGGCCTTCACCCCCCGAGTTGCAACCCCTTCCAAAAACCGTCTAGCGTCTAAGTTAGAGTACCATGAGATAGTATACGAAATTTGGTGGTTCTAAATTGAATACTGTAGATTTTACGGCATTTCTTATGACGGGGGAGGGCTCTTACCCCCGAGCTCCAACCCCTTCCAAAAACTGTCTAGCGTCTAAGTTAGAGTACCATGAGATAGTAAACCAGAATTTGTGGTTCTGAATTGAAAACTGTAGTTTTTAAGAAAATTTTGTATGTGGGGGGCTCTGACCCCCGGGCCTTGACCCGTTCCAAAAACGGTCTACCATCTAAGTTAGAGTACCATGAGATAGTATACCAAATTTGGTGTTTCTAAATTGATTACTGTACATTTTACGGCATTTTTATGACGGGGAGCTCTTACCCCCGGGCTCCAACCCCTTCCAAAAACCGTCTAGCGTCTAAGTTAGAGTACCATGAGATAGTATACCAAATTAGGTGGTTCTAAATTGAAAACTGTAGATTTTGCGAAAAATTTTATGATGGGGCCCTTACCCCCGGGCTGCAACCCCTTCAAAAAATCGTCTAGCGTCTAAGTTAGAGTACCATGAGATAGTATACCAGAATTTGTGGTTCTGAATTGAAAACTGTAGTTTTAAAACAAAATTTGTATGTGGGGGCTCTGACCCCCCGGGCCTTGACCCGTTTCACAAACGGTGTACCGTCTAAGTTAGAGTACCATGAGATAGTATACCAAATTTTGTGGCTCTAAAATGAAAACTGTAGATTTTACGAAATTTTTATGAGGGGGAGGGGCTCTGACCCCCGGGCTCCAACCCCTTCTAAAAACCGTCTAGCGTCTAAGTTAGAGTTTCATGATACCAAATTTGATGGTTCTGAAATGAAAACTAGATTTCACGAAAATTTGTATGTATGTGGGTGGTGGGGGTGGGGTGGGTGGCCCTCCGGGCCTTAACCCGTTCCAAAAACCGACAACCGTCTAAGTTAGGGTACCATGAGATAGGATACCTGATTTGGTGGTTCTGAATTAAAAACAGTACATCCTGAAGTCACAGATGCCATGCTTTGTGCTTTTCTTATGCAATCCGGTCGTGTTGTGGGTAACATTACCACACACTCCGCTGCTCCAAAGGACGAGGATGATCGTTCAATTGAAAGTGCCCGACGAGTTGCACGAGTAGTATTCTCTTCGGATGAACATATCAAGACTTTTCCGACTCTCTTCACTGTAAAATGCGGAGACCAGATCCGACGCATCGACGTTTTGACCTCCTTTCATTGTCAGACTTGTAAGGCGTATGGCCATCAACGAAGTGAGTGCTGCCGCCGCCCTGCTGTACCTCAGTCTTCGGGACCAACAGTCACTCGTGCTGTGTTCTCCACCCTTGCCGCTTCTAAGGAGGTGTCTTCAGAACTTCATCAACCCGCTCTACCATCGGGCCCTTCTCCACGGGGTCCTGTCCTACAATTGTTGACAGTGGACTTTCCTCATCTGGTGCCGACTGCTCCTCCCACGTTCCTTCCAGCTCCAGCTGACCTGACTGCTGACCTTCATCCTCCGTCGGATGAAGACACCCCAAGTACAGTTACTGACATGGACTGCCCTACTGCTAGTGACTATTCTGGCAATGACTTTGACCCTACAACTACCAGCAAGCCTGCTCGACGGGAGTCCTGGAGTGCTCCGCAGTCTCCACTCCCTCCTCGCACCGGTGCTGCAAAAGGTCATTCTGTTGACTCATCTTCCCGCTCCTCCTCTCAACGACGTACTTCGCCACGAATAATTCGACATCCTGCTGTGATTCCAGGTTCTAAGACTCCACCCCCAGTGCTTTCCCTAGATTCTTTTCTCCGATACCTAGCTGAAGCGAAGGCGGATATACCGGTAGGTCCGCTTTCTCTTCATAAAATATATGAAGTATTATGCTCTCAAAAACATCCTAGATTCTTTAATCAGTTTGTTGCACGTCATATGCTTGATCTTCCTACTGTTCTAACCCAAGTTTCTAGCGTGACATCTGTGTTTCGAAATCTTGTGCTTTCCTATCCCGATCTCAAATTTAGTGTTGACAGAATGAAGAAGCAAGCGAAGAAAATAACAGATTCCAGCGCACGTGCGTGTCGACCTGGGAAGGACCTACCGATTCAAGGTGGTCACACTTAACTACAGAGGGTTCTCTGCTTCTCCTAGAAATGCCCTAGTGTATGAGAACTTGGTGCCTCTACACGCAGATCTTCTCTTGCTCCAAGAGACCAATTGTTCTGCTACCACTTTGTTCTCTCGTTGGGGGCTTGGCCCTACGATTTTCACCATGCTTATCGAGTTGGATGGAATGGTGGCCTTGGAATTGGGATCCATCACCGCCTACTCCTTCTGATTTCGACGCCAATGATACGTGCATTATATGTGGACAACCTCCAGGTCGTTGTCTTTTGCATTGAAAACGTGACCTATCATGTTTTTAACATATATGTCCCCTGTGATGAGCGTCTGTTACCTGATCTTCTCTCCATACTCCGTACAGAGCTGTCATGCATCCCACCGTCTGAATATATTCTCATCGGCGGAGATTTCAATTGTACGTTGTTGCCGGCCCTTGACCGCAATTCAACCGTTGGCGAATACCGCAGGCAACGTGTATTACAGATTTCTCAGCTAGTTGATGATTTTCAATTGGTTGATGCGTTCCGGCATCTACACCCGTCGGAAATCTCTTTTACCTGGCGCTTTTCCATCCATGGCAGCACTACGGCAGCACAGCTGGATAAATTTTATGTTTCGACTGCTCTTCTCCCGTCGATCGCAGCTGCTGCCCATCATCCTTCCGCCGCTTCAGACCACAGTATTGTCAGTCTGTCGGTGTGTGTTTCTCCTTCACCTTCAAGGACTCAACGAGTGTGGACTTTTCCGGACTCGCTCCTGGATGATCAACAATTTTGTGTTGCTGTGCGTGAGTTCCTCCGTAGTCGTCAGCCACTTCTTGATACTACGTCAGACGCGATGCAACTGTGGCTCAGTGTCAAACACGACTTGGTCCTTTTGGTACGGCGCTACTCCCATGCCTCTCGGAATGAGAGCGATATGAAAATTGCGAATCTACGTGCTCTATTGTCGATGCTCTCTCTTGATGATCCGCAATACCCCGGCTATCTGGCAGATCTCCACGCTTTGCTTCTTCCTCGCGCACCCGATGCAGCCTGCAGGATGTATTTTTTGCATCTCTCCCCTACAGCTGATTCTCACGATTACTTAACTGCCTTGGAATCTCAACATCGTTCTGCTACATCTTTGCGTCATCTTCGCCTCCAGGATGGTTCCATCACTTCGAACCCATCGAAGCTATGCACTTTCACCAAACAGTATTTCACCGCCAAATACAGTACAGTAACGCAGTCTTCATCCTCATTAGCTTCTCCTCTTCTCTCCTCTCTTCCTCAGGTCCCCTCTACTTTATCTACTTCTTTACTCTTCCCTTTCTCTCTTCGCGAACTCCGTGAGGCGTTCGATACTCTCAATCCTCATGCCGCTCCTGGACCTGACGGCCTTCCTCTGTCCTTTTATCGTGCTTTTCTACCGTGCCTTCTGCCTTTTCTGTCTGCGTGTTTCTCGTCTGCTTTTTCCTCTCCTGCGTTACCGCCCGACTTTACTTTGGCAAACATCATCCTCCTTCCTAATAAGGGTGACCTCTTGGATCTTGGAAACTGGCGCCCTATCTCTATCCTAAACACTGACTATAAGTTCTATGCAAAACTCTTATCCCGTCGCCTTAATTCTGTTCTCTCTTTCGTTATTTCTCCTGACCAGACATACACTGTGCCTGGTCGGACTATTTCCACTAACGTTTCTCTTCTCCTTCATCTTCACTTCCTCGCTCGCTCTTTTGATGAACCTCTTGCCTTTCTCAATCTGGATCAAAAGTCCGCTTTTGATAACGTTTCTCACTTTTATCTCTCTGCTGTTCTTTCACAATTTGGCTTTCCTCCTGCCTTTTCTTCCGCTCTCTTGGCCCTTTATCAGGGCGCCAGTTTCCATGTTCGAGCGGCCACATTTCTAACCGCTCCAATTCCGTTTAACCGAGGCATCCGGCAAGGATGTCCGCTCTCCGGCCAGCTATTCGCTCTCGCTTTTGAGCCTTTCCTGTTAGCAGCCCGAAGATCACTCCTGGATGTCCTACCGCCGACAGTGGCTAGTACTCGTCATCATCGGATAATTTTCACCGCCTATGCTGATGATGTGACCTTTTGCGTCCGGGATGATTCTCAATTTGATCGCCTGTATTCTGTATATCAACAGTATGTTGCAATATCTGGAGCTGCGCTGAATGCCACTAAAAGTACTGGCTTATGGTGCGGGGCATGGGCTGCCCGCACCGATGCTCCTTGGGGTGCGCAGTGGACAGCAACTACACAGAAGATCCTCGGTTTGTATGTCGGATTGCCCTTGGCTTCTGCGTCTGCCACCTGGACTGCTCTTCTTCCCCGGATGCAACGGGCTGCTGCCTACTGGAGTAAGGCCCGCCCTTTCACATCGTTCCGTCAACGAGCAGCCGTTGTTCGTCGACAACTTATCTCCCTATGCGAATACTCTTGGATGTCGACGGTTGTTCCCGTGTCACAAATGATGACCATCACTCGCCTCTCAACTTCCGTCATCTGGTCTTCACATCACTCGGTTAAACCTGCCACGCTTCATCTACCAACCTCATTAGGTGGCATCCAGCTTCCCGATCCAGCTGTCCTTTATAAAACACATTGCATTATTCATTTCATTCGCCTTGCCACTTCAACTGTTCCATCCCTTACCGCTACCTTGAATGTTCTAGCTTCTTCCCGTGACCCATATTTCACCTTCTTACTGTTTCTGAAGATGGATTCATACTCTCTTCTTCCGCCCCACCTCCCTCCTGTCCTGCGAGAGGGCCTTTCCCTCTTTCGTTCGCTTCCTCTTCTCCGTTCATTTCCTTCTTCAACTCTTGATCTTCTAGATGAACCTCTCTTCTTCTCTTCTCTTATTCACCCTCCTAACCTCCCTTACTTTTACTTTCCTCATTGGATCCGTTCTGGTGTGATAACTGTCCGTTCTCTCGTAACTTCTGATCTAACCTGGAGACCTCTTTCTTCCCTGTTTCTATCTCCAACAATTACTCTTGCTAACGAATATCTTTTCCTTCGCACAGCGCTTTGGAGCCTCTTTCCACTCCTCGCTTCCCCTGATGGTCTCTTCTCGGTCCCCTCCACCCCTCTTTCTCTACCGTTCTTTCTCCTCATTCGTAGCTCCCCGGTTCTAGTTACTTCTATCTCCTCCTCTTCTCTTTATTGGCTTCTTCTTTCCCTTCCCGCACTTCCACTTTCTGTTCATTCTGCTTCTCCTTCTCTTCTCCCCGCCATCTGGACAGCCTCTACCTCTCCCCTTTCCTCCCCTCTTGAACTCAATGTCCATTGGCAATTTCTTCACCTTCGTCTCCCCGCCCCATCAGTACTCTTTCGCATGACCCTTCTCACCTCTCCGCAGTGTTCCTTTTGCCCTGAAGTCAGCGACGTCCAACATCAATACCTCTTCTGCCCCGTACTCCTGCCAGTCCTAAACACAGCATTTCGTCTTGCTGATCGAATTTGTGCTCGATCGTTACCATTTCTTGCATATGCTTGGCTACTCCAAACTAAGCATCCACCTACTCACTTGCCTCCTGCGTGCCATTACATTTTTCTTCTTGTGAAGTTCACTGTATATACTTTCCATCTTGAACAACGCCTCCCTGCTCTTACTCCACCTCCTCAGGAGGCAAGTGCTATCATTTGGAGACGCTTCCTAGCACGGTTAACCACTCGTCTCCGAATGGAGCACTCTCGTACTGCCTCAACAAACAGCGATAACGTTTTTCAATCCACCTGGGCCCAATCGGCTGGGTGGTTCCATATCCACAATTTGCAGCTACATCTCAACTTATAGGTGGGATTTTTGTTGTCGCCCACATTCACTGTCACAACTCATGATTTTACGTATTCATTTTGGTGGTATGTGGCTCCTATGTGGAGTCTCCTTTTTCACTCACATGATTCGCTATTTGTGATTATTCTGTTTTATGTGCTATTGGAGATAGCTCACCATGTTTCCCATGTTTTCTTCGATTATGTTGTATTTTATGTTGTATATAATTCTTTCTTCTGCACAGTTTACTGCACACGCAATGTCCCCTGCATTATGTTGAATATATTTTGAAATTTTATTGTCCCTGTGTGTATAATTTAATGTAAGAAGATGCCCTTCTGAGTACTTTTAGCGATTCTCCCCATGTCACTGAATACTTCTGTACATATGATGTAAATTTTGAGTGTAGCATCACTGTTACATTTCTGTTTTATTAGAAGCTGCCCTTCTGGGTATGTTTAGCGGCTTTCTGCCTTGTCACTGTATTGTTCTGTACATATGATATGACACTTATGCATTGCATTACTGTTCGATTTCTGTTTTTTTTTTTTTTTGTAAAGTTGCCCTCCTGGGTCCGTTTAGTGTATTTCTCTCTTGTCACTGCACAATTCTGTACATATAATAAGTATTTGTGCTTAATTGTTTCTACCATTTCTGTCATATTTCTAAATACTGTTGCACCTGTTAGTTCCTTCTCACCCATGGTCTTTTCTGTGAATTAGTACCTTGTGCATATTTAATCTTGAGTATGGTAGTAATGCTTAATTGGAATTTGTGAATAGTATAGCATCATGTCTTTTCTTGTCTACGATACTGTAGTATACATTTTCATTTGCATCGCTCGTGCTTTATTGTCTGCCTCTCCTTCGCCCTTCGTGGCGAAATAATTTTATGATTTTAACAATATTTTGTTTTACGTTTCACTGGAACTTTCCAGTTGATGTATATATCACTGTATTTATTGGCAGAATTCTACTATCATGTACATAGAAATGCTATTTTTATTTGAAGAATAAAGACAATTTTGAAATGTAGATTTTACAAAAATTTTGTATATGGGGGGCTCTGACCAACCGGGCCCTGACCCCTTCCAAAAACCGTCTACCGTCTAATATTTTTAGTGCCAAAGAAAAAGCGTAATATTCCTATCCTGTCTGAGTGTCCAAATTTTATAAATTTGATCAGGGAGCAAGACGTTCGAAATCGTACGTTTTCCTGCATTCGTTTTGTATGTAACCAAAATCTGTAAAAGCGACGAATTGACGTAGTCGACGAATTTGTCCGCGAAGAATTGTCGCAGTCGACGAATTGACGTATAACCTGCTTTTTGCATCCGTTTATTCCATTCTTCTTTCATCAGGGCTTTGAAGGGCTTGTTGATGGAAACATCTTGAGGCTGTAGCTGACCTGTAAGTCCTCCAGGGATAACTGCTTGTAAGTCGTAGTGGGGAAAGGGGATAAGAGGTACTGGCAGCTTCCCCGCGGTACCCGCAGGATTCTCTCAACCGATTACCCCCCGTGTATAAGTCGACCCCCAATTTTTGGTCGAAATATTTTCGAAAAAAATATATCGTCTTGTACACGGAAAAATATGGCAATTTCGTGTTTATGTTAAAGGAAATTGGTTCCTAAATGCCCTTGCGTTTTTTCTTACTTTTTGTTTTGAGCATTTCCTCATATTTAAAAAAATTCTACGCCTATACTCTGATCAATATTATAGTATTCCAAATTCACTTTCATCAAAGTTTCCGAGTTTTCTTCCTAGCATTTCATCGATCATTATTTTTCATTTTCATGTACTTCATGGTAGAATTCTGTAACTATTTTACTTCGTATTTAGGAACGAACTATTGACTCTTTAGCAATTGCTACTTTTTTTCCTTCCGTACTCAGAGCTGTGAAGTTATTTTGAAATTTCCAAAACTTTCAGTTGGTTGAAAGTGAATTTCACCTCTGGCCTGATCATGGACTCATTTTTTTTTTTTTTTTACCTGCTTCAGTGTTAAACGGTGAAAAACTGTTGTTATTATGGCGTCGCCGTTCCTGTGCATCAACGAGAAGGCAAGGAGGTTTTAATTTGCGAATACTTTCCACAGATGGCGCAATAACTCTAAAATTAAAGCTTAAGTTATCTTGTAATAAGAGGCGGGGTAAGCGCCGAGGCGTCGCTTGATATGAGTTATTAAATGAGCTCCGAGGAACAAAATGAATTGGCAGCGGTAGACAATTACGCCTTTTGGACTGTTGAGCCGTCATTACAGGAGCGGATATGATCAAACAGCCATTTATCTTTCCCTGCTTGACTGCTAATATCGCAGCCAGAGGCAACAGACGGAAATTTTGGTAAGCAACGGCGGTTGTCCTGTGAAGAGACAACATTGGAACACGTTTTGTAGGAGCAAATGGCGGTATAAAAATTAATTTTACCTTTCTTGTTTTCAGTAAATAGAATATGTAGTCGCTTCTTTTTTATTTAGAGCAGGAAGCTTTCAATTAATTTAAGATATAGGCATTTGAATCTATTTTTAATATGGTTGAGATAAGACCTACAGGGCAGAAATTACATAGGCCGATTTTATCATAGACAATTTTCTTTTTCAAATGTAACTTTTTTCTCACGTGGCATGTATTTACGAACGTTTGGTTATAACTTCATGTTACAAATGTATAGCACCATCTATGTGCGATATTTAATGTTAAAAGATGAAGAATATTTACAGAAAATCATCGACAAATTGAGCCCTACGTGGACGAGTGTTATCATCCATTAAAAGTAACTGAGGGCCAGCAGCTCCCCAAAAAAGTCTGATATAGGTCTCTATAGCCCCCAGCATTCAAATTACCTCCGGAGAACACGTGGACTGGTGTGCAGCTGTTGAACATAACCACTCCACACAAGCAGGCTGGCGCCTCCGAAGGAGACTCGTTTAAGAACGTTTGCTGGATCATTACGAGTTTCCTGTGCTCCTCTGCCAACAAGAATTCGTTTGTAGATTGCATTTCGACTAGTTTGTAAAAAGGGCACACCTGTCTGCTCTTCTGGGTTCTAGGAATGATGTTGCCTGCGCCAATTCAAGCGAGCTCTCCTGTGAGTTGCGGTTAGTGGGACACAAACTGTGGGTCTCGTGGAATAAAGGCCCATTGCAGTAATCCTTCGATATGTCATTTGCCTTGTTACGGTAGTCCGAGTGGCAGGGTAGAACTCCAAAGACAATTGCCGGGCTGCATAGAATCTATGACGCCGTGCGGTTAAACCGACATCACGGTCCTTACGAGGTGTCGTACGCCTTGGACGACATTTGGCAGGCCTTCGTGACACCCCACCGATGTTGTTCAATTACTGCCGTAACCGTGAAACCGCTCTGGGGTGGATTTTCAAATCCCTTGAGACCCAGATGGGAGACTGGTCTGCTCGCCACACTACAACGTTGGATACACGAGTGTGAGATATAGGGAAAGCATTCACACTGAGTATTTCGTTAGCATCTTTGCATGCAATCAACTGATCATGAAGCGTTAATAGAAAATATTTTTTTTAAACGTTAATTGAATTCCCTGTGCGTAGATAAATAGTGCACAAAATTTATATGTAATGATTGGTTACCATTAAAGGCAAACATATTTTTTGTAAAATTTAAACAACTCTTAAAAATCGTGAAGAAATAGCTCATTTTTCCTCTAATTGTTCATGGAACTGGAAAAAACTATACTGCTCACACACATGTATATACACTGGCGGAAAGTGAAAAAAGAACACCAAGAAGGAGACGTCTGATACCAACGAAATTTATACAGCATAATAACAGAATTCAAAGGATAACGTGATCAAAACATTATGGCAAAATACAGCTGTATTTGCTGGTAAACTGAAAAATAATTCCATGTACGAGGTTGAACCACCATGAACTGCGTCACACTGTGCAATTCTGGCATGGAGTCTGTCGTACAGATGTTGGATGTAAGTTTGGGGTATTGAGTTCCAAGCATCCTCGACCTGGACGCGTAAATCGGGGATGGTCGTGACTGGCCGTGGAGACCGGATAAGTCGTTGTCCCATAAAATCCCACATGTGCTCAATGGGAGACAAATCCGGTGAACGTACAGGCCATGGAAGTTGTCTCACACCCTGAAATGCATGTTGCGTTGCACGTTCCGTGTGTGGGCGTGCGTTATCTTGCTGTAAAACACCACGATGGACCGACCTTACAAATGGCACAACAACGGGCTGAATGATCTTGTTTATGTAGGAGGTGCTGTTTAACGTACCCGTACAAACACTAGTTGTGTACGGGAGTGATAGCTGATCTCTCCCCACACCAGGAGACCAGGTGTAGGCCCTGTGTGTCGCTGGCGGATGCAAGAACGGTGGAGACGCTCCCCTGTGCGTCTGCGAACACGCATACGGTCATCGGAGGCTCCCAAGCAGAATCTGCTTTCATCGCTGAACACGACAGATCGCCATTGCGTTCTCCAATGCAGACGTTGGCGACACCACTACAGCCGTTCCTGACGGTGAGCTGGAATCAGAGGTACACATGCCAGAGGCACACGTGCACGTAGTCCTGCATTCAGTAGACGGTTGCGGATTGTTCGCACAGTCACCTCAAGTGCAACGGCAGCTCGGATTTGCGTCGCAGTGGATGTTCTGTTTGACAACGCCACTCTTCTTATGCGTCGATCGGTCCGCTCATCATTCCGTCTGTGACTCCCGGTTCCACGTCTTCTCGTGTGGGAATGTTCCTCGGACCATCTACGCCACCATCGTACCACCACCGATACTTCCCGTCCAATTCGCTCCGCAATACGACGATACGACCACCCGGCCTCGCGGAGTCCGACTAGACGACCTCGCTCAATGTCCGATAACTGCTGAAATCGTACACGTCTTCCATGTCCAGGCATTGCAACTTCATCGGGGTCTTCGCCCGTGTCCGTACGCCGGCGACTGATTACATTCACTTCGCCGTACTCCTTAAATACCACCGACGATAATTTGCATATTATGCCGTGCTGTGGCGTAAGCGCTCACCAGTTGGTCCCGAAATTAACATCACACCTACGTAAACTGGACCCCATTAACATATGTAAATTTCATGATCGTTTGCCTATTCCTTCTTGGTGTTATTTTTTCACTTTCCGCCAGAGTATATGCAATTTTTTTAGACACCCTTCCTCCAACAGAAATGTGACAAAGCAAGATTGACTGTGGCCAAAGAAGGATGCAGGATAAATTGGTTAGTACTGCTTTTGGGTAAAACTAATTCTTGTTCTCGGCGATAAAACACAATAAGGCTTCAGGGCGCTTCATAAATATTTTTTTTTCTCACATATGCTACGAGTATTCAGCATTTAAAATTTCACAAGAGTTGCGTTGTCAAAGGCGCCCTCTAGAGAAGGCGCCCCGATGCCTTGCTTACCTTATTTACTGGCTTGAGCCTGCCTTTGACATGGCACAGCACATATTCAAGACATTGCATGACTTTTTAAAAAATCCTAAGTACCGAAAAGATCAACCATTTTTTCCCTTTTCGTTGTAGCGGGTGCACCGAAAGCATTCATAAAGTCCTTCATACTACTGAATGATTTCTTTCAGATTCTGAAGAGTCAACGAAACCATGTGAAGAAATTCCCACAGTACCGGCAGACTGTTTCATCTGTGACGTCAGTTCTGAGGGTAAAGCAAAGGACTCTCCAAGGGGCAGCCTCAGCAGTGATGTCACAGAAACAACCGGTCTTGAAGGTTCAACACGTGACCTGTTATCAGGATGTAACGTGAAGGACTCTCCGAGGTTCAGCCTGACAAGTAACGTCACAGCGACAACCAGCCTTGAAAGTTCACGTGGTCTGTTACCAGTCTTTCGCCGAAGACTTCCACCTAAGAATGCCAAGTAGGGAATATTTCATCTCCCCTTCTGGCTTCTACACTAACATCTCTGCGCATGCCCTTTCTCTCGGGGTTATTATCAACTCCTTTAATTTATTCATTTTAATTTTCCTGTTTGGAAAGGAATTCTGCTTTAAAACTAACAATATTAATGAAAGAATGCAAGCATATACATTTTATTATGCTGATAAAAATTATTGTAAATGAGAAAATGTAAGACTCACACGGTGCTTTGTGACAGGTTCAGGAAGCCCGAGAATTGGTATGACCATCTTCGGTTAACCTTTTACTGCTAATTTAATTATCTAATGCGTATATGTTTCAGTTTTGGCTTTGTATTTGTTACATATCCGTCACCAAAGCAAGCTCCATTTTTTTTTTCAGTTTAATGAGCAACGTGAGAAAAAATTCCGCTCATTTCACATTTTGGTTACTGGCTCCACAGAAGGTAGGAAAACAGAACTAAATAGTGTTTGCAGGGCTTGTGTCGCATCCAGGAGTTGAATGTAATAGTGATGGACCATTGGCGATACTCACTAAAGTGCCAACACCTTCGACTTTATTTCGTCCCGATGAGATCGAAAACGAATTCCCATTAAGAAAAGTAATATCAAGAATTAATAAATGTCAATCGTTACGTGAGTAAGCAAACAGCAGTCAGCTAGAAAATAATGGCGAAACTTAAGAATGGGAATGATACGTGAATATCATTTTCATTTCAACATTGTACCCGAATCGTTCACCATAAGCAGAGATTCATTCGAGAACGAATGGTGAATGGGTCTCGTAAGCGCTTTCTCTTTTGGGCAGTTCGCCAAAAATAGGTATCAATGTACTTGTTCGCAATGAACATAGATTCATTTAGGGATGGGCAAAAACCTCGATGTTTTTGAACATCGATGTTTTACCACCGATGATCCACATTTTAATCTCGATGTTGTAGAAGCCGATACACCGAAAAAACATAAAGGTTTCATGACCGATGTTTGCAACTGGTAGAGAATATCTTCAGCGAAAAGTATATTCATTTCTTTTTGTTACATTCTTATAAAGAGAGAAAAATATCACCTTCCTGTTGGCTGTTTTAGTTGATAAGTTGACGAAAACCGAGATCTTTTCCTCGAAGGCATGTGAGCCGAAGCATCGAAGTTTCCACCGATACATCGAAAACATCGAGTGTTTTAAGAAATATTATTTGTTACTAGGGTTGAATTGGTGAGCAATCACCATTATATTGAACAGAGATTTTACACACCGATATGCCCATTCGCGGCTGCAGATCAAAAATTGTGAAATCTTCAGCTTGTTGGCAAGACATCGTGGTTCACGCTCTGATACATCGAAAAAACATCGAGGTTTCCACCGATACATCGAAAAAACATCGAGAATTCCGCCGATACATCGGGCGTTTTAACAAATGTTACGTTACTAGACGTTGCATTGTTGAGTATCACTGTTACATTGAATAGAGATTTTACAAATAGACTGCCCATTCATTGCAGCAGACGGAAAAGTGCGAATTCTTCAGTTTATTAGCAAAACATCGAAACATCCAGGTTCCCGCCGATGCATCGAAGAAACATCAAGGTTTTCACGATGCATCGAGCATTTTAACAAATTTTATGTTACTGGATGTTGAACTGGTGAGTATCACTGTTATATTAAAGAGATATTTTACAAATCGTTTGCCTATTTACTGGTGCAGATGGAAAAGTGAGAGCACTTCAGTTTATTAGCAAAACAACGAGGTTTACACCGATGCATCGAACAAAAATAGAGGTTTCTACTAATGTACCAAGCATTTCAATAAATATTATTAGTTACCCGATGTTAATGGTGAGTGATCAGTCATATTGAACAGGAATTTTGCACATCTATTGCGTATTTACTGCTGCAGATTGAAGACAACGAATTTTTCGGCTTAATTGCAAAAACATCGAAATTTTCACCGATACATTGAAAATTTCCATCGATACTGTCGATGCATCGATGATTTGGGAATGAGTAACCACTGATGCCGATCATCGATGTTACCCACCAATGTGCTCATCGCTAGATTCATTCGTGAATCTAGGGATGAGCACATCGGCGAGGCCCAGCTGATGCACTGGGCCTCGCTGGCGCTTTGGAGCAAATAATGACTAGCTAAGTGAGTGTAATAAGACAACCGTCTGCAAGTGGATCCCAAGAATAGATCCACTTCCGGCCGGATCATTGGCAGATCTACTGGGCTTCATAGGCGTTTTGGAGCAAAGGATGATTTGCCCAATGAGTGTAGTAAGGCAACCGGCCGGAAGTAGATCCTCAAGAATGGATTCACTTCCGGCCGAATCATTGTCAGATCCGCTTGGCTTCGCATGCGCTTTGGAGCAAAGAATGATTCACTTAGTGAGTGTAGTAAGACAACCGGCCGGAAGTTGATCCCCAAGAATGAATCCACTTCCGGCCGAATCATTGTCAAATCCGCCTTGCCTCGCATGCACTTTGGAGCAAAGAATGATTCACTCAGTGAGTGTAATAAGACAACCGTCTGCAAGTGGATCCCAAGAATAGATCCACTTCCGGCCGGATCATTGGCAGATCTACTGGGCTTCATAGGCGTTTTGGAGCAAAGGATGATTTGCCCAATGAGTGTAGTAGTAGGCAACCGGCCGGAAGTAGATCCTCAAGAATGGATTCACTTCCGGCCGAATCATTGTCAGATCCGCTTGGCTTCGCATGCGCTTTGGAGCAAAGAATGATTCACTTAGTGAGTGTAGTAAGACAACCGGCCGGAAGTGGATCCCCAAGAATGAATCCACTTCCGGCCGAATCATTGTCAAATCCGCCTTGCCTCGCATGCACTTTGGAGCAAAGAATGATTCACTCAGTGAGTGTAATAAGACAACCGTCTGCAAGTGGATCCCAAGAATAGATCCACTTCCGGCCGGATCATTGGCAGATCTACTGGGCTTCATAGGCGTTTTGGAGCAAAGGATGATTTGCCCAATGAGTGTAGTAGGCAACCGGCCGGAAGTAGATCCTCAAGAATGGATTCACTTCCGGCCGAATCATTGTCAGATCCGCTTGGCTTCGCATGCGCTTTGGAGCAAAGAATGATTCACTTAGTGAGTGTAGTAAGACAACCGGCCGGAAGTGGATCCCCAAGAATGAATCCACTTCCGGCCGAATCATTGTCAAATCCGCCTTGCCTCGCATGCACTTTGGAGCAAAGAATGATTCACTCAGTGAGTGTAATAAGACAACCGTCTGCAAGTGGATCCCAAGAATAGATCCACTTCCGGCCGGATCATTGGCAGATCTACTGGGCTTCATAGGCGTTTTGGAGCAAAGGATGATTTGCCCAATGAGTGTAGTAAGGCAACCGGCCGGAAGTAGATCCTCAAGAATGGATTCACTTCCGGCCGAATCATTGTCAGATCCGCCTTGGCTTCGCATGCGCTTTGGAGCAAAGAATGATTCACTTAGTGAGTGTAGTAAGACAACCGGCCGGAAGTGGATCCCCAAGAATGAATCCACTTCCGGCCGAATCATTGTCAAATCCGCCTTGCCTCGCATGCACTTTGGAGCAAAGAATGATTCACTCAGTGAGTGTAATAAGACAACCGTCTGCAAGTGGATCCCGAGAATAGATCCACTTACTGCCGGATCATTGGCAGATCTACTGGGCTTCATAGGCGTTTTGGAGCAAGGGATGATTTGCCCAATGAGTGTAGTAAGGCAACCGGCCGGAAGTAGATCCTCAAGAATTTTTTTTTTTTTGATTGGAGGTTTAACGACCACCGTGAGCAACTCAATGGGCTATAAGCAGTCGCCCGTCCCTAATTTAGGGTCACTGGTTCCAGGGAAGGGAGAGAGCCAGTGCCGTAAGACAAACACAACATCCATGCCTCACCGGGATTCGAACCCGGACCCCGTTCCGACGAATGATCAGAGGCCATCGCTTAGACCGCTGCGCCACCGGGGCGGCCCTCAAGAATGGATCCACTTCCTACAGAATCATTGTAAGATCCGCTTGGCTTCTTGGCCGGAAGTGGATTCAAAGTGAATGACCATTCATTAAAATGAGCATTTGTGAATGACTGTTTTGCGTGATCGATGAATGAACTCCCAAGAATGAATTACTTATGGCATTACTAGAATACAATTCTCGGCTCTAGCATCCGAATCCCTCAACACCCTTTACCCTTATAAGTTTTAGTGCAAAGCGTAAAAAGTTTTGGCATAGTTGAGGCACTAAGTGTAACGGAATAAACAACTCCACTTCTAGTTAACAGCAAGCAACACAATTTTCTCTTCTAGACGGCGGCAGCCAAAGAAAAATAAAATAAAAGAGAAGAAAGATGAAACAGAAAGACGAAAGCAAGGTCCACTGGCGGTTTTCTAAGTAGAGCAACAGAAAACTGTATTCCACAGTTATAAATTCCCTTGAGCTGTCTTGACTGCCTCAAAAAGTAAAACTGATTATCACGAAGCATGGGGAGGAAAAAGCAAAAGCAAAGCAATTATTCGTTAATCTTTAACGAAAAGTGATCAGACGGAATTGCAGGAATAACCGAATCACCCCGGCACATCTACTTTTACTTTTTTCATTAATGCCTAGTTTTCCAACGTAGCCCTGGATCAATAAGCATCATGAGTTCTTAAGCTACTAATCTTTCTGGAGATCTATCTTGTTCTTCGAGATTATTATATTTTCTGACAGTAAAACAAAAACCTTTTAAAATGCTTGCAGACTGTGTTTCTAAACTTTTTTTTCGTTTAACGGATCTTTCAGAGCATGTTTGGTACGCTTTATTTCATCATCATCATCATCATTGTCAACCATTATCAATCCACTGCTGGACGAAGGTCTCCCCAAGTTTCCTCCACAACGGTCTGTCTTGTGCCAGTCTCCTCCATGTCACTCCCGCATATTTACGAATTTCATCCACCCATCTCCCATGTGGTCTTTTTCTGGGTCTTTTCCTGTCCCTTGGAATCCAATCTAAAATTTCGGCTGTCCATCTATGGTCTGTCCTTCTGGCAGTATGTCCAGCCCATTGCCATTTCAGGGATTTAACTCTGATCATGATGTCTTCCACTCTCGTCATTTTTCGGATCCACGAGTTCCTCTTCTTATCTCTCCTGGTTACACCAAGCATGCACCTCTCCATGCTGCTTTGAGTTGTCTGCAGCCTTTGTATGTCTCTTTTAGTTAAGGTCCACGTCTCTGCACCATACGTAAGCACTGGAAGGATGCATTGATCAAATACTTTTCTTTTAAGACATAATGGCATATTGCTCTTGAAAATTATGCTGTTTCTTCCAAAAGCTCTCCAGGCAAGTTTTGTACGCCGATTAATTTCTTCATCAATGTGACCCTCACTTGATATCTGCTGTCCAAGATAAACATATGTATCTGTTATCTCCAGTTTTTCTCCATCAATCGATAAATCTTCATTTCTTGTAAAAGCATTGAACATCACTTTTGTCTTCTGAAAGTTCATTTTTAATCCCACTTCTTTACTCTTGTCAGCAAGTTCCTGGATCATACTCTGCAGCTCTGATGGGGTAGTTGCAAAAATGACTACGTCATCAGCAAAACGAAGGTGGGTTAGATAATCTCCATTAATCTTTATCCCTTTGTTTTCCCAGTTCAGTGATTGAAAGACATTTTCCAATGTGGCATTAAAGAGCTTCGGAGATATGGTGTCACCTTGTCTCACTACCTTTCCAACTTTTATGTGTGTTGTATTTTCAAACAGCCGAATCTTTGCACTTGCATTTTCATAGATGTTATTAATAATATTAATGTATGCATCTTCAATACCGCAGGATTTCAGAGCCGTGGTAACTGCTGATGGTTTCACCGAATCAAAGGCTTTTTCATAATCGATAAAAGCCATGCACAATGGAAGCTCATATTCCCTCGCTCTTTCAATTAGTTCTCTCAGTACGTGGATATGATCTATTGTGCTGTAGCCACTCCTGAATCCAGCTTGTTCTCTTGGTTGAGCCATGTCCAGTGTTACCTTCAAGCGGTGTGAAAGAACTTTAGTGAAGATTTTATAAACCACTGATAGGAGGCTGATAGGTCTGTAGTTCCTGAGATCCTCAATGTCACCTTTTTTATGTAGCAGGATCATTGTAGCGTTGTTCCAATCCTCAGGAATCTTCCCTTCATTAAGGCATCGAGTGAAAATTTGGGCGAGTACTGTTTCAATTTCTCCACTTGCTTCTTGTATGATGTCTATAGTAATTCCATCTTCTCCTGGAGCTTTCCCCCGCTTCATGTTCTTGATTGCATGAGCAACTTCTGCTGGGAGGACTGGAAGAACTCTGGTACCTTCCATGATGTCTGGAGTACATGTATCATCCCTTTCATATAATTTGGAGTAGAAATCTTTCACTCTTGTCAAAATTTCGCCTCTATTTCTTGTTATAGAACCATCTTCTTTTCTCAGAGCCATAATCTGTTTTCTTCCCTTACTGAGATGTCCCTTTGCTATCTTAAGGCTTTGGTTGTTTTCAATTGCTTTCCTCACTAGCTCACAGTTGAATTTCCTTACGTCTTCAGTGATACTTTTTCGTGTTGTCTTGCATAGCTCTATATATTCCACTTTGGAAGTCACATCTTCTTTAGTTGTCCTCATCTCTCTTCTTTTTTGCATCAACATTTTGGTTTTTCCTGATAATTTGTTCACATGCAACTTGTTCTTAGACCCAGCTAATTTTGTTGCTGTTTCCATTAGAGCTTTGGTTACTTTTCTGTTAACTTCCGAAATATCCACTTCTTCCGATGTTAGGCCTTCTAAAGCAGAGAATCTGTTCTTCAGTTCCAACTTGAAAGTATTATGGTGTTTTTTAAGGTTGGTTATGTCAATACATTTTGTTTGTCTTATGAGCTTGCCACGTTCCAGTTTAGTGTTGAGGTGCATCTTACATCTCACCAATATATGGTCACTACCTGTGTTGAACTTGTTCAGCACACTGCAGTCTTCGATGACGAATTTTTTGTTACACATAATAAAATCAATTTCACTTGACGTCCCAATTGGATGTCTCCATGTCCATTTCCTGTGTGGCTTTTTCTTGAAAAAGGAGTTCAAGATGAAAAATCCTTCTGCCTCTGCAAACTCAACGAGAGTATTTCCACGCTGGTTTCTGTTGCCGTGACCGAATTTACCTACTGAAGTTTCATTCTGTTGCCGTTGCCCTATTTTTGCATTGAAAGCTCCCATAATTATCTTCAAGTGCTGCTTACCTTTATTATTTAGATGACGAATTTCCTCATAAAATTCTTCAATTTCTTCTTCAGGATGACTTGTGGTGGGTGCATAAGTTTGAATAATCTGAGCCTGGTATCTTCTCGATAGTTGGATAACGAGTCTTGCAGCTCTGTCAGAGGAACTTTCAACTTCTACCACTTTGTCCTTCAGTTTCTTGTTTATTATAAATCCAACACCACTAGTTCTGCCAGTATCTGTCCCACGATAATAGAAGAGATGTCCACTTTTCAGTTCAATGAGATCTTCTCCTTTTCTCCTTACCTCACTTAGCCCGACGATGTCCCACTTGATCCTTTGTAGTTCCTCTTCCAATTCAAGAAGCCTTGAATCAGAAGATAGGGAGCGTCCGTTATAGGTAGCCAAGGTCAGCATCAGATGGCAGCCTAGTCCGGTCCTCCGGGGATTCTTAGCACCCTCTGCCTTCATGTCGCACTGGCCGCTGCCTTGGCCAGGTACATTCCAGCTGCCGGAGACTGAGGGCCAAGATTTAAGTTGTAGAGTCATTTTGGAGGTGTTTGGCCATAACTCACCACGCTGGCCAAGCGGGTTGGTGAGTGTGGGATAGCATTTCCTCTGATCCCGATGGTATAGTTATACCGCTATTGGCGGTCGTCAGAGCCCCTTTAGTGGGAACAGGATGCACCACGAGAAGGCGGGGTTGACATTTGTCAAGGAGAGGCTGTGATGTTACGCATCACCTGACCTTACATCCCACGCTTTATTTACCGACTGAAAAATGTTATGACGGTTACTACTTTACGATTTTCCCAGATATTTGCAATATAAATTTTACATCACTCACGATGTTTTCCATAACGGTTTTAAAAAAATTTCACTAGCTGAATCGTACCCAGAGCTGCCTTGATATGATGTTTAAGATGCAGCCTGTATATTCTGATTTTTACTGCAGAGATAACTGTGTTGTAAGTACCACTTCCTGAACCCGCTAAGCATGAAAATCACTAATATTTTATTAACTCTGTTACGTAAATCTTGTTTCTCGGTGGCCAAACAAGTTCATGCTTTTGCTGAAAATTCGGAGATAACAGAGCACAGACAACAACAATAACAGCACCAAATATATAATGATAGTAATAATAATAATAATAAACGTTCCTTTACTTCACAAAATAGTCATTTTGTAAGGCCAGAACATTTTCCCAGCGGAAAAAGGTTCTGGCCACACAAAGAAAAGGTTCTCGCCACAAAGGATGTCTCGATGGTAAAGCCTCATACCTTCGATGTAAAAAAGGAATACAGTGCACTTCGAATTTGTTGTTTGTTTTGGAAATCCTGTCGTTGGAGGTGGTTGTCTAATGCATGGAAAAGATAGTAATCCTAGAGAGCCTGAGAAATGTTATAGGTGACACAGCCAAGAAACTTGATGAATTCCATAGTTTTGTTCGTTACGTGGGTTCTGGTATTATCCTGAAGAAACAGTACAACTTTTCAATCAACCAACGAAGCAGGCGGGGTACTAAAATTTTTTTCTGGTGGGTAGTTGTGATATCGACGAAAGCTATACAGTATGAATACATCAGTAAGCCTATAATCTGCCTGCAATATCGATATATTATTATGATCGTTGAGAGAAAGAAATATTTGACTTAATTGGTATCACTATATATTTAATTGTTATCATCAAAATAAGTATAATTTTTGAGGGAATTGAAGTGCAAAAATTAATAAAGTACAAGGGTTGTCCCGAAACAACTCAGAATGTTTTTATAAAAAAACTAGCTTTACTATCCGGCTTTGCTTGGGATTTAGGCTTATTAATTTCATATTCCCTTATACGTCATTGAAAAAATCGGGAAAAAAAATTGATGCTTGCAAGAAAGGAAAAAGCTGATTTCACAAATTCGGTCATTACAAATTATTTATTCATACTGTGATTATTTCAGCACTTGGCCGCGCACAACATTTTTGGTCTCTCCTTCATCGGCGACAATATATAATTTTGTTGGAACCTTTGTTCTTGACATTCCAACATACAGCTGTCTGTAGAATCAAACGGACCAAAAGCGTTACGAATTATTTAACAAGCGTCCAGGAGACACAGCATTAGAACACTGACTGAATAAAATTCGTTAGCAATTTGTTATCGACGATCAAATGCATCACGTGCTTTCGGTTTCAGACGTCTTTGAAAGACGAATCTCTGGGATAAAAAAGTTAAAAACGTATATTTGCGAATATTTTATGAAACTGGCTGAAATTTTAATGAACACCGAAAGTCGTTAATGGGAACATCACCTCCAAATTTCGCCTGAATCGGTAAATAACTTTTAAAATTAGCCGTCAAAATTTTATTAACCGTTGCTGCGTATATACACTGCTGGACAATTGCTAAGAACGGATCATAAACGGCTATATAGCGCATAAAAAAGTAAGTGTGGTTGGATGCCAAGTGAAATAAAATAATGTCAGAATGCCAGGACATTACAAGAAAGACAATTTATTGTGCTCTGAAATCCAGAAGGCTTTGGAACGTGTTCCAAGGGACAAACAGGCCATTTTGTGCAGAATACGTAAACGGGAAAAAATGCAATTACCGTCCGCAGGCGTTCCGGCGTAAGATGTCAATACGGGATATGGCCACCATGGAGGGCGATGCAAGATTCTACACGTCGTGTCATGCTTTGCACAACATTATCAAGCAGCTGTTGGGGTAATTTATCCCATTCCTCTGTCAGTGCACGGATGAGGATGTCCTTATTTATTGGAGGGCATTGGCGACCAGCAAGACTCCTCCCCAAAGCATCCCACACATTTTCAATGGGATTCAGATCTGGAGAACGTGCTGGCCATACGAGGCGTTGAATATCCTCTCTCTCAAGACACTCCTGGACAGCGACTGTTCGATGACATGTTGCGTTGTCGTCCATGAAAATGAATCTATCACCGACAGCACCACGGAACATGCGAACATGAGGTAGCAGAACATCATTAATGTATCGTTGGCCAGTCATAGTCCCAGTTGGAAGCAAATAGAGGGACGTACGGCCATTGATCATAATGCCAGCCCATACCATGACACTACAAGTCGGATATCGGTCCCTTTTCTGTATGTTTGCTGGACAATATGCTGTACCACTATCACGCCAGATCAGTTGTCGTCGACAATCAGACGATAGACTGTATCTACTCTCATCTGAGAAGAGGACAGCAGACCAGTCGTTATGAGTCCAATTGCGATGTTGGTGGCACCATTGCAAACGGGCGGTACGGTGACGTCTGGACAATGGGATGCACATAACAGGACGGCGGGCGTATAGTCCTCCTTCATGCAAACGTCTGGTGACAGTTTTTTGGGAGATCCGCTTGCCAGTAGCAGCCATAAACTGATTTGCTACCTCACTAGCTGTGCTGCGCCGGTGTCTTCTTGTTGATAGCACTATGTACCGATCTTCTGCAGGTGTCGTACTGCGAACACGACCATCCCCGTGACGTTTGCTACACTCTCCATTTGTTTGAAATGATTTCCAAAGCCTTGAAACAACAATGTGGCTGACGTCGAACTCCCTGGCAACATCTGTTATTTTTCGCCCTTCTTCAATCTTGCCAATAATACGGCCACACGTAAAATCATCTAGGTGATGTCGGGAAGACATACTGAAAATTGCAAGTTCGTCAATTGATTCTTTCCCTTTCAACTTTGCGTTTGAACAACAACGGTCAATACGCGTCAAATCCTTTATATCTCTTATCAGCGCTATGACGTCACGAACAAGTTCGGCAATCCAAAATTTGCATACGCACAACACGTCTTACTGTATCCCGCACTTATGCTAATTTCCACATTTTCCTGCCTTCCATTTTATGGTTGCTATCGTTGCTATTGTCATCCGTCCTTAGCAATTGTCCGGCAGTGTATTTCTGTTTACCGATGAATTAAAAAATCCACGCCTATTTTTAAAAGTTTTGACCGGATTCCGGGGAAATTTTGAGGGACTCCTCTTATTACCAATTCATGGTGTTGAAAAAATTTCAGCCCGTTTCGTTAAGATTTCGCAAAGTTTGTTTCTGCATTTCTTATGCACAGTTCTCAAAGAATAGGAACACCTGTGGATGTGCTGCAGCGATAAATGCAGTTAAGTGCTTTCAGATTTGGAACAGCAAAAGGGTTGATGTAGCAAACGACGATGACTTTATTGATCAGCTTATTAAATTATTCCTAACTCGCAAAAGGAACAACGTAGAGATCTTAAAATAGTTGCGTTGACCTAAAAATTCCAGTATTAATAAGCTATGCAAATTTCACGATGCCACAGTTCTGCGTTCCAGAGTTTTTGCTGCTTCAGACAAACACACGTTTTATGCTACAGCACAATAGATCATATCCACGTACTGAGAGAACTAATTGAAAGAGCGAGGGAATATGAACTTCCATTCTGCATGGCTTTTATCGATTATGAAAAAGCCTTTGATTCGGTGAAACCATCAGCAGTTACAATGGGCTCTGAAAACCTGCGGTATTGAAGATGTATACATTAATATTATTAATAACATCTATGAAAATGCAAGTGCAAAGATTCGGCTGTTTGAAAATACAACACACATAAAAATTGGAAAGGGAGTGAGACAAGGTGACACCATATCTCCGAAGCTCTTTAATGCCACATTGGAAAATGTCCTTCAATCACTGAACTGGGAAAACAAAGGGATAAAGATTAATGGAGATTATCTAACCCACCTTCGTTTTGCTGATGACGTAGTCATTTATGCAACTACCCCATCAGAGCTGCAGAGTATGATCCAGGAACTTGCTGACAAGAGTAAAGAAGTGGGATTAAAAATGAACTTTCAGAAGACAAAAGTGATGTACAATGCTTTTACAAGAAATGAAGATTTATCGATTGATGGAGAAAAGCCGGAGATAACAGTCACGTACGTTTATCTCGGATAGCAGATATCAAGTGAGGGTCACATTGATGAAGAAATTAATCGGCGAACAAAACTTGCCTGGAGAGCTTTTGGAAGAAACAGCATAATTTTCAAGAGCAATATGCCATTATGTCTTAAAAGAAAAGTGTTTGATCAATGCATCCTTCCAGTGCTTACGTATGGTGCAGAGACGTGGGCCTTAACTAAAAGCGACATACAAAGGCTGCAGACAACTCAAAGCAGCATGGAGAGGTGCATGCTTGGTGTAACCAGGAGAGATAAGAAGAGGAACTCGTGGATCCGAAAAATGACAAGAGTGGAAGACATCATGATCAGAGTTAAATCCCTGAAATGGCAATGGGCTGGACATACTGCCAGAAGGATAGACCATCGATGGACAGCCGAAATTTTAGATTAGATTCCAAGGGACAGGAAAAGACCCAGAAGAAGACCACATGGGAGATGGATGGATGAAATTCGAAAGTATGCGGGAGTAACATGGAGGAGACTGGCACAAGACAGACCGTTGTGGAAGAAACTTGGAGAGACCTTCGTTCAGCAGTGGATTGATAATGGTTGACAATGATGATGATGATGATATAAAATACGCTTACCTTAATTATCAAGGAAGTCAAAATCTATTTTTTATCTATATTTTAAGTGATGACCTATTTTGAAATACTGTCCATTGCATCGAATAGAGTAACGTTCCTCCGACTTTCTGAATGTCTTCTGGAATTCTTCTTCTGAAATGCTGTTGAAGCCCCCCCCCCCCCTGCGTAGCTGTAATAAGTTGTTGATCGGTCTCAAATTGTCGTCCCCGTAATATTTTTTTAAAATGGAGTAGTCCAGATTTATCACGTGGTGACAAGTCTGGACTGCATGCAAGTTGGGACATCAACTTAATATTTATTTTGTCCAAATGAGAAACGACAGAATTGGCCATGTGCAGCCTTGCATTGGGCCGCACATGAAAAGAAACAGGGCACCCAAGTTGAATAAACTCGTTTCATACCCAAATGCTCAGTTAAAATTCTGTTAATTGACGATTTTGAATTTTTTCTTTTTTTTTTTATTGGAGCTTTGACGACCACCCCGAGCAACTCAGTGGGCTATAAGCAGTCGCTCATCCCTAATTTAGGGCCACTGGTTCAAGGGAAGGTGGAGAACCAGTGCCGTAAGACAAACACAACATCCATGCCTCGCCGGGATACGAACCCAGACCCATCTCGGACAAACGATCAGAAGCCATCGCTTAGACCACTGCGCCACCGGGGCGGCATTTTGAAATGTGAACCATATCTCTAACTGATAATTGTCCGTATAATAACACCTATTGTATTGATGTTTACATCTGTAACACTCGTTGAAGGTCTTCCTCCATGCGCGATTAAAGCTGTCGACTGACGACCATCTATAAATTCTTTATGCCATCTGTAAATTGTTGATTTTCCTAGACATTCATATTTATGAGCCTCTCTCATAAGACGGAAAGTCTCTACGACAGCTTAAGTCGACAGCAAAATTTAATAGCTTATCTTTTTCCTCTTTCATATCCATTTTGTCAAAAAATCCCAGAGCGAAAACACTTGTTAGGGGTTCACGAAACAAAGTTTATTAAACTGCGCACTGCCGACGACGCATGCGTGATGAACAGGTGTGGCCGGCTGCTATGGTTACCACAACGACTACCGTTTTTTCGAGACGCATGCCAAGGTCAAACGCAGTATTGCACATTTTTTGTAAAAACATTCGCAGTTGTTTTGGGATAAGCTATGTAATTCATAATAAAAAAGATGGAATAATAAATTTCACTAGTAATAATTAGATAAAAATAATGCAAGTACTTTTTCATGAGCATAACACATAGGCAATATACTGAAGAAATGAGTCTTTTCTCTCTGGAGTATCTCCAGTTTGAATGACCAATGGCGACTGCGTTTTATTATCATTATTTTATTTTTTTTGGTGGTATGTTTTGCTGAATGTTTTGCAATTCAGAAAACCATCCACTGAAGACCATTCACTTTACTTCCAGAAAAGTGGATTGTCCTAAACTTGGAAGGTGGATCACAGACATTCACTTTACCTGGCGATTTTTTTTTGCAGAGCGGCAGGTCACAGATAATCCCCAAATCCCTTCATCCTACACCACTTTAGGGTTTTTTGGGGTTTTTTTTTCTTGTTTTGTTTTTTCGGTTGAGGGTTTATTTTATTTTATACAACCAAGCATGTTACATGGTAAAAATAAAAAAAAACCAGCGTGAGAATAACAAAAAGACTGAACAAAACTACATAAACACTACATCATCATCATCATCATTGTCAACCATTATCAATCCACTGCTGGACGAAGGTCTCCCCAAGTTTCCTCCACAACGGTCTGTCTTGTGCCAATCTCCTCCATGTTACTCCCTTATACTTTCGAATTTCATCCACCCATCTTTCATGTGGTCTTCTTCTGGGTCTTTTCCTGTCCCTTGGAATCCAATCTAAAATTTCGTCTGTCCATTGATGGTCTGTCCTTCTGGCAGTATGTCCAGCCCATTGCCATTTCAGGGATTTAACTCTGATCATGATGTCTTCCACTCTTGTCATTTTTCGGATCCACGAGTTCCTCTTCTTATCTCTCCTGGTTACACCAAGCATGCACCTCTCCATGCTGCTTTGAGTTGTCTGCAGCCTTTGTATGTCTCTTTTGGTTGAGATCCACGTCTCTGCACCATACGTAAGCACTGGAAGGATGCATTGATCAAACACTTTTCTTTTAAGACATAATGGCATATTGCTCTTAAAAATTATGCTGTTTCTTCCAAAAGCTCTCCAGGCAAGTTTTGTACGCCCATTAATTTCTTCATCAATGTGACCCTCACTTGATATCTGCTGTCCAAGATAAACGTACGTGTCTGTTATCTCCAGCTTTTCTCCATCAATCGATAGATCTTCATTTCTTGTAAAAGCATTGAACATCACTTTTGTCTTCTGAAAGTTCATTTTTAATCCCACTTCTTTACTCTTGTCAGCAAGTTCCTGGATCATACTCTGCAGCTCTGATGGGGTAGTTGCAAAAATGACTATGTCATCAGCAAAACGAAGGTGGGTTAGACAAAACGAAGGTGGGTTAAACACTACATACTGAGGGAAAAACAACTCCTGATACAGAGGAAATAACGTAAAGCTTGTGTGAAGTGCAACAAAGGTGAAGCACGTATTAAGGCGACAAATATGCAGCGATACATTCCGTCGGTGCAGTTTAGTCTGTTAGAGCAACTCATTCCAGAGCGAGGAGACGCGTGTTCGATCCCCGTTACCGACAAATTCCTGTTTTTTCATTACACACCGAACGTCAAAATGGATCTACTGGCCGATGGGTTCTTCGAAAGATGTGATGTTCGTTCCACACATCGTCTGGAATTAATGAAAATGTTCCTGTTCCTTCTCAGCTTCATAAAAAAAAAAAAAAAACGAAGAAAAACAGAAAATTAAGACAGAGATTATGTGATGTACTACAGAGGTGAAGCACGTGTCAAGACGACAAATATGCAGCGATACATTCCGTCGGTGTAGTTTAGTCGGTTAGAGCAACACTCACTCCGGAGCGAAGAGACGTGATTTCGATTCCATCACCGACAAATTTGCGAATTTCACACTTGATACACAGATAACTAAAACCAAAAACCTATTTGTAACATCATTATGAGAGGTACAATGCATAAAATCAAGGTAATGCAACTACAATGTGTAGAAGAATCTGCAAAACACTACAATCTACACTGAAGAGCAATTGAATTAGAGACAGCTGTCGTTATGCAAATGTCGCGCTGTGGGTGACCCAGTAAACGGAAACGACATGAAGCATGCAGCGATCCGACAATATAAGGAGTGATGCGACGAAAATCAGTAAGAGTCGGACGCAGTATGGGTAAGACGAATGATCTAAGCGAATTTGATTGTGGGCAAATGGTCGGGGCCCGACTAATTTGTCACTGTCACTCCATCTCGGAAGTCGTGCAGGCACTCGGATTTTCACGAGCCACTGTGTCACGGGTGCACCATGAGTACATCGTATCCGGTAAAACCATCCCTGCAAGGACCAACTGCCGTGGACAACAGCGTGTAGATGAGCGGGGTCATCGTCGGCTAGTTCGCATTGTAACAGCAGATAGACGGGCCACAGTGCAACAAAAAAACACTCTGCAATTTAACGCTGGTGCACAAAAACGTGTAAGCAGCCACACCATCCGGAACCATCTCCTCGCTATGGGGTACAGAAGCCATCGTCCGACGAGGGTACCGCTGCTGACCGCACATCACAGGGTGCAAAGATTAGCATGGGCGCGGGAACATCGCAACTGGACCCTAGACATGTGGAAAAATGTTGTCTGGACTGATGAGTCGAGATTCACGTTGGTACATGCGAATGGCAGGATACGAGTACGGCGCAAACCACATGAAGCGATGGATCCTTCTTGCCAGCAGGGTACTCTTCAAGCTGGTGGGGGTGGCATTCTCGTCTGGGGACTGTTTACGTGGACTGAAATGTGACTCCTGGTACGTGTGACGCCGTCTCTCACAGGTCAACGTTACCGGGATAACCTGGACGACCATTTGCTGCCGTTTGTGCGTCTTCAACATTTAACTGGGGACCTCATCCTGCAACAAGAAAATGCACTGTGCCGTCGCTCCCAAATTGTATCCGAATGGTTGGATGAACACTCCACCGACGTGACCTCGCTTCCTTGGTCAGCTAGGTCACCTGACCTCAATCCCATCGAGCACATCTGGGATGCCATCGAGAGAAATGTTCGAAGCTCTGACTCCCCTCCATCAAATCTTCGTGAACTGTGGGAGATTGCTGAGGGGTTGTGGATCCGTATGGCTTCCCAACGCTTCCGGTGTCTTGTCGAGTCCATGCCGAGACGAATCGTCGCCGTCATCAGCGCGAAAGGTGGTACTACACGTTGCTAGACAGGTATCTCTAATTCAATTGCTCTTCAATGTAAAGTAGCATACAGTAAGAACGCACCACAGTAAAAGAACAGTAAGAACGCACCACAGTAAAAGAAAAAACATCACTAGTAACCTACAATAAAAACACTCATGCATACAACAACAAAAAGGGTTCACATAAGTCAGATAATAAGTGTAACACCTGCATGTCTTACTTCAAACCAGTCATCATTGGGTGACCACATTTCAAAGAGACTTGGAACATTATTTGTGAGCTGGGCATTCTTATACTCCGCCTGTAGTCTAGACCGCAGGGATCACAAACTGCGCTTTAAGCGCCTGCTGAGCAAAATGAACACTTGGACTGGCAGTCGGAAGACGATGCGTCAAATGAATATAATAGATAAACATGCTTCAGTAACGTAAAAAGGTAATTACAAACATTATAAGGTGAGAAATTTGTATGTATGAAACAGTAGTCGAAAACTGAATGATCATGTCGACAAACACTTCGAAGATTCACTTGAAGCACTTGAAATGCTGGCTCGACAGGGCACAACACGTAAACATGGACAACAGTGCCAACATCCGGGAAGTTCAGATAGATATCCTGGTGAAGACCGCATACCGAACTAGTGGATAACCTCCGGTATAGGCAAGCACCAGTGGAGGAAACGCCACTGAATGTCATATTCCTGGCATCTGTTAATAGCGCGATAAAACGACAAATAGGTCGCCAGATAGACTGCACTGGCCTTCCCGGTGGCGCAGTGGTCTAAGCTATGGCTTCTGATCCTTCGTCCGGAAGGGGTCCGGGTTCGAATCCCGGTGAGGTATGGATGTTGTGTTTGTTTTACGGCACTGGGTCTCTCCTCCTTGGAACCAGTGACCTTAAATTAGGGATGGGCGACTGCTTATAGCCCATTGAGTTGCTCACGGTGGTCGTTAAACCTCCAATCAAAAAAAAAAAAAAAAAAAAAAAAAGAACATCTGTAATAGGAAGCGGTGAGTGATTATCCAGAAGTAATATTCGTTCGGTACCAGGTGGACGTAGTCGCATTACACAGTCTGCTGTAAGTCTGGAAGAAACAGTCACACAGAAGAGGGTTGAAACGAATCCATCCATGGTCCTCCACCGCTGAAAGGGAGCTATCTTAATTGTTTGGCACTTAGGATAATTCAAATTCGTGCAGAAATTGTCCAAAGTAATCGAGGTAGTTGCCTTCAATGCACGATCTTAAAAACAAGAGTCACTCACAATACAAATTTAAATTCGTTGGCTGAATTTAAAGATTTTATTGTATAAGAACTTTCGGGTTTCCCTAGAACCCATCATCAGACACAAAAGAAGGAATAAATTTAAATAAAGTGTTATGTGAACATAATATAGATATCAGATATGAATATGACATAATGTCACGTAGCATCAAATTGCCAAACGACGTGATATGTATTAGGAAATGAAGAAAATAAAGGAAATAGAATGCAGGTATACATAGAATAATGCATTGTAAAAATAAAGGAGTGTTAGTAGGTGTAAATTGTGTTGTTCTCATCAGGAGACACAACAAAGAGCACTATAGCAGAAATCGAGATTAAGTGATTTCGTCCTCAGTTTGCCTCGTATTCGGAACTGTAAATAATTTCCAGATTGTAGGTACAGATACTGGAACATTGTCATTACAGCATAAATGTCTCTGAGTAGCAATTACAAGGCTCTCAGTGAACAGCAATGAAGAGACAGCACTAGGTGTTACGATGATGGAAGCATCATTCCAAATTGGATAGTGCAGGCCATCGCAAACGAGTCGAGACAATGCAGAATTTTTAAGTCCATTCTTTACGGCGTATTTATGTTCATTCAGTCTTGTTGCTAGTGCACGTTTTGTAGATCCTATATATTTACTATCTGGAGTTTCAGCATCAATACTTTTTAAGGGATGCTGTAAATGCCAAATTTGTTTAGCTTTGTTACCTGGTCTCGATCTTTTTTAATTAACTGGAAAATGTTTGTAGTACGTATTCCGAATTCCAGGTGAAAGTTTCTGCAAATGGCTTTGAGAACAGGTGTTATGGTTGGAATAATAATCTATTGGAACCTATATATCTACGAGGTTGTTGGTCCCTTTGGAGAGTAGTTGAGTTTTCTTGGTGGAGCTTCTTAAGAGCTTTTTTTATGATAAAGGTGGGAAAGCCATGGTTGGTTGAGAGTGATGTTGAATATTTTGTTAATTTCACATTTTCGTCTGCTGAAACTAGATGAATGCGTGATGGCTCTGCGTAGAAGGAAAGAGATTGAGGAAAGTTTATAGCTTTTTGGATGTGCTGAAGAAGCCGGGATCAATGTAGGTACCGAAGTGGGTTTCCTATATACAGAGTGTTGCAAAGTGCAAGTGACAGCATCTCGTTCAAGCATAAAATCCAGGAATGTCAATTTACCTTCACTTTCCAGTTCAATGGAGAATTTTATGGTCGGGGTTTTGAATGATAAGTGTTCAGCAAAAGTTCGTAGGTCATCCGGTTCGTGATCCCAGAAGAGAAGTACATCATCAACATATCTTATGTAAAAGAACGGAGGTTGTTCATATTCTTGTAGCACTTTATTTTCTATGCGCTGTAGTAGAATTTCCGCTAGAATCGGAGATAGTGGTGATCCCATTATGGCGCCCTCAGTTTGGCGATAAATAATGTTGTCGAATTGAAAATATGATCTGTTTTGAACTAGTTTTAAGGCTGTAATGATGGATTGGATCATTTAAATTTGTATTGTGAGTGACTCTTGTTTTTTAAGATCGTGCATTGAAGGCAACTACCTCGATTATGTTTGGCACTTATTATTCTTGTTGTCCGACAGAATAAGCGTGTCAGCGAGATTGAACAGAGGTTTCCAGCGACAATCAACGGTGGATAGTTAAGAGATTACTGCAAACCCTGCAGCAAGCCACGTGGGATACACGAAAAAGCAGAGATTTGTGGGACGGAGGATAGAGTTGTAAAACAGCGCCTCTAACAAGAATTCTGTGGGCGAGGAGGGAGGTATACGTATTGGAGAAAGTTTCCTCCAAACTTTCAAACACTGTTTATACGCCGATGAGCCCTTACATTATGACCACCCCCAGCCTAGAGAAATGAGCGCGCCTGGAGACCGAACGGTGCATCAGGTGAAGTTCATAGAGCTGTATATGTACAACATGAGGGCCGTCTTTCGGTTAGTAGAGTGTTCGGAGTCAGAATGGGAAAAAGCTGCTGATTTATCGCAGTTCGACAAAGGACAAATCGTGTTGGCACTGCGCCTTGGAACTACGATCTCGGAAACGGCGCGGCTTGTGGGTTGTTCACCTACCTCTGTAGTGAGTACGTATCAAAAGTGGTGCATAGATGGGCGAACGACGGAACCGTCGTCCAGCAGTGTGTCGTTCGCAGCTCATTGATGCCAGAGGAGGCGGAGACTATCGCTGCATTGTTCACATCGACCACAGGGCCACAGTGCGACAAATCATCCGCAGCTACAACAGTGGTGATCAGGGCAATGTGTCACAGCACGCAGTTCATCGCAGCCTTCTGCACGTCGGCCTGCGTAGCCGAAGACCCAGCCGTCTCCCTATGCTCACTGCACGCCATGGCCAACAACGAATGAAATGGGCCCAAGATCATCGAGATTGGACCGTGGATGATTGATAGATAGTGGCTTGGTCTAACGAATCAAGATTCCTGGTACATCACGTAGACGGCCGAGCGCGGATGCGCCGATTACTAACGGAGGCTATGGCACCTGGATGATTTGTTGGGCGGAAGCAGGCCGACGGCAGCGGTGTTATGCTGTGGACGATAATTTCTTGGGCCACTTTAAGCCCCACTATTCCAATAGCACAATCCCTAACAGCTGTCAGGTATCTGAACACCGTTGCGGACCAAGTTCACCTATTCATTATGGAAAATGTGTTCCCTGCTGGTGATAGTTATTACCAACAGGATAACGCGCCATGCCACACTACCAGAATCGTCAAGAAGTGGTTCAAAGAACATACTGGTGACTTTCTGTTAATGCCCTGGACTCCAAATTCACCTGATATGAACCCAATCGAACATTAGTGGCTCGACATGGAAAAGCGAGTTCAAACTAAATCACCACCACCGCGAAATGTACGGGAACTGGAGGACCTGCTATTGACATTATGGTACCAGGTACCCCAGGATAACTATCGCCACCTCATCTAATCAATGCCTCGCCGAGTGGCCGCTGCTTTGCTATCTAAAGGGGGTCCCACAGATTGTTAGGTAGGTGGCCATAATATAATGACTCATCAGTGTAGTATTCAGAGAGATCAGATATCATGAGCTGATAATGATCCATCTTCACTAACGTGCAGATAGTATGTTGAGGATTGTATTGAACAATATGTTTATTAACTAGTACAGAGACGGATGATTCATGTTCTGCAAACAGGTGCACAAGGGCAGCAAGACAAAAAGCATTGGATTTTAGCTCTACAGACACTAGACCTTGACCACCACAATACATAGGCAATGTCAGATTCGTAGCAGCCACCTAATGTGTAGAATTCCATATAAATTCAACCATCAACGATTGGACTTGACGTAGGAGCAGTGGTAAGGGAGGTACCGTTTTGATGGTATGCCACAGCAACGACGCTGCCAGATTGTTGGTTGTACCTACCCCGGTGAGAGGTGAACGAGCGGACAGAATGCCACCTACAAAAAACAGCTTGAAACTTCTGCAAAAGCCTTGAATAGTTTTGAAGACGACTAGAATCAGTATTTCTAAGCAGGACACTCAAAAACAACCGACTTTTCGATGACCATGGTAAGTCCGGGCGGCCAATCAATGACCCGCACTATAACCCGGTTCACTTCACTTTATTTAGGCTAGCATCAAGAAACGTTAATTCATCATCATCACGGATAAAATCAATAGATCATTAGCATACGCAGATATTATAATCGCATGATGGCTGAGCTCATAAAGCAGAACGGTGACAAAAAGTCCTGCATAACTAATGGAGGAAAGGCACAAAGGCTATAGAGAAAAGCTGTCCAGAAATTGTCAAATGCCAGTAGAAAAGGATGCGGCCGCCGTCGTTAATGAGCCGAATTGAATATGCAGGGTAATTCAAAATGATTCATCTGATTTCAGAAGAGATTAATTCCATACCTATCAACCGTGTATGGCATCGGCATTCATCAAATGAAATAGGAAATCTCCGAGTTTAGTAGGTCACTATGAGAGGGCTCCACTGTCATTGGTGGGCCGCTTCATTGGAAGTGTGCTGTTTACCGTGTCCTCAACGAAGTGCTCCCTTGCCATTGGATTAGTCGCAGTGGACTCCATGACTTGGTGCTCTACAGTTGGCCACTTAGATCACCGGAACTTACATCGTGCAACTTCTTCTTTTCGGGGGTATGTGTTAAGGATACTGTGTACATGCCATCGTTGCCTACAACCCTGGGTGAGCTCAAAAAACGCATTGTTACTGCAGTGGAATCAGTGGAAACGGACATGATCGAACGAGTGAGCCTGCGCATTAGAAAGGTTACCTACAATCCTCAAACATTTTGGCAACATTAAAGTTGTGCAATGCATGCAAATTCGTTATCGTGGTTACACCGACTGGATGAAAGATTAAGCTTTCAAATTTTAATTACACAAGCTAAGGCACCATAATACTCAAATTTTCGTCATTTAGTGGTAATAGTTTACCTCAGAAAGATGAAAAAAACGGCTAAAAATTGGAGTCACAGCTGCAACAATCTGAGGAAAAAAAGAATTTTAGGAATCTATATGCAAATATGCAGTTCTATTGTGTTGATGCATATAATTTCATGTCGTTTTATTTCACGAGTGTTTCCCAGGTCAGCAGTGACGGTGCAGATGGTCAGGTGTATATCAAATTGTAGCCAGCAATGTCGTGTATCTAAATCATGTTGCGTTGTGTGATTGTGGCTAATGGTTTTTTGGTTTTCAGGTGTGGAAGTATGGAGTGTCAAGTAGACAGGAATGAATATTTCCGACATCTGCTCCTCTACGAGTTTAACAAGGGATCCACAGCCGACGAGGCTAATCGGAAAATTTGTGCTGTGTATGGGGAGGATGCTATTGCTCCGAGGACAGCCCGCAAATGGTTTAAAAGGTTCCGAGGTGGCAATTTTGGCCTCAACGACTCCCCACGCTCAGGTCGTCCATCTCATTTTAATGGAGATCGTTTGAAAAATCTCATTTACTTGAATCCGCGTTAAACCACACGCGAATTGGCCACTGAGATGGACTGTGATCCAGGCTACAGTGGTGCGACACCTGGAACGTATGGGAAAGGTCCAGAAATTGGGATCTTAGGTGCCTCACACTCTCACACAGGAAAACAACAATCAGCGTGTTGCCATATGTGGTTCCTTGCTCGCTCGTTATCGCAAATGGTCTCAGCAACACAAACCCTTTTTGTGTCACGTGTTGTTACTGGAGATGAAAAGTGTGCCTGTACGTGAATTTCAGACATCGGAGGGAATGGTTAAGCCCAAACAAGACGCCCACGCCACGTCCAAAACATGACCTTCATCCTGCGAAGAACATGTTGTGTGTCTGGTGGGACATGGAAGGCATTATTCACTGGGAAATGCTGCCGAGGAATCGGACCACCAACGCTGCACTCTATTATCCGCAACTCCACCGTGTGGAGCGAACAATTCAACAGAAACGGCCACATCGGTGCCATATTGTCTTTCTCCAACATGATAACGCACGTCCTCACAGTGCAAATCTGACGAAAACGACCATTCTGGGTATGAAATGGGAAATCCTTCCACATCCGGCCTATTCCCCAGATGTCGTCCCTTCAGACTATCACGTGATCCGATCTCTGGAATGCACTCCGTGGCAAAACGTTCAACAATGATGTTGATCTCCAGAATTTCCTTTACGATTTCTCTTCGCAGCAAAACCTGCACGTTTTTCAAGAATTGCATTGCTGACCTATCCAGACGTTGGGACACCATCGTAAATAATAGGGGGGGGGATAGATAGTTAATTGATTCCGTTTTCCCTTCTGATGTAATACATTCCTGTAGTGCGGTAAAAAAAACGGCATGAATTTATTCATCAACCCAGTACATACAAATATGCAGCACAATGCGAGATGTCACAGGAAGAAAGCGCGGCCCGTGAAAATTAAATAATATGTAGATTATATTTCTAATGAATAAAGCTTTAAAAATAATGTAGATTTATTAATAATGGATAAGACAGTTCGAAACAAAGGTATTGTTAACTAGAAATGTAAATTTAAGCCACTCTTCCTTAATTTCCAAGCGTTGACCAGCAGGACACTCGTATTTTACGTTAGCAAATGTTCAAAAATTCATAAAATCGTATTCTTAATTGCAGCCCTCAAATGTCGAGGGAAAAAAGAAATCCAAATTGGGCTTTCAGAAAAGAAACGTCTTAACCAAATGTAAATACACATTTACGTCACCACGCAGAAATGCACATTTGTGCCACCTAGTAGAAATATTATTCATCGTGTAAAACAGAAACTGTAGGATCAGCTTTTTCACATAATTTTGAAGGCAAAAATATTACTTCCCGTACAATTTTTTGGAGCGTAAATGCTGTGTTAAACGCCGAATATAATTTTTGTTCTAGTGTCGAAACTGTGCCTCGAGCAAATTAGAAAACGCTGCTGATGGGGGATGTTATATCTTCAGACAGACGGACAGATAAAGATTATAAGCGAGACCCCCCCCCCCACCAAAAAAAAAATCACTATTCCATTGTAATTATGAGCGAAATTTAACAATTGCATTTTTGTATTTAGAGTATTTGCTGCTGATGTCTGAAAGTAACGCCATGAAAAAGTAACAGCATTTTTTGCGAAATCAATATTAGACACTATTTTCTGTGGTAAATGGAAAAAAATATAAACCATTTTTATTACCGTAATGGAAAAAAAAAATAAAAATACCGTTTTTCTAAGAAAAAAAAGTAAATACCTATTGCCAGTTGCTTTGAGAAGTCTTTGTGAAAATAGTTGTATTATTCTCTTACGGATTTCAGTTCTGTGCTTTAATTATTGCCGAAAAAGAAAGAAGGAAGGAGAAAGAAAAATGCCATGAATGCTTTTGTATTTCGTGCTGTTATTGTAGAATTATTTTTAGTTGTGGAGCACGATTGCAATTATTCATCCTGGTTTCACGGTTTAGAAAACGAATTACGGCAGAGATTATCATCGTCGACTGGTTGCTCCCGAAAAGTGCAGTCACGCCTTTCCGATTAAAAAAAATACTGAATGAATGAAACCGATGCTTTGTTTGAGTTTGCATACTGCTCTGAATTACTACAACAGCTTTTCTGCTGCCCAGAAGAAATGAGATATACGGCGTATTGTCTCTTCTGCCCCAAACACAGAAAGCAATTCATGTTATCAGGACAGTAAGGGAAGCAAACTAAAATCTGGAAAACAAATACCAGTAATTCTTCCCTCGGTAATTAACGAGAGTGCTTGCTCTCAAAAAGGTATTAATATGCGAAGGATTCTCTTTAAACAAACGTTGCTCAAGCAGTGAAATGGGGCAGGAATGGCCTCCCAATGGTTGGGGTAAAAATAGGAAAACAGTCCATGAAAAGGAGACCTAAACCCAGAAATACTCTCGTCCCCATGGAAACAGCAGTAGGTGAAGGCGTCAGGGTCGAAATCATCCGCAAAACATTCGGCTGAAAATTTGCTTAATGATGAAAGAAACTTAATAGAAGCTCCGCAGAGTGTAAAAATTCGTTAGTTTTGTACAAATGCAAAGGCAAATGTCGGAGTATCCTGATTGTAACCAAGGGTGTCGATGAACTAAAAGCATATTTAATTAGGTTTCAAATTTAAAATATATAAATTTATTAATTCAATTTCCCTTGCAGTTAATGTGACCTCGAGATTTTTAGTTTTAGTGTAGAAATTTCAGCGCAGAATTAATACAGAATGTCCCACTTGCTACTTTACCCAAGTTTTTATTGGTAACATCGTGAACCGGGACGTCGCTAGGCTTCAGAATCTGGATGGGCGACGGCTGGGCGAGCATTATTTTTGGTGGGGCAAGCTTAATAGCAATTTGTTTTATACGAAACACTGAAAGAACGAATTTTTAATGCGTTTCACTACCCGCTACAAAGGAATTCGTGAAATCCCCACCGCCTCGATCTGGACACACACACACGGATCTGACTAGTTACCCCACTGGTGTAGGATACAAGTGTTACTATTGGGTTGTCGGAAACGTCATGACGTATTTTAGCCATGTTTTGCAAAGGTCAATTATTGATAGAAAGAACAAAGAACAATCAATGATATAATGCCCGTTTTGTTCGATCACCTTTTTGCCATCTTTCAGTGAGCTGCAGAATGTCTCGTTCATAGAAGGACCTGTCTTTCGTGGCGAAAAAGTGTACAAGGTGCTGATTTACAGCCTCATCTGAATTGAACGTTATACCACGCAAGGACTGTTGAAGAGAGCGAAACAAGTGGAAGTCTGACGGCGCAGGGTCAGGCGAGTATTCTGGGTGTGGCAACACATCCCACCCAAACTCCAATAATTTTTGGCGGGTGATCAAACTTGTGTGTGGTCTCGTGTTGTGTGGACGCTTCTGCATGATGGATTCGTTCAAACTGTCCAATTGCCGACAGTACACATTCGAACTGATTGTTTGGTTCCGTGGTAGGAGCTCGAAAAGTACGACACCTTTAAAATCCCACCACACTGAGACCAGAACCTTCCGCTGATGAATGTCTGCTTTGGATGTCGTTTGAGGCGAAGCAGCACGTCGGGACCAAGAAGACCGTTTGTGCAGCACATTGTTGTAAACAATCTACTTTTCGTCCTCAGTTATCAGTCGCTTCAAAAAAGATCGTTTTCCTCACGTTTAATAAGCATATCGCAGATTTTTATACGCGCCGTCAATTGAGCTTCTTTGAGTTCACGAGGAACCCACACATCGAGCTTGCTTACGTATCCCTGCTTCTTCAGGTGGCCGTGAACGCTTGAATGATGGATGTGCAATGTGTCTGCAATCTCTCGTGTCGTGTAACGTGGGTTTGACTCGATAAATGCCTTGATTTGGTCGTCATCAACCTCGGTTGGCCTCCCGGACCGAGGAGCATCGTTGAGGTCAAAATCACCAGCACGGAATTTTGCGAACCACCGCTGCACTGACGTTCTTGTAGAGCATTATCACCGTACACTTTATGCAACTTTTCACATGCTTGACACACGTTCTTCCCTTTACGGAAGTAAAACAGTAAAATATGGCAAAAATGCTCAGTTTGGTCTTCCATCTTCAATTTGATGTTAAATCTCCGCAAATCAACCAAATCGCTCACTATTCCTTTTACACTGCAGCTAGAATTGGCATCAGTCGAATGCCATAGCGATAACAGAGCTGCCATGCCTCTAGTACTTCCAAAGCCGCCGAACCGCCGTCGGGTGCCAAAATACGTCATGGCTTTTCCGACAACCCAATAGAACGTCGCCTTCGACTTTTTGCTTGCTCTGAATGGATCGTCTTACATCGCTTTTCAAAATTTTGCCTTTTTGCTTACGAAAACAGTACTGTACTTGAACAATTTAAAGGAAAATGTCGTTTTCGTTCATCTAAATCAAATTTTAACGTCGTGCCACGCAGACACAATACCTCCTCTCTCATCTCCCTTTAAGCCAGCGACTTTGTGCCTTGCACTCCTCTCCTGCATTGCAGTCTTAGGCCACTTCCTATACTTTCACTGTCCCGGGGAAGTCTTAAGAGCGCTAGTGTTGCTTTAGACTCCATTTTTCGCGTTGGAATCCCCTATTTTTCAAGCCAGCGACTTTGCCTTGCACTCCTCTCCTGCATAGCAGTCTTAGGCCACTTCCTGCACTTTCACTGTCCCGGGAAAGTCTTAAGAGCACTAGTGTTGCTTTAGACTCCACTTTTCGCGTTGGAATCCCCTATTTTTCAAGCCAGCGACTTTGCCTTGCACTCCTCTCCTGCATAGCAGTCTTAGGCCACTTCCTGCACTTTCACTGTCCCGGGAAAGTCTTAAGAGCACTAGTGTTGCTTTAGACTCCACTTTTCGCGTTGGAATCCCCTATTTTTCAAGCCAGCGACTTTGCCTTGCGCTCCTCTCCTGCATAGCAGTCTTAGGCCACTTCCTATACTTTCACTGTCCCGGGGAAGTCTTAAGAGCGCTAGTGTTGCTTTAGACTCCACTTTTCGCGTTGGAATCCCCTATTTTTCAACCAGCGACTTTGCTTTGCACTTCTCTCCTGCATAGCAGTCTTAGGCCACTTCCTGCACTTTCACTGTCCCGGGAAGTCTTAAGAGCGCTAGTGTTGCTTTAGACTCCACTTTTCGCGTTGGAATCCCCTATTTTTCAAGCCAGCGACTTTGCCTTGCACTCCACTCCTGCATAGCAGTCTTAGGCCACTTCCTATACTTTCACTGTCCCGGGGAAGTCTTAAGAGCGCTAGTGTAGCTTTAGACTCCACTTTTCGCGTTGGAATCCCCTATTTTTCAAGCCAGCGACTTTGCCTTGCACTCCTCTCCTGCATAGCAGTCTTAGGCCACTTCCTGCACTTTCACTGTCCCGGGGAAGTCTTAAGAGCGCTAGTGTTGCTTTAGACTCCACTTTTCGCGTTGGAATCCCCTATTTTTCAAGCCAGCGACTTTGCCTTGCGCTCCTCTCCTGCATAGCAGTCTTAGGCCACTTCCTGCACTTTCACTGTCGCGGGGAAGTCTTAAGAGCGCTAGTGTTGCTTTAGACTCCACTTTTCGCGTTGGAATCCCCTATTTTTCAAGCCAGCGACTTTGCCTTGCACTCCTCTCCTGCATAGCAGTCTTAGGCCACTTCCTGCACTTTCACTGTCCCGGGAAAGTCTTAAGAGCACTAGTGTTGCTTTAGACTCCACTTTTCGCGTTGGAATATCCTATTTTTCAAGCCAGCGACTTTGCTTTGCACTTCTCTCCTGCATAGCAGTCTTAGGCCACTTCCTGCACTTTCACTGTCCCGGGGAAGTCTTAAGAGCGCTAGTGTTGCTTTAGACTCCACTTTTCGCGTTGGAATCCCCTATTTTTCAACCAGCGACTTTGCTTTGCACTTCTCTCCTGCATAGCAGTCTTAGGCCACTTCCTGCACTTTCACTGTCCCGGGGAAGTCTTAAGAGCACTAGTGTTGCTTTAGACTCCACTTTTCGCGTTGGAATATCCTATTTTTCAAGCCAGCGACTTTGCTTTGCACTTCTCTCCTGCATAGCAGTCTTAGGCCACTTCCTGCACTTTCACTGTCCCGGGGAAGTCTTAAGAGCGCTAGTGTTGCTTTAGACTCCACTTTTCGCGTTGGAATCCCCTATTTTTCAAGCCAGCGACTTTGCCTTGCGCTCCTCTCCTGCATAGCAGTCTTAGGCCACTTCCTGCACTTTCACTGTCGCGGGGAAGTCTTAAGAGCGCTAGTGTTGCTTTAGACTCCACTTTTCGCGTTGGAATATTTTTCAAGCCAGCGACTTTGCCTTGCACTCCTCTCCTGCATAGCAGTCTTAGGCCACTTCCTGCACTTTCACTGTCCCAGGGAAGTCTTAAGAGCGCTAGTGTTGCTTTAGACTCCACTTTTCGCGTTGGAATCCCCTATTTTTCAAGCCAGCGACTTTGCCTTGCACTCCTCTCCTGCATAGCAGTCTTAGGCCACTTCCTGCACTTTCACTGTCCCGGGGAAGTCTTAAGAGCGCTAGTGTTGCTTTAGACTCCACTTTTCGCGTTGGAATATTTTTCAAGCCAGCGACTTTGTTTTGCACTCCTCTCCTGCATAGCAGTCTTAGGCCACTTCCTGCACTTTCACTGTCCCGGGGAAGTCTTAAGAGCACTAGTGTTGCTTTAGACTCCACTTTCCGTGTTGGAATCCTCTATTTTGTAAAGAAAACAAACAGCAATTACTAGTAACCCCTCAGCAAATTCCTGTCCATCCTCCTCATTTAGCACCCTGTCCATACAAACATAAAAAAGAGGCTTAAACTAAAGAATCGGAAGAGTGGAGAACAATTGCATTTTCATGGCTCTATGGATGCTATTTTGACCACCTTTCTACGGAGAAGTAAACAACGCACATTTTAGGGGGAGATACGTAAGGCTACATAATATAAAATGCAAGACTTATTACTTGGCAAAGTCCTGATTACATTTTAAAGTTAAATATATGGCACATTTTGAACTGGGTGGGTGGCAGGGTGAGCAAGGCAAATTTCAGGGTCGGCTCAAGATCACCTTCGCATCGCCTTGGCGACGTTCCTGATCATGAGAAATTACAGTAATTGAGTGATATTTGTTAAGATCATACCTTCATCCATGGAAAACAGAACCACATCACAAGAGATGTTGAAAGTGTCCGCCGTGGGCATTCAGACAGGCTTCAACACGAGACTCCATATTTCGGAATAATTACAGTAATTGAATGATATTTGGTAAGAGCATATATAATTCAATATTTTCTTGTTCGAGAAACAGAACCAAATATCATTCATGGAAAGCAGAACCATATCGTAAGAGATGTTGAAAGTGTCCGCCCTGGGTATCGAGACAGGCTTCAACACGAAACTCCATATTTCGGAAAGTTTGCGCCAGTTTGCCGTTCTAGGAGCAACTGGCGCTCTGTCTTTCCTTGTTTAAATCGCGTACTCACTGCCATTACCTCGCAGATTATTTAAATGTTAATATTTTCCCATCTTCGGTGGGGTTTTGAGAATATGCAGATGGCCCCTTTGCTACGGTGAAGAGTACTGTGCAGTGCTGTTGTGGGCTAGCTTTTCTTCTGTTTAAGAGGATTTTCAGTTGCGGTCTTTGTTAGGACGAGCAACAGATATGCAAACGGTATGAAAGCCGAATTTTTGCAACCCCGACAATTTAAGTAGGGGACAGAGTGAGTAGTGGATCCGTCTGCGGATGGTCTTGTGGTCAACGTTCGTGACTGCTACGGAAAGAACCTCAGGTTCGATCCCAGGCAGGTACGAACGTTCAAACCACTAAATATCCGCCGTGCGTCGGTCGGACCCCGGGTACTGTACCCCCCGGTAATAAATGAAGGAGTCTTTCTCCCCCTTTCTTCCTCCTCGCTTCCGTGGCACTTTCCTATCTGGCACTCCAGGCCAAATCTCCTAGCTTCCTATTTCTAAGGTTTGTTTAAGGTCTTGGGTCAGACACCCCCTTCCTAAAATCCTCTAGATATGATCTGATCTGATCTGAGTAGTGGATCCTATGTGTTACTCGCGTGCTAGATGAGTGGTCTGATTTATTAGGGTGAGCCACGGATTTCCAAACTTCAGAGACAGACAGAGCCTCCTAAGTTAAGAGCAATAAAGAGAGGGACACACTCTATGGCAAGAAAACTAGTCCTGTAAAACCAAATTAGGAATACCAGACCCAAATTTATGAGCTCCGAATTGATGTCCACGCCCATCCAGTGTTTAGAGTGTTACCAACTCTGCGGCCAAAATATAAGAAAAAATTACAAACCGCATACACACCCGACGATCCTCGCGGCGTATCTTTAAGAAAGAAGCAGTTCCTTACGCGTCCTTTGGTAGCATATACAATGAAGAGCAATTGAATTAGAGATACCTGTCTAGTAACGTGTAGCACCACCGTTCGGCCTGATGACGGCGACGATTCGTCTCGGCATGGGCTCGACAAGACACCGGAATCGTTGGGAAGCCATACGGATCCACGACCCCTGAACAAGTTCCCACAGATCTCGAAGATCTGATGGAGGGGGTCAGAGCCTCGAACATCTCTCTCGATGGCATCCCAGATTTGCTCGATGGGATTGAGGTCAGGTGACCTAGCTGGCAAAGGAAGCGAGGTCACGTCGGTGGAGTGTTCATCCAAGCATTCGGATACAATTCGGGAGCGATGGCACGGTGCATTGTCTTGTTGCAGGATGAGGTCCCCAGTGGGATGTTGAAGACACACAAACGGGAGGAAATGGTCGTCCACGATATCCCGGTAACGTTGACCTGTGAGAGACGACGTCACACGTACCAGGAGTCCCATTTCAGTCTACGTAAACAGTCCCCAGACGAGAATGCCACCCCCACCAGCTTGAAGAGTACCCTTCTGGCAAGAAGGATCCATCGCTTCATGTGGTTTGCGCCGTACTCGTATCCTGCCATCCGCATGTACCAACGTTAATCTCGACTCATCAGTCCAGGCAACATTTTCCCACATGCCTAGGGTCCAGTGGCGATGTTCCTGCGCCCATGCTAATCTTTGCACCCTGTGATGTGCGGTCAGCAGCGGTACCCTCGTGGGACGATGGCTTCTGTACCTCATAGCGAGGAGATGGTTCTGGATGGTGTGGCTGCGTACACGTTTTTGTGCACCAGCGTTAAATTGCCGAGTGAATTCTTGCACTGTGGCCCGTCTATCCGCTGTTACAGTGCGAGCTACCCGACGATAACCCAGCTCATCCACACGCTGTTGTCCACGGCAGTTGGGCCTTGCAGGGATGGTTTTACCAAATTCGATGTACTCACGGTGCACCCGTGACACAGTGGCTCGTGAAAATCCCTGTGCCTGCACGACTTTCGAGATGGAGTGACCCATTCGTCGGGCCCCAACAATTTGCCCACGATCAAATTTGCTTAGATCCTTCGTCTTACCCATACTGCTTCCGACTCTTACTGATTCCCGTCGCATCAATCCTTATATTGTCGGATCGCAGCATACGTCGTGTCGTTTCCGTTTACAGGGCCGCCCACAGCGTTACATTTGCATAACGCCAGCTGTCTCTAATTCAATTGCTCTTCAGTGTAGGATCAAATGTTATTTTTTTCATTAATTCTTTTGTCTTCTTTTTTATTTTTAGGTGGCTGATAATTGATTCAATGTTAATAATAATAATAATAATAATAATAATAATAATATAAAAGAAGGAGTAAGAAGGCTAATCAATATATCAGATCTTTGCAGAAAACTAGAGAAACAAATCAAACAGTTGTTCTCAGGGAAAAAACACATCATCACTACAGCAGTGGCTGCAGCTGACGAAGACTTTACCCACTGAACATGTCAGTTCCTTCCTCAGTCAGAAAACAATTCAAATCCACTGCAAAATTGGAGAAGCAAAATTCTTCACGGTAAATATCCAAAGTCCCTAGATCTGGAAAGCAATGACAAAATCCCTTTACTAGAATGGTTGTAAAATGGTCAGCTTTATCGAGAAATCGAGGGATTGTTCATTAGGATTCAAGACCGCGTTATAGAAACTCAGCGCTACAAGAAACACATAATGAAAGTTGCAGATGATGACACCTGTAGAATGTGTGGAAAAGCCAATGAAACCATAGAACAATATTTCAGGCAGCTGCTATGTTCTTGCTCCAAAACAGTACCTAAATAGACACGACCATTAACCAAGATCCTACATCCAGAGCTTAGTGTTAAATATCACCTTATCCAAGGCAATATTACACCTTATTACAAGTACTAACTAGAACCTATTCTTGAAAATTAGAATTACATCATTAATGGAACTAACCTATCATCACAGACAAGGCCATTGACCGCAATGGACCTGACATTGTAATCGTAGACAAACACTGAACAAAACACAAGTGAGTGATGTAGCGGTTACACTTACATAAAACATCTAAAGAACGGTATCTGAGAAAATATCGAAATATGTGACCCTGCGAATAGAAATCCAAAGGGTCTGGAAACAAAAAATAACACTGATCGTATCTGTTGTCATTTCGGCAATCGTAGTGGTACCAAATAACTTTCTGAAAAATCTCGAGGAATTAGGATTGCCACAGAGACTGCTTCACCCAATCTAAATGGCAGTCATTCTTCAGACCTGCCACATCACTAGGAAATTCCTGAATTTCCAGGCTTCAGATTAATATATCCGCTTTTTACTCACACGTTCTGGGCTGGAAAGTCAACGACGAGAGAAATAATAATAATCCAAACTTATTAAGTTTAGAAATGTATTCTTTTAACTTAAACGAAAACTTATTTTAAGATTATTGTAATATTATTGAGGGGGGGGGGGTCAAATACAATTGTGGGGGTTAAGTCCCACCTCTGAAAGGTCTAGAGATGCCCTGACTCTGACTACAGCTGGCTTTCTAAATTAGGTAGTTTTACTTCCATTTCGAGATTTCACTTTGCGTGAATTATGACCGAAAAAAACTCAGATAACATGGAAGCTACGTTCTTTATTACTTCTCCTGCAAAACTTACCGTGATAAGTACTGCGTCTGTTTAGTGATAAAAACTCTTTTACAAAGGAACCTTAAGCTTTACGGGATCCTTGACCACTTGCTGCATTATCCTTCAAAGCTTAAAAGCAACAGCCCGTAACTTCTGTAGCAGAAGTAAATTCAGTTTGTCGGATCTGGAGCATTCATAAAGCCTGAATTCGGGGCAACGAAAACGCCTGTGCTTAAAGGCTGAGTGACCTACTTGGTTTCTCCCCTTAACCCCCCCAACCCGGAGGAAGAAAAGGGAAGGAAAACTCATACGTCTCGGAAACCATTGTTCGAACCTTGCGTTCTTGAAATGGTACTATGCCTGAATAAAAGAGTAGAAGAAATAGGGATTTTGTTATTTCTTCTGCTGTTGTCTGCTAAGGTTTTTTTCTTTCTTACTGCTTTGTGACAGTCATCAGATTAGAATTACTGCTATTGTAGTGTCTTAATTATTGATATGAAAAAAAAAGGGGGAGGGGTGCGTTCTTCATACATAGGATTGAGTTGATGCGTGCTTTTATTATGAAAATAAATCTACGGGCTGGGAAATATGAGAAAAAATTCAGGAACATTGTACTCCAGATTTGGAAAACTGTTTTTTCATTATGAGTAATTTCGCGAAATACTCGCAGTTTGGAGACTAACCGATGTATTTCTTTAGTTGATTTATTTCTCTTATTCCAGCTCATTCGGATTAGGACGAATTCACAAGACCATATATGTCAATTCATAGCTGGGGGATCATAGCGATGAATTTCATGACCGGTTGATTGCGCCATCTCTGCACAGTCACCCGATTGGAACACCATCGAGCCACACTGGTGAATTCTTAAAAATATGCTACGAGGAGCCGAATCCCTTCCTCTCCCAGAGCTTGACAATTTCCTTTATAAGGAATGCTTTATGATCTCTATGGATACTTTATGATTTATTTTAATTTATTCCACGCAGAATGCAAGTTGCATTACGAGCAAATGGTATCCAACATCATATTATTTTGCCCACACCCTCTCTCCCTCTGAATTTTTTTTTTTTTAGGATACGGATGGGCACGTCGGTAGTTACTCATTACCGAAACATCGATGCATCGATAGTATCGGTAGTTACTCATTACCGAAACATCGATGCATCGATAGTATCGGTAGTTACTCATTACCGAAACATCGATGCATCGATAGTATCGGTGAAAAACTCGATATGCCGCCTTGGTGGCTCAGTCGTCTAATCCAGGCGAGGCATGGATGTTGTGTTTGTCTTACGGTACTGGATCTCTCCCTTGCCTGGAACCAGTGACCCTAAATTAGGGAACGGGCGACTGCTTATAGCCCATTGAGTTGCTCACGGTGGTCGTTAAACCTCCAATCAAAAAAAAAAAAAAAAAAAAATTTACCGAAACATCGATGCATCGATAGTATCGGTGAAAAACTCGATATGCCGCCTTGGTGGCTCAGTCGTCTAATCCAGGCGAGGCATGGATGTTGTGTTTGTCTTACGGTACTGGATCTCTCCCTTGCCTGGAACCAGTGACCCTAAATTAGGAACGGGCGACTGCTTATAGCCCATTGAGTTGCTCACGGTGGTCGTTAAACCTCCAATCAAAAAAAAAAAAAAAAAATTACCGAAACATCGATGCATCGATAGTATCGGTGAAAAACTCGATGTGCCGCCTTGGTGGCTCAGTCGTCTAATATAGGCGAGGCATGAATGTTGTGTTTGTCTTACGGTACTGGATCTCTCCCTTGCCTGAAACCAGTGGTCCTAATTTAGGGACGAGCGACTAGTTATATCTCATTGAGTTGCTCACGGTGGTCGCTAAATCTCCAATAAATAAAAAGAAAACTCGATGTTTCGATGTTTTTTTTCTAATGAGCGCAAGAGTTCGTACTTTTCAATCTGCAGCAGCAAATGAGCACAAATTTCTGTCCAGTATAAAGGTAATTAATCACCTATTCAACATCGAGTAACCAATAATATTTGCTAAAATCCTCGATGCATCGGTGGAAATTTCGACGGTTTTTTCAATGTATAGGCTTCCGTACCATCGAGGAAAAGAACTCGATTTCGGCCGGCGAATCATGGACCAAAACAGCCAATAGAAAAATGATTATTTCCTTCCTCTTTATGGGAATGCAACAAAAAGAAATTCATTTACTTTTCGTAGAAAATATTCTTCACCAGTTTCAAACATAGGTCAGGAAACCTCGATATGTTTTCGATGTATCGGCTTCTGCAACATTGAAGTTAAAATTTGGATTATCAGTGGCAAATCATCGATGTTCAAAAATGCCGAAGTTTTATGCCCATCCCTAGTTTAGGGAGTTAACGACCAACATGAGCCACTCTGAGGACTACAAGCTATCACCCGTCCCTAATTTGGGGTCACTAGTTGTAGGGAACAGACAGAGCCAGCGCATCAGATGAGCACACCACTCATGTCGCATTCGGGACTCGATCTCGTGGCTCATCACGGACAAAGGGTCAGAAGCCAGCACTTTAGACTACTTGCCCATCAGGTCGGCTCTCTGTGTGTCTGTACAGAAAGCTTGGCGATTCTTTTTTTACATATCCTGGTTCGAGTTTAAATTTTTATGCAAGGTATGTGGAAAATCATTGTCCTGTGTCCACTCGTTTTCGTTTCTCATTAGCGTAAAAACATTTGGACGCCTACTTTTTTTTTTATTGAAGGTTTAACGACAACCGTAGGCAACTCAATGGACTATAAGCAGATGCCTGTCCCTAATTTAGGGCCACTGGTTCCAGGGAAGGGACCATTGGCCCTAACTAAGAAACGGGCAACGGAGAGCGATTGCCGTAAGACAAGCGCAACATCCATGCTTCACCGGGATTCGAACCCAGACCCAACCCTGGCGAATAGTCATAAGCCATCACTTAGACCACTAAGCCACCGGGGCAGTACACCAACTTCGCTGACATCTTCTGCATATCCAAGTGCTCATGAATTATGAAGACAACACGTTCCCCGGATATCTCCAGTGTCTCAGCTATTATTTTAGCCGAGATTTGGCGATCTGACAAAATCAAGTCATGAACACGATCAACAATTTCGAGTGTTGTCACTGTTGAAGGCTTCCCAGATCTTGCTGCATCTTTGGTCTCAAATTCTCCATGCTGACAGTTTGGCACACCATTTCTTCACAGTAAAATGTGAAGGGCGCTTGTCACTTAACGTTTGTGTCATACACTCATAGCATTCTTTTTCAGTTTTCTTCTGCAGGAACAGAAACTTCATGAGAGCCCGGAGTTCCATATTCGAAATTTTAACACTTTGCATTGACATGATTCAATTCAGGACGTCAAACATCTGCAAAAAAATGAGCTGAAAATTGGCACTTTACAAAACAAAAAGACACTCTTTCGAGCTGCAGTGACAAAATAATGCTACAATTACAGGAAGTGGTCTAGGCTGAAAACTTTTCGGCATTCCCAGGTAAGAATGGCATAAATTGCACCTGAACTTTAATTCTGATTCCCTGAAATCATTTCAAATGACACTATACCTCTAAAAAGCCTTGCTTCATACACAGTCGAGTCACATTATTGTGACCACTTTTGACGTCAACAGCGCGTTGCCAATGAGAGAAGACACGTGTCGTCAGCTGGCTTGGAGAGTATATATGTGTGCTGTAAGCATTCTAAAAACGTATCACTCGTTGCTGTCATGGATAAAAGGAGTGATTCATCCGATTTGCAAAAAGAGATTATTATCTGCTTTCGGGCCAAGTGTGGCAGTATTTCTGAAACAGCTTAGTTTGTGTACTGTTGGCGTCCTGCTGTGGTTAAAGTGTATCGTGATTGTAGAAATCGCACCATTGCTAATAAGCGACGTGGAAACTGCGGAGCACCACGTGCCATTGATGTGAGAGGTGAACGTCGGCTTCGAAGGTGCATGAGGGCCGATTAACACGCTACTGTAAAGAAACTCACTGACCGAATGAACCATTAGGCTATCGGACGTGTGTCTAAAAAGGCAGTTCAGAGAACCCTGCTGCGTATGGGGCTCCGATGCAGACGGATGGTCACTGCACCCATGCTAACGAAGGTGCATCGGCAGAAAAGGCTTACATTTGCACGGCAGTATCGGAATTGGACCTCCGCTGATTGGCAAAAGATTGCTTTCTCCGATGAGTCACGTTTTCTGCTACATCGAACGGATAGACGTTGGCGTATAAAGCGGGAAACATCGGAGAACAAACACTCTTCATCCATTGCTGGCAGAACACAAGCTGGTGGGGACAACGTTATCGTCTGGAGAATGTTTTCGTGGGATTCTCTGGGTCCACTCATAACTGTGGAAGGCACTATTAACTGAATTCTTTATGAAGTGCAGACCACGTACATTCATATATGCGGATTGCCTTCCCTGGGGCGTATGGGATCTTCCAGAACGACAATGCGGCGTGTCATATAGCTAGAAATGTCTGAGAGTGGTTGGAAGAGCACGATGAAGACTTCAAAGTACTTCTCTGTCCCCCTAATCCCCGAGACCTAAACCCAATTGAGCATCTGTCGGACCACCTTGATCGTGTTGTTGGCTCTATGGATCTTCTACCACGCATCCTCCAGCAGCTGTCAGATGCACTGCTGGCTCCACATACCTGCGAACACCTTCCAGCACCTTATTGAGTCACTCGCAGCCCGTCTAGCTGCTGTCCGCGCGGCACACGGCGTTTACTCTGGATTTTCTCCGGTGGTCATAATAATGTTACTCGACCGTGTAATACCTCAGACCTCATCCTGAATTCAGAGCTAATAATAAGTGCATGTTCAACGCTGTTAGCGGAATCCGACCCAACCGCCTCGGTGGCGCAGTGGCCTAAGCGATGGCCTGTGATCATTCATCCGAACGGGGTCCGGGTTCGAATCCCGGTCAGGCATGGATGTTCTGTTTGTCTTACGGCACTGGCTCTCTCCCTTCCCTGGAACCAGTGACCCTAAATTAGGGATGGGCGACTGCTTATAGCCCATTGAGTTGCTCATGGTGGTCGTTAAACCTCCAGTAAAAAAAAAAAAAAAAAAGAATCCGACCCAATAGCGTTAACGGAACTGTAAATCTGCATGTTTTCATAACATGTTATACAGGCATCATGACTTGTTCCAAACGCACCGATGAACTACATTTTTGCTCCAGAATTGAAACCTGTCTTTCTGAAATTAAGACGTGAAATCACACTCCATCCACTGAGACAAACTCGCTTATAACATTATATTTGTAATCTGTACCTTTTAATTTCTTACTCCGAACCCTTCTGGGGCAGGTGAGTAAATCCGAGGACTCGCGCGATGCCCGAGTCGCTGTAGACAAAAGGTTCAGGTTCCGACTTGAACCCGAAAGAAATGTATGTCTTGGTTTCGAATGGTAGTTCTCTACAGTTCTGACCAATATACTGTACACCGGATAGCTGAAGCATTATGATAGGCGCGTCTTAAAGGAAATTGAAGCAACTGCGTGTAAACGATGGTGCACTTGAATGCCATGAAACGGTACAAATAATACCTGATACTGAGCTCTGTTAATCAGTGTTGTTGTTGTTCTTCAAATGGAAAAGGCAGCAGACTTAAGGAAGTTTGAAAATGGCCAAATTGTAATAGCCAGAGGACTAGGTCAGAGCATTTCCGAGACGACAAGACTTCTCGGCTGCTGGTCAGCTTCAGGTACTAATAGTGGTCCGAGGAGGGAAACCAAGAACCGGTGTGGCCGATCATGGCTCATCTTTGCTAGAGCTCAGCGGAGAATATCCTGTATGGTACAGGCCAACAGAAGTGAAACTTGTGGCGCAATTCACCAGTAATTTGAATGCTGGTGATGGGAGTAATATGTAACAACACACGTTAAAAATGGGACTCCGTAGCAGCATGCAGCTTTCAGTGCCCATCCTCGATTCACATTCGAAAACATCTACAATGGGCACCCGAGCATCAAAACTGAACTTTGAATGCTTGGAAGAAGGTCGTGTGGTCCGATGAATTTCGTTTCCTGTTGCCCCATATGGACGGCCCGGTGCGTCGTTTACCGAGGAGACGTGTTATCACTATGGAGCAGCGTGGGACAAAAACAAGCTGGTGGAGGATGTGTAATGCTGTGGGTAATGATCTTCTGGGAAAACCCTGAGTCCAGTCATACCTGTGCAGTAGAGCTCATTTAAGAGGGGGCTATGGGAGCTGCTGGCTCGTGCCCCGCATTTTCAAGGGGCCCCAGAATTATGCATTGGGGATTGAACAATTAAGAGAGTACAACAGGTTGTTGTTTTTTTTTTTTTGGAGATAGCACAGCAAAAACTATAAGAAACTGCCATGTGAAAAAAAATCCATCGCTTTTTTAGGAGGATTCCGCAAAAAATATAATCTCTCCGAGTCCATCCTCAAATCTTTCGAAAGCATTGCAGAAGTTATAACGAAGTAAATTTCTCCGTCATCCGGCTCCCCTCACTCCGGAGTAAGTAGCTCTCCCAACTGAGATACGCGGACGTATGCTCACGCTGCTATCTGCCGTTATCTCATGTGCGTCCTGCGTGGCCGGCACGTCACCCCCCCCGAATCTTTCGAAAGCATTGCAGAAGTTATAACGAAGTAAATTTCTCGGTCATCCGGCTCCCCTCACTCCGGAGTAAGTCGCTCTCCCAACTGAGATACGCGGACGTATGCTCACGCTGCTATCTGCCGTTACCTCACGTGCGTCCTGCGTGGCCGGCACGTCACCCCCCCGAATCTTTCGAAAGCATTGCAGAAGTTATAACGAAGTAAATTTCTTGGTCATCCAGCTCCCCTCACTCCGGAGTAAGTCGCTCTCCCAACTGAGATACGCGGACGTATGCTCACGCTGCTATCTGCCGTTATCTCATGTGCGTCCTGCGTGGCCGCCACGTCACACCTCCCCTTCCCCGAATCTTTCGGAAGCATTACAGAAGTTATAACGAAGTAAAATTCTCCGTCATCCGGGTCCCCTCGCTCCGGAGTAAGTCGCTCTCCCAACTGAGATACGCGGACGTATGCTCTCGCTGCTATCTGCCGTTATCTCATGTGCGTCCTGCGTGGCCGGCACGTCACACCTCCCCCCCGAAAGAAGGCCGGGGGCATGGTCCACGGATCAGCCAGGACCATGTATCGCTGTAGGCAGTTATCCGCTGAAGAACGTACATTTGAGAACTCCCAGTGAATTTGGTGTGTGGATCGTAACATCACACACATTTTTATTTTTCGAAGCGCTGAAGAAGGGATTTTCTTATTTTTCCTGTCCGGCGGTGTGGAGAGAACATCCCACCTTGCGAGAACTTTAACGCCAGATCATTCTTGAAGTTCGGGTACCAATATAACGAAGTAAATTTCTCCGTCACTTTTGTCCACGCGGGGCTTCGAAACCGGCGTGGACAAAAAGTCGCTCTCCCAATTCAGCTACGCGGACGTATGCTCTCGCTGCTATCTGCCTTTATCTCATGTGCGTCCTGCGCGGCCGGCACGACACAAAGTGTTTTTGCACACATCTGTAATTGGGTGTTAGGGGAAATTTTCATACATTAAGAATTCGTTTGAATCATGATATTTGGATCATATTATTTTGCCCACTACTTCGACATAATTTCAACAAGCAACCCTGAGGGCTTGAAGGGGCGGGATTAAAGTAGAAGTGAACTGGTATCCCTTTTTCATCAATGCATTTCAACATTTTCTTGCTACTACTGATTCGTCCATGAATCATGAGATACACACTTCAATACGGCGGGGATATTCTTATGGCTTCCTCACCATATTATTGGAATTTATCCCCCTGAGTATTTTTGTTCATTCACATATAGTGAAATCCTAGATGTGCCACTAATACTATGGCCCCAAAATACTGTCCAACCCCGGGCCCCTTGCTTTCTTAAATGTGCTCTGCTGTGCAGGAAACTATGACGTATATCACCTACCTAAACATCATTGCAGACCAGGTAAATCCTTTGATGGCAACGGTATTCCATTGTAGATTAGTGCCTTCTTTCAGCAGGATAATGCTCCATGCCGCACTGCCCGTATTGTTCGACAATGGTTTGCAGCACATGAAGAAGAATTCTAGGTGTTACCCTGGCCTCCAAAATCCCCAGACATCAATCCAATCGAGCATCTGCGATTGGTGTTGGAACAGCATATCCGACTTGTCGCGGCTCAACCGCGTAACTTACAAGAGTTTCAGGATCTGCTGGTAACGTGTGGGTGCCATCTACCACAAGAACCTTTAGAAGAAATGTGTCGCTTATTCCTCGCCGGGTAAGAGCTGATTTGTCAGCGCGAGGGACTTGGGAAGCAGTTTATCGGCTAAACATCTTCCGTGGTTCAGAAGTCACGTTAAGCTGTTGGTCCCAGGGCAGGGACTCTTTCTTATAAAAAAAAAATCTAACATCGTCCCTTGGGGATTTGTCCGGGAATATTCAGCCATTTTGTAGCAAAAGTAGTAACCGGTCGAGGTTAACAGCTAACATTCTTTTAAATTATGTATTACGGAAATTTAATAATTGAAGTAATGGATTTTTATTTTTCTCAAAATATAAAATCAGAATATCAGCGACGATGTATGTGGGGCAAATTCTACTGCTGCTGTATGACTAGTTTTTTTTTCTTTTTTCGTGGTAGAGGTTAACAACCATAATGTGCAACTCTAGGGGGTATAAGCAGTCGCGTTGCCCCTCCCCCAATTTGGAGCCAGCGCTGTATGACAGAAACACTACACATTCCTCGAACCAGGACCAACCTCGTAAGGCTTATCAGAAACATTCGCTTCGGACCATTTGGCCACGGTATGTAGGTTTCAACTAAAGGCCTTCACTAGCAATGAAACTACGCTAAATAAATACGTGTACTCTTCTCAGCCCTTCTCAGACCACTGCTGGACGAAGGCCTCCTTCAGTTCTTTCCCCTTTTCTTTGTTCTTGGCTATGGTTGACCAATTTTTCCCAACAAATTTTGTCAGTTCATCGCTCAACCTTCTTTTAAGGCGTACTCTGCTTCGTTTCCCTACTTTCGGAATCCAGTTCGTCAGTATGGTGGTCCCTCGCTCGTCCTCTCTCCTGGATAGATGTCCGGCTACTTCCATTTTAGTCGCTTGTGGTAAAAAATGATGTTTGTGATACGAGTTTGGCTTGTTATCCAGGTGTTCACTTTCTTACCTTTTAATGTGATGCCTAGCATCAGCCTTTCCATTTTTAACACGTATTTTGTAAAAAACGATCGTGCTTATGTTATCGGTTTGTCCGTCCGTCCGTCCGTCTATAGACACCATATCTCTGCTTAGTCCGATCCGAAAAATCCTTTTAGCATTGGGAAGCTTGAAATATGCGAATGATGATCCTTTATTTCGTTTTTTGTTTTTTTACGATGTACAATTTCGCCGCTAGAGGGCATAAATGCAGATAATGTTGAATTCAAAATGCATTTTATTCCATCCGATTGAAAAAATTATTTTATCTTTCAATTCCATTTATGTCGAAGAGGGGTTTAGGTATAGTTACTTTTACAAGTTACGCATATATTTTCCGCTAGGTGGCGTAAAAGTAAATTACGTTTTCCCCGATATCTCTTCTTCTGAAACTCCGATTTGAATTTTTTTTTTTCAGCGGATACAGCTCCTGAGGAAAAATCTTTTGCATATATTTATAATTTTGGTAAATAATAATTTGGCCACCAGGGGACGTAAGTGTTAATTTTTACTTCTGATGTATTTGCCATAAAATCTGAGCTTCTAAAATCTCGATTGCAAAAATTATTTCATGGACCGATGGCACTCACGACGATAAACCCTTTCGGAATATTTTCTTAAAATGTTGCATGGTTTCTCTGCCATGGGGCGTAGATGTACATCCCTTTTTTTTTTTGTCAATATCTCTGCTTCTAATGATCCGATTTGAAAAATTCATTCTTTGTTGGATAGAATTTGCGATGTGACATGCTTTTCATATAATTTCAAAATTGTCAAGTAATTCATAGACTTTCCGCTAGGGGACGTGAAAGTAAATTGCGATTTCCCTTATATCGCTGCTTATAAAACTGCGATTTGAAAAATTCTTTCTGCTCCGGATACAGTTCCTGGTGGGAAATCTTTTGCACATATTTTCTAATTTTGGTAAAAAATGGTTTGGCCACCAGGGGGCGTAAGTCTTAATTTCTGCTTCTGATGTATTTGCAGCAAAATCTGAGCTTCTAAAATCTCGATTGAAAAAAAATCGTTTGTGAACCGATACTACTCACATCAACAAACCTTTTATGAATATTTTCTTCTTAAAATAATGCATGGTTTCTACGCCAGGGGGCGCAAATGTATATCTTATTTTCGGCAATATCTCTACTTCTAGGAGTCGGATTTGAAAAATTCCTTCTTTGTTAGATAGTGTTTCGGGTGCAAAATGTTTTTCATATAAATTCTAAATGTTCAAGTAAATCATAGACTTTCCGCTAGGGGGCGCAAATGTTAATTGCGTTTTCCGCGTTATTTCTGCTTCTAAAACTCCAATTTGAAAAATTATTCCTGTATCGCATACAACTCTGATGGAAAATGTTTTTCATACAATTTCTAGTATTTGGTAAAGAATGGTTTGGCCACCAGGGGGCATAAGTGTTAATTTCTGCTTCTGATGTATTTTCAGCAAAATCTGAGCTCCTGAAAACTCAACAAAAATTTGTTTTCTTGGACTGATACCTCTCACATCGAAAAACCTTTGGAGAATACTTTCTTCCTAAAATAATGCATGAATTTTCCGCCAGGGGGCGTAGATGCATATCTTATATTTGTCCATATCTCTACTTCGAAGAGTCATATTTGAATTTTTTTTTTTTTTTGTTGGGGAGCGTTTCAGCTGTGAAATGTATCTCATATAAATTCAAATTTTTCTTAACGCACAAACCTGCGACCAGAGGGCGTAACTTTACGATTCCATTTACAGCAATATCAGAGGGATTAAAAAACCCGATTGAAAAACTTCTTCCCTCCATCAGATACTATTGTTTTCCATACCGGGGTTCCATTGACTTTGAATAGCTTTGATAAATTTAATTTGCGTCAGAACGGATTCAAACGACGTGCTCATTACACCAGAAAATTCGGTGTCATCATTCTTGTTCTTTGAGCTGTTACAAGATTATTTGTCAGTGCTTTTGTCAGAGTCCAGATTTCATAACCTTATGCAATATACTTCCAGTCTTCTATGACTGGAAGTATACACTGGTTAAATGTGTTCTTTTTAAACAGAGTGGAACATCACTGTTTTGAAAAATGCTTTTCAATTTTCCAAATGCTCTCCAGGCAATTTGAACTCTTCTTCTATTTATTTGCCTTGGGAGTCCATTGTTTAGATCAATGAGATGCCGTAAGCATGTGTATGAGGTGACTGTTTCTAAAAAACAGTTTTCTAGAACTATGTTTTTTGGTGTTACAAAATTATTAAACATGATTTTAGTTTTCCGTTTATTTATATTTGGACCAACTTTTCTGCTTTCGTGATTCAGATCTTCTATAACCACATTTAGGTCTTCTGGAGTGTTTGCAAAAATGATGATGTCATCTGCATATCGTAAAAGTGTTAAGTTTTTGTTATTAATTTTTATACCTAAATTACTCCAGTTTATATTATTAAATATTTCTTGAAGAACTGCAGTGAAGATTTTGGGTGATAGAGAGTCCTCTTGTCGGACATCTTTTTCAATTGGTATTCTACTGCTACATGGGGGAAGTTGGATTGTTGCTGTTGCGCTGTAGACTATCACTTGGAGGTCTATGTATTCCCCAGGAACTCTCTGATTTCGAAGTGCTTTGATTATTGCATTGGTTTTGAATCAAACGCTTTGATTGTTGCATTGGTTTTGAATCAAATGCTTTGATTATTGCATTGGTTTTGAATCAAACGCTTTGATTATTGCATTGGTTTTGAATCAAACGCTTTGATTATTCCATTGGTTTTGAATCAAACGCTTTGATTGTTGCATTGATTTTGAATCAAACGCTTTGATTGTTGCATTGGTTTTGAATCAAATGCTTTGATTATAGCATTGGTTTTGAATCAAAGGCTTTGATTATTGCATTGGTTTTGAATCAAACGCTTTGATTATTGCATTGGTTTTGAATCAAACGCTTTGATTATTGTATTGGTTTTAAATCACACGCTTTGATTACTGCATTGGTTTTGAATCAAACGCTTTGATTACTGCATTGGTTTTGAATCAAACGCTTTGATTATTGCATTGATTTTGAATCAAACGCTTGATTATTGCTTTGGTTTTGGATCAAAGGCTTTGATTATTGCATTGGTTTTGAATCAAACGTTTTGATTACTGCATTGGTTTTGAATCAAACGCTTGATTATTGCATTGGTTTTGAATCAAATGCTATGTAACGAGTTAATCAACGCTTTGTAACGAATCAATGCTACGTATGCAAGTTAAAACGTAGTATTAAACACGTATATAGTAAAATAAAATAATCACAAACCCAACGCAGGCTTCCTGCAATTTAATTTTGAAATCCTATATTTCTAATATTTATAAAGTTATTTCGATCAAAACTTTCTGAATTGTAAACGAATGAAAAACGGGATTACACCTCTGCACAACACAAATTCTGAAGTTGTAAATTCGTTAATTGGTGTAAATATGACGTGAATGGTAAGTCTGATAATATCCGAAAACTTAAAATTTTCGTCGTCCTGGAGAGGAATTGAATCCGCGTCTCCCGGCTAGCTCCCGAGTATGCTAACCATTACATCACCCAGAACGGCCAAGTTTTAAGTTTCCGATTAATTTGAATATAACCATCGCAGGATTCGCTAGTCGAAACATTCGGCATTCATATATAGCGAATCTTAAAAAAATCACACGGATGAATTCTAATCCTCCAGATTCGCAATATATGAATGCCGGTTGCTTCGACTAGCGAATCCTGAGATGGTTTTATTCAAATTAATCGGAAACTTGAGACTCGGTATTTGTGGGTGGTGTAGTGGTTAGCATAACCGGGCGCTATCCGGGAGACGCGAGTTCGATTTCCGCGTCAGGACGACGAAATTTTCAAGTTTTCTGATATTATCTGACTTGCCATTCATGTCATATTTACACTAATAAACGGATTCACAACTTCAAAATTTGTATTCTAAATTGTAACTGTATTAGAGAGAAAATAAAAAAAAGAGAGCAAAAGGTTTGAAAGTACCTTTGTTCTCAAAAGCATCTATCTAAATAATTATTGGGAGAAAAAACTTGTTCACGTGCAGCCGAACTGCACGTAACACATCTGCATGTTACAAAGAACAATGCGTTGAGTCCGTGTCATATGATTTCCCTCGCTCTCACTCGTGCTGACACTCTCAATCCATTGTTGTTCGGACGCATCAACGTCAAAGAGCATTCGGAGGTGCATCGAGTGGATTAGTTCATCCGAATTCGCAGGCGACTGCATTTTCGCGGCTTCTGTGGGGTTGTTTTGGACGCCGGCGAAAGAAACCGCTTTCCAATCAAACTGGCGTACCTTTCACCAAGAAGGCGTGAACCCATAGCGGTACCGGGGGATGATGCGGACGGCCTTTCCGATGGTCATCCAAGGCGGATGCGAGGAGTTTCCAACGCAGAAGGAATGGAAATGGGACCCTATGGTCTGGCAAAGAAAAGTGATTTGGTCAGGTACAAACTACACTTAACCAGTTAATTTTCTTATTTCATTTGACCTCTTTACGAAAACTCTCTGTTACTCTTCATTTAGAGTAATTCAAAGAATTTGTATTGTATTTCATCATCATCATCATTATCAACCATTATCAATTCACTGTTGGATGAAGGTTTCTCCGAGTTTCTTCCACAACTGTCTGTCTTGAGCCACTCTCCTCCATGTTACTCCGGCATGCTTTCGAATTTTTCTGGGTCTTTTTCTGCCCGCCCGAGTGGTCTTCATCTGGGTCTTTTTCTGTCTTCCCGAGTGGTCTTCTTCTGGGTCTTTTTCTGTCCTCCCGAGTGGTCTTCTTCTGGGTCTTTTTCTGTCCTCCCGAGAGGTCTTCTTCTGGGTCTTTTTCTATCCTCCCGAGTGGTCTTCTTCTGGATCTATTTCTGTCCTCCAGAGAGGTCTTCTTCTGGGTCTTTTTCTGTCCCATGGAATCCAGTCTAACATTTCGGTTGTTCTTCTGGCAACATGTCCCTCCCATTGCAATTTCATCGATTTTACTCTTATCATGATGTCTTCCACCCTTGTCATTTTCCTTATCCACGAGTTCCTCATCTTTTCTTTTCTTGGTTACACCAAGTACGCATCTTTCTGTGCTTCTTTCAGTTGCTTGCCGGCTTTGCATGTCTTTTTTAGTTAAAGTCCATGTCTCTGCTCCATACGTAAGAACTGGAAGGATGCATTAATTAAACACTTTTCTTTTAAGACATAATGGCATATTGCTCTTGAAAATTGTACTGTTTCTTCAAAACCTCTCCAGCCAAGTTTTATACACAGATTAATTTCCTCATCAATGTGACCCTAGCTTGATATCTGGTATCCAAGGTAAATGTAGGTATCACTTACCGCCAGCTTTTCCCCCGAAGTTCATTTTGATTCCGTGAAATGAAGAGTTTTATCATTTCTTGCTTTTACAAGAAATGATAAATCTTCATTTCTTGTAAAACCCTTGTACATCACTTTTATCTTCTGAAAATTAATTTTTAATCCCACTTCTTTACTCTTGTTGAGTTAAATAATCTCCATCATGTATTCATGTATATATATATATATATATATATATATATGTATAAATGGTGATTATTTAACTCACCTCCATTTTTCATCCATTTATCTTTTAATCATTGAACTGGGAAAACAAAGGGATAAAGAGTAATGGAGGTTATTAAACTCACCTTCGTTTTGCTGATGACGTAGTGATTTTTGCAACTGCCCCTTCAGAGCTGCAGAGTGTGATCCAGGAACTTGCTGACGAAAGTAAAGAAATGGGATTAAAAATGAACTTTCAGAAGACAAAACTGATGTACAGTGCTTTTACAAGAAATGGAGATTTATCGATTGATGGGGAAAAGCTGGAGATAACCGATACCTACATTTACCTTGGACAACAGATATCAAGCGAGGATCACACTGATGAAGAAATTAATCGACGTAACGTATAAAACTTGGTTGGAGAGCTTTCGGAAGAAAGAGTGCAACTTTCAAGAGCAACATGCCATTATGTCTTAAAAGAAAAGTGTTTAATCAATGCATCCTTTCAGTTCTTACATATGGAGCAGAGACATGGACTTTAACTAAAATAGACATACAAAGACATGCTGACAACTGAAAGAAGCATAGAAAGATGCGTACTTGGTGTAATTAAGAAAGATAAGATGAGAAACTCTTGGATAAGAAAAATGACAAGAGTGGAAGACATAATGATCAGAGAAAAATCACTGAAATGACAATGGGCTGGACATATAGCCAGAAGAACGGACCACAGATGGACAACCGAAATTTTAGATTGGATACCAAGGGACAGAAAAAAGATCCCGAAGAAGAGAGGTGGATGGATGAAATCCGAAAACGTGCCCGAATGATATGGAAGAGAGTGGCTCAAGACAGACAGTTGTGGAGGAAACTTGAGAAGACCTTCATCCAGCGGTGGATTGATAATGGTTGACAATGATTATGATGATATCATCATCATCATCATTGTCAACCATTATCAATCCACTGCTGGACGAAGGTATCCCCAAGTTTCCCCCACAACGGTCTGTCTTGTGCTAGTCTCCTCCATGTCACCCCCGCATGCTTTCGAAATTCATCCACCCATCTTCCATGTGGTCTTCTTCTGGGTCTTTTCCTGTCCCTTGGAATCCAATCTAAAATTTCGGCTGTCCATCTATGGTCTGTCCTTCTGGCAGTATGTCCAGCCCATTGCCATTTCAGGGATTTAACTCTGATCATGATGTCTTCCACTCTTGTCATTTTCGGATCCACGAGTTCCTCTTCTTATCTCTCCTGGTTACACCAAGCATGCACCTCTCCATGCTACTTTGAGTTGTCCGCAGCCTTTGTATGTCTCTTTTAGTTAAGGTCCACGTCTCTGCACCATACGTAAGCACTGGAAGGATGCATTGATCAAACACTTTTCTTTTAAGACGTAATGGCATATTGCTCTTGAAAATTATGCTGTTTCTTCCAAAAGCTCTCCAGGCAAGTTTTGTACGCCGATTAATTTCTTCATCAATGTGACCCTCACTTGATATCTGCTGTCCAAGATGAACGTACGTGTCTGTTACCTCCAGCTTTTCTCCATCAATTGATAAATCTTCATTTCTTGTAAAAGCATTGAACATCACTTTTGTCTTCTGAAAGTTCATTTTTAATCCCACATTTTTACTCTTGTCAGCAAGTTCCTGGATCATACTCTGCAGCTCTGATGGGGTAGTTGCAAAAATGACTACGTCATCAGCAAAACGAAGGTGGGTTAGATAATCTCCATTAATCTTTATCCCTTTGTTTTCCCAGTTCAGTGATTGAAACACATTTTCCAATGTGGCATTAAAGAGCTTCGGAGATATGGTGTCACCTTGTCTCACTACCTTTCCAATTTTTATGTGTGTTGTATTTTCAAACAGCCGAATCTTTGCACTTGCATTTTCATAGATGTTATTAATTATATTAATGTATGCATCTTCAATACCGCAGGATTTCAGAGCCGTTGTAACTGCTGATGGTTTCACCGAATCAAAGGCTTTTTCATAATCGATAAAAGCCATGCACAATGGAAGTTCATATTCCCTCGCTCTTTCAATTAGTTCTCTCAGTACGTGGATATGATCTATTGTGCTGTAGCCACTCCTCAATCCAGCTTGTTCTCTCGGTTGAGCCATGTCCAGTGTTACCTTCAAGCGGTGTGAAAGAACTTTAGTGAAGATTTTATAAACCACTGATAGGAGGCTGATAGGTCTGTAGTTCCTGAGATCCTCAATGTCACCTTTTGTATGTAGCAGGATCATTGTAGCGTTGTTCCAATCCTCAGGAATCTTCCCTTCACTAAGGCATCGAGTGAAAATTTGGGCGCGTACTGTTTCGATTTCTCCACTTGCTTCTTGTATGATGTCTACAGTAATTCCATCTTCTCCTGGAGCTTTTCCCCGCTTCATGTTTTTGATTGCATGTGCAACTTCTGCTGGGAGGACTGGAAGAACTCTGGTACTGGTACCTTTCATGATGTCTGGAGTACATGTATCATCCCTTTCATATAATTTGGAGTAGAAATCTCTCACTCTTGTCAAAATTTCGCCTCTATTTCTTGTTACAGAACCATCTTCTTTTCTCAGTGCCATAATCTGTTTTCTTCCCTTACTGAGATGTCTCTTTGCTATCTTTAGGCTTTGGTTGTTTTTAATTGCTTTCCTGACTAGTTCACAGTTGAATTTCCTTACGTCTTCAGTGATACTTTTTCGTACTGTCTTGCATAGCTCTATATATTCCACTTTGGAAGTCACATCTTCTTTAGTTGTTCTCATCACTCTTCTTTTTTGCATCAACATTTTGGTTTTTCCTGATAATTTGTTCACATGCAACTTGTTCTTAGACCCAGCTACTTTTGTTGCTGTTTCCATAAGAGCTTTGGTTACTTTTCTGTTAACTTCAGAAATATCCACTTCTTCCGATGTTAGGCCTTCTAAAGCAGAGAACCTGTTCTTCAGTTCCAACTTGAAGGTATTATGGTGTTTTTAAGGTTGGTTATGTCAATATATTTTGTTTGTCTTATAAGCTTGCCACGTTCGAGTTTAGTGTTGAGGTGCATCTTACATCTCACCAATCTATGGTCACTACCTGTGTTGAACTTGTTTAGCACACTGCAGTCTTCTATGACGAATTTTTTGTTACACATAATAAAATCAATTTCACTTCTCGTCCCATTTGGATGTCTCCATGTCCATTTCCTGTGTGGCTTTTTCTTGAAAAAGGAGTTCAAGATGAAAAACCCTTCTGCCTCTGCAAACTCTACGAGAGTATTTGCACGCTGGTTTCTATTGCTGTGACCGAATTTACATACTGAAGTTTCATTCTGTTGCCGGTGCCCTATTTCTGCATTGAAATCTCCCATAATTATCTTTAAGTGCTGCTTACCTTTATTATTTAGATGACGAATTTCCTCATAAATTCTTCAATTTCTTCTTCAGGATGTCTTGTGGTGGGTGCATAAGTTTGAATAATCTGAGCCTGGTATCTTCTCGAGAGTTGGAAACGCGTCGTGCAGCTCTGTCAGAGGAACTTTCAACTTCTACAACTTTATCCTTCAGTTTCTTGTTTATTATAAATCCAACACCACTAGTTCTGCCAGTATCTGTCCCACGATAGTAGAAGAGATGTCCACTTTTCAGTTCAATGAGATCTTCTCCTTTTCTCCTGATGACATTTATATATATATATATATATATATATATATATATATATATATATATATATATATATATATATATATATCATCATCATCATCATCATTGTCAACCATTATCAATCCACTGCTGGACGAAGGTCTCCCAAGTTTCCTCCACAACAGTCTGTCTTGTGCCAGTCTCCTCCATGTCACCCCTGCATACTTTCGAATTTCATCCACCCATCTCCCATGTGGTCTTCTTCTGGGTCTTTTCCTGTCCCTTGGAATCCAATCTAAAATTTCGGCTGTCCATCGATGATCTGTCCTTCTGGCAGTATGTCCAGCCCATTGCCATTTCAGGGATTTAACTCTGATCATGATGTCTTCCACTCTTGTCATTTTTCGGATCCACGAGTTCCTCTTCTTATCTCTCCTGGTTACACCAAGTATGCACCTCTCCATGCTTCTTTGAGTTGTCTGCAGCCTTTGTATGTCTCTTTTAGTTAAGGTCCACGTCTCTGCACCATACGTAAGCACTGGAAGGATGCATTGATCAAACACTTTTCTTTTAAGACATAATGGCATATTGCTCTTGAAAATTATGCTGTTTCTTCCAAAAGCTCTCCAGGCAAGTTTTGTACGCCGATTAATTTCTTCATCAATGTGACCCTCACTAGATATCTGCTGTCCAAGATAAACGCATGTGTCTGTTATCTCCAGCTTTTCTCCATCAATCGATAAATCTTCATTTCTTGTAAAAGCATTGAACATCACTTTTGTCTTCTGAAAGTTCATTTTTAATCCCACTTCTTTACTCTTGTCAGCAAGTTCCTGGATCATACTCTGCAGCTCTGATGGGGTAGTTGCAAAAATGACTACGTCATCAGCAAAACGAAGGTGGGTTAGATAATCTCCATTAATCTTTATCCCCTTGTTTTCCCAGCTCAGCGACTGAAAAACACCCTCCAATGTGGCATTAAAGAGCTTCGGAGATATGGTGTCACCTTGTCTCACTCCCTTTCCAATTTTTACGTGTGTTGTATTTTCAAACAGCCTAATCTTTGCACTTGCATTTTCATAGATGTTATTAATGATATTAATGTATGCATCTTCAATACCGCAGGTTTTCAGAGCCATTGTAACTGCTGATGGTTTCACCGAATCAAAGGCTTTTTCATAATCGATAAAAGCCATGCATAATGGAAGTTCATATTCCCTCGCTCTTTCAATTAGTTCTCTCAGTACGTGGATATGATCTATTGTGCTGTAGCCACTCCTGAATCCAGCTTGTTCTCTCGGTTGAGCCATGTCCAGTGTTACCTTCAAGCGGTGTGAAAGAACTTTAGTGAAGATTTTATAAACTACTGATAGGAGGCTGATAGGTCTGTAGTTTCCGAGATCCTCAATGTCACCTTTCTTATGTAGCAGGATCATTGTAGCGGTGTTCCAATCCTCAGGAATCTTTCCTTCATTAAGGCATCGAGTGAAAATTTGGGCGAGTACTGTTTCGATTTCTCCACTTGCTTCTTGTATGATGTCTACAGTAATTCCATCTTCTCCTGGAGCTTTTCCCCTCTTCATGTTCTTGATTGCATGTGCAACTTCTGCTGGAAGGACGGGAGGAACTCTGGTACTGGTATCTTTCATGATGTCTGGAGTGCATGTATCATCCCTTTCATATAATTTGGAGTAGAAATCTTTCACTCTTGTCAAAATTTCGCCTCTATTTCTTGTTACAGAGCCATCTTCTTTTCTCAGTGCCATAATCTGTTTTCTTCCCTTACTGAGATGTCCCTTTGCTATCTTTAGGCTTTGGTTGTTTTCAATTGCTTTCCTCACTAGTTCACAGTTGAATTTTCTTACGTCTTCAGTGATACTTTTTCGTACTGTCTTGCATAGCTCTATATATTCCACTTTGGAAGTCACATCTTCTTTAGTTGTCCTCATCTCTCTCTTCTTTTTTGCATCAACATTTTCGTTTTTCCTGATAATTTATTTACATGCAACTTGTTCTTAGACCCAGCTAATTTTGTTGCTGTTTCCATAAGAGCTTTGGTTACTTTTCTGTTAACTTCAGAGATGTCCACTTCTTCCGATGTTAGGCCTTCTAAAGCAGAGAACCTGTTCTTCAGTTCCAACTTGAAGGTATTATGGTGTTTTTTAAGGTTGGTTATGTCAATAGATTTTGTTTGTCTTATGAGCTTGCCACGTTCAAGTTTTGTGTTGAGGTGCATCTTACATCTCACCAATCTATGGTCACTACCTGTGTTGAACTTGTTTAGCACACTGCAGTCTTCTATGACGAATTTTTTGTTACACATAATAAAATCAATTTCACTTGTTGTCCCATTTGGATGTCTCCATGTCCATTTCCTGTGTGGCTTTTTCTTGAAGAAGGAGTTCAAGATGAAAAACCCTTCTGCCTCTGCAAACTCTACGAGAGTATTTCCACGCTGGTTTCTGTTGCCGTGACCGAATTTACCTACTGAAGTTTCATTCTGTTGCCGTTGCCCTATTTTTGCATTGAAATCTCCCATAATTATTTTCAAGTGCTGCTTACCTTTATTATTTAGATGACAAATTTCCTCATAAAATTCTTCAATTTCTTCTTCAGGATGACTTGTGGTGGGTGCATAAGTTTGAATAATCTGAGCCTGGTATCTTTTCGAGAGTTGGATAACAAGTCGTGCAGCTCTGTCAGAGGAACTTTCAACTTCTACAACTTTATCCTTCAGTTTCTTGTTTATTATAAATCCAACACCACTAGTTCTGCCAGTATCTGTCCCACGATAGTAGAAGAGATGTCCACTTTTCAGTTCAATGAGATCTTCTCCTTTTCTCCTTACCTCACTTAGCCCCACGATGTCCCACTTGATCCTTTGTAGTTCCTCTTCCAATTCAAGAAGCCTTGAATCAGAAGATAGGGAGCGTCCATTGTACGTAGCCAAGGTCAGCATCAGATGGCAGCCTAGTCCGGTCCTCCGGGGATTCTTAGCACCCTCTGCCTTCATGTCGCACTGGCCGCTGCCTTGGCCAGGTACATTCCAGCTGCCGGAGACTGAGGGCCAAGATTTAAGTTGTGGAATCATTTTGGAGGGGGTTTGGCCATAACTCACCACGCTGGCCAAGCGGGTTGGTGAGTGTGGGATAGAATTTCCTCTAATCCCGATGGTATAGTTATACCGCTATTGGCGGTCGTCAGAGCCCCTTTAGTGGGAACAGGATGCACCACGAGAAGGCGGGGTTGACATTTGTCAAGGAGAGGCTGTGATGTTACGCATCACCTGACCTTACATCCCATATATATATATATATATATATATATATATATATAGGTTAATGGATGCAAGCGAAATTGTTAACTTGTGCTAGGTCATGCAACTCTAAGGAGGACATGACTTATATATATATTTTTTAAACTATTTTAGGTGGGAATGTTACTTGCATCTATGGCCTTGCAGAAACCCATTTCCAACTAGGTCTTCGTGGAAGTGAGAAAATGCAGAGTTTTTGCTGGTCCTTGATAAAGCCAAGGCTCAGTATTCTCGACACCTTCTACATTCAGTTGTTTTATTTTATTTTTTTATCTTTTTTCCTTTTGATCACACAGGTAGATACATAACCTTTTCTATGTTGTACTAGGTGTGAGTCAAAATTATATATGTATTTTTTTGCTTAGGTATCTTCTTTATAGAATGTGAATTCTGAATTTTCAAAACTGCTGCGTTGCGCGTTTTGATTTTCAGGTTATTTTGCACCCTTCGTTTTAAATTCTAAAATTTTTTCCTTAGTCTTCAGTTTTGCTCTTTAGTATATATATATATATATATATATATATATATATATATTGATCAGGTATAAACTACACTACAGACTTCGGCAGATCTTCATCCAGCAATGGGTTGATAATGGTTGATATGATGATGAAAATTATGTTGTATACGTATCGTCATCACTTTCAACTATTATCAGTCCACTGTTGGATGAAGATCTTCAACGGCCTGCCCAGAGCCAGTCCCCTCCATGTCACTCTAGCATGCTTTCGAATTTCATCAACCTATCTCCCACGTGGTCTCCTTGTTGGTCTTTTTCTGTTCCTCTGCATCCAGTTTATAATATCATAGTTGTCCAGCAGGGGTCAGTTCTTTTAGCAACATGCCCAGCCCATTGCCACTTGAGGTTCTTTACTTTAATTATATCTTCCACTCTTGTCATTTTTCTGATCAATGAGTTCCTCTTCTGATATTTCCTGGTTGCATCAGGCATGGACCTCTCTATGCTTTTTTCAGTTGTTGCACCCACTCTACGTCTTTTTTAATAAGGGCCCATAAGTAAGAACTGGGAGAATGCATTGATTTAACGCTTTTCTTTTAAGACGTACTAGTAAATTTCTCAGGTGTGATCCTCTCCTTGACATGCAGCAGTATGTCATCCCCGCCTTGTGGTGCATCCTGTTCCCATTAAAGGGGTTCTGACAGCCGACAAATAATGTTACAGTCGAACCCTTATAACAAAGTTGAAAGGAGAGTCTCAAAAACATTCGATATATGTTCATTTAGTTAGAGAAGGACGGATAAAAAAATGGGTTATTTTTGTCACATTACATTATGTCCGGTGAAAATTAGTCAATCATAAATTCTTTGTCGATTAATCGATGGGAAACAATACTTGTTAATTGAAAATTATAGCTAGCAAAATAATATGAGTGTGATCCGCAACAAGCAAAAATTTGATGGATGTAGAACAATAAAGTAACTGACTATGAAATTGAGATTTCGCCATTTCCATGTTACATTGGATATATGAGCTAATTCTTGCTTGCTTTGTGCTTTTTAATCAACTTCCTCTGACGCGCTGATTAAGACTTTTCTAGATGCAAAATAAACTCGAAGATTTGCAAAACAGAAATTAAGTGATTGAATGATGGCGAGGGAAAGGGTGTGACGTACCTGCCAGCAGGACGCACACGACATAAAGGCAGATAGTAGTCAGAACAAACGTCCGCGTAGCTCAATTGGTAGAGCGACTTATTCCGGAATAAGGGGACCCGGGTTCGAGCCCCGGCGTGGACGAAAATGACGGAGAAATTTACTTCGTTATAATGGCGCCCGAACTTTCCGGATGACTCGGCCGTTCAAAATCTCGCATTGGTGTGATGTTCTTTCCACACCGCGAGAGAGGAAAAATAAGAGAATCCCTTCTCTAGCGCTTCGAAAAATAAAAATGTGTGATGTTGCATTCCACACACTAGATTGACTGGGAGTTCTCGAGTGCACGTTCTACAGCGGATGGCTGCCTGCAACGATTCATGGACACGGCTGACCCGTGGGCCATGCCCCCGGCCCTCTTTCGGGGGGGGGGGGAAGATGTGACATACCTGCCAGCAGGACGCACACGACATAAAGGCAGATAGTAGTCAGAACAAACGTCCACGTAGCTCAATTGGTAGAGTGACTTATTCCGGAATGAGGGGATCCGGGTTCGAATCCTGGCGTCGACAGAAATGACGGAGAAATTTACTTCTTTATAAGGGATAAAAGACACTTACCCAGGAGATGTATGTTTGACAAACGTGATGTAGGGAGCAGGATGTAGTAAAAAACCCAACTGAAACATTCTTGTCTTCATGCGAACTGACGTGTAAGGTAGCCACGAGGTGTTGTCATCAGCGGGTAATTTCTTATTTTCCAGTGAAAGAGGGAGGTTTTAAAACTGGTTGAGAATGCCATTTTTCTTATTCGATGATAACCATGCTGAGCTTTGACATGAGGTTTTTGCAAACAATTTCACTTATTTACAAAATGAAACTAAATGTTTGACACACAAGAAAAATTATCTGATCCTAATAGTGCTTTTTATGCTGAATTCAAAATACACTCTTTGTCATAAAAATCCGCGCACCAATAAGGAGGCGTCGGATTGAAATGAAATTTTAGTAGTGAGATGGTACATACGAAGGACAGAAGTGATTACAATATCGCAGCAGCAAGAGGATTTCCCGCGGACAAACGGTACACATTCCGGTCAGCGTTTGTACCGCATCGGACCACCTCGTGCTCGGATACATGCGGTGATATGGTCCGGCATGGAGTCAAAGACACGCCGTATGTTATTCTGGGACAGATTGGCTCACACTTCTTGCAACTGACGCTCTAAATCACGAACACCGGGACATGGATAAAGCCGGCGTCCCATCTGGTCCCACACGTGCTCGATGGGCGAGAGATCAGGTGATCTGGAAGGCCACGGAAGCGTCGAAGCATTACGTAGACAGTCCTGGAAAACCCGAATCCTATGCAGACGGGCATCATCTTGTTTGAAAATGGCTCCGTATCGCCTCTCCAGGAAAGGCAGCAGGATCTCCTGTACGTAGCGCTGGGCTGTCAATGCCCCTCGGATCACTACGAGAGAAGTCCGGCTGTCAAACGCGATGGCTCCCCAGACAATCACGTCTGCAGTTCGGGACGTGTGCCGCTCGCTGTACAGTGAGGTTGGGATTGTGGAGCTCACCTGCGGTCCTCCACACTCTGACACGGTGGTCGTCCGTTCCCATACAGAAGCGGGATTCATCGCTGAACACTACACGTCACCAGTCCGTAGCATTCCTCGTTGCTCACACCACTGCAATCGACGCCGACGATGGTCAGGTGTTAATGGTAGAAAAAGTAAGGGCCGTCGAGAGTGAAGATTCGCCTCTACCAGGCGTCTGAAATGGTTCTGGCGGACACAGGAGTCCCTTGTACAGCCGCCACGTGTCTCTGGATATTGGTCAAGGACGTCGTTGCATCTGTGCATGCAGCTCTCACGATCCCACGGTCCTCTCTGCTGGCGGTGTGTCTGGATCGTCCAGAGCCAGCCCGCAGTGTCTGGGTGCCTTCCCGTGTCTATTGCTCCCAGCACGATCGCTCCGTACTGTCCAACCGGCCCAAATGGCTGCCGATCCGGCGCGGCGGCCACCATGCCTCTCTCATCCCGACGATACGGCCTCGTTCAAACTCTGTTAGTTGCCTGTACGCACATCTACGGCGGTTCCTCGGCATGTCCGCTCAGGGACCTCACCTGACCCTTACCGTGCACTTCGACACGAATGTGAGTCCCCTGCGCGGCACCTTATAAGCCCCAAAGATTGCGATTGCAGCATGCGGAATCGCACGAAACTTTAATCATTTGCGTGTCTGCCCTCCCCGTAGCTATTCGCCGAGTTTCGCGTTAATCGCACGGTTTTTTCTTCATGCGCGGATTTTTATGGCAATAAGTGTATGTTACTAGTTTTTCTCTATCACACAGGGATTTTTAGTGACACAGGTTAAATCTGAAAACAGAAATGAGTATATTTACGTACATTTATAACACTATATCCATATTACCTAAAAAGTGACATTTGACAATTTACTTCTGTATTTAGCATCTGGAACATCCCTGTTAAGTGTCCAACAATGGTCAGCAAGCATGCTGGAACTCCACTTTTCCTGGCACTTCTTTTCCATAAGATGAAATCTTTCGCCATGTTTTTTGCTGATGGCACTGAGATTCTAAGGGAAGAAATCCACGTGGGATCCCAAAAATGAACTTTAAGGGACGTATTACACCTCATATCTTAGAATGAATGTAAGAGTTCACTCAAAATGTCACGGTTGTTCTCTGCTTTAAAATTTCCCCAAAACTTTTCCGTAACGCTTTTGAATGATCTCCACGCTGTTGTTTTTAACTTGGCTTAATACTGAATCATATCTCTAATTTGAAGGCCCACAAAAACGGCTTCTTTGATTTTAGCATGACTTAATCGAAGAAACTTTCCCTTCAAATAAGCAAACCTAGCACCATTTTTATCCATGTCCTTAACAAAGGTTTTAGAAAGCCCTAATATTACAATAATATTTTCAGGGTTGACCAGTGTGGGGTGTGCAACATATATTCCTGTCCAAGAGTAAGTGATTCATGCTTTGGTCATTCCTTCTTGGTGTAATGACTTTTCTTGTCTCGACTATCCCACTCACACAAGAAACAGCAAACTTTAGTATACCCCAGCTGCAAACCAAGTAACAGCATAATGACTTTTAAATCATTCAACGTTTCTGGCATAATTATCTTTAATTTTAACCTATCAGCATTTTGAACAGTAAAACTAAGACACCCTTTTGAATTTTTTGGTTTTCAGCTTTTTCTAGATTGTCGAGAAATTCAAGCAGGCAATATTCCAAAACCACCATTTCGATATTTTTGGTTTTCCGACATTTCTAGGTATCCGGACTTGACCTATCAACATGCCAATTTTCAGATCTCTGGGTCATTTAGAAGTGGACGAACAATTCGCGAAAACATTCAAGCAGACAATGTTCCATAGCCACCATTTTGATGTTTTTTGGTTTTCGCACTTTTGTAGACATAACCTTAAGACCTATCAGCATACCAATTTTCAGATCTCTAGATCATTTAGAAGTGGTCGAACAGTTAGCGAAAAAATTCAAGCAGGTAGTGTTCCAAAGCCGCCATTTTTGTTTTTTTTGGTTTTCGGACATTTCTAGGTATACGGATGATAAGACCTATCAGTGTACCATTTTCAGATCTTTAGGTCATTTAGAAGTGATCGAACAATTTGCGGACGGAAACATTCCCATTTTCTCACTTTGCTTTACACTTTAGTGCTAAAAGTCATGGGATACGTACCTAGAATTGTGTAGGATGTTCTCTAGCCCGGCGAAGTGCAGCAATTCGGCGTGGCATCAATTCCACAAGTGGCCAGAAGACTTCTGGAGCGATGTTGAGCCATGCCGTATGAACATCCGCCCCAATTCTCTGGTAGTTGTAAGTACAGGATCTTGGGTGCTAATGGATCTTTCCACCACATCCCATAAGTGCTCTATTGGGTTCATGTCTGGCAAACGTGGTGGCCACACTATCCGTCAGAACTGTCCAGAATGCTCCTCGAACCAGTTTTGGACAACTTGGGCCCAATGACATGGTGCATTGTCCGCCTGGAAAATCCCATCGTTGTTGGGGTACATGAAGTCCATGAAAGGCTGCAAATGGTCACCCAGCAAAGCAACAAAGCGACTACTGGTTAATGGCGTGTTTACGAGGACCAGAGGACCCAAACCGTGCCACGTAAAGACACCCCACATATGTATGGAACCCCCACCATCTTTCACAGTACCTTGTTGCCAGCTCCGGTCCATGGCTTCATGGGAGTCCCAAACCCTACCATCAGCTCGTAACAAGTGGTAGCGTAACTCATCGAACCACGTCACATGTTGCCACTCTGTAGGGTCCAATTACCGTGTTCACGAACCGAGGTGAGGCGCTGTGTCCGATGTCGTGTTGTTAACAAAGGCACTCTGGTGGGTGTTATGATCCCATACGCCATGGACACTAAACGTACGCTGTACTGATCTGATGGATGTCTCTGGTACCTCCTGCATTGAATGTGGATCTTATTTGAGCCAGTGTCGCATGACTGTTAGCATGGACAATCCTGGTCAGTAGCCGCTTATCACGGTCATTCAGCACCCGTGGTCAGGCCACTGCACTGTCCACGGTGGGTGATAATGCCTTCCATGAGGTATTCTCGGTACACACGTGACAGCGCGGATCGATCAATTTCCGAAGTCGTGCGAACAACTTCGGAAATTGGATGTCCCATCCGTCCGGCTCCCACTACCATGTTAAAAATTTGCATACTGCTATTCCATGACTTTCAAGTACTTTTTGGAGTGCTTGAGATGTAATCTATGTATATATACATAGCTTAAATCTCAAGTACTCCGGCGAACGGCTCCAATTATCGGAAATTTTCCGTAATGTTTCCGAATTTTCAGATTTTTCCGTTAACACTTCTTAAAAACTGCGATTTCCGTTGTTAACCGAAGAAATATGAACGGGAGTATCTCTGTCAATTCACGTATGAAAAATCCGTGAAATTCAGGTTTTTTTCTTCCTTCCATGGAAAAGGTGGAATCAGGATATGCTTCGTTAATTCGCGAAAGGAATCACGGAATAAAGCTCGCGAATTTCAGGAAATGTTTTACAGTGCACTGGGAAAGAAGAGAGCTGCGTCGTGGAACAAACTCACCATTCGTGCCTCATGCGTGTCCTGAAATCGGATTCAGTTTGGACGACTAGCCAGAACCCCGCGCCTCAATCCATTCGCCCACCGGGGAGGCGATGTATTAAATTATATTCGGAAAATGGCATATTAATCCAAATAAATTCCGCACTCATTGTAAATATATTGATAACTTTGATCACTCTTGTTCGACAATGGTTTTCCTTGTTTTGAAGAGAATCTTATTTTCCAAAACGTGGAATCATCTGAAACAGCTGTTCGCGATGTTACGAGAGTCATCGTAAGGCAGAGCGTATAACAGTATTGAATACAATACATAAAGTAAAGGTTAATGAGGACAATAAGAAAAAAGAGAAAATACAATGGATTCATAAATTACCTCAGAAGTAGTCGTACGTCAGTCGTCCATTTTATTCTATTATCATTGTTCACACCAGACTCTCTTACAGACTGATGCTGCAGGGCTGACTTTGATGAAAAAAATATATTATATTTTGAACATTAATATTAAATTCGTATGCTTGGAGTAGCTTTCGTCTGTATTACAGAAATGGTTTCCTCATTCCGTTTTGTAAATCCCAGTCATCAGTACTTATGTGCGCTCCTGTTAAGTGAACACCCTATGTCTCTTTTGACGTACATTCCTTAATAAAATAGCTGATAAGTGGTTGATTATGCAAAACTGCTAAGCACTCATTATTATTTAAGAAGGTCCGTGCCATATGGTTTTAACTAAGTTCGGGACTGAAACTAATGTGCTTGAGAAAGTGCATGTGACAGTTTTATCCATTAGGAAACATCAGATGTCGTCAAAAATTAAAATTTTTGATAACAGTTGTCGTCGTGGAATAAGTTTTTAGCTCTCGCTACAAACTTCGAAAATCTGGGAAAAAAATGGAAGGCCATGGAAAAAACTTTTCTGTGATTCGTTTAGAAACATTTAAAAACTGCGACGTCTCGTTAAAACGCTCCCAGATCAAGCATTCGAGAAAAATCTTTCCTGGAACGTTTAAATACTCATGGAACTACAAGCTGAATTTGTTCTGAGTGACTAAAGTGCATCTGTTGTCCGGCAGGTACTGCCTTAGCTTTGTTTTTCTGTCCTCATGAGACGTTCTTTCCGTACATCATCTAAGATGCAGTTTTTTTTTATGTCTCTTGAAATTGTCTCGTAAGATAAAAACCATTTCCTAGGTTTTTAACTTCACTGTACTGAAGAAGAAATAACAATCAAAATTATTTCCGTGGCACACCTGTTGAACATTTCTTTTTGTTCCGCGGTTTAATGACCTCCATGGGCGTTTAAGACTCTAACTTGCTTGTCCCTTAGAAAAGGGGGACAAGCAAGTTCCAGGATTTTTTTTCCCAGGAAAATGGGAGAATGAGCGCCACAGGAAAAACACACTGCTTCCACCTCTTCCAGGATCAATCTCGTGTCCCGGATGAAGCATAAGCATGTCCTTCGGACGAAATACATAATATTTATTCATCGTATCCCCTTCTACCGATTCGCTTCCTGAAAAAACCGGGGAATGTACAGTATATCGCGATAAATAACATCAACCATTATTAATCCACTGCTGGATGAAGGTCTCACCAAGCCTCTTCCAGAACTTTCTGTTGTTAGTCTGTCAGATGGGAGCGGGGTGTTTTTGCTTTCGAAATTCATCCACTCATCTCGCAAGTAGTCTTCTTCTGAATCTTGGTATCCAGTCTAGTTTTAATTTGGCATACAGTCTATAAGTTTTCAGTTGGTATCCAGTCAGGTTTTTCAATTGGTATCCAGTCTATTATTTCAGTTGGTATCCAGTCTAGTATTTCAGTTGGTATCCAGTCTAGTATTTCAGTTGTTATTAAGTCTAGTATTTCAGTTGTTATCCAGTCTAGTATTTCAGTTGGTATTTAGTCTATTTCAGTTCGTATCGAGTCAAGTTTTTCATTGGTATCCAGTCTAATATTCAGTCTAGTATTTCAGTTGGTATCAAGTCTAGTATTTCAGTTGGTATCCAGTATAACGTTTCAGTTGGTATCCAGCCTAGTTTTCAGTCGGTATCCAATCTAGTATTTCAGTTGATATCCAATCTAGTATTTCAGTTGGTATTTAGTCAGGTATTTCAGTTGGTATCCAGTCTAATATTTCAGTTGGTATCCAGTCTAGTTGTTCAATTGGTATCTAATCTAGTGCATCAGTTGGAATCCAGTCTAGTATTTTAGTTGGTATCCAGTCTAGTTTTTCAATTGGTATTCAGTCTAGTTTTTCAATTGGTATCCAGTCTATTATTTCAGTTGGTATCCAGTCTAATGTTTCAATTGGTATCCAATTTAGTTTTTCAATTGATATCCTGTTTAGTATTTCAGTTGGAATCCAGTCTGGTATTTCAGTTGGAATCCAGTCTGGTATTTCAGTTGGAATCCAGTTTGGTATTTCAGTTGGTATCCAGTTTAGTTTATCAATTGATACCCTGCTTAGTATTTCAGTTGGAATCCAATCTGGTATTTCAATTGGGATCTAGTCTAGTATTTCAGTTGATATCCAGTCTAGTATTTCAGTTGCACATCGGGAGTCAATTCTTCAAGCAATACATCCAGCCCATTACCACTCGACGGTATTTACTTTTATAATGATATGTATCCCTCTTCTCCTTTTTCTGATGAATGAATTCCTTTTCCTACAATATAATATATGTATCACTCTAGCCTTTTTTTTTTTTGGTCAATGATTTCCTTTTCCTATGTTTCTGGGTTACACCAAGCATACACCTCGCCATGTCTCCTTGAGTTCTTTGCAGCCTGTGTATGTGTTTATTAATAAGCTCCGTATCTCTTGTCCATGACTAAGAACTGGAAGGATGCACTGACAAAGGAATATCGAATATAATTATTCAAAGTACGAACATTTATATATATATATATATATATATATATATAGGGATGTAAGGTCAGGTGATGCGTAACATCACAGCCTCTCCTTGACAAATGTCAACCCCGCCTTCTCGTGGTGCATCCTGTTCCTACTAAAGGGGCTCTGACGACCGCCAATAGCGGTATAACTATACCATCGGGATTAGAGGAAATTCTATCCCACACTCACCAACCCGCTTGGCCAGCGTGGTGAGTTATGGCCAAACCCCTCCAAAATGACTCCACAACTTAAATCTTGGCCCTCAGTCTCCGGCAGCTGGAATGTACCTGGCCAAGGCAGCGGCCAGTGCGACATGAAGGCAGAGGGTGCTAAGAATCCCCGGAGGACCGGATTAGGCTGCCATCTGATGCTGACCTTAGCAACGTACAATGGACGCTCCCTATCTTCTGATTCAAGGCTTCTTGAATTGGAAGAGGAACTACAAAAGATCAAGTGGGACATCGTGGGGCTGAGTGAGGTAAGGAGAAAAGGAGAAGATCTCATCGAACTGAAAAGTGGACATCTCTTCTACTATCGTGGGACAGATACTGGCAGAACTAGTGGTGTTGGATTTATAATAAACAAGAAACTGAAGGATAAAGTTGTAGAAGTTGAAAGTTCCTCTGACAGAGCTGCACGACTCGTTATCCAACTATCGAGAAGATACCAGGCTCAGATTATTCAAACTTATGCACCCACCACAAGTCATCCTGAAGAAGAAATTGAAGAATTTTATGAGGAAATTTGTCATCTAAATAATAAAGGTAAGCAGCACTTGAAAATAATTATGGGAGATTTCAATGCAAAAATAGGGCAACGGCAACAGAATGAAACTTCAGTAGGTAAATTCGGTCACGGCAACAGAAACCAGCGTGGAAATACTCTCGTTGAGTTTGCAGAGGCAGAAGGGTTTTTCATCTTGAACTCCTTCTTCAAGAAAAAGCCACACAGGAAATGGACATGGAGACATCCAAATGGGACGACAAGTGAAATTGATTTTATTATGTGTAACAAAAAATTCGTCATGGAAGACTGCAGTGTGCTAAACAAGTTCAACACAGGTAGTGACCATAGATTGGTGAGATGTAAGATGCACCTCAACACTAAAATTGAACGTGGCAAGCTCATAAGACAAACAAAATCTATTGACATAACCAACCTTAAAAAACACCATAATACCTTCAAGTTGGAACTGAAGAACAGGTTCTCTGCTTTAGAAGGCCTAACATCGGAAGAAGTGGACATCTCTGAAGTTAACAGAAAAGTAACCAAAGCTCTTATGGAAACAGCAACAAAATTAGCTGGGTCTAAGAACAAGTTGCATGTAAATAAATTATCAGGAAAAACGAAAATGTTGATGCAAAAAAGAAGAGAGATGAGGACAACTAAAGAAGATGTGACTTCCAAAGTGGAATATATAGAGCTATGCAAGACAGTACGAAAAAGTATCACTGAAGACGTAAGAAAATTCAACTGTGAACTAGTGAGGAAAGCAATTGAAAACAACCAAAGCCTAAAGATAGCAAAGGGACATCTCAGTAAGGGAAGAAAACAGATTATGGCACTGAGAAAAGAAGATGGTTCTGTAACAAGAAATAGAGGCGAAATTTTGATAAGAGTGAAAGATTTCTACTCCAAATTATATGAAAGGGATGATACATGCACTCCAGACATCATGAAAGATACCAGTACCAGAGTTCCTCCGGTCCTTCCAGCAGAAGTTGCACATGCAATCAAGAACATGAAGCGGGGAAAAGCTCCAGGAGAAGATGGAACTACTGTAGACATCATACAAGAAACAAGTGGAGAAATCGAAACAGTACTCGCCCAAATTTTCACTCGATGCCTTAATGAAGGAAAGATTCCTGAGGATTGGAACACCGCTACAATGATCCTGCTACATAAGAAAGGTGACATTGAGGATCTCGGAAACTACAGACCTATCAGCCTCCTATCAGTAGTTTATAAAATCTTCACTAAAGTTCTTTCACACCGTTTGAAGGTAACACTGGACATGGCTCAACCGAGAGAACAAGCTGGATTCAGGAGTGGCTACAGCACAATAGATCATATCCATGTGCTGAGAGAACTAATTGAAAGAGCGAGGGAATATGAACTTCCATTGTGCATGGCTTTTATCGATTATGAAAAAGCCTTTGATTCGGTGAAACCATCAGCAGTTACCATGGCTCTGAAAACCTGCGGTATTGAAGATGCATACATTAATATTATTAATAACATCTATGAAAATGCAAGGGCAAAGATTAGGCTGTTTGAAAATACAACACACATAAAAATTGGAAAGGGAGTGAGACAAGGTGACACCATATCTCCGAAGCTCTTTAATGCCACATTGGAGGGTGTTTTTCAGTCACTGAGCTGGGAAAACAAGGGGATAAAGATTAATGGAGATTATCTAACCCACCTTCGTTTTGCTGATGACGTAGTCATTTTTGCAACTAGCCCATCAGAGCTGCAGAGTATGATCCAGGAACTTGCTGACAAGAGTAAAGAAGTGGGATTAAAAATGAACTTTCAGAAGACAAAAGTGATGTGCAATGCTTTTACAAGAAATGAAGATTTATCGATTGATGGAGAAAAGCTGGAGATAACAGACAAGTACGTTTATCTTGGACAGCAGATATCAAGTGAGGGTCACATTGATGAAGAAATTAATCGGCGTACAAAACTTGCCTGGAGAGCTTTTGGAAGAAACAGCATAATTTTCAAGAGCAATATGCCATTATGTCTTAAAAGAAAAGTGTTTGATCAATGCATCCTTCCAGTGCTTACTTATGGTGCAGAGACGTGGACCTTAACTAAAAAGACATACAAAGGCTGCAGACAACTCAAAAAAGCTTGGAGAGGTGCATGCTTGGTGTAACCAGGAGAGATAAGAAGAGGAACTCGTGGATCCGAAAAATGACAAGAGTGGAAGACATCATGATCAGAGTTAAATCCCTGAAATGGCAATGGGCTGGACATACTGCCAGAAGGACAGATCATCGATGGACAGCCGAAATTTTAGATTGGATTCCAAGGGACAGGAAAAGACCCAGAAGAAGACCACATGGGAGATGGGTGGATGAAATTCGAAAGTATGCAGGGGTGACATGTAGGAGACTGGCACAAGACAGACCGTTGTGGAGGAAACTTGGGGAGACCTTCGTCCAGCAGTGGATTGATAATGGTTGACAATGATGATGATGATGATATATAGGTCTCTTCTTAATAGACACACATAAAAATTGGAAAGGGAGTGAGACAAGGTGACACCATATCTCCGAAGCTCTTTAATGCCACATTGGAAAATGTCTTTCAATCACTGAACTGGGAAAACAAAGGGATAAAGATTAATGGAGATTTTCTAACCCACCTTCGTTTTGCTGATGACGTAGTCATTTTTGCAACTACCCCATCAGAGCTGCAGAGTATGATCCAGGAACTTGCTGACAAGAGTAAAGAAGTGGGATTAAAAATGAACTTTCAGAAGACAAAAGTGATGTTCAATGCTTTTACAAGAAATGAAGACTTATCGATTGATGGAGAAAAACTGGAGATAACAGATACGTATGTTTATCTTGGACAGCAGATATCAAGTGAGGGTCACATTGATGAAGAAATTAATCGGCGTACAAAACTTGCCTGGAGAGCTTTTGGAAGAAACAGCATAATTTTCAAGAGCAATATGCCATTATGTCTTAAAAGAAAAGTGTTTGATCAATGCATCCTTCCAGTGCTTACGTATGGTGCAGAGACGTGGACCTTAACTAAAAGAGACATACAAAGGCTGCAGACAACTCAAAGTAGCATGGAGAGGTGCATGCTTGGTATAACCAGGAGAGATAAGAAGAGGAACTCGTGGATCCGAAAAATGACGAGAGTGGAAGACATCATGATCAGAGTTAAATCCCTGAAATGGCAATGGGCTGGACATACTGCCAGAAGGACAGACCATAGATGGACAGCCGAAATTTTAGATTGGATTCCAAGGGGCAGGAAAAGACCCAGGAAAAGACCACATGGGAGATGGGTGGATGAAATTCGTAAATATGCAGGAGTGACATGGAGGAGACTGGCACAAGACAGACCGTTGTGGAGGAAACTTGGGGAGACCTTCGTCCAGCAGTGGATTGATAATGGTTGACAATGATGATGATGATGATGATATATATATATATATCATCATCATAATTGCTATTATCAACCATTATCAATCCACTGCTGGACGAAGGTGTTCCCAAGTTTCTTTCACAACGGTTTTTCTTGAGCCAGTCTCCTCCATGTCACTCCTGTACGCTTTCTTATTTCATCCACCCATCTCCCATGTGGCCTCCTTCTGGGTATTTTCCTGTTCCTTGGAATCCAGTCTAAAATTTTGGTTGTCCATCGGTAGTTCGTCCGTCTGGTAATACGTCCAGCCCATTGCCATTTTAGGGATTTTACTCTGATCATGATGTCTTCCTCTCTTGTAGTTTTCCTTATTCATGAGTTCCTCTCCTTATCTCTCCTGGTTCCACCAAGCATATATCTCTCCGTGTTTCTTTCAGTTATCTATAGCCTTTGTATGTCTCTTTTTGTTAAGACCCATTCTCCGCTCGATGTGGAACGATTGGAAGGATGCATTGATTAAACACTTTTCTTTTAAGACGTAATGGCGTATTGCTCTTAAAAATTGCATTGTTTGTTCCAAAAGCTCTCCAACCGAGTTTTATACGCCGATTAATTTCTTCCTCAATGTGACTTTCGCTTGATATCTGCTGTCCAAAGTAAATAAAGGTATCGGTTATCTCCAGCTTTTCCCCATCAATCAATAAATCTGTTTTTCTTGTAAAAGCATTGTGCACCAGTTTTGTCTTCTGAGAGTTCATTTTTAATGCCACTTATTTACTCTTGTCAGCAAGTTCCTCTGGAGCTCTGAAAGGGCTGTTACAGAAATGACGATAGATAGATAGCTAGCTAGATAGATAGAATGACGAGAGTTGAAAACATCACGATCGAGGTAAAATTCTTGAAATGGCAATGGGGTACATGTATCACTAGGAGAACTGACCACCGTTGGACAACTGCAATACACTCACGGACAATGAAATTTGCGCACCAAGAAGGAAGCATCGAATTGAACTGAAATTTATGATTCACATAATGGTAAAAACAGAGCTGCAGGACAATTACAGAGGGATTTGTGGCACGCAGTCCGGTCACGGTCCGGCGTGGAGGCGAACAGACGCCTGATGTTGTCCTGCGGCAGTCTGACCCACACGTGTTGGGCGGTGTGCTCCAAATCCCGGATAGTGTGGCACAGCGGCAAATGGCGTTTTAACTGGTCCCAAACATGCTCGATAAGGGACATGCCTGGCGAATGGACAGGCCATGGAAGTGTCTGGACATGACGTAAGCCGTCCTGGGCAACCTGAGCCATGTGCGGGTGAGCATTATCTTGTTGGTATAGCGCACCTGTAATCCAGGCCAGGAATGGGAGTATACATGGGGCCGTAGGATCTCATCCACATACCGCCAGCTCGTCAATGATCCACGTACCACTACTAGAGCTGATCGGCTATCCTAGGCAATGGCTCCCCAGACCATAATGCATGCAGTGGGGGAGGTGCGTCGCTCGATAGCGAGGTTAGGATTGTGCCGTTGACCCGAGGACCACCACACCCGGACACGACGATCATCTGTCCCCAAAACGAAGCGGCACTCATCATTAAACACCTCACGTCACCATTCTGTGGCGTTCCACGTCGCTCTGGCCTGGTACCACTACACACGGTGCAGGCGATGTTCCAGTGTTAATGACAGCACATGTAAGTGGCGCTGGGATCGTTGATTCAATTCCACGAGGCATCGATAAATGGTTCGTGGGCACACAGGAGCCGCTACATCTGCCTGTATAGTGAACCGGGTCCCCGTGTAATCCGCTCGTGTCTGGCGCACGATCCGTCGATTCTCTTTACCGGTGGTTCCCCTGGTGCGACCGGAACTGCTCCACCGTCTGGCAGTGCCGTCACGTGTCCACTGTTCCCAACACAGTCGGACGGTATGGCCAGAACGATCCACGTGGCGGGCTATACGTCACGCCGACCACCCTGCGTTTTTCAGCCCGATGATCACGCCTGTCTTAAAGTCCGTAAGTTGCGTAAGTCGATGTCTCTGGCGTCTACCCGGCATTCTTGTCATTCTATACTCTTTCTTGCGTGGGTCGGTGCTTTTCGTTTTCATGGGGCATCGACTACACGCCAGTTTATAAGGCTGCTGGTTCGTGCTTGCAGCGCCACCACAGGGTGTGCGGTCATGCGCAGTCGCACCAAACGTGGATCATATGCATACCTGCCCGCACTCTAGATATTTGCAAAGTTTCGCGGTTGTAGCATGGTTTCTTCTATGTGCGCAAATTTCATTGTCCGGGAGTGTACTAAACTGGATTCCAAGAGGGTAGGTTTGTGAGCCCTAGATGAAAACTATACAGGAGACGGGTCGGTGGGTGAGTCCCAGATGAAAACTATGCATGAGACGGGTCGGTCAAATTCGAAAACATGTCGGAGTTACATGGAGGAGGCTGACTCAAGAAGAAAGTTGTGGAAGAAACTTGGGTGGCCTTCGTCGAGCAGAGGATTGAAAATGATTGATTATGGGATGTTGACATGTATTACAAGCAGAATTAAATTTCTAACTTTCACGTATGTGTATTTATTAACAAATATTTCCCTTCGCCCGGAATAACTTTCGCTTAAGCATATTTTTCGTTTGTTCAGCAATCTATGTATTCAAAAATATACATTTCCTCATATATATTGTTCTTCCTCATTACTTACATTGCTCCATTTCGTTAATCTTCAGTCTTTGGTTTGCCAGAAGTCTTTCAAGGTACTCTTCCTGTTTTGGCCGAATATTCTGGCCATTTCTCAACACGCCTGCCGTGTTCATTTTTTCATCTGTCTAATATGAGTGAGATATTTTATAACCTTGTTTCTCGCTTCTGCGATTTGTGGGGTACATGTATTTTCTTCTACCCTTCTTGCCAAAATTTCCGTTCCAGTGCTACGGCTTTTCAACTGCCACTGAATTCTTTTATCTGCTCTCTTGCAGTTTCAGTCGATATTTCCCTTACAAGTTTTCTTCTTTATCATTCTACCAAAACATCTCTGTTTGTACTCCAGGTGCCATTCCAGTCCGTTTCCACTTTCGGATATTACTGCCAGTTGTACTACTTTATCATTCTAAAAACGCCTTCCAGCTCCTTTTTTCTTGCTTCTTGTGTTCTGGAAAGTTCGCGTACACTTCTCTTCTTTCAGTCTTCGCTATTTTATTTCAGCTTTTTCTTGTAATATCTTTACTTCTTTTTCATGTATTTCTTTTATTTTCTGAACAAACATTCCGAGTTGAGGCACGTCTTCTGCATTTGATTTACAATTTTTGATTTCTTTCCACTTGAATCTCCTGTAGCCTTGGCGATACTTTTCCTATGCTATTATAAGAGAGCTATGTTTTTGTATACTTTTCATTTTTCAAAATAATGCCATATCAAAACTCATGATCAAGTCTTGAAACAAAACAAGAACCTGATTTTTATCCCCTTTTTCCACATGTATTGTAGGTAAGTCTTCGTTTTTTTTTGTCCCGCATATTCACAAAGACCCTTTCCATACACAAGTACACCAATTGTCCTTCTGGAATTATTTTTGATTCGTCTCATCAACCTACGGAAATCATGCGTTTCTTCTCGGTACCAACCAGTTCGTGATGCAGCAGAAGAGAAACTTCAATTCCATTCATTACCCCTGGTAGGTCTGTCAGTCTGTGTTTATCACTTCTCTTCGCTTCCACGATATGTTTTTCGTAATCATTTGACCAAATAATCGTTACGCTTTTTCTTTCTCGACCATCGGCTGTGCTGTAGAAGCGCTTGCAACTAGCACCAGACACTTTTTCCGCTTCGTTTCTTGAGCACAGAGAATTCATATTTATTCCTTTCTATCACGTCTGATATTTCCTTTTCATCTCAACTGCACTTTTCAATATTCAGCTTTGCTATTATAAGCCTTCTTAATCGTTTTCGGATTCGTTCCCTTAGCAATTCAGCACTCAAAAATTTATCTTAGAGGAAAGGCGACGTGTCTGCTAGTCGCTTTTACGGGAATGCCTTGCCTTCATCATTTTTTCTGGTTCCGCATTCAATAAAGTTCAAGTTTTCAGGGGCAGATACTATTCCTGGTTTTGATCAGTCTTATCTTCTTGTGGTTTTGGGACAGATAGGATTAATTAAAACTTCCTAAGGTTTTGGATCTTCTCCCAAAACGTTAGAAAGAAGACGGCTGACACCGCAAAAAATGATTCACCCATTTTAAAAGCAATTAAATTCGAACAAATGAGCATGAGGTAGCGTTCGCTCATATTCCGATGTTGAAATTACAGTGGGTGTTCAGAAAATGATTCCCCCGCGTTTATACAGAAGCCCAGTGGTAAGGTATCAAATTGAAACAAAACAAGAACAGAGCTCAGAATTTCTACTTTAATTTATATAGTGAAAATCCTCCAAATACGTGGCGTCAGTGAATAAACAAGGACATCGCTCTTTCCATGTTTTTGCAACACACAGCAACCGAAAAATTGTTATTCGGTTACCGCTGGAGAATTGAATCTCAGATCTCTCGATATCTAGCCGAGCGCGTTAGCCTTACACCACGGTTTTTCGGTTGCTCTGTGTTACTTAAACGTTGAAAGAGCGATATCTTTGTTTATTCACTAACGCCACGTATTTGGAGGATTTTCACTTTGGAACTCGCCCTTTGGATTTAACTGCTATAATTAATTATAGCCAGTGCCGTTAATGCCCACCAGATGGAGACGTCTCAGTAGCTGAGCCCATCTTACGGATTTATGTTGTCAGAAGCTGACATAAAAACACACATAGCGCCGTGGATTGTTGGCCACCGTGGTGTACGGCTAGATATCGAGAGATATGAGATTCAATTCCCCAGCGGTGACCGAATGAAATTTTTTCGGTTGCTGTGTGTTGCTAAAACGTGGAAAGAGCGATGTCTTTGTTTATTAATTTACATATTTTATTTTTCTACATAGTTATCCTCACGCTCGAAACAGATATGCCATTTTTTTTTAAAACCAGTCTCTCTAAAATTCTTCAGGTTGTTCTCGGAACCATTACCTCGTAGCGGCGTGAAAATCTTCGTCAAGGGTGAACTGAATTCCTTTCAGATGTCCCTTGAGAGTAAGAAACAATCAGAAGTCGAACGACGCCAGAACTGGGCTGTAGGTTGGGTGTTCAAGAACTTCAAACCCGATTTTCTGTATGGCCTCTGAACTGAAAGCACTGGAGTAGGGTTTGGCGTTGTCGTGTTGCCGAATCATTGGCTCTTCTTCCCACACGCACGTGGTTCATTCTTTTATTTAACTTTTTTAAGGTATGCACTTAGCTCTCAGAGTTGATAGTCATACCTTTGACCATGTACTCCTGATAAATAATCCCTCTGTAGTTCCAGAACACAGTGAGCATTATCGGAAGAAATTTGAGTTTTGAATTTCGTTGCTTGAGGAGAAGATGAATGTCAGTATTTCAGCTATTGATTTTTCATTTATGTGTCATAATGGTGAATACAACTCTTGTCATCAGTCACAATGATTTGGAGAAAATTACTTCCATATTTTTCATAGCGAGCAAGCAACCTTTTGGCATACTTCAAGCCTTGACTTCTTCATTTAAGTTGTTAGGTGACGCGGTACTCAACGAACACACACTTTGTTGTATCCCAAAACGTTAACAATGTCATTGACACGCTTAAACTAAAGCTCAGCTTATCTGTTATGGTTCTGTGAGTTATTCTTCGATTTTCCCTGATGAGCTTATCGACTTTTTGCCCGTTCAAATCTCAAGTTGCGATTATGGACCTCTCACTCCGCGTTGATCCTTTGCAATCAAAGTTCCCGCATTGTCCTTTGATTTTCTTATCCAACTACGAACAGTGCCTTATGTCTAGAGTCACAGAACTGTAAACTGCCACTAATCTAGCGTGGATTTCTTTGGGAGGTACATTTTCATGAATCAAAACTCTATAACTAATCGTTGCTTTATACCCGTCGACACAGGTGAAAAAGAATCATGTATTTTAAAGGCAATTAAATATGATCAAATAGATGTATGGAGTTCCATTACGCAATAAAAAGAAACTAATCACAAAGAAACGTTTGCCGTCTTTTGGTTGCTAGGCAACAAGTCATGCGCGAGACACGCCTAGAGGCATTGCTTATTGAACACGCCTAGTACATACCGGTAATACTCAGTCGTCAAAGTAGCTTCGAAACAGTGAACATTTAAACGCTTCTTCGCGTGATGCAGTCATACCCATAACAGGCTTCTTTACCTGGTGCAGCCCGAAGAAACGTCTTCACGTGGCACAACCTTAGAAGAGGATTCTTCATTTTGTACATCATTTGAACAGGCTTTACTTGGTGCGTCCTCAGAACAATATCCACCTGGTGCAGCATTAAAACAGGTTTCTTAACGGGGAGCAGTCTTCGAGCAAGCTTCTTCACCTGGTACAATTTTACAGCAGTCTTCACCAAGTCCATCCTCAGGACGGACTACTTCACTTTACACAGTCTTGGAACAAGCTTCTTCACGCCACGTGAAGAACAGATCGACGGTCAGTCAGTTACAGGAGTCTTCACCAAGTCCATCCTCAGGACGGACTACTTCACTTTACACAGTCTTGGAACAAGCTTCTTCACGCCACGTGAAGAACAGATCGACGGTCAGTCAGCTACAGGAGTCTTCACCAGTCAATTTTACAGGAGTCTTCACCAAGTCCATCCTCAGGACGGATTACTTCACTTTACACAGTCTTGGAACAAGCTTATTTACGCCACGTGAAGAACAGATCGAGGATCAGTCTGTTACAGGAGTCTTCACCAGTCAATTTTACAGGAGTCTTCACCAAGTCCATCCTCTGGACGGACTACTTCACTTTACACAGTCTTGGAACAAGCTTCTTCACGCCACGTGAAGAACAGATCAACGGTCAGTCAGCAGTGGATATGTAATTCGAGCCTTGCTCTGCTCCTACGCTACTTGTATTGCAAAATGTACGTGACGCTTCTTCTCCTAAACCACTTAACCTATCATCGTAATTTTGCACATGGATAGGGTCAATGAAAGGACAGTTTTAGTTAAGTAAAATTTAGAATTTCCCCACACAAACTACAGGGACCCTTACCAGAATCCGACTGCTGAGAATGCTAATTCGGACAAGACGCAGGGTTTAGAAAACGCATTTACCCTGTCAAAGCCTACTTCAGAGATCGTGGAGTCCGATACTGGAATATTTGTTGACGACCCCTACAAACTTTTTGTTTTGTTGGATTGTATGGTTTTTCAGGCACGTATAAAAGTTGTACTGTAAAACAGATTAATTGTATCTCGTGTTGATTCCTAGGTCGCCGCCAAAAACAACCTTCCTTCTTGCGCATAATTTTAACACTACTCTGTTGTGAATATTTGAATTGTTCCTCTGACAGTGAGAGCTTGCATCGTCTCGAATCATCATTGCAGTACTCGCAGGACGTTTTCTTTTTTATATACTGCATACTCTACCATTTCACGCACACTCAAAAAGTTCAGTTCGGTGCCCTCCGGAACTTGACGCCCGACGTCCCTAATCATCTGCGCTTCTGAAAATCTGATTTGAAAAATTCATTTTTTGTATAGGATAGGAGCAAATGAGAAACATGAATTGTATAGGATAGGATCGAATGAGAAACATGAAGTGTATAGTATAGGAGCGAATGATAAACAAGAATTGTATAGGATATGAGCGAATGAGAAATACGAATTGTATAGGTTAAGAGCGAATGAACATGAATTGTATAGGATAGGAGCGAATAAAAACACGAACTGCATAGGATAGGACCGAATGAGAAACATGAATGTGTAGGATAGGAGTGAACTTGACGCCCGACGTCCCTAATCATCTGCGCTTCTGAAAATCTGATTTGAAAAATTCATTTTTTGTATAGGATAGGAGCAAATGAGAAACATGAATTGTATAGGATAGGAGCGAATGAGAAACATGAATGTGTAGGATAGGAGCGAAGAGGAAATATGAATTGTATAGGATAGAAGCAAACAAGAAACATGAATTGTATAGGATAGGAGCAAATGAGAATCATGAATTGTATAGGATAGAAGAGAATGAGAAACGTAAAAACACATTCTGCTTTTCCATAATGGTCTGTATACACATACTTCCGAATATTTTCCACTTTATCGCAAAGTACATCTACCCATATTTCTATTTGAAATGTTTCCTCTGTTTCCAAAGTGTAAATATGGAGTTCTATTTGCGACACACCTCTACTTCTAAAATGCCTTTATGCAGTTATTCATGATTGCATTTGATTCATACTTCTGCTTCCAAAGTGGAATATTGCAGCTATGCATTTGATCAAGCCTCTGTTTCCAAAGCGGATATAAAATTATGCATGATTGCATTTGATCCATACCTCTGCTTCCAAAATGGCGATTGAAAAAATGCTTTCTTCTCAACTGCTATTTGGAAACCCTCCGGATACCTGCCATTATCGCCAGACTTCTTGTACATTTTCAACTTACAATTCAACGCAGTTTTCCGTTAGTCTGTTCTAATAATCCGACTGGTATAAAAATTGGAAAGCGAGTGAGACAAGGTGACACCATATTTTCCAAGCTCTTCATTGCCACATTGCAGAGTGTCTTTCGATCATCGAGCTTGGAAGACAAGCGTAAAAAGAGCAATGGATATCGTTTAACCCTCCATCATTTCACTGACGACATAGTAATTTTAGCTTGTACCCCTCAGAGCTGCGGAATATGGCCCAGGAACATGCTCACAAGAGCAAAGAAGTGGGCTTGAAAATGATCTTACAGAAAACAAAACGGATGTAATATGTTTTTATAATAACTGAAGATTTAGTGATTGATGGGGAAATCTGGAGATAACCGATGCCTACATTTACCTTGGACAAAAGATATCAAGGAAGGGCCACAGTGAAGAAATTAATAGGCATATCAAACTTGGCTGGAAAGTATTTGGAAGAAACAGTACAATTTTCAAGAACAATTTACCATCTATATATTAATTCTATAAGGTTTTTTACCGTGAGTCCCATTTTGAGAGAACGGCTGAACATAGATATGGTTGAGGTATCAAAATAAAGGTCTTACAATGTAGATGTGCCAGTCGAAGAGAGAAATGAGATTGGGTCAACGGTTCGGGAGTTGTGGGGCGGCAAAATTCCCATGTAAAGTCTATGGGAGAAGCGTGCGGTACTTATCTACATCAGGCGCTCAGTTCAGTGTCACACTTGGTGTGTGCATGGTGTTCTATGATCAGTCCTAAAGTAAGTATAATAAATACTTTATCGCATACGTACTCTTAACATAATGTCTCTTCCGCATAAAAAAAAAAAAAAAAAGAAAACGTAAGAGACTTACTGGAAGACGTTAGCGATCAATGGGTAGCAACTATATGTCTCAGATAAGAGAGAATGAAGTGTATAGCTATTTGCAAAGACAGAATGAAGAGTATAGCTATTTCCAAAGAGCGAATGAAGAGTATAGCTATTTCGAACAGCATTTACAAACACAGTTGTGACTGAAGATGAGAGTGAAAGAGTGCGCTATCAAGTTGAATTTTTGCACACGATCAAGATGAGTAGACTTCCGCCTCACATTTTACGACTGAAAAAGGGTGCAGTCTGGCCGCACCAGTGGCGCAGTGGTCTAAGCGCTGGCTTATGATGATTCGTTCGTGAAGGGTCCGGGTTCGAATCACGGTAAGGCATGGATGTTGTGTTTGTCTTACGGCACTGGCTCTCTTCCTTCCCTGGAACCAGTGGCCCTAAATTAGGGAAGGACGATTGCTTACAGCCCATTGAGTTGCTCACGGTGGTCGTTAAACCTACAGTCAAAAAAATCACGAACCTGGACTATTGTCTTTATTGAAGTGGTTAAATGAATTTTGTAATCAAATAAGTTTACATTTGTTGTTTCATGTGAGTTTATTCTTTAAAAAAAAACACTAACCGGCGATTCTGACGGGTTTCGTCTGGTTATGTCTTAACAGAAAAGTGTTTAATCAATGCATCCTTCCAGTTCTTACTTACTGATCAAATACATGGACCGTAACTGAAAAAGACCTTCAGAGGCTACAAAGTACCGAAAAAGGTATGGAGAGGTGTATGTTTGGTATAACAAGTTAGGATACGGAGAGAAACGTGTGGATCAGGCAAACGACGGGACATCATAATCAAGGTAAAATCCCTGAAATGATAGTGGGGTTGAACCATGGAGATAGGAATAAGGGGAGAAAGTATGACGTCACAAATTTGAAGCTTTCTTAGCAGATGACGCTGACTGTGCGTCGGCCATCTTAAGCCTCTGATGGTGGATTTGGGCCATTGGGTTACGTACGTAAGAAGTTTGATTTGATGTATGCTCCAAACGATTTGCTGGAAAAAGTGTTCTTTCAAAGTATTTACTCATTCACACGGGCGAAAAGCCTCACCAATGTGATGTATGCTCCAATTTTCTTGGGAAAGTGTTCTTTCACAGCCCATCCTCCTTCACACAGGTGAAAAACTTCATCAATGTGATGTGTGCTCTAAGCAGTTTGCTCAGAAAAGTAATCTTTTAAGGCGTATGCTTGTTCATTCAGGTAAAAAGCCTTACCAATGGGATTTATGTTCCAAGCAATTTCCTCAGAAAAGTAATCTTTCAAGGCATGTGCTTGTTCACAGGTGAAAAGGCAACATCATAATATATCTGACATAAAGTAATATTGGGGTATTACAGTTAACATTAATTTGCGTACACTATCATATTCTCTTCATTTTAACAGAGCAGATCTCTGTAAAACGTCACTAAACTTACATTAAAACTCGTCACTAAACTTAGATTATCATACACACAACTTTAAAAACTATGAAATTACACGGCGGTTTTACCTACAGAATGAGAAAAACACTTGTACTTACGCTGATGCCCCAGAAGCCAGCCGAAATGTTTCCTAAATTCTAAATACCTGGTAGTAGCCGTAACGCCCTAAACATTGATAAATCAACTAATAATATCTTTAAGAACAGTATAACAACGATTAATATAATAAAGATGTGCAAATTTATTAATATTAAAATCAAATTGCCAACTTCATGCCTCGCACAGTACTAACAGCTATTGCATAGTCTACTCATGTCAGGCTTAAGATGGCTGCAGTGACGTTTTGCTGGCTTCACTTGGATTGCATTGAGCCAATGGAGAGTGCTTTTCCCCCTTATTCCTACCTCCATGGGCTAAACATATTGCCAGAAGAACTGACCACCGTTGGAGACTGAAACACTAAACTGGATTCCAAGAAAAAAACTCGGGGAGACCTTCATCGAGCAGTGGATTGATAATGGTCGTTGTTGATGCAGTTGTGCGTGGTGCGCAACCATTTTATGACTGCGACCCCACTGAAGAATAATTTTATTACGGAGACACCATGTAAATGGAACAATGGGTTAAAATTATAATTATGTATGCTTTTTTAAAAGACATTTATTTTATTTTCACCAATATTAGTTACATTTATTAATTAAAAATTTCAAAATATTTCATCTAACTAGAAATAGTATGTAGGACATATTGAAACCAAAAATAAACACAATTAGTGGGAGGGAAAAAAAAACTACACAACCTTTGTTTGACAGTCCTAATGAGAAATTTGAGTTTGAATCTTCGGAATTATGCTCTCCATTCTTGGTTTTATACTTGAGATCGCAACTCTGAGATGATCTTCAACTTCTATTTTAGATCGGCGTTTGGTCTTGATCGTGGTGAGAGCAGAAAAGACAGTTTCGCATAAGTACGTTAACGCAAGAGGAAGTAAATATTGTAGTGCTCTTTTCACTAATAATGGATGTTCATGATGGATGTTCGGATAGCCAAAATTCACTGAATGTCGATGTTTTAAACTTGATTTGTACAGATTTTGGGTGAGTGCAGGTGGAGAGAGTAGCAACTCCTGCGCAGGACGTATCACGTTTTTGCTGATGTGTGCACGTCACCTCTCCACCGGGACAGTCCGCGAGAATATATGACACAGCTCAGGATTACAAAGATTGCATATTATCTAATGCTACCAGTCTATAGCTCGCCCTAAGACGATTGTTTTTAAGCTTTAAATAAATATTTATATTACAAGGGAAGTCCGTGATGAGGCCAATATCTCACGAACTATGGCAGTTAGCAATTTACTTAACCCCTATGGCGCACACAATAACACCACGAAGGATTCCCTCGCCCCTTTTGAGGGAGGGGGGATGAAGGAGCTATCGTGCCCCTCTTTGCAGATAGGGCAAAAAAATCAATTACAAACTTTTTCAGCGAGGCAAAAATAGTACATAAATGATTTTGTCCCATAGAAAAAGATGGAAGGAGACTCTCCAAATGCGTAAAAAGCCTAAAGTTACCTGAGTCGCTGTGTCCGAAGCATATTTGCATGGAATTCAAACGTGCTTTCTGCTTTGTCGTCAGGATACAAAAATGATATGCGTGGTCGGTATGCCAACACTTCGTGAAGCAGTGACGGGAAGTCAAAAGCTTTGCCATGTACGCAAATCAATTAGATGTGCATACAGGTTTCCTATTGGATGAGTGTTTCGCCACTTTATGCTATTTCTCCTTGTCTCAGTGTATTTTCTACTGTATTAGACATCAAAGTCTGATATTGAATATGTCAAGGAGCTGCGTTTTATTTCAGAACAAGAACTGTTGATAAGGTTTGTAGGAAAACTTTTCCTTTGTGCTTTCATTTACTTAGAACTTACCAGATTAGATAAGTTCTGAGTAATAAGTTTTTGTCTAACTACTCTGTTGTTGTTTTCAGATGTTGTGATTTTCTTGGGGCCACATTCCCGGCCCCCTTCCATCTTTTACTATGGGGCAAAGCCATTTATGTACTATTTTTGCCTCGCTGAACAAGTTTGTAATTGACTTTTTTGCCCTATCTGCAAAGGTGGGCGAGATAGCCTACCAATCCCCCCAAAAGGGGGCGAGGGGATCCTTTGTGGTGTTATTGTGTGCGCCATAGGGGGGTTTCCTATACAACTGCACAAGAAGTAAATCGCTAACTGCCATAGTTCGTGAGATATTGTCCTGATCAAGGACTTTCCTTGTAACCCTGTATCGCGGATGTTTCCTGTCCTAACACAGTGAAATTTTTAATTGAAGCAGATTGAAAACAAAATCAAATAGACGCCGGCGTTTTTGTAAGGAAATATAGTAAAATCATAAATAGTTATTCATGTTGGAACTGAAAATTATATGCTATTTATTTCCGTTTTTCAAAAGACCTCCCGATAAATATCCTGCGCGAAATATTTGTTGTTGTTCAACAATTTTCCTCGTAGTCCAGTTGTTTTCGTGTAAACTTACCGTAATAACTTTTGCTTTGATTCGGATTAAATTACTTTTTCTCCGGCACACGTGTTATTCCGCTCACGGCTCGTTTTAGACAGTCCTGTCCGAAGTTTAGTTTGAAGTTGTATACCGAAGCTTTTTCTGCAAAATAAGGCGAAATCTGGTATTATAAATCGGAACTATGTAAATTCTTGGGAATGTGCTTTGGGCGACACCTGCTTTTAGATGCATTCTTGCTCACTTCGACATCGCAAGATTTCAGTTTTTGTTGTAGGTTAGAGCGTTTGGATAGTCGATATTTTGCGAAATGTATAATATAATCAGCACTAAACTCGGAAAATTACCTAATTAAAAAGTAAAAAATAATTAAAGCGTACAAATTAATATTCGAACTGTGCTAGATTAAAGTAATATGCAAACGCAACTTGCAGCGATATTAAGATTCTAATTCGAATTTTTGTAGATCGGATAAATAGAATTCGAGTCATTGATAATCCAATGTTTTTAAATTAGCACGCGATCACATTGACATCTGAAAGTGATCTCGTGCTATTATATAGCAGGCAAACATTTTAACATCGCGAGAGCATACACGAATTGGTCGATAAGTGATGGCGCAACAATGCAGACGTTGGTGTGACGTCAAGCGTTCCAGAGAGACAGATCTGAGTGTTTATATTACTAATAATCGTATTCTTTTGGTATTCAGTCTATTTTCTATATAAAAAAGAGGGAAAAAAATATAAAGAAATGTCGACCCCTTAATATAAACAAACCCTCGCGACCCCAAAAAAGGCGGGACCTAAAAGTTGCGCATCCCAACTCTAGGGGCAGCAAATATATGCATCTATTTGCGTTTTTATAAGACCAGCTGAAAAAAAATCTTTTGCAACGGACATGTTTTCTATACCGATCCCTAGTTATAAGATTAAATATGAAAGCAAAGATTTGATGATTACTACATTTTATTGTCACATTTTCTTTAGGAACAAGATGAATGCACATTATACGGAAATTTCGGTGGTATCATTCGTTTTGAGTAAAACGGCCGATGCCTTCCTTTTTCCGTGTTCTGTTAAGTGAATTTCCTATCATTTTATTCTTTCTTTTCCCTGTCATCTCTTCAGTTTTAGCATACGCATTACTATCGCTCTCCTTGTATTAGAGAATCCCAGTATATGTGAACAAAGGAACCAGCCGTTTGTTAAATAAAATAACGCATTATCTGTCTCTACATGCATCCATGGATAAATGGAATGCATGCAACATATGTAATGCAGCGAGGATATCTGTCCAGGAGAAATCAATGGAGACATAAACCACTCACTCCAGAGCTGTTGTCCACATTCCAGCACGGCCAAATTTCGCAATTGTTTCTGTTCGATTGACATGACAGATGATGTGATTGCTAGAAGACGAGGCCCTTTCCATGTTTATGATTTGTGTTGACGTACTCTTCTTATGTTTAACATGGAACTTGCTCAGAGAAAACGAAAAAGGTAAAAAGCCATTTCTAGATACTGCAGAAAGATGTCTTCCAGGGGTTTTCCAACTCTCACGAAAATCCGCACTCCTAGAAAGAACTAGTAAAATGCCATCTCGCCCGTGCTAATTTTTTGAAAAAGAAAAAAAGCTATGTATCAAAAATAAAAAAATTTGGTCCTAACTGGTGGGATGGTACTTACTATGGCATCATTTTGAAATATATGTTCATATTTAATGCAATTACAATAAACAATTTCAGTTTTACCAACAGTTATCAGTAAGCAAAATTAACAAAATAACTTCCAATTAAGTATGGTTATCCGCGCAGAACTAATTAGCACTGATCACTTCGTCGCAAGAAAGAGCAAATGGACGCATCAGTTAGATTTATTTTGAAGTTCAGTCGTTTCGATTCAGTCTTCGTTGATAAACTGATAAAAACTCTTTGCTGAGAAGGAGTAATAAATTTTCACAATCAGGTACCGATGCCCTAATCAAAAAATATCCCAAATCAAAAAATAAAAATGTTTTTCATGCTTTTTACTGTTTAGGAAAGAATTTTTAGTTTCATTTGTTTTACTTTAACTGAAATAATCAATCTTAAATTTTATTCTGAAACACTGCTGAAAAAATATGTTTTCGGGGTTTAACGAACACCTTTGGCAATTCTAAAGGCTGTAACAAGTCGCCCGATCCTAATTGGGGGCTATCAGTTTCAGGGAGGAAGGAGGGAAAGTGCAGTATGGCAGGAGGAGCATCACACATGCCTCATCCGGGTCTTGGACGAATGGTCAGAGGCCAGAGCTCACACCTATGGGCCACGGGACCTGCGCTGAAAATTTTGAAACTATACATTTACTGAGGTAATAAATGTAGGAGTCATTTTCATTTTAATGTGCAATCAAATTTATAAATAAAAGTACGTTTTTCTTCCTTTTTTTTTTTTTTTTTTTTTTGCAATGCACCACATAGCTCCCATTGTAACATACCAGGAGATGTGACGTACCAGCCAGAAGGATGCACACGACATAAAGGCAGATAGGAATCAGAATAAAACGTCCGCGTAGCTCAATTGGTAGAGTGACTTATTCCGGAATGAGGGGATCCGGGTTCGAATCCTGGCGTGGACAGAAATGACGGAGAAACTTACTTCGTTATACCATTTTCTCCTAGAGATTTTTCTTAAGGTTGGATTTAGACCTGATTTAGTCGAACTTTGTCTCATGTATGAGAGCGAAAAAGACGGAGAATCCATCTGCTTTTATAGCGCCATCTGCTTTTATCCGGTGGCCGAAATCGGAACTAATCTCACCGCTATCGGTAACAAGAGAGATGACACCGAATACTTGGGTGTAATGATAACGTCTTTTGAATCCTTTCCGACAAGAACAAAAATATTTCAAAGCGAATTTTTAAAAGAAAAAATCAGCAAAAAAAAAAAGGAGACTGCATTTATGCCTTCTAGAAAAAATCTGCGCATAATATAAAATGTGCAGTGTAAGCAGTGTTCTTCACAGTGTATTGAACCATTTGCAAACAGAAAAAAAATCAAAAGAATATCAACTGTATTTCTACACAATCCGTGAAACGTCCACATATGGCATACTACAGAGGTGAAGCATATCTCAAGACGGAAAAGTTTTAGCGATAAATTCCGTCGATGTAGCTGAACTGGTAAAAGAATCTGGTTCCGGAGAGAGGAATGCGCGTTCGAACTCCGTCACCGACAAATTTGTGTTTTCATAGAAGAATAGTACTTTGTACTGTGCATTCGACTGCTAGCTGCTAAAATATGTGCTACAAAAAATCACAAATTGCGCATTTCTCATAACGGAAGATATCCAGGACAAAGGTTTTTTTGTTTTTTTTCAAATCGGGCTGTTAGAAACGAAGGTACGGTTTCAAGTATGGAACAAATAGAAATGAATACTTACACTCCCTAACAGCAAAATTCTGTGGTACAAAAATTTGAAAATATATGAAAAAATTCGTCGCCGAAAACATTACCAGTAGAAAAAACGTTATAAATCGGATTTTTAGAAGCGTAGGTAGGTATCATCGTCACAGAGATTTGCACTAACCCCCCTCCCCTCAGAGGGAAAACTAAATATTATTTTAAGAAAACAAGGTCACATAAATGTTGTTCTGCTGGGAGTGGCGTCGGACTGCGAAAGCCCAGAAATATGCACTTTGCAAAACATTTCGTCGCAAAATATTGTAAATGCGTGATATTAATCGTCGTGATTTCTGTCTAACGGAAGAAAAAATTTTTAAAATCCAATATTTAGGAGCAGAGATTTCGTGAAAAATATGTTATATACAGGGTGATTCACTCGGGACTGAACACTTATTTTTTAAAATAAATCACGATTGCAAAGTCGCATTTGAATGAAATTAATCTAAAACGTATCTTGATCCATGACAAAAAAGGAATGTCTCATAGAAGATGCTGGAAGTGCCCACCGCCAGCATCCAGGCACATATTCACCCGACGCTCCATATTGGCGAATGTGCGATGTAGCGTATAGCGACATCGATGGCAGCAGTTTCACGTGTGATGTTGTTGCCTTTCAATTCTTCAATCGACCTTGGCTAGTTGGCATAAACCTTGTTTTTTAAAAGTCCCCAGAGAAAGAAATCTGGAGGTATTAGTTCGGGAGACCTAGGCGGCCACAGGTGCTAGGAGATAATCTTGTCCTGAAAAAAGCTACGAATTTCTGCTATGCCCTTATTGGAGGTGTGGCATTTTGCACCGTCCTGTTGAAAGTAACCATCTTCAAGTCCCTGATCATCCAGCTGGTTCACAAACTCATTAAAGATTTCCAAGTATCAGTCGATATTCACCAAGCTACCCATTCTCTACAGTTTCTTCGCCAATTTCGAAATGGTGGCTCTGGTGGGTGGTTTACGCTCACCAAATTTCTTCAGAAACTTATTCTTACATTGTTTGAAGGAACTGGTTACCCAGTACTGACGCACAAGGAACACACGTTCTTCAATTGAGTACACCATCTTCATTCGACCTCTTCGCTTAAACTGTCTGCGGACACACGCTATTCCCCCACAACTACTAGACAGCTGGCGCGTCAGTGCGGCGTCACTCAGCTGCCAGGGAGAAATTTTATTCACAGGTAATGCATGTCGACTGCTTCGTCAGGCAGGGGCGTAACTAGGCATTTCTGCACTTGGGGCAAACTGTTAAATATTGCGCCCCAATCTGACTCTCTCTCTCTCTCTCTCTCTCTCTCTCTCTCTCTCTCTCTCTCTCTCTCTCTCTCTCTCTCTCTCTCTCTCTCTTTCACTATATACACTATCTACTAACAAGTAATTGGACACCCCTGCAATCGACGATATATGCGGTCCTGATACACATCACGGCCGCCGCCGTTAAATATCGTGTGGGAAACAACAACGCAACCAGTCGCATGCAAGATGCCACGCAGTTCGGAGCTCTCTGATTTCGAGAAAGGTGTAATCGTCGGGTATCACAGAAATGGCCGATCCACACGTGACGTATCCAGCGAGTTCAAGTACCCAAAATCGACAGTGGCCTACGTGATTGGCAAGTGGTAGATGAGAGGTGACTGTCGGAATGTGCCCCGACCCGGCAGACCCACAAAACTGCGAGTTAGAGACCGACGGGTGCTGGCCAGAGAAATTCGGAAGAACCGCACCAAATCGATGGGCCACATCCGCGAGGAGTTTCAACAGGCATCCGGGACTGTTCTTTCGATGAATACCATCCGTAAGGAAGCCCATCTGCTCGGTTATCATGGACGTGCTGCCCCTCACAAGCTTTTGATCACCAAGTCCAATAGCGCTGCTCGGCTAACGTGGTGCAAAGAACGTCGACAGTGGACCGTTGAACAGTGGAAACAGGTTCTCTGGAGCGACGAATCAAGGTTCACCCTCTACCTTTCGGATGGCAGGGTCTGGGTTTGACGTCTGCCTGGAGAACGCCTCCTGCCGGAATGTATTGTGCCAACTGTGAAGTTCGGAGGCGGTGAAATTATGCTATGGGGGTGTTTCTCCTGGTATGGCACGGGACCCTTGATCGCAATTCCTGTATGTAGACAGATGAGGGCATGTAGACAGATGGGGGCGCAATATTTTGTGGTTTGCCCCTGGCGCAAAATGCTTCGTTACGCCTATGTTGAGAACCCTGATATACAGCTCTTCAGAGAAAACGTATTCTTCTAAAGTAAACTCAAAATAAGGAGGCAAACGTTCAAAATAAAAAGCTAAATAAATCAAATGAAAGAGGAGGTAAATATACTTCTCATTTTCTTCAACGAGTTCACCCCACTAAATGCAAACTCCTGTTTTCAAAGTAATAATATTTTTTTCCAAATTCTTCCATTTGCTGACATGAATACAAGGGAGCACTTTATGTTTTCAAGTAGATGAAGGCACTTTTCTTTTCCGGCAGTTTATTCATACTGAACAGCATTAAAGGAGCACTTTTGCAATCAGAAAGAGAAACGTACGACATTTAAATCTATATTGAACTAATATTTACTGTCCGGAAATCTAAGCAGTCAGATAGATTTCGATGCATAGCGACATTTAAGAGCTTTTCAATTTCTAACATAGTCTAACATCGAAGTGAAGCGCAACAAGCAGGAAATTTAACGAACAACTGGTGACAGATACATGACCCAGTCACAGAAAAAGAATTCCTCCGATGGTTACAGTTGATAAAATTCATAGTAGAATGTGTGTCGAGGTTTACTGGAAAGTTCGTCAGAGACATATTGCCACAGTTGATTTTATCTAATGAAAGAAAGAGGGAGAAAGGAAATACAAGATACAATAATGATACAAATAATTTGCATCATTTGTAACTTCACAGACCTCCTTTTTTGAGATCTCTTATGTATTTGCAGGGCCTGATTTACGCCCAGACCTGCGGCTCTGCATTTTAAGGAGCCTCAGAATCGCAATGCAAAAAAACATGATTTTCTTATTAATTAATTGTTGTGAATGGTAAAAAACATTGAGTATGTCATATTGTAAAGTATCAGATTTTAAAATTGCTTGGATCTAAATTAAGTAAATTAATGAGCTGAATAATGAGCTTTTATGAGTGTGAGAACTATCCAGTTAGGCAATTTTGCTCAAATCTAAGTAGCATTCCTCTATTAATAGAATTATTCTACTAGTGTATAATATTGAACACATCACAGGTGATTAATAAGCTACATGCAAGTTCACCTTGCCCCCCCCCAATTAGTTTAATTCTAAATAATGTTCATCGGTTAAAATAAAATTAAAAAGGGATGAATAACTTAACATCTGTGGATATTTTAATTCTTACATCATTAAATGCGCAAATAGCAATACTATTAACTAATGTTTTACTTATCCGTCTATATTTTTAAATGCGAATTTCCTTGCTGATATTAAGAAAAAGTAGATATTATTTCCTATTTTCCCCCGCACAATGTCCCATTTATTAAATCAACTTTTAAATTAATTAATTTTAGTGGTGACAAATGTACTGACTATTTCAAGAATGTGGACTGGTGGGGGGCCTCATGTTGTGCTGTGCCTAGGGCCCGATTCTGTGTAAATCGGGATCCATCTGTGCTATCGTCTACTCATATGTCAAGATTCAACTTGCTTTTATGTTTTGAAGATGACAATCCGATTTTTGGCGTAAATGTGACAAGGATGGTAAGTCAGATATTATCCGAAAACTTGAAAATTTTCATCGTCCTGGAGCGGGACTCGAACCCGCGTCTCCCAGAAAACACTCGGGTATGCTAACCACGACACCACCCAGAACGACCAAGTTTCAAGTTTCCGATCAGTTTGAATTTAACCATAACAGGATTTTTTTCTGGGAGACGCGGATTCGAGTCCCGCTCCAGGACGATGAAAATTTTTAAGTTTTCGGATATTATCTGACTTACCATCCTTGTCACATTTACGCCAAAAATCGGATTGTCATCTTCAAAATTTGTATTATATGGCGTAATCCCGTATTTCTTTCATGATTGCTTTTATGTTTTACAACAACTGTGTGTTCAACGTTTAATTCACTCCATATTATTCTAAACTTATTAAGCTCCCAGATCATCTCCTAGTTCCTGTTCTTTACATAATTTAAGCAGCACCAGTGGCGCAGTGGTCTAAGTGCTGGCTTATGATCATGCATCCGATAGGGTCCGGGTTCGAACCCCGATGAGGCATGGTTGTTGTGTTTGTCTTATGGCACTGGCTGTCTCCCTTCCCAGTGGCCCTAAATTAGGGACGGGCGACTGCTTATAACCCATCGAGTTGCTCACGGTTGTTCTTAAACAAACAAAAACATAATTTTAAACTCCACTTACCTAGTTTTTCCTGCATCTCACCTGCAGAGTTGGCAGCCAGCCAAGAAACGCGTTACCGATCAGAATCTCCTCTGAACCGCGGGAATATTACAAAGAGTGTACGGTGCTGTCATTTCTGTGGAAGCATGTTCAGCAAACTTTGAGAAGGAAGAACTCAGGGCACTAACTGATGAATATTATAATATATTGCAGATATTTAAACAGCAAGTACAGAAGTTGAGGGGGATTTGTTTAAAAAAAATCACCGTATTCTTGCAATGTAAAACCCAGTAAATTGCCATGGGAAAAGATAAATTCTACTTACCTATTTGTGGAAATATTCCTTGCACAACGGTTTCCTTGCACATCGGCCAAGTCTTGTGATTTTTTGATCCACAGCTCCTCTTCTTATACAAGTATTTCCTGGTTACACGAAGCATACACCTCTCCAAGCCTCTTTCAGCTGTCTGCAGCCACTAGATGTCCTGTTTAGTTAAGGTCCATGTCTGTCCACAATGAGTAAGAACTGGAAGGATGCATTGCTTGAATACTTTTCTTTTAAGCCATAGTGGTAAATTGCACTGTTTCTTCCAAATGCTCTCCAACCAAGTTTTATACACCAATTAAGTTCTTCACCAATGTGGCCCTCGCTTGATATCTGTTGCCCAAAATAAATGAAGGTATCCTTTACCTATAGAAAATGGCGGGGTCCCCATCAAAACCAAAACTTGCACCAATGTGTAGCGCTGCAGATGTCGCGTCATGCTCACGATACGATATTATATTCTAGACGTAAAAAACACCCCAGAAAAACAGTAAAACCATTAAAAATCTAACCACGTAAAAGATGCTGAAAATAATTTTCAAGAGTTACAAGCAAACAAAAAATAACCATAAATTTTTGTCATTGTCATAAATGGTTTTTAATTGGTTATTTCTTGTTTGCTTATATGTATATATATATATTCGACTGCGCGATGGTTGAAAAGTATCAGAGGCTGATTAATGATCTATGAATTTGTTATAGCAATTTTTAGTGATCATAGAATTGGTAATAAATGTTATAGTAAATTTTATTATTATCTTGAATTGATGCAGCAACTTTAAAGAAGAATAAAAAAGTATTTTGTAAACATTTAAATTGCTCCTTTTCTTATCTGTCAATCTCCAAGCGTTGGAGATTGACAGATAAGAAAGTGCAGCAAAATCGCACGCATAAAGTCACACATTTACGATAATAATAATAATAATAAGAAGTACAATAATGATTAGGTCATTTCTAGAAGCATTTTTTATAAAAAGGAGCCTCAGGCTCTATATATATATATATATATATATATTTATATAAAATATATACAGTATATATATAGTAGGTTAAACAAAAGTAAATACAATAACCACAAGAACATATCTGAAAAAATAACTGAGCAAACGAAAAAACAAAGCCAATATCTCTGATTGCGCAGTATGCAGCAGACTGAAGGAATTAGCGAAATATGGAATAGTGAAAACTAACAAAGAAACAGAGGAATATCAAATATAATTATTAAAAGTACGAACGTTTATATGAATGGTGAATTGAGAGAACGTAGAAAACATAAATTAGAAAACCAGGCTCCCTTCATCAGGAGAGCATAACCTGGGGGAGTGGCTTTCTGATATCAGTAAATGAGTAGGAAAAAAAAAACAATTGTCGACTGACCAAGCTTCCGGAGCCACTGAAATTTTAAAAAATGGGATAAGAAACCTTCCCAAAATTACAATAGGGAACTATAACTTACCCGAAGACGGCGTGAAACCTACAGCCGGAATGAGTAAGGCTACTGAAATACGAACGGAAGGAACACGAAATAAGTAACTTGAATTGGTGTAAATGAAAGTTAAACAAATAAGGAGTAAGCTAATTGACCGAAAGAAGTGAGCGTAGTAATACACTGTGTATAAAGAGTACAGTTAGTTAACTGTGACTCTAGTTAGACTTTTCAGGACCTAACAAATTACAGAATTTAGTGTTCTACTGTATAACTAACGTAACATTAACGTATTGTTGAAGTTAAAGTTTATAAATCAGTTCAAGACTTTAAATAATTTTACAAAAATATTATTGATGAGTATACTTTGATTAGGGATGCAAGGTCAGGTGATGCGTAACATCACAGCCTCTCCTTGACAAATGTCAACCCCGCCTTCTCGTGGTGCATCCTGTTCCCACTAAAGGGGCTCTGACGACCGCCAATAGCGGTATAACTATACCATCGGGATTAGAGGAAATTCTATCCCACACTCACCAACCCGCTTGGCCAGCGTGGTGAGTTATGGCCAAACCCCTCCAAAATGATTCCACAACTTAAATCTTGGCCATCAGTCTCCGGCAGCTGGAATGTACCTGGCCAAGGCAGCGGCCAGTGCGACATGAAGGCAGAGGGTGCTAAGAATCCCCGGAGGACCGGACTAGGCTGCCATCTGATGCTGACCTTGGCTACGTACAATGGACGCTCCCTATCTTCTGATTCAAGGCTTCTTGAATTGGAAGAGGAACTACAAAGGATCAAGTGGGACATCGTGGGGCTGAGTGAGGTAAGGAGAAAAGGAGAAGATCTCATCGAACTGAAAAGTGGACATCTCTTCTACTATCGTGGGACAGATACTGGCAGAACTAGTGGTGTTGGATTTATAATAAACAAGAAACTGAAGGATAAAGTTGTAGAAGTTGAAAGTTCCTCTGACAGAGCTGCACGACTTGTTATCCAACTCTCAAAAAGATACCAGGCTCAGATTATTCAAACTTATGCACCCACCACAAGTCATCCTGAAGAAGAAATTGAAGAATTTTATGAGGAAATTTGTCATCTAAATAATAAAGGTAAGCAGCACTTGAAAATAATTATGGGAGATTTCAATGCAAAAATAGGGCAACGGCAACAGAATGAAACTTCAGTAGGTAAATTCGGTCACGGCAACAGAAACCAGCGTGGAAATACTCTCGTTGAGTTTGCAGAGGCAGAAGGGTTTTTCATCTTGAACTCCTTCTTCAAGAAAAAGCCACACAGGAAATGGACATGGAGACATCCAAATGGGACGACAAGTGAAATTGATTTTATTATGTGTAACAAAAAATTCGTCATAGAAGACTGCAGTGTGCTAAACAAGTTCAACACAGGTAGTGACCATAGATTGGTGAGATGTAAGATGCACCTCAACACTAAACTTGAACGTGGCAAGCTCATAAGACAAACAAAATCTATTGACATAACCAACCTTAAAAAACACCATAATACCTTCAAGTTGGAACTGAAGAACAGGTTCTCTGCTTTAGAAGGCCTAACATCGGAAGAAGTGGACATCTCTGAAGTTAACAGAAAAGTAACCAAAGCTCTTATGGAAACAGCAACAAAATTAGCTGGGTCTAAGAACAAGTTGCATGTAAATAAATTATCAGGAAAAACGAAAATGTTGATGCAAAAAAGAAGAAAAATGAGGACAACTAAAGAAGATGTGACTTCCAAAGTGGAATATATAGAGCTATGCAAGACAGTAAGAAAAAGTATCACTGAAGACGTAAGAAAATTCAACTGTGAACTAGTGAGGAAAGCAATTGAAAACAACCAAAGCCTAAAGATAGCAAAGGGACATCTCAGTAAGGGAAGAAAACAGATTATGGCACTGAGAAAAGAAGATGGTTCTGTAACAAGAAATAGAGGCGAAATTTTGACAAGAGTGAAAGATTTCTACTCCAAATTATATGAAAGGGATGATATATGCACTCCAGACATCATGAAAGATACCAGTACCAGAGTTCCTCCAGTCCTTCCAGCAGAAGTTGCACATGCAATCAAGAACATGAAGCGGGGAAAAGCTCCAGGAGAAGATGGAATTACTGTAGACATCATACAAGAAGCAAGTGAAGAAATCGAAACAGTACTCGCCCAAATTTTCACTCGATGCCTTAATGAAGGAAAGATTCCTGAGGATTGGAACACCGCTACAATGATCCTGCTACATAAGAAAGGTGACATTGAGGATCTCGGAAACTACAGACCTATCAGCCTCCTATCAGTAGTTTATAAAATCTTCACTAAAGTTCTTTCACACCGCTTGAAGGTAACACTGGACATGGCTCAACCGAGAGAACAAGCTGGATTCAGGAGTGGCTACAGCACAATAGATCATATCCACGTGCTGAGAGAACTAATTGAAAGAGCGAGGGAATATGAATTTCCATTGTGCATGGCTTTTCTCGATTATGAAAAAGCCTTTGATTCGGTGAAACCATCAGCAGTTACAATGGCTCTGAAAACCTGCGGTATTGAAGATGCATACATTAATATTATTAATAACATCTATGAAAATGCAAGTGCAAAGATTAGGCTGTTTGAAAATACAACACACATAAAAATTGGAAAGGGAGTGAGACAAGGTGACACCATATCTCCGAAGCTCTTTAATGCCACATTGGAGGGTGTTTTTCAGTCGCTGAGCTGGGAAAACAAGGGGATAAAGATTAATGGAGATTATCTAACCCACGTTCGTTTTGCTGATGACGTAGTCATTTTTGCAACTACCCCATCAGAGCTGCAGAGTATGATCCAGGAACTTGCTGACAAGAGTAAAGAAGTGGGATTAAAAATGAACTTTCAGAAGACAAAAGTGATGTTCAATGCTTTTACAAGAAATGAAGATTTATCGATTGATGGAGAAAAGCTGGAGATAACAGACACGTACGTTTATCTTGGACAGCAGATATCAAGTGAGGGTCACATTGATAAAGAAATTAATCGGCGTACAAAACTTGCCTGGAGAGCTTTTGGAAGAAACCGCATAATTTTCAAGAGCAATATGCCATTATGTCTTAAAAGAAAAGTGTTTGATCAATGCATCCTTCCAGTGCTTACGTATGGTGCAGAGACGTGGACCTTAACTAAAAGAGACATACAAAGGCTGCAGACAACTCAAAGCAGCATGGAGAGGTGCATACTTGGTGTAACCAGGAGAGATAAGAAGAGGAACTCGTGGATCCGAAAAATGACAAGAGTATAAGACATCATGATCAGAGTTAAATCCCTGAAATGGCAATGGGCTGGACATACTGCCAGAAGGACAGATCATCGATGGACAGCCGAAATTTTAGATTGGATTCCAAGGGACAGGAAAAGACCCAGAAGAAGACCACATGGGAGATGGGTGGATGAAATTCGAAAGTATGCAGGGGTGACATGGAGGAGACTGGCACAAGACAGACCGTTGTGGAGGAAACTTGGGGAGACCTTCGTCCAGCAGTGGATTGATAATGGTTGACGATGATGATGATGATGATACTTTGATTAAGTAATTTTTTTGAGAAACTGGTAAAATGACAAAATGGTTAGAGGCGTCGCGATAAGAAATTTGGTATGTAAAGTCCTACGAGTAACCCAGCGCTTATAGATTAAAAAAAAAAAAGGAAATGCTAGAAAGATGACAGCGAATTTTGTTTCGTAGTGAGCACGTCTTTTTTAATCCTTTCGATGCGAATAAAATATTTCAAAGTTATTCATAGTCAATGAAACAGGTTAGTGTTTATAACCCATTGAGTTGCTCGTGGTGGTCGTTAAACCTCCAATCAAAAAAAAAAAAAAAAAAAAGAAACCTGTCAGATAGAAAAAATCAATTGGGTTCCTACAGTCGATAAAACATCCAGATATAGAAACAAACACTTACTGCCACCAGCGGCTGAAAAGTAAGTTACAAAAATTAATAACTGGTGCACAAAAAGTTTCTCATAGCAGAATGAAGATATAAGAGACAGAGATTTTCAAATCGAACGGTTAAAAGAAGAAATATAGAATAAAACATGATATAACACTACGCTTCCTAGAGGAAGAATTTTGCATAACAGATAGGTGCAAAAATACACGAAAAGTATTCTTTATGACAAAAGCTATGCTAACGAAAAAGGATTTTCAAAAGCGTTTCCCAGAAGCAGAGATAGCAGAAAAAAGGTTTTGACCTTTACGCCCCTAGGAGGTAAGATGTGCGTTATTTGAAGAGAATAACATTCCTCATCTTTATTGTAGCGATCGCATACGGTAAAAAAGAATATCTTTAACAGATTTTTTAGAAATGGAGATACAGCGGCAAACAGAAGTACACAAACACCACCTAGCGACAAAAATGTGAACTACAAAAATCCACAAATACAAGCAAAGCGCTCTTCAAGATAAATGGTATCTGGTGTTAATTTTTTTTCTCTAAATAGGACATTTAAAAGCAAAGATATCGAGAATAACATATCACCCCTTAGCGAGGAATCATGCATTATTTTTGAAAAGCGATATACACAAAGTGTTTTCATAGTTAGTAGTATCTGACAAAAGGACAATTTGTTCAATTGGGATTTTAGCCCCACTGACATTTTTGCAAACATGCTGTAAACGGAAAGGTGAACTTAAGATCTCTAGTGATACACTTGTTCATTAAGAAACAGTGTAAATTATATGCAGAGCATTTCGCACCGGAAATCTTCCCCGATAAAGAATCTTCCAAATCGGACTATTAGAAGCAGAGATATCGACAAAAATAAGATATACATCCACACACCCCTGGCGGAAAAACTATGCACAATTTTAAGCAAAAAGGTACTCTCAAAAGATTTTTTTGGTGAGCGGTATCGGGCCTCGAAGGAATCTTTAAATCGAATTTTCAGAAGCTCAGATTTTGCTGCGAATACATCAGAAACAGAATTATAAACTCACGCCCTCTAGTAGCGAAATCGTTCTTTACAAAAGATTAAAAATTACGTGCAGAACATTTCCCAATCAGGAGCTCTATCCGATGCAGAGAGAATTTTTTTAAATAGGACTTTTAGAAGCATAGATATCGGGAAAATCGAAATTTAACTTTACGCCACCTAGCGGGAAATCTATGCATTACATGAAAAAAGGAACTGTACTCAAAATAGTCTTCCTTACAAATGGCATCCAGAGAAAGAAATAGTTATTTTAATCGAATATTTAGAAATAATGATATAGAATAAAATGTATATTGAATTAGACAGCATCCGCATTTACACTCTCTAGTGGCGAAGAACCGGAAAGAAAGGATAATCGTTCTCACATGAACAAACGGAGAGGAAGGATCGTCGTTCACACATAAAAGAACGGAAAGCAAGGATCATCGTTCACACATAAAAGAACGGAAGGAACGATCGTCGTTCACACATAAAGGAGAGGAAAGCAGGGATCATCATTCACACATAAAAGAATGGAACCAATTATCATCATTCACACATAAAAGAACGGAAACCAAGGATCATCGCACATAAAAGAACGGAAACCAAGGATCATCGCACAAAAAAGAACGGAAACCAAGGATCATCGCACATAAAAGAACGAAAACCAAGGATCATCTCACATAAAAGAACGGAAAGCAGAGATCATCGTTCACACATAAAGAGCGGAAAGCAGGGATCATCGTTCACACATAAAGGAATGGAAACCAATTATCATCATTCACACTTAAAAGAACGGAAACCAAGGATCATCGCACATAAAAGAACGGAAAGCAGGGATCATCGTTCACACATAAAAGAACGGAAAGGAAGGATCGTCTTTCATACATAAAAGAACGGAAAGCAGGGATCATCGTTTACACATAAAGAGCGGAAAGCAGGGATCATCGTTCACACATAAAGGAATGGAAACCAATTATCATCATTCACACTTAAAAGAACGTAAACCAAGGATCATCGCACATAAAAGAACGGAAAGCAGGGATCATCGTTTACACATAAAAGAACGGAAAGGAAGGATCGTCTTTCATACATAAAAGAAAGGAAAGGAAGGATCGTCTTTCATACATAAAAGAACGGAAAGCAGGGATCATCGTTCACACATTAAAGGAATGGAAACCAATTATCATCATTCACACTTAAAAGAACGTAAACCAAGGATCATCGCACATAAAAGAACGGAAAGCAGGGATCATCGTTTACACATAAAAGAACGGAAAGGAATCATCGTCTTTCATACATAAAAGAAAGGAAAGGAAGGATCGTCTTTCATACATAAAAGAACGGAAAGCAGGGATCATCGTTCACACATACAGGAAGGGAAACCAATTATCATCATTCACACTTAAAGGAACGGAAACCAAGGATCATCGCACACAAAAGAACGGAAAGCAGGGATCATCGTCCACACATAAAGGAGCGGAAAGCAGGAATAGCCGTTCACACATTTCAAGCTTTCCAATGCAAAAAGAATTTTTCAAATCGGATGCAGAGATATTATGTCTACAGGCAGAGGGACGGAAAAATAGGCAGTGGGACGGTAAGGCAGACGGACGGACAAAGTGATGCTATAAGTACGTACATTTTATACAAAAGACGTGCTAATAAGCGTCACGGTCCGTGGCGAAGTGATAGAAATAAACATTCAACCGTATTTCCACACATCCATGAAACAGTCTTCACAAACTTGTTCAATAGTCAATTGGTAAATAGGCAATGTAACCTTCGTTAAGAACAAATAGTGTTAAGTTTTATTCCTATTTTTTGCGTCTCGTGAACGGTCATAAACCAAACCACAACAAAAGCATGCCACTTGATGTAACGCTTTCACTCTCGCGGTGCCTCGTCATTATTACTTCAAGAGACACTGACAGTTTGCGATAAATATTTTAGCATGTAGGTGCAACTCCGTCGAACAAAAACTGAAATAAGTACATAATGGTTTTCGTTTTTCTATTTTTTTTGTGTGTTTGATTTTTTTCCCCTGGAAATACGAGCTGTGTTTGTACGCTGAGCAAATTTCAAGAACTTGAGAATACGACCGCGCCCACCGAAGCATTTAATCGCTGACGTCTGAAATGGATAAAGGATGACGTTCTGCTTGGCATCTTGAGGAGGAATATTTTACGTCAGTACGCAACAACAACTCGTAGACTGTCTTTTGTCCTGATGCTTTTCGAAAAGCCTGTTATTTTCGTAGAAGCAGTTAGCGGAAACAGAAGAACCACAGCGGGTAGCAAGCTAATTGTTTGCGAAGGGTTTTAGAACTAAATTTTGACTCCAAAAGTGAAAAAAGTCTAATTTTGCCTCAGCTGGAATATATGACGAGGCCACTAGGGGTTCTGTCAGAAATGGTACAGTGCGACGAAAATAATGCGAACTTCGAAGGCATTCAAATGAAAAGTTTGCATCGCTTGGCCAACCGGCGAGGGCTCTTTATGAATCAAGGACCGACAAGTTCCGTTGAAGAACAAGGAAGGGATAGAGCACCTAGTCTTGGACCGCAGACATTTTGGAGCATCATCTGTCATTTAGTGTAAGTTTGTATTCGTTACCATTATCTAATATCTATTCATATTTGTTTCTTTTACTGAAGGCGTTCCTCGGCCATTCTTCATAAGTCATTGCGGCAGCTTGTACAGAAACTGAATGTGAATTAATTTTACTTGCTGTTGGTCAGTTGCACTCAGAAATCTCCTGAAAGGAGTCAACTGTAAAAAATAAGTGGTATGAATTCGCGAAAAATTCATGAAAATAACATGCAGCAAAGTTGCCGGTAGGCTTCCGTCTTTTAACGAAATTTCCGTTTTGAAAACTTTCCGTTTCTTACTTCAGCATTTTGACAGATTTTCCGTTGTTCTCTTTCTTTTAGAGAAATGTCAGTTTTGGGTTTTTCCGTTTCTACACAGAAATTTTTCGAGTTTCCAGAAACTTCCTTTTTGACTTTCCCAGTACCTATACAGAAGAAATTTCCATTTTTTAAAGCCTAAATGCACCATTCGCATTACAAGACTTTTTCCGGGCTCACGAAGTGAATAGACCGCGACGGTTTGTATGCTAGTAAAGAGCGCTACCGACTGAGCTTACAAGACACTTACTATCAAATTAAGTTCAAAATAGAAACGAAGGAGACTGGAGTCGCGCGATGATGAAATTTTTTTCGCTACTAATGCGGGTTAATTAGTAATTTTGTTTTCTGTAGGAACTTACTGTGTTTTTTTAGGGTTTTTTTCGTAGGTTTATGATAATTTAATTTCTTTTATTTATTTTTCGTAGATGAAAATTTGTTATAAATTTCATTTTTCTTTTGTCATGAGTTTTCAAAGTATAACAAAATATTTTGGAACTAGAGATATTTTTAAAATGACAATGACTTTCAATTATGTTTAAGGAAAGGTGAAATGTACTGCTTTCTAGCATTGTTTCATAAAATCCCTAAATATAAAATTTGCTCTTGAGAGCTATAATAGCTTTTGTGTTAAGAGGTCCACACACAGACTGATGCATAGACATAAACACCTATATGGTTGTTCCTTACGAATAGCACAATATACAAAAGCAGGTACACTAACTGAAGCGGGGGGGGGGGGATCTGTTAGATGTGTGTGTGTACACACACACACATTTTTATCAAAGTAATGGAAACAGAAACACACAGAAACAAGGGGTTTATCAAAGTAATGGAAACAGAAACATCGACTACGACTAGAGTACACGCAATGCACCATATGCAAATCACAAGGACGATGTCACCCGCGATGAGAGGAATATAGGTACAGTGAATGGGTGAAGTGCAATATAGCCTATCATGTACAATCAGTGATGTATTCAGGCATCTTTTCCGGGGTGCTTAGCCCCCCGAAAATCCATGAACCCCCTCCCCCGTAGGTTTTTAGGTGATCTCCTTTATATTTAGTATAATAATTTTCGTTTATAGCTGAACATTTGGAAAAATTAATTTAAAAAATTAGGAAAATAAGAAAACATATTAAAATAATAAAGAAAAAAAAACATCCACATGAACTTCAATTTGAAATTTCTATCATCCTTCAATAAAACATTAAACAGTCCTCGCTGAAGGAGCTTTTTTTAAGCACCGACAACTCGGACTACTTCCGCAATAAAAACCTAATTCCACAGAGTAGAGATGTTTGCACTGCAATACATCATCATATTTTGCAAGCTGGCATTCAGCTTAATTTCAATCTTCTATGCCGATATTTCATGCATACGATTAAGCCTCAGTGTAGCTAACGTGAGGTTAGTTCTTCCACATACAACGAAATATTTGCTACCTAATTTTTAACAATAGCAAATTATTAGAAATTATTTCCACAAAAGAGTTTTTTTCTGGCGATGGGTGGTTTACACTCTGTCAAAAAAATATCGAAGCACCTCAAACTGGCATCCAAACGATTAGTGAGTTTGTTTTTTACTGTAATACTGTGTGCTAATCTAAATAATCTAAAGGGGCTGAAACCAAGGGGCATAGAAATGGTTTGCACCGTACGTTTTCAGGTAACACTGTTAATAATTCAGTTAATAATCAGAAACATTTTTGCACTCCTAATGTTTTTTTGAAGGGAAGGGGTATATTTTCTACAGCACAGCATTTTCTTACTAGGATCCTTAATATTTTACACCACCCCTTGGTAAACTCCATGGTGCATTATTGAATTAAAGCAAAGGTATAACATTTTCACATTTTTAATCACTTGTATGCGTAGAATTCTTGGAATTTGCATTTGCGATATACGAGCATAAGAACATTTTTATACTCCATTTAAAATTTTTATATATATTAATGTATATAGAAATAATAAAATTGTGATTGTATGTATATAATCAGTAAAAAAGTTTCAGCCCCCTCAAAATTTGTAATCCCCCCTCCCGAAAAAACGTCTCTGAGTGCAACGCTGTGTAAAAGTACCAGAGTTGCAGGTGAAAGAGCTGTTGTGGAGAAAATATCCACAATTTCACATCTTTTCTGAGGTTACTGAGATGTGAGTGAGATGTGAGAATTCACATCTCAGTAACTTCAAAAAAGATGTGATTATTAGCATGCGTCTTGCAGAAACCTCGGTAACTAGAACGGCAGAAACAATAGGTGAAACATGAGGAACTGTATTCAAAGATTATGACTACCTATCAAAAAGGACACGGCTTTGCCTTCAAACGCTCAAATTGTGGACAACATACGTAGATATCAGACAGGGATAAGTGAAAGTTAGCATGGATTGTACGTACAGTACAACGGAAGCACAAGAACTCGGCACCACAAATAGCAGTGGGGTTGAACACCGATCATAATGAACCCGTTTCTGTCATAACATTTCGTCTGGAAATCCATCGTGCCGTGACTGCCACGGAAAGGACCTCAGGTTCGATCACAGGCAGGTACGAACGCTCGATCCACTAAATATTCGCCGTGCGTCGGATGGGCTCGTTAAGCCATCGGATCCCGGATACTGCCCCCCCCCCGGTAATATATATAAGGGTGTCTTCCTCCCCCTTTCTACTTCGCTTCCGTGTCACTTTCCTATTGGGCACTCTAGCCCAAATCTCCTAGCTTCCTATTTCTAAGGGTTGTTTAAGACCTGGGGTCAGACACTCCCTTCCTAAAATCCTCTACATATGATTATGATCATCGTGCTAGAACCCATAAATTTTCTGGCTACCAACATCAATGCAACAAAATTTTTAAAGTGATGCAAAGCACATAAAACTGGGATGCAAAAGACTGGCAACGCTGCTCTGATGAATCGTGCTTCACATTGATTCTCACCAATAGTAGAATGTATGACCGGCGAAAGCCTGCCACCACCTGGTCTGTTTGGTTCTGACTGGGAAGCATGGAAGTGGATTCCCGATGCTGTGGAGTCTCATATCGGGGTATTCCTTAGGGTCATTGGTTATTTTGCAGGATCGTGTCACATGTGTAATGTACGAATCCATTCTTGGGGACCACCTGTACCCAATGTTAGAGGCATTGTCCCCTAATGACTGTCCCTGGTTTCCAGCAGATAATGCCCCTGTGCATTGTGCGAAACGCGCAAAGCTGTGGTTTGTAGGGCATGCAAATGAAGTACATCAGATATCCTGGCCACTGCAGTCTCCAAATCTCAATATTACTGAATTTTTGTGGTAATATCTGGAGCGAGAGGTCAGATCAATCACAATTTCCACCTTCAACATCACTGGTACAGTTCGGACATATTTTACAGGAAGAATGGTCGCAAAATCCATCCATTATTGTGCGTACATAACATGTGTAAGCGTATTCGAAATCGAATATTGCCTCTGTTCTAAAAGCTCGAGGTATACGTACAGCTAATTAATAAAAGGTTCTCACAAACAGTAAGTCTTTCCATTATTTTGATAAACCCCTGTATATTCTTTTTCAAGTTATTTCATAAATACTATGTCGTGTTGAATTTGAGGGCTTCAGACGTTTTTTTCAAGTTCAGTTCCCCTATGAGGAATGTGATTTATGATAGCTAAAATATCTCTCAAGAATGAGCTGAAAGAAACTACAAAAGAGAAAGAAAGTTTCAAAGTCATCAAAAAAGTACTTATGAAATTGCGTAACATACAGTTATTTGCAAAAGTTTAAGACCACTTGATGGTATCAGGAGATTTCTACCGATTGCGTCAGCTACTGTCTGCATTACTCAACTTCCTGTAGGTATTGCATCATTCTACTGCGGCAGCTGTTGATAGAGTTAGGGGAAGCGTGTGAGTGTCAGTTTGCTTCTGGTTTTCATGCTGAGAGGTTTTGTACGTATTTTCTATATAGCGAAAAATGGGGCAAAAAAAAAAAAAAAGCGTCATTAAGTGTTACTCAGAGGGCACAAATAGTGACTTTACATCACGAAGGGTACTCTAAACGTGACATAAGCAGAAAGGTGAATGTGAGCAAGGCTGCTATTCATAATACGATCATGAAATATCGAGATACAGATGAATTTAGCGACCGAAAGAGAACTGGACGTCCAAGGAAAACAACCTCACGTGATGACAATACCATAAGGCAAATAGTTATGCATTGTCCGAGGAGTTCGTGCAAGAAAATCAAAGCCTTTCTACATTCAAAAGGGTCTGATATTAGTATCAGCACTGTTTCCCGACGTCTTAGCACATATTCTGGATTAAAGTCTTATAAACCTGCAGATAAACCTAAACAAACATCTGTCATGAAAAAGAAGAGACTCAGCTTTGCTAATCGTCATCAATCGTGGACTGCTGAAAATTGGAGCCAAGTTCTCTTTTCCGATGAATCAACTGTGCGTCTATATGAATCATGTGAAGCACATGTTCGAAAACCAAAAGGCAAAAGGTTTGATGAAAAATACACCGTTAGCACTGTGAGACATTCACCTATATAGTCAGATGATATTTGGTGCTATGTTAGCACCCTGTACTGCTTTATCTTTTCTATGTCGCTTCGCTATGCTTGCAAATTTCACCCATCCATCTCCCACGGAGTCTTCTTAGTCTTTTCTTGTTCCTTTGCATCTAGTCTAGTATTTCACTTGTCCAACGGTGGTCAGTTCTTTTAGCAATACGACCATCCCATTGCCGTTTAATCTTTATAATTATCGCGATGTCATCAACTCATTTTCTTGATCCGTCAGTTCTTTTTCCACCTTTCTTGGTTACAGAGAAGCATGCTTCTTTGAGTTGTCTTCATCCTCTGTATGTATTTTTTAGTTAAGGCCAATGCCTCTGATTCATTAGTAAGATCACGGATCATGAACCGAAGGTTTAAAAATTTGAATCACACACTTTTTGAAATAATTTTGAAAAACTGCCTTTCGGTTACTGATGTTAGCCCTTAAAAGATTTAGTGGCCAGCATGCAAGCTTAGTGGAGGCTTGGAAGACGTGAAAAGACGCCGCCTTGAAAGGAGATAAATTGAACGTTTGAGTATATGCATTGCCTTAGGCTATAATGCTAAGTATAGTGAAAAGCTATTGCGTTTCACACCGTGAACAAATTAAGTTTAATTATATTAATATTTATGTTTTGGTGTTTAGCATAGAATACATTTGTTACAATATTTAATTTATTACACATACATCAAAATATCTTTAATATTATAATTATCAGGAGCGGCATATTTTTATTTGTGTGGAGCTAAGCAGGGTTTGATGATGATTGACTCAATTAATTTCCTTGTTTTATATGGGTATCGTACTTTATAGTGATTTATTTATTACGTCTTACTCTTTGAATCATTTATTAATACTGTTAAGATTTTAGGTATTGAATGTTAGCACTACAAAACTAATGCTTACAGCATATAGTTTGCTTGTTAATCACACATATCTGAAAATATAAATTGACTCAATTAATTGTCTTGTTTAATATGGGTATAGTGCTTTATAGTGATTTATTTATTGCGTCTTACTCTTTGAATCATTTATTAATACTGTTAAGATTTTAGATATTGAAAGTTAGCACTACAAAACTAATGCTTACAGCATATAGTTTGCTTGTTAATGACACATATCTGAAAATATAAATTGACTCAATTCATTTCCTTGTTTAATATGGGTATAGTGCTTTATAGTAATTTATTTATTACGTCTTGCTCCTTGAATCATTTATTAATGCTGTTAAGATTTTAGGTATTGAAAGTTGGCATTACAAAACAATGCTTACAGCATATAATTTGTTTAAAATATAAATTGACTCCATTAATTTCCTTGTTTAATATGGGTATAGTGCTTTATAGTGATTTATTTATTGCGTCTTGCTCTTTGAATCAATCATTAATGCTGTTAAGATTTTAGGTATTGGAAGGGTGAATTGATGACACTTTTTTAGGATATACTGGAAAATTGCTCTTTGAAATTCCAGATACCCTCCAGTCAAGTTCTGGGGGGTATTTGGAAGAAATAGGGCGTTTGATTTCTTTCTCGATGTACTGTTGATTTCTTTTTCGATGTGGCCCTCGCTTGATATTGTAACGTTCTTAGTTAATAATGGGTAAAAAGTCAGTTTCCGTGAAACATTGCATTACGTGAATCTGAAACTCTGCTTTTATTGAACCGTTTACTTGATGCTCCTGATAGCTTTAATTAACTTCCTAGTTGCAAAAGTCCTTAACCAAACACAGAAATGTCACTAGAGATTCATTGAAAACAACGGATTTTGACTTTATTCATATGTGATAGGTCACTCATAATCCACACATTATTAGCACACATCAATTAATCATCCCGTAATTTAACTGAAATACAGCTCTTGAACACACTGAATGTTTTTCAATATCCTTCAAACATTAAACTTGAGAGAATTAATCAACAGGTAGGTTAAACTTTAAGTTCTATCTTCAAAACAAAACGAACTAATCGACTTTTAACAGGAACGAGTGTCTTGATAGGATACTTACAACAGCTTACAAGAAGCAGCATACATCTAACAAAAATCAGCAGAATAGGCCTACATCTATCGAGTCTTAGAGATTTATGTAAAGGATTTTAGGAAGGGAGTGTCTGACCGCAGGTCTTAAACAACCGTTGAAAGTAGGAAGCTTGGAGATTTGGACTAGGGTGTCCGACAGGGAAGCCACACGGAAGCGAGGTAGAAAGGGAAATGAAGGCACCCTTATTTATAACCGGAGGATCAGTAGCTGGGGTCCGACAGCTTAACGTGTCCATCCAACGCAAGGCGGGTATTTTGTGGTCGAAGCGTTCGTATCTGTAAGAGATCGATCTTGAGACTTTTCCGTGGCAGTCACGACCGGTTTTTTTCTTTTATTGGAGGTTCAACGACCACCGTGAGCAACTCATTGGACTATAAGCAGTCGCCCGTCCCTAATTTAGGGCCACTGATTCCAGGGAAGGGAGAGAGCCAGCGCCGTAAGACAAACATAACATCCATGCCTCACTGGGATTCGAACCAGTACCCATATCAGACGAATGATCAGAAGCCTTCGCTTAGACCACTGCACCACCGGGGCGGCGTCATGGCCGTTGACCACTAAGCCATCCGCGGTCCACATGCAGTACATCTTACGAGAGACAGCCTGTTTCATATATCGTAAACATCCTTCTTATCTCTGTTGAACTCATACGTCGTTCTGTTCCTGACCTCAGTTCAGGTGGCCACAAAACATTCAGCGACAGAGAAGATATGTCGTTAAGTATAGAAAATGCTTAAGAGAACGAACTAAAATTTACATGGATAACATGAACTAGAAAAGGAAAATTATAATAGAGTATAACACTGTAAAAAGTTTTCTAAAATTCAGGAGCCGCTTTCCGTCATTTTTTTTCGTGGATTAACTAAGTATGTTTCTGAAATAACCTCTTCCATGAAATGGCGGAAAGAAACCTGAATTTCACGGATTTTTCGTGCCACGGGAAAATTCTAAATTTTCAGAAACATTTCCGCAGTTTCTTTCTTATATTGACGGTAATTTACCGTTTTAGAGATGTGGTACTGAAAATTAAAATTCTGTATTTTCAGAAACCTTTCCACAATTTGTTTCGTATATTAACGGGAAAACTCCGTTCTCACTTTTTTAGCACGTCTTTTGTAAAAAAAGATCGTGCTTCTGTTATCGGTTTGTCCGTCCGTCTGTACCCACGGTATCTCTGTAACTAAAAGTCTGATTTGAAAAATTCTTTTTCATTGGGAAGCTTGAAATATGCAAATGATGATCCTTTATTTCGTTTTTTTTTACGATGTACAATTTCGCAGGTAGAGGGCGTAAATGCAGATGATGTCGAATTCAAAAATGCGTTTTATTCCACATCTAAACATCCGATTGAAAACAAATTTTATCTTTCGATTCCATTTATGTCGAAGAGTATTTTAGATATAGTTACCTTTTCAAATTACGTATAGATTTTCCGCTAGGGGGCGTAAAGGTAAATTATCTTTTCCTTGATAACTCTTCTTCTAAAACTCCGATTTCAAATTTTTTTTCTTCAGCGGATACATCTCCTGATGGAAAATCTTTTTCATATAATTTCAAATTTTTGGAAAAGAATACTTTGGCCACCAGGGGGCGTAAGCGTTAATTTTTGCTTCTGATGTATTTGCCATAAAATCGGAGTTTCTAAAATATCGATTGAAAAAATTCTTTCGTGGGCTGATGATGCCACTCCCATCGATGAACCTTTTCGGAATATTTTCTTCTTAAAATATTACACAGTTTCTCCGCCAGGGGGCGTAGATGTACATCTTATTTTTGTCAATATCTCTACTTCTAGGAGTCCGATTTGAAAAATTCCTTCATTGTTGGATAGTGTTTTCCGTGTGACATGTTTTTCATGTAATTTCAAAATTTTCATATAATACATAGACTTCCCGCTAGGGGGCGTAGCGGTAAATTGCGTTCCCCCCTGTATCTCTGCTTCTAAATCTCCGATTTGAAAAATGCTTTCTGCACCGGATACAGCTCCTGATGAGAAATCGTTTGCACATAATTTCTAATTTTTGTAAAAAAAATAGTTTGGCCACCAGGGGGCGTAAATCTTAATTTCCGCCTCTGTTGTATTTGCAGCAAAATATGATGTTCTAAATTCTCGATTGAAAAAAAACGTCGTTTGTTGACCGATACTACTCATATCAACAAACCTTTTAGAAACATTTTCGTCTCAAAATAGTGCATGGTTTCTACGCCAGGGGGCGTAGATGTATATCTTATTTTTATCAATATCTCTACTTCTAGGAGTCTGATTTGAAAAATTCCTTCTTTGTTGGAGAGTGTTTCTAGTGTGACATGTGGTTCATATAATTTCAAAATTTTCAAGTAATTCATAGACTTTCCGCTAGGGGGCGTAAATGTAAATTGCGTTTCCCAATATATCTCTGCTTCTAAATCTCCGATTTGAAAAATTCTTTCTGCACCGCATACAGCTCCTGATAGGAAATCGTTTGCACATATTTTCCAATTTTTGTAAGAAATGGTTTGGCCACCAGGTGGCGTAAGTCTTAATTTCCGCTTCTGTTGTATTTGCAGCAAAATATGAGCTTCTAAAATCGCGATTGAAAAAAAAGTCGTTTGTTGACCGATACTATATACTCCTCATGTCGACAAACCTCTTAGGAAAATTTTCTTCTTGGAAAAATGTATGGTTTCTACGCCAGGGGGCGTAGATTTATATCTTATTTTTGTAAATATCTCCACTTCTAAGAGTACGTTTTGAAAAATTCCTTCTTTGTTGGATAGTGTTTCCGATGCGAAATGTTATTCCTATGAATTCAAAATTTTGAAGTAATTCATAGACTTTCCGCTAGGGACACAAATGTAAATTGCGTTTTCTGCGTTATTTCTGCTCCTAAAGATCTGATTTGAAAAATTCTTCCAGTATCGCATACAAGACCTGATGGAAAATATTTTTCACGTAATTTCTAATGTTTGGTAAAGAATGGTTTGGCCACCAGGGGTCATAAGTGTCAATTTCTGCTTCTGAAGTGTTTGTTGCAAAATCTGGGCTCCTGAAAACTCGACTAATTTTTTTCTTCGACCGATACCATTTATATGGATACACCTTTTGAGAATACTTTCTTCTTAAAATAATGCATGGTTTTCCCACCAGGAGACGTAAAGTCACATCTTATTTTTGTCGATATCTCTGTTTCTAAGTGTTCGTAAGCTCACGATTCCGTTTACAACAATATCTGAGGGATTAAAAACCCGATTGAAAATCTTCTTTCTTTCGTCAGATCTATTGTTTTCCATATCGGCTCCATTGACTTTGAATAGCTTTGATAAATTTAATTTGCGCCAGAACGGATTCAAAAGACGTGCTTATTACACCCGAAAATTCGGTGTCATCTTTCTTGTTTATATTCCTATGACGAGAAATTACCGGTAATAGGAGCGATTGGTGAGAATACATGAGGTTTGATTAATTTTTAAATTTCAATGGTCTGTCGAATTTTGAAGTTCCCTAGCGAGATCAGATATTGAGGATAGCGGTGTCAGGACTGAATTACACAGGAAAAAATTACACGGAATGAAATTGCACAGCAAAAATTACACAAGGAAGAAATTACACGAAGAAAAATTACACAAGTTGGAAATTACACATAGAAAAAATTACACAAGTCGGAAATTACACATAGAATGAATTTTGCAACAGATTACACAAAATTTGTAGCCATGACTATACAAAATCATGAAACTCTAACTCAGACTGTAGACGGTTTTTGGAAGTGGTCGGAGCCCGGGGGTCAGCCCCCCTGCAAAGTTTTCGTAAAATCTACAGCTTTAAATTTAGAACCACCAAATTTGGTATACTACCTCATGAAACTCTAACTTAGACTGTAGACGGTTTTCGGAAGGGGTCGGAGCCCGCGTTGTCAGGGGCACCAACATAAAATTTTCATAAAATCCACAGTTTTCAATTTAAAACAACTAAATTTGGTATACTATCTCATGGTACTCTAACTTAGACGCTAGACGGTTTTTCGAAGGGGGCGGAGCCCGGGGTCGCCCCTCAATACAAAATTTTAGCAAAATCTACAGTTGTCAATTTAGAGCTACCAAATTTGGTATACTATCTCATGGTACTCTAACTTAGACGGTAGACGGTTTTTGGAACCGAACGGGACGGGGTCAGAGACCCTCCCCCACACGAAATTTTCGTAAAATCTACAGTTTTCAATTTAGAACCACCAAATTTGGTAACAGTTTATCAAATTTGGTGATTCTAAATTGAAAACTGTAGGTTTTATGAAAATTTTGTGGTGGGGGCTGACCTCCCCCCCCGGCTCCGAGACCTTCCAAAAACCGTCTAGAGTCTAAGTTAGATTTTCATGTGATAGTATATAAAATTTGGTGGTTCTATATTGAAAACTGTAGATTTTACGAAAATTTTGTATGGGGAGCCCTGATCCTCCGGGCTCCGACCCTTCCAAAAACCGTCTACAGTCTAAGTTAGAGTTTCATGATTTTGTATAATCATGGGTACAAATTTTGTATAATCTGCTGTAAAATTCATTCTGTGTGTAATTTCCGACTTGTGTGATTTTTTCTATGTGTAATTTCCGACTTGTGTAATTTTTTCTTTGTGTAATTTCTTCCTCGTGTAATTTTTGCTGTGTAATTTTATCATGTAACCGAGGATAGCATAGCGCATGAATTTTGTTTATTGTGGCACAGGATATTTCTTTTCCTCTCCCCTATGCACCAGCTGTTTAATATACATACTGTATATATTGTGTTACTATAAAAAACCGGGTACTTAATTTATTGTATAGATGATTACACGATGTCTATGTATCAATCTTTGAACAACTTAAGACAAAAGCTATTATAGCTATCAAGAGTAAATTTTATGTTTAGGAGCTTTTTTTTAATTTTTTAATTTTTTATTTTTTGGTGAAATAATACTTTAAAAAAATACATTTCATCTTTTTAAAGATAACTGAAAGTCATTGTCGTTTAAAAAAATCAAGTTGAAAAGCATCTTGTTGTTTCCAAAAATCAGGATGAAAAATCCTTAACTGTGAAAAGTCCTCCTACAGAAAAAAAAGTTATTACAAATCTATTCAGAAAAATAATAAGCTCCAACAAAAAATGAAATTACTAAATCACTCGTATTAATGACAAAAAATAATCCATTGTCGCGTAATTTGTTTTACGATGTACGTGATTCGAATTTCCGAGTGTCTGTGGCTCAGTGGTCAAAGGCGTACTTTACCTATACAAGCAGCACGAGTTCAATCCTGGCTGGAACGGAAGGATTATCTGGGGAATGGGCTAAAAATAGCAGGGTCGTCAGTTTTACAGAATTTCAGTTTAAATATGGATAAACCTGAAATGGATTTTTCCGAAATAAACGGAATTTCTGACTACGGAAAATCTGTGAAAATACGGAAGTTAAAATAAACGGGCACTTTTAAAAACGGAAATTTCTGAAAAAGATGGACACCTATCGACAACTTTGCTGCACGTTATTTTCAGAAATTGTCCGTGAATTCACACCACTTATTTTTTACAGTGTACAGTACGTCACAATATCTGTTGTCCAACGTAATAAAATGTGGGCATCTGTTAATTCTAAAATCGCCCCATTAACCCTTAGATCTTCAGTTCTTGTAAAACCATTGTGCATCAGTTTCGTTTTCTATAAGTTCATCTTTAATCTCAGTCCTTTACTCTTGTCTGCGAGATTTTGAATCATAATCTGCTGCTCTGAGGCGGTGATTGCAAAAATAACTATGTCGTCAGCAAAACGATGGTGTGTTAAACGACCTTGTCTTCGCAGTTCAGTGATTGAAAGACATTCTCCTATGTAGCATTGAAGATCTTGTGAGACGTCACCTTGTCTCACTCCCTTTCCAATTGTATACATATTGTGCCCTCGAATGTTCAACCTTTGCACAATATAGAATTATACACCAACGCCCCTATCGGTAGAAACCTTCATTGCAGAAAAGTTGAAAATACACTGTTGAAAATTTTGTTGTAGATTGCTTCAAAAAAGTGGTGCTACACCAGGTGCACCACTTTCTGAGAAAAGATACATCATTGTGTGGTGCAAACTAAACCGAACAACATGGCTCAAGTTGTAAATACACAAAGTCATCACTCTTTCCACGTTTTTCTTTAACCAACACAGAGCAGCCGAAAAATTGTTTTTTGACACCACAGGGATCGAACTCTAGATCTCTCGATAACTAGCCGAGTGTGTTCGCTTTACGCTACGGTGCAAACAATCCGCGGCGCTATGTGTGTTTATCTCTCAGCATCTGACTTCCAAATCAGTAGGGATGGGCTCAGCAGCTGTGACGTCTCCATCTGGCGGGGCTTAACGACACAAGATTTTTAATTATAGCTAATAAATAATAATTTAGCTAATACTTTTACTATAATTAAACAGCTTGTGCCGCTAAGCCCCACCAGATGGAGACGTCACAGCTGCTTAGCCCATCCCTATTGATTTGGAAGTCAGACGCTGAGAGATAAACACACGTAGCGCCGTGGATTGTTTGCACCGTAGCGTAAAGCGAACGCACTCGGCTAGTTATCGAGAGATCTGGAGTTCGATCCCTGTGGTGTCGAATAGCAATTTTTCGGCTGCTGCGTGTTGGTTAAAGAAACACGTGGAAAGAACGATGACTTTGTCTATTTACATGGCCTCCACGTATTTGGAAGATTTTCACCATGTTACAGTACAAGGTTGCATAACATTACAGTGCAAGTTAGAACCATGCTGTTGGGTTTCGTTTGGCCCACACAGTGGTGCAGCTAGTGTAGTACCATTTTTTCGTGCAACCAACCACAAAATTTTTAAGCGTTACTCTTAAAACCTCGGTTATACGTTTCTCAGTGATAATTGTTTTTACTTTTATACGTAATTATGTGTTAGTCTTGATATTATACTGTAGTTTCCATCGCTTTTCTAACTGGGTTATACGTAATTCATTTATATGCTTTTTGCAATTATACGTTAAAATTCGAATTTCTTTTTTTTTTTTTTTTTTTTTTTTTTGATTGGAGGTTTAACGACCACCGTGAGCAACTCAATGGGCTATAAGCAGTCGCCCGTCCCTAATTTAGGGTCACTGGTTCCAGGGAAGGGAGAGAGCCAGTGCCGTAAGACAAACACAACATCCATGCCTCACCGGGATTCGAACCCGGACCCCTTGCGGACAAATGATCAGAGGCCAACGCCTTAGACCACTGCGCCACCGGGGCGGCAAATTCGAATTTCAGATTGTCAAAAATACACGACTCTTTAATTCTTTTATATGTAACTCGGTATGTTACAACTTTGCTTAGAACTGTTGTGTTCCTTCTTGGGGTAGCCAAAGTTGGACCTTGTTGTGTTCCTTCTTGGGGTAGCCAAAGTTGCACTTTGATCCCATCAGAGAAAGGCATGTTGTTTACTTTTGGGTTGGATGAAAAATTGGTTTAGTATTTCATGAGTCATACACAGGCGCGCTATTTAAAAAAAAAAAATGACAGAGGTAAGTGAAGCTGGCTAAAGGATTTTTTTTAGACAATCAGGTATGCAAAAATAGAATACTGTACTTTATATGCAAACATATTTGCATCTTAACAAAATGTTGTACTGCAGAGATGGCCGCTGTAGTTGTCAAGTCCGAACTGAGCCCAAGCTCGAGGGCATGGGTAGTGTGTTTGTTTGTTGGCACAGGATCTGTCCCTTCCCTGGAACCCGAATCCAGAAATAAGGGGCAATGAGGAATTCGTAGAACATGAGGAAGTCTTCCAGGTATTGCCCAGGCCTCTAAATTCCCCAAAAATCAATCCAATCGAGCATCTGTGGTTTACGTTGGAACAGCAAATCCGATCTGAAGCGACTCAACCACTTAACTTACAAGAGTTAAAGGATCTACTGGTAAAGCGTTGGTACTAGATACCACAAGACACCTTTAGAAATTGTAGTGTCCACACCTCGCCGAGGAAAAGCTGTTTTGACGGCACGTGGTGGACCAGCATCATATTAGGCAGATGGTCATAATATTTTGGCTCTTCGGTGTATATGCAAGGCTTAAAAAATATCTGAAAAGTTACATGCCTGCATGGACATGTGCAGAATTTATTAACTTGTCAACGTAGTAAAAGCTGGATGCCCAGGACTATTTATCTTTTAAGAAAACAAATCAGAACCTTCTTTTTTTTTTCACTCTATTCTAAAAAAAAGTAACTGCCGCTGTTTTAGAAATTTCGCGACTTTCTTGCTTTCCTAGCTCACAACGCAAAACGTATGGAACACAAAAATATGAAATTTACATCGTTCGTAGAGAATTGTTTGAAGAACACGCTGAAATAAACCGTTTCTCGATTCTAGCGATACTTCAAGAGCTATTGTATTTCAAAGTTAAGGTAAGCAAAAAAGGGCTATCAGGTCGCGTTCCGGACACACTAACAGCAACAAAATCACGAAACTTTGTAGGCTTGTAGGGCCATGACCGAATTTTTGCACCTCGTCGTCCTTTTTTTGAATTTCGATTTAGTTTACGAGAAATTGAATTTCTAAATTTCACAAAATTCTTTATTTCGCGATAGAATCCATTTAAAAAAACGGATATATGGCGAACTATAAATTATAACGCATTGCAATTTCTACAGCATAAACTTACAACTATCGTCCCTTTTTTCAAAAAAAAAAAATTAAGGAAAAGTCATTTTCTAATTTTTAAGCATTTTTTAAGTACGCAAAGGAAAGAAACGAACGACTTATCTGTCTTCACAATAACCACAGAGGAACGTTCTGGTCTCGTGACCTGCTGCCATGGTGACGCAGAGAATTTGTTATGCATATGTTTTGTTGGTAAAGCTGTCTTAGTTGTTTAAGGTGGGCGTCAAGTAATTTTGCTTCCAATACTTCCAATGGAAAAACTTCTGTACACATTTTCTTCACAATTAATGCGTTCCCAAGGATGAAAATTTGAACATCGATTAAAATAGCTTCATTTTATAACTTGGAATACTAAATATTTTCTAAAACATAACCATAATTATGCAATCCAACATTTTTTTGTCTACTGACGTCATCAAAGTACAGGTCACGCCATCTTTTTTCTGGACAATTAATGCGTTCCCAAGGATGAAAATTAGAGCATCGATTAAAATAGCTTCATTTTATAACTTGAAATACTTAATATTTTCTAAAACATAACCATATTTATGTAATCCAACATTTGTTTGTCTACTGACGTCATCAAAGTACAGGTCGCGCCGTCTTTTCTCTGGTTCCAACACCACCAAAGGAAACGTTATTGATTTTTTATATAATTATGGTTATGTTTTAGAAAATATTAAGTACTCCAAGTTATAATATGAAGTTATTATGATCGATGTTCAAATTTTCATCCTTGGGAACACAATAATTGTGAAGGAAATGTGTACAAAAGTTTTTCCATTGGAAGTATAGGAAGCAAAATTACTTGACGTCCACCTTAACGGTTTAGCATGACGGTTTACGGTTTACGGAAATGCTTTTTGGACCGCTTTTGCTTTTCTTGGTAAATTTAGTAAGTGCCATAAGTTCAAACGACAAAAGTCCGACGTTCCAAAAATTAACGACAGTAAAAGAAACTCTGAAATTTCGGAATAACAAGCTTTATTTGCTTAGACATGCAATAAAAATTGAAATTCATATGAATTTTCCAGTTTTTATTTCATGTGATATACTTGGAGATCGGGCGCAGCGCCTAGTAAGTTAAAACATATAAACTTTTTAAATGTTTTGCATTTCTGTTTCAAGGGTGTATACTCAAAATGTTCAATGCATAGAAGCGTGTGTCTGAAATTGGTGTTTGAGAAATTTAGGGACTCTGCCATGTTCCTTTCGTTAAAGTTTTCGCCCTTTGTTATTAAACACTGGAAGCTAGTTCCATCAGAGGCATGCATCCAGCAGCTGACTTTAAACAACATTTGGAGCAAATGGTTCCAATTTCTGCACCTAGAGCTTAATATAATTAAAGAAGTGATATTCTTCTGCTCCTGGCACTCCGTTACAATAATGCAACTTCCGGTGATTAGCAGTGAAATTAAACACAACATGCACGAGTCTTTTTACTTGCTACTAGTAGGAAATATTATTCCAAACTTTTTTATTTTTAAATTTAGTTCCACAGACCGGGCAATTGAATTTTTTATTTACCTGCCAAGGCCAATAATTTGCATGTACCGGGCATGGTATTTTTCAAGCCCTGACACAAAAGTTAGTAGATGACAAGGTTGTGCTCATCCTGCACTTCTGGTGATTGCTTTGTGACGTCACTGACCAAATCGCCATCGTAAGACTACCTAATTACCACGTTTCTTTGTTTCTGCACAATAGCAGCGTGTCGGAATTATTATTCGTAAACCAGCTGGAATAATCTTCATAAATTCTACCATATTTTTTAATGCATAATGTTTGAATTTTTAATTAAAAAATTTGGGGAATTCCATTAGGCTATCGGCAAATAGTTCTTTTAATTTGTTAGTATTGCTTCTGAGATTTTGTTTGAGAACTCTTCAATTGGATTCGATAGTTTGAGTATGAGGTCCACTGTCAGGATCTATAAAGTGTTTTGTGCGATTGTCTGTTAAATGAGTGAAACGGCATAATTTATGAAATCCGAATAAATACTATCACAAAAAGAGGCGCCAGTCTTAGCCACTTATAGACTTCCAGAACAAAAGTTGGCGATAGCTTCGCTTAAGAAACACGCTGGCTCCGGATAAAAAAAAAAGAAAGTAGTACTGTTATTCAATATATTTCCTTCATAAAATGTATTTACAAATAAAAATAGTCATTAAGGCATCTATTATAATAAAATTCTAAAAACGATATGCATAAAATGTTTCGCGAACTACTTTCTTTCACGATCAGGTTGCACGTAAACAAAGCGAAACGATACACGGGAAATCGGGAACTACTTGAAAGCGTTATGATTCGGTAGGACAGGCAGAAATTCTTCGTTGTATGACAAAAAATATGTCCTGCTGTGCGTTTTCCCTTCTAAATTTATATAAAAACAGCAAAAATTCCCCTTGTAACGAAACTAACATTTAAAAGTATAACTGTTTTCCCGCCCTTTACGTAACAAAAATGTACGGGAGGTATTTTTGAAATCTCCGTTACTAAAATATTCACATGACTGTGAATTTCTTCTAGATTAATGTAAATGTGCTTTTGCATAAGCTTTTGTTCTGTGTTCGAGCTATAAAAATTGTTGACAAGACCTTTTCCTCCATAGCTGCATTTCGAATCTACGATTCACATGTTGTGACGGGGATGTCACTCAGTGACGTCACGATTATTCGTCTGCGAGGAAGGTGGGATGAGCAAACCTTTTTACTTACTACCCTTAATGTATCACTAGGTAAATAACTGGAAATAAACAGGCAGAGGGAAGAGAATCAGCTTAACTGGTTGTTCATTGTCCATGAAGTGGTAACGCACAGGAATTTTCAGTCATAAATACATTTTAGTCAGCAATCAATACGTAATATATCATATGACTCTTAACAGCAATCTGATATAAACATAGAAATATACACCATATATCATGAAATAAATACGGGATTACGCCATATAATACAAATTTTGAAGATGACAATCCGATTTTTGGTGTAAATGTGACAAGGATGGTAAGTCAGATAATATCCGAAAATTTGAAAATTTTCATCGTCCTGGAGCGGGACTCGAACCCGCGTCTCCCAGATAGCGCCAGGGTATGCCAATCACTACACCACCCAGAACGACTAAGTTTAAGTTTCCGATCAATTTGAATATAACCATCACAGGATTCGCTAGTCGAAGCAACCGGCATTCATGTTTAGCGAATCTGGAGGTTAAGAATCCTATCCCGTGATTGCCCGGAGAAACAGATAAATCATGAAAGAAATACGGGATTACGCCATATAAATACAAATTTAGCATACCCGGGCGCTATCTGGGAGACGCGGGTTCGAGTCCCGGTCCAGGACGATGAAAATGTTCAAGTTTTCGGATATTATCTGATTTACCATCCTTGTCACATTTACGCCAAAAATCGGATTGTCATCTTCAAAATTTGTATTATATGGCGTAATCCCGCATTTCTTTCATGATTTATCTGCTTCTCTGGGCAATCACGGGATAGGATTCTTAACCTCCAGATTCGCTAAACATGAATGCCGGTTGCTTTCACTAGCGAATCCTGTGATGGTTATATTCAAATTGATCGGAAACTTGAAACTTAGTCGTTCTGGGTGGTGTAGTGGTTAGCATACCCGGACGCCATTTGGGAGTCGCGGATTCGAGTTCCGTTCCAGGACGATGACAATTTTCAAGTTTTCGGATATTATCTGACTTACCATCATCCTTGTCACATTTACGCCAAAAATCGGATTGTCATCTTCAAAATTCGTATCCACCATATATAGTTAGAACACATTATTCATCTATCCGCATAAATCTACAGCAAGTGTTTTGTATCTCCATTACTTCACTACTCTACGTATCACACATTCGACGTAGTTTTTTTTTAATTTTCTTTTGACTCTCCGTAAGCGTTGCCAAAATGTGTAAGCTGTTCAAGAAAATAACGTGACGGCCAGTAGGAAAATCTTTAACCAAAAAGTAACGAATTTTAAATAAGAAAGCAGAAACTCGAAAGGAAGTTTGAATTAGAAGTATACGGCACACATCGTTTTAATTTTTTTCTAAAATAAAAAATAGTTGTGCAACTTTACTCACTTGTGTTGTGCAAAATTTAACGTATTTTAACATTGCTGAAAAAACAGCGACTCAAATCTTATCAACCAGTCGCACGGGAAGTTTTCAATGTTTCTATTTGTGCCGTATGCTTTGAGGACGAATTAAAATTTCTTGGAGCTGCTGCCTGACTATACTCGTTCGTTTCTATGTATTCCGCCCCCCCCCCCCTCAAATACACGCACACACACACACACGCATGAAAGTCTGTCTTTCAAACATCGGGAAACAAATAATTCGCAGATTACCGAGGAATCCGTGGAAATGCCGTAGCACCCGGCACAATGTTGGCTTGTATGGCTTCCCAGATAGTGGGTAGGATTAGGAACTGGCTCTTGCTGTCTTTCCGATGTAAGGACCATTATTTGACTTATCTTCCCTTTCCAACAGTCATGTTTCAAAAAAATGACCCTGATAATGCACTTGTGAGATCTGGGGCGGGATAGAATTACTAATTGCCTGATATGGATCATGAAATGAGGGTGTTAGCAACTACAAGACCAACTACAATGTACTTCCCAGATGAAGACTTTGTCGGACGCTGCCTTCACTACATTAGGCGTCGTCTTCTTCTGCCTCGCCGAGAACTTGAAAACGCAGAAAGGTAAGAAGATATAGCCATGTATAAATGAAGATCTTAATAAAAATAAATAGAAGCTTTACGCTTATCAATTCTGGGAAGAATAATTAAGGCATTAACAAATCCTAAGCTTCTGTAATTTTTAGTATGGTTTTTGGATCAAAAAATGGGCTTGTAAATTCATGGGCGGATTGGCGGTCGCAAAAGGGCCCGGGAAAATTTTTGCAAATGTGCCCGTTCAGTTATAGTTCTGCGGTACTATTGTATTCCCATGAAAATCACCTTTTTTCATTTAAGAAAAAAAAAAAAAAGTACAGTTGCCATAGAAACAGTGGCAAGCATAGTATTGGGGGGGGGTAAAAAGTGCACCCGTTCATCCTTAAATTGAAGTGAGTGTTGCGGGAAAATATTCATCAGCCCATGCCAAGATTTTACTGCAGAAAAATTGTAGTGCAATTTTTTTGTTGTGGACAATCACAGTTAGAAATTTCAAGATATTTAAATATCGTGGCAAACTCACTCAATCGGCGTGGAAAGAGCGAATAACCAGGTTTAAATCACTAATTTGGTTAAGTATGTATGTAATTGCGCTGGTGAAGCTTCTAATTTTGGATATACTCAATATTTATATTTGTTTAAAATTTTCTCTTAAAAACGCTGAAGTAAGAACATTAAAAAATTTTAAAACAAAATTGCTTATATAGCCTTTTTATGTTTGATAGATCGTAAAATAATCTTGATTTTCATACATTTGAGCTTCTAGTTTTTAAATTTTCAACAAAATGGGCTGAAATTCCAGCAAATATTTGAGAGAGAGAGAGAACTGCTACTACCAAAATTATGTTGCAGCTGTACCAAAAACCCTTTCGCATAAGACATGATTTTTAAATTTAAATAAATGAAAAAGATATAGAACTTTTACACTGTAAAATTTTTTATTTGTACTACAATTTTTTGTAATTTTTGTATTGTGGAAAATCACAGAAATTTCAAGATTTTTAAATATCGTGGCAAACAGATTCTTTATTTAGTGGTCATATATTCGTACGTGTTTCAATTACAAAACCCGCTTTTATGCTGCGATTATGTATTGTAAAGACACCTTACTAAATAACGTAAACAGAACATTTTGCAACTTCATGTTGAAATGATATCTCCGTAAATGCCTTCATCTGCAGCATTTGTCAGTTATCACAAGAAGTGTAGGCTACGTAGGTAGAACATTTCGGGGAAAAGTGATCGTATATGAACACCCCAGCAAATAATCTTACAGTTATGTCAAAATAAGTTCTTGATATTATTAACTTTCACCCTAAATTCTTTGTTGCCATATAATGGATAGTACATCCCATAATGGATAGTACATCCTGGTACTGGTATCTTTCATGATGTCTGGAGTGCATATATCATCCCTTTCATATAATTTGGAGTAGAAATCTTTCACTCTTGTCAAAATTTCGCCTCTATTTCTTGTTACAGAACCATCTTCTTTTCTCAGTGCCATAATCTGTTTTCTTCCCTTACTGAGATATCCCTTTGCTATCTTTAGGCTTTGGTTGTTTTCAATTGCTTTCCTCACTAGTTCACAGTTGAATTTTCTTACGTCTTCAGTGATACTTTTTCTTACTGTCTTGCATAGCTCTATATATTCCACTTTGGAAGTCACATCTTCTTTAGTTGTCCTCATCTCTCTTCTTTTTTGCATCAACATTTTCGTTTTTCCTGATAATTTGTTTACATGCAACTTGTTCTTAGACCCAGCTAATTTTGTTGCTGTTTCCATAAGAGCTTTGGTTACTTTTCTGTTAACTTCAGAGATGTCCACTTCTTCCGATGTTAGGCCTCGGAAGAAGTGGACATCTCTGAAGTTAACAGAAAAGTAACCAAAGCTCTTATGGAAACAGCAACAAAATTAGCTGGGTCTAAGAACAAGTTGCATGTAAACAAATTATCAGGAAAAACCAAAATGTTGATGCAAAAAAGAAGAGAGATGAGGACAACTAAAGAAGATGTGACTTCCAAAGTGGAATATATAGAGCTATGCAAGACAGTAAGAAAAAGTATCACTGAAGACGTAAGAAAATTCAACTGTGAACTAGTGAGGAAAGCAATTGAAAACAACCAAAGCCTAAAGATAGCAAAGGGACATCTCAGTAAGGGAAGAAAACAGATTATGGCACTGAGAAAAGAAGATGGTTCTGTAACAAGAAATAGAGGCGAAATTTTGACAAGAGTGAAAGATTTCTACTCCAAATTATATGAAAGGGATGATACATGCACTCCAGACATCATGAAAGATACCAGTACCAGAGTTCCTCCAGTCCTTCCAGCAGAAGTTGCACATGCAATCAAGAACATGAAGCGGGGAAAAGCTCCAGGAGAAGATGGAATTACTGTAGACATCATACAAGAAGCAAGTGGAGAAATTGAAACAGTACTCGCCCAAATTTTCACTCGATGCCTTAATGAAGGAAAGATTCCTGAGGATTGGAACACCGCTACAATGATCCTGCTACATAAGAAAGGTGACATTGAGGATCTCGGAAACTACAGACCTATCAGCCTCCTATCAGTAGTTTATAAAATCTTCACTAAAGTTCTTTCACACCGCTTGAAGGTAACACTGGACATGGCTCAACCGAGAGAACAAGCTGGATTCAGGAGTGGCTACAGCACAATAGATCATATCCACGTACTGAGAGAACTAATTGAAAGAGCGAGGGAATATGAACTTCCATTGTGCATGGCTTTTATCGATTATGAAAAAGCCTTTGATTCGGTGAAACCATCAGCAGTTACAATGGCTCTGAAAACCTGCGGTATTGAAGATGCATACATTAATATTATTAATAACATCTATGAAAATGCAAGTGCAAAGATTCCGCTGTTTGAAAATACAACACACATAAAAATTGGAAAGGGAGTGAGACAAGGTGACACCATATCTCCGAAGCTCTTTAATGCCACATTGGAGGGTGTTTTTCAGTCACTGAGCTTGGAAAACAAAGGGATAAAGATTAATGGAGATTATCTAACCCACCTTCGTTTTGCTGATGACGTAGTCATTTTTGCAACTACCCCATCAGAGCTGCAGAGTATGATCCAGGAACTTGCTGACAAGAGTAAAGAAGTGGGATTAAAAATGAACTTTCAGAAGACAAAAGTGATGTTCAATGCTTTTACAAGAAATGAAGATTTATTGATTGATGGAGAAAAGCTGGAGATAACAGACACGTACGTTTATCTTGGACACCAGATATCAAGTGAGGGTCACATTGATGAAGAAATTAATCGGCGTACAAAACTTGCCTGGAGAGCTTTTGGAAGAAACAGCATAATTTTCAAGAGCAATATGCCATTATGTCTTAAAAGAAAAGTGTTTGATCAATGCATCCTTCCAGTGCTTACGTATGGTGCAGAGACGTGGACCTTAACTAAAAGAGATATACAAAGACTGCAGACAACTCAAAAAAGCTTGGAGAGGTGCATGCTTCGTGTAACCAGGAGAGATAAGAAGAGGAACTCGTGGATCCGAAAAATGACAAGAGTGGAAGACATCATGATCAGAGTTAAATCCCTGAAATGGCAATGGGCTGGACATACTGCCAGAAGGACAGATCATCGATGGACAGCCGAAATTTTAGATTGGATTCCAAGGGACAGAAAAAGACCCAGAAGAAGACCACATGGGAGATGGGTGGATGAAATTCGAAAGTATGCAGGGGTGACATGGAGGAGACTGGCACAAGACAGACCGTTGTGGAGGAAACTTGGGGAGACCTTCGTCCAGCAGTGGATTGATAATGGTTGACAATGATGATGATGATGACATCCCATAATGACCATTATCTAGCATTGTTCTGCAACTTTTTCAAACATGGGAGAATATTTTCACTACTTTAACAAGCCCTTCAAAGCCCTGATGGAAGAAGAATGTAATAAATAGATGCAAAAAGCAGATAATAACTTGACACCGACAGGGAGAGTGAAAAATCCGACCATTACTGAGGTCTGCAACTGGGTCCTAAACTCATGGAACAGAGTCAAGCAAGAGGTGGTCGTGAAGTCCTTCAAGAAATGTGGAATCAGCAATGCCATGGATGGAACTGAGGATGATCTAATATATGTAGATAGTGACTCAGACGACAGCAGTGGTGCAGTTGAGATTGAAAAAAGTGGTATGTCTGGAACTAGTAGCGCTGAAGAAAGTAATGCATAATTTCATAGTTTGTATCTTAAAAATATTACCTAATTTCTAAATAATATAAATTTCGAAACTTCTTGTTTTATATATATTACCACAGACTTTCTCTGGGATATTACCTAATTTCTAAATGTACTTCAATGATATTACCTAATTTTTTAAAAATATCAAATGTGTCCTTTTTTGTAATAAAAATATTTATTTCTTAATTTTCGGTTCGAAAAAGTAGGGGTCGTCTTATACATGGAAAAATACGGTATCCAGTTCATTTTCACTTGAGGGTTTTTACTTTGATCTTGATGTCACTCACTCTTCACATTTTCCTGATCCAGGAGTTCCTTTTCCAATACTTGGTCACACCAGGCACGTACTTCTCCATGCTTCTTTGAGTTGTCCGCTGCCTTCTTGTGTCTTTTTTTAGTTCAGATCCATGCCTTTGATCCACAATTATTAAACGATTGTCTTAAGGCTGTCTTTGAATGAGTGTAACGGAAATTCTGTCCTATATCTGTAATGCAAATTCTTTTGTACGCATTTTATTGAAAACTATTACTTTGTAGAGTTTGAAATTTTGAGCACAAATAAAAACGACCCATAGCTAATACCTGTGGCAGTTATTTTTTTAATTCAATTTATCTGACTCGAAAGTATTCCAAATTGACACTAGATGGCGCCAGAAATTAGCTTGGCAGTGTATCTGTGTGGAAGAAACGAAATCTCTCATTTCTGTCTGATTTTTTAATTATCTAGGCCAAATAGAAATCAAAGAATGGGCACTGAAGTGAGATTGGAATCTTGTCTTCCATAGATCATCTTAAATTCTACTGTACGTTCATTTTTTGAAGAGAAAATGTGTACATTACCAGAAAACACTTCAATTTGAGACAGAAACTACGTTTACCTACTAAGCTCTACCCCCAAACAATGTCATTTGTTAAAACGTAACAGCGCGTATTTTGTCTTTTCATTGTGAAGCCAACTAGAGGCCGCTTCCATTCTGAATATGGTTGGGTCTTCTAGTCATTCACTAACGCCAACTTCTGGAACAATCCCTCAAGACGTAAAAGCCACGCCCAAGGAGTGATATTTTGCGCCATCTATCGGAGAAGATGCAGCTTAACACTCATTCAAAGACAGCCTTAAGACAAAATAGTAGATTGATCTTGAACATTGTACTTTTTCTTCAAAATGTACTCCAGTTAAGTTTCATACGCCTATTGGTTTCTTCTCCGATGTGGCCCTCGCTTGATATATTTTGCCCAAGATAGATGAAGGCATCAGTTTCTTCTAAATTTGTCCCATCAATCTATAAATTTTCAGTTTTTCTAAAAGCTTTGTACATCAGTTTTTTCTGTAAGTTACTCTTTAATTCCCCTTCGGTACTTTTGTCAGAAAGTTAGAAACTATTTCTTTTAATCCGAGGTTTAGAAGAGGAAATAGGTAGAAATGCATACAATTATGCCCACTGGTTGCAAAACTAAAATTATAAAAAAAATGAAAATATGCGTAAAACATTCTTTTTAGTAGAAGATATCCTACGCAAAGAGGATTTTTAAAATCAGATATTTAGAAGTAGAGATACCGAAGAAAGCCTAATCACATTAACGGGCTCAGGGGGAAATCTGTTTATTTTTTCGAAAAAGAAAATTTGCGGGAGTTGTTCTTTTCGCTTTACGGTGTCCGTTCATAAGAAAAAGAAAATCAGTCGGGTATTAAGAAGCAGAGGTACAGTTGCAAAATGGAAGCACACACTTTTTTTCCTAGCGGTATAACTGTGCACTATGAAGGGGAAAAAAGTAACCGCAAAATATTCGTCACGGTGGAAGAAGTTATGTGGCCCAAAAAGAATATTTCAAATATTACTTTTAGAACAGAGGTAGCGAAGAAAAAAGAATATACATTTGCGCCCCTCAAAAGAATATGCAACACTTTCATCACATAAGTACTGACAACAGAGCATTGGGAGATATTAGAAAGTTAAAGAAAAATATATTTTTGTTGGTCACTAAGAGTCAAGCTTCCCACAGGGAAGGCTGAACTCGTCTCAAGTAAGATTCAGCTCGTTTTCTGGTTAAATGTTCGATCCTTCTAGCACATGCCTGAAATCCAAAATTGGAAAAGGACGGGTCTTGGTTGTAGTGTTCTTCAATGTTTACAAGTTAGGAAAATCATGCAATGCATTGATTATGATACGCTTTCCAACATACCAGAATTTTTTTCGATTGGAGGTTTAACGACCACCGTGAGCAACTCAATGGGCTATAAGAAGTCGCCCGTCCCTAATTTAGGGCCACTGGTTCCAGGGAAGGGAGAAAGCCAGTGCCGTAAGACAAACACAACATTCATTCCTCACCGGGATTCGAACCTGGACCCCTTTCGGACAAATGGTCAGAAGCCATCGCTTAGACCAGAAATCATTACTCAAGTTATGAGGATAATGGTTGTGAAATAAATCTCGCTCCTGTGTCCTGACCTTTGACCCCACTTCGATGATATTAAACAGAATTGGTTTAGTATACCTCCGAAACAACATGATAAAGTTTTGTCACAATCGAATCATTTTTACGTAAGTTATGACGCATAAGGGCAATAGAATGAATCCTGCTGCTGTGTCCTGACCTTTGACTACATTTCGCCCATTTTTAATAGGGTTCGTCCCCAGGGGTCTCCCTACCACATACTAGAATTTCATTGAAATCAAACCATTTATACGCAAGTTATGACGCATAAGGGCAATGGAATGGATCCCACTCCTATGTTCTGACCTTTGACCCCATTTCGTCATTTTCAATAAGGTTCGTCCCCAGGTGGTTCCCTACCACATACTAAAATTTCATCGAAATCGAACCATTTTTAAGCGAGTTATCGTGCGGACAGACGGACAAAGCTGGAACATATACGCTTCTTCAACCTACGGTTGGAAAGCGTAAAAAACGTGCACATGTGGCTTAGCGAATACTACGTGAAGTTCTTTTTTTGGATTGGATTGGAGGTATAACGACCACCGTGAGCAACTCAATGGGCTATAATTAATTGCCCGTCCCTAATTTAGGGCCACTGGTTCCATACGTGAAGTTTTTTTCTGTTTTATTCGCTCACTTTAAGTGAAACAGAAGTCACTCAAATAAAGTTATAGAAAAGTTACTAAAAGTTTTTTTTTTATTCCGTCAATACCTCATAGGCACTTAACCCGATATCTAATGCTGATGAAGAATTAATTCTTAACAGCATTACTAATTTAATCTGATTGTAGCATCATTCGAACACTCGAACTTCAAGAACATACCGCTTCAGCGTAAGACAGTTTCCACGAAAATTACACCACACTTTGTCTACTGGCTCCTTGTTCTTAGCTTATCAAACATGTATACGTCATTCACTCTTTATCTCAAGGCTGTTGCCAACATAACATTCAGTGAGCGAGAAAATACAACGTTAGGACTGAAATGCTAAAAGAGAACGAACTCAAATTTTACATAGTGTACGACAACTAAAAATGAAAGTTAAATAAGAGTATAACGTCACATGGTGACCACTAGAAAAAGTAAAAAAACAACAACAAAAAACGGACTGTGTGTGTGTGTGTGTATTTGTCATACTTATGACTTACGATTTTTACGCTTTCCAACCGTAGGTTGAAGAAGCGTATATGCTCCAACTTTGTCCATCCGTCCGCACGATAACTCGCGTAAAAATGGTTCGATTTCGATGAAATTTTGGTAGTGGTAGGGTATAACGAAGTAAATTTCTCCGTCATTTTTATCCGCGCCAGGATTCGAACCCGGGTCCACTCATTCCGGAATAAGTTGCTCTACCAATTAAGCTACGCGGACGTTTTATTCTGATTCCTATCTGCCTTTATGTCGTGTGCGTCCTTCTGGCAGGTACGTCACATCTCCTGGTACGTTACAAGGGGACCACCTGGGTACGAACCCTATTGAAAATGGGTGAAATGGGCGAAATTGGGTCAAAGGTTAGGACATAGGAACGGGATCCATTCCATTGCCCTTATGCGTCATAACTTACCTAAAAATGCATCGATGGCGACAAAACTTTATCATGTTGTTCCGGAGGTATAATGAACCAATTCTGCTGAATATCATCGAAATGGGATCAAAGGTCAGGACACAGGAGCGAGATTTATTCCACAGCCATTACCTCATAACTTGAGTAATCGCTTGAGTAATGAATTCTGGTATGTAGGAAAGCGTATAATAATCAATGCCTTGCATGATTTTACTAACTTGTTGTTCTTTCATAACGCTGCAACTGACTGAAGATGCTGCACATTTTTATTTTATCCACAACAATAAAGCTTCCCCTTTCACGTGATGGATTGTGCAATTGTTAGTTTAGATCTAGAATGATGTCTCTCGCGCTCGGGTGGCAGAGTGGTCGGAGGCGCTGGACTGTGGCCATTTGCAGCCAGGATGAGGTATGAGTGGTGTAGTTTCGTCTGAGAGCGCTGAATTTATGGAAAAACATTAAGTTGCTTCATACACCCGCCTATGAATACTCGTTGTACATAACAGAAAGTTTATACACCGAGGCCTTCGGGGACGATTGCTGTAACGATAATTCCCCAACTGAATTACAGAGGATTTGGAAAAGACTCATTTCAGCTATGAACCTGCATAACATCTTCTCTTGTTAAATATGTGAGGTACAACAAATACATATATTTTGTATATTTTGCACATGTTTATCATATTCCCACATGGGCCTCGTCTGATGTGTGATTTAGCAATGAAATGATGGCAACATGTGACACCCTGGCGACGCTAGTCCACATCATGTGCGTCATCGTACTCGGACATATATATGGGAGCATACATGCAGCAGTGGCTCTCCTCCATCTGAAGACGGGTCGATTGTCGACCCGAAAGTACTAGTGGGTTTTAATCTTTTAAATATGTAAATAGCTATCGTTTTTTAAATTAAATACATCGTGCAAAGACGGTGTAAGCTTTTAATGTATTGTATATGCACGACATCTTCATTAATACTATTGAATTTATCCTTTCTCTGGAACCAGTGGCCCTAAATTGGGGTCGGCCGACTGCTTATAGTCCTAAGAGTTGGTCACGGTGGTTGTTCACCCTTCTCTCTCCCGCAAAAAAGAAAGGAAAATTCTGTTCCTCCAAAGAAAGGTCACTGGATTATTTAATTCGGCAGGAAAATATCAGAAGCATCATCTGCACGCATGCGCAGCCTGTCTTCGACCTGGCACTTTACTAAGAGCCAGAGTCAGCCAATTGCGTTCTTGCACGATGTAAGATGCTTCTGTAATGGTAGCCTTATCTGAGGAAAGCACGTTCTACGCCAGCGTAATAATCCGTTTTCCTGCGTTTTTCATTGACTCCAACTACTAAAAGACAAACACTATAAATTAATATAACCAGAATTTTTCTCATCGCCGAAGTGCCCCGTGGTAATACATCCTGATGCTACCGGAATGCTTCTTCCCTAGGCAAATGAACGCCTGGAGATTTAGAAAAGAGAGCATAATTTGTGCCCATCTCGCGACAAAGCACTTTATGATAAAATAAAGGGATTCAAATGTCGAGAAAGGGATATATAAATAGATAAATAAATAACTTGGAAGTAGATGCAAGCACAGCCGAAATCCGCCTAAATCGCAAGTGATGGTGCAATTCAAGGAATGAAAGCGCTTTTTTACTTCAGCGCTTTTTTTCTTTCAGAACAATACCCAGTCGCATACGTCGCAAATGCTGCTGCTCAACCATTCTTTATCTTTTTAACTCCATCTTATCTTTTATTATCAACAACAGAGCCTCTTTTTGGGCAAAAAGAATGAGTTGTGGCAATTAATAGGATTAGTTGGTCGCAGATCTTCATACACATACGGTCAGGATTAAGTTTTCGAGGCCCCGTACCCCTAGAACGTGCGATCCAGCTTCGTAATCTGGATCATTACTTTGCATAAAAAGTTCCTTCCATTTCTGAAAGTTTTATTATGTGAGGTTGAGGCTTATTTTTATTGAGGATATGAATCAAAATGGAAAATCATGTGTTTCTTTTAGCTCGATGAAATGTGTGGCAAACATTTTAATTCTTACGTGCGGAAATGCATAAAACAGTTTTCGCTGCTAACTCAAAAAGAAACGTAACGTTTTTGAGTTCTAAACTGGAAAGTAGCAAAATTTTTAAATGTCGATTTCGAAAGAACCCAAAATTTTCTTTTATTCCAAATAAGGAAAAGCTCCAGGACCAGTAGCGAACACAGAATTTAATCAATGGTATAGGTTCCGACAAGAAATCAACGGGACAAGCAAAATGAGCTATATTTTTTGTATAGATACAGTATAAAAATTATTCTGACTACGGCTAAATTAAATATATATACATGAATGTATACCAAATTTTAAGTTGTGGAGTCATTTGGGGGGGGGGGGTTGGCCATAACTCACCACGGCCAACCCCCCCCCCCCAAATGACTCCACAACTTAAAATTTGGTATACATTCATGTATATATATTTAATTTAGCCGTAGTCAGAATAATTTTTTTTTTTTTTGGTGAAGAAATTAATCGGCGTACAAAACTTGCCTGGAGAGCTTTTGGAAGAAACAGCATAATTTTCAAGAGCAATATGCCATTATGTCTTAAAAGAAAAGTGTTTGATCAATGCATCCTTCCAGTGCTTACGTATGGTGCAGAGACGTGGACCTTAGCTAAAAGAGACATACAAAGGCTGCAGACAACTCAAAGTGGCATGGAGAGGTGCATGCTTGGTGTAACCAGGAGAGATAAGAAGAGGAACACGTGGATCCGAAAAATGACAAGAGTGGAAGACATCATGATCAGAGTTAAATCCCTGAAATGGCAATGGGCTGGACATACTGCCAGAAGAACAGACCATCGATGGACAGCCGAAATTTTAGATTGGATTCCAAGGGACAGGAAAAGACCCAGAAGAAGACCACATGGAAGATGGGTGGATGAAATTCGAAAGTATGCGGGAGTGACATGGAGGAGACTGGCACAAGACAGACCGTTGTGGAGGAAACTTGGGGAGACCTACGTCCAGCAGTGGATTGATAATGGTTGACAATGATGATGATGATGATGATACCAAATTATCAAAAGTATTCGGACACCACAATGCTTTGGGACAAATGGCTTTATTACCGCAATTAGTAGTTAGTCTGTCCACCTTTTAATTATATGACATCGGCAACACGTCGAAGCATACTATCAATGAATATCCTGTTGGTCTCGAAAGGACTAGCTCTCCATTCGTCCTGTAAATCTGTTGCCAGAGTGGAGAGCGAAGACGGTCGTTGTAGTCGATTTCGTATCCTTCACTCCAATTCTTCCCAGAGGTTTTCTATTTGGATTAAGATCAGGACTTAATCCCATAGACAATCCAAAATCGTGTTCAGGAAAACAGTCGTGCACACACGCCGTGCAATGTGGCAGGGAACTCGATCGTGTTGGATGAGACAGTGGTCAATTCCATAACATTACCATATTGTTGGTAGCGCAGAATATTCATGAACGTCGGGATACACTTCAGAGTTCATGGTTTGCGGTACAATAACCAACGGGCCGAGTCCCATTGAACCTCCGCTGAACTTAACATTTGGAAGAACACAGTCCGACGAAAATCGTCGGCCGGTCTGTCGCCAAATTTAAACGCGTGGACCAGATTGGAAGAATGAAAAGCTTGACTTATCATCCACGAAGAACAGCTTTCCAGTCACCCATAGTTCAGGAACGACGGGAGACACACCACTCCAATCGGCGCTTCGCATTCACGATAGTGCTGTGCCACTTCTATACCATAATAGCCCACACTGCGCAACACTCAGCGGATAGTTGTGGTGCTAGCCAAACTATTACAAGCATTTCTTAATTCAGCAGTGCAGAGGAGGAAGAACGTAATTTTTTAACATTTCTTACCATGACTCTTCTGTCAGTTGGTGCAGTCTTCCTGAGCATTTTTTGTTTACTGTAGTTGCACTTCCCTGCTTCCATTTCTTCATGACATCACTTACAATCACTTCTGATGCGTTTAGTTTAGCTGCAATGTTCCGTATGGAAAAGTTACTCAATTGACATCATATGATCAGCCCACGCTGGAACTCGGAAAGTTTACTTCCAAGCGGCATATCTGCTTCAAATTTACTAACAAGTTAGTAAAATTATATGCAATGCATTGATTATGATACGCTTTCCAACATACTAGAAATCATTACTTCAATTATTACTCAAGTTATGAGGATAATAGCTGTAGAATAAATCTCGCTCCTATGACCTAACCTTTGACCCATTTTGATGATATTCAACAGAACCGGCAGAGTATACTTCCGGAACAACATGATAAAGTTTTGTCTCAATCGAAGCATTTTTACGTAAGTTATAACGCATAAAAGCGACGGAATGGATCCTGATTCTATGTACTGACCTTTGACCACACTTCACCCATTTTCAATAGGGTTCGTCCCCAGGTGGTCCCCTACCACATACTAAAATTGCGTTGATATCGAACCATATTTACGCAAGTTATGACGTATACGGGCAATGGAATGGATCTGGTCCTATGTCCTGACCTTTGACCCATTTGTTTCATTTTCAATAGAATTTTTTCTAAATGGTCCCTTACCACATACTAAAATTTCATTGAAATCGAACCATATTTACGCAAGTTATGACGCATATAGGCAATGGAATGGATCCCACTCGTATGTGGTGACCTTTGACCCCATTAACCCCATTTTTAATAGGGTCCGTCCCCGGATGGTCCCTTACCACATACTAAAATTTCATTGAAATCGAACCATATTTACGCAAATTATGACGCATAAGGGCAATGGAATGGACCCTGCTCCTATGTCGTGACCTTTGGCCCCATTAACCCCATTTTCAATAGGGTTCGTCCCCAGGTGGTCCCTTACCACATACTAAAATTTAGTCGAAATGGAACCATTTTTTCGCGAGTTATCGTGCGAACAGGCGGACAGACGGACGGGCGGAAAAAGCTGGATCATATACGCTTCTTCAACCTACGGTTGGAAAGCGTAAATAACACGACAAAACATCTCAGCTTTATATATGTACCTCCCCACTCACAGCGCGCATCTTCCTACGCAACCGTTCTTTGCACTTATGCAAATATTTGGTAGTGTCAGAATACTTTTGACAATATAGTGTATGTATGTATATACGTTATTAATATAGCATAAATCATCACAGATAAGCACACAGATTAAAGAAATCTCTGAAGAAGTAAGATAGATTCAATAATCATTGAGCATAAAACGTTAATAAATATAATGATCATTACGAAAACTAAAATTAAGACGGACAGAAAAATAATTGATAATAACGAAAATATTAAATTCATAAAACCATGCGCAGAATCTTTTTTTTATATTATTTAGCCATATTCGGAATGTTTTTTAAAAGAAAATAATTTGTTTTCCTTCATTTGATGAATGAAGGACTTGGGTATTCTTGGGAGGGGTCCGGACCCGGCTGACACTCCCCGTGTGTGCAGCACTGTCCAGGACTCTTTCTTTTGGTCTCTTTTCTTTCTTAATCAACTCTGATTCTTAAAGGACACAAAATTTTCTTGACTCCGAAAAAAAGAGGCCACAAAATACACCTAATTCCAAATTCGGGAGAACAAAATTTCTTTAACTCCAATCTCAGAAGTCGTGAATTTTTTCTGGTTTTGACCCCAGATCAGTGCCGGAGCGTTACCTTTCCGATAGTGTTACTACAGTCATACAATGGAGAATACAAAAGGTAATGCATGATAATCAAATATTATTAAAGTAGTACTATATTTTCATATAAAGATTTTTCATCGTGGAAGCTGAAAGTTCCATTCGTTTGCAGAACTTTTACTGTGGTGCAAGCAGTTTTGTTTCGTTTTTAAGCACAAATCACCAGATTTTTTCCTTTCGAAAACATTATTTGCCTCTAAAAAGAGTTAAAACACAACCACACAGACATTTTCAACCACGATATTAATTTTCGAAGGGTCCCAGGTATGTGAAATACTACCGTGCGTTCTGATTGTTCGAAACATAGTTTGAAGATCTAATAAATAACAATAAACCGTTATGAAACAGTTGTTCACATGCAGTGAGTAGCTCGCGAAATAAACGTGAGAAAAAGCACTGAAATCAAAGGGAAAATTTTGATTTCAATGATGTCCAATTATTTGACGCTGTTGAAATGTTGAAATCATCCATTTCGCCAAAAGAGATGCATATCGTTTGCAATAGGTAGAGCATGTAACAAGGCCAGCAGAACCGAGTTTCTCAAAAAAGAAGGGCCCAACGATGAATTATGTTGCAAAACTACACCAAACGGTGACTTTTAGCGAATGGAGTGGAATCTCGCGCACGTTGTGTGAGCTTTCTGTTGCCCAAATTCTTCTGTTGTGCGCATTAACAGCACCATGTGGATGGGAATGGGCTTCGTCTCTCCGCAAAATATTTCATGGCCTTTCTTGTAAAGTTCCACCTAAGCAAGAAACCATAGTGCGAATGCTTCTCGTGCAACCCGTTTAGAGGAAAGCACGTGCTGCACATGGGAACTCTGGTAAAGATAACAGCTCAGTATTCCTCTTAGAACTTTGTGGACAGTGCTTGAGGGTTTACCTAAAGTTTGAGCAACACGCCGTGCGTTACTGCTTTCCAAATCATTTGACGTATTGTCTTTCCCTAACGCTGTAGCTACATCCTCCGCGGTCAGCTGGTCGACTGGCTTTCGTCATCTTCCATGTTTGATGTCCGAAGAACCTGTCTCTTTAAATTTCCGGATCATCTCACGTAAATCATTTGCAGTCACTGGTCCAGTTTTTAAGCCCTTAAACGCTCTGAACTCGCACAGTGTTGCTAAGACGCAGCTGTTATTCTGATAAAACAACTTTATGAAAAGGGTACGATACTTTGGTGACAGTACCATTGAGCTTTAAAACGTTAACTACCCATCTCGCATTCCTCAGATACCCGCTTTTATATCAGCTTCTTTCTAAGCGTGCTATGTTGTGAGCATTTGTAATTTGCATATTTGGACAGTGGCAGCGCTGAGAACTGCAGCTTCTCATTTGATTACCGCGGCATTTATCTCCCGGAAACGAGTTTTGGAACTAATTCCCATCGTTTCAGGAGTACTCATATCAAATTTGAAGTCATTCCGGGCAATAGTTCCATCTGTGGGGTCTTTGGAAATGTGGACTTTAATTATAGATACCCGTTACTCTATTGCCATATTTCTGAAGAAAGTGTCGGGATTTTCTGATGATCTCTACCCATATTTCGTAACTGATTTGTATCTCGCAAGTTCACACAGACCGCTTGTAGCATTTGTCCCCAGAACTTCCCTATAAATAAAATAGCCTACCGTCTCGTGTTCAAGACTGAAGAAAGCTTTCAGCGTCAGAACCGTGTCATATAGCATAGCTTCCAGGTGGACACTCTGCCTAAATACATCGACGAAATATCTTTAACTCACTCTGCCTAAATACATCGACGAAATATCTTTAACTAAAGCGATTTCATGTGAAGCATACCCAGAAAAATCCTGATTGCTTTTTCATAACTAAAATACTTCCCCAAAATTTCAGCACCGAAGATCTTTCATCTATTTTCCTTTCGTGGATAAGCTACCGAAAACTTCTTCGTCCAAAGGAAGCTTTGGAAGAACAGTGAATAGATGATACTGGTTGACAGACTTTGGAGATAAAACCCTGATCCAGTTATTATGTTAGTGAAATAAACGCCCATTGCTTTGGCTCTACTTTTGTCATAAGTGTTTGGACTCAAGCTTTTGCAAACAAACTTTCTGTGAGGTAAACAAACAAAGGCCATAAACTTTTAAGACTTTTAAACTCGTTGTTTTAACAAGTGTAGGGGAAAAAATGCTTTGCACTTTATACATGTTTTTATGTGAAGCTAAGCGTAGCACAGTTTTCACTTCATTATCATTTTGCTCTTTACTTCCAGTCAGGAGCAATGAATTTATCTAAAATTTTAGGAGAATTGTGAAACGATTCACGAAAATTTTTTTTCGTAATCTAGATTCCTCTGTGGGATTTTCAAATGACTACATTTATACAAAAGCAGTTAATGCTACTTATTGTGGTTACACATAAGGCTATCATTTGTATAATCCTATCAAAATCATTACGTACTGACCAAGTACATAAAAGTACATAAGAGCATCGTTTTTTGCAATAGGGGTTTCGGCCGATATTGTAATTTCATTTCCTTGACTTCATCACTTAACTATTCCACCTAACTGAGTAAATTTGTCAAGATTAATCCTTTTACAGCTCTCTGAACATTCAAAAAGTGATAAAACTCACAACTTTCTTTGAAGCTCGTTCTCGAGAATCCGTAACAGTACATAGTCGGTGAAATGGATGGACAATAAATGCTAGGCAAAGGTCTCTGCTGTGCAATAAATACCATTGGATTCTTAAAACTAATTTTTAGTGATTACTTCCAGAACAAACACAGGCATCACAAACTGTTTACATAACGATAATTTTTTCTTCCTATTCTTAGGAGTATTTTCTTTTTCGCACATTTAAGAAGTTACACACATGTATGACATGCACGCACATATTCTTAGTTGAACTTCACGCGTCTTTTGAGTTTTGACAAATTCACAGACTCACACACTCTTCGTGTAATAGGAAAACCCAAATGCAGAGTTTTCCCGAGGCACACTGAAAAGTAGGTCACGTGATCACGATTAGAAGCCTATGAAAGTATGTCTTGTGATCTAACTCAAGGCTTTGGCGTCGCTGGAAGCAGAACTGTTTTATTATTCTGACAGCCCCAGGATTAAGAGATGAAGTAGAAACCGAAACAGGTAAATCAGAAAACAATAAAAGCCGGAAAACTTCTAAGAAATGCTGAAATGAGCAAATCTCTGCGAATTGTGCGGTTCGGATAATAGCTCCATAAACAGTATGAAAATATTATAGACGGTCATTGATAAAGGGAATTTTGTAATTTTGGCTTCAATTCCTTTTCATTTTTTTTTTATTTTTTTTTTTAGATATGCCATTAAACCTGAAAACTTAGCTTTCAAACTTTATGCTTGCAATCCGATGCTAATAAATCTTACTATTTGGTGAGACCGGTCCGTGATGTACCATTTGGTATTATTTTGTTTTCCTATTGTATTTTATTAAATTATGAAAATTAAGTAATGAAATATTATTGAGAATATTTAGTTGAATGTAAGCATAAAAATATTAACTAAATTTTAACAGTTATCGAATATAACCTTTAGAAAAAGAGAGAAAAAGAAGCCTTTCTCTGAAGTAACAAGCGGTAACACTACAAAAGTCAATCCCTATACAGATTAGGGATAGGAGAAATAATCGATATCGTCCCACTCTCTTATACAAATACACACTCACACACACACACACACACACACACACACACACACCATCCCACTGCAGACACCTCCATGCCCCATTCCACACAACACACGCACACTCGTTCTGGGTTGATCCTTTTTGTTTTCAATAAGCCCCAATCTTAATATCATACCTACAGATGGTAAAAACGTCTTGAGTCCTCTCCTCGCCTCTGTGATTACGCCCCGGGCTATATCATGGAAGTACGTAAAGCCAGCAAAACAGTTAAACAGACCAAGAAATCGGGAAACACGACTTTTTTTACGCTTCTTCAACCATAGGTTGAAGAAGCGTATATGCTCCAGCTTTATCCGTCCGTCTGTTTGTCTGCCTGTCAGCACGATAACTCGCGTAATAATGGTTCGATTTCGATGAAATGTTAATATGTGGTAGGAGACGTCAGGACATAGGAGCGGGATCCATTCCATCGCCCTCATGCGTCATAACTTACGTAAAAATGCCTCGATTGCGACAAAATCTTATCATACTGTTCCGGAGGTATATTGAACTGGTTCTGTTGAATATCATGGAAATGAGGTCAAAGGTCAGGGCACATGAGCGAGATTTATTTCACAGCCATTATCCTCATAACTTGACTAAAAATGCTTCTATTGCGATAGAACTTTAGTATGTTGTTCCGGAAGTATACTGAACCAATTCTGTTTAATATCATCGATATGGGATCAAAGGTCAGGGCACAGAAGCGAGATTTATTCCACAACCATTATCCTCATGACTTGAGTAATGATTTCTGGTATGTTGGAAAGCGCATCATAATCAATGCATTGCATTATTTTACTAGCTTGTCCTTTCTTTACCATTGCGATAAAAATAATGCGTCGACTTGTCCGGCCCGTGAAGACTTATACTCTAAGCGAATGCCTGAAAGCGTAGTAGAAAGACACTATTTTGGTAACTGTAGTTTAAAAAGATGAGAGAAAGAAATAGATATTCAATGTGAGGTTACAAACTCAAATTCATAAAGTCTTATAACAGAAAAAAAGAAAGAAAAGAAAATACTAAGTAAGTAAGCTAAAATTTCGAAGAAAGAAGAAGCAACCTGTTAAAAGATATGAAGATTCGTATCCATAGCTCCCATACTACATACACTGAATAAAACTACATACAGTATGCATTTGAGCACCCTTTTCCCCCCTAGAGATAACATTATCACGTAAAATAAATCAGCAATATTTATTCACAATTAAATATATTTTTTAAGATCTACCATAGTTTCGCTGAGCGTTTGGCTCAGCTTCATCAGGACAAATGGCATTTGTCCTGATGAAGCTGATCCAAACGTACAGAGAAGCTATAGTAGATCTTAAAATAAAAAAAATTAATTGTGAATAAACGTTGCTGATCTATTCTATTTCAACATCGCAACTATAGTAGTCGTAAAATATATTACCATTATCAGCGTCGGATAAAATCTACACGAACAGATTTTTTTTGCCAAAATTTTTGCCAAGCACTTAAAAATTTGTTCCCCCCTCATCATGCTTAGCCCCCTCCCCCTAACAGCCCATCCAGTTGTGAGCGGCTGGCGTTGCCACTGACTTCATATAAAAGTTTCTTGGCTTCAGAGAAAAGCAGAACATATCAGAATTGAAAATTTAACAGGAATTACCATTCTCCAAATTTTGAAGACAGGCTAAAACAGATCATTTCATGTATTCAATAATTTATGTGGATTTTTCAAATTTTAGTTTCTGGTTATTAAGGGAAAAACGTTTCTCAGATTTGATTAAAAACTGACATTTTAAAGATTACGGATCTTGCACGGTTGCCGTCAAAAATACTATTAGAGGGCCGCCACATCAATCTTTGTGTTACCTAGGAGTGCCGAAGTATTAAAGGATTTGTGTGTGCGTGTGCTTGTGTAAAAGCATGTTTCTTACTGAGGATTCGTTTACTTTTGAATTTCAGTTAGCATTCTTGTTTTAACGGACGCAAAGTTTTTGAGTATTTTTTTAAAAGGTACACTCGTACACTTGTGATTTTTCATATAGAAGTAAATAAGCCATTTGTATTCCTAGTTTCCATAACATGCTGTTCATCTATAAATCCATACATTTTGAAACCTAATATTTACTTAATCCATATGTTTGAAATATAACTCCTTGCCCTCCATGTTGAATTGCTGAGTAACATCCAAATTCCGAAAAGATTCAATTATCAATTTAAATCCTTAAAAAATTACTTTCTCTCATGCGTACTAGTGGGTGCATAGGCCTACAGTTATGTAAATCTCAGGGCATGCTCCACAAAGAAAATAAAAGAAGTCGCACACTAATTTTCTTTAAAATAAGTGAGAAAATAAATAAAATTGCGTTATTCTAAAATCATATTTAAAATCTTTTGAAATAATGCCCGTTTTTGATTCAGTACTCATCAAGTATGAGTCATTTTCTTGTAGGACTTCCGTCCACAGTGGGTAGATTTAGGTCCCAGCCACCTACAGCGAGATCGCCTTTTGGGCAGGACACAGAAACGGAAGGAATGAGAGCAAGTCTAGCGACTTTGACAGAACAGTTTGTAATGAGATTAGAGTGCAGTAGATGGCGCCACCGTACAAGTACGATGTTGCACGTAGAGGGGTGAGAGAATTTCAGGGGGCATAGGAAAGGATACCCATTTAACCAGTGGGTCCAGCCTGGGAGCCGTCACTTAACGTGCTCGTCCGATGCACGGCGAATATTCAGTGATTGTTAGCAAATCACACCACCTCCACCAGATCAGCCCAGGATCGAACCTGAGGACATTGCATTGGTAGTCTGAACTGCTAACCACTTAGCCATTCGCGGCTCTTCAGTACTGATCCTTGTGAATAAATTTAATATACACTCACGGACAATGAAATTTGCGCACCGAGAAGGAAGCATCGGATTGAATTGAAATTTTATGGACGTAATGATACAGATGAATGATACACATGATGCCAAAAACAGAGCTGAAGGACAATTACAGAGGGATCTGTGGCACGCAGTCCGGTCATCTTTAATAGTTACATGCTGCAATACGGTCGGACATGGAGGCGATACATACTGCAATACGGTTCGACATAAAGACGATACATACTGTAATACGGTCCGACATGGAGGCGAACACACGCCTGATGTTGTCCTGCGGCAGACTGGCACATACGTATTGGACGGTTTGCTCAGTCCTGGGCAACCCGAACCGTGTGCGGGCAGGCATTATCCTGCTGGTACAGCGAGCGTACCTGGAATCCTGGCCAGGAATGGGAGCACATGGGGCCGTAAGATCTCATCCACATGCTGCTGGCCTGTCAATGATCCACGCACCACTACTAGAACTGTTCGGCTATCGTACACAATGGCTCCCCAGACCATAATGCCTGCAGTGGGGCAGGTGTGGCGCTCGATAGCGAGGTTGGGATTGTACCGTTGACCCGGGGACCTCCACACCCGGACACGATGATCGTCTGTCCCCAAAACGAAGCGGCACTCATCGCTAAATACCACACGTCGCCAGTCTGTGGCCTTCCACGTCTCTCACTCGCTCTGGCCTGGCACCACTACACACGGAGCCGGCGATGTTCCGGTGTTAATGGCAGCACGCGTAAAGGGCCTTGGGATCGCAGATTCGCTTCCGCGAGGCGTGGAGAAATGGCTCTTGGGCGCACAGGAGCCGCTACATCTGTCTGTATAGTGGGCCGGGTCCCCGTGTGATCCGTTCGTGCCTGGCTCACCATCCGTCGATCTTCTCTACCGGTGGTCCTCCTGGTCAGTCCGTAGCCGCTCCGCCCTGTGCAGTGCCGTCACGTGTCCACTGCCCCAACACAGTCGGACGGTATGGTCAGAACGATCCACGTGGCGGGCTACACGGCGCGCGGACCACCCTGCGGGTTTCAGCCCGATGATCAGGCCTCTCTCGAAGTTGTTGGGTAAATCGACGTGTCTGGCATCTACCCGGCATTCTTGTAACTCTGTACTCTTGCTTGCATCGGCCGGTGCTTGTCGCTTTCACGGGGTATCGACTACACGCCGGTTTACAAGGCTGCCTGTTCGTATTTGCAGCGCTACCACAGAATGTGCGGTCATGCGCAGTCACACCAAACGTGGATCACTTGCATACCAGCATGCACTCTAGCTATTTGTAAAGTTTCGCGGTTGTAGCATGTTTTCTTCTATGTGCGGAAATTTTATTGTGCGTGAGTGTATTACCAGCAAAACATATTCTTGTTCTGCTTTATACTTTTCTTAATGATTCTTTCATTTCCCAGTAGATTTGAAATATGTTTGTTATATTGAATTCAGCATAAAGTTACAACTGATATAACATATACAGAATGTATTTCTGATAAAATGATATACTCAACACACACCATTTCAAAAGTGTGTGTTGAATATATTAGTTTTAATTTTTAATAAACTTTAGCTGATGTTAACTGATAGAAATATCTTAGTCCATAAGCTCTAATTGCAATATATTATACAAATAGTTGCCGAAGAAAGATAATTTAGGTTATTCTGTTAGAATCAAGGCATACTGAGCATGCCCTGATTTGTGAGGGGCCGTGCTTAAGCAGCCAAGCATGTCCGTAGTAGGCGTCTGTGAGTGGGTGTATGCTTGTGAATATTCACAAAATAATGCATGTGTGTGTGAACTCCGTTGAGGAAAATAAATAGTTGTACATTAGCAAAATTAAAACGCAGCATTTCCAGCAGTGATGAAAACCATGCGCATGGCGGTATGCTGAAAAAGTTATTTATCATTCCCCAGAAATCTCTAACTGTCGGCAATCTAGTGAATGGCTGTGCGGGTTTTCCACTTTGTATCAGTTTCCTAATCATGGCATCAGTTGCACCGTTCTAAACAGCAGATGCACCTCTTGACACTGAACTGTTGTTAACTTCCCTCATTCTTCTTCTGAGAGGATCATGCGTTCCTTCATTTTGATCCGTAGTACTTCCAACCAAGCAGCTGGTGGTTGCCTAGAACCCCTCCCTCAACACCGGAAGCTTAACAACAATAGCTTTGTGCTTCACTGATCGTCGCCTCCTGACGTCACAATAACTGCTCCGACCCCTAAAGTTATGCATTGCAGAGCATTTTGGATGACGGACGCGTCCCAATCGGTCCCTGAGTGGAAAAGGACACTAAACCCCGTAACAACCTAAAACTACGCATCCATTTTGTTCGGTTTCCCATGATTCCGTGCTCTGAAACTACAGCCGCTAGGTAAGTCAATTTCGTTTCTATTTATTAAAGAAATTTGTAATATATGCTCAATGGCAGGGACGCGCCAAACGGCGGTTCAACGGGTGCGAAGCACCCGGGCGACAGTTCCGGGGGAGGCAAGACGCCTCAAACAAATTTTATGGTTGAAAAATTAACATAAGTGACGTGGGAAAAGTTGAGAAAACGTTTTACTGTGAGAAATTGCAATGCCACGTCGCACGTTTACGTTTTTAGTAAAAATAATTCATTATATAATTCAATAGAAAACGACTTGAAATCAGAGAATAATTTTTATTGTTTTGCTCAGTAACGGATACCGCGAGCAAAGAACTAATACTTTCTTTTCTGATTTTTTTTAAATCTTGAAGATTTCAGCATTCATGATATGCGTGGCCAGCGCTATGATAAGGAACAATATGAAAAAAAAAAAAAAAAAAAAAAAACAGAACACAATGGTCTTCAAAAAACATAATTTTTCGATAAACCCCTTATTCATTTTATGTACTTTGAGCGGCTCATACTTTAAATCTGGTCGTACGTAACGACGAAAAAATTTCCCTAGAAATTGTGAACATTTTCAGCACTGTTCAAGAAATATGTGCTTTCTTTTCTGAATTACCTTACCATTGGCAAATTTTAAAGAAAGAACTTCCAGTGTTGACCGTAAAACCGTGCTGTGAAACAAAGTAAAGAAATAGGATCGATGCAATGAGGTAACGAGGACTGGGGTGCAATTTAGATGTAATACACGATACACTATATTAGCGCTTTAACGAATCTTTTAGAGCCAGTGGGACACGAAATTTAACCAATCTTTCTTAGAAAAAAGAAAAAAAAACATGCAAAAATTAATGTTAGTAGCAAATTAATGCCAAATACCAACCATAATAAATATTAAAACAAGTAAATGGCTGTTTAAAAGAATGTTGAACACGTGTGGTTTTAAAAGCATGTTAGCTGATATAAAACAATTGCCGAGAGGGTATAGATTGCGCAACAGAATCTCCAACTGTTGATTTGGTTAGACCACGTAAAAAAAACCAAAAAAAAAAAAAAAAGCGAATTTTTCGTACCAAACTACGGATGAAATATTAATCTGCCAAAAAAAGAAAAAAATTAACTTTCCAATTTTTTGATACAACGATAAGAACAGTTCGAACACCTGAACACGGCCGCCCCAGTGGCGCAAGGGTCTAAGCGATGGCTTATGATCATTCGTCCGTGAAGGGGTCCGGGTTCGAATCCTGGTGAGGCATGGATGTTGTGTTTGTCTTACGGCACTGGCTCTCTCCCTTCCCTGGAACTAGTGACCCTAAATTAGTGACGGATGACTGCTTATATAGCCCACTGAGTTGCTCACGGTGGTCGTTAAACTTTCAACCAAAAAAAAAAAAAAAAACACGCATGTCGAGACTTTTCAATTTTTTAATAACCTTTATTTTTTATTGACACTAAGCACAGATATAAAATTAAAATATTGTATGGACTTACAAATAAAATTGCCAGTATTGCCTAAAAAGTATATGAAATAATTGCTTCAGATTTGTGTGACTGAATTGAAATTCTTCGGACTTGTGTAATTAAGCATCACATGAACCCATAAAGTATTTTAGAATACATATTTTCAAATGACTCATTAATATATTTTTCCAAACAATTCACTAGCTTTAAGAATTTTGGATGACCCGTGTGGCAAAATACGGTTGGAAGGGGGAAAGGGCAGGGACACACGTGTCTCATGTTAAGTTAAATGAAATGTTTTTTTTTAGATTTTGGGGATTTTTTACACTGCCTAAAAATAAACATCTTCCTTTTTCTATCTGTTAAGCTTGAAATTCAAAAAGTCTTTAAAATCCAATTACTAATCTAAAGCAAATATTATGGGAATTTTACTAGGAATTTTTTTCATTAATAGCAAATTTTCGGAGAAAACTCTTTTCCTTCTTCAGGCTGTCTTGTTGTGGTCACTTTTTCCTGTCACTATCACGGTTACGGTTTACCTTGACGGTTACGGTTAACCTTGACGGTTTAAGTTATTTTTCAACAAATCCTGCCAGATGTTAGGCAGGGAAAATCCTTTTCGCTGCCTAAAAATTACAATGCCCCTTTAAAATTACAATGCCCCTTTTCCGTTTGATAGAAACGATAACGGTAACAAGTCGCACAAAACCATCTCTTCAAATTTTTACTGTGATTTTTTTCTTTCAGTTTTATATGAGCCAATTATGTTTTATAAAAACTCTTAATTTACGGGAAATAGAAAACAATGTTGCTAAAGGTATTTATTGCATGTGAAAATGAATAAAAATTAAAAAACATTCTGGTACAAAGGGCGGCTAATCTGGGCTTGCACCCGGGAAATGCCCTTGGTGCGCCCCCTGCTCAACGGTCTTCTTGGCAAATCATGTAAAGTTGTTATTGCGATAAATTCTATTTGCTGATTATTTAAAAAACTCTGTTTGGTCCTAATCGTAACGCTCACGAAATGATTGCCATGGCGGGAAATTATAATAATAAAAAGAATATGCTGATACTGCTGCGTTACGTTAATAATGATCGCAAATGGCATTTTATAAATAGTTTTACTATCAGTTATCTGCTGGTGTATGCAATTTCAGCGATAGAATTAAAAAACAAGGTATGATATAAATAGATAGATAATACTATAGTTTTGATTGCTAATTCTTTTGTAGAACTTCTGGATGCGTGTGTATGCTGTAAAAATAGGAAAAATATGGGGAATTTTCAGCAGAAAAAGCGGAAATTCACAGTAGAAAGTAATAATGAAATTTTCCATGTATGTTGGAGAACAGCGTACATACGTAACGTACAGTATGGAAAAGTAAAGAAGGTGAAGGAATGAAAAATATACCATCCTCTTCACTGCTACATCTTTCGAAAATTTCCCCAGAAATTTGTACCGAGGGTATCTTTTTTTCTTGAGCTTTTGGTAGAAACAGTACAATTTTTAGGAGCAACATGCTTAAAAGAAAAGTTTTTAACCAATGCCTCCTTCCAGTGCTTACTTTAGGAACAGAGATGTGACCTTAACTAAAAATGACACACAAAGAATGCAGACAATTTTAAAAAGCATGGAGAGATGCATGCTTGGTGTAACCGGGAGAGATAAGAAGAGGAACTCATGGATAAAGAAAATGACAAGAGTAGAAGACATCATGATCAGGGGAAAATCCCTGAAATGGCAATGGGCTGGACATGTTGCCAGAAGAACGGATCACCGATGGACAACCGAAATTCTAGACTGGATTCAAAGAGACAGGAAAAGACCTAGAAGAAGACCACATTAGACATGGGTTAATGAAATTCGAAAGCATGCGGGAGTGACATGGAGGAGCCTGGCACAAGATAGACCATTGTGGAAGAAACTTGAGGAGACCTTCATCCAGCAGTGGATTGATAATAGTTGATGATGACCGACTGAATGATTTCTGGAGTTTCGTGGAACATATTATTCAAGTGTCCGGAAGGATCAAATGAAGACAAAGAAATTTCTTTATTGCATCAGCAAGCTGTCTAATTTCATTTATCCATCACTATTATGTTGTATTTTTGGGTCATCTGGTTTCCAGTTCAGTTTATGTGCTGAAATTGTAGTAAAAGCTGTTGAATAACTGGAAGGCATAGTGTAAATTTGCATACAGTGTTTGCAAATGTTATTCGTAGTTATGATTTTTGTTATCCCCCTCCTGAAAACTAAGGTATGAGCGCCCATGCTGATATGCTGAGACCATCGACTTAATTCATTTAATAAGTAAACTTATCTGCTTCTCCTGCCACCGAGTAGTGTGAGACGATGGCTTCTGATTATTCGTCCGAGATGGAACCAGGTTCAAGTCCCGAAGGATTCGTGGATAGTGCGCTTGCCATACGGCAATAGCCCCGTGTTACCAGACTTTTGCCTGAAATCAGCAGACCAGAGCTCAAAGAATCAGTAGATTAGATTTTTTTTGCTCGAAATATGCACCACCTTACGAATATAATGTAGTATTGGATGTAATTTCAATACGAAGGAGCATTTAAATTTACTGGTATTTTAAACAATACCAATACTCCACTAACTTCTACTAAACACTGGAATAAAATTGAAACCAATACAATCCTGAGTGGCTTTTCTATAAGATATTGCTGATGCTGAGCTTTATTAAATAATGCTCATCATTAAAATTAATGTTGATCAGAGGAGCACTGATAGACCCCGCAACCCCCACAGTGCAGGGGGGCCTAATGGTTAAAACGGCCTCTAGCCTGAGCAAAAAGATATTATAAATTTTTTTTTGCGGAAACTTCGTATAAAACTGGTTAAAGAAATTGCCAAGAATTAAGGCAGCTTTGAATGAAGTATTAAGAAGAAAAGCATTTTTTTCTCCGAAAATACGTAAAATCTTTAGAAATCATTTTTGTTGCTTTATTTCGTAAAAACTGGATGACGGGGAAAAAGCTCTTCCAAAGAACTTAAAGCCCCTTTAGATCTTTTGGGGCCCTAGAGGCTAAAAATTCAGCCTCCCCTTCTCCCCTTCTCAGAAAGTCTCAGAATTTTTCATCTGTCTTAACAAAAATGAAAATGAAAATCAAGAAAATAGTTTTTACGCATTTTAAAATGCTATTCTCTCTTCCTGTTAAATAAACGTTTTGTAAGAAACAGTTCTAGTGTAATCACTTTGTCTGTCCGTTAACATCAAACTTTTTGTTTTTAGAGATATTTCAAAAATTATTTTTGCGGTAAGAGGAAATCAAAGGATATTAAGTTTGGCAGTTTAAATATCCCTTATACTTCACGAAGTTAACGCTAAGGGCTGACAATTTAGGGTCAGTGGTTCCAGGGAAGGGAGAGAGCAGTCGCCCGTCCCTAATTTGGGGCCACTGGTTCCAGGGAAGAGAGAGAGAGCCAGTGCCGTAAGACAAACACAGCATCCATGCCCCACTGGGATTCGAACCCGGACCCCTTCACGGATGAATGATCATAAGCCAGCGCTTAGACCACTGTGCCAGGTGTTCGAACTGTTCTTATGTGTTCAGGTGTTCAAACTGTTGGTTATCGCTGTATCAAAAAATAGGAAAGGTAAGTTTTTTTGTTTGTTTTTTGGCAGATCGATATCTCATCCGTATTTTGGTACGAAAAATTCGTTTGTTTTTTTTCTTATGTGATCTAACCAAATCAATAGTTGGAAATTCTGTTGCGCAATCTATTCCCTCTCGGCAAATGTTTGATCTTCAGCTAACATGCTTTTAAAACCCCACGTGTTCAACATTCCTTTAAACAGCCATTCAAAAGCAAATTAAAGTTCTGTTATGAAGAAACTATTCAACTTCGAAAAAAAAAAAAAAAGGATTTTTCTGCCTCTCAGATTAGGCTTAACTGTTCCTTCTCAAATATTTAGATTTTCCAATTAGTTCATTAATTTTCTTTTAGAGGCGCTGAAAGCCAAAAAGTTTGGTTTTCACAGATATCTCAAAAATTATTCTTTGCGAATGATAGGACATACAAATTCATTAAATACTGCCTATTTTAAATATCACTACTAGTTCACAAATTTCCCGCTAAGAATTCTCAAAGTGGAAATTTAGTAAATTTTAGCTTCACGGTACGAAGAGACCATTTCAATTACAGAAAAGGTTCTTTTTCAGTCTGATACGTCAGGCAAAACTGATTACTTTAGCACCTTTTCAGTTGCAAGTTACTTGGCAAACTTGACACTAATGGCGCTGAAATTGGAATTTCGCTAATTTATCAGTACATTGCGTGTAAATTATCATAAGATTGGAATGCGTTTCAATTACAAAACATGCTCTTTCCATTGCTTCAGCTTTGGGAAGTCATCTGGTCTTTTATGTTATGAGCAAATTAGTAGGCAACGGGCATGGTATCAAGCAAAAAATAAAATATCTGAAGACATTGGAAACCGGAAAAATCCTCCACAATTGAAGATACGCGTAAAATGGAATTTGTGCAAAGTACTTCACTCGAAAAGGGTGGATAGCTTTTCGTGCAGGAGTTTTTCTGTGGCGAACAGTTCCCTAAGTCGAAGAGATTCAGCCGTCCATGGCATTCATGTATGCCAAGAAAGTTGTATTATACCAAGAAAGTTGGACAGTAAGAATTTCATCAGAGTGCGGGACAGCGAGAATGTGAAGAGTTTCTTGAAAGCATGTTTTTCTTGTTACTTTCATCGGAAAATTGAGGTCTGCATTATTTTTATTTTGTCAAAAATATGCGTGAGATTTTATTTTATATACCTGCACTCCAATTATCAGAAACAGAAGTGTAAGAATTAAATGAAAAAGATCTGGTTTGAAAACGGAAAAGTAGGAACCATAGCTTTTCCAGTAACAGTATCGTTGAAAATTTTATTGCTTTTTCAAAAGTTAGTTTTATGTTGATTTAAGGAATAGAAAAGGTGAATAATTTATCATTATTACCCAGCAAAAACACAAGTGCTGGAAAACTGCTGGCCACCAGCTGGCAGTGATGGGTCACTGCTGGCTGAAATCTGCCGCTCACGGCCCGGTAGTGGCCCGTTGGTGGCAGCGCTATCAGTTGGCGAGCCATTGATGGCCCTGCAGCATCGCCGTGAATTGTGGGCCTCCAAGCAAGTGCCACTAGTGGCCCGTTGCTGGCAACCAATGCAACCCCCAACAGCAGGTGGAAGCAAAGGGACTGCGCATGCGCAGAAGCAACACTTGCTGTGTCTCTCATGGTACCAGTTAGTTGAAGACGACGCTATAGCCATCGTGTTATTTTAGTGAAAGTTAAGAAAAAATCCATATGTGGAGAGGCGAATTAATTTCCTAATGAAATTTTACGTCGACGAAGATATCAGATTAAGCCGTGAAATACTATATTACAGCCATGAAATATACCCACTCCATTTCCATGAATAACAATTCATGGAATGGAGTGGATGAATAACAAGAAAAAATTTGAAACCGCTTGAAGCAAATATCCTGGAAAACCATTAAAACAACGTTTGTTGGGAAAAAAAAAATTTACGCGTACAAAATTTACTAATTAATTGAAAGAAAAAAAAGCAACGCTATGTGGTGTACTCATCCATGGGTTGAATACACAAGACTGGGAGGAATTCGCTTCTAAAAATAATGGTCCAGTGCTGGCCCAGCAAGACTGTTTTTGCTGGGTAGTGTTAAACCAGGGAAGGAGAAAGCAGTAAGAAAATTTTGATGTAATACAATAGGAATTGATTTTAACACCATTAAATAAGAAAAAGATAGTGTGATATTCTCGAATTTCTTTATTTTTTCAGCGTAAATATTAAGTCTTGGTTTAAGCTGGTTTAAGGGAATTAGGGCTGAGAAAGGGCTTGATTACCCTACCCTAAAGGGAAAAGACAACAAACAGCAAATACCTAAACAGTTTCTACAAGCACTTCTCATCGCAACTTGGGGGGAGCGGGGGAAAATTCCAACACAGATGCTTTTTCCTTTGGCTGGAAGTAGCATGAAAGTAATTTATATAACAGCAGGCCAGTTAAGTATTCCCCTTAAACAATGAAAAGTGTGGGATGCGTGAATCCTTCCCTCAGCTACCACTAAGAGGAATGACAAATTATTTTAACTGTTCCTTTCTAAACAAGTACATCGATAAGAACTCGAAAATTTGGAGTAACATCAGCAAGAAAAAATATATGTCACTAATATGCGAAAGTAAAAAAACAATTGACAATGTAAATGAAGTGGTCGCTTTAAGGATTGATTTGTTTCGGCCCTTGAAAACCAAAACAAAACTGGCGATCCAATTATACGTTTTCGGGGCCCCTACAACCTCTGAGACCCGAAAATCCGCCCTTGCCGTTGCTGTCAAAAGGGGCCTCAAGTTCACAGCCTTTTCGATAGTTTCTATCAGTTCAATGAGCGGAATTTTTATACCAATGAGGATAAGGTGTTATACAATATTACCCAGCAAAATCAGTCTTGCTGCTGGCTGCAACCAGGGTCAGCACTGGCCCATTACTATGTTGCCGTTACATGAACCGTCAATAAAATGTCTCGGCGGCCACTAGTTCAGGCCAGCAGCAGGCCAACAGTTGGTAACCCATTAGTTGTCATATGCCAGAACAAGGCCATCAGTTATTCATCACAGGCTGTGGCTGCCACAAGCGGCCCTTAAGAGGCCCTGCAAGTACGTGTCGTAAATGATGGCTAGTCTAATGTGGTTCGTCATTGTCCCGGCAGTAGCAGCCGGCATTCACGTGGCGTAACTGATGGCTTGCCGAATCTTGTCCGTCAATTTCCCAGTAGTAGTAAAAAAAGAAGATAATCATAGTTCACCAAAGCACACGCACACACAACCGCCTCTCCCCCTCCCCCAACGACGTTCCTATATGATGTTACGGAGCTGAGGAAATTTCCTCAAAAGGGCTGGCAAAACGCCCGATGGATCTGCTCGTTCACGAAGCGGATGCTCTAAGCACTACACTTGTTCAACACGCGTAGCCGTTGCTTGCAGGTGAGCTTCTCTCCTGCGCGATGTGAAACTAAGAGTTCTCTTTTTAATTTCGCAATATTGCGAGTACGTTTTCGTAAATGTACGTTTCATGTAATTCATAAATTCATTTTTTCAACGAAACGATTTGTTTTATTTACTTTAAGGGAACTTCACTTACTTTCAACAAGTGTACCAACTTAAAGACGTTTTCCAAAGTCTTGTTGTATCCTTCTAATCTTAAAAGGCGATTGTTTAATTAATATATTTACAAATTTATGTCACATTCTGTTATATATTTAATGTTGTATCTCGTTTTTTCACGGTCCGAAGCTACATTTGTTCTAAATAGGAATGATATTTTATATTCATTCCTATTTAGAATAAATGTAGCTTCGGACCGTCTACCTCCGGTTATTTTTAGAACCGAATTTCTCCAATCTTGTGTATTCAACGCGCATGGATGAGTACATTATACTCACATAGCATTGCTTTTTTTTTTTTTTTTTTTCAGATGCTAGATAATTTTGTAACGAAAATATCCATTTTGTACTCGTGTAATTCTTATTTTTTTCCAACATAACGATTTTTTAATGTCTTTCCGAGACTTCTGTTTGAAGCGGTTTAGTGTATGAAGATTATAAAGAAATTATTTCTTGCTATTCATGGAAATGGAGTGAGTGTGTTTCGTGGCTATTTATATTCTGGATCCTTCTTGTGTTAGTGCAGAAATGTTGCTATACGAAATGAGTTTTTATAAATCCATGAGATTAATTGACTATTTCTTACGGTTTATTAATTATTTATAAAATTTTCCTCCGACGGTAATCTTCGTCGACGGGGAATTTTATTAGGAAATTAATCCGTTTCTTTACATATGGCTTTTTTCTTTTAACATCCACTAAAGCAACGCGAAGGCGAGGGCGTCGTCTTCAACTAACTAGGATCGCGAAAGACTGCAAGTGTTGCTTTAGCGCATGCGCAGTCCCGCTGCTTCCACCTCCTGTTGGAGTTGCTTCGGTTGCCAGCTGCGAGCCAAGAGCGTCACTATGCGTAGAGACCCGGAGTTCACAACGATGCTGCAAGGCCATCAATGGCTGCCACCAACGGATCGCTACGGTACCGTGAGTGGCAAATTTCAGCCAGCAGTTTCCCAACACTTGTGTTTTTGCTGGGTACAGTCGTTTGCAAATAACTATGCATCCTTCCGAATATAATGAACATAAAGGTTTTCTTGGCAGGAGCAAAAAATCAGAGACCTGTGTCATTTTTTTTTTTTATAACAGAATCAAAATATTTTTTTTATTATGTTCAAAACATTGTGGTATTATGTTAAGTGCGTTTTTTTATATTCCAGAATAAATAATTTATGTAATTGTACGTTTTTTTTTTTTGCTACAGTCCTTAATCATTACTTCGTTATTTGCTTACATATATGTTGTGACATTTCGCATAAAACAGAAAAGTCATTAGACACTGTCATACGGCAGTTATGTGTTTTATGTGCATTCGTGAGGCATTTCAAAAGCAGGCCTTATAGTTCTTTAAAATAATACATTCTGCATGGTATGATTAACTCTGAAGTAAGTATTTTGTAGTAATTTGTATCGGTAACCAGGGCAATCATTTTAATTGCAACGCACACATTTGTGTTTCAGAAAATAAAGTGAAAATTTTGATTTTACGAAAAATACTGGTAGATTCCGAAGAATTCGGTAGTCGTTGTTATGAACAGCATTGCATGTCGTCGGTCTGTCTGTGGTTGGGGAGCCTAAAAGATGAACAGCCGCAACCGGCTAATTAGGGAGCTTTTGCTTTACGAGTTTGAACTCGTTCATAATGCTGCTCAATCAACACGTAACATTTGTCATGCGAAAGGGGAAGGTTCCGAAAAATTTCGCTCATTTGACAGAAACCTCGACGATCAGCCAAGGTCAGGTAGGCCGCGAACCGTGGAATCGGAGGCCGTGTGCCAGGCCATAGAGGCACTACCACTTTTTATCCCTTTCGACTGACTGCAGTGCGCGACTTGAACTAGTTTAAACACGTGACATACCCGTCGCAGCACATGCGCTTATGCAAATATTGCCAAACTTTCGACTCACCCTCTGTAGTAATGAGTTCTCCTTCAAACGTGATTTGCCGGCTGACCTGGAAACCTACGATTTCGTCTCAACCGTTTCTCAAGGGAGGGGGGGATATGTGACGTGCTACAGACGTGGAGCGTGCGAAGACGTCACGTAGCAGTGATATGCACTTGTAGGTGAAGCTTAATTGGGAAAGCGTTCGCCTCCGGAGCAGAAAGATGCGGTTTCTAACTTCAACACCGATAAATTTGTGTTCCGCTATATTCTGACAATGAAATGTTGGCAGGTCATCACAGTAAGCGAATCAGAAAATTAAAATGACCTGTGCAAAACGATTATATTAGAGGAAAGAATATTTTTGGAAGTAGAAAATTGTAAAAATATACTAGTGATCCGATTTATTAGCGTAGGAATATATAAATCAGAGTTTCCAAGCTTTTGCACATCAGGCAGATGACTTTTTCAAGGAAGTTAGACAGAAACTGCAATCTGAATAATATTAATAGAACGCTTTAACAATTTGAAAGCGGTAACTTGACAATAAGTAGATACGACGTTATAGTCATTTAAAGATGCGAGGCATCACGTTGGTTGTGCACGCGGTATCCTATAGTAGGGAGAAGGCGTTACTTGAAGAACTGGTTGCAAAATCGTGGCAACGGCCTACCACCTGGCTGCGTTATGCGGACGACATATTTTTCGTGTGGCCTCACGGAAAAGAGACTTCCAATTTTCCTCGATAAAAATCAATTATATGCATCCTACGATCAATTTTACGATGAAGCTTGAACACAACAATGCTATACCTTATCTGGATGTTTTATTAAGCAAATCGCCTGACAACCGCCTCGGTACACAAATCTACTATAACCCCACTTCGTCCCCAACCTGATGCTCCGCAGCTCTTTCTGTCCATCAGAATATAAAGCAGCTATCTTCCGTTCTCGAATTGGAAGAGCCTTCGCAGTTTCCTCCGATAACGATTCTAGACAACTCGAAATTGAAGCTACATCAAGTTGGCCACTCATGCAGGATATTCATTGAATCAGACACATAACTTTATCCAAAAAGCCAGGGTCAAACATTCTAATCTTCTTGTGTCGCAGCTGCGTTATTTAGGTTTAATATCCTACATACCAAATGTGTCTTACCAACTCAAGAACGCCCTCAGTAAGATGAACTACGGTGTCGGCATAAGGCCACCTGCACCTTTATATACTATGCTAAAGAGAAATGCTGAAAAACTACCTCTTTCCAGCGAAGCAGGTGTTTATGCGATCACCCTTCAATATCCGGACGGCTCTAAACGTTACTACGTTGGAATGACCAAGCGTTCGTTTAGAATCAGAGTCAACGAGCATAAAAGGGACACAAAATACGGCAAAGTACCCACGGCCCTATCCAGAGAAGTGAAATTCAAGTCCGCTATTCCTATGTGGGATGCTATAAAGAAATTAGCTACCTGCTCTACCCCTAAATGTACAGCCATTCGGAAATCTTGGAGTCCTACCACTGGGATACCGCGTGAACAACCAACTTGATACCTTGTATCTCTACATGAATATAACGTCGTGTCTATTTATTGTCAATTCATTGCGTTCAAATTGTTAAAGCGTTCTATTAATATTATTTAGATTGCAGTTTCTGTCTATCTTCCTTGAAAAGGCCATTTGGTTGATGTGCGAAAGCTTGGAAACCCTTATTTATATATCCCTACGCCAATAAATCGGATCACTAGTATGATTTTACTATTTTCTGCATAATTGGTCATTTTTTAAACAAATTTAGAAACTACCTCGTTATTAAATGTTGGAAGAATAAGAGAAAAGAATATTCTTGGAAGTAAAATATTGCAGAAGGAATTCTGCTAAGAGAAGTAATATTTCTGAGAAGAAAGCTGGTCAGAACAATCAGCTACTTTACTTGCCGGTCTATTGGTAAAGACATTTTAGTGCAAAAGGGTAACATAAATGGAATATTTTTTTAAAGAAAACGAGCAAATTCAACTACTGCGATTCAGAAACGGACTTTATTTTTAAAGAATGCTATGAGCACGAACATGTCGGCCTGTAGTATATAGACAATTTAACACAAACTAACTGTTCTTCCTCTAGTTATTCAGCTGAGCATCAAAAGACTAATAGCTAATTTAATTATTTTTACCACATGTATGTATTTTGGTAAAAAAACCTATGTAGTTTAACGTGAGTCTGTTTTATAAATCAATAATTATGAACCCGATTTTGCCAATATTAAACATCTAACCCAGCATCAAAAGGAAGAGGAAATCAGATATTCAGAAGCTATCCTTATCCAAAAAAAAAAAAAAACGTTCAAAAGGTTTGTAATATTAATAGTTGCATAGACCTTCCATATCCCTGGAGATTACTGATAAATAGAGAACAAGAAAAGAAAAAGAGAATCCAAACAAAAATATAATAATAATTAATTGATTAAAAAAAAGTAATAATCAAAACCTCACAAAAGATGGCACCACATGAGACATAACTTCACCATACAACCACCAATGAGAATAGGACACCAAAAAACCGTGGTCACAGTCAGTTGACCAATGATGAGATACCAACTCAACGGAGACAAGACATCCAACAAAGCAAGTTTTCTTCATGTATGGTCTTCACTCAAATCTTTGAAAATGGGACTCCAATGAGTTCAGAAACTTAAGTCAGTTTTTTTTTAAAACTCTTAATGAACTCTTTTTTGGAATATGTGAAAAAGAACATCATCAAGAAGAGTTTAAAATGATACTGGATCATCAAAAAGAACAAATCAAGAAGAGCTTAAAATGATACCGCATCATCAAAAGAGCAATATCAAGAAGAGCATAAAATGTTACTGGCTCATCAAAAGAACAAAAGAACAGAATAATCAAAAGAACAACATCAAGAAGAACAAAATCAAAGAACATCAAGAAGAACAAAATCAAAGAACAACATCAAGAAGAACAAAAGAACGCATCATCAAAAGAACAACATCAAGAAGAACAAAAGAACAAATTAAGAAGAGCTTAAAATGATACCGCATCATCAAAAGAACAACATCAAGAAGAACAAAAGAACAAATTAAGAAGAGCTTAAAATGATACCGCATCATCAAAAGAACAACATCAAGAAGAGCTTAAAATAATACCGCATCATCAAAAGAACAACATCAAGGAGAGCATAAAATGATACTGGCTCATCAAAAGAACAAATCAAGAATAGCTTAAAATGATACCGCATCATCAAAAGAACAACATCAAGGAGAGGATAAAATGATACCGCATCATCAAAAGAACAACATCAAGGAGAGCATAAAATGATACCGCATCATCAAAAGAACAACATCAAGAAGAGCATAAAATGTTACTGGCTCATCAAAAGAACAAATCAAGAAGAGCTTAAAATGATACCGCATCATCAAAAGAACATCAAGAAGAGCATAAAATGTTACTGGCTCATCAAAAGAACAAATCAAGAAGAGCTTAAAATGATACCGCATCATCAAAAGAACAACATCAAGAAAATAAAATAAAATGATACTGGCTCATCAAAAGAACAAATCAAGAAGAGCATAAAATGATACCGCGTCATCAAAAGAACAACATCAAGTAGAGCATAAAATGTTACTGGCTCATCAAAAGAACAACATCAAGGAGAACATAAAATGATACCGGATCATCAAAAGTACAAATCAAGAATAGCTTAAAATGATACCGCATCATCAAAAGAACAACATCAAGGAGAGCATAAAATGATACTGGCTCATCAAAAGAACAAATCAAGAAGAGCTTAAAATGATACCGCATCATCAAAAGTACAAATCAAGAATAGCTTAAAATGATACCGCATCATCAAAAGAACAACATCAAGAAGAGCATAAAATGATACCGCATCATCAAAAGAACAAATCAAGAAGAGCATAAAATGTTACTGGCTCATCAAAAGAACAAATCAAGAAGAGCTTAAAATGATACCGCATCATCAAAAGAACAACATCAAGAAGAGCATAAAATGTTACTGGCTCATCAAAAGAACAAATCAAGAAGAGCTTAAAATGATACCGCATCATCAAAAGAACAACATCAAGAAGAGCATAAAATGTTACTGGCTCATCAAAAGAACAAATCAAGAAGAGCTTAAAATGATACCGCATCATCAAAAGAACAACATCAAGGAGAGCATAAAATGATACTGGCTCATCAAAAGAACAAATCAAGAAGAGCTTAAAATGATACCGCATCATCAAAAGAACAACATCAAGGAGAGCATAAAATGATACTGGCTCATCAAAAGAACAAATCAAGAATAGCTTAAAATGATACCGCATCATCAAAAGAACAACATCAAGGAGAGGATAAAATGATACCGCATCATCAAAAGAACAACATCAAGGAGAGCATAAAATGATACTGGCTCATCAAAAGAACAAATCAAGAATAGCTTAAAATGATACCGCATCATCAAAAGAACAACATCAAGGAGAGGATAAAATGATACCGCATCATCAAAAGAACAACATCAAGGAGAGCATAAAATGATACTGGCTCATCAAAAGAACTAATCAAGAAGAGCTTAAAATGATACCGCATCATCAAAAGAACAACATCAAAAAGAGCATAAAATGATACCGGATCATCAAAAGAACAAATCAAGAAGGACTTAAAATGATACTGGATCATAAAATGAGGCAGATAAGTGCACCTGCAATAATGCTTTATAATTTTTAAGAGCTTTTGAACTTTTAAATAAATCTTATGAAGACAACATTTTGTAAACAAAGTTAGAAACTACCAGCAGCTTAAATAATAAATAATCAAAATATCACCAACTAGTGCCTCCTATCGAAAAAGGAATTGAAAAACGTAAAGAATGTTAAAAAAGTGAATATCGGCATTACATTCCAACATAGACTAATAGCTGTTGATATTATTTATTTCGTATCTAGTTAAATAACCGAAAAAGAGTTGGTTTCGAGAACGAAAAAAAGGAAATTGAAAAATATTTTGCGACGATGTTTTTTCAACTGACATGCAATAATTTCCCAAGTTTGCGAAATTAGTATAGATGGTGTCTAACGGATTTTGGTAAACGCCAAAAGCTTTTAAAAATCACTTATTTGCTCGAATTATCAATAAGCTTTAAAAAGTATAAGACATCTTTAAAATCAATTAGTTGTTCGCTTTATTATTCGTAAGTTTATAGTAAACACAAATATAATCTAAATATCCATTAATTTCCAGGTACTCTTACTGGTTGATTTAAGTAAATGTAAAGAGCATTAAAACCTTTTATTCACATCTGTGCTTATAAATGTTTGTTTTCCGTGTTTTGATTTTACAATATGAAAACATAATCTCAATTTATGATAGGTTAGCAAAACGTCAGTTAATCGCACTCCAGCCATGCAAGTTCCAAATGCTTTTAGCTTAGTATAAATCCGTTTATTTAATGGAGTAATACAAAGTTATATATTGTATTACGCCACTAAATAACCGGATTTATACCATGCTATAAGCATTTGGAAGTTGATTAAAAGTAATTCTATTCGAAAAGTATATTTGTTATTTAAGAACAGTCAAAGCTCATTAAACCGCCACGTTTTGTTTATCGTGCTAAAGTGGCGGCACGAGAGAATGGCGGTTTAAAGTGGTTTATATAAAAAAAGACTAAAATTAATTGAATGAGAGTATAAGGAAGAAATAAAACAAACACACATTCTTATGTAACGGGTTCTCTAGTTCTGAGAACGTAGGAACTGAGAACACAGTGATTAAGTAAAGTTTATGACGAAAATACTTGAAACGCGTTGTTTTGTTGTTGTTGTTACGTTTTCCTATAACATCAATCCTTTGTTTATCAGTACCATTGGCATTTACACAGTGGACTGTTGTTCTATCTCTCAACCTTTTGCAATCCTTCACATTTTAGTTTGAAAGTAATTTTTCGGGTATCTTCTATATATACACTGCTCGACATAGAAATAGCCTCACCCAGAAGGAGGTGTGCTACAAGCATGCAAGTCGCAGGGCGGGTGTACCCACTCGAGATATGCAAATGATATTAAGGCGGAGCCGATAACGCCACACTTTCGTGAGATAAAGGTGCCAGCAGCAACAGGGAGGGTAATGTGTAGTCGCTTGTGGAAGTATCGCAGACGTTTCAGATTTGTTGTTTGCGCTGGGATACTGTTCAGCGTAGGCCGAAAATGCTGGGTACACGCCGTCGGAAGATTTTTCGCCATTTGAATGCGTTTCAGAGAGGAAGACTTGTAGGCCTGTCTGAAGCGGGCAGGTCTACACGTCGTATCGCTGCGCATGTGCAACGGGATGCATAAAATGTCGGAAGGTTCGTACGTGCACCGGAGCGGCAGATGTGATTTCGACAAACGTGTCAACATGCCTTGACCGGCGGATTGTTCGACATGCTCGCTCTTCACTAGAAAGCACTGCAGCCGATATTCAACGTGCTGTGTTAACGGCCATGGACGTCACCATAACGACCCGAACTGTAAACCGAAGGTTACATGTGGCAAACCTGCGCATTAGGCAACCATTACGTCAACTGCCATTGACGGCCAGCGATTGCAACGCTCGTCTGGCTTGGTGCGGAAGTCATGCGAACTAGGGTCACGAATGGACCACTATGGTCTTCACTGATGAATCCCGTTTTTGTCTGGGTGCTGACGATTGACGGGTCCGCGTCTGGCAACACCTTGGTGAGCGGACGGATCTCAGTTTCGTTCGCGACTTCCACACCGCTTGTCAGGCAGGCATCATGGTAAGGGGTGTTATTGTGCATGACAGCAGGTCACTTCTTCTCGGCATCGCTGGCACACTGACAGCCCCACGGTACGTGAGCGAAGTTGTGCAGCCCATTTTGATACCGTTCCTAAATGGCCTACAGTACCCAATTTTCCAGCAAAATAACGCCCGTGTACACACTGCTCGGGTCTTCAGATAATGTTTGCAACATATTGAAACACTGCCATGGCCAACAAGATCGCCCGATTTATCCCCAATCGAAAACCTGTGAGACCACATTGAATCGGCCTGCGCAAGATCTCGATGACTTAAGGGAGCAAGTGAACTGTGCTTGGTGTCCTATTCCTCAGGAAGATATCCGTCGACTGTATGACTCATTGCCAAGCCGTATTGCTGCTTGTATTGCCGTTCGCCGTGGTGCAACCACTTACTGAGGCGTAGGCCTACCCATTGTGCTGCATAATCTCAATTGAGAAACACTACACGTGGCTGAAATTAACATCAAAGTGAACCCTCATGTACTCCTATTTGCATGCTCAGTTTCACCCCTTTATCCTCACTCCTTCTGGGTGGGTCAACTTCGATGTCGAGCAGTGCACAAAGCAAAATGGGAAAATGCGAGTGTTTCTGCCCACGAATTGTTTGACGACTTCTAAATGACCTAGAGATCTGAAAATTGGTACGCTGATAGGTCTTAATATCTGTATACCTAGAAAAGTCCGAAAACAAAACAAAAAATCAAAATCAAAATGGCAGCTTTGGAGTATTGCTTTAATTTCTCGCGAAATGTTGGACCCAGAGGCGTAACTAGGGCAGGACAGGCGCTGTACCGGGAGCAGCTCAAGAGAGGGTGCAAAAATCGTTGCTTGTAATCTGATTAAAACTTGAAATTAAACTTTTGCACCAGCTTCGGACACAGTTTTTCTTTTTCTTTTTTTTTTTCTTTTTTTTTGTACCATACTTTGTGATTTCTCCATTCACAGAAATTACATATTATATGCTTCACCAGTTTCGGTAGCTTCTGCAAATCTGCATTTCTTTCTCAAAATGTTCAAGGGATGTTAATTGCTCACATTAAAAAAATGAAGGTACGGTTGTACGTACGTTGCGAGATAAGGATGTTCACATTCTTGAAGGTTCTCTGGGGACTATTCGATTATTACTGCAACTGCGAGCCACGACTTCCAGCTGAATTTGATCACTATGATGTGGTACCGTAGGTCCGAATTCCGAGGCAGTTAGGAAAAGCAGTCACAGTTTGATTGTGTCTCGTATATGGAGATAACACATTGAGGTGGGACATAAATTTTGTTTTGACGAGAAGTGTACATTTGTGTGTGTGTGTGTGTGTGTGTGTGTGTGTGTGTGTGTGTGTGTGTGTGATGCTCCAGTGGCGTAGCAGTCGAAGCGCTGCATGGCTTTCTCCCTTCCGTGGAACGAACAGCTAATTGAGTTTCTCACGGTGGTCATGAAACCCACAAATAAAAAAAACAAAAAAAAAAAACGCATACACAGAAGATAGAAAGACGGATGGCCCGGTAACGTAGTAGTCTGATCGCAGCCGTCTGGCAGTTGGTTTGAGTGGCCTCTGGCTGGAGTCCTGGATAAGGCATGGGTTGGGTGCCTGCCTTCCGGCAATGGCCTTCTCCAATCCCCGAAACCTGTGGCCACGAATTAGGGACGGGGGACTGCTTATAGCTTTTAAAATTACTCATGGTGGACGTAAAACCCCGAAAAAAAAAATGAAAAAGAAAACAAGATGGAGGGCGCAATAATTTGTGGTTTGTCCCGGGCACAGAAAACCTGGTTACGCCTGTGGTTGGACCAGTTCTAAATGACCTAGAAATCTGAAAATTGGTATGCTGATAGGTTTTAAGGCGTCCGGATACCTAGATAAGTCCGAAAAAAAATGGCAGCAGTGGAACATTTTCTGCTCTAATGTTTCGCGAATTGTTCGACCACTTCTAAATCACCTAAAGATCTAAAAATTGGCAATTGGCATGCTGATAGGTCTTATACCTAGAAAAGTCTGAAAACCCAAAAAATTAAAAGAGCGGCTTAGCTTTACTGTTCAAAATATTGACAGGTTTAAAACAAATCCTGCACCGTTTTACGTCAAACCGTATGCACTGACGTCACCACGACCCTGTTCTAAACCGTAAAACAGTTACGGATCTTAGATTGCTTTTCTTTCCTTTAATTACTTTTCTCTTTCTTTAATTTTATGTTTAAAAATGATTTTTATAGATTCACCGTTCGGAGAACGGGCATCGTTATAAAACAAACAAGATTTTCAAGATTCTTTCATCTTATAAAACAAACAAGATTCTTTCATATTTGTAGGTCAACGTTCGTGACTGCTATGGAAAAGTCTCAGGTTCGATCACAAGCAGGTACGAACGCTCGAACCACTAAATATCCGCCGTACGCCGAATAGGCAAGTTAAGCCGTCGGACGCCGGCTACTGGTCCTCCTGGTATAAATAAGGGCGTCTCCCCACCCTCCCCACTTTCTACCTCGCTTCCGCGTGACTTTCCTTTAGGGCACTCTATCTCCTATCTTCCTAATCCCAAGGGTTGTTTAAGACTTGGGATCAGACACTCCCTTTCTAAAATCCTCTACATGTGATCTGATCTGATCTAAATGTCATTCTTATCATCAACGATGACGATCACCATCTCGTGCATTTCTTGTGAAGCTGTTTTGTATAAAAACAACAGCAATGCTGCGGCTACACTTCGGGAACTTCGCCGTCGTAAGAAATTACGCCGAGGACCAGTGACTCCACAAACTCTCGGGAAAATGATCACTCGATTGTAGAAAACCGGACATCTAGGAGTTAAACCCTGCAGACGGCGCAAACCTATCTCTTCACAAGTCATTGAAGATGTTGCCACAGCTGCTGTTGAACAGTCAATGAATAATGTTGCAGGCTCCAGTAGTGCACATGCAGTTGAATTTATCCTATGACACAGTGTGGCCACCTCGTTCTCCGGATCTCAATCCTTGTGATTTCTGGTTGTGGCGACACTTAAAAGGTTTAGTTTATCAAGAACATGTTGCAAATTTGGTAGCCCTGAAAGACAGTATCCCACTGCATGTGATAAGCATCACAGAGAATTAGTTACGGTCGGCCAATGAATACAGTTTTGATCGCCTTCAGGTTTTACAACTTCAGAATGGGGATCACATTGAGCAGTATGCCTTGCATCAGTAAAGTCAGTATCTCTGTATAGCATGCGTGTCTTGTACGAATAAAATTTTTGTTGCTTGCAGCGCCACAAGTGCCACAGTGGTGAGTTTTGGTACTATTTTTTAACGGAAATGTCTTCCGCATGTCCTGAAATGTTACTTTGCCAAATTCGGTTGCATTTGAATTGACAAATATCTCTCCAGACGGCGTTGAATTGGATACTTTAATTACAATCACACTGTATTTACATTTATACGAGGGTTGTACCGAAAGTAATGCAAAAGTGGGCATAACTTTTTTATTAACTGACAGAGGTCGATCAAATTGCACATGTTGGTAAAGTGATTCTTCCTCTATAGTAACCCTTCTTCTTCATTGCAGGTAGACAATGGATACCAAGCAGAAGCAACTTGCCGTCATTGAGTTCTTGACGATGGAAGGGTGCACGCTGTTCGATATCCACAGAAGGCTACAGAATGTTTATGGAGATGACACCATTGACGAGAGCAATGTGCACAAATGGATGAAGAAGTTTAAAAAAGGGGAAATCAGCATTGAAGACAAACCACGCAGGGGAGACCATCTGAGACCACTATCACGAATCGTCAGCGAGTGGATGAATTGATTCGCGCGGAGAGACGAGTCACAATCTGTGAGTTTGTTGCACAACTGCACTGTGGTCACAATGCCATACAGAAGATGGTGGAAAACTTAGGGTATCGGAGAATGTGTGCAAAGTGGGTAACTCGGCAGTTGACCCCGATTCGAAGGAGAGAATGGTGGAAGTCTGCTCCGATCTGCTGGAAGCGTTTGAAGCTAATGAAGACACATTTTCGTGTCGATCTGGTGACAGAGGAAGAAACGTGTGCGTATACAATCCGGAAACGAAGAACAAATACATGGAATGGCGTCACACCTCTTCACCACCAAGGCGTAAGAAGTTAAAGAGCCAGCGAACAGCACAGAAAGCCAGGATGACTGTTTTCTGGGATGACAGGGGTGTCATTCTCCTTGATTTTCTGGAACGTGACTGTATTGTGACCAGCGAACGGTACATTGAAACACTCAAGAAACTTAGAGAAGCCATAAGGAGGAAGAGACGGAATAAGAATCTGAAGAGGATCCACATTCACGATGACAATGCGAGACCACACACCTCCTTGGCAACAAATCAGGCGATCAGCGAATTAGGCTGGTCAGTGGTCCTCCATTCACCGTACAGACCAGATCTGGCGCCCTGTGACTTCTACCTGTTCGGCCCAATGAAGACAATCTCTGGGGACAACGATTTGATGACACAGACGATGTGAAAGTGGCTGTGAAGAAGTGGGTACAACAGTCCACACTTGAATTTTTTCAAAGAGGTTCGAAAGCTGGGTTCAACGATGGCGCAAATGCATCGTTTGTGATGGAGGCTATGTTGAGTAGTACCTTTGTATAGAGAAAGAGCTACTATACTAACATGTGCGATTTGAACGACCTCTGTCAGTTAATAAAAAAAGTCATTACCACCTTTGCATTACTTTCGGTACAACCCTCGTACGCATTATAACGAAGTAAATTTCTCCGTCATTTTTAGTACACGCCGGGGCTCGAATCCGGGTCCCCTAATTCCGGAATAAGTCGCTCTACCAATTGAGCTACGCGGACGTTCGTTGTCGTTGCTATCTGCCTTTATGTCGTGTGCGTCCTGCTGGGCAGGCACGTCACAGCATATCTTAACTGCTGCATTGATTTCCAACTTATGGCTGTTTTTAATCGGCGGGACATTTTGAATTGCAATAAATAAACGAATCTGTTACACAGAATTTGTTTTCTATGCAATTGACATAATATAAGTTTTACCTTGACTTGTCGTGCAATTATACAATTACATTTCAACATATGAACTCACTATTGGATATTAAAAGCACCGTTCCCCCACATAAAAAAAAACAGTTGATACACACACAAAAAATTAAGCAAATGTCTTTGCCATGGTTTTATCCATAAATACAGAACTCGATGAAATTTACCCCACCTCACTGTTTTTCGCAGTTTTGCAGCACGATGTACACGAATGAAATATTCAGTAGATCTTTAATGGAGAATCCATTTGGTTTTCTCCTGTAGAAACCAAAACATGTTCACGCAATAAGAATGAAGCATCATTAATTAGAAGGAAAACTGCAGTTATTTCTGGCAGGAAATTCCTATTGGATTCTCTGATTCACTTGTGCTTATTAGAAACAGATTCGCTTGTGAAATAAAGAAGTGAATCGAAATAATTGAAGTAAAGAAAGTGAATCTGAAACAGATTCACTTCTTTATGAATCTAAAAATTTACTTGTGATTCGAAAAATTCACTTGCGAATTTATTTATTAAATTTAAATTTAATAAATAAATTCACAAGTGAATTTTTATTAAATTTAATAAAATTAATCGAAATTTAATAAATTAATCGAAAAATCGAAAAATCCCCTTGTCAATTGAAAAATTTACTTAACGAATCGAAAAGTTCACTTGTGAAATAAAGAAGTTAATCGAAATAATTGAAATAAAGAAGTGAATCTGAAACAGATTCACTTCTCTATGAATCGAAAAATTCACTTGTGAATTTATTTATTAAATTTATATTTAATAAATAAATTCACAAGTGAATTTTTATTAAATTTAATAAAATTAATTGAAATTTAATAAATTAATCGAAAAATCGAAAAATTCACTTGTGAATCGAAAAATTCACTTTATGAATCGAAAAATTCACTTGTGAAATAAAGAAGTGAATCTGAAGCAGATTCACTTCTTTTTTTCAATTCCTATTGTAATTCTCTGATCCACTTTTCTCAATTCAAAAATAAAACAATATGAGGAACAGTCGTTAATGTGACGCAATATCATCAACATTTTCTAATACGCCGCAAATAACCACTCACTTGGTGAATCAAAAGAAACCAGGCCGGTTAAGAGATAGGTTATCGTTCCTTTCCTGCGCCTATTTTAGGAGTGTCTTATATCTGATCAATATGAAACAGAAAATAAAAATACGTTCGGTTTTGTTAATTCTTTTTTTGTTTTGTGTACTTTCAGAACACAGCAGTTCATCATTCTTAGCTCCATGTATGCCCAGCTTGTGGTTGTCATCTGCGTTGCTTTCTTCATTTCGGAGATTGTCACGCCACAAGTCCCATTACTTTACTTTGAGGTATGTATGTATTTTTTAGAACATTCACTCTCCAAGTAACTTTAAAGTAAAAGAAATTGAGATCCAATAATAATATGAGCCACGTGCTCACGATTAATGAAATAAAGATTAAAAATTCGAAACAGTTTTCTCAAGACACGTTTGTCTCTTTCAGAGAGCCGTTAGACCTCGAAGTTTCCGAAATGCATGCAGTATCAATTTGAATTCACAGTGTGTATACCAAACTCTTATTAATTAAAGCAATTTGCTGTTCTCACATTCTATGCAAAGAAAGAGCGCTTGCTTCTCATCCCTTAAACGAAAATAAGATTATATGCCATAATTTAGATCCGATACATCACAAAGTGGTTCTTGCGCACTTACGCGAGAGAAGAACTTTGTCGTGTTCAATATCAGGACTCTTGGTCTTGAGGAACTACTTCAAAGCTATTGTATAAATTTCTTGAGGAACTACTTCAAAGCTATTGTAATGATAAAGAACGCGGCTACGAAAAGCGTTACAGCTCTTCTAAGAGTGTCAGGCGTTACTGAAGAAACTGCGTCAGGTCTTAAAAAGGTGAAGAAGTTGATCAGGAGACTAACACAGCTCTTCTAAGAGTGTTAGGCGTTACTGAAGAAATTGCTTCAGCTCTTCTAAAGAAAGGTGAAGAGAAAACTTGCTCAGGAAACTGACGCAGCTCTTCTGAGAGTAAAGTATTTCAGCTCTTCTGAGAGTAGAGTATTTCAGCTCTTCTGAGAGTAGAGTATTTCAGCTCTTCCGTGAAGAAAAGCCCTTTTTGCCGGTTTATATTAATTCCAGACGATGTGTGGAAGAATCGTCGCATGTTTTCCGTACCACAAATATTCCGATTTTAATATTTTACGTTCGGGTGCCAATGCGAAAAAAATCCCTTTTCTGCCAGGGAGAAATTCGAAACCACGTTTTCGTGCTCCGGAGCCGTTTACTCTCTCGACTGGATTACACCGGCAAGGCTTATCACTACAGCTTGCTGTTTTGACTCATGCGTCATCTCAGTAGTACGTCATACTTTTGATAGAGGAATGAGTGCAGATGTGATTCTTATAACCCCTCAGTGGGTAGAACCGATCGTTTCAGGTCCTGCAATAACAGACATCTCTGATCTACAGAGGCCTTCATTTGGACGACAGATATCAAACGAGGGTCACATCGAAGAAGAAATTAATAGGCGTATAAAACTTGGCTGGAGTGTATTTTCAAGAAACAGTAAACATTTGAAGAGTAATTCACCATTATGTCTTAAAAGAAAAGTGTTTAATCAATGCATCATTACAGTTCTTATTTATAGATCGGAAACATGGACCTTAACTAAAAACGACCTACAGAGACTGCGAACAGCTCAAATAGCACGGACAGATTCATATTTGGAATAACCAAGAAACCCAGAAGAAGACCATGTGTGAGATAGGTGGTTGAAATTTGAAAGTGTGCCGGAGTGGCATAGAAGAGAATTGCTCAAGACGACGAATTGTGGAAGAAACTTTGGGAGACCTTTATCCAGCAGTGGATTGGAAATGGTTGAATATAATGATTATCTATCTGACTCAAGGTGCGCCTGCTTCTTCCAAATGTTTGATACAGAAAAGAACGACAGTACTTTTGGACAAACGGCAAGCGGGATATACACTGTATTGACAAAAGTCACCGGACATCCTTCAAAAGCAAATGAACGGATCAGCTGCGTTGTTAAGATGTACGGTACAGCTGCAAACGGTATAAAAACCAGCCTGCAGCTGACCTCGATCATATCGCACTGTGAGGTTTAGTGAAAATGTCGCGGCGGAAGATAACTGATTTTGAGAAAGGAAAGATTGTTGGGTGTTATATTATTGGGTTGTCCATAAGATAAACCGAGAAGCGTTTAAACATACCCAAGTCAACTGTTTTGGATGTACTGAATGAGTGGAAGACACGTGGCGTGCCTGAAGCAGCAAAAAGTACCGACAGACCAAAGAAAATCAGTGATAGAGGACGTCGAAGTCTCAGGAGAGTCGTTACAGATAATCGACGCAGTACTGCACAAGACCTCAGTGTACAGGTGAGTAAAAATGCTGGAACCTCGGTATGTACACGTACCATTTGCATAGAACTTCATTCCATGGGTTACCGTGGTCGTGCGGCTGCTCATAAGCCTTTCATCTCCACTCGGAATGCTACTTGTCGTTTAGCATGGTGTAAAGAACATTTGTCGTGGACCGTAGATCAATGGAAACGGGTCCTATGGACTGATGAATCCAGATACACGATCCATCAGTCTGATGGCCGTGTGTGGGTATGGCAGCAGCCGAGAGAACGCTATTTACCACGGTGTACTGTTCCTACGGTCAAGTTTGGAGCTGGCAGTGTACTCGTGTGGGGTGTATTTCGTGGTATGGTCACGGCCCATTGGTTATCGTGGACAAACTTGTTAACCAGCACGTCTACCTCGATATTCTGGACATTATGCCCTACCAACTCTGTGGCAATACTATGGACCGAGCCTTGTTGGTACCAGCAGGATAATGCACCGAGCCATAAAGTAAGGACTGTTACGGCTTGGCTTGACGATAATTCCGTATCGTGTGTGGACTGGCCAGCATAGAGGTCTGACATTAATCCCATAGAGCACCTATGGAATGAATTAGAGCACCGCATAAGGAGGTGGGGTGAATTAGAGCACCGCATAAGGAGGTGGAGTGAATTAGAGCACCGGCAGCATTATGTGCGGAATGGAAGCGCATACCTATCGCTGAGTTCCAAAACCTTGTCCAAAGCCTGTCGCGAAAAGTCAGTGCATGCATTAAGGCCAAAGGTGGACCGACACCGTGCTAATGTATGTCAATAAATGCTATGTTGTCTTTTTCTTCTAGGTGTCCGGTGACTTTCGTCAATATAGTGTATGTATAATACAAATGTTTTCAAGACGGGAAAATAAAGATATTACGATATCCATCGTATACTGTAAAGCCGGGATAGGAGCTGAGCGCGGGTGTCAGTATGGCAAGTCTGCTTGACACACAACTTGCGCTTTTTACGCACATTCATCGAACTTTCGGGGCAGAGTTAATAGTGGATCCTACAGGTTCTCTGCGTGCTGGCTGTGTGTTTTGGTTTATTGGGGATGGGGGGGGGAGGTTACCGCCACGGAGGTCAGGCTTTCGGAGACGGAGCTTTGCTGCGATGAGGACTACTGAATAGTTCTGCAGTGGGGTTAAGCGCAATTAAAAGCAATATAGAGCAAACAAATACCCACTGCAGGGCAAGAAACTAGCCTTGTGATACCAAATTCAGCGTACGAGCTCCCAAATCTGTGAGCGTCCAATTGATCTTCGCGTCTACCAGGTGCCTACAGTTTTCCCAAGTCTTGAAAAGAACCTATGCCTAAAAAGGAAAAAAGTATATGAACTACACTACACATCTGTGGGACGTGTCCTTAAGAAAGAGGCGGTTCCTTATGTGTCTTTCGGAAGCATATGAGAGTCAACTAAAAATTCACCATTGACTTTTTCGTTTTCTTTATTTATTTCTTGATGATCGATCATTGATTTAAAATAAATAATAATAATAATAATATTCCGAACTTGCGAAAGGTTAGAAATTGATATTTTATCTTAAACAAAACACGTATTTTGAGATTATTGTATGATTATGAGGAGGGAGCTTCATAGACGATTGGTGGAGCTTTCGTCCCCACCCCCACGAAATGGTCTTGCAACGCCCCTGTGTACAGCAGATGATTACAGAATCTTCCTTTCCCACAATCCAAGCCAATAATTCATCCTATCGCCATCAAAATCATTGCTTTGAATATGTTAATTGCATACACTCATATCGTTTTTCTTTCTCTATCTTCTTAGGTATTCCTTGAGTACTTGTGGGCCTCTCTGAGGGATAAGTGAAAACTAATATTTACCGTCTTTCCTCTCAGTATCTACTGCTGCAATCAGCAAAGGCACAAAAAGTCATATCAGAAATGTACTTAATCTCTAACGCAAAAGTCAAAGAAGACCTCTCTTTTCTAAAAAAGCAGTCATTCACAAAACATTAAAAATTATCTGCCTCTGCTAGCTGTAAATGTGATCAAAACCCAATTCTCTCTACCTTGGAGACTTACAGAGGTGACGAAACCTATGTTGAAGACCAGTGCGTAGTGAGAAACCACAAGGGGTAAGGTCTGCTTCAGAGTTGGCAAACTACGGCACGCGTGCCAAATGTGGCGCGCGAAGAAATTTGAGGTGGTCCGCGACACACTGATGAATTTTATTATCTGCTTTTTATGTAAACTATATAAATCACACAAAGGAAGTTAGTTTATACGCCTAGATTATGATCAGACGCTTGCCGCATTGCTGCCAGAAGAACGTTCCTTGGATGCACACTTATTTCCGACTAACATCGCCTAGCGGATTACCGCTGCTAGAAACGCTGTAAAATCGAAGAGTGCTGCAGCAACTAATTTATGTTGCTTCATGCTTGTCTTATTATTTAGTTTATCTCAGTTCATGGTTGTCTCATTATTTTAACACGCATAAACCAGTTTCGTGAATGAATATTTCGCAGCGTTGATACATACTGAACAAATGTTGTAGGTGGATAGGTAAAAAGTTATTTAATCAATTTATTAATCTTGAAGTTGATTGTCCATATCACAACTCATGTCAGTATTGAAATTCTGAAGCAAAATACGATACACTAAACTTCAACTGAACTGGTAACAGAATATTACTTTGGCGTAAGTACGAGTTCAAAGTAATGCGCTTTTCTTTTTCTTTGTCATTTCCAGGGGTTCTACTTGTATTTATATTCCATGTCATTACTTTTTCTACTCTACATCTACATCTACCTTCTGCGGGACTCGACGGCTGGAAGTGGGCTCAGTGCTGTGGCCAAAAAGATCACAATCCTTGAGAGCCTCAGAAGACTTGGGGAGAAAGAAAATGTTGATGGTCCTGTGCCGCCCAGGTTAAAGAAGTACCGGATATCAGACAATGATAAGAGTCATGGATCTCTTTTCCTTAGGATTGGTGCCATTGGTAAGTTGACTACTATTGCAACAGAATTGGTAAACTGATCATTGCTGTAACAGATTCGGCTCCATTTGGAAGATGTAGCTCCTGTAACAAAATTTTCATCATGGGTAGGATATCTCGTAACTACAACTGTAACAGAATTGGGATCATTTGTAACTACCATTGTAATAGTATTGGTTCCATTGGCAGGCAGATTACATATATTTCTAATGTACTAGAATAGGCAAGGGCTTACTGACGCATTTCGGGAGGGGCTCACTGCTAAGATAGCCTCTAACTTCAGCAAATATATCTTACAAAACCTTTTGCGGAAAATTCATACGGAATTGCCAAAAATGTTTGCGGCAGCTTTGAATGAAGAATTAGATGTGTGCAAAAACTCTACTCGTTTTTCATGGTGCAAATTCCAATTTAAAAAATTAAATAACAAGTGCAATAACAGATGGCGCGTGTGATGGCCAAAATACTTCGAGGAGTAGGCTATAGAATGACACCAAGTATGCAAGCGCATCTCATTCCTAAACAAGTCACGCAAAGGTTAACATGCCGCCCCGGTGGCGCAGTGGTCTAAGCGAGGGCTTCTGATCATGGGTCCGGGTTCGAATCCCGGTGAGGCATGAATGTTTGCGTTTGTCTTTTGGCACTGGCTCTCTGCCTTCCCTGGAACCAGTGACCCTAATTTAGGGACGGGCGACTGCTTATAGCTTACTGAGTTGCTCACGGTGGTCGTTAAACCTCCAGTTCAAAAAAAAAGTTTAACATGTCAAGCAAGAAGATAACATTAGGCATTATTTGCTTTACGTGTTCGACAAAGGCAACAATGCAGCTGAAGCCTGCGGTAATATTTGTGAAGTTTATGGCGAAGATTCTGTAGATGAAAGCACGTGTCGCGTTTGGTTTCAGGAATTCCGTGAAGGAGACAGAAGCTGCAGAGATCAACTTCGTTCTGGAAGTCCTTCAAAGGTTTCTGAAGAGGATCTTAACCAAGACGTATCAAATGACCAATAACTAACGTTTGAAGAATTATCAGAAAGGCTTTCTGTACACAGAACAACAGTAGAAAGAAGGATGCATGCACTGGGTTTATAATAGAGTTCGACCACTAGATTGCACATAACCTATACGCAAGAAATCGGTCGGACAGAATGACCACCTGTCTTTAGCTTTGCTTGAGCGTTACAGAAATGAATTTTTCTTGAAACTATTAGTTACTGGAGATGAAAAGTGGGTCTCTTACAGAAATTTAAAGCGTCAAAAGACTGCATGCCAAGTCGGGGAGCCTGCTTCATCGACTTCAAGAAGAGGACTGCATCCAAGAAAGGTTTTGTTAAGTGCATGGTGAGATGAGGTAATGCATTGGGTTTAACCAAACGATAAATGCTGACCTGTACTACCAACAGTTGGAAAGGCTGAAAGAAAAATTGAAATCTAAGCGTCCAGCACTGATTAATAGCAAAAGCGTCCAGCACTGGTTAATAGCAAAAGCGTCCAGCACTGGTTAATATCAAAAGCGTCCAGCACTGGTTAATAGCAAAAGCGTCACCTTGCAACATGGCAACGCAAAACCTTATACAGCATCAGCCACTCAAAGAAAATTACTGGATATTGGATCGGAAGTGTTATCTCAAAGCCCGTATTCCCCGGACCTTACACCTGCAGACTACCACCTTTTTGGATCTCTCCAGAACAACTTCGCTGGAAAATCTTCGGCGAAGTTGAAGATGTCGAAACTGTGAATTCCCTTCTGTAGAACTGCAAAATGGTGTTCTACAGAAGGGGAATTCATTTACTATCAGAAGGATGGCAAGAGGTCATTGCTATTATTATCTATGATAATAATGGCAATTATGTGAAAGAATAAAGACGTTATTTATTAAACAAATGCTTTTCTTCTCTATGAAAGAAAACGGGTAGAACTTTGCTCACACCTAATGTTAAAAAAACAAAGACAATTTTTTTTTCTCGCGATTTTAGTTTACAAAATCTGGATGACGGGAAAGCAGAAATTCCAGAAGACTTGAAACCGCTTTCCACAGACATAGCAATAGTGACGATTTATTGAAGGCTGATAAAAAACAAATTGTGAAGGAAAGGCGCTCAAAATTACGATCTCGGAAATGGCGCGGCTTGTGGGTTTTTCACGTGCCGCTGTAGTGAGTACGTATCAAAAGTGGTGCACAGATGACCAAACAACGAACCGTTGTCCAGCCATGTGTCGTCCGCAGCTCATTGATGCCAGAGGGGAGAGGAGACTATCGCGCATTGTTCACAGCGACCGCAGGGCTGCAGTGCGACAAATCACCCGCAGCTACAACAGTGGTGATCAGACCATTGTGTCACAGCACACAGTTCATCGCAGACTTCTGCGCATGGGCCTGCGTAGCCGGAGACCCAGCCGAGTTCCCATGCTCACTGCACGTCATCGCCAACAACGCATGAAATGGGTCCAAGATCATCGAGATTGGACCGCGGATGATTGGAAAAAACTGGCCTGATCGGACGAATCAAGATTCCTGGTACATCACGCAGACGGCCGAGTGCGGATACGCCGATTACCAACGGAGGCTAAGGCACCTGGATGCACTGTTGGGCGGAAACAGGACGGCGGAGGCGATGCTGTGCTGTGGGTGATGTTTTCTTGGGACACTTTAGACCCCATTATCCCAATAGCACAATCCCTGACAGCAGTCAGGTATCTGAACATTGTTGCGGACCAAGTTCACCCATTCATGCCAACTGTGTTTCCTGCCGGTGATGGCCATTACCAACAGGATAATGCGCCATGACACACTGCCAAAATCGTCAAGGAGTGGTTCGAGGAACATGATGATAACTTTCTGTTAATGCTCTGGCCTCCAAATTCACCTGACATAAACCCGATCGAACGTTTGCAGTTCGAGTTGTAAAAGCGGGTTCGCGCGAAATCACCACCACCCCGAAATGTACGGGAACTGGAGGAACTGCTGTTGACATTATGGTACCCAAATGCCCCAGGATATCTATCGCCACCTCATCGAATCAAAACTTCGCCGAGTGGCAGCTGTTTTGCAGGCTAAAGGGTGTCCTACAGTTTATTAGGCAGGTGGTCATAATGCAATGGCTAATCGGTGTAAGTTAACTGCAGAGTTTTCAAAGCAAGTCACTGCATTTTGTACTGTTCTCACAAGAACATGAGTTAAAAACTTAAAATTATTAGATTTCGTCTTCGATTTTCTAATGATTTAGCATTGTATACTTCTGTTGGGGCATCATTTTTGTTATGCAATCTGAATCCACGGGACTTCGACCATTAACGTTTCCAAGTACAACGGTGGATAGTAATGAAAATGGTGAAGTTATCTCACTGAACCCGCTGTACACTGCGACATGAAACCTTTACCCTTAGCCTTCAAGGGTAAAGGTTCCATGAAAAACATGGAACCATGGAACCTTCACTACTTTGAAATCTGTTCGTCTTCTAGCCAGTGTTTATGATCGAGTGGAAATCATACAAGACAAACCTAAAACTATTAATAAATAAGTTGCGTATTATTTTTGGCATAGCGGAATGCCTCCCGGTCATTGGTAATGGTGGGCCATAGGCTATAGACCCTGTTGATAATGGTGGAACCATAGGCTATAGACCCTGTTGATAATGGTGGGACTATAAGTTATAGACCCTGTTGATAATTGTGGTCCCATAGACTATAGACCCCGTTGATAATAGTGGTCCCATAGGCTGTAGACCCTGTTGATAATGGTGGGCCCATAGACTATAGACCCTGTTGATAATAGAGGGCCCATAGGCTATAGACCCTGTTGATAAAGGTGGGACCATAGGCTATAGACCCTGTTGATAATGGTGGGACCATAGGCTATAGACCCTGTTGATAATGGTGGGACCATAGGCTATAGACCCTGTTGATAATGGTGGGACTATAGGTTATAGACCCTGTTGATAATGGTGGTCCCATAGACTATAGACCCTGTTGATAATAGTGGGACCATAGGCTATAGACCCTGTTGATAATGGTGGGCACATAGACTATAGACCCTGTTGATAATGGTTGGCCCATAGGCTATAGACCCTGTTGATAAAGGTGGGACCATAGGCTATAGACCCTGTTGATAATGGTGGGACCATAGGCTATAGACCCTGTTGATAATGGTGGGCCCATAGGCTGTAGACCCTGTTGATAATGGTGGGCACATAGACTATAGATCCTGTTGATAATAGTGGGACTATAGGTTATAGACCCTGTTGACAATGGTGGTCCCATAGACTATAGACCCTGTTGATAATAGTGGGCCCATAAGCTGTAGACCCTGTTGATAATGGTGGGCACATAGACTATAGACCCTGTTGATAATGGTGGGCCCATAGGCTATAGATCCTGTTGATAAAGGTGGGACCATAGGCTATAGACCCTGTTGATAATGGTGGGACCATAGGCTATAGACCCTGTTGATAATGGTGGGCCCATAGACTATAGACCCTGTTGATAATGGTGGGCCCATAGGCTATAGACCCTGTTGATAATGGTGGGCCCATAGGCTATAGACCCTGTTGATAAAGGTGGGACCATAGGCTATAGACCCTGTTAATAATGGTAGGCCCATAGACTATAGACCCTGTTGATAATAGTGGGCCCATAGGCTGTAGGCCCTGTTGATAATGGTGGGCCCATAGGCTATACCCTTTAGACCTGCCCTTAATTCCGCGCAGAAAAAGGTTCAAGAAATAACAGAGGTGTGATTCGCAGGATATGATAAAGTGTTTTTCGCCAAGGATCAACAAAGCTGAACAAAGACGTGCTAAATGAGTTGAAGTTATTATGATCTACGTCGAAAAGGAATGGCACAACACTGAAAGATTACAAGGCACAGGTACGTTATGACTAGAATTACTAATTCGCTTTCAGTACTTTCCAGGTAACTGTACCTTCGTCAACGAGTAGAATGTATAATAACAATGACGACAGAAAAATTTCTGAACGCGCCCGACAACTGTCGAAATAACTAATATTTTCCGTGTGGATAATAAATGTGACGTGAAACATACTTAAATCTTGGCCGACTCCTGCGGTTTGAGTTGGAGCATCGCCCTCGAAAATTGCCTCAACATGCTGATCGACACACACGGAAACGCGACCCTTAAATTGTGCTCCATTTAATTTCGAATAAAAGGGATTTTGTCGTGCGTTTATGACCCTCATTTGTAAAGTGTGGAAAATAAAAACATTCCTTTAACATTGGGAGATCGAATACGCCAGTCACAAAATTGCAACCACCGCTCAAAACATTGTGACATGCACCTTTTACGGCCTATTATGTGTAAAGCAGTCTTCGGCGAGGATAATAAATTCCTACACTGAGAATGGACAAAGCGTCAGTGAAGCACGGGAAAGTATGAAGATCACTTCAATCACCTCTACAGAATTCAAAAGCACTTCAGTGCGCTGTGGGTCAAGCCATCGATTTCTGCGCATTCTCGTAGATCTGAAGCTATATAGCACATTTATTTTATCCGCTGAAGAAGTGTTCTGCTGTAGTTGATGCGTCAGGTACCACTTATTAGAAAAAGTACAATGTCTTGGAATAGCAGAACCGTAATCAAAATGTGCCGCCTTTTCATTCCCCCTCCCTCCTTCTTTTTCGCTTGTCTTTTTATTTATTTACACGGCCGACGTACCAGGCGCTCCCAAACAGAAATTTTTACATAGTGTCTGGTTTTGTGACTTAAACAGCAAAACACTTACTTTTTCCGTCTCATCTCAGCAGTACCAACCACAAACCTGTCTCTGGCGATAAAATCTGCCTTCTCCTTTACTCGTATTCTCTATTCCACGATGGAAAAGAGATTGTCTCCCTGACGTGGACATCGTGACACTAGGTGCAAACAAGTAATTCAAAAATCTTCTCTCTTCTTTCTTACGTTCGTCACTGTTGTTATAACCCTTTAAGCCGGAAATCAGTTAGAGGAATTAGTGTCAGTCACCCCCGTACTTTGTATAACAAAACTAAGAGGGAAGCAACGCTTTCTACTGCGCAGGTACACACTTTCAAGCCTCGCTTGTGGCCCACTTTTTAGACAGCGAATATGTTCTGTGACGTGCTTGCACCGCAGGACGCACCTGAGATAAAGGCAGATATCAGTGAGAACACATGTCCTTGCAGCTCAGTTGGGAGAGCGACTTACTCCGGAGTGAGGGGGACCCGGATTCGGTCAAACTTGTACGTTATATTGGCGCCCGAACTTCCAGGATGACCCGGCTATTAAGTTTCTCGCAATGATGTAATGTTCTTTCCACACGGAGAAACCGAGATAAATGAGAATCCCTTCTTCAGTGCTTCGAAAAAATAAATCAATGTGATGTTACTTTCCACACACAAAATTGTCTGGGATTTCTTAAAAAAAAAGCACTTTCTTCATGAATGACTGCCTACAGCAACACATGGTCCCTGCTGACCCGTAGGTCATGCCCCCGGACCTCTTTCGGGGTGGGGTGGACGAGATGTGACGTTCCTGCACCGCAGTACGCACATGAGATAAATGCACATAACAGCGAGACATTCTGTCCGCGTAGCTCAGTTGGGAGAGCGACTTATTCCGGAGTGCAGGGACCCTGAATCGTTGCCCGGCGCGGACAAACCTTTAGGTTATAGTCCATTCGAGCTGATTTCAGTCCATTTTGCTAACCTTGAGTACATTTGTTTCAGCAGGTTAAAAGGTTAAAAAACAACGTACGCGCTTCAAGTATTGTTCTGTACCCGAGCGGATTTACGAGGGAGAAATAAAAAACTAAATGCAACATACCTTTTAATACCGGTAAATGTGAGCAAATGAACAAGACGGTTATCTCACTTCTCCACATAGTCCCCCAGCGAGTCAACATGCAACATACCTTTTAATACCGGTAAATGTGAGCAAATGAACAAGACGGTTATCTCACTTCTCCACATAGTCCCCCAGTCCGTGGAGGGCTGCCGTTTGAATTTCTTCTTTATTGGAGAAGACAGATGTTCCTTTTTTTTTTTTTTGTTTGAAGGTTTAACAACCATCGTGAGGAACTCAATGTGGTATAACGGAGTAAATTTCTCCGTCATTTTTGTCCACGCCGGGCTCGAACCGGGGTCCCTCATTCCGTAATAAGTCGCTCTACCAATTGAGCTACGCGGACGTTCGTTGTCGCTGCTATCTGCCTTTATGCCGTGTGCGTCCTGCGGGGCAGGCACGTCACAGTGGTATAAGCAGTCGCCCGTCCCTAATGTTGGGTCACAGGTTCCAGGGAAGGGGGAGAGCCAGCGCCATAAGACAAACATAACATCCATGGCTCACCGGGATTCAAACCCGGACCCTTCACGGACGAATGATTATAAGCCAGCGTTTAGACCACTGCGCTACTGGGGCGGCACGGATGTTTCCACTGCGTGCTTTGTATCTTGCTTTCAGGTTCGCAGTGACGAACCCATGTCTCGTCGCCAGTGACAATCTGCTTTAAAACACTTGGATCTTCCTAACGTTTCAGGAATTGGGTCGCAACCTCCACGCGCTGTTGCTTATGCAGATCAGTAAGCTATTTGGGTACCCATCTTGCGTAACTTTACGATACCCCAAGTCATCATGCAGTGTGACATGTACGGATCCATAGCTGATATCTAAATGTGCAGCAACAGCGGACAAAATAATCAGTCCGTTTTCTCTGATCAAGCCATCTGCCCTGTGGATTTGGGCTTGTGCGCGCGATGTTGCTGCCGTCCAGCTGGAGGTTCGTCAGTTAAACTTGTTCTTCCCGCTTTAAACCTGTCTAACCATTCATAAACTTTTTGTTGAGTCATGCCATTTTCACTTCTGTACTGACCCAATACCCTTCGGTGAATTTCAGGAGGTTTCACTGCCTCTGCCCAAAGAAATCACATTACGGCGCGTTGTTCAACAATGGTGCTATCCCGCAGCGAAGCGTCCATGTTCATTTGACCTTGGCTTCAACTAGACTAACAGCAGAGCGCTGCGCTGTGCGATTTCGAACTACCCATTAGCCATTGAAACGTGTTGTACATTGCGGCAGCTTCTATCTGTTGCGGTTATCGCACTATCTTCAAATTGCCTTTATTTTTTTATTTATACTTACACGTGTTTAATAATTGGGTTGGCGTGAAGTTTTTTCATCAGCAGAAACTGCAACAGGAAGCTTAATTAAAGTTGCTGATGCATACATCACCAGTATAGGGTTGAATAACAAACATTTAGAGCCAGGCAGAGATTTGTTATATTGTAGATCAATGCACAAAATGAAGTAAAACATATGTTGTAGTGACGTGAAGAAGCCTGTGGATAACGTTTAACAATTTTAATAACAAGATGATGTTAAATTTCACATGTGATGAATTTTGGGTACGACCGAATTTTAGTGTACAGTTACCTTTAAATAACACAGGTGTGCGAGGGAGAAGTTGTCTGAGAAGTAATAATTGATTCTTATAGATTTTCAGGTGCTCAGTTCAGAAAAAAATAGTGAACAATTTTCATCACCCACCAATTTTACTCAATTTCTATTTTTTTCGTTTTTATTAGTAGTATTTGGATTAAAATTAAGCGCATTGGTATTTATTTTCATTCTCCATTATTTAGAACTAATTAGTTGTGTAAGTGCTTTATGGAAGTGCATTTTTGTGGTAAATAAAGAAATTTTCACGAAACTTCTCATTCTTAAGATAGGAGAAGGAAGGAGAAATGCAGGTAAAAGTGCAGGTGGCTACTTTGAATCTGATTCGCCGAGATAACGGATGACTCTTTTCCTGTTGTGACAGCCACTTACATTTTCTTGTGCGATTGTTTAGTTGAACTTTAATCGTTGACTACTAAGTTTATCATATTTCTAAAAGGTGGCATATTTTCTAAGTTTGTGTGAAGATTTAATTTCATGTGTTTGCGGTTTTTTTAATGTGTTTACGTAGTGTAGTGTAATAGTGTTGACATCATTCGTTAAAATTCGTTCAACTGCGTTTGAAGTGGTGTATGTTATGGCTTCAAGAGGTTGCAAAAATTCACCTAACATTTTTTGCTACGTATGCGGGGAGTTAGTGGTAAAAGTACAACGAAGAAATATTACAGATTTTCTGAAAAAAGTGTACTGTGCATATTTTGAGATGAAACTTGGTGACCAAGATAAGCCATAAGCGCAGCATATACACTGACGGAAAAAAATCCCAACACCACGAAAAAATAGTTGTAGAGGAATGAAATGGCGGCAATACATTTGTATAGGTAACATATTTAATCGATTAAGGTTTCAAGATCACAGCTTATTGTAAGCGCGAGAAGAGCCATTTTAAATGTGAAATGCTGGTACATTAATAACCGGTGTAACCGCCAGAATGTTGAATGCAAGCACGCAAAAGTTCATGCATTGTGTCGTACAGGTGCTGGATGTCAG